>CM039674.1:331923412-333173412 GCA_022496015.1 Hordeum marinum
GGAACAACCTCTTCCAAACTGGTGGGTTTGGTGCCCTTTTATTGTCCTGCTAAACCACCGATGGCTTAAAGAGCCGTTCCAGGAAAGTGTTTTTTTAGACAGGGTCGCATTTGGCCCCATGCGGGCCACTATGCCAGTTGCTTGGTTGTTGTCTCTAGCAACATGGTGGAATTCTAGCCCCTCGAACCATGCGGATATTTTAAGGATGGCGTTTCTATATGCCACCATCTTTGGGTTTTTGGGAACGAATTTGCCGTCGATTTGAGAGATGGCCAAGTTGGAGTCTCCCCGTACCTCCAGTTGTTGTATGCCCATTGAAGCTGCCATTTGAAGACCATGCAAAAGTGCTTCGTGTTCGGCTGCATTGTTGGAATCGGCATACATGATTTGCAACACATATCGGACGTTGTCGCGTGTGGGGGATGTGAGAATAACTCTAGCCCCCAGTCTGACCAATGTTTTGGCTTCGTCAAAGTACATCGTCCAATGGAAGTATGTACTATATTCCCTAGGGAGCTCGGCCTCTGTCCATTCGGCGAGGAAATCTTCCAACACCTGTGATTTAATAGTTTGTCGTGGCTTATAGGAGATTTCAAAAGTAATTAGCTCATTGGCCCATTTGTCTATGCATCCGGTGGTGTCCCTGTTGTTGATTATATCATTCAGGGGTACTTCGGATGCCACTGTAACCGAACACTCTTGAAAGTAGTTATTTAGTTTCCGTGATCCCATCTATTTTGTATAGGCTATCTTCTGGTAATGCAGTTATCTGGACTTGCATTGTGTTAGTACTTTTGACACGTAATAGACCGGCTTTTGTATCCAAAATTTGTGACCCTCCTCCTCTCGTTCGACAATGATCACTGCGCTAACGACTTGGTTGGTGGCCGATATGTACAATAACATTGGTTCACCGGTGCCTGGTGCTGTGAGTATGGGGTTGCTTTCTAGCGATGTTTTAATTTCTTCTAGCGCAACCGTTGCTTCATCGGTCCATTCGAAATTGTTGGTCTGTTTCAACAACCTGTAAAGCGGTAAAGCCTTTCCACCGAGGGAGGAAATAAAGCAGCTTAACACCGCAGCGCAACCCGCCAAATTTTGGACATGCTTTAGCTCTTTGGGAATTGCAAGTTCTGATAGGGCGCATATCTTAGCCGGATTTGCTTCTATTCCTCTCTGGGAAACAATGAACCCGAGCAGTTTACCAGTGGGAACTCCGAAGACACATTTCTCCAGATTGAGTCGTATATCATATTCACGTAAGTTGGCAAGGTTTTGCCTTAGGTCATCAATCAACTGACTGACGTTTTTGGTTTTAATGACCACGTCCTCCACGTATGCCTCGACTGTTTTACCAACCTGTTTTGTGAGACAAGTCTGGATCATCCGCTAGTATGTAGCCCGAGTGTTTTTTTAGCCCGAAAAGCATTGTGTTGAAGCACAACAGCCCATAGGGGGTGATGAATGCGGTTGTGGCTTGATCGGATTCCTTCATTTTGATCTGATGGCATCCGGAATTAGCTTCGAGGAAACACAATGAGTCGTGTCCAGCTGTGGCATCAATAATCTCGTCTATGTGTGGTAAGGGGAAAGGGTCCTTAGGGAAGGCCTTGTTGAGGTCTTTAAAGTCGACGCACAGCCGCCAGGATTTATCTTTCTTTGGTACCATCACCGGGTTTGCCAACCATTAGGGGTGCCTGATCTCCCGTATGAATCCGGCATAGCTTGTCGTTTGGGCTCGGAAAAGCGGCGCATAGTCTGTTTGACGGGCTTAAAGCCCGTGATTATATTCAGACTATGTTCTGCTAGCCGCCATGGGATTCCTAGCATATCAGAAGGATGTCTGGCGAACATGTCCCAGTTTTCTCGTAAGAATGCTCGTAGTGCCTCGTCCACCATGGGGTCCAGCTGAGCTCCGATGGAGGCTTTCTTATTGGGTCCATTGGATGTACCTGAAATTTAACGATTTCTTCTGCAGGTTTAAAGGACGTGGGTTTGGGACTTTTTCTAAGGATCAGACATCCTTGTCCAGTGTTGACCGGAGTGTGGTCAATTACTACGTAGCAAAGGTCTTAGCTAGTGCCTCGAGGGTGAGCGCTTCTGTTTTGTTCTCATCTCGAAGGGCTATATTCGGATCACTAGCGACTGTGATTACCATGTTTGGTCCTGGCATCTTGAGCCTCATATACCCGTAATGTGGTGTAGCCTGGAATTTTGTGAAGGCGTCACGCCCCAACAGGGCATGGTAGCCACTGGGGAATGGCATGATATGTAAGAGAAGTTCCTCAGATAGGTAGTTTTCGGGCGTGCCGAACACTACGTCCAGGGTGATACGTCCTGAACAACATGCCTCTTTCCCAGGAATGATCTCCTGGAATGTTATGTTGCTATGCTCGATGCGAGATCTGTCGAACTGCATTTTTTCCAGGGTGTGTTCATAGATGAGGTTTAAACCACTGCCACCATCCATTAGCACTTTCTGCAGCCCGAAACCATCTACGATGGGGTTTAGGACCAGTGCGGATGGTGCATGACCGGGACGGGTGGTTGGTTGGTCAGTATATCCGAAGGTGATGGGTATGTCTTCCCATGAACTTGTTGATGCCACATCATAGACCTGTTCGAGTTCTCTAAGAGCTCTTTTCCTCATGTTCCTTGAGGGGAACATTTTGTAGATCGTCGGTACTTTAGTGTTGTATTCTGGTGGCGATGTGGAGCTCTTGTTCGGAGGTAGTGCCTCGAGGATGGCCTCGCCACTTTTTGCGACCTGCCTGACGACCCAGCAAGCTCTAAGGCTGTGAGTCGTGTTGGAAATATACCCTAGAGGCAATAATAAATTGGTTATTATCATATTTCCTTGTTCATGATAATCGTTTATTATCCATGCTATAATTGTGTTGATCGGAAACTCAGATACATGTGTGGATACATAGACAACACCATGTCCCTAGTATACCTCTAATAGACTAGCTCGTTGATCAAAGATAGTTAAGGTTTCCTAGCCATTGACATGAGATGTCATTTGATAACGGGATCACATCATTAGGAGAATGATGGGATGGACAAGACCCAAACTACAAACGTAGCATATGATCATGTCAGTTTAATGCTACTGTTTTTTGCATGTCAACTATCTGTTCCTATGACCATGAGATCATGCAACTCACTAACACCGGAGGAGTGCCTTGTGTGTATCAAACGTCACAACGTAACTGAGTGACTATAAAGGTACTCTACAGGTATCTCCGAGGGTGTCTGTTGGGTTGGCATGGATCAAGACTGGGATTTGTTACTCCGTGTGACAGAGAGGTATCTCAGGGCCCACTCGGTAATACAACATCACAACAAGCCTTGCAAGCAATGTGACTAAGTGTTATTCACGGGATCTTGTATTACAGAATGAGTAAAGAGACTTGCTGGTAATGAGGTTGAACTAGGTATGGAGATACCGACGATCGAATCTCGGGCAAGTAACATACCAAAGAACAAAGGGAACATCATATGGGATTAACTGAATCCTTGACACAGAGGTTCGACCGATAAAGATCTTCATAGAATATGTAGGAACCAATATGGGCATCCAGATCCTGCTAATGGTTATTGACCGTAGAGGTGTCTCGGTCATGTCTACATAGTTCTCGAACCCGCAGGGTCTACACAGTTAAGGTTTGGTGACCTTTTGGTAGTATAGAGTTATGTATGGTGGTGACTGAAAGTTGTTCGAAGTCCCGGATGAGATCTTGGACATCACGAGGAGCTCCGGAATGGTACTAAGGTAAATATTGATATATAGGAAGTCCTATTTTGGTCGGCGGAGAAGTTTGGGCTCATCGGTAGTGTACCGGGAGTGCCGGTAGTGTATCGGGGGAGCATCGGGAGGGGTATTTCGACCCAAGAGGCTACATGGGTTGTGGAAGGGTGAATACCAGACCTTAGTGGGCTGGTGGAAGTCCCACACAAGGCCCATGCGACTGGGAAGAAAATCCCAAAAGGAAAAAGGTGGAAAAAGGCAAAAAAAGGGCCAAATAAGGAAGGAATCTTAATCCTACTAGGAGTGGAGGAGGAGGACTCCTCCCTCCTGGTTCGGCCAAACCATAGGGCTAGCCCCTTGAGGGCCAAGCCTCCTCCTCCTCTCCTCCTATATGTCTATAGGATTTTAGGGTTTTGGCACAAGATTTTCAGCCACGTGATACCCGTTCCTCTAGTGCATAGTTTCTCCTCTGGATCGGTTTTCTGCAGCGCTTAGGCGAAGCCCTCCCGGAACAGCTCCACCACCATGGCCGGAGCGCCGTCACGCTGCCGGAGAACTCTTCTACCTCTCTGCTCCCTCTTGCTGGATCAAGAAGGCGGAGATCGTCATCGAGCTGTACATGTGCTGAATGCGGAGGTGTCGTCCGTTCGGCGCTAGATCGAAAGGACCGTGATCAAGATCGCGAGACGGATCATGATGAGTTTGCGGGACGGATCGTGATGAGTTCGCAGGACGGATCATGATGAGTTCACGGGCCGGATCGTGATGAGTTCGCGGGACGGATCATGATTGGATCACGGGACGGATCGTGATGAGATCGCGGGACGCTCGGTGATTTGGATCGCGAAGACGTTCGACTACACCAACCACGTTTCTTAACGCTTCCCGCTTAGCGATCTACAAGGGTACGTAGATCCACTCTCCCTCTCGTAGATGCTCATCACCATGGATAGATCTGCGTGTGCGTAGGAAATTTTTTGTTTCCCATGCAACGTTCCCCAACAGTGGCATCATGAGCTAGGTCTATGTGTAGATGAGATCTCGAGTAGAACACAAAGAGTTTGTGGGCGTTGATGCTTAGATTGCTTCCTCCCTTGGTCGTGTTTTGGTTCAGCGGTATTGTAGGATGAAGCGGCCCGGACCAACATTACTCGTACGCTTACGAGAGACCGGTTCCAACGACTGACGTGTAACTTCATTGCACAAAGATGGCTGGCGGGTGTCTATTTCTCCTACTTTAGTTGGATCAGATTCCACAAAGGCGATCCTTGAGAAGGTTGAAAAGCAACTTACGTATCACCGTTGTGGTTTATGCGTAGGTGAGAATTGTTCTTGCTAGATACCCGTAGCAGCCACGTAAAACATTCAACAACAATTAGAGGACGTCTAACTTGTTTTTGCAGGGTATGATGTGATGTGATATGGCCAATTACATGATGTGATATATGTGATGTATGAGATGATCATGTTTTGTATAGAATATCACGAGTTGCATGTCGATGAGTACGGCAACCGGCAGGAGCCATAGGGTTGTCTTTAATTAATTTATGACCTGCGTGTCAATCATTAAGCGCTATGTAATGCTTTACTTTATCGCTAAACGGTAGCAATAGTAGTAGAAGCATGGTGGGCGCGACAACCCCGATGGCGACATGTTGATGGAGATCAATATGATGGAGATCATGGTGTCATTCCGGTGACGATGGAGATCATGACGTGCTTTCAAGATGGAGATCAAAAGCACAAGTTCATGGCCATAACATGTCACTTATAATTTGCATGTGATGTTAATCCTTTTATGCACCTTGTTTTGCTTAGGACAACGGTAGAATTATAAGGTGACCCCTCACTTAATTTCAAGATAAATTGTGTTCTCCTCGAGTGTGCACCATTGCGAAAGTTCGTCGTGTCGAGACACCACATGATGATCGGGTGTGATAGACTCTACGTTCACATACAACGGGTGCAAGCCAGTGTTGCACATGCGGAACACTCGGGTTAAACCTTACGAGCCTAGCATGTATAGACATGGCCTCGGAACACAAGAGACCGAAAGGTTGAACATGAGTCATATAGTAGATATGATCAACATAATGATGTTCACCATTGAAACCACCTCAACTCACGTGATGATCAGACTTGAGTTGGTGAATATGGATCATGTTTCACTCGAATGACCGGAGGGATGTCAATTTGAGTGGGAGTTCTGAAGTAATATGATTAATTGAGCTTTATCATGAACATAGTCAGTAGTGTCTTTGCAAAATTATGTTGTAGATTACTAGCTCACGCTATAGCTCCCTTGAATTTTTATATGTTCCTAGAGAAATAGAGTTGAAAGATGATGGTAGCAATATTGCGGACTGGCTCCATGATCTGAGGATTTTCCTCATTGCTGCACAGAAGGCTTATGTCCTTAATGCACCGCTCGGTGCGCCAACTCCTCTAGCGTAGTCTATAGATGTTGTGAACATCTGATAGGCACGTTCTGATAACTACTTGATAGTTTAGTGCGTCATGCATTACGGCTTAGAATTGAGGCTTCGAAACGTTTTGAACGTCACGGAACATATGAGATGTTCTAAGAGCTGAAATTAGGATCTCAGGCTCGTGCCCGTGTTGCGAGATATGAGATCTCCAACAAAATCCTTTCCCTGCAAGATGAAAGAGAATAGCTCAATCATTGAGCATGTGCTCAGATTGTCTGGGTACTACAATCGCTTGAATCGAGTGGGAGTTGATCTTCCAGATAAGATAGTGATTGATATAGTCATCCAAGTCACTGTCACTAAGTTACTAGAACTTGGTGATGAACTATAAAAGGCCAGGGATAAAAATAATGATCCCTGAGCTATTTGTGATGTTTGACACCGCAAAGGTAGAAATGAAGAAGGAGCGTCAAGTGTTGATGGTTAGTCAAACCACTAGTTTCGAGAAGGGCAAGAGCAAGGAGGGAAACTTCATGGATAGCAAGTCAGTTGTTGCTCTAGTGAAGCAACTCAAAGTTGAACCCAAACCCGAGACTAAGTGCTTCGATTATGAGGAGAGCGGTCGCTAAAGCGGAACAACCCTAGATACTCTTATCGTTTTGCTACTATAATTTTGGGGTTATGCATTATAGACAACTACGTTCACTTTAAATAGGGCACCATCTAAATCCGTTGAGATGACACTGTGTGAATTAGGGTTTGATAGAAACCCAAGCTGTCATTTCTTAATGTTTGGGGCTGCGACGCTTGTGTGGAAAATGTTTTCACCGAATGACCTCAAACCTAAAGCAGACAAATGCATCTTCATAGAATACCCTAAGAACAGTTGGGTGAACCTTCTATCTCAGATCCTAGCATAAAATGTTTGTTGCTAAAACTGGGTCCTTTCTCGAGAAAAAGTATCTCTCGAAAGAATTGAGTGGGAGGAAGATAGAACTTGATGAGGTTGTTAAACCTTTGTTTCAACCAGAGATTAGCACAGCGCAGAAAAATGTTTCTGTGGAACCTACGTCAGTTGAAGAGGAAGTAAATGATGATGATCATGAAGCTTCGGATCAAGTTACTATGAAACCTTGTAGGTCGACAAGGATGTGTACTGCTCCTGAGCGGTACGACAACCCTGTCTTGGACGTCATGTTGTTGGACAACGATGAACCTACGAGCTGTGGAGAAGCGATGATGGGCCCGGATTCCGACAAATGGTTAGAGGTATGAAAACCAAGTATAGACTTTGGTATACTTGCTCGTTGGACACCAGGTCATTGAGTACAAATGGATGTTTGAAATAAAGACAGACGCTTATGGTAAATGTCACCATTTGTAAAGCTCGATTTGTTGCAAAGAAGTTTATGACAAGTTCAAGGAGTTGACTGCGATGAGACTTTCTCACTCGTAGCGATGCTAAAAGTCTGTTGGAATTATGTTAGCAGTTGCTGCATTTTTCAATTACGAAATCTGGCAGATGGATGTCAAAACATCGTTTCCTTCCTTAAGGGAAGGTTGTATGAGATACAACCAGCAGATTTTCTCAGTCCAAAGGATGCTAAAAGGTGTGCAAGCTTTAGTGATCATTCTATGAACTGAAGCAAGCATCTCGGAGTTGGAATATATACTTTGATGAAGTGATCAAAGTTTTTGAGTCTATACAAAGTTTAGGAGAAACTTGTATTTACAATAACGTGAGTGCGAGCACTATAGAGTTTCTGGTTAGCATATGTGGTTGACATATTGTTGATCGGAAATGATGTAGAATTTCTGGAAAGCATAAACGGTTGTTTGAAAAAGAGTTTTTCAAAGGAAGACCTGGATAAAGCTACCTAATTGTAGAGCATCAAGATCTATGGAGATAGATCAAGAAGCTTGATGAGACTTTTCAATGAGTACATACCTTGACAAGATTTTAAAAGAGTTCAAAATGGATCAGTCAGAGAAAGAGTTCTCGCCTGATTTTTAAGGTGTGAAGTTGAGTAAGACTCAATGCCCAGTGACTGCAGAACATAGAGAAAAGATGAGTCTCATCCCCTATGCTTCAGCCATAGGCTCTATCATGTATGCAATGCTGTGCACAAGATCCGATGTCAGCCTTACCATAAGTATGGCTGGAAGGTTTCAATGTGATCCTGGAATGGAGCACTGGACAGCGGTCAAGATTATCCTTAGTAACTAAAAGACTAAGGAGATGTTTCTCGATTATGGAGGTGATAAAGAGTTCGTCGTAAAGAGTTACGTCAATGCAAGCTTTAAACACCAATTCAGATGACTCATAGTAGCAATATGGATATGTATAGTGGAGCAGCCATTTGGAATAGTACCAAGTGGAGTGTGGTAGCAGTGTTTACGGTTTGACATAGAAATTTGCAAAGTACACACGGATCTGAATGTCGCAGACCCGTTCACTATAAGACCTCTCTCACATGCAAAGCATGATCAAGCCCCAGAACTCATTGGGTGTTAGATTCATAACAATGCGAATCACATGGTGATGTGAACTAGATTATTGACTCTAGTGCAAGTGGGAGACTGTTGGAAATATGCCCTAGAGGCAATAATAAATTGGTTATTATCATATTTCCTTGTTCATGATAATCGTTTATTATCCATGCTATAATTGTGTTGATCGGAAACTCAGATACATGTGTGGATACATAGACAACACCATGTCCCTAGTATGCCTCTAATAGACTAGCTCATTGATCAAACATGGTTAAGGTTTCCTAGCCATTGACATGAGATGTCATTTGATAACGGGATCACATCATTAGGAGAATGATGGGATGGACAAGACCCAAACTACAAACGTAGCATATGATCGTGTCAGTTTAATGCTACTGTTTTTTGCATGTCAACTATCTGTTCCTATGACCATGAGATCATGCAACTCACTGACACCAGAGGAGTGCCTTGTGTGTATCAAACGTCGCAACGTAACTGAGTGACTATAAAGGTACTCTACAGGTATCTCCGAGGGTGTCTGTTGGGTTGGCATGGATCAAGACTGGGATTTGTTACTCCATGTCACGGAGAGGTATTTCAGGGCCCACTCGGTAATACAACATCACAACAAGCCTTGCAAGCAATGTGACTTAGTGTTAGTCACGGGATCTTGTATTACAGAACGAGTAAAGAGAATTGCCGGTAATGAGGTTGAACTAGGTATGGAGATACCGACGATCGAATCTCGGGCAAGTAACATACCAAAGAACAAAGGGAACATCATACGGGATTAACTGAATCCTTGACATAGGGGTTCGACCGGTAAAGATCTTCATAGAATATGTAGGAACCAATATGGGCATCCAGGTCCTGCTATTGGTTATTGACCATAGAGGTGTCTCGATCATGTCTACATAATTCTCGAACCCGCAGGGTCTGCACACTTAACGTTTGGTGACGTTTCGATAGTATAGAGTTATGTATGGTGGTGACCGAAGGTTGTTCGGAGTCCCGGATGAGATCCCAAATGTCACGAGGATCTCCATAATGGTCCGGAGGTAAATATTGATATATAGGAAGTCCTATTTTGGTCGCCGGAAAAGTTTCAGGCTCATCGGTAGTGTACCGGGAGTGCTGGTAATGTACCGGGGGACCATCGGGGGGGGGGGGTATCTCGACCCAAGAGGCTACATGGGCAATGGAAGGGTGAATACCAGCCCTTAGTGGGCTGGTGGAAGTCCCACACAAGACCCATGCGGCTGGGAAGAAAAGCCCAAAAGGAAAAAGGTGGAAAAAGGCAAAAAAGGGCCAAATAAGGAAGGAATCCTAATCCTACTAGGAGTGGAGGAGGAGGACTCCTCCCTCCTGGTTCGGCCGAACCATAGGGATGGACCCTTGAGGGCCAAGCCTCCTCCTCCTCTCCTCCTATATATCTAGAGGATTTTAGGGTTTTGGCACAAGATTTTCAGCCACGTGCTACCCGTTCCTCTAGAACATAGTTTCTCCTCTAGATTGGTTTTCTATTGTGCTTAGGCGAAGCCCTGCCGGAACAGCTCCACCACCATTGCTGGAGCGCCGTCATGCTGCCGGAGAACTGTTCTACCTCTCTGCTCCCTCTTGCTGGATCAAGAAGGTGGAGATTGTCATCGAGCTGTACATGTGCTGAATGCGGAGGTGCCGTCCGTTCGGCGCTAGATCGGAAGGACCGTGATCAAGATCGTGAGACAGATCATGATGATTTCGCGGGACGGATCATGATGAGTTCACAGGACGGATCGTGATGAGTTCACGGGACGGATCGTGATTGGATCGCAGGACGGATCGTGATGAGATCGCGAGATGCTCGGCGATTTGGATCGCGAAGACGTTCGACTACACCAACCGCGTTTCTTAACGCTTCCCGCTTAGCGATCTACAAGGATACGTAGATCCACTCTCCCTCTCGTAGATGCTCATCACCATGGATAGATCTGCGTGTGCGTAGGAATTTTTTGTTTCCCATGCAACGTTCCCCAACAAGTTGGGCTTGTCTTCAGCAAAATAGAATGTATATGGCTTGGCTTGTCCAATAGTCCATCAAGGACAGTTCTAACCCCCATAGGGGGTCTATTTATCTTTTCGACGGGTTCGTGTTCAGCTAGCCGTTTTAGAGGTATCCGCTTTTCCCGATATCCTCTAGGGTATTCGGTAAAGATTGGTTCCGAAAGTAGCAGTTCGGCTTGCCATGTGCTCTCCATGGCACGGTATTTTTGTACCAAGTTTGATAGCTCGGTGTAATCGCGAATGTGTCGACAAGCCAGGGCGTTGAGGATCCCTTCGTCATGAAAATTGCGACTAAAGGTTGCCATTATCTCCTGGTCACTAGAACTTCGTACTCTATCTCTAACGAGGAGGGGTCTAGCCAAAAAATGATGAGCCGACTCCCGTGGTAATTGTTTAACATCCTGTAGGTCCGAAGACTTGGACTCTCCTATGATGCTTGAGTGATTGACTTGGGTGGTGGGTGGGAAAAACTTTGGGTCCGTGCCATGATGTGAGTCCGCAATCATGGGTTTCGAGTTGCATGCTAGATCGGAGATCAATCGTGATCTATCTCCGAAGCAACCTCTGGAGTCTAGGTTACATGCGAGGTCTTGATGATCGGAAATTGGGATATAATCCATCTTTAATTCCGGTCATTGGGGGGATGAGCCTTCAGTCGGACACTCAACGATGGTGACTAAGTGAGTGATCTAGCGGGTGCGGATCTCCCTATGGTCGGGTTTAAGCCCGATCCGATCATAGACCAGGGTCTGGTCGTTGGTCATGCCCATGGGTTGAATCCGATCAAATAGCTCATTTAGGGATGAGGCGTTAGTGGGATGCATGTTGCCGAAGCGCATGGGGTTGATCCTCAACGTCGTGGTTCCGGAGTCGCTTGACAGCAAATCCAGGTTATGTTTGGTCCCGGCGGATCTGGGCACAACGACTGGATTGGCCATTCTGAACAGCCCGAGGGTGAAGGCCAACTCAAAGGTGGGGTCCGATGATCTTGGCGTCGAGGCATCAGGATCTGCGGGCTCCTCCATGAGAGTTGAGGGTTCCATCGACAAGCTCTCCCCGTGAATCAGCAACAAACTCTACGGTTTCGAATCTGATTTCTTGATCGGGGACGAAGCTTTCGATCTGTCCAAGATGGTCGGTCGGGTTGGCATGCGACAAGATATCGCCGCCTGTGAAGATCTGACCAGGGATGGAGACATCCTGGCTACAGATCTCGTTGCTTATAACAAGGCTAACCATCAATTACTTTGGCGATCACAACGGAACTCTCAATGAAAGCACCAATGTCGGTGTCAAAACCGACAGATCTCGGGTAGGGGGGTCCCGAGCTATGAGACTAGGATCATTGGTAACAAGGGACGGAGGAGACGATATTTACCTAGGTTCGGGCCCTCATATGGAGGTAAAACCCTACGTCCTACTCGATTATATTGATGGTATGAAGGTTACAGAGTTGATCTACCTTGAGATCAAATAGCTAAAACCCTAGATGAGTTTTGTCTGTCTTACAATCTAAAACCCTTCAGCTTATATAGACGCTGAGGTCCCTAGGGTTACACATGGTCGGTTGCACATCGTAGGAAAAAACATGCCTATCTACTATCTCAAACTTGAAGGACACGCCACGACTCCTGAGGCTTCCTCCCTGGCGACGGGGCCTTCGATCAATCCAATACTCAGCGAGCGGCCCATAAGTCCGGCCCATAAGAAATAGGCCGTCCGTCCGACGACCCCTCAATCCAGGACTCCCTCACCGAATGCCATGATTTCAGATCTGAACCTATTATGGTTTCATGAATATAAGAGTGATTTGGATCCTATCTTG
This sequence comes from Hordeum marinum, assembly GCA_022496015.1. Taxonomy (NCBI): domain Eukaryota; kingdom Viridiplantae; phylum Streptophyta; class Magnoliopsida; order Poales; family Poaceae; genus Hordeum; species Hordeum marinum. The sequence continues at coordinate 331,935,954 of CM039674.1, forward strand.
CAAGTTGTATGCACCTATTATGTGTCATGATCCACATACCCCAAGGTGACAATAATTGGGTTTCTTTCCGGTGATTGTCGTAGTTTGAGGAGTTCATGTATTCACCATCTGTTAATGCTTTGTTTCATTTCTCTATTGAAAGGCGGCCTTAATACACTAGTGCAGCCACGTGCTATACAAACGGTTTTTAAACCCTTTCCATGACGTAGTCTTAAAATGTCGCCTTGCATGTGTGGGTGAGAGGGGGGGCTATCCCACACGACAGGCAAAACCGGTCGGCGATGCCTACACCTGGTCGCACACGATGGGAAAAAATATATCGTTTGCGATTAGAAGGACCATCACAAACAGACATATTGGGGAAGACGTGTGAGATGACTTAGCATCCCACACAGGGAATCCCAAGGTTACATTTCCATTCGGATTGCAGATCACACACAATTTTCTACACGACATTGTTTGTGATAGGTGTGATCATCACACACGATAGTTATAATTATGTCGTTTGCGTTACTCAGAACAACACTTGCAATGTCTAGAAGAAATTGTTTAGCATTGGGCCGCCGATCACACACACTAGCTATGTGAAAACGTTTGTGATTGGGTGTCCTAACACACACAGTTGTCGACCAGAATTCGTGTGTGATTGCTCAACGATCCAACATGCCAACTTTCTAGAAACCATGTGGGTTTGCTCATGTCATCACCCATGGTTTTCTCTTAGAAACCATCTGCAATGGGAAGCCCAATAATCAGCCTGATTGATCAATTATTTATGATCCATTTAGTAATCGAAATTAACATTACATATCAACCACATAATATAATTATTATTCGTAGTACGGCAACCCGGATTTCATAATTGAATTACATCAGGGTACAACCTCATATAGGCATATACTGCCTAGCTACCCAATTGCACCACGAGACAAAGTTTCAAATGCAACATCTAACACCTTTGGAAATTAAGTATCATCATAGACGGTAAATAGACACATGGACCTCATCTAGAAAATTGTTAAAGCGGAAGGCGAATACTGAGCCTTCAATGATGTTGAAGGTCCTGGCAACTTTAGGCCAGTGCCTATGGATGATTGCTCGCCCATCCTTCGTCCTCATAAGGAAGGCTTCAAGATTATACCATGGGTGTTGTATGAATACCTTCATCGCCTCTTGATCATACAGGTGGTTTGAGACGTAATCATGGATGAACTGCCTTGAGAAGGATTGAAAACAAACATACACATAAATATCTTTTCTAAACTTTGAAATGGCGCAAAGGGAAAAGGGTAAGGTGAAAGAGATGGTACCATCATATAGTTGACTGATGTCTTTTTCATTGTGCAGACAAACATATTGTTGTTTTTCGTAGCTAGTTTCTTTATCTTAACAATCTTTCTGAGTTTCTTGATTCGACTGATATTCAAGGACACCTCATTTCCCCCACATGCAAAAAGGGTCGAACAGTGGGTCTAAACCCCTTATAGCAGGACCTACATGTGCAAGAACAAATTATTAATAAAAACATTCGTATTACAATGATTTCAGCAATTTCATAATAATGTGCTATTAGCCAAACGACCATGGATGTGCAAACCTCGATGGTAAACTTCAGTGTCCCCATTCTTCCCCCCTACAACATATTTAAGACAAATATTGATCAAGTTACAAGTGATATTTGGCATACTATCACTAAAATATGTTAATGGAAAATAAACACATTGTGGATCCAACAGATTAATTCGGGCCATGTTGAAAATCAAGTTATCTAAACCAAGCATGCTAAGAACTAGGAAATGTGCCAATTCTATATGTTGCACACGTATTTAGTACATCTAAATTTGATTTATTCGTCACGTGCATAACAATACAAAATTGTACCAACAACAAGCGTACATCACATTTCAAAATTGAATTAAATAGTTAAATGATCACCACACCAAATGAACGAAATAGTTAACTAAGGACCACATTGCACAATAGAACATACTAGAAGGTCAAGTTGCAGTAGCATTACATTGGACATTTCACTAGAATTTCTAAATGAAATGCAGTAGCGGCACATGCAATAGCTAAACGAAACGTGCTTAACCAGCATAGCAAGGTTAACATAGGTCCTGAGTAATAAAGCAAATAAAAACAAGCTATTCCTCATCGTCGAAGATATCCATGATGATGGGCTCCCTCAACTTGGAAGAGGGCGAGGCCTCCACACCATGGGTGCACCCCTCGTAGTGGTGAGTGGCTTGATTCTGCCCCGACACCAACATGCCAGCTCTGGAGTTGAGGTAAGGACGGGCACACTGAGAAAACACAACGAAGTCTTCATTGAACGCACAAACGTTGCCCTTGCGAAAAGACCACGAGTTGTCGTTTATAGCAGCCAACTAGGTGGTGGCGGCAGTGCGCGAGGCGTTGACGGTGGCCTAGATGGGGAGGTGCTCCTCCAAGATCTAGGGGTCGGCATGCTTGGAAGCCATAGCTGCCTCATCTGCGCGTGCAGCCATGATTTGCTTCTCCGCGGCCAAATGCTCTTTGAGATCCTGGCTATACTGCGTGCACCATGGCTTTTGGCAGCGATTATTTCGAGGATGGGGCGGTGATTTGGGTGGAAGGTGTTGCATCGACGGTCGGGCCATGTGTGATGGAGGAGGAGGGGGTGGGGGTATTGGGGAGGTGTGGATTACCTCACTAGATGGACGAGGCCGAGCAGCAAGAAGGAGCGTCGCCGGGGAGGAGGCGGCGCTACAAACAAGCAATGAAGGTTTGAACTAGGAAAGGTAGAGGAAAATGGGGAAATGTGGCTTTTGATTGTCACCAGGGGCGAGGGAGGTAGATATTTCCGCGACAGCCGAACATTTTCATTTAGTTTGGTGAAAAACCTGCGCGGAAAACACCATCGGACACAGTCCCTTATTCGGAACCATGTGCGATATCAAAACATCACAAACGAGCCTGGTTTATACACTGTGTGTGATGAACTTGAATACGCAAATTTTCCAGAATAGTTCTCGATATCAACACATCACAAACGAAGCATGTGATATACCCCGTGTGTCATTAACTTGGACATGCAAATGTTTGTCTCCAAGCTTCGGATGTAAGATTGGGTACTACATTGCACACGGTTCATTCAAAATATTGTGTGTGATTAACTTCAATTCATTTTCAATTGGAAGATGGAAAGGGGATATGGCGGCAAATTTTTTGTCTGAATTTCGCTGGTTATACTGGTCAACCACGTCGTCGCGTAATTAAATATCAATTGCAAATTTGGGTACTGTGCAAAAGAGCCTACACCACAGCCCACACTTACTTAATCAAGCAATTAAACAGAGCTGGTTGACCAAAATATTACTCTAACAAAATACTGGCGCTCTAAACGATGACTAATTTTCTGCCTGGCGCTTGCTATCTCCGTCGCATCCTCCATGACCAGCTTGTGCTCGACAACCTCCACGGGAAGGGGCTCCATGGCATCCATCACCGCATACTCTGCAAGCATCTCGCCGTCTGCATCCGCCATCTCTTTGGAAAAGACCACCATGAGTTTGGCATGGACGGCCGCGGTCTGGGCATTATTGGCCGCCATGTTGGCAAGGGAGGCTGCCGATGAACGAAAGCTACCCGAGCACTCTTGGCTAATTTTCCAACTCTTCGGACGTAGGTTGTCGAACGTTGTCGGAGAAGGCCGCTGCTATATGTGCGTTGAACGCCACGAGCTGGGCATGGGCGGCATCGGCATAGGCATGGGAAGCCTCCATTACGCCTACGGCAGCCATTGAGGAACGGATGGCTGTTGTGTCGTTCTTGCCATTTGCTATCCCGATTGCGGATGTTGCTGCCGCCATCTCACATGCTGCAGTTGCCCTTTCGGCGGTCGCAGCCGCCCTGTTGGAGAGTGCGGACACGCTCAAGGATGTTGTGAGCACGTTCATCGCTGATGCAGTCACGCTCGGGCCAAAGTGGGTTGCCAAAGTTGCCCACACGACTTGGATCCACGTCCCCATCTTTCACCAGCGACGCTTGAACAGAATACTCGTCTTAGAGAACAAGTGTGATTTTGCGGTTGACACGCCGACGGTGGACTCATGCTTCCGACCTAAGCCATATATGAGGATTGGCCCAAGATATTTTCATACCACATCACACACGTTTCATAATCAAGAACTGTTTGCGATGTTTTTGATTTTAAAACTGCTTTGAGACTAAAAATGAAGTTACATTAGCAATTGAAGGTGTTTGGATGGCAATAACATTTATCTGCAATGAACTTGCAACTATCAGACTGTGTGTTCAATATGGAATAATTTAGGGATTTTTAGTCCCTTTAAAACATTTAAAGAGTTATTTGGACATTTCATATGCATAGTTCAAATTTGAACTACACTTTATTAAGCACATACTAGAGGGCACCTGAATGGGTTGAAAATCAACTATTTGTCACTGGATACATCTTTTGGTCCCATGCAAGAAATGCAAATTAAACGAATTCCAAACCTCACGGTATTTTGGCTCGGCCATAGACTTTGATAAGCCGTGTTTTCAAATTCTAGTAATTCCAAATATTGTGAGAAATTCATGAAACTTTGCATGTTGTGATGTCATGGCGCATGTGTACTATGGTAAGGACAATGCCTAGTTCGGGACAAGTTTTGGCACAAACCTCTTACAAACCAAAGATTCTCACAAGAAGTCATGTGGTTCCAATAGGGACAGTTCACATTTCATGTGCAAAAGAACATCTCATGTCGCTTCTCGCCTTGAATTTCTTTCTAGAGTCTCCATAGAGTAATGTGAATGTGTCGTGCGAATCAATGGAGTCTTACAGAGTTTGTTTGGCCTTTTAAGTACATTAATTAATTGAGTTTTGTAGGCATTAAATCAATATGCATATATATAGTTCAAATTTGAAGTACAATAACTTCATGGTCCAACTCATGAAAATATCTCGAAAAACCATATATGTTTCACTGGCTGCATGTTTAGGTCCCACACAATAAATGGGAATGAATTTTGAACATATATATCTAACGCACGAGGCTCGACCGCAAACATCTAGAAACTTAATTTTTAAATTCATGTAAATGCAAAACTCGACAGAAATTCATGAAATTTGGGCATGGTGCCATCAATTGCCCTATTATGTGTGTTGTGGTAATAAAAATTGCCCAATTTTGGACAAGTTTTGGCGAAAAGCCTCTTACAAACTGAAGGTCCTCATAAGAAAGTCATGGTTTCTGATAGGGAAAGTTCACATTTTATGTGTGAAACAACATATATTGTCTATAGTGGCCTGCATTTATTTCTGGAGTCACCCACAAAGCAACTTTCTGAGAGTCATGGTAAACTGTGGATTTTTCCAGGGTTTGTGAGACCTATTTAACACATTAATTGAGTTTTCTAGTCATTTAATGTGCATACTTAAAATTTGAACAATGATCACAAGGTCCAACCCATGAAAAATAGGTTGGAAAAAATATGCATTTCCATGGATGCATGTTTAATTAGGTCCCACACAAGAAAATGGAATGAATTTCTAACATCTCATTGACTGTTTGCTTGGCCGCAACCATTGAGCACTACAAGAAATATGCTATCTTGTGACCTTCTATTAGTGACCTTGGAAAAAATGGTCGTAAATCTATGACCTTTTGAGGTAAGTTGGTCGTAAGCTGTCCGGAGCGGTCCTAACCCTAAACACCAATGACCATTTTGGTCAGAAAGGTCGTAATTTCCTTCATTGAAATGGTCATAAAGCGAACAACACCGGTCCACTGCCTTATTTCTAGCTGATAATGACCAATATAAATGGTCATAAGCTATGACTTGGCACCACCTCATCAGTTTTGCCTATGTGTCATGTCCATGTGTCAATTTTTGCCTACGTGTCATGTCCATGTGTCAATTTTTGCCATAGGTTGTGAAGCAACCTATATCTCTATTATTCCCAAAATTCCCAAACAATTCTCATAAATTCTATGTATCATATATTCATAAAATATGTCAAAAATCTTCCTTGCCTAGTTCAAAAATAATTCAAAAATATTCATTTTCCTATTCTGTTCAGAACAACACTTTGTGAAGGAAGTGCTACTTATATATTCTTGACTGCCCTCAAAAATTTTGGGAACTCTTTACTCTCCAAATCATTGCCTCATGGCAAAATTCAGCTCCATTTGCCCAGTAAATCGTCCTCGGCAAATTTCCAAAATATGCGTTCACCTAGAAGCTTTGTGAAGGAAGTACTGGCTATGCATATCATAACGAGTTGAATTTTTCCCAGATCTTCTATATGCCCAAATAATAGCTATCCACAAAATTTTAGCCCCGTCTAACAATCCATGTGAGCTCACCATCCAATATTTGTTTCTAGTAATATTTTCAGTTTGTGAAGCAACTACATTTTATATTTCTTTATAATTTCTAAAACTTTACCATTACATGACCATGATCACAGAACCTCCCTCCACCAGATTTTAGCTCATTTAATTTAGCCAATTTCCCTCAACATTTTTCCTAATATTCTCTTCAGTGGAGAGCATTGTGAAGCAAGTACCATTTTTATTTACCCAAATAGTATGAAATTTTTATAGTGCCTTCATATGCCCAAATTATCATCCTCCTACAAATTTCAGCTTAATCCAATCATCTATGTGAGCCCAGCTTTCGTTTCTACTTTCTGTCCAAATTGGCACATTGCAAAGCAAGTGCTATATAGACCCCTCGTATTGCCCTCAAACTTTTTGGGTGATCTTCCATATCCAAATAATTGCCACATGCTAATATTCTCCTCAATCCATTCATTATTTTGAGCCCAGCTTCAACATTCATATTTCTGTCCAGTGTGGTACTTTGCAAAGGAAGTACCACCTAATCTCATCCATTTGAGCTGAAAATTTGTGTAGAGTCTTCTTAGTAGATGATCATCCTCAGCCAAAACTCATGCCCATTGGCCATGTGCATTTCTCGTACCACTAATCAAACACTTGGCTTCTAATTCATGTTTGAGCATAGTTAGGTCTCCTCGTGAGATTCTTCTACTGTAATTTTCTTCCTAGCACCTACCTAGGGAGTGTCCAGCCCACTAGACATGCCTATGCTGTCTAGAACGCATGGCAATGCCACGGTCATGCGGTGACAACGCGGCGGGCATACGAGTTTACGCGCTCTGGAGTTGGGGCCATCGGCCACCATCCCGACCTCGACGTATCGCCATCAAACTATGTATTTATGATTCAATAGATACTTATGTAGCTAGAAATGATTTTTGGAAAACATAAAGGGCAAACTATAAGGTAGCTGCAGTTCAAATTTGACCCGCTTCCTATTGAATCAGCAGAATTTTTTCTTTTTCATGAGAGGTGGATCAAGCTTTTGACACCCAAACATTTTTTCAATTGTGCATTAAATATGTCCTAGTATTTTAGAAAATTATTCGGTCCAATTTGGCAACAAATATATCGTAGGTCCTTCACAAAAAAACTCATTTTGAGCACTCGGAAAAAGCAAAATGGTTTTTTGTGCAAAGAAAATAAAAACTCCCTTTGGCAACATTGTTTGTCATTCCAACAGGCACCCTTATCCAAAATATGAGATCATTTGAAGAAACTATGGCATGAATGTGTCCATGAGATTGATCATTTGGCTTGAAAGTCATGAATCTTCACACATGATAGCTCATTTCTGAGAACACTTTTTTAAAATAATTACCGTATTACAAGTATATTATTTTTCCTGGTAAGTTGGTCACATATGATGACACAATGGTAAGGTTTTGCTTTTTTTGAATTATGCTCGTTTCAAAATGCGGTCGAAACAATGGGCATGACCGTTCATAGCTTGGGGTTGAATCTTGCCAAATTTTTGTTGGATCTCTAATTAAATAGATACTACTTTACCTAAAAATGATTTTTGGAAAAAATCATGAGCAAACTATGAGGCACCTCTAGTTCAAATTTGACCCGCTTCCTCCCAAATCGGCACTAATTTGTATTTTTCACTAGAGGTAGATCGAAACATTTTGGCACCCAACCATTTGGTCAATTGTGCATTGAATATGTCCTAATATTTTATAAAAATGATTTGGTCCAATTTTGCAACAAATATTTGGTAGGTCCTTCACAAAAAAACTTGTTTTGGGCACTAGAAAAATGGAAACTAATTTTTTTGTGCAAAGAAAATGAAAAATCCCTTTGACAACATTGTTTGTCATTCCAACATCCACCCTTGTGAAAAATATGAGATCATTTGGACAAACTATGGCATGAATGTGGCCATAAGATTGATCATTTGGCTTGAAAGCCATGAATCTTCACACATGATAGCTCATTTCTGAGAACACTTTTTTAAAACAATTTATGTGTTACAAGTGTTTTTTTCCTGGTAACTTGGGCACATATGATGACACGACACGAAGGTTTCCTAACTTTTTGATTTGTTTTTGAATTTTTTATGCCCGCTTCAAAATGCGGTCAAAACGGCGGGCATGACCGTTAATATCTAGGGGTTGAATCTTGCCAAATTTTGTTGGATATCTAATTAAATAGATACTTATTTACCTAAAAATTATTTTTGGAAAAAATCATGAGCAAACTATGAGGCACCTCTAGTTCAAATCTGTCTCGGTTCCTGCTGAATCAGCACAGTTTTGTCTTTTTCAGTAGAGGTGGATGGAAAGCTTTTGGCAGCCAACCATTTTATCAATTATGCATTGAATATGGCCTAATATTTTATAAAAATGATTTGGTCCTATTTTGCAACAAATATTTGGTAGGTCGTTCACAAAAAACTTATTTTGGGCACTCAAAAAAAGAAAAATGAACTTTTTGTGCAAAGAAAATGAAAACTTAAAGCTAAAATTATCCACACACGCGGGATCCGACGACCCTCCTTGCCACCGATGACCAAGAAGTCACAGGTGGAGGGGAACCACCGAAAGACAGTGGCAAAAGAGTTGGTTCTCCTAGCCAAAGAGATCTACACTTTATTTTTAGTCGATTATGACCAACTTAGATGGTCATGGACGTCGCACACATGTACTCTGTTTTGATTGGTTCACAAGCATGTCACGCGGATTATGGATTGAGCACCGTCCGATGGTCCCGGATCCAACGGCATCGCTCCCCATCACCCCCTCACCCCACCAAACCCTACCCATCCTCCCTTCCTTCCTTCCGCCGCCTCCCTCTCTCTCCCCGATCCAGATCGACACCTCCTCCCCCATCCCATCCCACCACGACGGCTCCCCCGTCTCCCATGACCTCCCCGCCCTCCGCCGTCACTCCACTCCGCCTTAACCTCCTCTCCTCCTCCCCTGGGGACCTCCTACTCCGTCGCTTTCTATCCTGGTCGCAGCAGCGGTGATGGTGTTTGACCTTTGCAGGCGCACACGGGACGGGGCGGGCCTGGGCTTTGGGAACACTTTCTCCAGGAGTGGTTGTCAGGTGTGGCCGGTCCATTAATATCCACCACCACCACCACCAACCGGCGATAAAGACAGCGTCGGCGACAGCTGTGCTACTCGTCATGCTCCTCCTCCCGGTCGACGGCTCCGCGGGCACGTCAAAGTCGGTGCCTTCGCCGTGTGCGATGCTCAACTATGACTATGAGGCAGCCTCCTTGTCCTCCCCTGATCTGGTCTATTATTTCTTTGTGCTCTAACTGTGGATGGATGGTGGCAGCGGTGGGGATCTGGTACGGCAAGTAGTGCTGCATGTGGTGGAGCTGGTGCCAAGGGGAGGAGCCCTGCGACGACCTCGATGCCTGTTGCCGCCACCACCACAACTGCGTCTAAAACAAAGGTATTGCCATCGTCATCCCCTTCTAGCTTGAGAAACAAAGAGATTGGCATCTACTCCTACTTAGATCGATCTGGATCCATGGCCGCCATGAGCAACCATACCATATCACTCTGCATTGGTTGAACCTGGGAATTCAAATGGTACTAAAGACTGATAAGATGAGCTAGCCCTACTCTGTTCTACCCTATTGCTAGGGTGTTTCAGAATTCAGATTTTTCAGTTGCTGCTAGCTCTACTCTGCTTTGTCATTTGGTAATAGTGATACAGAATCTTCACCACAAGTGCCTAGATTACATCATGTTCTTTTGCCCATCTGTTGCTCATGATAAATTCTAGTACGTGGGTTAATTTACTGCAGTAGATAAACTGCGTGCTCCGACGGCAAAGGAACGAATTGACAAGCTACATAGATATCCCCTATCTAGCTTCAGACGCAACGACATCCCGAATTCTGGATCGGTCAAACCAGGCCGCCATGAACAACCACTGCGTTGCTTAGACATGTGAGTTCAGATCGTAGTAAGGATTGATAAGATAATCCAGCCATGGATAAAATACTCTAGTGGGTTTCATAATTCAGAGTTCCTTTGATGCTGCCTTATCGTTATTTTGTGGTGCACATTTATCTGGTTAAACGATTGTAGTACGTAATGTTTCATTGCAAAGACCTATATGAACCGATTCTTTCTATCCATCTGTTCCTTAGTGGCAAATTCTAGTGTGTTGTTAATTGTCCAGATAAACTGTGCCCACAACAAAGGTAGTAATTGACTAGTTACATACATATCCCCGATATAGATCCAGACACATCGGAGTCCCGAATTCTGGATCGGTCAAACCAGGCCGCCATGAACAACCACTGCATTGCTTGGACATGTGAGTTCAGATGGTAGTAAAGATTAATAAGATGCAAAGGTTAGAGAGATTCAGAATTCAGAGTTTCCGTTGTTGCTAGCTCTACTCTGCTGTTTCATTTGGTTCACGATTTACAGATTCTTCATCGCAAGTACGTATATGAACTGATTCCTAATATTAACTGGTGTTTTTCGTCCATTTGTCGCTCAGTGATGATAATTTCTGTGTGCTTAATTTATTAGATAAACCACACAGCTTAGTAGCATGCACGGTTTCCTAGCTTCAGAAACAGTGGCGTCTAGATTGGTTTGGTCAACCCAGGCGGCCACGAACAATAATACTACATCAAACTGCTCTGTTGCTCGAGTTTCAGAATTCAGACCTTCAGTTGCTGCTAGGTCTACTCTGCTCTGTCATTTGGTTCATGATTTAGAGAATCTTCATTGTTAGTGGTCATGGAAGGTATCTCTCTCTTCTCCCTCCCTCACATGTTGTGCTCTGCCCTCGGTGCCATCCAATTTCCTTGCTACACATGGCGTACATGTAAACTGAAACTTTTGTTCTTATATGCATTGATTTAGCCTCCTAGTATTGCAGGTCATGCATGTTAATAATTTATAGTGACCTTGTTAGTTACTACAACTAGGCTGTGTTAACTGTTGGTGTTTAATCTAGCTAGTTTGTTTGTACCATCAGGATTGCAGCAAATTACAGCTAGCTAGCCTGTTAGTTTTAGTAGTAGCAACATAAATTTGCTGCTGGTGGTGAAGTACTTGTTTGCTGCTACCTGTTGATGCTATTGCTAGCTGATGCTAATGCTAACTACTGTGATGCTAGCGGTCGCTACTACTTGTTTGTCGCTAATGCTAGTCGCTGCTGCGGCCTAGTTGAGATTCAGTTGCGGCCTTACTTAGCGTACCCTTATTCAGCTGCGGTCTGTTGAAAATTATAATTAATAATGATTTGTGTAAAATTAGTGTAGAACATATGTATTGTTATCTTAAATTGTTCGTGTTGTCCTCAATGAACCATCTAAGATTGAATCATTTTCTATGTTCAACATCTAGAACCATTCTGGGAGTTTTGGTATTCAAGCAACAACTATGTGTTCTCGTCTTTTGTGTTGTTTCTGTGAGCTAGTCCTTGTGGTTAGTACTGTTACATGTTACATCTAGAGATGCTTCATGAATTAGTCTGTAGCTGCTTTCTATATTTGTTTTTATTTTGTTTCTAACTCTTTTGGTTTATTGTTAGATGCCTTCATTCAGCCTGTACGAAAAAATGGTGGTTCCTCTCATTGAAGGAGCTCTCGCCTGAAAGTGAAGAAGGCTGGAGTATATTTGTAGTAGTTGTTATATGTTGTGATAGTATCACATGTAATGGTGTAATGAATTATGTAAAGATTGTGCTATTAGCCAAAATTGGCATGTGGATTGATAATTTTCATTTGTTTGCTGTTCTGACTGAAATAATTGTGTGGAAATTGAAACCTTGGTTGTCTTTAATTAGAACCTGACAAGTGGGACCTAATCGTATTTGGCATCTAAAAAGGCCATTTTCCAAATAATATTCAGAGGGAAAAAACTAATAATTAAAGAAATGGACTGTAAAAAGGCCGAGTCCCAATTGAGAAATAGATGCGACCCTAAAAAACAAATGGTCCAAAAAAGGGTCACGACCCTGGAAATAAAAAGGCTGCAATGTTGGGCTTGGCCCATGAAGCCGACCACAAATTGACAGAAAAAGATATAAAAAGGCTGGATTAATGCGCTCGGCCCATATAGAACACCGAATTGGACCGGGTTGATTCTAATTTATGACCTTTTCATTTGGTCGTAATTCTGCCACGTCAGCTTGCCACGATGGATCCGATGTGGTGTGGGTAGACTTCTAACGACCAAAATGATTGGTCGTAGAACCTACGACCTTTTTTTTGTCGTAAATGTCTACGACCTTTTCAGACGAAAGGTCCTTAATTTCCATTCTTGACCCTCAGCTTTTGACCATCAGTGTTTGGTCACAAAAAGGTCGTAAATGAAAAAACAATGACCATTCGGTGACCAATAGTGAAGGTCAAAAGATAGCATATTTCTTATAGTGGAGATGCTTGGTTTTCAAATTCCCATAAATCCATAACTTGTCAGAAATTCATGAAACTTGGCATGGTGTCGTGACAAGAGCACACACATGTCGTGGTAAAAAATATGTCCAAATTGGACATGTTCTTGCACAACCCCCTTACAAATCGAAGCTCATCACAAGAAGCTTTGTGGTTTTGATAGGGAACATTATATATGCATGCCACATATGCGGGCGAAAATACATTTGATGCCTCTTCTCTCCTTGATTTTCTTTATATAAACAACATAGACATATGTACGTGTGAAGTGCAAAAATATGATTAAATAAGGGATCATCTTGCTTTTAAATATATTAATTGAGTATTTGGTGCATTCTTTAATGTGCATAATTCAAATTTGATCTACAATCACAAGGTCCGGGGCGGCAAAAATGGGTTGAAAAATCATATATGCGTCCTTGGATGTATGTGTTAGGTCACATGCAAGAAATGAGAACGAATTTCAAACATCTAAGCATGTTGGCTCGGCCACAAATATCAAGAAACTTGGTTTCCAAATTCTCGTAAATCCAAAACTCTGTTAAAAATTCATGAAACATAGGATGGTGTCATGTGAAGGCACACATATGTCGTGGTAAAAAATACCAAGTTGGCCATGTTTTGTAAGAAGCCTCTTAAAAACATGAACAATAAGCTACGTCCAGTGTTTTGATAGGGAACACACACACACACACACACACACACACATATATATATATATGCCACATGTACGGGTGGAAAATGACATCTGATGCCTCTTCTCTCCTTGATTTTTCCTAGAAACAACATAAAGAACTAGGTGTGTACTGCAAACATATTAAATTATTAACGGTTTGTATGACTTTTTTATACATTAATTGAGTTTTTTTGTGCATTTAATGTACATAATCCAATATAAACTACAGTCACAAGGTCTATGTTGGGTAGGGCATTATCATATAAAGCATAAATATGTTGTGCTATTTTTAGTGTCCACTTTGAGAGAAAGAGCAAGCATTATTAATAGACAAAAAAGGCATTTTGGAACAAAAATTTGTCACGTTACCATCGCTAACGGGCGTATTATTTATAATTCATGGATGTTCTACAAACCTTATGTGCGAGCCACATGTCTCTATCTGTATTGACAATGAGGTAGCATGCGGACAGGTGTTTGAGTACACGGGTGGCATGCGAGCAGTGTCCTGTGCACACTCATCAGGGTGGCATGTCATTTGCCAGTCGTCAAAGATGTTTCACAATGAATACCCGTATGAAAACCGAGTTCAATTTTTCCTTCCCTACTAAGCCAAGTGAAAATCTGGCGCGAAGGAATTTTTTCATTGCGTCATTGCAAACGGTTGTGAATGATGACCCATGTGCCCTTTCCGGCGCTACAACTTCTACTGTTGCTAACTGCTGAGATTTCCATGCCATGTATGCAAAAAAATCCGATGTGGGGAGCTAATTAAGGAGAGATATGAGTTTGATGACCAAATGAAGAAACAATGCCAGGCGTGTGAACATTGGCAAAACACTTAACTGAAAAAACTCACGAATCCATGCAAGAGTTTAGTTGCTAAATCATTAAATGAAGGTGTCGGGGTACAACACCTATGGGATCGCGTGGATCCCTTTGTGGTTCGACAGGGAGATGGTGTGCACAAAGAGCAGATCTGATGAGCAGCGCCCAGGAGATTTTTTACCCAGGTTCGGGCCGCTGAGAAGCGTAAAACGCTACTCCTGCTTTTGTGTATTATGGCTGTTTTGGGTTCTGGCTATAGGAGCATTATGAACAGTATGCAGCCGCTACGCACATGAGCCAGAAGGTCCAAGAAGAAGCAGACCCCCCTCATAACGCCTTGGGGCTCCTTTTATATGACTAAGGGGTCTCCAACAGTGGTGTGCAGTACATATACGAGGAGTACAGTGCTACAGTGTCATCATACCTAACATGATAGTCTAGGACAAACGTATTTAATGCTCCGTCAGGCGTCCCTGACCTTCTATAGAATGGGACACGAGCCTGTCCCATCGGCATCGCTTAGCCTCTCCATCGCAAGTGCCTTGACACGTATCCAGGTGAGATGGCACCTGGTCTCTATGCTGGCAGGGTGGCGAGGTCTTGCTCAGTGCACTTCTTATCGGGGCTGTGCAAGCCATCCCAGCAAGATCTTGTCGAGGTTCCAGCCCTTGGCCTTCGGTCTTGCGATTTTTGACTTGAACGTTTCCTTGACGACTTTGTACTTTCTTCCAGCAGTCCCCTGGCGGGCCTTGCCGCTGGTGTGGCTACAACTGCCCATGCATAAGTATGGTGTACTAAAAGCCGAACCTTTAGTACACCGATAGGAGCCCCCGGGCCTAGGCCACACACGTGTGCGAGGAGTTGTTGGGCTAGGCCTAAACAGTGCACGGGCATGCATGGCAGGAGCCTTCGGTTGTAATCATTCCACTTATTGTGCCTCCCCACGATGCACTCTAAGTGAGCGGCGTGGGATACGTGCACGGGGCGGCCGTTTCCGCCACGTGCGCTGCATGCATAGTGGGGAGTTGGCAGCCTGCGCCCGTGACTTAAAGTCCTGATCGTGGCAGAAACCGTAGATCCATGGATTGGAGCAATGGGGGGTTACCTATTTGCCTGTGATCGTGGGCGACAGGATTTGTGGAGATGGGCAGAGACTCTTGGGGCGGAGGAGAGCCAACCCCCACGCCTCTCTCTATATATTGAGCGGTAGCGAGGGGCGATGCTCATCCATCCTTCTTTCCTCCTTGAGTGTGAACCTATAGAGCTTGCCCTTCCATACCTTCCCAATCTTGAGTTGCCCTCACCCTTAGACATGGCTGGGAGAAAGGGTGGCCACCGTATTTCGCCCCAACGAGGAGAAGTTCTTGTCGGGATCATGCCACCGCTTCAGCCACGGAGGCGGAGGGTGGCCCGAGCGCGCGTGGTGGAAGGGGTACGAGGGGCCATGGTCGACCTGGAGACCGTGGTGAAGGGAGGCGGAGCACCGTTCCACCCCTTCCTTGGACGCCAGAACCCTTCTTGAAGAGACCCATGCTGAGGGGACGGCGCTGGAGTTCGTCGTCAAGCTATGTGGTCCCCTTTGCATTGTTGTACTCCTTTCTGCAAGGTGCCAACTTCGAACGTCGCCTCTTGGTGTTCATACCCTCATCCCCCCAGCAAACTTGTATGCGAGGGAATCTTCTATCCTTTAAGAAAAAAAGAAAAAAGAGAAAATAGGGATATGGAACCATGGCGGTTCGTCAGTACTTGCTGGAAATAAGCGTAATGCAACATCTCAGATAAACATGCATATAAGTAAACATGGAAATCGACAAGAGTTGTAGGACGCTCGATTTTATTCAACTATGCACATGGTCTGCGCCTGGCTTTGTACAAAGGATTACATGCCTCACCGGCAAGACTTGTACAAAAGGTGGTTGTCGGGGGCCCCTGGCAACCGCGCCTTATGGATAGAACTTATGAAGGTGTTCGATATTCTAGGAGTTGCTCGCTGGAATGCCATCTTCGGTCTCCAGGCGGACTGCGCCAGGCCTGGTGACTCGTACTACCTGATAAGGGCCTTCCCACTTTGGCAGCAACTTTTTTGAATTCTTGGCTGCCTGAACATGCCAAAGAACGAGGTTGCCTTCCTCAAGACTTCGGGCATGAACTTTTTGGCTATGGTAGCGGTGCAAAGGTTGGTGTTAGCGTGAAGCTCGCACAGCAGCCTGAAGACGATCTTCATCAAGGAGCGTCACATCATCTTGCCGCAACTGCTCTTGCTCAAGCTCATCATAAGCGAGCACTCGAGGTGACACGTATATGAGATCCGTGGGGAGAACTGCTTCCGCCCCATATACCAAGGAGAAGGGTGTCTGGCCATTGGCTCGATTTGGTGTCGTTATGATTGACCAAAGAACCACCGACAGCTCATCAATCCAGCGTCTTCCGCACTTGCGCAGCCTGTCGAAAGTTCTTGTCTTAAGTCCTCGCAGCACTTCAACATTTGCCCTTTCCACTTGACCATTGCTCCTCGGATGAGCAACAGAAGCAAAGCAGATCTTGTTGCCAAGGTCTTGGACATATTTCATGAAGGTGCGGCTTGTGAAGTGTGTGTCGTTATCAGTGATGACTCTGTTTGGTATACCAAAATGGCAAACTAGTCCTTTGAAGTACTTGACGGCTGATTGTGCTGTCACCTTTCTCACTACTTCCATTTCCGGCCACTTTGTGAACTTGTCGATCGCGACATACAAGTACTCAAAGCCCCCAGTAGGACGAGGAAAGGGGCCCAAGATGTCGAGCCCCCAGACTGAAAATGTCTAGGAAAGAGGGATTGTCTGAAGGGCTTGAGCTGGTTGATGTAGTTTCTTTGAATGGAACTGGCACGCTTCACACCAGGTTACTAGTGCAGTTGCATCCTGGAGAGCTGTGGGCCAAAAGAAGCCTTGCCGGAATGCCTTCCCGGCAAGAGCTCTTGATGCTATGTGGGAGCCACATATGCCTCCATGTATCTTTGCCAACAGCTCCAGTCCGTCCTCCCAAGGAATGCACTTCAATTTCACACTATTTGATCTCTTTCTGTACAGGACATTGTCCACAAACTTGTACATATTAGACTGACGGGCTACTTTCTCTACTTCTTCCTATTCCTCAGGGAGTTCTCCTGTTTGAAGGAACTGGACAATGTGTTGTGCCCATGCTAGAGCCTGGGGCTCGACAGCAAGGACTAAAGGCATGTATTCCACCGTGGGAGCATTTGTCTCTACGGCAAGGGCTTGAGGCCCTGTCGAAGCCTGTTGCCCTTGGCAACCTTAGCATTGATCCCGGCAACTTCCTTGCCAATGGCTTCTGGGAGCTCTACGGGAAAGTACTAGCCAGAATTCAACTTCCTTCTCTTGTTTTGCTTTGCTGACGGTGCTACGTATGGCTGAGTCAATCGGAGCACAAAAGTCCATGGTTCCACGGGTAATTTGAGGGCAGCACGCTTCGACAGCTCGTCGGCAATGTTGCTTTCTGCATGAGGAACATGCTCTGTTTGGAGACCGTCAAAGCGCTCCTCCAACTTCCTCACTTCATCTACGTAGGCTTCCATCAATGGGCTCTAATAATATTTGTTGACTTGCTTGATGACAAGTTGTGAATCACCTCTGATGATGAGCTTCTTGATCCCAAGGTCTGCCGCGATCCTGAGACCGGCAAGCAGCCCTTCATATGCCGTGGTGTTGTTTGTCAACCTCTCATGGGAAAAGTGCATCTGAATTACATATTTGAGGTGCTCCTCGGTGAGTGCGACAAGCAGCACGCCGGCACCGGCCCCCTGCAGAGAGAAAGCCCCATCAAAATACATAACCCATTCTTGATTAGTTTCCTTGCCGGGGAGAGTCATTTCTTGGATCTCTTCGTCTGGCGTTGGAGTCCATTCTGCAATAAATTCTGCCAAAGCTCTACTCTGAATAGTTGAATTACTTTCAAGTCTGAGGCCAAAGCTTGGCAGTTCCAAAGCCCACTCCACAATCCTGTCGGTCGCATCTGGATTTTGCAAAATCCGTTGCAACGGAACGCAAGTGACAACTGTGATCTCATGTGCTTGGAAATAATGGTGCAGCTTCCTTGAGGCCATAAGGAGTCCGAAAAGCAATTTTTGCACGCCAGAGTATCTCGACCTAGACCCCTACAAAAGGGAGCTAACAAAATACACTTGGCGTTGCAATATTTTCTTCTTCTCTGTTGCTGCATTCGTCTGCACAGATCCTGGCCTGTCGGCACCACACTCTGTCGGGGAAGATCCTGGCTCGTCGCTTGGCGGTCCTGCCTCTGTCGCCGCTTCTTCGTCGTCTCCTCTCTGCGCCACTAACGCAGCACTAACCACTTGATTCGTTGCCACCAAGTATAGCAACAACAACTCTTGTGGTTTAGGTGCGACTAATATTGGCAGAGAGGAGAGGTGTCTCTTCAAATCCTGCAGCGTTGCCTCCGGTTCCAGAGTCCATTTCATTGGACTTGCCATTTTCAAGATTTTGAAAAAGAGCAGGGCACGCTCAGCAGATTTTGAGATGAACCCACTCAGAGACGCAACGTAGCCGGCAAGACGATGCACATCCTTGACAAGTCTTGGTGCTTCAATCTGCTCAATTGCCTTGATCTTGACGGGGTTCACCTTGATCCCATGCTGAGACACAAAGAATCTGAGAAGCTTGATGGACGGAACACGAAACCCACACTTCTCAGGATTGAGCTTCAAATTGATCTTGCATAGATTTGCAAACTTCTATTCTAGATCTTGTATGAGTGTTGCTTTGTCTTTGGTTTTAACCATTATGTCATCCATATAAGCTTCCATATTTCTATGTAGCTAAGGTTCAAAACCAATCTGGACTGCTCTTGCAAATGTTGAACCAGCACTTTTCAACCCGAAAGGCATGCACACGAAGGAATACGTACCACATGGGGTGATAAAGGTGCACTTCTCTTTGTCTTCCTTAGACATGAAGATCCGATGATATCCTGAATAAGCGTCAAGAAATGACAGCAAATCACAGCCTGCAGTGGAGTCCACAATCTGGTCGATGCGTGGAAAGGGGAAAGGATCTTTTGGACATGCTTTATTGAGATCCGTATAATCAATGCACAGCCTCCATTTTCCATTTTCCTTGCGCACTACAACTAGACTGGCCAACCATGTTGGATGGAGTACTCCTCTGACCAAACCGGCCGCTTCCAACTTCCTGATTTCCTCGGCAATAAATTCTTACCGCTGCAAGGCTTGCTTCCTAACTTTTTGCTTGACAGGACATGCATGAGGACAGACAGCAAGATGGTGCTCAATTACCTCCATGGGAACACCAAGGACATCTGATGGTTGCCATGCAAACACATCAACATTTGTCCATAGGAAGGCAATGAGCACGCTTTCGTATTTTTCATCGAGGGTGGAACTTATGGTGACAGTTCCTCCCGTACCATTCTCCTTGATGGGAACCTTTTTGGTTTCTGGTGGAGCTGCCTTGGATTTCTTGTTCTTCCCGGTGGAGCTCTCTAGCACATCGTCAATAGGAGCGCAACACTCCAAAGAGGTGCACTTGCCTGAGTGTGTACCAGAGGTCTTGCTGGTCTTCTTCCCCCCGGGAGCTTTAGCGGTAGGAGCAGGTGCCTTGGCGGCAGGTGCTGCAACTGCCTCCTAGTAAAGTTGGTCGACGCAGATAAGTGCATCCTTCTTGTCAGAGTTGATTGTGATGACGCTAATCGGCCCGGGCATCTTCAATACATTGTAAGTGTAGTGTGATGCCGCCATGAACTTGGCCAGCGCTAGACGGCCAAGAATCCCATTATATGGCAATGGTATCTTGGTGATGTCGAAAACAATCTTCTCTGTCCTAAAGTTCAGATCACTACCAAATGCTACTGGTAGTGTGATCTTGCCCTTCGGCTGGCTCCTCACTGGATTGATCCCCTGAAATATGCCCGTCTCCTCGAGATCTTCATCAGGAACTTGCAACCTCTTGATCACATCAGGCGAGATCAGATTCAAACCGGCCCCACCATAAACTAACATTGTGGTCACATTGAGGTTGCAAATTGTTGGCGAAACCAACAACGGCAGACACCCAACCACAGTTGTGCGATTAGGGTGGTCCTTGGCGTCGAAAATGATATGCGTGTGGGACCATCTCAATGGTTTTCGGGCTTCGACAGATGGTTTTGTCGTATTAGTCTCACGCACCCACTGTTTAAGTTCGTGGCGAGAAGAATGCAACGAGGCACCTCTGTCGACGCACATCACATCCGTATCCCTTTGAAATTCGTGCTCACTGGACTTATCGTCCTCCTCGTTGCCATCGTCATCCCCCTCTTCCTTGTTGCGGCCTCGAGCGGGCCTTTCCTGCTGCTTGGCCTTGCCGTGGCAACCTCCTCGGCCACCGCATTTCTTGCCGGACCCCTTTGCACCATCTTGGTCCTTCTCCTTATCTCGCCTCACATACTCAGCTTTCTGCCTCTCGGCAAGCTGCTCAACTTGCCGGCAGTTTTGGAGATCGTGGCCCTTGGTGCGCTGGATCTTGCAGTACTGCTTGTCCGAGCCCTTCGGCTTGTCGGCAGCCGCCAAGGCCTGAAAAGAGACGCACCTGGCAACATCATTGTCGGGGCCTTCAACCTTAGTCTTCTTGGTGGTGTTGAGGTTGCCAGATTTCTCAATGGCAAGCACGACCTTGTCCTTGCGTTTCTTGTTCCGTCGTCGGCCTTCCCTTGCCGAGGTGGTGGTGTCTTCGCCAGAGTCAACTCCAGCACCAAAATCCTCGCCGGGGAGTCTCCTCCCTTCTTTAGCTCGAGCACATCTATCAGCCAAAGCATAGAGCTCGGCAACATCCCTGACTTTGTTCATTGCCAGCTCTTCGCGCATCCTGCAGTTGCGCATGTTCTTATGAAACGCACTGATAACAGCAGTAGGATGAACGCCTAGGATGTTGTGATGTATATGCCTGAATCTATGAATGTACTTGCGCAAGGTTTCGCCTTCCTCCAGGGGGAAGAGATGCAAGTCACTTTCTTGTCCAGGAGCTTGATGGCCTCCGGTAAAGGCGCCAACAAACTCATGACAGAGATCTGCCTAGGAAGAAATGGAATTCTCTGGCAGATGCATCAACCACGACCTGACATTGGGCTTGAGTACCAACGGGAAGTACTTGGCGAGTATCTTATCGTCGCGAGCCCCGGCAGCCTGCACTGCAATGGTGTACATGCTCAAGAACTCCGACGGGTGAGTCTTGCCATCGTATTTCTCCGGGACCTCGGGTTTGAACATACAGGAATTGGGCCACTGGACTCGCCGCAGCTCACGGGTAAACGCTGGATAACCCACCTCATAAGGTAGGTCAACAGGATACCCTGACATAGGCTTGTCTACAGTGGGTCCTGCGCGCCTATCAGATTGATGGCGCGCTTCCCACCACCGCTCGATGATAGTCCGAGCGTCTTCTTTGCTTCGCTTCCGAAGAACTTGACGTTGATCACGGCGAATTCATGGATCAGACAATGGCGTTAAATCCTCACCACGGGCGCCGACCTGTCGAGTCGGCAATCGCTGTTGCCGCCACGGAGGAGAGTGCACCATGTTCGTGTCACCTCTAGCCTTGCCGCCATTGGTGCACGCTGACTCGACGAACCGCCGCTGTGAGGGCTCCGCCCGCTACAACCCATCTCTATCAGCGAAGCTGATGAGGCTCTGAATAGTAGCTCTCCCCTCATCAAGATTCTCCACAGCAGGAGGAAAATTCAGGAGTAGCTTTGCTCGTGCCAACGCTTTTGGTGATGTATTCGGTAGCGCAAGGTGCACAGAATGTGATGTGCTCTGACTCCTAACCGTGTTTGAAGGAGATCCATCATGGTCCCGCGGCCGCATGCCACTTGCACCTGTATTTTAGCGTGCATGTTGGTCCCACGCATCTTGGGAGTGATGCTCAGGAGTCTTTCCATGGGGTTGCTTCGAGCCACCAGGGTCACGACGTTGCTCATCACGCGTGACCTCAGAAGGTCGCGGCGTATGTGCCGGCGTAGGTATCTTGGAAGGCGCCCTTCCATCCCTGGAGTTCATTGCACCGCCTGTAGGCAGCACAACTTCGTCTTGAGATCCAGCCGCGTGTGGGCTGCCGTCGTCGCTGCGAATGGGGCCGCTGGATTGGCCATGATCACCAAAACGTCGTGGAGGTTCAAGACCTGCGCCTGCATCCACACCGTCGCTTGTCCGAGTGGCTACACACCGTACGTGGATGGATCAACCACTGTGAAATCATTCTTCTTAGGGGCCATGGCAATGAAGATGATGAAGAAACTGGCACACTGATCATTAGATCAGGTTCACGCAACCTTCCCTCCTACCTGGCATGCCAAAGATGTCGGGGTACGACACCTATGGGATCACGTGGATCCCTTTGTGGTTCGGCACGGAGATGGTGTGCACAAAGAGCAGATCTGATCTGTAGTGCGGGGGAGATTTTTTACCCAGGTTCGGGCCGCTGAGAAGCGTAAAACCCTACTCCTGCTTTTCTGTATTATGGGTGTTTAGGGTTCTGGCTACAGGAGCATTATGAACAGTACGTAGCCGCTATGCATGTGAGCCAGAAGGTCCAAGAAGAAGCAGACCCCCTCGTAACGCCTTGGGCCTCCTTTTATATGACCAAGGGGTCTCCAACAGTAGCGTACAGTACATACACGACGAGTACAGTGCTACAGTGTTATCATAGCTAATACTATGGTGTAGGACAAACGTATTTAATTCTCCGTCAGGCGTCCCTGGCCTTTTACGGGACAGGACAGGAGCCCGTCCCATCAGCACCGCTTAGCCTCTCCATCACTAGTGCCTTGACACATATCTAGGTGGGATGACACCTGGTCTCTGCGCTGGGAGGGTGGCGAGGTCTTGCCAGGTGCACTTCTTGCCGGGGCTCTACAAGCCATCCCAACAAGATCTTGTTGGGGTTCCAACCTTTGGCGTTCGGTCTTGCGATTATTGACTTGAACATTTCCTTGACGTCTTTGTACTTGCTTCCAGCAGTCCCCTGGCGGGCCTTGCCGCTGGTGTGGCTACAACTGCCCGTGCATAAGTATGGGGTACTAAAAGCCCAAACTTTAGTACACCAATAGAAGCGACCTTAGCTACAATGCATTTTGGACTTGAGTGGCTAAGACATTTAATACACTAAGCACCCCCATGTAAGCACTGATCGATTCGTTGGCAGCAGGAGTCAGCTAAGATTCGAATTTGTCATATTGGGTAAATTTTCATTTGTCAAATTAGAAACACTGAGATTTGTCCAATTTTCCTGGAACAAAATCACTATTATAGTGCAATTTTACAACTGAAATTAAGTAAACATAGATTTCATTCATAGATAGCTGAATTGAACAAACATTTCCCCATTTGTTGCCAACCACGTATAGAAATAGCTAGTTCAACTATATATACTAGCCCATATATACTACTTCGGAAGGGCTTCGTGCTACTACCAGCAGCCTTCTCCTCTGTCGAGCGCGTTCAGTAAGAGGCAGAGGAGGAGAAGCCTACCGACGAGCTAGAGAAGTCGAATTCGTCGACTGCCCTTGTTGTCCTCTGCCGGTCCTGACGCGCCTCCTCGAAGCGGCGGGACTCGGTGTAGATCTCCAAATTTTGCACCATAGATGCAGTGTCTGATGCGGCCACGGCAACGATGAGCCTCTACGCGTGCTCGACCTGGAGCTGCTCCTCCTCATGTAGGAAGTTGATGTAGCGCGCTAGGCCATTGACGCAAAAACCGAGCGGCTGTGCTTCGACAACAGCCTCCTCTTCCCGCCTTCAGGCTGCGGTGGCGACGCGGGTGATGGCCCCGGCGGCTGACCGTGGGGTGCCTGCCAGGTGGACGTTGATGTGGTGGCGGCCAAGGAGGTAGCTGGTGGGGTGGCGAAAATGGCGGCCGACGATAGGGTGGGGGTGACGGCGGTTGCCGGCAGAACCTGCCTTTGGGAAAGTGTGAAGGAGCGTGTGATGAGTGCCTTGTGCACAACCAACAAGGACGCCACATGCACTACACGCTTCTGGTAACTAGGCCACCGACATGGTGCAACCTTCTAGCCAAAGCTGCCCTCTAGCAGGGTGGCGGAGCAATGACAACGGACAGGTGCCATTGGCGATTGGGGGAGAAGCAAACTTCGGAAGCTACGGGCAGGGAGGGGATGAATGCAATGTGGAGAGGCCAGCCTTGAGGGTTTATAAAGCAAGCGTCCAAGCCGATCCAAGCGGGAAGCTTGTGCACGATCATTCGCGGGAATGGGAAGCTTGCGTGCGTTCATGTGTGGGAACAGGAAGCCTGTGCGCATTGCTGCGCGGTTTCGCCGGAACGAGAAGCCCAAAAGGAACGTCGTGGGATCCCGAAGCATCGCAGGAACGGGCTTTTCGGCGCGCCGAGCTGGAAACTTGCGTGCTTCCGAAGCGTGCACCGGAATCCTCATGCGGCAACGCGGTGACAAGACCAGACAGAGGTGGGAGAAATGAAAATACACAGAGTTTAATAATAAACAACCATTTTTGTTTTATTACAAAGTAAACGGTCGTTCTGTAGGCACCGCCGCGAATGAATGTATGCATGAGGCGGTTGATGCGGCCTCGACATGTTGTGCTCGCGTCTGTGCGTGCTCGGCCGCTCTGCTGGCGTCCACGTGCGAACAATCAAGCACGTTTAGGGAGCCATATGCTAGCAGTTGTGCCGCTCCCGGCACCACAATGTAGTTAAGCGCTGCAAAAACTGCCATGTAGTTGATGTGGCCCTTTACCTTCATCTCTTACACCTTTCGATCGCGCTACACAACCCAAGAAGCACACCCACGACGGCAAATAATATAGAGAGGATGCACGTCTCTTCATCACTTCAACCTTCCCGTGCGGATCCAATGGCGGCTACCGGCACCGATCAGCAGCTCGCCACTATTGTCAAAGTGGACACACACAGCAGGAAGACGGAGCTCTCGGTGGTGTACACTAAAGACCCGGTCGTGGTGGTGAACTCCATCAACACACTGGAGCAGCTCCTTGCTGAGGATGCTAAGTACAAAGTGGTCGGCTTCGACCTCGAGTATACTGGCGGTTGTGTCGGTCATGATCAGAAGGTTGTTATCACCCAGTTGTGCGTGCGCCATCACTTGCTCGTCTACCACTACTGCCTGGCCACAAGGCCTTGCCAGCGTTTTGCCAGGTTTGTCAACAGCCCCGACTACAGGTTCGCAACGGTGGACACCACCAACAATCACAAGGTGCTCAAGACTTCGTGGTTGTCCTGCCAGAAGCTTGTCAACATCCAAGGTCAGTACAGGGTTTGGGGGCGAGAAGAAGAAGCAGAAGGAATCCCTGGTTGACCTTGTCGCGTCCATCATCGACCCCTACTACAGACACATGAAGTCCAAGTGCCACAAGGACAAGACTGCCTCGCACACAGCCTGGGTGGATGAACTGGATGAAGAACACATCAAGTACGCGACCAAGGACGCGTCCACCAGCTACGAGATGTACACGTGGATCATTGACATGAGGAAGTGCCTCCTTCCTGTGGACAGCAAGGGATAGCCAGAAGCAAAGCAACAGTGTCGGCAACATCGTCATAAGAACAGTATGATTTGGTGATCGTCTACTTCCTGTAAATTTATATTAAGGAATGTACATGTGTTGTGTAATCACTTATGGAACTGTATATTCAAGTTGGTTATGCAACAATGTTGGTGTTCTGTAGACAGGGCGTATAGATGTTGTGCAAATAGAGCAAATCACATCTCATACAATTATTAGCAACAATCGTGTGCCCACAACACACACAGGTAGTCAGGATGAATCGTTTGGGTTATTATTAGTCTTCCCACACATGTCTGATGAATGAACTGTTTGTCGAGTACCCACAAGACAAATGGTTGTCAGGATGAACCGTTTGGGTTATTATTGGTCTTCACACACAATTCGGATGAATGAGCTGTTTTGCCGGGTATCATACACGCCTTCTCAGGCTAACTCATTTGTGTTCTATTGGATCAACGCAAACAGTTTGTCCAAGTGAACTGTATGCCGCACTATGCACACACATATAGTTTCTTAACCGTTTCTGTTATCTCCCACATTCACAAACAGTTCATAAGAAGTAACTATATGCAACGCATCACACACGCAACTTTTTTTTGAACCGTATATTCTCGTTCCTTCATCGCGCATGATTTTCGCCATTGGAGGCAGAGCTTGAACTATATTGTTTGCGTATGATGGATCGCACACAATTTCGTCGAAGGGTCTCTGATTGATGTGTCGTGTTAGCAGTATCCTGCCGTAGTGATATCCCTTAGTTTCCAATAGGACCCCACTACCACGGGAGGGTAGGACGAAAGATGTCATGCAAGTTCTTATCGCAAGCACGTATGACTATATACGGAATACATGCTTACATTATATTTATGAATTGGAGCTAGTTCTATGTCGCCCTAGTGTGTAACTGTTATACGATCAATGTCATCTAAATCATCATCCATCACCGATACACATGCCTACGCTTTACATATACTGAATCTTGCTAAGTTACCATTGTTTTTGCTACTGTCACACCTGCTACAAAATTGTTGCTCTCACTATTGTTGTTACTTTTGCTACTACTATTTGTCGTGCTACTAAATCTTTGCTGCAGAGAGATATCCCAGGTGCGGTTGAATTGATAACTGAACTGTCAAGGCCAATAAATATTCTTTGTATCCCCTTGTTTCGAATCAATAAATTAGGGTGAAATATGACCCATGAAGATTGTCGTGATCCCCTATACTTGTGGATTATCACACGACTATTCACCCCCAAAGAGACCTGATACCTCTGCGACGTATCTATACATTTTGATTGTTTCATGTTATTATATTATCAATCTTGAATATTTTATATGCAATTATATTCTATTTTATATCAATTTTTGGAACTAACCTATTAACCACATGACAGTTCCTGTTTTTGCATGTTTTTGGACTTATCGGAAAATCAATACCAAACAGAGTCCAATTTGGATAAAAATCACACAAGTTATTTTCGGACCAGAAGAGACCCAGGAATATTTAGGAGGAGGCCAGAAGACCCATGAGGTAGCCACGAGCCACTAGGGCGCGTTATGGGGGTAGGGCGCGCCCCCATGGCTCATGGGCCCCTCATGGCACCTCCTCACCAAATTCCACTTCTATATGTCATCGGTTACCCCAAAATGAATAGAGAGTCACCCGAAATACTTTTTTTGCCGCCACAAGACTCTATTCTTTTGTGATCCCATCAAGAGTCCTTTTCTAGTACTTTGTTAGAAGGGGAATCGATCATGGAGCTTGTCTACATCAATCTTGTTGCCTCCATGATGATGTGTGAGTACTTCACCACAGACCGATGGGTCCATGGCTAGTAGCTAGATGGTTTCTTTTCTCTCTTTGACCTTCACTACAATGTTCTTCGTGATTCTCGTGAAGATATATCCGATGTAATCTTCTTTTGCGGTGCATTTGTAGGGATCCGGTGAATTGTGGGTTTATGATCAGATTATTCATGAAAGTAATTGAGTCTTCTCTGAATTATATTATGCATGATTGTTATAGCTTAGCAAGTCTCTCTGATTACAGAAGGGGACAAGCCAACTAGATTGATTTATTTTCAATGGGAGGACTACATTGTAGTGGGTTCAATATTGCGATGCTATATATCCCAATTACAGAAGGGGACAAGACACCTATTGTACTGTTTCTACTAAGGATAAAATGACGAGTATTTTAAATATTTCTTGGTCTTACTTTGTTTACACCATGTCATGTTGCTTAACGCGTTACTCTGTTTGTCATGAGCTTAATACCATAGATGCATGCTGGATAGTGGTCGATTGGTGGAGTAATATTAGTAGATGCAAAATTGTTTGGTTCTACTTGTCACGTACGTGATGCCTATATACATGATCATTTACATGAATAACATCATAACTATGTGTTTTTCTATCACACCCAAAAAATTGTCTACCCACTGTATGCTATGTGTTCCAGAGAAAAGCCTCTATTGAAAACTATACCCCCCAGGTATATTGAAATCATATGATTAAAACCTAAAAAGCTTGTTTCAATTTATTTACTTCCTTGTTATTTTACATTTATATTTATCTATCTAACACCATAAGAAGTAATCCTTGAAAGTAACGAGTTCAAGGGGCAAGACAACCCTCTTGCCTATGTTGGGTGCGAGTGTTTGGTTTTGTGTGTGCAGGTATTGTTGACGCAAAGTTGTGGTGATTCTCCTATAGCTTCGATAACCTTGCTTCTTGCTACCTCTTAAGCATGAGTTGGTTTTCCCTTGAAGAGGAAAGGGTGAAGCAGCAAAGTAGATAAGTAGTTCCCTTCGTTGATGAGAACCAGGGTATCAATCCAATAGGAGGAACAAGCAAGTCACCAATGGATGCACCTACACAAACAATCAAACTCTTGCACCCAACGCTGTAAAGGGGGTGTCAATCCCTTCACGGTTATTTGCAAGGATTATATGTGATAGAGATAGATGTAAAAGATTGAGGGAAGTAAAAAGTAAATAAATTGCAGCAAGTTATTTTTTGATATTTTTGGGTTATATATCTAAAAATATATTATGGAAAGTAGACCCGGGGGCCATAGGTTTCACTAGAGGCTTCTCTCTTTTTAAGGAAAATATCACAGTGGGTGAACAAATTACTGTCGAGCAATTGATAGAAAAGCGAATAATTATGAAGATATCCAAGGCAATGATTATGCATATAGGCATCACGTCCGTGTCAAGTAGACCGAAACTATTCTGCATCTACTACTATTACTCCACACAACGACCGACTCCTCACTGCATCTAGAGTATTAAGTTCATGAAGAATGGAGTAACGCATTAGGTAAGATGACATGATGTAGAGGTATAAACTCAAGCAATATGATGAAAACCCATCTTGTTACCCTTGATGGCAACAATACAATACGTGCCTCGCTACCCCTACTTGGTCATTGGGTGAGGACACCGCAAGATTGAACCCAAAACTAAGCACTTCTCCCATTGCAAGAATTACCAATCTAGTTGGCCAAACCAAACCAATAAATCAAAGAGACTTACAAAGATATGAAATCATGCATATAAGAATTCAGAAAAGACTGAGATAATATTCATGGATAACCTGAACATAAACCCACAATTCATCGGATCTCGACAAACACACTGCAAAAGAGTATTACATCGGATAGATCTCCATGAAGATCATGAAGAACATGGTATTGAAGCACAAAGAGAGAGAGGAAGCCATCTAGCTACTAGCTATGAACCCGTAGGTCTGTGGTGGACTACTCACGCATCATCGAAGGGGCAATCGAGTTTATGTAGATGCCCTCCGCGATCGAATCCCCCTTCGCCAGATTACCGAAAAAGGCTCCAAGGCTCGATCTCTCGGGAACGGTGGCTTCTGGCGGCGGAAAAGTATTTGTGTGGATCTTTTTGGTATTGGGGGGATATTTGGGTATTTATAGGACGAATATTAGGACTAGGACTCCTGCCAGGGAGTCACCAGCTTTCCAGGCAGCGCTAGGGGTGGCCGCGCCCCCTAGCTCGTGACTTCCTGCCAAGTGCCTTGCCGTGCACTCCAAGCCTGGTAGATCTCTTTTGTTCCAGAAAAAATCATCGCAAAGATTTTATTCCGTTTGGACCCCGTTTAATATTCCATATCTGCAATACTCAAAAACAAGGAAAAAATAAAAACTGGCACTAGGCTCTAGATTAATAGGTTAGTCCCAATAATAATATAAAATAGCATATTATTGCATATAAAACATCCAAAATAGATAATATAATAACATGACACAATCAAAAATTATAGATACGTTGGAGACGTATCAGCATCCCCAAGCTTAATTTATGCTCGTCCTCGAGTAGGTAAATGATAAAAACGGAATTTTTTATGTGGAGTGCTACCTAACATATTTATCCATGTAATATTCTTTATTGTGGCATGAATATTCAGATCCATAAGATTCAAAACTAAAGGTTAATGTTGACATAAAAACAATAATATTTCAAGCATACTAGCAAAGCAATTGTATCTCTTCAAAATATAATGGCAAAACAAAGTTATCCCGACAATATCATATGGTCTGGCTATGCTCCATCTTCCCCACACAAAGTATTTATATCATGCACAACCCCGATGACAAGTCAAGCAATCGTTTCACACCTTTATTTTCTCAAACTTTTTCAAGTCTCACGCAATACATGAGCATGACCAATGGATATAGCACTATAGGTGGAATAGAATATGGTGGAGGTTGTGAAGGAAAAGGAGAAGATAGTCTCACATCAACTACGTGTATGAACGGGCTATGGATATGCCCATTAATAGATATCAATGTGAGTGAGTAGGGATTTCCATGGAACGGGTGCACTAGAGCTATAAGCTTATAAAATCTCAAAAGGAAACTAAGTGGGTGTGCATCCAACTTGCTTGCTCATGAAGACCTATGACAATTTGAGGAAGCCCGTCATTGGAATATACAAGCCAAGTTATATAATGAAAAATTCCCACTAGTATATGAAAGTGAGAAAATAGGAGACTCTCTATCATGAAGATCATGGTGCTACTTTGAAGCACAAGTGTGGAAAAAAAATAGTAGCATTGTCCCTTCTCTCTTTTCTCTCATTTTTTTGGTGGGCATCTAAGGCCTCCTTTTTTATTTAGGCTTCGATGGCCTCTTTTTTTTTCATAAAGTCCGGAGTCTCATCCCAAATTGTGCGGGAATCATAGCTTCCATCATCCTTTCCTCACATGGTACAATACTCTAATAATGATGGTTATCACACTTTTATTTACTTACTACTCAAGAATTACAAGTCGATAACTAGAACAAATTATGACTCTATATGAATGCCTCCGGTGGTGTATCAGGACGAGAAATTATCTAGCATAGCAAATGACATCAAATAATAGACAAGCCATGAAAACATCATGCTAGATATCTTACGATCATGCAAAACAATATGAAAATGATGGTGCAAGTCATAATAAACAGAACGGTGGAAGTTGCATCGCAATATATTTCGGAATGGCTATGGAAATGCCATAATGGGTAGGTATGGTGGCTGTTTTGAGGAAAGATATATGGTGGCTATTTTGAGGAAGGTGGATTTATCGCACCGGCGAAAGTTGCGTGGTACTAGAGAGGCTAGGAAAAGTGGAAGGGTGAGAGTGCGTATAATCCATGGACTCACATTAGTCATAAAGAACGCACATACTTATTGCAAAAGTCTATTAGTAATCGAAGCAAAGTATTAGACGCATGCTCCTAGGGGAGAGATTTGTAGGAGTAAACCATCGAGCGCTCTCGAGCCTCACACAAAGGTAGACAATCAATAAACAAATCATGCTCCGACTTCCTTACATAACGGTTCACCATACGTGCATGCTACGGGAATCACAAACCTTTACACAAGTATTCTTACCAATTCACAATTACTTCCTAACATGACTCTTAACATTACCATCTTTATATCTCAAAACTTTATGCAGGGAATCAAACTTCTCATAATACTCAATGCACTTAATATGGAAGTTTTTCTTATATCCCTCTTGTATGCTTATCATATTAGGGCTAAATTCATAACCTAAACCAATTACCATGATGTTTAAGTACTCTCAAATAATATAAGTGAGGTACGAGAGTTCAATGATTTCTATAAAACCAAACACCACCGTGCTCTAAAAAGATATAAGTGAAGCACTAGAGCAAAATTGCCTATCTCAAAAGATATAAGTGAAGCACATAGAGTATTCTAATAAATTCACGATTCATGCGTGTATCTCTCAAAAGATGTGTGCAGCAAGGATGATCATGTCAAAATTGAAAAGCAAAGACTCTTATCATACAAGACACTCCAAGTAAAACACATATCATGTGGTGAATAAAAATATAGCCTCAAGTAAATTTACCGATGGATTGAAGACGAAAGAGGGGATGCCTTCTGGGGCATCCCAAAGCTTAAGCTCTTTGGCATCCTTGAATATGGCTTGGGGTGACTTGGGAATCCCCAAGATTGGGCTCTTTCCACTCCTTATTCTATAGTCCATCAAATCTTTACCCAAAACTTGAAAACTTCACAAAACAAAACTCAATAGAAAACTCGTGAGATCCGTTAGTATAAGAAAATAAATAGCCACTTTAGGTACTGTTGTGAACTCATTCTTTATTTATGTTGGTGTAATATGTACTGTATTCTAACTTCTCCATGGTTCATACCCCCTTATACAACCCATAGATACCAAAATAGGTAAAGAACACAAAGAAAACAAAATCTATCAAAAACAGAACAGTCTGTACCAATCTGAAAACTTCGTATTCTTATGTAACTCAAAAAATTCTGAAAAATTATGACAACCTGGTAAATTTGTATATCAATCTTGTGCAAAATTTTATACTCATTCGACGGTCCGAAAATTTTATAAAATTCTTAGACTGGGCGCAAAAGTTTCTGTTTTTCAGCAAGATCAAATCAACAACCACCATAGACCATACCAAAGGTATTACTTGGCTCAAACACTAATTAAAACACCAAAACACAATTAATACAAAAGTAATAATGTGGTAAACACTCAAAAATATAAGCAAAAAATAATATAATAATAAAATCGGGTTGCCTCCCAACAAGCGCTATTGTTTAACGCCCCTAGCTAGGCATAATGATTTCAATGATGCTCACATAAAAAGTAGTAATTGAAATATGCAAGAAAGCATCATGAATCTCATGACAAGAACATTTAAGTCTAACCCACTTCCTATGCACAGGGATTTTGTGAGCAAACAATTGATGGGAGCAAGAACTAACTAGCATAGGAAGGCAAAACAAGCATAACTTCAAAACTTTAAACACATAGAGAGGAAACTTGGTATTATTGCAATTCCTACAAGTATATGTTCCTCCCTCATAATATATATTGAGTAGCATCATGAAGGAATTCAACAATATAACTATCACATAAATCATTCTTTTCATGATGCACAAGCATGCAATCATCATAATGAATTTGCCCATCAAAATTTGGGGAACAAAAATATCATCTTCATGAAATATAGCATCCCCAAGCTTATGGCCTTGCATATCATTAACATCATGGATATTTAGAGAATCCATACTAGAAACATTTCAATCATGATTTTCAATCAAGGATCTATCATGAATCACCTTATAATTTTTGTCTTTCAACACTTCATCAAAAAAATTAGATTCATGATTTTCAAACAAAACTTCATAGAGATAATCAAGTTCACTCAACTCACTAGCAATTGGTTCATCATAATTTGGCCTTTTGAAAATATTCCCAACTGGATGAGGATCCATATCAATATATTTTCAGCAAGCGAAGACGCAAGCAAATAGAAGGCACATGGCTACACAAGCAAACAAAAAAAGATCCGGCAAGAAAAAGGCGAACGAGAAAGAGGGTAAATAAACAGGCAAATCTTTTTGGTTTTTTCTGAAAATCGTTTTAGAATTTGGGGAGAGGAAAAGGAGAGGAAAATAATGTAAATGCAAGAGATGAGTTTGTGATGAGTACTTGGTGGGCTTGATGCGTATCCTTCCCGGTAACGGCGCCAGAAATCCTTCTTGCTACCTCTTGAGCATGCGTTGGTTTTCCCTTGAAGAGGAAAGGGTGATGTATCTAAGTAGATAAGTAGTTCCCTCAATTGACAAGAACCAAGGTATCAATCAAGTAGGAGGAACAAGCAAGCGACCAATAGATGCACCTACACAAACAATGAAACTCTTGCACCCAACGCTATAAAGGGGTTGTCAATCCCTTCACGGTTATTTGCAAGGATTAGATCTGATAGAGATAGATGTAAAAGATTGCGGAAAGTAAAAAATTAAATAAATTTCAGCAAGGTATTTTTGGTATTTTTGGGTTATAGATCTAAAAATATATTATGGAAAGTAGACCCGGGGGCCATAGGTTTCACTAGAGGTTTTTCTCTTGAAGGAAAATATCACGGTGGGTGAAAAAATTACTGTCGAGAAATTGATAGAAAAGCGAATAATTATGAAGATATCCAAGGCCATGATTATGCATATAGGCATCACATCCGTGTCAAGTAGACCGAACGATTCTGCATCTACTACTATTACTCCACACATCGACCGACTCCTACCTGCATCTAGAGTATTAAGTTCATGAAGAACAGAGTAACGCATTAGGTAAGATGACATGATGTAGAGGGATAAACTCAAGCAATATGATTAAAACCCCATCTTGTTACCCTTCATGGCAACAATACAATACGTGCCTTGCTTCCCCTACTTTGTCACTTGGTGAGGACACCGCAAGATTGAACCCAAAACTAAGCACTTCTCCCATTGCAATAATTACCAATCTAATTGGCCAAACCAAACCAATAACATGAAGAGACTTGCAAAGATATGAAATCATGCATATAAGAATATAGAAAAGACTCAAATAATATTCATGGATAATCTGAACATAAACCCACAATTCATCGTATCTCGACGAACACACCGCAAAAGAGTATTACATCGGATAGATCTCCATGAAGATCATGAAGAACATGGTATTGAAGCACTAAGAGAGAGAAGAAGCCATCTAGATACTAGCTATGGACCTATAGATATGTGATGGACTACTCACGCATCATTGGGGGGCAATGGAGTTGATGTAGATGCCCTCCGTGATTGAATCCCCCTCCGGCAGATTACCGAAAAAGGCTCCAAGATTGGATATCTCGGGAACAGAGGCTTCTGGCGGCGGAAAATTATTTGTGTGGCTATTTTTGGTATTGGGGGAATATTTGGGTATTTATAGAGCAAAGATTAGGGCTAGGACTCCTTCCAGGGAGTCACAAGCTTGCCAGGGGCGGCCAGGCGGGGTGGTCGCGCCCCCGTGGCTTGTGACTGCCTCGCAAGTGCCTTGCCTTGCACTCCAAGCCTCGTAGATCTCTTTTTTCCCAAAAAAATCATCGCAAAGATTTTATTCCGTTTGGAATCAGTTTAATATTCCATATATGCAATACTCAAAAACAAGGAAAAAACAGAAACTCGCACTAGGCTCTAGATTAATAGATTAGTCCCAAAAATAATATAAAATAGCATACTAATGCATATCAAACATCCAAAGCGGATAATATAATAGCATGACACAATCAAAAATTATATATACATTGGAGACATATCAGTTCTCATCGAGGGAAATACTTATGGCTACTATATTGTTCACCCTTCCTCTTCGGGGAAATACCAACGGAGCTCACAAATAGCACAAAGAATTTATGGCGTGATATCTCTCCGTCGTATCTATAATTTTTGATTGTTTCGTGCCAATATTATACAACATTCACATATTTTTGGCAACAATTTATATGATGTATTGGACTAACCTTCTAATCCAGTGCCCAGTGCCAGTTCCTGTTTTTGTGTGTTTTTTGTTTCGCATAATTCCATATCAAATGATGTCCAAACGCGATAACAATTTATGGACATATTTTTTGTAATATTTGTGAATTTTGAGAAGTGGCATCAATGCAAACGGAGGACCACAATGCGCACAGCATACCAGGGCGCAGGCTAGGGCCGAACCGTGCCCTTGTGGAGGGTGGCCACCTCGTAGGTCGGTTGGAGCTCTCCTTCGGGCATAACAAAGCTAATTTTTGGAGAAAAATCCCCTCAAAATTTCGGCCCGATTGGAGTTACGGATCTCTGAGAATATAAGAAATGGTTTTCGGCCAGAAATAGGAATGCGAAACAAAATAGAACAGAGAGGGAAATCCAATCCAGGAAGGGCTCCCGCCCCTCCACCACCATGGAGGCCATGGACTGGAGATGGAACTCTCCTCCCATCTAGGGGGAGGCCAAGGAATAAGAAGAAGGAGGGGGATCTCTCCCACTCTCTCCCGATGGCGCTGAAACGCCGCCGGGGCAAGGATCATGACGGTGATCTACATCAACAATCTTGTCGCCGTCAACACCAACTCGCTCCCCCTCTTCCGGTGGTGTAACATCTCTCTTTCCCGCTGTAATCTCTACTTAAACATGGTGATCAACTCCATATGTTTTTTCCCAATGATATTTGGCTATCCTATGATGTTTGAGTAGATATCTTTTGTCCTATGGGTTAATTGTGGTATGATCTTATGGATGTGAGTCGTATGTTGATATGGTGCTTTCCTATGGTGCCCTTCATGTCGTGAAAATGTGAGGGATCCACGCTATAGGGTGTTGCAATATGTTCATAATTTGCCTATGGTGGGTTGCGTGAGTGACAAATACATAAACCCAAGTAGGTGTGTTATGGCGTATGGGAATAAAGAGGAGTTGATACTTAATGCTATGGTTGGGTTTTACCCTAATGATCTTTAGTAATTGCATATGCTTGCTAGAGTTACAATCATAAGTGCATCTGATCCAAGTAGAGAATGTATGTTAGCTCATGCCTCTCCCTCATTGCATATAACGAGTATCTATTGTATCATATTCAATTGCCTAGGGACAATCTTTCTCTTGAGTTACACAAAAATCTTTCTACGTCACCACTAAGTTTATTTTCTCGCAAAGTACTTCTAGTTTACTTCCCGCAAAGTACTTTCATACTAATTCTAGGTAAAGCAAGCATTAGCATGCGTAGAGTTGTACCAATGATTAATAGAACTTGAGGGAATATTTATTCTACCTTTAGATCCTCATTGGGTTCAACACTCTTACTTATCACAAAGGGCTACAAACGATCCCCTACACTTGTGGGTTATCATGGCGCCGTTGTCGGGGACACATCACCAACTTTGCATGAGGTCCTGTCACACAAACTATCAATCACTTGTTCTCTTTTTGGATTGTCTTTTTTATATTTATCTTTCTATTTTATTTAATAAAAATAAAAAACACAAAAATTGCTATTTTTCTTGTTTGGTTGTTAGTTTGTTTGCTTTGTCCTTATGCCTAGTTCTTCCTTAGTTCCTTCTACTCTCAAGAATAAAGTGCTTAATTTTAGACAAAGGGGAGAAGGAATTTAAAAGATGCCTGATATAGGATTTGTGATGCTCAAAATAGATCAATTCATAAGCAATCCACTACTATTTTACTTCGTAATTTTTATGTGGGAGTCACTACTTGGTATACATATGTGCTTGACACTATTACCGGAGGGAATTTGTTTAGTAGTAACACTATGGATGCCTTCAATGCTATGGAAAATCTAGTGGTATCACCACCTATCACTACTATTGAAACTATATTGACTTTGGAAGATGTTATGCATAGGCTAGAAGCTACTCACAATAAAATGCCAACTACTAACAATAAAAGTTCCAAGTTGGTTCTAAAGTAGGAATTATTATAAATACTCTAAAGGAAATGAACCCATAGTTAGTGAATGATTAGGACAAAGTCCCTCCAGAGTCGATAAGTTGGAAGAAATCATTAATAAACTAGGTTCCGCTTTCACTTCCACATGAACTATCGACAGTAATCCTCTTAACAAGAATCCAAATATTATGTATGTTCCTAAGAATTAATTTTCCACATCTAGTAAAAGGAACGAGGATCTTAAAATGATTAGTGTGCACCAAAACATCATTGATATAGTAAACGAACATATCATTAACTTGTGTGCTAAATCTCATAGAAATCATTATTGTATAATTGAAGAGTTGGATGTCAAGGATGATAAGAAGTATAATACTTGAAACAATGCATTATGCCTAACTAGGGGCATAAAACAATACGCTTGTTGGGAGGCAGCCTAATAGTTACCTTAATTTTTTTCTTTTACATTCTTTTTTTTTGAGTTCACACAATTTTTGCTATTGTAATGGTTGTGTTTTTATGTTTCAATTAGTTTTTCTGCAAGTAAAGCCTTTTGGATGATTTGGAAGATAGTGGAATCGATTCTATGCAAAAATGGAAACTTTTATGCCCAATGCAGAATTTCTCTTATTTTATTGAAGCTTCTTTTGTATCTGCATTTTAACAAAGTATTGATATAAAAATTTCCCAACTTTTAATAATTTGTCAGAATTTTCGGAGTTACATAAGTATGATTGTAGTATAGATCACTAAAGGTTGTTTTGTTTTAGACATATTTTGTTTTCTGCTTGCATAGTTTGCTTGTTTTGATGATGCTATGGATTATATCGTGGGGTATAAGTCATGGATAAATTGGAATACATTACCTATTATGAAATAACAAAATATGAATCAATTTACAATAGTACCGAAAGTATTTGATATGTTTGTTGTACTAATGGAACTCACGAGGTTTTGTTGAGTTTTGTGTGTTGAAGTTTTCACGTTTGGGTGAGACAACAATGGATGAAGGAATAATGAGTGGCAAGACTCTAAGCTTGGGGGTGCCAAGGTAATATTCAAGGATGACCCAAGCATCTAAGCTTGGGGATGCCCCTTTTTTGTCTCCAATCTATCGGTATGTCACTTGGAGCTATATTTGTATTCATCACATGATATGAGTTTTCTTGGAGCGTCGTGTATTATAGTTATTTTCCTTTTAGTTTGCCACAATCATTGTTTTCTTGACACACTTATCAAGATAGACACACTTTCAGCATAATTTGTTAGAATACTCTATGTGCTTTACTTATATCTTGTGAGTTAGGCACTTGCTCTGGTGCTTCACTTATATCTTTTTAGAGCATGACAGCGGTCATATTTTATAGAAATAGTTGAACTCTCATTATTTACTTAAATATTTTTGAGAGTATAAGGCATAAGGAATGGTAATTTGCACGTTTTATAAGACTAGTCCAAAAAAAGACTAGGTATTCAAGGGGGGTATATTAAAAACTTTCAAGTCGCTCAACAAGTAGGAAACATGGGTTAATTATATTGATTTAGTAATATGAAAGGATATAGGTTCATGATCACTGGCTAGTACGAATATTGGTATTAAATTTTTTTACTTACTTCTCATCTAAATATCGGTCATGGCATGGTGATGAGGTGTGAGCATTTTTATGTCTAAAATGAAATCCTATCGTGTTGTTCGAATCGGGGGGTGCGATGGTTAACTCCTGCCAACCTCCTCCCTAGGGGCATGAGGTAGTGCTTTGCTTTGAGAGAGATAATAAGGCTTTACAATAACTATATGAGTTCTTTATGACTAATGTGAGTCCATGGATATACCCACTCTCACCTCTCCATTATTTGATAGACT
Organism: Hordeum marinum; assembly: GCA_022496015.1. Taxonomy (NCBI): domain Eukaryota; kingdom Viridiplantae; phylum Streptophyta; class Magnoliopsida; order Poales; family Poaceae; genus Hordeum; species Hordeum marinum. The sequence continues at coordinate 331,975,440 of CM039674.1, forward strand.
ACTCGGTACTGTGCATTGCCCTTTCTCACCGCGGGAGTTGGTGCAAACTTCGTCGGTGCATCCAAACCCCATGCTATGATATGCTCTATCACGCATATGGCACCTTATATCTTCCTCAAAACAGCCACCATACCTACCTATCATAGCATTTCCATAGCCATTCCGAGATATATTGCCATGCAACTTCCAATGATCCATCACATGACTTGTGTGTTCATCGTCATTTTGCTTTGCATGATCATATAGAGCTAACATAATATTTGTGGCAAAGCCATTGTTCATCATTGATTACATGTTATGCTAGATCATTGCACATCCTGGTACACTACCAAAGGCATTCTTATAGAGTCATAATGTTCTTAATCGAGTTGTAATTTTGAGTTGTCACTAAATAAAAGTGTGATGATCATCATTATTAGAGCATTGTCCCACTGAGCAAAGGATGACAGACACTATGATTCTCCCACTAGTCGAGCTGAGACTCTGGTTGAAAAATAAAATTACGGGACGCCAAATGAGCCCACCAAGAAAAAAAGAAAAGAAAAGAAATGAGAGAAAAAGAGAGAAGGGGAAATGGTACTAACCTTTACCACACTTTTGCCTCAAAGTGGCACCACGTTCTTCATATAGAGAGTCTCCAGTTTTCTCACTTTCATATACTAGTGGTTTTTTTTCATTATAGAACTTGGCTTGTATATTCCGATGATGGGCTTCCTCAAATGCCTGAGGTCTCCATGACAAGCAAGTTGGATGCACTCCCACTTAGTTTCATTTGAGATTTCATACACTTATAGCTCTAGTGCATCAGTTATATGGAAACCCATACTCCTCGCATCGATATCGATTGATGGTTATCTCCATAGCCCATTGATCCTCCTAGTTGATGTAAGACTTTCCCGCCTTTTGACTCCTTTGATATCGACCATCATATTCTATTCCACCCATATGATATATCCATGGCTCGTGCTGATGTATTGCATGAAATTGAAAATGCCAAAGCGCGTTAGAAGTATGTTCCAATTGTATGGTTTGACACCAGTCTGCTCATGATTTACACTTATGCGGTGAAGACGAAGTCATGCCATGCTTAATATGATAAAATGAGAAGGGATAACATTCTTTAATGATCGTATATTTTTTAATTGTGATGATTTATAATTATGTTCATGGATATTATTATGTGATATTAATTGATTCATCCTTTCTCAATATCTACATGTGAAAGAGATTACATGTTGGGTAGCATGCCACATCAAAAAGTTCTATTTTTTAATTTACCTACTTAAGGACGAGCAAGAATTAAGCTTGGGGATGTTGATACATCTCCGACGTATCTATAATTTTTGATTGTTCAATGCAACTATATTAAATCTTGAATATTTTATATTCAAGTATATGCTATTTATATCATTTTGGGGACTAAATTTTTAACCCAGCGTCGAGTGTCGCTTCCTATTTTTTGCTTGTTTTTGGAATTTTCAGAAAATCGATACCAAATGGATTCCAAATTGGATAAAAATTTATGGGAGTTATTATTGGACTAGAAGAGACACATGAAGCTTCAGAAGGAGGCCAGAAGACCCACGAGCTGGCCACGAGCCGCCAGGGCACGCCCTAGGGGGTAGGGCATGCCCCCAAGGCTCGTGGGCCTCTCGTGTCACCTCCTGGCCTAATTACACTTCTATATATCCTCAATTATCGTAAAACCAATAGAGAGACATGCAAAACACTTTTTCAGCTGCCGCAAACCTATGTTCTTCTGTGATCCCATATGGAGGTATTTTTCGGTACTCTGCGAGAGGGGGGATCGATCACGGAGGCCGTCTACACCAACCTTGTTGTCTCCATGATGATGTGTGAGTAGTTCACCATAGACCAACAGGTCAATAGCCAGTGGCTAGCTGGCTTCTTCTCTTTCCTTGATCTTCAATACAATGTTCTTCACAATTCTCGCGATGATCTATCAGACTATTCATGAAAGTAATTGAGTCTTCTCTGAATTCTATTGTGCATGATTTTTATAGCTTAGCAAGCCTCTCTGATCTATCCGTTTGGTTTGGCCAACTAGATAGATTTATCTTCAGTGGGAAGAGTGCATTGTAGTGGGTTCAATCTTGTGATGCTATATATCTGAGTGATAGAAGGTTACAAGAAACGTATTGTATTGTTGCTACCAAGAATAAAACGCTGGGGTTTGAAAATATTGATTGGTCTTACTTTGTTTACATCATGTCATCTTGCTTAAAGCGTTACTCTATTTGTCATGAACTTAATACCATAGATGTATGCTGGATAGCGTCGATTGGTGGAGTAATAACAGTAGATATATAATTGTCCTCCAACCTGACAAGAGGCTCCTCTGATGGAGTCTGCGCTGTTTTCTTTGTGGAACCCAATGTGTTCATCACCGCCGGCATGACCAGGGGCGAAACCCTCTGGTGTGGCGCTTGTGGTGAAGCATTCGAAGACGAAGGAGAGGGAGCCAAGGCCGCCTGCCTCAAAATCCATCTTGTTGCCACCGACGAAGGATCAACAGACCCTCCCTCTCTCACACACGTTGTCGTACGGGCCACGGATGGTGTGGGTATGTCCTGCACCTATAGATCTACTAGTTGTGAAGGCAAGGAAACTAAAGACTAAGAGGGATCAAAGGTCACCTGCCTTAGATTCTATCCCTCAGTCACTCCCCACTCCATCAAGGGCCCGTGTACCGAGGAAAGCAGGGGCAGCTCATACTCCCCCGGATCAGCCATCTCGACCCGGTCCCCGCACACGTAGCCTAGCACCAAAGCTTCCTCAAAGGAACAGAACCGCAACCCTGCCATGGGCGTCAACGTATGTGTTGCCCCCTTACTCACCAGAGCCTCAAACGACTGACTCATCCGGCTGGTGGAAGAGGGACGCTCCTCATGCTGGCCGTGGTCCATGCTATCATCCTTGTGTCCGTCCCGACCATCACTCATGTCATCATCTCCTCTGACCTTATCACTACCCTCTACCACCGAAAGATCCTCAATATGAATCTTAAGATCATAATTCATGCTCTAATAAAACCAAGTTACATATTATAGTACCTCATCCATATCTACCACCCCAACATGCATCCTCACAATGCCATGGCTGCAAGTGAACTCCATATCCACCTCCTCTGCTTTACCAATCAGTGACTCAACACTCCAAGTCTCCAAGTAGTCATTAAGCGGTTTAGACGGGGCCCCAAAACATCTAATCCAAATCTTTTCTAGGGGGAACCCTTATGCCTCCTTCTCCTTCCACTCCTCAAACTCGAGGAAGTAAGGACTACCAGGAACTATGGACATGCCGAATTGAAGAAGTCTGTCGAGGTCAACCTTCGTTGGGTAATCTACCTTGTAGATCTGCTCAACAATTTGCACTAAAGACCATTGGAGCGATGCTGAAACCAGCCTCCTGAGCTGCTGAACCACCTATTCTTTAGCCAAATTACCGTGTGTGACTCAAATTAGACTTGTCCTTGCATTCTCTAGGCGAGGTCTATATGAGTTCATCAAAATGGTCTCCAAAAACATAAGCTTAGGTACACATACCCCATAAATAATCACCACAGGCTTCGGAGCCGAAAGAAGAGAGCACTCCTTTTTCCGGCTTAAGAAAAATACCACATAGCTCTCTAGATAAACCAATGCTAAGTGACTAGGATCCGCACATCAATAACAGTAGAGCTTCTCTTTTTTGTGCGGTCCTTTTGCAGTCGCTTTAGCATCTAATTTATCGACTGTTTTTCACTAGTTGGTGTGCTAGTATCCATTGGTCTCGTCATCTCCTCGATAGGCACAACCGCTAGGGTCGTCAGGGCGGTGAATGCAAGATGAGTGAGGGTCATGGAAATCATAGCAACACCTTTAGTGGATGTCACTAGGGTTGTGGGTGTCACCGTCGAGGTAGGCACGTCCAACGCTGATAACCCACAAGTATAGGGGATCGCAATAGTCCTCACGGGTAGTATTACACCCTAATTTATTGATTCAATACAAGGGTATCCAAATAATATTTATTGGTCTTAGCAGCTGAGTTGTCAATTCAACCACACCTCCGATATCTCTCTGCAGCAAAAGTTTTAGTAGCACAGCAAAATTGTAGTAGAAACGGTAATGGTAACAACAACAGTTTTATAGTGATTGTAACAGTAGTAGAAACAATAGTAACTTAGCAAGATTCGGTGTATGAAAAGCATAAGCACGTGGACCGGTGATGGATAATGATTTGGATGACATCAATCATGTAACAGTTACACACTAAAGCGATACAAAACTAGCTCCAACTCATCAATGTAATGTAGGCATGTATTCCGTGTATAGTCATATGTGCTTGCGATAAGAAAGTGTATGGCATACTTTGTCCTACCCTCCCATGGTGGAGGGGTCCATAAGAAAATCTAAGGGATATCAAGGTCTACTTTTAATAGAGAACCAGAACAAAACATTAACACATGGTGAATACATGAACTCCTCAAACTACGACAATCACCCATAACTATCCAATTATAGTCTCCTTGGGGGATGCGGATCATGACACATAGTAGGTGCATACAACCTGCAAGATAGGATCCAAAACACTCTCATATACATAAAGATATAATATGTTCTGGTCTGAAATCATGGTAGTCGGGCCCTAGTGACAAGCATTAAGCATAGCAAATTCATAGCGACATCAATCTTAGAACATAGTGGATACTAGAGATCAAGCCCTATCAAAATAACTTGATTACATGATCAATATCATCCAATCCCATCATCGTCCAGCAAGCCTAAAAATGAGTTACTAACTCCCGGTGGTGAGCATCATGGTAGTGTTGTGAATTTATAGGATTGTATTTAGGGTCGGAGGAGCCACGAGGTGGACCATAGCCATCAGGGCACGCCTAGGAGGTGGGTGCACCCTATTGGCTTGGCACCAACATGTGCCCCCTCTGATGGGTCTTCGCTCCAATAATTATTATATTTTCCAAAAAATCCACAAAAAGTTTCTTTCGATTCTGGTAACTTTTATTTCTACAGAACAACACCACCATGGCAGTTCTACTGAAAACAGTGTCAATCATGGGTTAGTTAATTCAAATCATGCAAATTAGAGTCTGAAACAAGAGCAAAAGTGTTTTCGAAAGTAGATACATTTGGCATGTATCAACCACCATGCCAACCGGGGGAGGATCACTGCACGGGGGAGGGTCACGTCTGGGTGGGGGTTCATGTCACATGTTGCCACCCCTAAACCGTCCAGATCGGCACCTGCCACCATGGCTGCCCGAGTGAGGTCTCATTCCTCTATGACGGTGTATGTACTATTGTGGCCCTGCTGGCCCCTAGAAGAAACCTCATAGTGGAGCTTGGAAGCCAGTGCCATGCCGGTCGCCGGAATATCCAGGGCCACCTACCACGAATGACGACCAAAGGTATCGATCATGTCCATATGCACCTTAGTTGTCATTGCTCCCCTGATTCTGATATCTCCTTTTTATTGATCTAGTATTGGAACAAGAAAAGGTATCCCGCACCTATTTCCCCATAGGTTACCTTGGGTATCGAACCCACGAGAGGAAGAGTCCCTTGAAGCAATGGTCTCTAGCAAGCTTATGTTAAAGTTTCAATCTAGCTTTTGACCGAATCAACAAGCAAATTGTGATTCAAACACTTATAATAAAAAGAAGGTGGAGGAATCATGTCTTAATGCTTACAACCATGTATTGGTGTTGGGATAAAAAATGATATTAGTTTGTGCTCGTGAAGTCACCCGTCAAGAGGTGCTTGCTTTGTACCAGAGTGGGGGATGTGTCCAAATAACATCTTGATCGACTCGAGTCATGCATGAAGAATCAGTTGTCCTACCAAAGGCCCTATCCGTCTCGAGGGGTTTCCATGATAACTAAGATAAGAAAATCAGACAAAAACATTTTGTGTTTAATGACTACACCTCATGAATCCAAAAGGCTATGATCCATGTTACCCTACTAAACCTTACTGTCATTGGTGTTCGGTATAACACTTCACGGTCCCCTTGCTCCTAGCCTCACCGGGGTTCAATCTCCACGATCCTGGGTACTTGCATGGTGCAGACAAGACAAGGGACACTTCATGATTTCTTTTATTTCACACATACAAGACGTTGTGTCAAGAACTTCCATTGATCCCTTCACAAAATTTCTAGGGTTTCCAGGCTCATGCATCAGCCCATACCTTTCCGAACTACTCACACATGGAGATCAAATCGCGAGAAGAAAACATAGAAGAACACATCGTGTGATTGATTGATTGCAATAGGTCTTACAATGGATTACAAGTATGAACTAGATGATAGAGCATTATGGTGGTGGAGATGGCTATGGAGATGAAAATGGCGGTGACTAGGGTTTGTCGATGGATATGATGATGAAGAGGTTTTGGCTGTGCTTGACGCTCTTCTGTTGCATTTCGACGAGGTCCAATTTATAAAAGTTATTTAGGTGGATGGCCTACCTTGGTTTCCACACCAAATGACCGGTCAAACGGGCGTGTGTGGTTGCATGGAACATCGTCTTTGACTCCAGGGGCCTTCTGGCGCCTCCTGGTGACTTGTTTCCTCTCCATTCTCCTTCATTTCCTTTCTCCCACGTGATTTATTCCTTTTTTATTCCATTTCCCATGGAAAATTATCAAAGAGATGATTTGTGAAATCATTTGCATTCATTAGTCATTAGGGGCAATATCAGAGCGAATATCTCTCTTTTATTGAAATATATCGGTTTAAACATGGTTGAAATGAGTGTAAAAATATCACTCATCAACTCCCCAAGATTAAACTCGAGCAAGATATAGAGAAATCCAAAGCATAAGGAACTCAGTTGTTTAAACTAAAATAATGAGATGGTTTTGGTTCACTTACGATTGGTATGCCTAGATAGCCCTCCGTTTCTTGACCTGAAAACTTATCATAAATATAGTGGTGGCCTGGTCATAGTGCAAGTATTAGTGGAGCAAAAATAATCAACACAAAATTTCTGATATACTAGATAAAACAACTTTGCAACACTTGATTTTATTTAATCTAGATAACACTTGCTTGTCGGGAATGCATGGAAAAGCTTCTTTAGATAGGGCCATGAAAACATAAGTTAGGGAGTAGAAAGCATGTAATAAAATATGATGCTCAAGTGCTCATGAGCACACTCACAATTGCATCCTCCTCTAGGCTCTTAAACACTTTGTTTCAATAATTGTTTGTTGGAACATTGATTGTCACGTGAAGGAGATTTTGCCAAATATAGTGATCATGTATAGGTTTTTGTTGTGGCTTAATGTTTGGGAACTATTGACCTTTAGCAATAATGTCTCTTTCGAGCTCATTTGATCAGTCTCGTTTATTTACCACATACACACCCACTCAAGAGAAAGTCGAATAATATTTGTTTGTAGTGTTGCCACTACGTACGGTAATAAACTCGTAGCCGAAATCCAAGTTGTCGCTCTTCGTGGATCGTTCGTTGGCCAGCGAAGTCCTCAGCATAACATCAAGAAGGGTGACGAAACCACGTTTACACACGTCAATGCCTATATAGTAGCAAAGTCCATGACACTGTCTATAGGTTGTAACACCATGTTGAGATATATAACATAGAATTTTGGCATAATCTCACCCAGCTTTCGACTAAGTTCCTCTAGACAATTCAATCCACAAGTGCTATCAAGTCTATTAAAATTAACAACATGGGGTTGAGGATATCAAAAATTACTTCCACTACAATTTCTCAACTCCCAAGTCTTGAAAGACTTTCTCTTGTGCAAACTTATACTTGGTTAATAACATTTCATTCAAAAATTGTCCCACGACAAGTCTTAGTTGTCTAAACTAAAGAAAACAAAGGCTAAAACATTATTTCAGCTACTAGAGCAAAACCTTTGTATCAACTATGAAGACAAACTCCCATCTATACATATCACACATACAATTACTATATCTATTCTAAGAATCCAAGTGCAAAACACAGAGTCGTATGATGTATCTTCACAGTTGCTAATTTACACACTTCTCTTCCTTACTCTTGCACTCCTCGTTGTCCTGGCATAGATCAACTCCTATGAAAAAATACAAATGAACTACAATGGGCTAAAATGGAGAACAAGAGCAAAGCAAAACTAATTCTATTTATTTTTTTGAATTTTGGTTTTGAAAACTAACTTGCATCCGAATATTCGCAAAGGCAAAAATAAAAATAAAAATAAAAAGCAAAGTGACTTGAGTGTTTTCAAGATCCTCGACCTTAAGTACAACCTCATTACAATTTATTCATATGCTGCCACATCTTGATGTAGAAGTGATGATAACCTCCCCCAATCCTACCCTCTTGCAAGCCCAAACAGGCAAGATCATTGTGGCCATTGGTCAGGGTCCCACTCCTGCCTCCAGTTTGAGGAGTCCATGTTCATGTTGGTGGTTGTGCCTTTCAGGGACAATGCGAGGTTTCTCACATGATGGATAGAGCCCTGGAGGTTGTTGAGGTCCGCATAGGTGATGTAGTCTTGTTGGGGCTACTCCTTCTCTTTGCCGGGGACGAGTTCCTCTTCATCTACTTGTTCAGGTCCTGACCCTTCTTGGTAAAAGATACATCTCCTAACTATGCAACAACATGCAATTGACCATTCTCGATGGAGAAATGGTTAGCATTGGTGTGGGTAAAAAGCGCGCCACTCCAAGATTTTTGATGCGGTGATGGCCATTACGAACTACTACCATACCATTTATAGTAAGAACACGAATGTTAGCAAGGGTGTTACCGACAATGGGGTAGAGGTTATTGTGGCTGAGGCCAAGGGAGTTGTCCAACATGGTGATCACTCATCCACCCACGATATCTTCTTGTGCATGATTTACTTTATGCGCGAGGGGTAGAAAAAGTATTGCCCCTAGGTTGGGCGAATAATCGACGTCCAGGTTTGCTGCTTTGCCCGAGAACTAGCATTTTCTCATCATTCACCTTAGAAACTTCTCCTCATGCATGCAACGAGTTAGTGATAACATAGTAGAAATAACGCACAACGGGACTTTCAATGCAACTCGCTCTTTGCTTAGAGCCATGGTGACTCTTTTAGTAAAAGGATTGCCTTGGGTGCGGGTTAGTGGAATCATAACATATGTAATATCATCATTATTGTTCGGGAATCCAAAGTAGTTACACCACTTAACAAAAGTGATGTTAAAGTCTTGGTTAAGGAGACAGAAAATGGTCATCTCCTTTATATATGCATTTGGCATTAAACCAACATTGTGCGAGAGAGTACTAAGAAACTCAAGCGTCAAACGTTCATAAGTGTCACATCCCTCGTAAACAAATCATGAAACCAGGTGTTATGAGAATCAAATTAAATCATGAGTGATAACTTGCTTGGCAAGACTATTCGCATAAGACCATTTTGTTTCTTTGATCTTCCTTCTGGTGAGCTTCTAGAACTTCTTTCTTGCGCCAAGGTTAGTGAAAACGATCCTGTGAGTGATAAAATTTTGCGGTTGTACGATGGAAGAACTTGAACCATCACGTATGCGTGACGACCTCCGTGTAAACATATGCAAAACAATTTTTCAGTCCAATACAATGAAACAACAATGATCCTATGGTACTCACGACATCATACTCAACTAAAAAAATCAACAGATCCATGCCAAACTCATGTTTGAATCAAAGATATGCATATCCTATACATGGCAATGCTAGGCATACAGAACATGGATTTGCGGAAAATAAATTGGTGATAGGAGGAGAAACATATCGTAGATCACGTGGAAGGATTCGAACTAAAAATGAATGAGGAGAGAGATCGGGCAAAGTTTTGCTAAGGTTTGGAGAGGTTTGGGGGAAGAATAAGAAGAACAAAAAGAGAGAGTTGAGGGCGATTTACCTCCTTCCTCGGGCTTATTTGATCCACCGGCATGCAAAACGACCATTCATACGGGCGCAAGCGCCCGCATGGAACGCCGTCTTCAACCGAGTTTAACTCACCTTTACCTGCGTGCAGCAAAAAAAACCATCAAAATGGACGTCGGCGTCTGTTTAAAGCGCCATCATTCACTTTGTCTATTTTGTGGTCCTGGTCGAAGATGTTAAACGACCACTCGAATGTCCGCGTATGCCCATTTGGAACACATCGCACACTCTGGACTCATTGATGGTTTCTACAGAGAATCAAAACGACTGCTTGAGCGGGCGTGTGCGCCCGTCTGATATGTCATCTTTCTCTCTGATGCCTCTGGCTGTTTTGCGTTGGAACCTCCTGTAGATCAAACAACCACTCGTGCGACCGCTCTCGTCATAGGGAAGTCTATCATTTGGTCTATTTGTTCTGGAACTTGTATTTTTCTTCGTTTTCCTGTGGTGTTAGTTCCATAGCAATGCATAGACATATTTCTAGGTGTTTAAACATCAAGTATACAAATCATCTTGCACAAGGCTAGACCTTCATTAGAACTACTCTTCCAAACTCACTTCTTCATATGGAACTTCAATCTCTCTTTTATTAAAAACAAAAATAAAACCTTACTTGTCTACTTTATTTGCGTGTGTTGCCTCCCACTAAGCGCTTATTTTTGGCCGGATAGCTCGACCATAGTGGTGATCAAGGTTTTTCTTGAACACCAATACCATCGCTTCTAGCATTCAAAATTATGCCACCTCGTGTGTAGATTTTCAATTTGTTCTTCTTGGGGAAATGCCTTATAAAGGGATCTTTATCTGGTAAATCAAAATGAGCATTCCCTTCAAACACAGTTATTACAGCTTTGATAGTCCTTAGAAAAGGTCTACCAAGAATTATAGGAGCAATTGGATCCTAGGGCATATCTACTATAACAAGATCAATCATGACAGGGCAATCATTGATTCAACTATAACTCCATACTCAATGCTAAATGCTTGAGTACAAGTAGAGTTAGCCATATTCAATATAATCCTAGAATTAGCATAACGACCAAGATTGAGACTATCATAAACAAATGTGGGGATAGTAGAAACACTTGCCCCTAGATCACATAAAGCACAAAACATATTAAATCCTATCTCAATCTCTATAATATATTCAAAAGCATCCTCTTGCTTAGCTGGTAACTTACTAGATAAGTTTTTTCTTTCATCATCAAGTTCACGTACCTTGGTTGTAACTTGTTCAACAAAGACATTATATGTCTCATCATTAGTTACCTCCGGTAGTGTATACTTCACGGATATCATGTTGACAAAATCTGCAATGGTATAATTGTACTCTGGCACATGGCTTGTGTCAAGTACCTCACCTTTCTCCATGTTGCTTCTTACCATTTTAACTTCTTCAATCAGGTTAGGCTCCGGTTTACCCGCAAACTTAGCCAAAATCAAAGTTTGGCTATCTGCTATCTTTGCCACTTGTGCCTCCCTATTCTTGGATCTGGCTTCAAGTATTTGCACATCATTTGTTAGTCTAACAACCTTATCGATTAGTTGACCAAGTAAGTTATCATTATTCATCAATACATTCTTGAAGTTTTCATTTTGCTTAGTCAGGATAACAATAAAACTTTTAAAATTTTCTTCAAGAGTATCTCTATTGCTACCATTAGCTCCATTATTGGATGCTCCTTCATTACTAGGATAAGGAAGTTTAGGAGCATATCTGTACGATCGAAGGTATGTCTAGAGGGGGGTGATTAGACTACTTGACCAAATAAAAATTCTACCTTTTCCCAATTTAAGAGTTGGTAGATTTTAGCGATGATAACAAGTCAAGCACATCCTACACATACATGTCTACGAGTATAGCAGCGGAAAGTAAAGACAAGCATGAGTAGTAAAGTAAAGGGTAGGAAGATCAAACGCAATTTGGAGACACAAAGACTTTTTCCGTGGTTCCAATAGGTGGTGCTATCATATGTCCACGTTTATGGGGACTTCAACCCACAGAGGGTAATGGTAAAGAGAGTCAACTGAGGGCTCTACCCACGGAGGGTTCCACGAATAAGCAACCATGTCTATACCATGATGGACTACGTCCATGGAGGACTAGCCTAACTCGGGGTAGATCTTCACGAAGTAGGCGATCTCCTTGCCCTTACAAACTTCTTGGTTCACTCCACAACATGGAGTAGGAGGCTCCCAAGCAACACCTAACCAATCTAGGAGGCACCACCCTGATAATGTAGATGAACTCCTTGCTCTTGAGCTTCAAGATGATAGATTCCTCAACACTCAATCACTCTCTCATAGATTTGGCTTTTATGGAAGAGATTGATTGGGTGGAAAGTAACTTGGGAGGCTAGAGATCAAGATTCATATGGAATGGAATGGCTTGATCTCAACACATGAGTAGGTGGCTCTCTCTCAGAAAATATGATGGGATAAGTGGGGATCTGTTCTGAGTGCTTCTCTTACGAGTGAGTGGTGGTGGAGGGGTATATATAGGCATCTCCAAAAATCCAACCGTTACACCTAAAGTGACCAACTCGGTGACACCGATTTGTGAATCTCTGTGGTATCGAGTTGCTCCAAAGGTAGCAACTTTTGAATCTCGGTGAGACCAATATAGAAATCTCAGTAGTACCGATCGGTGTCCAACGGTCAGAATCCAAATCTTGGTGACACCGATCCAAAAACTGGGAGATTCTGATTTTGCGAATCGAGGTAACAGAAAGTTGGCAAGCTGAACTCGGTGGCACCAAAGTGGAATCTGTTGCACCGATTTTCTAGGGTTTGACAGGGCTCTGTTTGAGTTTGGGAATTGGTGGAAACAGGTGGAATTTGTTGGCATCACCGATTTTCATGATTTGGCTTGGACAGAGTCTTGTGGGAGAGTTTGTGGGTGTTTTTGGTGACTATCACTTGTGCACGTGGAGCATCTTGTTCGCCAACAATACCTTACCCCCTTTTAATAGTATTGGCTTTTCCTATGAACTCAAAGTGATTTCTCACAAAGTAAAATGTAGAGTCCTCTTGCTTAAGGCTTTTGCCAATCCAATTCCTTGCTTGTAGGGGCTTCTCCAAAATCCTTTTGCCAACCCATCATTGAACTTTTCCTGAAATATGCTTAGTGGAAATATCAGTTCAATGATATATATATATGTTGTTATTAATTACCAAAACCACCAAGGGAGCAAATGTGCTTTCAATCTCCCCTTTTTTGGTAATTGATGACAACATATAGATCAAAGCTTCGACATATGATATAATCAATGAATATAATTGTTGCTTTGAGAAGTATGTGATAAGCAAGAGCTCCCCCTAAATTTGTGCATTATTTTGAATTTGTGTTTGAATGCAAATGCACAATCAATTAGGTACATGGGGCACTTCTTCCATGTCACATACATCTTGGTGGTGTGCGAGAATAATAATAGTGAATATCATAGCACAACACAATCAAGCAAAGTGAATGATCATCTCATAAGCATCATGAAGATAGAAAATAGTAGCAACACACATCAAGTGTATGATCAAACACCGACAAAGTTTAACACATCCAAAACAAAAGATATCAAATGTTTTTGAAAAAGCTATAAAAACCAACGCTCTCTATATCTCTCGAAGCCCTGATGATCTACACAACTTCTCCCCCTTTGGAAACAATTTACCAAAAAGTTCAAAGGTATAGAGCTAAACGCTCTTATGGGGCTGATCTCCTCCGGTAGCTGAAGTTGGAGTCGAGAAAACGGCATCGACGAAGACTTCTGCAGATGTCATGGACGGAGTTGGTGTAGTAACTGGGGGAACTGGTGGAGCTTATGGAGCTGATGTGGCTATAGCTAGTGCTTATGAACAGGGCCTCAACTCTGTAGTTGTTACTGTGGGAGTCCGGGCCTGAGTCCTAAACTGAGTGCATGACCTGAGAGGTGCATGATCCTCATCATCATCTTTAGTGTGAGGGATAGGCACTACATCAACTTCCTTCTTGAGCTCATTCACTATCACTGTGAGCCCATCCACCTTGTTGTTGAGAGTATGAAAATTGTTGTCAAGAATCCTCGCAAGGCTATCCTGATTCTTCAGAATGTTGGTGATGTCCTCCTGTGTGCTGAGCACTAAGATAATGAGAAGATCTAGCTGCTCACTCCTAGTCATGGGCGGCTGAGCACTAGTCTCTCTGGCTGCCTCTGCCTCTGCCTATGTTGTAGCTGATGTAGGATGATCCGGGTTCATCAACACAACGTTGTCTTATAGCTCCGGCAAGAGTGGCAAATGTGGTTGATCAAGTGCAAATATGTGCTTCTCCAACTTAGAGTTGATAAGCATCTGGATGTAGGGTGCATAGCCACATGATCGCTTCTGGTCTGCCCATCTTCTTCAAAGACTCCACAAACAAGTCCATCACTCTGAATCTGGTATGTTGATCTAGATGGAGCAGCATGTTGATGGAGTAGCCTCTGACAATCTTCTCATCTCCATACTTAGGCAACAAGGTGTGCCTCAAGATAGTGTCAAGCGTGCGTAGACTAGCCTAGAGGAAATAAATGGATCCTAGCTTGCGAGACTTTAGATGTGCAACAGGGATCTCCTTGTACATGTTCTTCATGGCATTGTGGCTTGCCTTGGGCTTAGAGTACACATCAAGGTCACCATCTTCCACCTCTGGGACTCCTAAGATGGCAGCACACCCATCAACTATGGATTCATACATTGCACCTTCAATGATCCACACAATTCTACCATCTCCATAGAAGTGAGCAGTGGAGTAGAATTGCATGATCATTTCATCATTCCAAGCAGTGAAATCCTTGCCAACAAACTTATTCGGACCAATGCAATGGAAGTTGTATTGCACACTTGGGAAGTATTATTCATTGTCCTTGATGTACTTCCAGTCCACATATATCATATCACTCACAGCAGGGCTATTGTCAAGCAAAATTGTTTCATGGAAGTCTTGTTGTTCTTTGTATAGAACATGTAGTCCACAACAGTCTTCCTCCTCTGAGAATATGGATCAATGGCTCTCCAATCTCTCAGTCCTTGGTCTTCCCTCTTCTTCATGTCCTCAGCTAGCAAGTGGCTGGCATTATGCTCTGGAAGGTGTGGCCTTAGGTTCATCAAAGCAGACATAGCATCCTCCTCAGGAACTCTGGAGGATGATCCCTTGTTCTTCTCGGAAGCTAGGATGTCTCTGGTAGTCCTCTAAGGTTTGGGAGCAGAGGGCTTCTTGGTTCCAGTTGGCCTGCTCTTGGGAGCTACTTGGCTAGGCATAGCGTCTGACATAAATTTCTTCTTCTTCTTGGGAGGAGCCTTAGCAGCTAGTTCTTCCTCCTCCTCCTCAATAGCAGCCTCTGTTGGGTCCTCATACATAGAGGTAGGTCTGCGAGTAACATGGATAATCCTCTTTCTGCTCTTCTTCTCTCCAGCCTTCTTGGGCATGGATTTCTTTGGGGGCTCAGTGGTCATGGTGCCCCTAGAGTTCTGAGGTACTCTCACTATCTCTGAGCTGGCATACTCCTTCCTGACCACCTTCCTGGAAGAGGTATCCTCTACTGTAGGCTTCCTAGCAGTCTTCTCAGCCTTGTCATGCTTAGCCTTGGCAGGAACCTCATGGGGCACAAAATCAAAGTCTTATTCCACTGAGTTGATATTCCTCCTAGTCCTTTTTGCTGCCTTGGGTGGGTCTGGAGAGCTGGGAACATCATCAAATGAATATGAGCTCCTATATGTACTAGTACCTGGATCTGTGTCTACACTGAGCTCCTTGACGTTATTCTGACTGTCTCCTAATTCTGACATCTCTGTCCCTGTGAATTGAATATAGAGGAGCAGATAGGTTGAGTGATCACCAAATTTTAGAAAAAAAATTCAAAGATTTGAACCAAAATTTCTCAAGATTTGCATTCTACCAAGTGAACATCGGTACTACCGAGACAAACTTTTGGGACCGACCTAGACAAACAACCTACATAACAGAAACTTGGCACCACTTTAGGTCAGGCCAAAAATGGGCACTCGGTTTCACCAAGGTTGTTCTTAGTTGACCTAAAAGGGGAAACAGTGCTACCGATTATTTTGCTTCATTGTCATCGAGATTCAAGTTGTAGACGGTAAACCCTAAATAAATTGTTCGTTCGCTATTCTAATGGAAGTTCTAGTGGAAAGATCAATCTCAAAGTTTGTCTTATCGATGGAAAAGTCCTAATGGACAGGATATGGAGGGAGGAGCGCAGGAGGGTTCGAAACCGTACCCTAACTTGGTGACGATCTTGCTATGGTCGTGACGGGGGTGAAGAATCCGTCGACGGCATGGACTTCCAACGGCAGAGGCGCTCGGGAAGACGAAGGCGATGACCAGGGGTCTTGTTCGGCAGCTAGGGCTTTTGGAGGGGATGACGTTTGAGAAAGAAATTTCAAAAGTCAGGTCCGCCTCTTTATATACCCGTGGCTCTCGGTGACGCCGATCCTAATTTATCGGTGTCATCGAGTTCCTCAACTGTCAGCTGACAGGGAAACTCGGTTTCACCGAGAAAATGGAGTCAATGATACCGAGTGTGAAAAGCAGATCAACCCTAGGCATTCAGTGCGACCGAGTATTTTGAGTTGGTTCCACCGAGATGCATTCGGGAGGTTTTAATGGTCAGTCCTTTGTCAATATGGAACTCCGAGTGCTCCTCACACAAAGAGATCAAAAAGTACTTGTTCGAATTTTGTGATGTAGCAAGGATGGAATATGAGACTAGAAAGCATAGATAGCTAGAGAAGGGTCCTTGGCATTCTTCTCCGGCCAATTGGCAAAAACAAAATCAAAGTCCAAATAGCAACAATTGGATGTCCTAGAATGGATAAAGAAATGCAGACCAACATGCTCACACAATAAGATGTCAAATGAAATCATGGAAAACATGCACATAGATACTAGCATCTATCAAGCATTTTGGCAATGATGTAGTCATCTATATTTTAGTATATTGACTTAGGACCCAAGTAAGAATACTTGATCATAGGCCATACTCATCGTTTAAGCACGAGTGGGGTTACCAATTTTTCATAAAGCTTGTTAATGTTGTCACATACTATGAGATGCTTTAACTCAAGTCTAAGAGTAAAGCTCCCCCTTGATGTGACATCCCGCCTTGAGAGGGATAAACTAACCTTGGGTTTTGTCGATGAAGACTTCATGTAGGTGAAGTAGTGGTGGATGCTCAAGGTTGATGAAGATCACCATGAGTTGGGAGAATCCTTGTTGTTTCTTACTCTTCTCACCTACATGGGTTAGTCCCAACACACAAGAGACAAATACAAGGATATCTATGGACATGGAGTGCAAAACATACATAATGTTGTCCATGGATTGTTGGTCCCTTGCTTACCTTTGAGGGAATGTGTGACTCCTTGAACTATTGTATGATGTTGGTGTTGAATGCAACTAGTTCTTGCCAATAATGAATGTGAGTGAATTTCATTGGCGGAGTCACCCCTCAAGAACTTATCTAGTCCTTCTTCTTGGGGACCCACATCAATTTGATAGGGATCCTTGGTGTTGAAGTGGCACTTGTATAAGTTGAGCATGAAGTAGCCTTGGGAACCCACTTCACCAAAACTTGGCATTCATGTTGAAGCATGTCCTTGCCCTTGAGCTTGTGGTCTTGTGGTGGAAGGTCATCTTGAGATTTTGTTCCCTTGGGGAGAGTATGTTGATACTTATACCTTTGAGGAACAAACTTGCGCTTGGGGTATTGACCTTCTTCCCATTCAACTCCATTAGCATTGAAGTAGCCAATGACATGGTTCTTTCGGTATCCTTTGTGATTGCATACAATTTCCTCAAATTGCTCACACCTAGCAAGACTCTTGTAGATATGTTTATCTATAATCCCTTTTAGAAGTTCATTTTCTTGCTCAAGTGCAACTTGGCTAAGAGAAGTGTTAGTGGGATCAATAGAACTACTAGAAGCAATATCATTAGATTTATCATTTTTATTGCTAGTAGTTGAAAAACCTTTCTTGCCTTTGTTACTAGTTTGCTTAGCCTTAACTTGTGGAATAAATGTGGACAATAGAAGTCATTTCGCTAGATAAGAGGAAGTCTTCTTTCGAAGATCGTCATTGAGCTTCTCGAAGCGGAGCTTCTCATGTGTCTTTCAAGCTCTTTATGATCTTGTAGAGTAGACTCGTGAGCTAACTTAAGAGTGTTTAGTTCTTGAGTTAGTCATTCTCTTGACTAGAGTGATTACTAACAAGTTCATCTTGACTAACATTACTAGATTTGTCAAATAGCAAGTCATCATCTTCTAACAAGTCATCCTAATCACTATTGAAATCAAGATACTCAGGGTGTGATACCTTGGGTCCTTTAGCCATGAAGCAACTTCCACTCCCTTCATTTGGTGAATCAAATATGTTGTAGGAGTTGGTTGTCACTAGTGCAAGTCCGGCAACACCTTCGTTTTGACTATAGTCGGAGTTGCAGTGATAGCTTCTCCCGGAGTGGTTGTCAGATTCGGAGCCAGAAACCCATTCACCAACATGAGCTTGATGTATTCTTATTGAGTAGCTCTTGGTGTACTTGTCCTTCTTATCTAAGTCCCTACTTATCCTTGAGGGTCTTCGTTCATAACGATAATCTCTACTCCTCTCTTCGAGGTGACACATCTCTTGAGCTTCACCTTCTTGGTGACTCTTCTTTTCTTTTGTAGGGAGCCGTGCACTCTTTTGAGTAGTGCCCGGGCTTCCCACAATTGTAGCAGTTTTGGTAATGACTTGACGAACGCTTCTCTTCATATCTTGAGTTGGAGCTTCGATCTTTGCTTCCATTCTTGTAGAATTTGTTGAATTTCTTGACCATGAGGATTATCTCTTCATTGGTGACAAGGTTGTCGCTTGAAGTTGCGGAAGGATCACTCGTGGCTTTGTAAGCACCGCTAGACTTGTTGTGAAGATCTTCCTTGTCCTTGAGTGTCATCTCATGAGCAACAATCCTTCCAATCACTTCCGTAGGTGTCGTGGATTTATCACGGCAGATGTCCGGGGTGAATGGACTTGGATTCGAGGCCATCGCTAACGGGGTAGACTCAAAGGGGTTGATCGGGACGAAAGACACGGATTTACCCAGGTTCGGCCCCTCAAGTCGAGGTAATAGCCTACGTCCTTCTTGTGATTGTATTGCTTATGTATCGATTACAAGGAGCCAGAAGCTTGACCTAATTGCTCGGTCACCCCTCCTCTACGTCGCCCCGGGTCTGACTTTATATAGGAGGTCAGGACCACCGGGTCGTTACAATTGTTAACTGAGTCTTATTGTATGTCCGAGTCTCTCTCTATCTTCTTATTCAAACTGTCTTTGAGACGGCTTACATGCCCGGGTCTTCTCCGTTCGGCCGTCGTACGGCCCACACCTTGAGCCGCCTATCTTCCTGGGCCACCAGTCTTATGGCTCACCCTTGGGCCAGCTCACGAGCCAGCAACATGACCCGGAGCCTCCAGGGCGGGTCATATTGCGGGGTTATATCCCCAACATTAGGCCCCAAGTTGAATTGAGCTTGCTCACTTCATCCTTCTCTTCTGATTTTGGCGAGTCGCCCAGAAATGAACCGGCGTGACGTCATGAGATCCGCTCATGTATCACCAAATCTTTCATTAAACAGTCATCCTGAGAATCGAGGCGTCCGCCTCGATCAAACGGAGTCATCGCATGGATTCGCGCCTTCCTCATTCCCTCTTTAAATACGACCCGTGCGGGTCGAAGCTTTTCACTCTTCCCGCTCACGTCTCTTCTTCTTCTTCCTGTCGCCGCCGCTCCAGCGTCCTCGTCGTCCGGTGCCGCCTTCGCAGCTACACCAACCGGGCCGCTGCATCACCCTGATTCGTACCAGAGACCTTCCGCCTCCGCCGCGACATCTCCGGTGAGTTTCTCCTTCTTTTTAGATCGCCCACCACCGTAGTAGGGTTTAACCGGGGGCTCCGCCGCCGCAGCTCGGGCTCCGGCACCGCCATCGCGAGTATATCTCGACGCCGTTGGCGCCTTTAGAGTGCGCTCTCGCCTCGCCGCCGTGCGCGGGCCGGCCGCGCGTAATGCGCGGACCACGATGGCTCCGGACCATTTTCTTTTCTTCCGCTGTTCATCGCTAGGTCAGGATTAAAATCCTTTTCTCTCCTTTTGTAGATCCGTAGCCATGGTAGCAGTTTGCGGAATCTGCTTTTTTAGGAGTTAGCCGATTTTCAATATTCCTTTCCTCTGTTGAGTCGCTAAGCTTCTCCGGCTCTCATCAACTGGGTCTTTCCACATTATCCGTAGAACCCTTAAACCTGTAAGCCGTCATAAATATTTGCTTGCGCTTGACTCATCACGCCCTTTACCTTGCACAGTATTTAAGCCACCAATATGTCTCGTGCGTCCAACTCATGCAACTGGGTTGGTTCTTGCATTACGGAGGAGTACTTAGCAGATTATGTTGAAGCGGGTACTCTCCCTCCCAAAGAGGTCCTCAATTGGCGGGTTCTGAGTAAAGAGACCCGGCCTTCTCCCCAAAAAGGAGAGATAGTAGTCTTCACTGATCACATCGAGCGAGGGTTCGTGCCGCCCGGCTCTAAGTTTTTCCGGGATGTTCTTTATTTTTACAAGCTGCATCCTCAAGACTTGGCACCCAACTCCGTCTCAAACATCTGCAACTTCCAAGTTCACTGCGAAGCTTATCCGCAAACTAAGCCGTCCGTGGGGTTCTTTGAGAGTTTTTCTATGCCAACCGCCAAACTGAAATGAAGGGTGGTCCGAGCCTGGAGCTGGGCGGCATTTCTATTCAACGCTGCCGAGACATCATCTTTCCTGCCACTCCAATGCCGAGTCACCCAAAGGATTGGAATAAGACGTGGTTCTACTGCCAAGAGACCTCTCCTGAGAAAGAGCACTCGTTGGCGGGTTACCGCCCCTCCCGGCTTAGGACAAACATAGAGCTTCCCGGCCGGCTCTCAGCCTCAGAGCATGCCAGATACGAGCCGTTCCACGCCAAGATCAAAGCTCTCCTGGCCAATGGTTTAATAGGATTGGATTTGATCCGCTGCTAGATTTCCTGGCAGATCATGCCTTTAAGCCGTAGAGGTCGGCTTATGTGTGAGTACGAAGGCAAATATGACAGCTCGTTGTGCTTCAGCAAGTCAACACTGACAGAGGATGATATTACCACTACCATCCGGAGCCTTGTCCACGAAGCCTCCGGCTCATGCAGTGCCATCGGTCGGGCGCCTTTCTGCGTCAATAATCCGGCTCCCGATGTAAGTTAATCTCTTCCCATCCGTCTCTTAGATGTTGCTTGTACTTTGTTGATTTGCTATTCATTCTCCGGGTCATTCCTGTAGGCCGATTCAGACTTCTGGAAGAAGGAATATGTTGCCCCTCCAAAGAAATCCAGGAAGAAGGGCGCGACCAAGAGGGCTAAAAAAGATGCCCCGCAAGAGAATTTGTTTGACCCGCCACCATCATCCATCTTAGAGGTAATACTTTAATTGCTTTGCTAGATCTTTTACCTTCCTGCTTTATTAATGCTTGTTTTACTCGCAAGATTAAGTGGAAACCAGCCGCGCCAATGCTCCTGAGGTAAATTATGTTTCTTCCAGCTCAGAACGTTTCATCCCCCGAAAGCCGCGGCGGGTTATCAGAAAAGTTCCTCTTTCTCATTCTCTTGCTTACCTGGCTCCCGATTTTCTCTTGAAAAAGCAACAGTAGGCCGAGCGTCGACAAACTCGGAGCATCGGCTCTACTGAGCTCGTGTCTGGGTTACCAAATTCTCCGGCTCCCAAGAAGCGCCCCACAGAGGTTTACGTCTCTATTTTTCCTTTGACTTTCCTTTGTAATCTTGACACTTTCTCATCTTTCCTGTTTTACTCTTTTTAGAAATCCCCTTCTTCTGGCGACTCTTCGGCGTCGGTTCTACCACCGCCCAAGATCAATCCGTTGTAAGTACTCTTTATTATGACATTCGGATCTTCGGCTCTTAATACGACAGTAACCTCTTCAAATGCTCCTCCTTCCATTTTGTAGTGCTCAAGCCAAGAGTCGCAAGACCAACAAGCCCTCCCCCAGTCTTGTTATCCAAGAGCAAGAGATCGAACAACCGGAGGAGACTCAACCAGAAGAAAACCCGCCGGCTGGCTCCACGGAGCCGGCCGCTGAAGATGTCATCATGGAGAGCCCTCCAAGGGCTCCTTCAAAGCCGCCTACTCCTGCAAAAACTCCTGCAACTCCGGAGGTCATTATCACCAAGTCAGCTCAGCAGACGCCTCCGGCTCATGTGCTGACTAAACATACCGAACCGTCAGAGGCCTCGAGGAACTTAAACTTTGATTCTTCGTATGAGAAGATGACAGCTGATGAGCTCCATGCCGGATATATGAACCGGCTAAATACCAGCCGTGACTTGGAGCTTCGGCTGGTGACTTTGATGAAAGCAAAATATGTGGTACCCTTTTCTTCTTGCTATATCCTTACTTAGCCCCCAAGAGCCGGTTTAATCTAGTTGATAGTTGAACCGGGTCTTTCTGTGACCTCTGTAGATATTGTCATGCCAAATTCACTTAGAATTGCTTTAGCTTAGTACTGTAGATAAAGTGAACTGCCAATCGTAGCCCCCAAAGGACCGGCTTAGATTTTATTTGAGTCGGGTCTGTAGTATAGACAGCTTGAAGATCTAATCGTAGCCCCCAAGAGCTGAGTCCACTTTAACAAAATTGAGTCAGATTTTCCATCAGGAGTAGTCTTCGAAGATCCAATTCGTAGCCCCCAAGGGCCGGCTCAAACTTGATCAAGTTGAGTCGGTGCTTCCGTTATTAGTACATTGAAGAGCCATACTGTAGCCCCCAAGTTCCGGATTAACTTCGAAGGAGATGAACCGGAACTGCATTGCATACTAAAAGATCAAATATACATTAGCCCCCAAGTGTCAAATATATTGCTTGCAATCTGTTTGAGACTTGCATAAATTTGCTTTTAACACTCGCCCTGTATTTTGGCGACTTATCCTGAATTTTGATGTATTATAGGAAGCTTTAAATGAAGCCGGGTCTCAGTTGACGGATCTGAAGGCCAACTTGGCGGCTCAGCAAGAAGCCCGGAGCATTGCTGACGAAAAGTGTCGGCTTCTCTCTGAGGAGCTGGCCGATGCCACTGCTGAGCATACCTCTTTGAAAGAGACGGCAGAATCTGAAAAGGCCGCTCAGACCAAACGGGCGGACGACGCCGACCAGCGGCTTATAGCTGTGGCGGAGGAACTCCAAGGCCTGAAGTGGCACATAGCGAAGATCTCAGCCGCCCTATTTGGTAAGCTTCTGTTTTACTTTGTATTTTAACATTACGATTGAAAAACTGGCGACTCATTAGCTTTATCCGGCTTATCCAGGTACCAGGAGCCGGTAGTTGGCTTCTGATAGCCTTCTGCCACTGAAGGCCATCTACACCTTTGCGGAACAACTATACTGCAGCGCCATCTTCACGATCAAGAGTGTTCAATATAAGGAGAAGATCCCCACCACTCTGAAAGGGGTCTTGGAACTCTTCTCCACTATGCCAAAACAGATTGAAGAACTGAAGAAATCAGCTTTTCGTCAAGGAGCAGTCGCCGGATTGAGACGGGCTCTGGCCTTCGCCCTTGAGCTGACGCCGGCTGAAATGATGGATGGCTATCCATCGAAGAAAGACGATGGCTCAGAATTCACAGAAGCAGACTACATCCAGTGTGTCAAGGACTCCTACTTCTTGGCGTCTGTACTTGCAGATGAAGCCAACTTAAATGTCTATCAGGTAGCTTATGATGGCGAGGATAAGAGGATCCGTGGGCCTCTCTACGAGTGGAAATCTCTAACACCCGTCCACAGTCAGGAACTCTTTCCTAATGATCTCGACACGTCTCCCTTTTTTGAAGAAGGGTCCTTCGCCGCGCTGGCTGACTGCAGCTGGGATTTGGAAACTCTCCAGATGAAGCCAGTAGAAGAGCCGGAGCAGGATGATCCGGCCGTCTGACTTTGCATTTTGTAACCTTCTAAGCGATGGCTCATGCAATGAACCACCGTGGGCGGTTGAAACTTGGTGATGCCTTTGCTCCTTCTAAGAGCAATTTTTGTAATAGCTTAAGGATGACTCTACTGTTCTAAAGATAGAGCTGGATGTATATATTTCCATCTCTTTGTGTATACTTTCCGACTCTCCGTGTTTCGATTTGATGTGTTGCTGGCTCTCCATTGATTGATCGCTCTTTTGCATAAATATACCTTGAGCTTTTGTGATGAGGGGTGTTTGTCTTTGAAGACGTCATTCCTTCTCCAGAAGATTAGAGCCGGATAATATCTTTGTCAACTGGAGCAACATGGCTCCGGATCTTGTCGGATGAATCCATTAAGGAGCCGGTTGTCTTAGGATAATGTAAGCTATACCTGATGGTAAGAAGCCTCTATCGAATACTGCAGCTATTGATGAACCGGAAGCAGCCTAAAGCCAGCTGTATGAAGGGTAATGTAAGCTATACCTGACGGTAAGAAGCCTCCTTTTAACAGCAAATGTTGTATGCGCGAACGTCGGCTGTTGATGGGAGATGTAAGCTATACCCCAAGGCAAGAAGCCTCCATCCACAGCCGCGGCTAATAATTAGCCTGAGATGGCATAAAGCCGGTTGTTTGAAAGGAGATGTAAGCTATACCTGAAGGCAAGAAGCCTCTTTCAACAGCTACAGTTGATAAGCAACTGAGTTTTTGGCGTAAACGCCGGTTGTTAGGGTGAGATAAGCGAACCCATCGGTAAGAAGCCCCTTTCGACAACCATGGTTAATAAGTAACCGGAAGTGGCATAAAGCCGACCATTAGGGTGAGATAAGCGAACCCTCGGTAAGAAGGCCCCTTCGATGGCCGCAGTTGATAAGCAACTGGAATTTGGTGTACACGATGTTGTCTTAGGGTAATGTAAGCTATACCAAAGGTAAGAAGCCTCCATCAACAACAGCGCTTAATGTAACCAAACTAGGCATAAAACCAACTGTGCAAGGGAGATGTAAGCTATACCCGAAGGCAAGAAGCCTCTTTGCAACAGTGCTTAATTGGGCATAACGCCGGCTGTGCAAGGGAGATGTAAGCTATACCCGAAGGCAAGAAGCCTCCTTGCCACAGCGTAAAAGCAGACTGTGCAGGGGAAATGTAAGCTATACCTGAAGGCAAGAAGCGTCCCTGTAACATCGCTTGATGTAACCAAACTAGGCATAAAGCCAACTATGCAAGGGAGATGTAAGCTATACCCGAAGGCAAGAAGCCTCTTTGCAACAGTGCTTAATTGGGCATAACGCAGGTTGTGCAAGGGAGATGTAAGCTATACCCAAAGGCAAGAAGCCTCCTTGCCACAGCGTAAAAGCAGACTGTGCAGGGGAAATGTAAGCTATACCCAAAGGCAAGAAGCCTCCCTGCAACAGCGCTTGATAGGGCATAAAGCCAGATGATAGATCAGTCGTTTTGACGGCGAACAAACCACTTCAACTCAAATTTTTGAGCCGGAAAAATTTTCATCTTTGATTGCACAAAGACATACATAAGAGCAGAGGCCCCAGTCTTTGTGGGGATGCTAGCTTTTACTCATGTAAACATGATATATATAATGATAATGGCTTTCAACGCCTGCTAAGTAAAGTATGGTCGCAGATGTGCGATATTCCATGGCCGCAACGTCTCTTGACCCGCGGTTCCCGACTCATTTCGAATATCAATGAGGTAATATGACACATTGTTAAGGTTTCTGCTGATCACAAAAGGCCCCTCCCATCGTGGAGATAACTTATGCATTCCGGATTGGTCTTGAATCAACCGGAGCACCAGGTCACCTTCCTAGAACGTCTGAATCTTCACCCTGCGGCTATGATAGCGTCGCAGGTCTTGTTGATAAATTGCCGACCTGGCTGCTGCTAACTCTCGTGCTTCATCCAAGGCGTCCAACGCATCTTGGCGTGCTACCTCATTGTCCGTCTCAACATAAGCCGCCACCCTTGGTGAGTCGTGCTAGATATCGCTGGGTAGAACTGCCTCAGCACCATACACCATGAAGAAAGGTGTGAAACCTGTAGATCCATTAGGGGTAGTTCTAATGCTCCATAAGACGGAAGGCAACTCCTCAACCCAACATCCGGGTGTCCGCTTCAAAGGAACCATGAGCCGTGGTTTGACTCCTCTTAAAATTTCCTGATTGGCTCGCTCCGCCTGACCACTAGACTGTGGATGTGCCACGGCTGAAACACCAAGCCGGATATGCTCCTTCTCACAGAACTCTTT
The DNA here is from genome assembly GCA_022496015.1 of Hordeum marinum. Classification (NCBI taxonomy): domain Eukaryota; kingdom Viridiplantae; phylum Streptophyta; class Magnoliopsida; order Poales; family Poaceae; genus Hordeum; species Hordeum marinum. Next base: position 332,001,667 of record CM039674.1, read on the forward strand.
CATAGCTCCTTTGGATAGATTTGTTCCATTGTCCGTAATGATACTGTGCGGGTAACCAAAGCGATAGATTAGCTTCTTAATAAATTGAACCGCTGTAGCCGCGTCACATTTGCTGACCGGCTCTGCCTCTACCCACTTAGTAAATTTATCAATCGCCACCAGAAGGTGTGTTTTCATATCCTTGGATATCTTGAAATGTCCTACCATATCAAGCCCCCAGACCGCAAACGGCCAAGTGATTGGTATCATCCTCAACTCTTGAGCCGAAACGTGAGCACGCTGGCCAAACTTCTGACAGTTGTCACACTTACGGACTAAGTCTTCTGCATCCTTGTGAGCCGTCAACCAGAAAAAAACCATGTCAAAAAGCCTTGGCCACTAAAGATTTTGACCCGACATGATGTCCACAGTCGCCAGCATGAATTTCACTCAAGATCTGTCGGCCCTCCTCCGGTGAGACGCGGCGCTGAAAGACACCTGTCACACTACACTTATGTAACTCACCATTGATAATCGTCATAGACTTAGAATGCCGGGTGATCTTCCTGTCCAGATCCTCCTCCTAAGGCAACTCACCGCGTGTCAGATACGCCAAATAAGCAATAGTCCAGTCTGGGATAGCATGCAGAGCCGCCACCAATTCTGCCTCCGGTTCAGGAATAGCCAACTCCTCCTCAGAGGGTATATTGACAGTCGGATGATGCAATACGTCCAGAAAAACATTAGGTGGTACCGGATTTCATTGAGAACCTAACCGTGATAAGGCATCAGTCGCCTCATTCCTGCGACGATCAATATGATCACCTGGTACCCCTAGAATTGACCGCCAATGATATCAACCGCCTATCGATAAGCCGCCATCCGTCGATCATTGGAGTCCCAAGTACCTGAAACTTGCTGAGCCACAAGATCTGAGTCGCCTAAACACCTGACCCGGCTTAAGTTCATCTCTTTAGCGACTCTGAGACCATGGAGCAGTGCCTCATACTCAGCTGCATTATTAGTACAAGGAAACATTAACCGGAGCACATAACAAAACTTGTCACCCTTGGGGGAGGTGAGAACAACCCCTGCACCGGACCCCTCTAGCTGCTTGGACCCATCAAAGTGTATAGTCCAATATGTGTTATCCAGCTTCTCTTCGGGAGCTTGAGATTCTGTCCAATCATTTATGAAATCCACCAAAGCTTGAGACTTTATTGTTGTACGAGGAACATATTTGATGTTAAGAGGACCCAGCTCTAAGGCCCACTTGGCAATCCTCCCTCTGGCTTCTCTATTTTGAATGATATCTCCCAACGGGGCAGAACTGACCATCGTTATCTGGTGCCCCAAAAAGTAGTGTTTTAACTTGTGGTTAGCCATGAAAACTCCGTATACCAGCTTCTGCCAATGCGGATACCTCTGCTTAGACTCTAGCAAAACTTCACTGATGTAATAAACCGGCCTTTGCACAGGATATTCCTTCCCTGCCTCCTTGCGCTCAACCACAATTGCTACACTGACCGCTCTGTTGTTAGCCACCACATAAAGGAGTAACGGCTCTTTCTCAGCCGGAGCAGCTAACACTGGCGGCTCAGTCAACTGTTTTTAAGAGCTTCAAGTGCTTCAGCCGCTACCTTGCTTCACTTAAACTTGTCTGTCTTCTTCATCATCTCGTATAAGGGAATGACCTTCTCCCCAATCCGGCTTATGAACCGGCTCAACGCAGCAATCCGTCCTGCAAGGCGTTGAACGTCATTAATGCACGTCGGCTCTCCTAAAGAAGTGATAGCCTTAATTTTATCTGGGTTAGCCTCGATGCCCTGCTCAGAGACCAAAAAACCCAAAAGCTTTCCTGCTGGAACACCAAAAACACACTTCGTCGGGTTAAGCATCATCTTGTAGACCCGGAGATTGTCAAAAGTTTCCTTCAGATCCTCTAGGAGAGTTTCCTTCTTTCTGGATTTAACCACGATGTCGTCTACGTAAGCATGAACATTTCGGCCAATCTGACTATGAAGGCAGTTCTGCACACATCGTTGGTAAGTCGCTTGGGCACTCTTGAGCCCGAAAGGCATGGAGAGGTAGCAGAACGCCCCAAAGGGTGTAATAAACGACGTCTTCTCCTGATCTTTCATTGCCATCTTGATCTGATGATAACCTGAATATGCATCCAGGAAGCATAAACTTTCACACCCGACTGTAGCATCAATAATCTGATCGATACGAGGGAGTGCAAAAGGGTCAGCCGGGCAAGCCTTGTTAAGGTCTGTGTAATCTATACACATACGCCAGGTGCCGTTCTTTTTGAGCACTAGCATGGGGTTAGCCAACCACTCCGGGTAACTTCCTCCCCAATAGCTTCCACTATAAAGCCTGCAGCCAAGAGCCGGGCAACTTCCTCCCCAATAGCTTTACGTCTCTCTTCATTGAACCATCGTAGAAACTGTTTAATTGGCTTAAACTTCGGATCCACATTAAGGTTGTGCTCAGCAAACTCTCTCGGTACACCCGGCATGTCAGAAGGCTTCCATGCAAAGATGTCTCGATTCTCACAGATGAATTCGATGAGCGTGCTTTCCTATTTGGGATCCATGTGAGCCCCAATGATGAGCTGCTTGGATGAGTCGCCCGGATTGAAATCTACTGCCTTGGTATCATCCGCCGAAAACTTGAGTGGCGGCTCAACTTCCGTAGTAGGCTTCTTTAGCGGGGTCATATCCTCCAGGTCAACGTTCTCCTTGTAGAACTTCAGCTCCTCCTGGGCACAACTAGACTCTACATATGCCGCATCTCCTTCCTCTATTCGAGAGCCGTTTTCCGATTACCGTGAACGGTAATTGTACCATTTAAACCGGGCATTTTGAGTTGTAAATAAACATAGCAAGGCATAGCCATAAATTTGGCATAAGCCGGCCTCCCAAACAGTGCATTATAGGGACTTTTGATTTTAACCACCTCAAACCACAAGGACTCCACCCTGTAATTATACTCATCGCCAAAATCCACTTCCAAAGAAATCCGGCCCACCGGGTATGCCGACTTACCCGAGACCACACCATGAAAGATGGTGGAGGAAGGTTTAAGGTCTTTGTCAAGCAACTTCATCCGCCGGAAAGTGTCATAATAAAGGATGTTGATACTGCTGCATCCGTCCATGAGCACCTTGTTCACCATATAGCCATTCACCTGAGGGGCCACAACTAAAGCTAGTCGGCCCGGATCATCTACCCGCAGCTGGTGATCCTCTCGGCTCCACATTATGTCATACTCAGACCATGGTAAGTACCGCGGGAGAGCCGGAGCAACTGCATTAACCACTCGCCTCCGAAACTTCTCGTCTCGTTTACTGTGACTGGTCGTGAACACATGATACTGTCCAGAACTGAGCTGCTTCGGGTTACTCTGAAACCCGGATTGATTGCGCTGTTGTTGATTGTTGTTATTGCTGTTGTTGCCAGGATGCTGTTGGTACCCCCCTTGGTTATTCTGACACGGATGCCCAGCTCCTGAACCGTCGGCGCCGAATCCAGCACCTGATGCGCCGTGCCCTGAGCTGCCAGGCGGGCCACCGCCCTGGTTATTGCGTGGTTGGGAATGCTGGTTTTTGAATCTTTGCATGATAAAGCAATCACCCCATGCATGTAACGCCGGCCTATCAGGCATGCCGTGCTCCGGACAAGGCTTCTTAAGCACTTCTTCTAAATTGAAAGGACCTTTGTTCCTTTGGCGAAACGACCTGAATTTTCCGTTCCCCTTGGGATGGTTCTGTTCTGTGTTGGTGTTTGCCACTAGCTCTGACCCGCCATCAGCGTTCTTCCATTTATTCTGATTCCCATTGTTCACAAAGCCTTTGCCTTGATTGTTCTTCTTCCCTTGATTGGCTTTCTCATCATTCGAGCCTGGATCCTTGGTGTTATCTGAGTCGGCATACTTTGTCAGGGTCATCATGAGCTCTCCCATATCCTGACACGTGCGCTTGAGCCGGCCGAGCTTCTGTTTCAGTGGAACAAAATGACAGTTCATTTCCATAATAAGCACCGCTTGAGCCGCCGTGATCTGCTCTGAAGAGTGAATAATGGTCGACACCCGCCGGACCCAATGATGGGCCGACTCATTCTCCTGTTGAACACAATGGTCCAAGTCTCCAATGGTCATAGGCTGCTTACAGGTCCCCTGAAAATTCTTAATAAACTTCGCTCTCAGCTCCGCCCATGAACTTATCGTATTAGGCGGCAGACCTTTCAACCATGTGCGAGCCGGACCCTCAACAATCATGATGAAATATTTTGCATATACCGCTTCACTGACATCCAGCATCTCCATGGCCAGCTCATAACTCTCAACCCAAGCCTCAGGGGGTAGATCAGCTGTGTATTCGGAACTTTTCGTGGCCCCTTAAAATCTTTCGGTAGTCGTTCACTTCTCAGAGCCGGAGTTAAACATGGCACCCGAGCCGATCCCGCCATGAATATCGCCGCATGAACCGGGGGTCTTGGAGCATCCGACTCAAGGCCCTCTACCTCATAATAGGTGTCATAGTAGCCCCCAAGGCACCGTTACTGAGCCGATACACTGACTCTATCTCCCCATTGGAGGACTCATCTTCTGAGCAAACAAGAGTTTCCTGTGACCTGGACGCTTCCAGGTCCATACCTTGAGTGAAGCCCACGAGAACATGCTTTTGACCTGGATGGGCACGGGCAGGCCGCACACCACTCGTAGATTGGAGACGCCAAGCCGGCTCGATGATGTTCGTGCAGATGTCCGGCCTGGGTGTAGATCCATCAACCTTTCCAATGAAAACCTGGATCCCACCAAACGAAACCCGGAATCCATACTCCACAGAATCAGCATCAAGCCCCCAGCTGGCGTCGTCGATGTAGAGCCGGCCGCGGTGACTCTTGCTCATCTTTCCAACCACGTATCCCTCGAGCCCTGGGAGAGAGCCCTTTGAGAACTCAACACCACCAAGCGCTAGCCCCATGGTGGGCGCCAACTGTCATGGATTTATCACGACAGATGTCTGGGTGAATGGACATGGATTCGAGGCCATCGCTAACGGGATGGACTCAAAGGGGTTGATCGGGACGAAAGACACGGATTTACCCAGGTTCGGCCCCTCAAGTCGAGTTAATAGCCTACGTCCTGCTTGTGATTGTATTGCTTATGTATCGATTACAAGGAGCCAGAAGCTTGACCTAATTTCTCGGTCACCCCTCCTCTACGTCGCCCCGGGTCTGCCTTTATATAGGAGGTTAGGACCATCGGGTCTTTACAATTGTTAACCGAGTCTTATTGTATGTCCGAGTCTCTCTCTATCTTCTTGTCCAAACTGTCTTTGAGACGGCTTACATGCCCGGGTCTTCTCCGTCCGGGTCGTCATACGGCCCACACCTTGAGAGCCGCCTATCTTCCTGGGCCACCAATCTTACGGCTCACCCTTGGGCCGGCTCACGAGCCAGCAACATGACCCGAAGCCTCCAGGGTGGGTCATATTGCGGGGTTATATCAGTAGGCTTGAGATCTTTTTAGTTGGGCCTCATTTGTATCAATGTGCACACGTGTCATACCTCTCATCCAAGGCTCGAAGTATCTTCTTGATGAGGAATTTTCCGGTCATTTGTTCGCTTCCTAAGACGGCAATCTCATTGGTAATGAGAGCTAGCCAAGAGTACATCTCTGTGACTCCTTCACCATCCTTTATCTTGAATTTGTCAAGCTGACTCTTAAGAACATCCAATTTGGACTCTCTCACGGATTTGGTACATTCGTGCATATCAGCAAAGTATCCCAAATCTCTTATGAATTCTCAAGAGGACTGATTTTTTTGAATTTTTCGGGGCATATACAGTTGAAGAGAATGCCACATGCTTGAGAATTGTATTTCAACATATTTAATTCATCTGCGGTCGCATCATGATCCGGTTTGCTTCCATCAGCAAAGAATTCACATTGCAATCTAACACGAACAACGGCCCAAATGGAGGGGTTATGACCAAGAATATGCATTTTAATTTTATGCTTCCAACTAGGAAAATTTGTGCCATCAAAGTACGGACCTCTACGGTGATAATTTCCCTCGCTAGACGCCATACTCTCCTAGGTTGTGAAACCAATGCAATGGAGACCAAAGCTCTTATACCACTTGTAGGATCGAAAGTATGTCTAGAGGGAGCTGGTTAAACTATTGAACAAATAAAAATTCTACCTTTTCCCAATTTTAAGTGTTGGCATATTTTAGCAATGATAGCAAGTCAAGCACACCCTACACAAGCATGTCTATGAGTATAGCAGTAGAAAGTAAAGACAAGCATGAGTAGTAAAGGAAGGGTAGGACGATTAATCGCAATTTGGAGACACGAAGATTTTTCCCGTGGTTGTGATAGGTGGTGCTATCGTACGTCCACGTTTATGGAGACTTCAATCCACAAAGGGTAACAGTCGCGAGAGTTCACGGAGGGCTCTACCCATGGAGGGTTACATGAAGAAGCAACCTTGTCTATACCATAATGGCCTACGTCCATGGAGGACTATCCTAACTCGGGGTAGATCTTCATGAAGTAGGCGATCTCCTTGCCCTTACAAACTTCTTGGTTCACGCCACAACATGAAGTAGGAGGCTCCCAAGCGACACCTAACCAATCTAGGAGGCACCACCCTCCAAAAGGTAATAGGCTCGATAATGTCGATGAACTCATTGCTCTTGTGCTTCAAGATGATAGACTCCTCAACACTCAATCACTCTCTCACGGATTTGGCTTTGGTGGTAGAGACTGATTGGGTGGAAAGAAATTTGGGGAGGCTCGAGATCAAAATTCATATGGTTGGAATGGAATGGCTTCATCTCAATACATGAGTAGGTGGCTCTCTCTTAGAAAATATGATGGGATAAGTGGGGATCTGTTCTGAGTGCTTCTCTTACGAGTGAGTGGTGGTGGATGAGTATATATAGGCATCTCCGAAAATCCAACTGTTACACCTAAAGTGACCAACTCGGTGACACCGATGTGTGAATCTCGGTGGTATCGAGTTGCTCCAAAGGTAGCAACTTTTGAATCTCGGTGAGACCAATATAGAAATCTTGGCGGTACTGATCAGCTGTCCAACGATCAGAATCCAAATCTCGGTGACGCTGATCCAAAAACTCGGAGCTTCCAATTTTGTGAATTGAGGTAACAGAAAGTTGGCAAGCTGAACTTAGTGGCACCAAACTGGACTCGGTTGCACCAATTTTCTAGGGTTTGGCAGGCCTCTGTCTGAGTTTGGGAATTAGTGGAACCGAGTGGAATTTGATGGCAGCACCGATTTTCATGATTTAGCTTGGACAGAGTCTTGTGGGAGATTTTGTGGGTGTTTTTGCTGGCTATCGCTTGTGCACGTGGAGCATCTTGTTCACCAATAATACCTTACCCCCTTTTAATAGTATTAGCTTTCCCTATGGACTCAAAGTGATTTCTCACAAAGTAAGATGTTGAGTCCTCTTGCTTGAAGCTTTTGCCAATCCAGTTCCTTGATTCTAGGGGTTTCTCCACAATCCTTTTGCCAACCCATCATTGAAATTTTCATGAAATATGCTTAGTGGAAATATTAGTTCAATGATATATATATATATATGTTGTTATTAATTACCAAAACCACCAAGGGAGCAAAAGTGCTTTCAATATCCATTATTTTCCAGTTGGGATTATAGCTATTACGAGCAATGAGATTCACATCACTAGTTTATTCATTAGTGATGGCATTAATATTTACCTCTTCTTTACCTTTCATCAAAGAGATAAGTTCTTCTAGCTTGGTTGTCAAATATGAGCTATTTTCTTCTATGGCATTCACCTTCTTGGTGGTGGTTCTCTCAGCACTCCATTGGGCCATTGGGCATGGTTCTCTTGCATATCATCTAGTATCTTCTTGACATCTTCTATGGCTTTTACCATGATTGTTCCTCTTGCAGCTCTTTCAAGCATAGTTTTTGACATGTGATTCAAGCCATTATAAAACATATAGGATTAACCACTCCTCCAATCCATGATTGGGCAATTTCTTATAGATTAATTCATTCTATCCCACGCAACCGCTAGTGGCTCCTGTTCCTCTTGCTTGTAACTTGTGATCGGAGAACGTAATTGCATAATTTTTGCAGGTGGGCAAACTTAGATTAAAAAAATACTACAACAAGCACCCTGAGAAGTAATATTACCTTTAGGCAAAGCTAAAAGTCATTCCTTAGCTTTTCCTCTCAAAGAGAAAAGAAATAAGCTAAGTTTCAGAGCATGTGGGTCATAATCCTTTATGTGTGTCATGTTGCACAATTCAATAAAATTGTGTAAATGCATATTTGCATGTTCAGAAGCAGAGCCTCTAAATTGGTCATGTTGAACCATGGAAACTAGGTTCGGTTTGATCTCATATTATGCAACTACAATATCATGTTGTGCTATTGGTTCACGCATGAAATTGTTGTTAGGAGTAGAAAAACTTGCAAGATTATGAGCCATACTAAGTTTTTGGTATTTTCAACTATGAGACTTGTAACAAAATAAAACTTAGATTTAAAACTAAAAATAAAAACAAAAAACTATAACTTTAACAAAAACTCTAAACACAAAGACTAGGAATACAAAACTCCTCCTCGGCAAGGACGCCATAAAAAGGGCTTGATATCTCCTTTTTATTGATCTCGTATTTGAACAAGAAAGGTTATCCGCACCTATTTCCCCAGAGGTGACCCTGGGTACGGAACCCACAAGAGGAAGACTCCCTTGAAGCAATGGTCTCTAGCAAGCTTATGTTAAAGTCCCAATCCAGCTTTTGACCGGATCAAGAAGAAAATTGTGATTCAAACACTTATAATAAATAGAAGGCATGGGAATGAGATCTTAATACTTACAACCATGTATTGGTGTTGGGATCAAAAACAATATTATTTTGTGTCGAGGAAGTCACCCGTCATGAGGTGCTTGCTTTGTATCGGAGTGGGGGATGTGTCCAAATAGCATCTTGACCGGCTTGAGTCCTCCATCAAGAATGAGTTGTCCTACCGAACGGAAGGCCCTATCCTTATTGTCCGGCTGCCTCGGTAATTAAGATAATAATATCAGACAAAAGCATTGGGTGTTTAATGACTACACCTCATGAATACCCAAGGTTATGACCCATGTTACCCTACTAAACCTTACTATCACCAGTGTTTGGTATAATACTTCATGGTACCCTTGCTCCTTGACTCACCGGTGCCCAATCTCCATGATCCTGGTTACCTGCGGGGATGAAGATCGTGGACAAGACAAGAAACACTTCACCAAACAATTTTATTTCACATATACAAGACAATGTGTTAAAGCCTTCCATTGATCTCTTCACCAAATACCTATGGTTGCAAGGATCATACCTCGCCCATATGGTGGGGATGTTCCCCACGATTAAGATGTGGCTCATGGTATGTCCTGACCAAGAACCATACAATGCTATGGGTCTCCCCATATCGGGGGCAGGATGACATTGGAGGAAAGCTATGAGGCCCATGACATATTTGCCAATGGGACAGCTCAAGGAGGAGCCCTATGCACTATTGCAGGATGGTCCAAAGACAACACATCAATCAAAGACCCTTCGACGAAACTGTGTGTGATCCATCAATCGCAAACGGTATAGTTCAAGCTCCGTTGCCAATGACACAAACTGTGTGCGATGGTGGATCCATCAAATACAATTCGGAAAAGAGTAGTGTGTGCGATCTATGGCAGAATCTTGACCCACGCCAATTGTTTGTGATGGACCAAAATAATGCAAACAATTAACTTAATACAAGTTTGTGCGATGTACGACATACAATTCACCCGAATAACCTATTTGCACTGATCAAGCATAAAAACAAATGATTGTCCAGATGATTATGTGTGCGATAGACAGCATACAGGTTAGCCGGAGGAACTATGTGCGATGACATAAAATAACACAAACAGTCACCCAAATCAAGATGTGAGCGATAGACGGCAAACACTTTCCATGGATGAACTGTTTGCGACGAGCCAAAATAACACAAATGGTTGCTCAGATCAAGTTGTGTGTGATATACATCATACATGTCACTCGGATGAACTGTGTGCGATGAGCCGAAATAACAGAAACGATTTGGCATAACAAGATGTGTGTGATACCAGGTAAACACGTCAGTTATGAATTGTGTGTGAAGACCAACATTAGTACACACGATTTTCTGCTAATAAGTTGTGTGTGGTGTAGGCAAACGCTTGTTGGTGAGCACTTGTCTGTGATTATTCAAATCGTCACTGTTGTGTTTCTTGGTTTAATTGTTCATGATGTGATTTGCTCTGTGTATAGCACAACAAGATAAATGCTTACAAATACAGGATGCATAACCAATGATTTGCATACTTGCGAAAAAACAATACAAGATGCATATCCAAATTAAACATGCAATTACATAACCGACTACCTCAATAAACTATTTACCTGCATAATAAACTAGGAAAAATCCCGAAACTGACCCGTGTACAACCAGTCATGGCGTGCACCAGCTGGTACCTAAAAACAGAGATGTGTTGCTGCAAAAATTAATGGGGTTATACGTGTGTCCTGCAATCCACTCATACGCTTCCCGCCTCTTCCTCCATCGGTTTCCAGCCACCAACGAGTGGCTAGCTCTATATGACCCTTGCGGCAATGCAGCGACACTTTGCATAGATCTAGTCCACACATATCTTCCATTAATTATTCCAAGCATGCTAGACAACCAAAGCTCGGAAGTCGACGGCGGCCCCTTTCCAGGCAACCAAAGCTCGGAGGTTAAAGTCGGCCCCTTGCCGGGAAAACAAAGCATGGCGTTGTTAGTGGCCCCTTGCGAGGCAACCAAACCTCGAAGGTTGACGTAAGCGCCTTGCCAAGCAACCAAAGCTCGGAGGACGACAACGACCCCTGCCACTTCTTGGATAAAATCTTCAACAAGGAGAAGGAGTCGATGGCGCAGTGGGCCATCGGCACAAATCTCAACGTGTTATTCATTAGGCGCGTAGTGGTCTTGTTGTAGGAGAAGTATGACGAGTTGCTTGCCATCGACCGCATAAAAGATCTAGAGCTACTTGTCGGCGGATGGATGACCCACCTGAGGAGCCGTCGTCACCAGTGAACTTTGATAGCTTGATATCCCGCCAAGAATGGGCAAAAAGCATATGCAATTCATTGATGAGAGGGTATATGCGCAGCTTGGACAAGCTCGTCAGCTACCGTGTCATCGTCGATCCCGACTATTATGTGGCCAGGCTCGAGCACCTCGTCATCGGAGATGACGTCCCCGGCAAAGTAGAGCAATCCCACTGTGATATCTTGTGGGAGCAGGTCATGCATGGATTTTGCTACCGGTGGGAAGACAGAGAGATGGAGCGGTTCCACGGGTGTGTCATGTGCGCAATTGCGTGCCATCAAGGTCTACTGGAAGAGGACTGGGCTGCCCAGCAGCCCCAAGAGCCAACTAGCAGCTTTAGTGGCTGCTCATGCAGAGACGTGTACTGTGGCCATGGGTCCGGACACTCGGAGTAAACAGCTGAACGGTCGTAAGGGTGCTGTTGTCTGCTGACCATAGAGTCTGAGCGGACCGTCGGGAAGGCCTCCAGCGCTTCCATTTTTAACATGTCTTATTATAAATGTATGGAAATGTCGCATATCGACATTTTCGTAGGAATTAATTAATTAGGTTAATTAAATGCAAATCCATGAATGTCGGTGCCCAAAGCGCGCTCTCTCCTCCTTAATTGTTGTGCCATGTCATTTTTTACTTATATGTGGCATGCTTAGAACCTGTACATCATGGATCACTGGGAAGGGCGCCACTTCTTGTCAACCGTTATCTGGCACCCATGGGAGGCGCGTCGGCTGACCGATCGCGAGTCCATGTATGCCATCTCACACGGTTTATAAAAACCATAAAGCGTTTCGGGATTGGGAACCAAAACCATCAACAAATTTTGAGCTTGTTTCCCGTCACATTCCAAATTACCACACTTCAATTTATTGCAAATCTATTCAAACCTACCAAACCTAAACGTGTTCCCACTTAGCAGTTGTTTACTAGTAGGCTATAGACACACCTACCCAAAAATTACCGCACATTCATCTCCCCATCACCAAAAAGCAGGCCTTTCTTGTTAGTCATTCCTTCCGTATGCCATGGCTGGTAGGAGGGGGGTTCTGGGTCAAGATATAACCAGGGAAGAAAGACCAAGGCTAGGGAAGCAACAGAGGGGTCCAACTGCGTGTCGGGGGAGCGCTAGAGAGCTCCAGCCACGCTGCGTTTGCCGTAGCAGAGATGTCCGGCGGCGCCGCGGATGCCTCGGAGGATCTTTCACGAAGAGGCGACGACTCTCACAATCGCAAGCGCATTCGCCTCGGAGGCGAACTGGATGAGCTGGCAGTTTTTGATTCCTCAGCCAATGGCGACATGTGTGCTTAGCTCGATAAGAAGGAGGCGGTGATTGATGACTTGGTGAAGCTGCTGGAGAAGAACATCGCCTTGCAACAAGGCAACCGCTTCATCATGAAACTTACGGGTGAGAAGGTGAAGCTTCACAAAGAGCACGACGTTCAGAAGGAGTAGACTGTCGCATGGAAGAAGCTGCTAAAGAAGAAAAGTGCCTCGGAGGGGAGGCTGAAAGAACACGTCGAGGAACTTTTGGAAGACTTGGCGAAGCTCCACATCGAGCGTAATGGGCTGGTGAAGGAATCTGAGGTGCGTGTCGAGGAAATTCATGTGTATGTGAAGGAGAGCATTGATGCTCTCTAGCAAAAATCTTGGGCCATGGCTGCAATGCGGAAGATGGCGGACGAGAGGCAAAAGGAGATGGAGGTCGTCGAGGCGATGAAGAACGAGATTGAGGAACTGCACACTTAACAATCCATCAAGAATTAGATAGCAGTGGCCTAGATCATATTCTGTGTCTTCCTTGTACAAGTATGAGCTGGAATAGTACAAGTGAGCAAAGTGCTATTGGAATCTAAGAGCCGGCAGCCCTGCACGACAGTTTTCGGGTTGAATACACGCAAACAAATATTGTTCACTTCAAGCATCACTTATGGATCTAAAAATGCGGGGGGATTAACAATACAACCCTAGTTCCGGTGGAGTTGCTAGGATAAAGTGCCAATAAACCTCACTAAGGATTGCAGAAGGGATCTAAGGCATTAAGGAAAAGTACTACAGAAGGAAAATCACATCTTATTGGCAGATAAGTTGAGGATACAACTAGATTTGTATCTGCATTTTTAGATGAGCACTTATGAACTTTAGAACTCTCTGATGAACTACGAAGAACTACAAAGATCTAGAGGAGAAATAAGGTACTCACAAGATCTAAGCGAAGAAAATATGGAGTTGCGGCACTTCGTGGCGAAGGTTGCGGTGGCGCAAAGGAACCTCGACGGTGGCACAGGAACGACTCCCTTCGTGCTTGGAGTCCGACGGGCTTGGAGTAGTGCGGCAGCCTCGAGAGGAGGAAGACAAGGTAAAAGTGAAATGAAGGACCCTTGGTGATCTATTTATAAAAGGAGAAGAACCCAAAGCAGCGCATTGCAATGTGCGAACCGTCACGGTAATTAGTGGCTAAAATGCGCCTCGATTCCCACCCTGACTAGATTTCACATGTCCATTCAAATGATTCGTCATGATGACATACATGGATACAGAGGCCAAAAAAGCGATGTCATGGTATTGAACACAAGATTAGTATGTCCTGGATGAGGGAAACGACCCGGCAAATGAGTTGACCCGGTTTGGTTTTAGCAAGGCAATGACGGAAGTAACGAGGAGGAGTCAGCTCATAAGTTAGCTCTGAACTTTAAGCCTTCATATTTTAGTTTCCATTGTCCCGTCTCACGATGAAGTTTAATATGGATAAATCTAATTTTGAGGATGTTCCCCGTGATTATGACCCGACTCATGGTACTACCCAGCCAAGAACCTTACAATGTTATGGGTCGCCCCATATTCGGGTTGGGATCACGCTAGAGGAAATCTATGAGGCCCATGTGAAAGCACAATATGCTCCCTTGGTGTTTTTGATAATTCATGACAACATACATTGTCTCTTGGACTAATACTTTCATCTAGTGTATTTCAGATAAAGTCCATAGAGAGTGATGGGTTGGCAAAAGCGGTGCGGAGAGTATCCCCATGAAGAAGAACGAGAAGGAATAGCATTGGCAAAGCTTCAAGTAAGAGGACTCTACATTTTTACTATGTGAGAAATCACTTTGAGTCCATAGAAAAGCAAATACTATCAAAAGGGGGTAAGGTATTGTTGGTGAACGAAATTCTCATATGTGCAGAAGTGATAGTCACCACATACACCCACAAGCTCTTCCACAAAAGTCTGTCCAAAGCCAAATATCCAAAATCGGTGCAACCAACACTTTCCACTCGGTGCCACCGATTCTCAGCCTCACACAGACACAGCCAAACCCTAGCCATTTGGTGCAACCGATTCTAATTCGGTGCCACCGGGTTTGGGTTGCCAACTTTCTGTTATGCAAATTCACAAAATCGGTACCACCGAGTTTGATGAATCGATGTCACCAAGTTTGGCAATCTGACCGTTGGTCACCTTATCGATGCAACCGAGTTTTATGTACCGGTTTCACCGAGATTCGAAAGTTGCTACCTTTGAGGCAACTCGGTACCATAGAGATTAACACATCGGTGTCACCGAGTCTGACTTATTAGGTGTAACGGTTGGATTTTTGGAGATACCTATATATACCCCTCCATCACCACTCACTCGCAAGAGAAGCACTCAGAACAGATCCCCACCTATCCTATCAGATTTTCTAAGAGAGATCCACCTACTCATGTGTTGAGATCATGCCATTCCATTCCGACCATATGAATCTTGATCTCTAGCCTCCCCCAGTTGTTTTCCACCAAATAAATCTCTTCCACCAAAGTCAAATATGTGAGAGAGTGATTGTGTGTTGAGGAGTCTATCATCTTGAAGCACAAGAGCAAGGAGTTCATCGACATTATCGAGCCTATTACCTTTTGGAGGGTGGTGCCTCCTAGATTGGTTAGGTGTCGCTTAGGAGCCTCCTACTTCGTGTTGCGGAGTGAACCAAGAAATTTGTAAGGGCAAGGAGATCGCCTACTTTGTGAAGATCAACCCATAGTGAGGCTAGTCCTTCATGGACGGATGCCGTCATGGAATAGTCAAGGTTACTACTTCGTGGACCCTTATGGGTGGGGCCCTCCTTGGACTCTCGCGACCGTTACCCACCGTGGGTTGAAGACTACATAAACATGGACGTACGACAGCACCACCTATCGGAACCACAGGGAAAATCTTTGTGTCCTTCATGCATTTGATCTCCCTATCTCAACTCATTACTTCCATATGTGTTTACTTTCCGCTGCTATACTTGATGACTTGCATGTGTAGGGTGTGCTTGTAACATCCCAAAATTTCATTTTGGAATATTATGATTATAGCTATGCATCTAGCAGCATCATTGCTTGAATGTATGTGTTTGTTGAAATGTCTCTTCTGGATTTCAGAAAGCTCTTTCTACTTTTCCCTAAGTTGCTTTCACCTATTTGAAATTTTGGTTAAAAGTTCAAATAAGAGAGGAGGAACATGACACTCCACACCAGGGACTAATTGGTGATATATTTGAACAATAATAACCAGGAGTTATTTTGAAAATATTTGCAAAAAGGGTTTAAAAACAATTAGGCAATTTCTGAAAATAATATTTTTTTTCAAAGCATTCAAATGACAGAATAGAAATGTTCATTAAATAGCATTTATTATTATGTTAATTTTGATATATAATACCCCTATATTTACAAATGATTTGAATGCTTTAAAAGCTTTTGAATGTCTCTGGAAAATTATTAAAAGGAAACGGTAACCGTTTCCGGTATTAAACGGGCCGGCCCACGGCAGTTACTCGCGTATTGATTAGAAGTCGGCCGACCGCGCGTAACGGACACGCCCTCCTCTCACTGACGCTGGACCCCACCCGACCGACCGTTACACCGAACGGTCATCTTCTCTCTCCCGCGCACGCGCCGGAGACTCGCCGGCCGTTTCCTCCCCTCGTCGGATCTCTCTCCTCTCTTAACTCCCTCTCGCTCCCCGCACTCCTATATAAGCCGGCCAGCCCCGCCTTTCATTCCCCCCTAGCCCCCTCTGTCCCTCGCCGGAAGACCGCGCAATTGCTCGCCGGAGTTGCGCCATCACCGGACCTCGCCGTCGACCGTAGCCATCGATTTCGTCCATCATTCCACCAACCGACCTCACCAATCGACTCCGGAGAACCATCGCCGTCGCCCGGACCACTTCCCCGTCTTCCCCGACCACCGGAGCACCAACGTCGTCGTCTTTGCCGTTCCGGACTCGCCGGAGATCTCCGACGCCGGCGACTTTTCCCCGTAAGCTCCCCTCGACCATCGGATCCTGAATCAACGACCGAGATTAGAACGGATTTAAATCCGAACCGGTATCCTCTACCGACCGGTCGCCCGCTCTAAATCACCTACCGCACGCGCTCGCTAGCCAATAGGATCGCGCCACGTAGCCCCCTGGCCGTTGCAAAGTCAGGTTTCTTTTTCAGTTTTGTTTTAATTAACAGAATGTTTTCAAAATTTGTTTTAGCTATATCTTTTAATCTATTTAGTGTTTTGAGTTGATTCTTTTTGCAGTAGCTCACATTTTTCATGTAGTTCCACCCTGTACTTTTAAATTTCAAATTTGAACTATAAAATTTGAATTTAATCAAATTTTCTCAAAATCTTCAAATCTGAATAACTAGAGTTTGAAAATAGATTTTGATATGAATCTTTTTGCTACTGTTTGGTATTAGTTAGGACTATCTTCATGCTTAGTTTGAGGATTTTTAGGTTTAATTTGATTAATGTTTCAACCAAAAACAGAATCTGCTTAGTATTATAATATAGTTTTATAAACTCAATTTTAATTAGTTTGATTTAGAATTGGTTTTATTTGTTTATTAGGTTCTGTTAGTAAATATTTAGTGTTTTCACTCACTGATAATAAAAATATAAATTTTCTTAGTTTAATTTTATTTAACATAGGAATCACAACTTCTTTTCAAATAGGCATAATTTGATTAAAACAACTAACTAGTAATAGTTTTGTTTTCAAACAAAGTTTTGTATATTTTAATTCTGTTTTCTAAGACAGATTTAATTGTAAATTATTTTCTGTTAAGAACATGTTTTACAAATAAATAATAAGTTTAGTTTTTCATTCTTTTGTTAATATAACTATAGTTGATTCATATAGTGTTTATCACAAACTTGTATAAACTTTACTAAACTTTCCCCAACAAACTTAAATTGATTTTATTCTGTTTATTAATAAAATATTCTATTGTTTCCTTGCTGACAACAATTGTTTTGTTATTACAAAATAGTTTTATCATGATAGTAGTGTTTTATCAATCACCTCCTAGTAAACAAAACTTTGTGTGTTTTCTTACTTGAGATTTGTGCATTGTTTTGTCTTGATTGTTTACTAGTTCTTGGTTGATGTTTGTGAGTTACAATATTTGGTTGTATGCTTATTGAGTGCTTGTTTGCTTCGTTAGATTATCCGGAGTGCGAAGCTTGTTACTTAGAGTCACTCACGTACGAAGATCATCAATCAGGCAAGTCACCTTGATCATGTTTTACCCATGTTTTATATGCATTAGTTCTACCATCTCCCCAGTTGCATGCAAGATAGGTTAGTTGGAAACTTGGTTACATTGTAGTAGTATCATGTGGTAGGTACCCCTCTCAACCCTCTTTGACAACTTTGGCCCCGGGAAACGTTGTTTTACTTTTGCTATGCTATTAGTAGACGGGGTTGGTTGTGTGATTCATGAGAGTTGAGAGAGTTAATAATTTCAAGACCTACATAATGATCAAGATTAAGACTCCGAGTTTTCAACATACCTCTGGGTGGATGATGGTTGAACGGCACCCTGGAGAAACCAGTGGATTTGCCTAGGTGATGCTGGAGATGGCCAGTATTCACGCGGAAAGGTCCACCCAGGCACAAAGAGATGGATGGATGCTTTAAAACCCAAGGCTTACCTGCACAGCCACAATTCATTATGGGCTCTGGCTTGGTTGGATATCGTGGTGACCCTGGACAGGCGGTGCTACGAGAGGTAGAAGAACGGTAGGAAAGGATGGGCACCGACAGAGTCGCAGGGAAACCCTTTGGAAGACCATGTTTTGGTCATCCGTTTCTCAAACACCCTGAAGTGCGAGAAATCAAACGGAGGCGACCAAATCTTGTGGGGAACGTGTGCAAAACTCTGCAGAGTATTCCAAACCTAATCGATTAGCCGTGTCCACGGTCATGGACGACTTGAGCCAAAGGAATTGAAATTTCCGGAACTCTCAACACAATTAATAATGATGATGTGGGTATTAATAATTTGGAAATGAGAATTGGTTGGTGGAACCATCTCATTAATCAACCAACTTAGTAATATTTTGCTTAGCCCCTCCCTTGATGTAGGAAAAACTTGGCTTTACGCAAAAACTTACCACCCCACCTGCCATATATGCATATAGACTAGATGATTATCTTTTCACCCTTCTCTTGTGACTTTGCCGGCATATTCCATATGCTGACCTACACGGCTGCAACGTATCATGTTGCAGAGTACTTTTCCGACCAGGAGTGAGGACACGTTCTATGCTCAGTGAGATGCCCTTGGAGTCAGATGGACTCATCTACCTTCGACGCTTCCGCAATATTTAGATATTCTCATGAGTTGGCTTTTAGCCACTTTATTGTAATTTTTATTGTAATAAAGGACTCGATATGAGATTTCGATTAATATAATGCTGTGTGATTTCCCTTTGATATATACATGGATGTACCGTGTGTGTACCAGCATGATCTTGGGATGGTACGGAAACACCGGAGACTTGACCTTTCAGGTCGGGTCGCTACAGTGCTAGACTTGTTATAAATGCTAAAATCTGCCAACACTTAACTTTGCATCTTGTGTAGATTTTAATTTGTGCTAGTAGTCTATTCACCCCCCCCCCCCTCTAGACATACTCTTCTAGTGATCCCGCAATTGGTATCAGAGCATTGGTCTCCATTACTTCGGTTTTATCACCGTGAAGAAGATGGATGTGTCTAGTGTGTAAAGTTTGTATTGCAGAGTGCCCATTCTTGATGGAGAGTACTATAGTCGATGGAAGAATGCCATGATTGATCTATTCGACAAAATCCATTTGAGAAACGTATTGAAAATCCCTATGTGCTCCCCATTGATGAATTGCATCCCACACACAAAGAGGAAATTAACATGCTTGGTAACCTTAGAACTGTCAATCTTATTGTTAGAGGCTTACCAAGATTCGTGCTTTCTCAATTGAAGAACTTTGCATGTGCTTATACTTTGTGGAATGATTTGGAGAAACGATATCCAAATCTTACATTAACTAATCTTGATGAAATTCTTCATAAAACGGCCCTACATTAGTTGGTCAAAAAAGAAATTCTTCATAAAACGGTTCTTTTCACAAAATGAAGCCTAGTGATCCAAACTGTGATAAATGTCTATTTGAGCTTCGTGATATTATGCATGCTAAAGGAGATGCCACAACTATCAACAACATTATTATTGAAGCCATTCACATTCATAAACTTGAACACTGTCATAGTTGATTCTAATGAGTCTCTTGGTTTCTATGACAAGGAGATTCCACAAACTGATGACCATGAAGAATATGGCTACTATGATGAAGATGAGTTGTTCGACATTGAGCATGAAAAGATCATGAAGAATCTAAGTCTAACGACAAACTTCAAAGATTACATGTCTGGTGGAGAAAAGTGGATTCTCGACGGTGGACGCACGGATCACATTTGATGCGGAGCATCCCATGAGCACCACCATGGACCCTCACCAACACCTTAACCTACGAAAGTCCCCATGACGAGAGCCCGTGCATGAGCCATTACAAACGAGGTGACCTCCCTCCTTTATGATTCTCCCTTTGAGGCTCTTGGAACGTGGATGCTACCTCAAGCGGAGACTCTTTGTGTGATTAGGTATTATGGAGACGACCTAGGAGATGCTCGGAGTGAAGGCCAAGCCACCATGAAGACGGATCCAAAGATGGGTGGACTCGAGGACCAAGGGAAGGCAAGATCACCTCCTAGGCCCCGGACATCCGGCCCCCAGCCCGGACATCCGGCACATGGGGACCCCCACAGCGCCTACGCCAAGCTACAAGCGCGGGACATCCGGGCCAGCCCCGGACATCCGCCACCACCCCGGAAATCCGGCGCGCCCGTGTACGGTTCATGTGGAATCACCGCCCGCCAGCCCGGACATCCGGGACCTCAGCCCGGAAATCCGCCCCCCACTGAAGCCCCAGACATCCGGCCCCTATGTGGAGAGATTCAGGCCCAAAGGGCCATGTACCCTCTCTGTCTCCCCTTTTCCCCCTAGTACTATATAAGGACCTCCTCCCCCTCTCTCTAAGGTTATATAATGTTTGCTCTTGAGCTTAGCTCCATTACTTGTCTCTCTTGAGGAGCTTGACCTCCTTTGGGAGAAGATCCAAGTGATGCCAAGTCCCCTCTAGAGGAAAGATCCTTCGGGATATCAAGGCCCCTCCTCGGGGGTGGGAGATTGCGTACTGCTACTTGCATCATTGGTTGATTTGGGATCTTGTTCTTCTTGTGTTATTATGGTGGATGTGTGATTGAGTTTGTCCTTGAGTGTCCCCTCTTGTTCTTACCCATGTTCTTCGTGTTCTCTATGTTCTTCGTGTTTTCCCCTCCAATTCGTGAAAGATCGGCCACCACGGGTGTTGCCCCATATCATATTGGTATCATGAGACACGTTGATCACGAATTTGGAGTCTCCCCCACCGTTTGCTAGCCTAATTTTATTTTATTTTGTCCCAAATTGAAAATTCCCACAAAAATAGCCCTACCCAAAATTTCTTGGGTTTCTTGGATTTGATGAGATTTTGTTGATTTGGCTCCATGGATTTCGTAGAGGACTAGTGGATCTATCATTCCCCCACCTCCATCGATTCCCACCGCCATATCACCCCCAATTCGCCAAAAATATTGTGTTCATCATGAGTTCATAGGATATTCCCGATATCTAATCTGGATCAGGCAGCCCGGACATCTAGCATAGTGGCCCGGACATCCGGCACCTGGCAGACAGCAAAGCTGCTTTGCCTTGTTTTGACACATTTTTGGCCGCTTCCCACCACTTCTTCCACAATGTTTCCACCATTTATTCCACAACCCTTTTGCATTTGAGATTTTGAGTCATGAGCCCCGCCACTTCCTAAGGTGTTTTGGCTAATTAGGAGTGGTTCTTCATCGACATTGTCGCTCATCATCGCCCCGGATCGTCGCCAACCAACTCTTCGTTGACACTACACCGTAAGCAAGGACGGTAAATGCGACAACACTCTTGACTTATACCCTTGCCATTTCATTGTTACCCCTAGCCTCTTTGCATTACTTGCCTACCGAGACTAGCCATTGAGTATTTCCGGGCCATGCTACTTGTGCACATTAGTGATACATACTCCGCATAGCTACCATTGCATTCATATACATCTTTGTATCATCTCTTGTGTTACAAAGTACCCGCATACATAATTTCTATCTTGGTGTGCATGTCTCGCATAGTGACAATCCAAATATCATTGCTAAAGGAAAGATAAGTGAAGCTTTTAAGCAAGGACAAAAGAGCAATAGCATCGCCAAATTTGCATATCATACTTGATCACCTTGGATCACTTGAGTGAGTGACTCGTGCCACATACATAGCAAGTCGGGAGTAGGAAGACGATGCAATTTTTCTTATAGATTGTACACAAGTTCGTATCACGCCCATTATAGCAATCGTGCTAGCGTCTCTCTAGAGTTGTGCAACATGAGCGTTTTCCATGGATTCCACATTTTGAGCTCACTTCTTGGTTGCACAACCCCACTGTTCTATTCGTGTGTGTGTTTCCGAGTTCAATCATTGCTATTGATTCACATTGTCTTCCTTGCGAACTTGCGAATCTATCTCAACTTTATTCCATCATATTCTTGAATTGCTTGAAATTGTGTGCCACCATCCTAACCAAGCTACTCCATAAGCATTACTTTTGTAGGTGTGAGAAGGGAAAACTCGGTACTAATTCTACTATTTCCACGATTTCACATTGAGTGATTGATCCTCATTTCAACCTTCAGAACGGTATTTGGTTTTGTGCTTTGCCATTCTTCCACTTATATCTACTTGAGTACCATGGATAGGAACACTATGATGAACCCAGCATTCGAGGAGCAAGACGACGACGCGAACACCTACGTCACCAAACTACAATTCTTTGCCGCACAAAAGGGAATGTGCCAAGCACATGATGTCATCATAGACCGCGTCGAGCACCTTGTCACCAACATACATCAATCCTAGGAGCGGACGCGGGACTTCATGACAACACAAATGGACGAGCTCCGTACCTTGATGGTGAACCACGCATCATCCACTTCTACCTCAACTCGACGGTGCACCGCAAGTCGACACTCCTCCGAGGACTCATCCGGTGAGAGCCCTCCTCCTCGAGCTCGACCACAACAACGTGACACGCGTCGAGTCTCTCGAGACTCAAGCAACCCTTTCCACGACGAAGGTCGACATCGCGAGCGTAACCACTGTCACCAACAAGAGAAAGACACCTACGAGCAAGATCGCCTACGTCACCGCCGTGAGGAAGACCGGCGCCGTGAAGAGCAAGCATGAGAGGCACAACGGGCGCTTCACGAATCAACCCATGTCTGGCAAGAACACAACCGACTAGCTCATGAGGAACAAGAAGCTCTACGTCGAGCACGCCAAGAAGAAGACGCACGTCAAGAGGATCACCAAGAACACCAACAACGGATGCGACACCGACGTCAACAACAACCAAGAAAAGAGGAGAAACACATTTAGGGAGATCGCTCCAAGGCAAGAGCAAGACCAACATGACAACAATGTCCCTCCATGACAAGATGCTAATCCTCAAGCCCACACGTTGACCCCATGGATGATCACGCTCCAAGGCACAGCCAACGTCAACAAGACAATTATGCTCCTCCATGACAAGGACATCGCAACAACAACAACAACATTGAGGAAAATCACTTTGGCAAGCTCAAGTTCACCATGCCTAAGTTCTCTGGAAGCAACGATCCCGAAGACTACCTCTCTTGGGCACTCAAGGTCGACAAAATATTCTAGTTGCACAACTATGAAGAAGACAAGAAGATTGCCATGGCCTCCCTCGAGTTCCAAGATTACGTGCTCATTTGGTGGGAACAAGTGATTGAGCAAAGAAGAGAAAGAGGTGACCCTCCAATCACCACTTGGGAACAAATGAAAGAACTCATGAGAGTGTGATTCGCCCCAACACACTATAATCGCGATCTCTTTAAGAAGCTCCAACTACTCAAACAAGGTACCAAGTCAGTGGAAGAGTACTATCAAGAGATGGAGATGGCCATGATAAGAGCAAATGTGAAGGAGCACGATGAGCAAACTATGGCACATTTCTTGAATGGTCTTAGTTTCCAAGTCAAGAAAATTGCAGATTTCCAACCCTACTCCTACTTGCTCGAGCTAGTGCACCAAGCCACAAAGGCAGAACGTCAAGTTCAAGAGGACTACAAATACTCCAAGACCTCCTACAAGACCTATGGTGCAAATACCCAAGCTAGTCCAACTACGAATCCTTCTACAAGAACATCCATGGCAAAAGATGACAAGTCGAGCTACAAGGACAAGTCGTCTCCATCATCCTGCAACGCCTCTACAAGCAAAACAAGAGCGTCATCTACTATACCAACACCGAATGACGTGAAAACAAGCTCCATCAAGAGTTTCACGTGCCAAGGCCGAGTCCACAAGATGCATGAGTGTCCCACAAGGCGAGCCATGATACTCCAAGATGATGGCTCCTATGACTCCATGAGTGAAGATGAGATGGAAGCGCTGGAACATGTGGCAATGCACCGGCAAGTCAATGAAGAGGAAGACTCTCAAATCTTTTGTGACAATGATCCGAATCCCGCTCTCATTGTCTCCAAGGTTTTAACACTTCAACAACAACAAGACGAGGACCAATGTTGCCACATCTTCCACACCAAGGCCGGTATCCAAGGGTGATCCGTCAAGGTCATCATTGATGGAGGAAGTTGCTATAATTTGGCAAGTGAGGAACTTTTCTCCAACTTGCACTTGACCAAGAAAAAGCATCCTCGTCCCTACAAGGTCCAATGGCTAAGTGACTCCGGCACAATACAAGTCGACCACACCGTGCAAGTCTCCTTCAAACTCGGAGCTTATGAAGACACCTTGGAGTGTGATGTGGTACCAATGTCCATTTGACACCTCCTCCTTGGGAGACCTTGGCAATTCAACCGTGGCGCCATACACAACGGGCGCACCAATCAATATAGCTTCAAGTTGAAGGGCACCGAATATGTGCTTCGCCCTATGTCTCCAAGCCAAGTGATCGCCGACAAGCAAGCTTTGTCCCATCATGGAGATAAAAGTGAGAAGCTGATCCACCTCAAAGCGAGCGAGCGTCACAAGCCAAATTTGAGTGACTCCACGATGAGGGACATGAGTGACTTAGTACTATTTGCCACCAAAAGAGATTTGAGGGATGTGAGTGAGAGCCCATCGACCGTCCTTCACTATGTGATAGTGTGCAAGGATGATGTTACCCGGCCTAGCCCTTCACAACATCTTCCCCTTGTGCTATCTCAATTGTGGCAGGAATTTCAAGATGTTTTCCCCGATGAGCTACCTCCCAGACTACCACAAAAACGAGGGATCGAACACCGCATCGACCTCATCCCCGGTGCACCGCTTCCCAACAAGGCTCCCTACCGCATCAACCCCGACGAAACAAAGGAGATACAAAGGCAAGTCCAAAAACTCCTAGATAAAGGGCATGTTCACGAAAGTTTGAGTCCTTGTGCGGTTCCCGTGATCCTAGTGCCTAAACATGATGGTAGTTTGCGCATGTGTTCCGATTGCCGTCCTATAAATGCTATAACCATTCACTACCGTCACCCTATCCCATGCTTAGATGACATGCTAGATGAACTTAGTGGTGCCACTATATTTTCCAAAATAGACTTGAAAAGTGGTTACTACCAAATTCGCATACAAGAGGGTGATGAGTGGAAAACGACTTTAAAAACTAAATTTGGTCTCTATGAATGGCTAGTGATGCCCATGGGCCAATCCGAAGCTCCGGGTATGTTCATGCGCGTGATGCATCATGTTTTGCGCCCCTACATTGGGTATTGTGTTGTGGTCTACTTTGATGACATCCTTGTTTTTAGAAAATCTCTAGAACAACACGCCACACATGTTAGGAATGCTTTGCAAACTCTTCGGAAAGAAAAACTCTATGCTAACATGGACAAATGCATTTTTGGTGTGGAAAATTTTGTTTTCATAGGATTTGTGGTTTCCTCAAAGGGTGTCCATATTGATGAGTCTAAGATTGAGACAATTTAAAATGGGCCCACACCCACCAATTTGCAACAAGTGCGTAGTTTCTTAGGACTAGCCGGTTTCTACCGTCGGTTTGTGAAAGACTTTAGCACTATCGCTACTCCTCTAAGCGCTTTGAGCAAGAAACATGCACCGTTTGTTTGGGGACCATCCCAAGACATCGCTTTCCATGAACTTAAGAATTTGCTTACTCATGCACGTTTGCTTGCCTTGCCCAATTTTGACAAAACATTTCAAGTTCATTGTGACACTAGTGGTAATGGCATATGAGGTGTGCTTATGCAAGAAAAGCGGCCAACTGCGTATTTTAGCGAGAAACTTTCCGGCGCTCAACTCAATTAGCCTATCTATTACAAGGAATTGTATGCTTTGGTGAGAGTCTTACAAACTTGGGAACATTATTTGCGACCGCATGAATTTGTCATTCATAACGATCATGAAACTCTCAAGTACCTAAAGGGACAAACTAAGTTGAAAATATGACAGGCTAAATGGAGTGAATTTATTGATTCTTTTCCTTATGTTATCAAATACATTAAGGGCAAACAAAATGTTGTGGCGGATGCTCTTTCCAGCAAATGCATGCTCATTACTCAACTAGAATTGAATGTTGTTGGGTTTGACCACATAAAAGACTTGTATGAGCATGATGATTCTTTTGCTATTCCTTATGCCAATTGCAAAGTGAAAACTTGTTGGGAAAACTACTACATGAAAGATGGATATCTTATGCGTGCTAACAAACTTTGCATTCCAAAGTCTTCTCTTCGTTTTCTAGTTTTGCAAGAGGCACACGGTGGAGGACTAATGGGTCACTTTGGCTGTGACAAGACATATGCCGCCCTCTCTGACAAGTTCTATTGGCCAAAGATGCTTCGTGATGTTGCGTGTTTCACCAACCGATCCTCTACATGCCGCAAAGCTAAGTCAAAAGCTCAATCCCATGGTCTTTACATGCCTCTTCCCATTCCGTTCCAACCTTGGGAGGATATTAGCATGGATTTTGTGCTTGGGTTGCCACGAACAAAAAATGGCCATGATTCCATTTTTGTTGGTGTGGATCATTTTTTCCCAAAATGGCTCATTTCATTCCTTGCCACAAGATCGATGATGCTTCACATATTGCCAATATCTTTAGTAGGGACATCTTATGCCTACACGGATTACCAAAGACCATTATCTCGGATTGCAATGTCAAGTTCTTGAGCTACTTTTGGAAGACCCTTTGCGCCAAGCTCGGCATCAAGTTACTCTTCTCTTCGGCCTACCATCCACAAACCGATGGCCAAACGGAGGTGACGAACCGGACACTTGGAACTCTCCTCCGCGTGTTGATCAAGAAGAACATCAAGGAATGGGAAGATTGCCTCCTCATCACCGAGTATGCCTACAATCACGCACGACACTTCACCACCAACAAGTCTCCCTTCGAGGTGGTCTATGGATTCAACCCATTGCCCTCATTGGACATTCGTCTGCTCCCACTACAAGAATGTGTCAACATGGATGCAAGCTCAATGGCAAGCTACATCAATAAAATGCATCAAGATACAAGGAACACCATCGAGCGCCAAGTGGAATGCATCACTGCCAAGCGCAACGTCAACAAACGCCCCATGGTGTTCGAACCCGGAGACCTTGTGTGGCTACATCTCCAAAAGGAATGCTTTCCCAATGAGCCCAAGTCCAAGCTACTACCTCGTGCCGATGGCCCATTCAAGGTGTTGGAGAACTACAACAACAATGCCTACAAGATCGACATTCCGCACGACAAGTACAACATGAGCGATACCTTCAACATCGTGGACCTCTTCCCTTTCCATGGTGATGAAGATCTTGATCCGAGGTCGGATCCCTCGCAAGGGGGGGATGATGTGGAGAATCCCATGAGCACCACCATGGACCCGTCACCAACACCTCAAGCTACGAAAGGCCCAATGAAAAGAGCCCATGCAGGAGCCATTACAAACGAGGTGACATCCCTCCTTTATGTTTCTCCCTTTATGCTCTTGGAATGTGGATGCTACCTCAAGCAGAGACTCTTTGCATGATTAGGTACTATGGAGATGACCTAGGAGATGCTCAGAGTGAAGGGCAAGCCACCATGAAGACGGATCCGAAGACGTGCGGACTCAAGGACCAAGGGAAGGAAAGATCACCTCCCAGGCCCCGGACATCCGGTACCCAACCCGGACATCCGGCACCTGGGGACCCCCACAGCGCCCAGGCCAAGCTAAAGGCATTGTACATCTGGGCCAGCACCGGACATCTGGCACCACCCCGGAAATCCGGGCCACGGCCCCAGAAATCCGGCGTGCCCGTGTCCGGTTCGTGTGGAATCACCCCCCGCCAGCCCGGACATCCGGCCCCTCACTGAAGCCCCGGACTTGAGGCCCCTGTGTGGGCAGATTCGGCCCAAAGGGACGTGTACCCTCTCTTTCGTCCCTTTTCCCCCTAGTACTATATAATGACCTCCTCCCCCTCTCTCGAGGGTTAGCTATTGTTTGCTCTCGAGCTTAGCTCCAGTACTTGTCTCTCTTGAGGAGCTCTACCTCCTTTGGGAGAAGATCCAAGTGATGCCAAGGCCCCTCTAGAGGGAAGATCCTCCGGGATATCAAGGCCCCTCCTCCGAAGTGGGAGATCGCGTACTGCTACTTGTATCGTTTGTTGATTTGGGATCTTGTTCTTCTTGTGTTATTATGGATCTAGTGGATGTGTGATTAAGTTTGTCCTTGAGTGTCTTCTCTCGTTCTTCCCCGTGTTCTTCATGTTCTTCGTGTTCTTCGTGTTTTCCCCTCCGATTCGTGAAAGATCGGCCACCACAGGTCTTGCCCCGTATCAACATGACTAGAGATAAAGACACGTTCCAAGAGATCACGCCTAATCAAGGTCCCTGAAGGTACGTGACCTTTGGAGACAACTCTAAGGGTAAGGTACTTGGCCTTGGTAAGGTGGCCATATCTCATGATAGCTCCATTCAAAATGTGATGCTTGTTGAATCCCTTGGCTACAATCTTCTTTCCGTATCTAGACTAGCAGACTTCGGTTTCAATGTACTATTTACCAAAGTAGATTGCCAAGTGTTTTGATTTGATAATCATAAAATTGTCTTTACCGCTATTCATAGAGATGATCAATACATTGTCGATTTCACTAAAAAGGCCCAAACTCGTACTTGTCTCATTGCAAAATCATCTAAAGGTTGGCTATGGCATAGAAGGTTAGGACCAGGGGTGGAGCCAGGATTTGACCATGAGGGGGGCGAGAAACCAATGCTCATAGAATGGACGAAATATCATGACATATTAAGTATTAGAGTAATGTTGAGGACAAAGCATAAAAAATATTCGTAGAACTATAAAATAAAGTTACATATCTATTAGCTTAAATTGAGCTCTACAACTACCAGTGTCGAACAAATTGATTATCTCATCAGATGTGATCTTTGCAGCTATTTCCTTCCCAATATAGACGACCATGTAATGGTGAAGAAAGTCGTCTCCCATCCTGCTTCGAAGACGTGCCTTGACTAGTTTCATAGCTGAAAAAGCTCGCTCGGTTGTCGCGATTGACACCGGAAGAGTTATGACCAACCGTAGTAATCTATCAACCATTGAGTATGTATCAGCTTTACCTACATTTGATAATCAAATAGTCAAGTAAGCAAGAGTTATGGACAGCTGCAATAATCTATCAATCATTCGAGATTCAGCCATTGAGTATGTAGCAACTTTACCCATTTTGAATAATCCAATAATCAAATCAGCAAGTGAGGGTGAACTCTTTAGCTCTGGATGGTTGCAAACATCAAGCTGGAAAAGGGGAAGTTGAGACTCCAATTGAGCTCGTTCTTGACTAGAGAAGTCAGCAGGATAAAAAAATCCACCAGTGTGCATATTTTAGACACGTCAAATGAATGATGTCGTGGATCCGAAGAAGCACAGAGTGTCAAAAGCTCTGTGCTTTGAACACCAAAACGGTCATTTAGCTCAACCAATTGTTGATCTATGGCAACATTGAACACATCTGCT
This sequence comes from Hordeum marinum, assembly GCA_022496015.1. Taxonomy (NCBI): domain Eukaryota; kingdom Viridiplantae; phylum Streptophyta; class Magnoliopsida; order Poales; family Poaceae; genus Hordeum; species Hordeum marinum. The sequence continues at coordinate 332,031,258 of CM039674.1, forward strand.
TTGTAGTGATGTAATGTAGTAGTGTTATTGTGTTTGTTGCGAGACTTTGTTACGTCAATGTCCCTACAAATCACATCATATATTAGTAAATATGATAAATAATATTCTAAATTGTACGTACAAGAAAATATATATACCTGCTATTCAGATCCGGGATGTCAATCTCATGCTTCAAACAAAAAGAATTAACCTCCTCTAGAAGGGGATCCCAACCATCTTGTCTCAACTTACCAAGTAGCAGCTTTGTGTTTGAGACCAAATCTAATGCATTTAGAATGTCCAGTGACTTATTTTGGAGTGTTTGGCATAAAAAATCAGTGATTTTCATGATTTTCTACATTAGATGTAAAATGAACACAAAATCAAATGACACAATTATTTTCAGGGCTCCTACGGCATCTCCTCTAGAATATTTCGAGGCTGCACGGTCATTTGCTATACTCCTTAGGACCTCAACTGTAGCGCCAAACATCTTCTGTAAACTCTGAGTTGATTTGAAGTGGGAGCTCCATCTAGTGTCCCCGAGTCTCTGTAAAGTTCGTATATGATTTTGACCTATTCCTGTATCGAGTTCTTCCAATTCAATTTCATGTGCAATCTCCGCAGCTTTATTTGCTAACAACTCATCATTACGTTTAGTCGATACACTAACAACATTTATAATGAAATTTGCATTTTGAAAAAAAATATGCACATCATGTACCTCCCTTGACGCCGCAACAAGTGCCAACTATAATAGATGAGCCATGCAACACATAGTACGCATAAGGGCAATCATTGAGAATTAGAGCCTTCAATCCATTCCATTCACCTCTCATGTTGCTTGCCCCATCATAGCCTTGTCCTCTCATGTCTTGGACACTCAAATTATTATACGAAAGGACTTTGCAAATTGCCTTCTTGAGAGTCAAAGCAGTGGTGTCGGTGACATGAATTACATCAACAAAATTCTCTTGTATGACCCCCTCGGTGCTCGGGAATCGAAGAACCAATGCCATCTGCTCTTTTTTTGATTCATCTTGTGCTTCGTCTACCATTATGCAAAACTTGCTAGTGCCAATTTCATCTCTAATTTTTTTCTGAACTCTTCTAGAAAGCAACATGAGGATTTCTAGTTGCACTGCATGGGAGGTGTACTTCGCATTCTTTGGAGCATTTTCCAAAACAACCACATTCACCTCTTTGCTATAAGAAGCGATGAACCTCACCAGTTGAAGAAAATTACCTTGATTACTTGATCCCGGAGATTCATCATGACCTCTATAAGCACAAGCTTGGAATGTTAACCACCTAATGAAATCAACAAGAAAAAAGTTATAACTTGCTTTATAGTACATTATAGAATATCTGAATTCTCAAAACAGAAAATTTTGCTTACTTGATGCAATCAATTGTAACTTTAAGCCTTAGCCTTGCATCTGCGATAGGTTTTTCAGATGTTTCACAATTGCCTTGTCGATGTGAGTCATACTATTTTTCAGATTATCATAACACCGCTGAGAAAACTTATGAGTAGAGTTGGAATCTTTGCCCATGTGAGTTAAGAAAGCACATTGGTTTCCATCATTCACCTTCTTCCAATTATTAAATCCCCTAACTTGTGAATGCATCAGAGCCACACCTTCCACTTGACTTTTTTTGTAAAGATAAAATAGGGTAGGCAATACGCACGATATGTTTCTTTCGAGTACTCTAGCCAAGGAAAAGATTTGAAATAACAGTACTGAAATCGACGATGATTTTTTCCTATTCCATTGTATGGATATTTTTCCATGTATGGCTGAAAAGCTTTCTCCAAAATAGAGAAGTGACGTGCTTCTTCTTGCTTATCATGAGGGAGTTCCCATATTTGTTGGTGCATACAGGGGTCTCTTATATATTTTGTGCTTCCAGTTGTACCTTCTCCTCCTGCAACTTCTTCCGGTGTCACAATCTGGTTGTCATCAGTTTGCATATCAATAGGAATATCAGTTGTTGTGTTATCTGCAACAGGTTGCTCCTCAGGTGGAATGACATTTTCAGCACCAGTAACATTGGGGCTTGAAGTTGCTCCAACGGGCTTGAAAAAGGAATTTATCCCCGTAGTTGTTGGTGTCTTTCGCTTCCTCATTGACTACTATATAGAAGAAAAACATGATTAATGGATTAATTTAGTATTTTGTACACATCACTAATGCATCAGACTAGGATTATAATTCATAGTATTAAGAACTGATAGCTACAATTACGGAATAATACCTTCTTGTATTGATCCTCCTTTCTCTCGGTAAAACTTTGATCTAATGAAGCCTCCTCCTCCTGCAGACTGCAGCCTTGGACAATGAACAAAAACGGATAAAAACTACAGATCAACACAGCCTTACCAGCTGAACGGGAGCGGCTGCGGCAACGATCCTAGGCCCTGAGCGATCTAGCGGCAACCGGCGGCTGGGCGTCAGTGGCGGCAAGGCAAACAACGCCCTAGTACCGTAGTACTACCAGGACACGATCGATGGATTAGATCGATGGATCCCATGTAGGGCAAACAACAACAAAGGGCAGCCACGTACATGGGCTATTGGGATTTTTGTATAGCTTACTTATTATATAAATACTTATATGGGCTAATGATGTGATTACCTCTGGCCAATTAGCAAATCTACAGTAGTACTACCTATAATACCTATAGTACTACCTGCTAGAAATCGTTGGGGGCGAGCGATTGGCAAGGGTCTAGCCCCTGCTCGCCCCCCTATCTCCGCCCCTGGTTAGGACATGTAGGCATGCACAATCTAGATAAGCTTATCAAGGGCAATCACATTCTTGGTGTTAAAGATGTTATGTTTGACAAAGATAGGCTTTGTAGCGCTTGTCAAGCAGGAAAGCAAGTAGGTGGAAGTCATCCGGTCAAGAACATCATAACCACTAGGAGACCACTCGAGTTACTTCATATGGACCTTTTTGGTCCCAATGCTTACAAGAGTCTCGATGGAAACTCTTATGGTCTAGTCATAGTTGATGATTTTTCTAGATTTACGTGGGTATTCTTTCTTGATGATAAGTCGCAGGTACAAAAGATATTCAAGAACTTAGCACGCAAAGCACAAAATCAATTTGAAGTGAAGATCAAGAAGGTTCAAAGCAATAACGGGTCGGAGTTCAAGAACACCCATGTGGATACCTTTCTTGACGAAGAGGGTATTTCACATGAGTTCTCTCCTACGTACACGCCTCAACAAAATGGAGTTGTTGAGAGAAAGAACTGAACCCTCATTGAGATGGCAAGAATGATGATTGACAAATACAAGACGCCAAGACACTTTTGGGCAGAAGCCGTGGAAACAGCATGCCATGCCACAAACCGACTCTACTTGCACAAGCTTCTCGATAAAACGGCATACGAGCTTCTCACCGGTAACAAACCCCAAGTTGGATACTTTGGGGTGTTCGGCTCTAAGTGTTACATTCTTGATAAGCATAGCCATGCTAAATTTGCTCCCAAATCTCATGAAGGTTTCCTACTTGGTTATGGATCGAACTCTCACACCTACCGTGTCTACAACAACTTCACTAGAAAAGTTGAAGAGACCGTAGATGTGAAGTTTGATGAGTCTAATGGTTCGCAAGTCGAACAATTGCCAAATGATGTAGGTGATAAAGATCCTTCGGAAGTTATCCAAGATTTTCCCATTGGCAAGATTCGTCCCATGAAGGTGAAGAAAGTACTTCATCAACCCAAGTGGACACTCGTGGAGAAGCCCAAGGACGAGCAAAACATCATCGACATTAAATGGGTATTTCAGAACAAGCAAGATGAAGACGGTCAAGTCATTCGCAACAAGGCTCGCCTGATAGTGCAACGATATACGCAAGTAGAAGGTATGGACTACGATGAGACCTATGCCCTCGTTGCTAGGCTAGAAGCTATTCGAATTCTTCTTGCTTATGCCAATGACCATGATATCACGCTTTACCAAATGGATATTAAAAGTGTATTTTTAAATGGTGAGATTGAAAAGGAGGTCTATGTTAAGAAACCACCCAGTTTTGTAAATCCTAAGAAACCTGACCATGTTTACAAACTTCACAAAGCTTTATATGGTCTTAAGCAAGCTCCTCGTCCTTGGTATAAATGCCTAACAAAGTTTCTTATTGAAAAAGGATTTGAAATTGGCAAAATTGACGCAACCTTATTCACAAAGAGAGTTAATGGTGAATTATTTGTGTGCCAAATTTATGTGGATGATATTATCTTTGGATCTACTGACCCACAATTTAGTGAGAAATTTGGAAGGTTGATGTCACAGAAGTATGAGATGGCTATGATGTGCGAGCTGAAATTCTTTCTTGGTCTACAAATCAAGCAAACGAGATGAGGTACTTTCATCTCTCAAACAAAGTACACCAAGGACTTGATCAAGAAGTTCACAATGCAGGAGTGCAAAGTTATGAAAACTCCCATGCCCACTAGCGGACACGATGATCTTACTAAGGAGGGTGAACCAGTTGATGAAAAGGTTTATCGATCAATGATTGGTTCATTGCTTTATCTATGTGCCTCCCGTCCATATTATGCTTAGTGTTTCCATGTGTGATAGATATCAAGCTACACCCAAAGAATGTCATCTTAAGGCTATGAAATGCATTGTGAGATACTTGATACATACACCAAACTTTGGTATTTGGTATCATGGATCTTCCTTTCATCTTGTTGGCTACTCTAGCTCGGACTATGCCGGTGACAAGGTTGATAGAAAATCCACCTCGAGTACATGTCAATTTCTTGGTAGATCTCTTGTGTCTTGGTCCTCCAAGAAACAAAACTCGGTATCTCTATCTACTGCCGAAGCGGAATACATTGTCGCTGGATCATGTTGTGCGCAATTATTATGGATGACACAAACGCTTAAAGATTATGGAACCTATGTTAAAAATGTATCATTACTTTGTGAAAATGAAAGTGCTATTAAGATTGGTCATAATCCTGTGCAATATTCTCGAACCAAGCATATTCAAGTTCGACATCATTTCGTTCGTGATCATGTTGCCAAAGGAGACATTAATCTTAAGCATGTTTGTACTAACAAAAAATTGGTCGATTTCTTTACTAACACACTTGATGAAAAAGTGTTTTGTCACTTGAGGAGTGAGTTGAACATCATTTATGCTTCAAACTTGAGCTAAGCTCACTTGGATGCTTGCAAGGGGATGAACTTTATTGTCTATTCCATGCTAATATTACCTTGAATGTCATATATCTTGGAATTCCATGCACCCTCGTCTTGAATCTAACCCTTTTGTAGGTACTTGGAAGAACAACACTCCACAAGATTTCCATCAACTCATATCTTAAGAAATCTTGTCATGACCAAGTATCCACAACCTCGCTTTGATTATGAAAGGAAGAAGACAACAAAACATATCCTTAAAATATATTTCTCATTTGGTATCAACTCACAATTGATATCATATCATGTTTTTCCTTGCATGACTAACCTATGTAGGTGAAAAGTGAAGGAAAACAACAAGGATTTCTCCCAACTCAATATGATCTTCATCAACTTACAGCATCCTCATCAAGTTCACCTACAAGCTATGTCAACAACATCACCCAAAGGTATGTATTCATATCCTTGAAAAAGGCTTTAGTCCAAGACATGAGATAAAGCAACTCAAGTGATATGAAGACATTAAGAATGCTTAATAGAAAAATGGTAACCCCATTTTGAGCTTAACGATGAGTATGACCTATGATCAAGCATTCTTGTTTGGCTCCTAAGTCTATATATTCTAATATAGGTGACCTAGTCACCGCCCATCATCTAGTTAAGAATCTTGGTTGGTTCATTCTCTATTGCAAAATTTATTGGAACCATTCAAATCTTCTCTAGTTGATATCTCTCTGTACAAATCTTTTGACACTTCTTTACATTTGTTCAAATAAATTGGCAAAGTTTGTTTCATTTGGGGTCTCCAAGTTTCTGTTTTATGCCTCGGAGCCTCCGATACAAAGGACTCGGTTCTACCGATTCAGCAGATGAGCTGCATAACATCATATCGGTATCACCGACAAATTTGTCTCGGAGCCACCAACTTACTATCATGTTTTAGTCTGTGTTTGTATCTGTAAATCTTTATAATCTATCTGTGATATTTTCATTTCTTCGATGATCCCTTCATTAAAAAAAGGAGGAAGGGGGAGAAATACATTCAAGGATCCCTAACTCAAAGGAGGAGAAGTTCTACAAATTTTTAGTTTAGCCAAAGGGATAGAAATTATTTTCAATGATTCCCTCATTTTTTTCATGATTTTCATATTCTATGAATCCTACATTCTATGACCCTTGTTCTCAAGGATCCCTTCTCAATCAATGATCCTGTATCTGACCCTATATCAGACCTTTTTGGCAATTAATGCCAAAGGGGGAGAAATACCAAAGCTTCAAAGCTAAAGAGGGAGATACTGTTGGAAATATGCCCTAGAGGCAATAATAAATTAGTTATTATCATATTTCCTTGTTCATGATAATCATTTATTATCCATGCTATAATTGTATTGATCGGAGACTTACATGCATGTGTGGATACATAGACAAAACCATGTCCCTAGTATGCCTCTAATAGACTAGCTCATTGATCAAAGATGGTTAAGGTTTCCTAGCCATGGACATGAGATGTCATTTGGTAACGGGATCACATCATTAGGAGAATGGTGTGATGGACAAGACCCAAACTACAAATGTAGCATATGATCATGTCAGTTTATTGCTACTGTTTTATGCATGTCAAGTATATGTTCCTATGACCATGAGATCATGCAACTCACTGACACGGGAGGAGTGCCTTGTGTGTATCAAACGTCGCAACGTAACTGGGTGACTATAAAGGTACTCTACAGGTATCTCCGAGGGTGTTTGTTGAGTTGGCATGGATCAAGACTGGGATTTGTTACTCCATGTGACGGAGAGGTATCTTAGGGCCCACTCGGTAATACAACATCACAACAGCCTTGCAAGCAATGTGACTAAGTGGTAATCATGGGATCTTGTATTACGGAACAAGTAAAGAGACTTAATGGTAACGAGGTTGAACTAGGTATGGAGATACCGACGATCGAATCTCGGGCAAGTAACATACCGAAGAACAAAGGGAACATCATACGGGATTAACTTAATCCTTGACACAGAGGTTCGACCGATAAAGATCTTCATAGAATATGTAGGAACCAATATGGGCATCCAGGTCCCGCTATTGGTTATTGACCGTAGAGGTGTCTCGGTCACATCTACATAGTTCTCGAACCCGCAGGGTCTGCACACTTAAGGTTTGGTGATGTTTTGGTAGTATAGAGTTATGTATGGTGGTGACCGAAGGTTGTTCGGAGTCCCGGATGAGATCTCGGACGTCATGAGGAGCACTGGAATGGTCCGGAGGTAAATATTCATATATAGGAAGTCCTATTTTGGTCGCCGGAAAAGTTTCGGGCTCATCGGTAGTGTACCGGGAGTGCCGGTAGTGTACCGGGAGACCATCGGGAGGGGTATTTCGACCCAAGAGCCTACATGGGCTGTGGGAGAGTGAATACCAGCCCTTAGTGGGCTGGTGGAAGTCCCACACAAAGCCCATGCGGCTAGGGAGAAAAAGTCCAAAGAGAAAAGGTGGAAAAAGGCAAAAATAGGGTGAATCCTAGTCCTACTAGGATTGGAGGTGGATTCCACCTCCTTCCCTTGGTTCGGCCGAATCCTAGAGGCTTGGCCATTGGGCCAAGCATCCTCCTCTCTTCCTCTTATATATACTGGAGGCTTTAGGGTTTTGGACAGAATTTTCTGCCACGTGTTGTCCGTTCCTCCAATGCACAGTTTCTCCTCTAGATCAGTTTTCTGCAGCGCTTAGGCGAAGCCCTGCCGGAATTGCTCCACCACCATCACCGTGGCGCCGTCACGCTGCCGGTGAACTCGTCTACCTCTCCACTCCCTCTTGCTGGATCAAGAAGGCGGAGATCGTCATCGAGCTGTACGTGTGCTGAACGCGGAGGTGTCGTCCGTTCGGCGCTAGATCGGAAGGACCGTGACCAAGACCGCGAGACGGATCATGATGAGTTCGCGGGACGGATCGTGATTGGATCACGGGACGGATCGTGATGTGTTCATGGGACGGATCGTGATTGGATCGCGGGATGGATCGTGATGAGATCGCAGGACGCTCGGCGATTTGGATCGCGAAGACATTCGACTACACCAACCGCGTTTCTTAACGCTTCCCGCTTAGCGATCTACAAGGGTATGTAGATCCACTCTCCCTCTCGTAGATGCTCATCACCATGGATAGATCTTGCATGTGCGTAAGAAATTTTTGTTTCCCATGCGACGTTCCCGAACAGATACATGCTCATGCAAAGGGTGAGATATTACCTAGGGGGAGAGGAGAATATCTAAGTTAATACTTATATAGACAAGGGGAGAATACCAAAGTAGGGGGAGAAAACTGTTCAGAAGAAGGATGTGTGTATTGTGTGTTTATCGCATTTGATTTTTCATGTTAAAATTTTCTCGCGAAGAAGAATACACTTGTGTTTCCTAACATTGTTTTCTCAAGTGTATCTCTACTACTAGAATGCTTAAGAACACAAGGTAAGTATATGCATCATATCTTTGATCAAGATGATCTCTTGCTTCTTGCACATATTGTTTGCAAAAGTGAAGTCTTGATCAAGGATACACCTCATTCATATACATTTGATGCATATGACCAAGATACACATGACTTATTATATCCCTTCTACTATATGTGTGTCCATGCATTCCAAGGCAACTATCATTTAAAGGGATTGCACACATTTAGGGGGAGCATGTCTAAGTCATGTGTCTCTCAAAGTCTTCATTATATACATGCATATCTTTATTTGAAGCTTTGATTGTATGTTTTCATCAATTACCAAAAAGGGGGAGATTGAAAGCACAATATGCTCCCTTGGTGGTTTTGATAATTCATGACAACATACATTGTCTCTTGGACTAATACTTTCATCTAGTGTATTTCAGATAAAGTCCATAGAGAGTGATGGGTTGGCAAAAGGAGTGTGGAGAGTATCCCCATAAATAAGGAGAAGGAATAGCATTGGCAAAGCTTCAAGGAAGAGGAATCTACATTTTTACTTTGTGAGAAATCACTTTGAGTCCATAGGAAACCAATACTATCAAAAGGGGGTAACGTACTGTTGGTGAACAAAATGCTCATACGTGCATAAGTGATAGTCACCACATACAACCACAAGCTCTTCCACAAAAGTATGTCCAAAGCCAAATGTCCAAAATCGATGCAACCAACACTTTCCACTCGGCGCCACCGATTCTCAGCCTCAGACAGACTTAGCCAAACCCTAGTCATTCGGTGCAAGCGATTCTGATTCGGTGCCACCAAGTTTGGGTTGCCAACTTTCTGTTACGCAAATTCAGAAAATTGGTACCACCGAGTTTGTTGAATCGGCGTCTCCGAGTTTGGCAATCTGACCGTTTGTCACCTTATCGGTGCAACCGAGTTTTATGTGTCGGTCTCACCGAGATTCAAAAGTTGCTACCTTTGAGGCAACTCGGTACCATCGAGATTAACACATTGGTGTCACCGAGTCTGACTTATTAGGTGTAACGGTTGGATTTTTGGAGATGCCTATATATATCCCCCAATCACCACTCACTCGCAAGAGAAGCACTCAGAATAGATCCCACCTATCCTATCACATTTTCTGACTGAGAGCCACCTACTCATGCGTTGAGATCATGCCATTCCATTCCAACCATATGAATCTTAATCACTAGCCTCCCCAAGTTGCTTTCCACCAAATCAATCTCTTCCACCAAAGCCAAATCTATGAGAGAGTGATTGTGTGTTGAGGAGTCTATCATCTTAAAGCACAAGAGCAAGGAGTTCATCGACATTATCGAGCCTATTACCTTTTGGAGGGTGGTGCCTCCTAGATTGGTTAGGTGTCGCTTGGGAGCCTCCTACTTCGTGTTGCGGAGTGAACCAAGAAGTTTGTAAGGGCAAGGAGATCGCCTACTTCGTGAAGATCTACCCATAGTGAAGCTAGTCCTTCGTGGATGAAAGCCGTCATGGAATAGTCAAGGTTGCTACTTCGTGGACCCTTATGGGTGAAGCCCTCTGTGGACTCTCGCGACCATTACCCTCCGTGGGTTGAAGACTCCATAAATGTGGACGTACGATAGCACCACCTATCGGTACCACAAGAAAAATCTTCATGCCCTTCATGCGTTTGATCTCCCTATCTCAACTCATTACTTCCATGTGTAATTTATTTACTTTCCGCTGCTATACTTGATGACTTGCATGTGTAGGGTGTGCTAGACTTGCTATAAATGCTAAAATCTGCCAACACTTAACTTTGCACCTTGTGTAGATTTTAATTTGTGCTAGTAGTCTATTCACCCCCCCCCCCCTCTAGACATACTCTTCTACTAATCCCGCACCATGCCAGATCTGTAAGTGGGCCGGCTCAAGGAGGAGCCCTATGGGCGGCTTGTGAGGAAGCCCGGGTGAAAAGCTCCCTAACTTGGGAGGCAAGTTGAGTAGGAATTTGACTAGGATACGGGTGATAGAATGATCTGGATTCCCGTGTAAACCTAGGGGCTCAAGCTATATATAAAAGGGATCCCCTAGGATGAAAAGTTGAGTTAACCCTCGAGAGCTAGGTACCAAGAGAATTACCTTGTGATCGAGATCATCATCAATAACAGTCAAGCAGGACATAGGCTTTTACCTCCACCGGAGGAGCCGAACCTGGATAAACTTGCGTCTCTCGTTCCCGATCAACCCCGTTCAAGCAAGCACCTAGCAAAGATGACCTCACGACTTAGTCTTCTCACGAGGACATCCGTCGTGACAAAATATGACAAATACCTTACCGAACTACTCACAAATGGAAATCATATCGCGAGAAGAAAACATTGAAGAACACATCTTGGGAATTATTGATTGCAGTATGTCTTACAATGGATGTGTTGTGCGATGCACGATTACAAGTATGAACTAGGTGAGAGAGCACTATGGTGGTGGAGATGGCTATGGAGATGAGAACGGCGGCGGTTAGGGTTTGTGGATGAAGGTGGTGATGAAGAGTTTTTGGCTTTGCTCGACGTTGTTCTGTTGCCTTTTTGACGGGGTCCCCTTTATAAAAGTTGTTTAGGTGGACGACATGCCTCTGTTTCCACGCCAAACGACCGCTCAAATGGGTGTGTGCGGTCGCATGGAACGTCGTCTTTGACTCTGGTGGCCTTCTGGCACCTCCTGGTGACTTGCTTCTTCTCTATTCTCCTTCCTTTCCTTTCTCCCACGTGATTTCTTTCCCTTTTAGCCCATTTCCTATGGAAAAATATCACAGGGAGGATTTGTGGAATCATTTGCATTCATTAGTAATTAGGTGCAATATCAAAGTGCATATCTCTCTTTTAATGAAATATCTCGGTTAAACATGGTTGAAATGAATGTGAAAATATCACTCATCATATCCTCATAGTCATTGTTCCAGTTTGCACGGCCTGCGTTGCTGTTGTATCCGCCTCTACCATTACTGGTGCCTCAGACGCCCGCGGCGTTAGGCGCTCGCTACAGTGCAGCCCCCCACCGCACCACTGATCTTATTGTTGCTGAGTTTTGGCGGGCGAGGAATATGAATGGTTCCTCGCCCAGCCGCCATGATGACGACAGTGAATGAGTGACGATCTCTAGTCGATGTGCTCGCCCAATCCCTCGTTGCCTTCCCCGTACCGCACAAACGAAACACTAGGATTGCACACGTCGTACGAGCCCTATGTAATGATGTGCGGCGTGGGTTCTCGATCACGCCAAGACCACCCTCGATCGAGCTGAGTATCATTAGACTATGGGACTTGGGTCGCGTGCTCAAGACCCACGCTAGGACCCACCACATTTGCCCGTCTCGGCCCAAGGGAGAATTCAAACGCAATCTCCTGGCCGCCCAGATCTGGATTATTCCCAACTTCGGCGATGGGCGATGCCACCGCCACATGACACTGTTCCCGTCGCCCGGTTACAATCTACCACGAATTCGGATGCCTGAAGGCTCCAAGAGTGAGTGAGGGGAGGCATACCTTTGGTATGGGACCACTCCATGGTCGCAACGCCGAGCTCGACGCGCACCGGTGAACCACCCGAGGAAGGACATCCACTTGGTCCGCTTCTCCGAGTCCCTCTCTAGCAGGATCGGAGTTGGGTACGTCAGAATTGACCAGCGCCGTGACCTCCTCGGAATAGCCCACTGCCAAAGATCCGCGTATCAGGTACGATGGCGCTGGGGATGCCGGCGGCTACGCCTCGGCATCGCCCTCGTCATCTTCATCATCAGGATCTCCATCTACCAATGCCCAAAACCTGCCCTCGACACGCTGGTGGGAGGTCCCTGTCGATGGCCGAGCGGACGCCGCGAGACCCTCCATCGCCGCGACTAAACTTCCTCTAAAGCTTTAGCACATGCTAAACCTGATTCTCCACTAGAGGGGTTGGATATAAGTGGCAGTAGAAAGGAAGGCTAACTCATATTTTGTTGCACAAATCTATGGCCATACTTTGGCTGAAAATATGGCAGGAGCATAATAAATCCACACAGATAGAGTGGGCGCTTAATTTCCTAAACTATTTCCCTCCTGAAATATAGGTTTCATGGATCTGATAGAGATGCTCTAACATTGCTTTAACATCTAGCAAATTGAGATATAAGCAGGAGAGCCGTCCTACTCATTGCTGGTTAGTGATTACTCCATGTCACTAGTAAATGGTACTGGACGTGTGCCACCAAATTGGACTACATATGGTTTGTCAAAAAGCTGGGATTGATTGCATGTGGTTTTTGTTTTTTGTTTTGAGCGGGATTGATTGTATGTGGTTGGTAACCAACTAACCATGGATGAGTGTGCACACCAACCTCGATGTCAGATCGTCCGGGGAATATGTTTTATTCGGGGAGTTATTTTTTGTAGTTGTATCGGTGGAGATTGGCCAGATCGGTGCCACCTGTCACCCGTGAATCACAATTCGCGGACAAGTTATGGTGCGTGGGGAATCTGTAGCCAGCAAAGATCGGTTCGTAGACAAGTTTTGGTGGGTGGAGGAATCAGTAGCCTGACAAGATACCATATCGTCGTCAAAGACTAGAACGACCTTTGTTTCGAGTCGCAACTCCAAGCTTACGAAGTGTAATGATATTTTTTTAATATACATAATTAGAAGCCAAGCTCGAACTGCACATGTTTTCACATGTCTAAGAGATTCACTCGATCTTTTTGACAGTGAGAGAACACTCGAATGTTTCTTACAGTGAGAGATTCACTTCGTATTATCTCTATACTGTTTAAAAAATAAGTATTGTTCCTTTCCTTTCTTCCGGCAGAGACCTTCATCCAATGTTTCATAGTTGTTTTGAGCATCATTCCTAAAAAAACTACCTTAGTTGGCTCCTATTTTCTTGACCTACTAAATAAACCTATATTTTTGAAAACTCCTAAATGCACGGGAAGGATTTGGTAACATTTACACAATCACATTAATAAACACTATCAAAAGAACCCAGGTGTTACAATGGGAGACAAAAATATCACACGTCTCTAGCACAATCACTAGTAGAAAATAGGACATTGGTTCGGGCCGGGCCAGCACATTAGTCCCGGTTTAGTCACGAACCGGGACCAATGGAGACAACGGTCCCGGTTTGTGAGGTCAGGAGGTCGGGCGGGCCACGTGGGGCATTGGTCCCGGTTCCAGACACGAACCGGGACCAACGTGCCTCGCTCCTGGCCCACAACCATTGGTCCCGGTTCGTGGCTGGATCCGTGACCAAAGGGGGTCCTTTAGTCCCGATTCCAGCCACGAACCAGGACCAATGAAATGCCTATATATATCCCCTCGCCAGCGAGCAGAGCACTCCACACTACTCTGTTTTTTTGACCGGCGAGGGGAGAGCTTTGTGGTGCTCTAGCTCACCTCCTATGCACATGAGATGTTTGATGAAATGCCTAAGCCAAACTTAAGCTTTCTCCTCTCGAAGTTCCTTGTCCAAACTCCATTTTCGTCAAGATTTGTATAGGTTTGGCGGTCCGTCCTGTCCCGTCCCCGTCGTGAAACCGCCGTCGATCGCCCGCGCGTGGTGAGCCTCTTGATCTTATCTTCTTACTAAAAGAAAATATACTTACTCGTATGATTTTCTTACTTTTATTATTGTTCACTTCTCTATTCATGATATGTTGTAATGGTTTTTAATACACTTTATTATATAACGCACGTAGATGAACCGGCAATGGATGTACGATGACCGACACACCTCCGAGTATATTAAGGGCCTGCATAATTTTTTCGAAACGGCTAAGGCAAACAAGCAGAATGGTTTTATGCCTTGTCCATGTACTGTCTGTGAGAATACGAAGTCTTTCTACAACTCTAAAACCCTTCACTTCCACCTGCTTCAGAAGGGTTTTATGCCACACTATAATGTTTGGACCAAGCACAGAGAAAGAGGGGTTATGATGGAAGACAACGAAGAAGAAGAGGATGACGACAACTACCCTCCCCTGAATACGGTGATGCTGCAATGGGGGAAGCTGAAGATCAAGAGGAACCAGACGATGTGCCGATGATGATCTTCGCCGGGTCATTGTTGATGCACAGAGAGAATGCGAAAGTGAAAGGGAGAAGTTGAAGTTTGATCGCATGTTAGAGGATCACAAAAAAGGGTTGTACCCAAATTGCGAAGATGACAACAAAAAGCTCGGTACCACACTGGAATTGCTGCAATGGAAGACAGACAATGGTGTATCTGACAAGGGATTTAGTTCGCTACTGAAAATAATGAAGAAGAAGCTTCCAAAGGATAACGAATTGCCCGAGAGTGCGTATGCAGCAAAGAAGGTTGTATGCCCTCTAGGATTGGAGGTACAAAAGATACATGCATGCCCTAATGATTGCATCCTCTACCGCGGTGAGTACGAGGAACGGAACGCATGCCCGGTATGCGGTGCATTACGGTATAAGATCAGAAGAGATGACCCTGGTGATGTTGAGGGCCAGCGCACCGGGAAGAGTGTTCCTGCCAAGGTGATGTGGTATGCTCCTATAATATCACGGTTGAAACGTCTATTCAGAAACAAAAGGCATGCCGAGTTGATGCAATGGCACAAAAAAGACCATAAGAAAGACGGGAAGTTGAGAGCACGTGCTGACGGGTCACGGTGGAGAAAGATCGAGAGAAAGTGGAGCAACTTTACAGGTGACCCGAGGAATGTATGGTTTGGTTTAAGTGCAGATGGCGTTAATCCTTTTGGGGAGCGGAGCAGCCAGCATAGCACATGGCTTGTGACTCTATGTATGTACAACCTTCCTCCTTGGTTGTGCATGAAGCGGAAGTTCATTATGATGTCAGTGCTCATCCAAGTCCCTAAGCAACCCGGCAAACGTTCGATTAGCCATTGTGAAGCTATGTGCATTCCTCAATGCAATCTCTGAGAAGGTGATCGATCCAGAAATCCAGCCAAGGTTAAGGAGTGATTTGGTGCAATGTCTTGTTAGTTTCGAGCTGGTGTTCCTACCGTCCTTCTTCAATATCATGACACACATCCTAGTTCATCTAGTCGACGAGATTGTCGTTTTGGGTCCTGTATTTCTACACAATATGTTCCCCTTTGAGAGGTTCATGGGAGTCTTAAAGAAATATGTTCGTAACTGCGCTAGGCCAGAAGCAAGCATCTCCATGGGCCATCAAACAAAGGATGTCATTGGGTTTTGTGTTGATTTCATTCCTGACCTTAAGAAGATTGGTCTCCCTCAATCGCGTTATGAGGGGAGACTGACTAGAAAAGGCACGCTAGGAGCGGACTCAATAATATGTAGGGATGGGCATTCTTGGTCTCAAGCACACTACACAGTTCTACAGAATTCCACCTTGGTGACCCCGTATGTCGATGAACACAAGAATATTCTATGCTCCAAACACCCGGAGCAGTGTGACGACTGGATTACATATGAACACATCAGGACTTTCGGCAGTTGGTTGCAAACACGTCTCATGGGTGACAACACTATTTCTGATGAGTTGTACTCGTTGGCCAGGGGACCATCTTCGACTGTATTGACTTACAAAGGGTACGAGATAAATGGGAATACATTTTACACGATCGCCCAAGATGAAAAGAGCACCAACCAAAACAGTGGTGTCCTCTTTGATGCAGCAACCAAGAGGGGAAAGGACACATATTATGGTTACATAGTGGACATATAGGAACTTGACTATGGACATGATTTCAAGGTCCCTTTGTTTCAGTGCAAACGGGTCAATGTGTCAAGAGGCGGGATACAGGAAGACCCACAGTACGGAATGACAACAGTGGATCTGAACAATCTTGGGTACACAGACGAACCATTTGTCCTAGCCAATGATGTGGCGCGGATTTTCTATGTGAAGGACATGTCTACCATACCGAGAAAAAGAAAAAATAAGGAAGCGAATACATCATACGATGAGCCAAAGTGCCACATAGTTCTTCCAGGAAAAAGAGACATCGTGGGATTGGAGGGCAAGACAGACATGTCTGAAGATTATGAAAAGTTTCATGAAATTCCTCCCTTCAAAGTCAAGGCTGACCCAAGCACCCTGTTAAACAATGAAGATTATCCATGGTTACGGCGCAATAAGCAAAGGACACAAGCGAAGAAAAAAGTGAAGACTTTCTATCCACAACTATATCATTGCAATAAGATGTGAAGAAATGAAATGCCTTTTGTAACACATGAGTTTTCGTCCGAAACCCTAATACTTCGAAAGAGATTTTCCGTTTTGTACACGAAGTGCATCCAGTTTTTGCCGTAACCCTCTCAACTTTTTATGACATGCTATGTGAGTGAAATGATGATACCATGCCAACTTTCAACCTTTTCAGAGTTCATTTGAAGTGCTTTTCAATTCCAGGGTCATTTAGCTCAAAAAAATCAGTAAGTGCATGAAAAATACCAAATGAAGTCAGAAAGGGTTGAAAATTGATGATGTGGCTTTGAATGGTGCATTTTGAACACACAAAAAGTCTGGAGTTCAAATGAGTTCAAAAAAATGAAATCCCTTTGTAACAGATGAGTTCTCGTCCGAAACCCTGATACTTCGAAAGAGATTGTCCATTTTGTACACGAAGTACATCCATTTTTTGCTGTAACCCTCTCAACTTTTTAGAACAAGCTATGTGGGTTAAATGATGATACCATGCCAACTTTCAACCTTTTCAGAGTTCATTTGAAGTGCTTTTCAATTTCAGGGTCATTTAGCTCAAACAAATCAGTAAGTGCATGAAAAATAACAAATGAAGTCAGAAAGGGTTAAAAATTGATGATGTGGCTTTGAATGGTGCATTTTGAACACACAAAAATTATGGAGTTCAAATAAGTTTAAAAAATGAAATCCCTTTATAACAGATGAGTTTTCGTCCGAAACCGTGATACTTCGAAAGAGATTGTCCATTTTGTACACAAAGTGCATCCAGTTTTTGCCGTAACCCACTCAACTTTTGAGCACATGCTATGTGGGTGAAATGATGATACCATGCCAATTTTCAACCTTTTCAGAGTTCGTTTGAAGTGCTTTTTAATTTTTTCAAAACATCGTGGGAGTGGAGTTCAAAAAAGAATAAGCTAAAAAGCTTTTACAAACCTCTAGTATTTTTGAAACAATAATTATATTAAAATTATGCAACTAAAATTATCAAAGTATTTTTTTGTTCAAAACATTAATAGCAAAAAGAATATAATGATAAAACACACTAAAAATAAATAAAGCAAAAAATAAATAAAGCAAGAAACAAAACAAAATAATGGAAATTATGCAACTAAAATTATCAAAGTATTTATTTGTTAAAAAGAGTGAACTAAAATAACATAAGAAAAATACTGGAAAAAATAATAAAAAATAAATAAAGCAAAAAACAAAACAAAAATACTGGAAACAAAACTAAACTAAACTCCCACCACGCCGCTGTGCAAGGCCATTGGTCTCGGTTGGTGGAATCAACCGGGACCAATACCAACCTTTAGTCCCGGTTGGTGGCACCAACCGGGACCAATGCCCATCTTTAGTCCCGGTTGGTGCCACCAACCGAGACCAAAGGTCTCTGCTTCTCGCCCTTTGGGCTATCGAAAAGAGACCTTTGGTCCTGGTTGGTGGCACCAACCGGGACTAAAGATGGGCATTGGTCCCGGTTGGTGCCACCAACCAGGACCAATGCTTCTTGTATATAAGAAAACCCTTGGAAAATTTCAGTTTTCATCTACCAGTTGCCCCGAGCCGCCGTCCTCGTCCCCGTCGCCTCCCCGAGCCGCCGTCCTCGTCGTCGGCCCTGTCGCCGTCCTCATCGCCTCCCCGTCGCCTGCCCCGTCCTCGTCGCCTCCCCGTTGTCGGCCCCGTCGCCTCCCCGAGCCGCCGGCCCCGTCGCCGTCGTCCTTGTCGCCTTCCCGTCGTCGCCGTCCTCGTCCCCGTCGCCTCCCCATCGCCGCCGTCCTCATCGCCTCCCCGTCGCCGCCGTCCCATCGCCTCCCCGTCACCGCCATCCACGTCACCTCCCTGTCGTCCCCGTCCCCATCGCCTTGTCCCCGCCGCCGCCGCCCCCGTCGCCTCCCCGTTGCCCCCCCAGTGAGCCCCCCTGCTCCCCGTGTATATGTGTGTATATGTTCATATATATATATATATATATATGATCATGTATATGTGTGTATATGTTTGTATATGTATATGTGTGTATATGTTTTTTCATGTATATGTATATATGTTCATGTAAATGTGTCATGTGTGTATATGTTCATGTATATGTTTTTTTTCATGTATATGTATATATGTTCATGTATATATGTGTATATGTTCATGTAAAAAGTCTTCGTTATTTTTCATATGTACGAAAATGTAGAGTGAAAACGGAAACAAACATATAAGAAAAAACAAAGTAAAAAATGAAGAAGGAAAAGAAAACCGCTCGGCCCGGCCACCACCGCATTTTAATAAAGTTTTTCCACCGAGTCCACGTCGCACCGAGCACCCGAGGCGAAGCAAGTCTTTTTTTGAAGGTAGTTTTTTTGTTAAATGAAAATGTTGGCATCGGCTCTATCATCACGTTGGCATCGGCTCTATCTATCAACAAGGCCACGGGAGCACCCCTGCCCCCTATCATCACGTTGGCCTCGGCTCCCCGAGAGCTTTCCAACATATCCGGAATGTATGTCATTGTTGATATACCCCCTCCCCGATAACTTCGACATGAGAGGGGGCGTCGGACATGCATGAGAGGCGGTCCGCTCACCCGACCAACTATTGAGGCCACCCAAACCCTAGAAGAAAGAGCATCGTTGTCGATCTACCCCTTCCCGATAACTTCGACATGAGGGGGTACGTCGAACATGCATGAGTGAGAGAGGCGGTCCGCTCGCCCGACCAACTATTGAGGCCATCCAAACCCTAGAATAAAGAGCGTCGTTGTCGATCTACCCCCTCCCCAATAACTTCGACATGAGAGGGGACATCGGACATGCATGAGAGAGAGGCGGTCCGCTCACACGACCAACTATCGAGGCCACCCAAACCCTAGAAGAAAGAGTGTCGTTGTCGATCTACCCCGTCCCTACCCGATAAACTCTCGAGGCCACCCAAACCGGGACTGAGAAAGCGTTGTTGAGGCCACCCCAAACCCTAGAAGCGTTGTCGAGGCCACCCCAAACCCTAGAAGCGTTGTCGAGGCCACCCAAATTTACCAAGTTAAATGAAGAAAACTCCGGTAACATAGATTTATCAAGAATGCCCCCATTATGGATGTGCACAAGTTGATCCAATTTTTTTTCTGATCTCATCTATATATATATATATATATATATATATATATATATATATATATATATATATATATATATATATTCTTCTATATGCCACGTTGTCTGTCAAAGTATTGAAGAAATCCATGGCTTCATCATTAGCCGGAAGTAACATGCATATGATGCTACGAAGCTCTTCAAAGTTGTTTTGAAATGGAGTCCCGGATAGAATAATTCGCTTTACGGTATGAATTTCAGCAAAGGCCTTCCAAATAGCGATATTCAAAAGGCTCTTCCTAAACTTTGTACCAAAAAGCTAATTAATTATCCTATCCGGGACTCCGTTACAAAACAATTTTGGAGAGCTTCGTACCATTATGCGCCTGTTACTTCCGGCTAATGATGAAGCCTTGGTTTTCTTGAATCCTTTGACACTAGACAACGTGACATATAGAAGGGTAGATGAGATCAGGAAAAATATGGACCATTTTCTGCACATTCAGAATGGCGCCATTTTGTTAATTAAATCCCTTAAAGGTTAACAGAATCCCTTGTTTGACATTCATGAGAGAGGCGGTTTGGACATCGGACATTCATGAGAGAGGCGGTCCGGACGTCGGACATTCATGTTTGTATATTAATTCCCATGTTGTAATATTTGCAAAAACTATGGTTCCAAGAGACGAAGAACAAGAACAGTTGTTGGGGGACATAATCCACGGAGGACGTGATATCTTGTCGTTTCTCAACGACGCCGATGGTCTGGAAGGAGAGGATCATGATGGCTCCGGTGACCGAATGCCGGAGGAAGAAGGAGACCATGATGACGGCTCCGGTGACCGATCGGAGGAGGGAGCTGTTGCAAAGTCCGGTGAGGTATATATATTAATTAAGCCTATGCTGACTAGCTAATTGATGCATTAATTGTTTTGGTATGTACATATATTAATTAACTCTTCTTTCTTCTTTTATAGCCCTCCGGATCGAGCCAAACTTCGGTAACGAGACGAGGCCCGAAGAAGAGGTTGCGCAAGGATGAAAAGTTCACGATCACAGCACTCGCGAACGATGGCCATCCGATTGAACCCAAGCGTACCAAGAACACATTTTCTGCTCAGTGCGGAGCTATTGTTAGGGACAACATACCGATCAGCATCAAGCAATGGAATAAGCCTAAGGACGGCGCCCCTGATGGTGATTATGACACCGATAGACATAAAGATGATCTTTGGACCGTGCTGAAGGCAAATTTCACCCTACCGCAGAGGAGGATCCGAATAAGCCAGTTATAGAGCCACTGGTCAAGGCGTGTGCTCTTAAGAAGATGGCAGATCTATTCGGGAGGTGGAAGAATGAGTTGAAATCAAAGTTTGTCGACAAAGGGAAGACTACGGAATTCATCGGCCGATTTGAGAAGATAAGAGATTACTGGCACGCATTTGTGGACTACAAGACATCGGACAAGAGTAAGAAAATGTCAGAGACAAACAAGGTCAATGTTGTAAAGAAGCAGTATCACCATGACACGGGGTCAGGTGGCTACCTCAAAGCCCGGCCGTTGTGGGACAAAGCTAAGAATGACCTGATTGCTAAAGGGGTCGTACCATAGACATCGAACTGGCCAAACCGTTCAAGGACTTGGTTCTTCAGGGTTGGGGGAACTTTGGACCCTGAAACAGGGAAGTGTCGTTGGACGGACGAGCAACTTGCAATACCCATGAACAAGCTTCAGAAGTATATCACCGCAGTGTAGCAAGGGATGTTCATTCCCGACAAAGAGAAGGACGAGGTGACTGAGGCCCTAGGGAATGCTGAGCACCCTAGACGAACACGAGGCACACCAGGCTCCGTTTCGTGGAAGGTTGGGTTTCCCGACGCAAGCGGTTACAGAAGCAGGGAGAGAAAGAGGAAAGCGGAGCTGAGCAAAATTCAGAAGCTCAATGCAAGACTACAAAAGCTAGAGGAAGCTGAGAGCCAGCGAGCTGCCGGCCAACCATCTCAGCAGCACGAAGCTACCCCAGAAGCTACCCCGCCATCTCAGCGGAGAAGCAGCGTTGCTTCCACGGAGTCTGTTCAGCCTGACTTCACGTCTCCTAGCTACCCCGTGGATACTATCACGGAGGCTCAACATTGCGAGCTTATGACAAAATGCTGTAACCTCACTTTCAAGGCGGCTGTCGGCTCTATTGCACCTCCTCAACCCAACGGAACTTTTCACTGTCGTCCGATTCCACACGGCTATGCTGTTATGATGGTGGATGAAGTAATGAAGGAATTTGAGGAGCTCGAGCTTGACCAGTGTACAAGTGAAGGAGAGAATAAGCTAGTTCGTGCCCTGAGGAGTACATGTCTATGGCAGAAGGAGTACATCAAGCTTCCAAACTGGACGCCTCCGCCTCCTCCTTCTCCTCAGGCGAATCAGGGCACTCCGGCTCCTCCGACGACAACGACGACGACGACGATGACGACGACGAGTGATCAGGGCACATCACCTCCTTCTCCGGCTCCTCCGACGCGTGGGGGCACTCCGCCTCCTCCTTCGCCTACTCCGGCAAATCGGAGCAGTACGCCTCCTCCTCAGCCTCGTCGGCAACGGCGAAAGACAGACGCCGCCGCTCCGGCTCCTCCGATGCCTAGTAAGCAACGACGAAAGGGGGCCACCGCCGCTCCGGCGGCTAGCAGTACAAGCATAGGCACGAGGGGATACATATACGGTCCATCTCTCAAGCCTCTAGAAAAGTTAAGCCATTGATTACCTGAGCGATGATGTACAGTTTAAGCCTCCTCAAGCATAGGCACGATATCGTCGCTAATCATCCGGGGATGGTGCCCGGTACCAAACCTGGTGATTACCTGAGCGATGATGTACAGTTTAAGCCGTTGGAGGTGGACGAATTCCATTACCGGCACGGGCGACCTCTAGTCAAACCTGATCATCCTCCTCTAACGACAATGATGCGAAAATTCCATGAATGGTACATGAAAACCTGTCGCGAGTCTGGGAAGGATTCTTTGATACTGTCAGTTAAAGAGGAGCACGACCTCGTTGGAATGGAACTGTTGAATATTGAACTTGAGGAGATATTCGAGTTATACAATCAAAAGGCCCTCGACAAAACAATCATGACTTGCTACTGTCTGTAAGTACTACTTCTGTAATTAAGTCTCTCTATGTATATAGCTCAGCTCTTTCATTGCATGTATATATAATTATCCTCACTAATATATTGTGCAGAATGAAGATCGTCGAATGCAGAAAAGTACAAATCTATGACATTGGGTTCATTAACCCGAATGTCATACATGAGTATAATTTTCAAAAGTATCCCACACAAACCAAGGAGAACTTGCTAAAATCGTTGCTTAAAAATCAAAACAAAAGAACAATACTCTTTCCTTACAACTTCAAGTGAGTGTTACTGTCTTGTGCATATTCGGTTTCCCTTATTACTCGAGGTTTATAGTAATGTAATTGATGAGTTATGCATGCGTGCGCAGTTTCCACTTTATTCTGCTAGAGATTCAGCTTGAGTGGGGAGTAGTAACCGTCTTAGACTCGAAACGAAAAGATCCCCAGGAATATGCGGACATGACTGAAATTCTCCAGAAGTAAGTTCAATCGATCATTATCGCATCATATCGGCAACTTTGTTCATTTTCTGATATCAAGTAATTATTTTCTTTGTCTGCAGGGTTTGGAAAAAGTTCACAGCAATTATTCCAGCACTGCCGGAGGAGCTGCGATTTATACACCCGAAAGTAAGTACTACTAGCTAGTTTCGCGCATCTCCCATTGATTCTAGTTTCATCAATACCATTTATCATGCTTGCTTATCAGTTTGGTTGAACTCTATTTCTCGTAAAGTGCTTGTGGCAGGAAATCGAGAATAATTTATGTGGATACTGCGTTTGCGAGTTCATCTACAATGCGACGACCCCTAAGAGGGGCTACTCTGAAAAACAATTTCAAGTGCGTAAACAATAATATTAACAATTTTATTTTATTACCATATATATGTATTTCTTCAAATTAGATGTGACAGACGTGGGATGAACTCCTACCACATGATCGCATACGAGCAATTCAAGAAGAATTGGCTGGATTTTTTCTTGAGCACGTCATAAATAAAGCCGGAGAATGTCATCTGAAAGTTGACATTAGATGTTAGGGATTGTAAGAGATCTTATATTGTATATATGTAGCTAGTAGCGTCGGATATATATACGAAAACTTGTTATACGACCAATCTCTCAGAGAAAGAGAGGTCGATCACTTCTATCTCTATATGTTCATGACGATCTTCTGTATTTAATGGTTCCTTCATTTGTTTACTAGCTAGCGTGTCGAGTTCTCTCTATAGTAACTAGCGTCGACCAAGCATGGAGAAAGAGAGGACACTTCTCTCTATCAATTAGCTAGCTAAAACAATATAAAACCCCTAAATTAACCGTCCAAAACCCCCTAACACCCCCCCCCCTCCCTCGCTTTCAAAAAAACCCAGCAACTGCTAGATGCTGATGCGTGGATGCCTTTTGGTACCGGTTGGTGTTACCAACCGGGACTAAAGGTCCTCCTGCCTGGGCTCCCAGCACCGGCCACGTGGAGCCCCTTCTGTCCCGGTTGGTAAGCGAACCGGGACTAAAGGTTTTGGACTTTAGTCCGGACCCTTTAGTCCTGGTTCCAGAACCGGGACAAATGGGCATTTTTCTACTAGTGAATAACCATGACTTAAGACCCCAAAAGGTCCATGTCCTTTATTTCAATATAGCATCTTATCAGTCTTGCCGTATATCCTTCTTTCCACTATCGCCGACGAACATGCATGGTCATAGATGGGTTTTTTCGTCTCCAATTTGTTTTTTAGGTGTTCATTTTCAATTGGAATTGGCATCGGTATGAAAGAAAGACAAGTCGTGCACTACTGATTAACATTGCATCCTAAACAATATTTTAAAAATTACTAGCATGTGAAACAACATCATATTCAAATTCCACACATTTTTCTAATCAATTTTCATATATAACATGTTAAAATTAGACATAGGGTTTAAAAATTATGATTTTTTGAAGCATTCAAATCTTTCCCTAAACAACATTAAAATGATTAACGGGTAAAATAACATTGCATTCAGATTCTACACGTTTTTCTAATTAATTGTCATGTATAGCATGTTAAAATTAGAGTTAGAGTTTAAAAGATATGAATATTTTAAAAAAATTGAATCTGTATAAAAAACGTTATTTTCTAGACGAACATCGGCTTTGTTAATAAATCTCGCTGGATTCTTTGCAGAAAAAACGTTTTCTATTCTCACTTAAAATAGGACCACAAGTTGATTAATCGAAACTTCACGTTTTTTTTGCAAAACACAAATTCTCACTAAAATAAGGACCGTGGGTTGATTACACGAAAGTGCCAGGACTTTTCTGCAAAATGTGCGATGATGAACAAACCGAAGCCTTAGCTGCTTTATTTTAACTTGTAAAAGAGCCCATGTGTTACAGCATGAGAGTAAACAACACACGGTCTTAACGTAATAAACAAGACCCAAGACTCTAATAGGTACACACTCTTTTATTTTCACATCACATCACATTTGTGTTGCTGATTGTGGCCTCTATGCTCACACAACAAAAATGTGTTTCAATGTTGTCGCTCCTAAGGCGTCTCTCTCTCTCACGCGCGCTCGCTCGGAATAATATGAGAAATATGTTGTTTTTTCCCGCAAGGTTTTTCAAAGGTGTGCATGCATGGTTATCAATGTTTTCTTTTCTCTCAATCTGATTCTAATGGGTGTTTATTTGCTATTCGTATCGTCGTCAGAAAGAAAGAAAAACGGACCGTACACTATATATTAAGTTTGCATCAAAAATAATATTTTATAAATATTTAACAGCTAAAAATAACATCATATTTAGATTCTACATTTTTTTAATCAATTTCATATATTAAATGTTAAAATCGGAGTTATGATTTAAAAGATATGAATAATTTTATTTTAGATAAATTGTGGATTGATTAATGGAAAAGTTAGGGGTGTCTAGTTTGAAAAAATGGCAAAAAACAGTTTGTCTGTGACTTAAAGATGAACTGTGAGTTAATTACTGAAAAAGGCAAGGACTTTTTGTAAAAACGTTAACGACGAACGACACGAAGTCATTCGTGCTTTATTATTAGGTAGAGATTACATGGGTAGGTAAATCGTGGGCTAACATTATTATTTTGGCAAAAAAAAGTTTTTCCTCCCATTTCATTTATAGAAATCAGGCTAGTGCATCAAAGAAGTTCAAAGCAACAACTACATCATCATGGGCTAACATATTAGTACAGTATTTTATATTCGGACAATTGTCTAGTCCTTTTAAAAGAGATTGACTCGATAATCACGATGGTAAATGGGTTAAGTACAACTTTCCATCTCATTCATATCAATGTCGTGTTTACCTTTGCACTACCATCTACAGCTCCACCCCGATAACTAGGGGTGGGAAATAAAAATAATTAACTAAATACTTCTTCCGTCTCAAAATAAGTGACTTAAAAATAACTTCACTTTACACTAAAGTTAGTGCAAAATGGAGTCATATTTGAGTCATTTATTTTGGGACGGAGGGAGTATGATGTAAACTTCACTTTGTATCTCATTGGTAATAAACTAAGAGGGCGCAGATGTAGTAGATGCATAATTTTATGAGGCGTCTCTATACGGCAAGACTTGGTTGCACTAGTCTGTTACTTGGTTATGCCCAGCCTGGCTCGGTATAACCAGTCATCATATGAGAACCAACCAGACGACTGATACATGTTCAGCTTTCTGACCAACCAGATAGTGTTTGTTGGACTTTAGCTACGAATGGTATATTCTCAGTAAAGTCCATGTACACGGATCTAATAAACATTGGACCGCTCTCGAGATCATTATATATTTGGAGAATCAAAGTGCCGCTTAGAATTAAATTTTCATATGGTTTATACACAAGGGTGTGGTATTAATTAAAGATAACTTGACAAAACGAATATGGGTAGGCAGGCCTAATTGTTGCTATTGTGATCAAAATGAAACAATTAAGACACCTCTTTCTAGATTGTCCTCTTTCAAAACTGTTATGGTGAACTGTTCATATCATCAACATGCATTAGTTCGTTATTTGGAACATGTCTCGATGGAGTAGATGTTACTATAGCGAATCTTATCCGGATTGGTATATGTGCTTTATTTTGGGCTATATGGAGTACAAGGAATGATATGATTTTTAATGGCAAGAGTTTCAATAACTTTTTGCAGGTTATCTTCAGAGCAACGTCTTGGATCCATACGTGGTCGTTACTCAGTCATGCGGACTCCACGGAGCTTATGGCTATTGGGTGCAACCGATGGGAGATGGTTGCATGGGTTATATTCAACCAGTTTGGATGGCGTGCTAATAATAGGCTAGATGTATAGGCATCGTAGTCTACTTTAAGTTACGTCGGATGTGGCAGTTTATTTATCATTTCTTCATACTTTTTGTTCAGCGCTTGAGCGTTTTGTGGATCTAAGATCTCGTTTGAAACCTGGTTAATAAGATGGCTGCATGCATCGATTGATGCAGAGGCCGGGGGCTCCGTTCCTCCTTTTCATAAAAAATATGAGAACCAACCAAAATCTTGTCATCTTCAAGATGCTTTTACAAAATTACGTGACATGATACATAAACCTAGAATATAGGTCCATCCGTCCATGTCAACTTCGATATAAATGGTTGAAAGTGGCACAATGAGGCAATTGAATTTTAAGTTTGGTTGCTTTTTTTTAATACTGAGTACAATTGGCATGATAACCATATTTGGAGGTATGAATTGGAGTTTACTGTGGAAACTGAGAAATCTTACTTTGTCGAGATGTGCCTTTTGCCAAGAAGCCCTCTCGGCGTCGCTTACTTTGTCGAGTGCCCGTGATTTAGCTCTCGATGAAGAGCCTAACATCCAGCATATATGAAAATTCCGATAGTGATGTGTGGATTGCTCTCACACGAGTTTTTCTTTAATAAAATCTAAAGTCTCTCTCCACATATCACATGTGGTCCTTACTATGTTCCATGTTCATCTAGCAAAAAGAGAAGGAGCTTTCGAAGATGCCAGCAATAAGTGGAGGAAAGCAACAACCCGAGAAAATGCAACCCTTCACAGTCAAAAGCGATGTGCACTTTGTTGTTTCAAATTCACTTGTGAATCGATGCTTCGGGTTCGGGCTGAACTCGTTTATTCGCAACGTGTTTCAGCCATGGAACCAAAGTCCATCACACAAAGCCGAGGTGCCACCTTGCGGGAGAAAGAATGAGATGCCACTTCGAAAAAAGAAAAGAAAAAAGAAATTTGGGGTGGCTGAATGATATGTTCAGAGATTGTTTTCTTGTTGTGGTACAATTTTATTCGGTCCTCAGCTTGCAAGTCTGGATCTTCTTTAACTTTAGGGGGGCATTTGAGGGTCTACACCCATTTTGGTCTCTGTACCTCAGCTTGACGGTGTATGGCAACACTTGGCACTTGAAAGTGCACCATGCCCTCCTCAGGTCCTGATTCCCGAATGCACTTGCAAATGGGGGGGGGGGGGGGGGGCCACCACCAGGTCGGTGCAATGATCACTTCGGGTCCCCAACTCGAATATTGGATGCCCTAAAGCATATGTTGATTCTCGACTTGTTCTATGCCCTAAAGCAAGATTCCAGATGGATACGTGTAGTGTAATGTAAAGTGACCGTACTGTAACACCTGTAGGATGCTTATTTTGCTGGTGTGCGTTGAATAATTGCGCAGCTGTTGTTGATAAGTCAGCCTCGTTACATTCAAACTGTGATAAGTGATAAGGGAACGGATCAAGTCGCAATAAACCGAGAGGACGCACTGTTTTGTAACCGCAAGCTGCCGAACCTTCCGAGTTCCAACCATACGATCAGAATTACTCCCTCCGCTCTATATTAATAGTTATCGAGTTAGTACATATAAGTTTTTAGGACAGAGTTATACTAAACCATCGACAATTAATTAACAAAATAACTTAAAAATACAGAAGTCTCGAGTTGAGATCAGCGGCACCGGTTTTCGGTTACACGAACGCAAAAGAAGGTTCGGCGGGCAACGACCTAACTTGGTAGACAATCCGCTACATCGATCGACACGGGATGGACGAGGGGAGAAGAGCCCGAGTTTGCTTGCCCCGCATGCACTCTATTGCTTTCTTTGTTTCTTTAATCTCCTGCTGTGCCTAGCTCTCGATCATATTCTCAGTTTCGGCCAACCCTGATTAAGTATTCTAGTTTCTCTGTGAACAAACATAAGACATTTTAGTGTCATTGAGATTACCATGGGAAGGCCTGGGTTGATTCTTGACGACTCCCGCCCATGTCGCATCATTCTAAGCCCTGTTTAGATTATCGTTTCGCCTCAAATACCTCTGTAGAAAAAATACAGATCTCTCCTCACCGTTTTGCTTTCGATTGGAAATCTGCTAGCAGCCGGTAAGGTACACCTGTAAAATTAATACAGGTGTATTTGGTTACACCGCTACCAAACGCGGCCTTATTTCTTTCCTTCCGGTCAAGCCAACGTCAAAAATGCATGCAAGCAGCAAAGTCATGCCAATGGATGGCTTAGCTGGTTGCCATATAGTACTAGGATTAACCATGTAGGTACAACCACACCGCTGGGTTCCGGAAATGGTATTGGTTTCATCGGATTGTTTTGTTGTTGGCAAAAACTATCCTGGGATGCATCTTGTAGAATCCACGCATCTCACCTCGGCCCGTTCTTTTTCCGCGGGAGATTACGTCTCATTTTGTCCACCAACCAGCTAAGGCTTTGCGGATATCAAAACGTAAACACCTACCCCTATTATATTTTTAGCGTCGTCAAGCCTTGGACGACCGAGCCTTTACCCCGAGAGCACATACAATATACAGTATCCTGCATTGCTTTGTCAACTAAACTATAGATTATACACATATTTAAGTAGTATGAGATTCTATCTTAGATGAGTGCGCTGGGAGGAGATTCTCTCGATTTTGTCTACGTACAGTATAACTCAGATATATAGACCTCTTCATCTTCATCCTGAGGTGGCCAAGGTCCAACCAGCAGCAATGCATACGTAAATAATTACTACTGTACTACTCCATATGATCTCACGACGTCATACGCATGGCTAGCACCCACGAGGCCGGACGGATGAACCTGGAAAAAGATGGGCGAAAGCGACAGCCCATGAGCTCACGACCACCCCATGTCGATCTCCAAAATACAGTACTATTTGTGTGGCAATAACGAAAGACAAGTCAGACTTATCATGCAACGAGCTTCAATCCTTTCCCTCCTCTTTTCCTAATGAGCAAACAAACGAGTCCACATTCTCCTGTTGCTCTGCTTTCATTATTCCTTCCCTCTCGGTTTCGAATTGCCCCATGTAGAACTAGAAGAGCCGATCGATAGATAGTCAATCAATCAACCAGCACTAAAGTCGAAATAAACGGAAAACCGCCGACCATACAACGGATCTTGCAGCTGGGTTTGTAGAGCTAGCTTGCCGGGCCCGCACGTTCGACTTCTTTGAAGAAGTGCAGCGAGACGCTCGCATCACATGCATGCATGACATGGGGAACGGGGAAGCGAACTTGGTGTTGCCCTGTTGCTATTTTATCATCCCAAGAAGGCTCCAATTTTCTTTATCCTTCCTCTGATCCTCTCTGCGTCCACGTCGTCGGCTTGCCTCGTCGCATTTGGCGCCGGTGCGCCGCAGTAGAAAAGCTCCCAGCAGAGTCGTTGGGGTTATCTTGGGGAGCAAGAAGAAATCAATCATGGCTTCTGCCTCCCGGCTCTTCCACCAGCACACAGGAATGTTCCCCCTCGGCCGCGTGCTGCGGCAGCGATACGGTTACGGTGTGCTGAAGCTGAAAGCTGAGGGCTGAGGCAACGAAAGCGTGCGTAGGAAGTAGCACGTGTGTCGCCGGGCACAAGTGCTGAGCGTGACGCTTTGTCGTCCTAGTTTTTTTTTCTGGCAACGGTCTTGTGGGAAAACTGAAGCCCGCTCAAGGAGAAGTTCACTGCGAGAAGATGGAGATTCCGATTTTGACATTACCAATGCGAGAAAGGGAAAGGTAATTTTTGTAAGGGTTACCATATAATATGCCCGGCTCAAGAAATGTCAACGTTTCCTTCTGTCATCCACAAACGAAAGGTTGATAATGTGGAATACCTACCAAAACAAATCAAGCAAACCATTTTGTTTTACCAGACCAGCGCGCCCGCACGATGTAATGTCACGTCGCCGTGTCCGTGTCTGTCTGTGCGTGATTATTTAACCGGGCCACGGATTCAATGGCCCATTTCCTTCCTGACCAGCGGTCTGATTCTGACGTGTCATAAAGCCGACACACCGCACAGGGGAACCCGACGGCTCCGTTCCGTTCCTCCGCCTGGCCGAGACACGTGTTGGCCCTGCCAGACGTCGGGGTCAAGAGACCCCGTGCCAAAGCTGAAACGGTTGGCCGAAGCCCAAACCGCAGACAGGACAGGACCGAGCTCGGACGCCAACTGTTGCTGCCACGGACTCGTAGTGCGTATGCTGATTCTGCATTGTTTTCCTGGAAGCAAGACCAAGACGGTGTGCCTTGCAAGCCTCAACACATTGGATGACGTCCTGTTGTGGGCCTGATGATTGTGCAGGTGGGCGGTTACGGGATCCCCATGATCTCTCATGGACGGGGAAATTATCAAGTGTATTCTTGCATGGAGACAGCCCGGGATGACACTCCACTCCACCGGCCACCAGGTGTGATCCAAGAAGGGCACTTTGTTCTAGTTAAGCTCCACCCCACAAGGTCAAAAAGCCGTAACAAATTATCAAGTGTTTTTCGTTGTTCGTGGTAATGGTAGCAATAGTAGTATACTGTACCCAAGAGCGCGGCAGCCCACGGGAATCAGCGATCCATCTCTTTACCCCATGATCGATCTGCCATCGCCGGTTTCTTGTTTCTGCGGCGCCCTGACTGACCTCCTTTCCACATCACATCAGAGTTGGTAAATCAAGGATGAGACTGATTGGAACCATAACTTATGTGCTGTTTATGGGCGGATTCGCCTGCGTACGTCCGCGCGCCAAGCAAACGAACAAAACGCAGGAGCGCGGCCGCTGCGGCCGCCGGAGGGCCGAGTGACCCATCTGGGCGCCCAAAGGGCAGGGCAGGGTGCTGCCGGGCTGGGCTGGGCACTGGTTTTCGCGTTCCCTCGTCGCGCGCGCCGGCCGATGCGTGCGCCTGCCTTCTTCCCTTTACGGCCCCTACTCGGCCAGATAGCAAATACAATAATACTGAGTCAGCAGATGGTAAAAAATAAACTAATATATTATTGTTTAGTTGGAAGAAAAAAAAAGAAAGAAGGTAAGCTTGCTCTTCGTGAAGAGTCAGCTTTAACACGTGTTTTTAGGCACTTTGTGAGAGTGAAAGATGGGTCACATAATAAAAAAATAATAGATTTTTTTAATCAATTATTATACATATTGGTTATAAAATAAACTATAAATAACATGACAATGACTTATCAGCAACTGGCTATACTATTAATCATGCTCTTACGCAAAAGAAAACTAGCAAGATAGGTAGATCGATCGTGCCGTAGGTAGGACGGGGAATGCCGGAAAATGGGTGCTGGCTCGGGCCCTGGGGATGGCAGGAGAAGCTGGTAGGAGTACTAGCCAACGGCCAGCCATGAGACGAGAG
The DNA here is from genome assembly GCA_022496015.1 of Hordeum marinum. NCBI lineage: Eukaryota > Viridiplantae > Streptophyta > Magnoliopsida > Poales > Poaceae > Hordeum > Hordeum marinum. Next base: position 332,063,842 of record CM039674.1, read on the forward strand.
GGAGCATAGCATCGTTTCCTTCGCTGAAAAGGACGGTCGTTTGCAAGTACGGCATGCAACAGCTTTTTAAAAATGCAGTGCTAGCAAAAACTAGCGTCTAGCAAACCAGCATGGGCACAAGCTATCGACACACTGCAAATTTGCATGACCTGGCAACCGTCGTAGAAGATGAAGGAAACCTAGCAACCATTGCAAGCACTCACTGTTGGGTCCCCTCAACTGAGAGTTATATGTCCTTGCAGAGCCGATTTTTCGGATCAAACAAGTTTATGTTTTTTTGTCATATTGCTTTTGTAGGGTTGATGTTTTTGTAGAGTTAGGCCCAATTCTTTTGGTAACTTTTTTGGATTTTTAGAATAAGTTGTCTCTTACCTAGCTTATTCTAAAAGAGAATCCACGGAAAAAAAAAATACTCTCATGTTATGACAATTGCACACATTTACAGAGATCATATCCGCCTTCTCACGCGTAGACAAGTTTTGAGTTGAATGTGTGCAATTGTCGCAACATGGGAGTATTCTTTTTTCGTAAATTCTCTTTTAAAATGTTTTATCTCTTCAATCATATCTCCAAATACCGAACAATTTTCACCGTTGGATTTCTCGCTTCAAGATCTTCGAAACTAGGTCCAGTGTTTTTTCGAGAAAATATAAAGAAGGAAAAAAACGTAGTCGAAAGCATGTTTCTTTTTTCTTTATTTTTTTCCTTCTTCGAGAAGAGCAAATTTGTTCCCCCATGATATGTGCTTCTCATGTAAGGAAAAAGAAAAATCATGTTTTTTTCTTTTTCGAGAAGCATAATTACGCTTTCCACGGAAGCAAACCTGTGCTTCTACGAGAAGCAAATATGTACTTCCCATGAAAGAAAATAATCATAATTATTTTTAAGAAGCATAACTATGCTTACCGCAGAAAGAAATCTGTGCCTCCATAAGAAGCAAATATGTGCTTCTCGTGTAAGAACAAAAATCACGTGAAAATACGCATTTTTCCTTTCCTTTCCGTGAAGCACAATTGTGCTTCTCACGAAAGCAAATATGTACCTTCATGAGAAGTAAATTCGTGCTTCTTTTTCCTTTTTTCGAGAAGCACAATCAAATTTATTCTTCCCATGAAAGAAAGCAAAAAAGATTCATGAAAAAGCGTGCTTTTCAAATTATTTTTGTCCAAAACCTAGGAAAAAGAAGGTATAAACGGAAAAAAATCATCTATTACTCGAAAACGCATAAAAATAAAAATCTAGAGGAAACGAGGGCAGCCGGCGACACGTGCCCCCCCTCCCTCTCCCAACCACTATCACCATTTTAGGAACCTTCTAATAGGCTTCACTGGTTTACCGGGTTGCATTTTTACCGTCTTCCCGAAATTTTGGTTGGTTTTTAAGTTTTTCGTTTTTCGTTTTTGTGTTATTTATTCGCCCCGGTTTTTTGTTTGATTTTTTTCTTTTTCAATATATTTTATTGAAAAATCTCTTGTTAAATTTTTTGCGATGTTTTTTTGAAAATCACGAACTTCTTTCAACTTTACGAACTTTTTTGAATTTATGAAATCTTAAAAAATTAATGACTCTTTTCAAATTCATGATTTTTTTCCTAAACTTTGTGGAAAAAAATCAATTGTTGAGAACTTCATTCAAATATGATTTCTAAAATTTTTGTGACCATATTTTAATTTTCATGATTTATTTTTGAAACTATGAACTTTTGAAAGTTACAAACTACTTTTGAATTATAGTTTTTCAAAAACTATGATCTTTGTTGAAATTCCGTGAACTTTATTTTTCATTTATAACATTTTTTTAAGAAATTGTATGAACCTTTTCCATATTCGCCTATTTTTCAATTTCGGTGAACTTTTTCCTAATTTGTGAACTATTTGAAAAATTGTGAACCTTTTACAGATGCACGGACTTTTTCTCAATTTTGGTGAACTCTTTTCTATGGTAGTACAAAGCAAGACCAAATTATGGATGGCGTGGGAAATTATAGTCCGTGCAACTGAGGACAGGGTGAGATGGGAAATTATGGGCCAGTGGTGGTACAAAGAAAGACCTGATTAATTCGGCCGAGGAGGATACGTGAGATTGGAGATTATGGGCTTACCAAATTAAATTGGTCGTGCACCTTCATTGTCATGGGATAAAGGAAGAACTGTGGGCTGGATAGAATATTGATTGTGCAAATCGATAATGCGTGTGACATGAAAATGAAGGATTGCAAGGGTAACTAAAGGAAGAATTGTGGGCTCATAGAATAGTGAACCATGAGAATTGATCTCTTCTCCCGTTTATTATATCAAGAACTGCAATCCAGTTAATACGTGTAGTTAGTTACTCACGGACAGTGTTCACATGTTTAATTTTTTATGTGTCATTTTTGTGTGTTTCTCAAAAAAATGTGATTTTTAAAATATATCCATGCATTTCAAAATGTGTGTGTAGTTTTATGAAAAGTGTTCACATATTAAAATAATGTTCACCTTTTGAAAATGTTCATGTAATTCTAAAAGTGTTCCTATGCTTAAAAGTGTATTTTTAATTTTAAAAATATCCATGTTATTTAAAAAATTCCATGTCATTTAAAAAGTTCTATATCTTTTAAAACAATGTTGATACAATTTAAAAATACTAATACATGATTTAAAAATGAGTGGGTGCATGAGGGATGATTTATCGACTAGGTGTAGCAGTGTAGGATGTAGCTGGAGAAGGAAGGTCATCACGTCCAACCTGAAGATATTAATTGTAAACATACTCCCTCCGTCCCATAATATAGGACGTTTTTTAACACTAGTGTAGTGTTAAAAAGCGTCTTATATTACGGGACAGAGGGAGTACTAGATAACGTGTCATGTCGTCGCGTCCAACTCGACAATAATGTGGCTAAGTTAATATTAAACATTCGCATGCAATGGCACAGTTCAGTGAGAAATGTGTCATGCGATAGTTGAGATCATCACCTTAGAATTGATCACGCTCGGACGCATTACAATTAGGTGGACATTGTGGTCATGATTGGTGAGAGCGGGAAGGTGGATAAGTGACAAACAAAGATAAGGCATTATGTTTATTTTTTTAAGAAGTGGGGCACTATGTTGAATTGAAATAGATATAATGTAGACCAAGGAATGGGGTGAACTCACACAGCTCGAGAGGGACCCTCCCTCCCTCCGCATCGCCCCCGCGAGGAGACCCCGACTCCCCGCCGCCGCCACTCCCATCTCCTTCCTCCTTCCTCGCCATCGCCCGGGGGCGGGGACGGGCCAAGCCATGTTGTCGCCGTCGGCGGCGGGGACCATGTGTCTTCCCACTCGGATGGAGCTGGCACGGGCCGGCGCTCTAGGCCAGAAGGTAGTGCTGCGATCGGACCCCACGACAGCGTGGCGGGCAAATCTGGCGTCCTAGCGCCCCCGTCTCCCCCGCGATGGGCGGTCAGGTGGGTGGCGCGCCTGGGTGCCAAAGACGGCGGCGGTGGTCCAGTGCGGTCAAATCTAGCGTGAGGCGACGCAAGCTGTAGTCGCCACAGGTTGCTCGTGGCCACCTCTATCGTTGTTGCGGTGGGTGGTGGTGGTGTAGCAGCAATGGGTGGAGGTGGGGCGGGCCAAGGTTGGGGACGGTGGTTCTCGTCCATATCCAACCTCGCGGCGTCACGGGCCGCGAGAGGCTAGGGTTGCGGGCGGCTGCCTTGACCAGGGCCCCCTTGGCTGGTCGGGGTGGGTGGTGGTGTTAGAAATATGCCCTAGAGGCAACAATAAATTTGCTATTATCATATTTTCTTGTTCATGACAATCATTTGTTATCCATGCTATAATTGTATTGATTGGAAACCCAGATACATGTGTGGAAATGTGGATACATAGACAACATCATGTCCCTGGTGAGCCTTTACTAGACTAGCTCGTTGATCAAAGATGGTTAATGTTTCCTAACCATAGACATGAGTTATCATTTGATAAAGGGGTCACATCATTAGGAGAATGATGTGATGGACAAGACCCAACCGTAAACATAGCATTTGATCATGTAAGTTTATTGCTACTGCTTTATCCATGTCAAGTATCCGTTCCTACGACCATGAGATCATGCAACTCCCTAACACCGGAGGAATACCTTGTGTCTCTCAAACATCACAACGTAACTGGGTGACTATAAAGGTGCTCCACAGGTATCTCCGAGGGCGTATGTTGGGTTGGCGTGGATCGAGACTGGGGTTTGTCACTCCGTATGACGGAGAGGTATCTCTGGGCCCACTCGGTAATACAGCATCACAAGAAGCTTGCAAGCAATGTGACTAAGGAGTTAATCACGGGATCTTGTATTATGGAACGAGTAAAGACACTTGACGGTAACGAGATTGAACTAGGTATGGAGATACCGACGATCGAATCTCGGGCAAGTAACATACCGATGGACAAAGGGAACTATATACGGGATTGATTGAATCATTGCCATCGTGGTTCGCCCGATCAAGATCTTCGTGGAATATGTAGGTGTTGGGTTCTAGCGTAGCTGCATCACGTGCAAAATAAAAAATTCCTACGCACAGAACATCCAAGAACATGCTATGGAGATGGATCACAGTTCGTTATCACTAGACGCGCAGTGGCGTGCGATGGAAGTAGAGTTGGGGCAGCGCGTTCGTGTTGTCCGTCTCCTCCTTGTCCGATATCCCTCGAACAGTCGGACCGATCTCCCTCGAACAACCGGTAGCCGGATCCCATGTACAGGTTCGCCAGAGTGGTGCAAGTGCACCACCTCTAACGGTATCCGCGTGTGCAGGAGGAACACCTGCGGCGAACTGCTAGGTCCGATCACACAGTCGACGGCGGCAAGTGGAGGTGGCTAGTTGCAACACATGCAAAGTCCTAATGATGGCGCCGAAGCGATCAACTGGATGGGTGTGCCGCACCTCCACTATATATAGGCATCAGGGGCGGGCTCAACTCTTGGGCCTCGCACGGATCCTAAAGCCCACGTGTTCCTTCCCTTAAGCGCGTGACCCCAGGTTCTCGTTCACTTGGTCGTGAGTCAGATCACATCCGGCTCGACCAATCGGTAGCAGCCTCTAGCAAGGCGTGCCGACTCCAAGTGTCTGATGAAGGTGGTTAGGCAAACCTGTACTTCACATTTCTATTCCCTTTGCCACACGATATATGTTGTCGTGCACAAGGCGACATGTTCATCCTTGTTGCAGCACGACCTCTTTCTCGTTCTGGTGAATCCGATCAACACTTTTGATTATCTCATAATCCTCATCGCATGGGCATACTTATCCAGGTCGGATCACCCAAGGGCCCCAAAGTATATATCTCCTAATCGAAGGGGCAAATCCCATCTTGCTCGACCATGTCTCGCAGCATGGGTCTGGACAAGCCCGAAACCTACCTTTGTAACTAGCCAGTCACGGAGTAGCATTTGGTCGGCCCAAAGCAAGTCTGTCACCATCCCGAGTACATGCACCAGCTCACGTCTTAGGACATAGAACGTATGTTGTACTAGAGATTCACAGATGACCTATCATTCCGTCTCGTAGTTGGTTCTGTCCAACTCAGACCTTATCTCGACTCGGATCCGACTACGTAGAATCCAGCCAGACCTTTCTGAGTCCATATTATCCGGCTAGCATCCAATGCTACATGGTTAGTGAGACCGAACCATCCACCGTGTCATATGCTAGTCTGATTAGTTGTGCGTCCACACAACCCTTTCGACTAGGGACCATTTAGGATAGATATCATACAATGCAAGTCTCACAAACAAGTCACGTACTTGTTAATACACATCACTAATAATGTCCAAGGACTATCTTTATTCATAAACACATAGGAAATATCATCATACATGATTGCCTCTAGGGCATATCTCCAACAGTCTCCCACTTGCACTAGAGTCAATCAAATAGACATCGAATGCCCATAGCTCTAACATGCCCCTCATGCTTGGGTTGTGGAAGTGGCTTAGTTAATGGATCTGCAACATTTGCATCCGTATGAATCTTGCATAAATTGGTATCACCTTTCTCTACGAGCTTTCGTAACAAGTGATATTTTCGGTCTATGTGCCTGGTGTTGGGGAACGTTGCATGGGAAACAAAAAATTTCCTACACACATGAAGATCTATCCATGGTGATGAGCATCTACGAGAGGGAGAGTGGATCTACATACCCTTGTAGATTGCTAAGCGGGAAGCGTTAAGAAACGCGGTTGGTGTAGTCGAACGTCTTCGCGATCCAAATCACCGTGCGTCCCGCAATCCAATCACGATCCGTCTCGCAATCCAATCACGATCCGTCCCACGAACTTGATCACAATCCGTCTCACGAACTTTGATCACGATCCTTCCGATCTAGCACCGAACGGACGGCACCTCCGCGTTCAGCACACGTACAGCTTGATGACGATCTTCACCGTCTTGATCCAGCAAGAAGGAGTGGAGAGGAAGAAGGGTTCTCCGGCAGCCTAACGGTGCTCCGGCGATGGTGGTGGAGCAATTTCGGCAGGGCTTCATGTAAGCACTGCAGAAAACCGATCTAGAGGAGAAACTATGCACTGGCGGGTAGCACGTGGCTGAAAATCTAGTGCAAAAACCCTCAATACCACCAGTATATATAGGAGGAGAGGAGGAGAGGAGGCAGCTTGGCCTCCAAGCCTTCCAGGCTTCGGCCGAACTAGGAGAGGAGGAGTCCACCTCCTCCACTCCTAGTAGGATTATGATTCATCCTTTTTTTTTCCTTTTTGCCTTTTTCCACCTTTTTCCTTTTGGGTTTTCTTCTCCAGCCACATGGGCCTTGTGTGGGAGTTTCCACCAGCCCACTAAGGGCTGATATTCACTCTCCCACAGCCCATGAAGCCTCTTGGGTCGAAATACCCCTCCCGGAGGTCTCCCGGTACACTACCGGCACTCCCGGTACACTACCCATAAGCCCGGAACTTTTCCGGCGACCAAAACAGGACTTCCTATATATGAATCTTTACCTCCGGACCATTCCGGAGCTCCTCGTGACGTCCAGGATCTCATCCGGGACTCCAAACAAACTTCGGTCACCACCATACATAACTCTATACTACCGAAACGTCACCAAACCTTAAGTGTGCAGACCCTGCGGGTTCGAGAACTATGTAGACATGACCGAGATACCTCTACGGTCAATAACCAATGGCGGGACCTGGATGTCCACATTGGTTCCTACATATTCTACGAAGATCTTTATCGGTCGAACCTCTATGTCAAGGATTCAGTTAATCTCGTATGATGTTCCCTTTGTTCTTAGGTATGTTACTTGCCCGAGATTCGATCGTCGGTATCTCCATACCTAGTTCAACCTCGTTACTGGCAAGTCTCTTTACTCGTTCCGTAATAGAAGATCCCGTGACCAACACTTAGTCACATTGCTTGCAAGGCTTATTGTGATGTTGTATTACTGAGTGGGCCCTGAGATACCTCTCCGTCACACGGAGTAACAAATCCCAGTCTTGATCCATGCCAACTCAACAGACACCCTTGGAGACACTTGTAGAGCACCTTTATAGTCACCCAGTTACGTTGCGACGTTTGATACACACAAGGTACTCCTTCGATATCTGTGAGTTGCATGATCTCATGGTCATAGGAACATATACTTGACATGCAGAAAACAGTAGCAATAAACTGACACGATCATAAGCTACGTTTGTAGTTTGGGTCTTGTCCATCACATCATTCTCCTAATGATGTGATCCCGTTATCAAATGACATCTCATGTCCATGGCTAGGAAACCTTAACCATCTTTCAATCAACGAGCTAGTTCACTAGAGGCATACTAGGGACATTGTGTTTGTCTATGTATCCACACATGTATCCATGTTTCCAATTAATACAATTATAGCATGGATAATAAACAATTATCATGAACAAGGAAATACAATAATAAACACTTTATTTATTGCCTCTAGGGAATATTTCCAACAGTCTCCCACTTGCACTAGAGTCAATAATCTAGTTCACATCACTATGTGATTTACATTGTAATGAATCGAACACCCATGCAGTTCTGGAGTTGATCATGTTTAGCCCTTGGAAGAGGTTTAGTTAACGGGTCTGCAACATTCAGATCCGTGTGCACTTTGCAAATATTTATGTCTTTCTCCAAGATATAATCATGGATGGAGTTGAAGCGTCGCTTTATGTGTCTGGTCCTCTTGTGAAACCTTGGTTCCTTGGCCAGAGCAATGGCACCAGTGTTGTCACAGAACAGGTTCATTGGATTCAGTGCACTGGGCACTACTCCAAGATCTGTCATGAACTGCTTCATCCAGACACCTTCCTTCGCCGCCTCCGAGGTTGCGATGTATTCCGCTTCGCACGTAGAATCAGCTACCACGCTTTGCTTGGAACCGCACCAGCTTACCGCTCCCCCGTTAAGAATAAATACGTATCCGGTTTGCGACTTAGATTCGTCTGGATCAGTGTCAAAGCTTGCATCGACGTAACACTTTACGACGAGCTCTTCATCACCTCCATAAACGAGAAACATTTCCTTAGTCCTTTTCAGGTACTTAAGGATATTCTTGATCGCTTGCCAGTGCTCCATTCCAGGATCACTTTGAAACCTTCCGGCCATACTTATGGCAAGGCTGACATCGGGTCTTGTGCACAGCATTGCATACATGATAGAGCCTATGGCTGAAGCATAGGGGATGACACTCATCTTTTCTCTATCTTCTGCAGTTACTGGGCATTGAGTCTTACTCAACTTCACACCTTGTAATACAGGCAAGAACCCCTTCTTGGACTGTTCCATTTTGAACTTCTTCAAAACTTTATCAAGGTATGTGCTTTGTGAAAGTGCTATTAAGCGTCTCGATCTATCTCTATAGATCTTAATGCCTAATATGAAAGCAGCTTCTCCTATGACCTTCATTGAAAAACTCTTGTTCAAATATTCCTTCATGCTTTCCAGGATTTCTATATTGTTTCCAATCAGCAATATGCCATCCACATATAATACTAGAAACGCTATAGAGCTCCCACTCACTTTCTTGTAAATACAAGTATCTCCGTAAACTTGTATAAACTCAAACGCTTTGATCACCTCATGAAAGCGATTATTCCAACTCCGAGATGCTTGCACCAGTCCATAAATGGATCGCTGGAGTTTGCAAACTTTGTCAGCATTCTCTGGATCGACAAAACCTTTGGGTTGCATCATATACAACTCTTCCTCAAGGAAACTGTCCAGGAGCGCTGTTTTTACATCCATCTGCCAAATTTCATAGTCGAAATAGGCAACTATTGCTAACATGATTCTGACAGACTTAAGCATCACTACGGGTGAGAAAGTCTCATCGTAGTCAACTCCTTGAACTTGTGAAAAATCCTTTGCCACAAGTCGAGCTTTATAAACGGTGACATTACCGTCCGCGTCTGTTTTCTTCTTAAAGATCCATTTGTTTTGAATGGCCTTTCGTCCTTTAGGTAATACTTCCAAAGTCCATACTTTGTTTTCATACATGGATCCCATCTCGGATTTCATGGCCTCTAACCATTTCTCGGAATCCGGGCCCATCACTGCTCCTCCATAGCTCGTAGGTTCATTGTTGTCCAACAACATGACCTCCAAGACAGGGTTGCCGTACCACTCAGGGGTAGTACGCGGCCTTGTCGACCTACGAAATTCAATAGCTGCTTGATCCGAAGCTTCATGATCATAATCATTAACTTCCTCTTCTACCGTCGTAGGTTCCACAGAAACATCTTTTTGCGCTGCGCTACTTTCTGGTTGAAGTAAAGGTTCAATAACCTCATCAAGCTCTATTTTCCTCCCACTCAATTCTTTCGAGAGAAACTCTTTCTCAAGAAATGTTCCGTTTTTAGCGACAAACACTTTGCCTTCGGATCTGAGATAGAAGGTATACCCGACTGTCTCTTTCAGGTATCCTATGAAGACGCATTTCTCCGCTTTGGGTTCCAGCTTTTCAGGCTGAAGCTTTTTGACATAAGCATCACATCCCCAAACTTTAAGAAACGACAACTTTGGCTTCTTGCCAAACCACAGTTCATATGGCGTCGTCTCAACGGATTTTGATGGTGTCATATTTAAAGTGAATGCAGATGTCTCTAATGCATAACCCCAAAACGATAGTGGCAAATCAGCAAGAGACATCATAGAACGCACCATATCTAATAAGGTTCGATTACGACGTTCGGACACACCATTACGCTGTGGTGTTCTGGGCGGTGTCAACTGTGAAACAATTCCACACTGTCTTAAGTGACTGCCTAACTCATGACTCAGATATTCACCTCCTCGATCAGATCGTAGGAACTTAATCTTCTTGTTATGATGATTCTCAACTTCACTCTGAAATTGCTTGAACTTTTCAAACGTTTCAGACTTGTGTTTCATTAAGTAAATATACCCATATCTACTTAAGTCATCAGTGAAGGTGAGAAAATAACGATATCCACCACGCGCTGTAACATTCATTGGACCGCACACATCAGTGTGTATGATTTCCAATAAGTCACTCACCCGTTCCATTGTTCCAGAGAACGGCGTTTTAGTCATCTTGCCCATGAGGCATGGTTCACATGTGTCAAGTGATTCAAAATCAAGTGACTCCAAAAGTCCATCAGCATGGAGCTTCCTCATGCATTTTACACCAATATGACCTAAACGGCAGTGCCACAAGAAAGTGGTACTATCATTATTAATTCTACATCTTTTGGCATCAATGTTATGAACATGTGTGTCATCACTATCAAGATTCAATATGAATAAACCCCTAACATTGGGTGCATGACCATAAAAGATATTACTCATATAAATAGGACAACCTTTATTCTCTGATTTAAATGAGTAACCGTCTCGCAATAATCAAGATCCAGATATAATGTTCATGCTTAACGCAGGCACTAAATAACAATTATTGAGGTTCATCACTAATCCCGATGGTAATCGAAGAGAGAGCGTGCCGACGATGATCACATCAACCTTGGAACCATTTCCCACGCGCATCGTCACTTCGTCCTTTGCCAGCCTTCGTTTATTCCGTAGTTCCTGCATTGAGTTGCAAATGTGAGCAACCGAACCGGTATCAAATACCCAGGCACTACTACGAGAGCTAGTAAGGTACACATCAATAACATGTATATCATATATACCTTGTTTGCCGTTGGCCGCCTTCTTGTCAGCCAGGTACTTGGGGCAGTTCCGCTTCTAGTGACCAGTTCCTTTGCAATGAAAGCACCCGGTTTCTGGCTTGGGTCCATGCTTGGGCTTCTTTGTAGGAGTAGCAACTGCTTTTCCATCCTTCTTGGTTTTACCCTTCTTGCCCTTGCCCTTGACTTTGCCATTTTTCTTGAAACTAGTGGTTTTATTGACCATCAATACTTGATGTTCTTTCTGGATTTCAGACTCAGCGACTTTTAGCATCGCAAACAGCTCGAGGACTGACTTGTTCATCCCGTGCATGCTATAGTTCATCACAAAGCTCTTGTAACTAGGTGGCAGTGATTGAAGAACTGTGTCAGTGATCGCCTCTGGCGGAAGGGCAATTCCCAACTCCGCTAGACGAGTTGAATACCCAGACATTCTGAGTATATTTTCACTGATAGACCTGTTCTCCTCCATATTGCAAGCATAGAACTTATCGAAGGTTTCATACCTCTTGATCCGGGCGTTCTTCTGAAAGATAAACTTCAACTCCTGGAACATCTCATATGCTCCATGACATTCAAAACATCTTTGAAGTCCCGGTTCTAAGCCATACAATATTGCACACTGAACTATTGAGTAATCTCCAGTACGTGCCTCCCAAGCGTTCTTAACGTTTTCGGAGGTCATGTCTTCTGGTTGGTCACCAAGCGGTGCATCAAGGACATATGATTTCTGGGAAGCTGTGAGGATAATCCTCAGATTACGGGCTCAGTCAACAAAGTTACTTCCATCATCTTTCAGTTTAGCTTTCTCTAGGAACGCATTAAAATTCAGGGGTGCTACTGCGCGAGCCATTGATCTACAACATAAATATGCAAAGTTCGCTTATACTATTGTTCAAGATAATGAGTTTAGTTAATCAAATTACTAAAGCTCCCACTCAAATTGACATCCCTCAGGTCATCTGAGTGTCACATGATCCAAATCCACCAACTCAAGTCCGATCATAACGTGAGTTGAGGTGGCTTCAATGGTGAACATCATTATGTTGATCATATCTACTATATGACTCATGTATGACCTTTCGGTCTCTTGTGTTCCGAGGCCATGTCTGTACATGCTAGGCTCCTCAAGTTTAACCCGAGTGTTCTACGCGTGCAACACTAGCTTGCACCCGTTGTATGTGAACGTAGAGTCTATCACACCCGATCATCACGTGGTGTCTTAACACGACGAACTTTCGCAATGGTGCACACTCGGGGAGAACACAATTTTATCTTGAAATTTAAGTGAGGGATCACCTTATAATGCTACCACCGTACTAAGCATAACAAGGTGCATAAAAGGATTAACATCACATGCAATTCATAAGTGACATGATATGGCCATGAACTTGTGCTTTAGATCTCCATCTTGAAAGCACCGGCATGATCTTCATCGTCACCGGCACGACACCATGATCTCCATCAATGTGTCGCCATCGAGGTTGTCACGCCTTGCATGCTTCTACTACTATTGCTACTGTTTAGCGGTAAGGTAAAGCATTACATAGCACTTAATGATTGACACGCAGGTCATACAATAATTAAAGACAACCCTATGGCTCCTGCCGGTTGCCGTACTCATCGACATGCAAGTCGTGAAATTCTATACATCACATGATCATCTCATACATCACATATATCACATCATGTAATTGGCCATATCACATCACAACATACCCTGCAAAAACAAGTTAGATGTCCTCTAATTGTTGTTGCATGTTTTACGTGGCTGCTACGGGTTTCTAGCAAGAACGATTCTCACCTACGCATAAACCACAATGGTGATACATAATTTGCTTTTCAACCTTCTCAAGGACCGCCTTTGTCGAATCCGATCCAACTAAAGGGAGAGAAACTGCCACCCGCAAGCCATCTAGGCAACAAGTTGCGTCGAGGGAACCGGTCTCTCGTAAGCGTATGAGTAATGTTGGTCCGGGCCGCTTCATCTCACAATACCGCCGAACCAAAATCCGACCAAGGGAGGAAGCAATCTAAGCATCAACACCCACAAACCTTTTGTGTTCTACTCGAGATCTCATCTACACATAGACCTAGCTCATGATGCCACTATTGGGGAACATTGCATGGGAAACAAAAATTTCCTACACACACGAAGATCTATCCATGGTGATGAGCATCTACGAGAGGGAGAGTGGATCTACATACCCTTGTAGATCGCTAAGCAGGAAGCGTTAAGAAACGTGTTGGTGTAGTCGAACGTCTTCGCGATCCAAATCACCGTGCGTCCCGCGATCCAATCACGATCCGTCCCGCGATCCAATCACAATTTGTCCCGCGATCCGATCACGATCCATCCCACGAACTTGATCACGATCCGTCTCACAAACTTTGATCACGATCCTTCTGATCTAGCACCGAACGGACGGCACCTCCACGTGCAACACACATACAGCTTGATGACAATCTTCACCGTCTTGATCCAGCAAGAAGGAGTGTAGAGGAAGAAGAGTTCTCTGGTAGGCTGACGGCGCTCCGGCGATGGTGGTGGAGCAATTCCGGCAGGGCTTCGCCTAAGCACTGCAGAAAACCGATCTAGAGGAGAAACTATGCACTGGAGGAACGGGTAGCACGTGGCTGAAAATCTAGTGCAAAAACCCTCAATATTACCAGTATATATAGGAGGAGAGGAGGAGAGGAGGCAGCTTGGCCTCCAAGCCTTCTAGGCTTCGGTCGAACTAGGAGAGGAGGAGTCCACCTCCTCCACTCCTAGTAGGATTAGGATTCATCCTTTTTTTCCTTTTTGCGTTTTTCCACCTTTTTCCTTTTGGGTTTTCTTCTCCAGCCACATGGGCCTTGTGTGGGAGTTTCCACCAGCCCACTAAGGGCTGATATTCACTCTCCCACAGCCCATGAAGCCTCTTGGGTCGAAATACCCCTCCCGGAGGTCTCCCGGTACACTACCGGCACTCCCGGTACACTACCGATAAGCCTGGAACTTTTCTGGCGACCAAAATAGGACTTCCTATATATGAATCTTTACTTCCGGACCATTCCGGAGCTCCTTGTGACGTCCAAGATCTCATCCGGGACTCCGAACAAACTTCGGTCACCACCATACATAACTCTATACTACTGAAACATCACCAACCCTTAAGTGTGCAGACCCTGCGGGTTCGAGAACTATGTAGACATGACCGAGACACCTCTACGGTCAATAACCAATGGAGGGACCTGGATGTCCACATTGGTTCGTACATATTCTACGAAGATCTTTATCGGTCGAACCTCTATGTCAAGGATTCAGTTAATCCCGTATGATGTTCCCTTTGTTCTTCGATATGTTACTTGCCCGAGATTCGATCGTCGGTATCTCCATACCTAGTTCAACCTCGTTACTAGAAATTCTCTTTACTCATTCCGTAATACAAGATCCCGTGACCAACACTTAGTCACATTGCTTGCAAGGCTTATTGTGATGTTGTATTACCGAGTGGGCCCTGAGATACCTCTCCGTCACACGGAGTAACAAATCCCAGTCTTGATCCATGCCAACTCAACAGACACCCTCGGAGACACCTGTAGAGCACCTTTATAGTCACCCAGTTACGTTGCGACGTTTGATACACATAAGGTACTCCTCCGATATCTGTGAGTTGCATGATCTCATGGTCATAGGAACATGTACTTGACATGCAGAAAACAGTAGCAATAAACTGACACGATCATAAGCTACATTTGTAGTTTGGGTCTTGTCCATCACATCATTCTCCAAATGATGTGATCCCGTTATCAAATGACATCTCATGTCCATGGCTAGGAAACCTTAACCATCTTTCAATCAACGAGCTAGTTCACTAGAGGCATACTAGGGACATTGTGTTTGTCTATGTATCCACACATGTATCCATGTTTCCAATTAATACAATTATAGCATGGATAATAAACGATTATCATGAACAAGGAAATACAATAATAAACACTTTACTTATTGCCTCTAGGGCATATTTCCAACACCTGGTCTTGTGGTGTTGTCTCGGCTCCTTGGCATGTGCGATGGCACCTGAATTATCGCAATAAAGGTCCAACGATTTTGACCACCCCGGGAACACACTAACATATTCCAGGAACTTCCGAATCCAAACACCTTCCTTTGCGGCTTCACAAGCCGCAATGTATTCGGCCTCTGTTGTGGAGTCGGCCACCGTATCTTGCTTGGAACTCGTCCAACTCACTGCTCCTCCATTCATGACATACACGAATCCAGTTTGCAATCGACAATCATCCCTGACGGTTTGGAAACTAGCATCAGCGTAACCCTTTACGCAGAGCTCCTCCTCACCTCCATAAACTAGGAACATATCTTTAGTCCTTTTCAGGTACTTCAAGATAGTTTTCACCGCTGCTTAGTGACTCTCACCTGGGTCAGCCTGGTATCTGCTTGTTAAGCTTATTGCATAGGCAACATCAGGCCATGTACATAGCATGGCATACATGATGGATCCAATTGTTGAGGCATATGGAATCCTACTCATCTGGTTTCGCTCATCAGAAGTCATAGACTCTGAGTCTTGCTTAGCCTTATACCATGTGAGATGGGCAAGAACCCTTTATTGGCCTCACTCATGTTGAACCTCTTCAAGACTTTGTCTATGTACGTGCTCTGGCTTAAGAGAAGAAGCCTCCTCGATCTATCTCTATAGATCTTGATGCCTAAAATGTACACCGCCTCTCCCATGTCTTTCATCGAAAATTTGACATTCAATGATTCCTTGACTGAGTTCAGCATCGAAACATCATTTAGGATCAGCAGTATGTCATCCACTACAGGATCAAAAATACTACCGAGCTCCCACTAGACTTCTTGTATAAACAATAGTCCTCATCGTTCTGGATGAAACCAAGGTCAACGATGACTTCATCAAAATGAATGTTCCAACTCCAAGTTGCTTGCTTCAATCCATAAATGGATCTCTTGAGCTTGCATATTTTACCAGCGTTAGTTGGATCGACAAAACCTTCGGGTTGTATCATGTATACATCCTCTTTTAAATTTTCATGAAGGAAAGCCGTTTTGACATCCATCTGCCATATCTCATAATCGAAATATGCATCTATAGCTAGCATGATCCTCACCGACTTTAGCATCGCTACCAGCGAGTAGGTCTCATCGTAGTCAATTCCTTGAACTTGTCCATAACCTTTAGCAACAAGCCGAGCTTTGTGGATCTGAACATTTCCATCCACATCGGTTTTCTTCTTAAAGACCCATTTGTAACCAATGGTAACTACGCCAGGTGGCGGATCAACCAAGTCCCAGACTTGATTGTCATCCATGGACTTTAACTCGAATCTCATGGCCTCTAGCCATGCCTCGGAATCTGGGCTCACCATCGCTTTTGCATATGTGACCGGCTCGTCGCTTTCTAGCAACAAAACGACGTGCACTCTACGCAATCTTTCTGACCTCCGTGGCTCCGGTGCCGACTCCACTACTGGTTCTCTGACCAACTCCAGTGTGATCTCATCACCAACTGAATTTCTTCGAGTCGCACCATTCTCCCACTGGCCTCCCGACTGAGAAACTCTTTCTCTAGGAAAACTCCGTTCCGAGCAACAAACACTTTGTTATCTTCTCGGTTGTAGAAGTTATATCCCAAGGTTTCCCTCAGATATCCCACGAATATGCATTTATCCGACTTGGGTGTAAGCTTGTCTGACATGAGCCGCTTGACAAATGCTTCACAACCCCAAATCTTTAGAAAAGACAAACTAGGACTCTTCCCAGTCCACATCTCATGTGGTGTCTTGTCTATGGATTTTCATGGTACCCTATTAAGTGTGAAAGCTACAGTTTCTAGAGCGTATCCCCAGAATGACAAGGGTAAATCTGATTTGCTCATTATCGACCAAACTATGTCTAACAAGGTTCGATTTCTCCGTTCTGACACACCGTTTCTTTGCGGCGTACCCGGAGGTGTGAGCTGAGGTACTATACCTCAGCATTTTAGATGATTATCAAACTTCAGCAGTTTTATCATCTTGTCGAGCTGATTTTCAACCTTGTTCTGAAACTCTTTGAACTTTTCAAAAGTTTCCAACTTGTGCCTCATCAAATAGTATATCCATATCTACTCAAGTCGTCGATAAAAGTCACGAAGTAATGATAGCCACCTGTGTCCGTTGTGCTCATTGGACCACACACATCACTCTGTATAAGCTCCAACAGCTCGGACTCCCTCTTGCAACTCTTTGCAAAAGGTGAATTAGTCATCTTTCCTAGCAAGCATGATTCGCATGTCTCGAATGACCCAAAGTCGGACGAAGTTAGGAGTCCATCATCATGGAGCTTCTTCATGCGTTTCAGACTAATGTGTCCAAGCCGGCAATGCCAGAAGTATGTCGGATTTATCTCATTAGGCTTATGCCTCTTGACATTCACATTATAGACTGGTTTTGTTTCTAGATTTAAAATAAATAGCCCGTCTACTATGGGTGCATAGCCATGGAACATTCCATTCAAATAAAATGATCAACCATTCTCCTTTATATTGAATTCATAACCTTGACTCATCAAGCATGGGGCAGAAATAATGTTCTGACTAAGTGCGGGAATGTAATAACAATTGTTCAATTCCAAAATAAATCCAGAAGGAAGCTTGAGATGCATCGTGCCGACCTCCAACATAGCAACTCTTGCTTTGTTGCTGACCCTGATGTCAATCTCCCCTTATGCCACACGCCTAGTTCTTACCAGCCCCTGCATCAAGTTGCAAATATGAACAACCGATCCGGTATCAAATACCCAAGAGCTACTAGGTATGTCAGCAAGGTAAATGTCTATAAAATATGTAACAAGTGTACCTTTGCCTGAAGAAGCCTCTCTGGCCTTCTTGCCGTGCTCAGCAAGCCACTTGCTACAGTTCCTCTCCCAGTGACCAGCTTCCTTGCAATGAAAGCAAATGGTCGTTGAGTTCGGTCCGGACGTCGGCTCAGCGATGGAGACAACCTTCTTCGTGCCCTTTGCCTTACCCTTTTTCTTGGACCAACTCTTCTTTAACTTAGCCGAGTTCTGCAGCATCAACACTTGATGCGTGCCTTTTCTTAATATCTTGCTCTGCCACCTTGAGCATGCATCATCTTGATCACATGCGGGCTTAGTGGATCACCCTCTTTTAGCTTACAATCCGTCAAGGATTACCAGACATTAAACCTCTCGGTCCTAGGCTGCACCTGAAACATGCTCTTCGTACTCTCGACCATATCAAAAGCCTGAATGTTTTTGAAATGTTGTTGCAAATCGGGCTCCATACAAGACAGCATGAGGCAGTTGATCTCGTTTGATTCATCAACGAGTTTCTGGTGGGCATTCTTGGTTGTGGCATTAGCATTCTCGGCAGGTTCCTCTGGAAGTGGATCCTCTAGAACATGTTCCTTTTTATTGTTCCTGAGAACAATTCTCAAATTTCTATAGCAGGTGGTAAAGTTTGTTCCATTCAGTTTACCCTTTTTCAGAATTGATTTCAATGCAAAGTTGGGTTGAGCAGGTAGTGCCATTGATCTACAACAAACAATATGCAAGCACTAAGCATTGTGTTTATGTAGAGCAATGCAAGTCTTAAACAGAACTACTCCCACTGAAGTGAGCATCCCCCCGCAAACTCTTAGTGATTCAGGGCCCGTCTAGCGCGGGCGACTAGTGAGCTTTAGCATCACTGCTAGCCAACTTGTCTATCTAGTAAGCAACACCTTGCTAATCGTATCTCTATATGACTCCTATCGGTTGGGTAGGTATCTCCCAACCTTCTTTGCCACAAGGCCCAAAACCGTTTTGATAGCCTTGTCAAGTTAACCTGATGCAGTGCATATCCATGTCTGACACGAACCCTCCAGTTCAAGGACACCTAGTAGCACCTCAATTTTATGAGCCCACTACCAGACGTACTTGATGTGCGAAGGTGCAACATCTGGAATGGCAATATGCTTGATATTAATGAGGGATATTTCTACCATGCTAACATGCATAGAAATAAGAAGCAATATCCATCACATATAAACATAAATATGCGAAATAGTATGTCTCCTTCATGAGCGTCCTTCCATGGCCAACTCCTACTCCGATGACCAAGGAGGAACTCCATCTTGTTCGTCACGCCGGGACACCAAAGCTTCGAACTTGATCTCTGTCCTCCAACTACTACAACTAGTAATGAATTTACAAAGAATCACAAGTCGACATGCAGGTCGTTATACAATATAATGACAGCACTTTGGCTCCTACCAACTGACAACCATGACACGTAGGTCATGTTGAGTTACACACATGCATCACATACATATGAGCCATACTATTCACATCAAACCTGGAAAACAAACTTATGCATAGAATCGCATTCTACCGGTTTGTGTGATTGTATATGAAATACAAGGCGCTATGCACATTTTCGGAAATCACAGATCAAATCTGTATTCCGATCACGCCAAATTTTCTGATCTGGCCGATCTAATCGATCATTGTGAACCCGATTTGGATTTACGTTTCATAGTTAACCCCGATGGCGGAAAGCGATCGGTAGGGGTAGGTTGTGTCACAACCTCTTCGATTCCGATTGACAGAAAACATAGCCTCAACGATCCCGATGTGCACTTGATTGCATCAACCGTGCACATAGTCGATCTCATGAACGACGATAGATATCATCCGCCGCCTCCACATATCTAGTATGCATCTGATCTGAATCCAAATCCTATAACAGAGGCTCTGATACCACTGTTGGGTTCTACCATAGGTGCATCGCATGCAAAATAAAATTTTCGTACGCGTAGAACATCCAAGAACATGATACGGAGATGGATCACAGTTCGTTACCACTAGACGCGCAGTGCCATGCAACGGAAGTAGAGTTGGGACAACGCGTTCGTGTGGTCCATCTCCTCCTCGTCCAATCTCCCTCGAACAGTCAACCCGATCTCCCTCGAACAACCGGTCGCCGGATCCCACATACAGGTTCTCCGGAGCGGCGCAAGTGCACCGCCTCTAACTGTATCCGCGCGTGTAGGAGGAACACCGTGCGGCGGACTGCTAAGCCCGATCACATAGTCGGCAGCGGCAAGTGGAGGTGGCTAGTTGCAACACATGCAAAGCCCTAATGATGGCGCCAAAGCGATCAACCAGATGGGTGTGTCGCACCTCCACTATATATAGGCATTCGGGGCGGGCTCAACTCTTGGGCCTTGCACGGATCCTAAAGCCCACATGTTCCTTCCCTTAAAGTGCGCGGCCCCTTAGGTTCTCGTTCACTTGGTCGTGAGTCAGATCACATCCGGCTCGACCAATCGGTAGCGGCCTCTAGCAAGGCATGCCGACTCCAAGTGTCTGATGAAGTTGGTTAGATGAACCTGTACTTCACATTTCTATTCCCTTTGCCACACGATATATGTTGTCGTGCACAAGGTGACATGGTCATCCTTGTTGCAGCACGCCCTCTTTCTTGTTCCGATGAATACGGACTATCTTTATTCATCAACACATAGGTAATATCATCATACATGATTGCCTCTAGGGCATATCTCCAACATTAGGAGCCCATATGGGCATCCAGGTCCCTCTATTTGTTATTGGCCGGAGAGTGTCTCGGTCATGTATGCATCATTCTCTAACCCACAGGGACCGCGCGCTTAACGTTCGATGGAGATATGGTATTAACAAGTTATATGTATTGGTCATCGAATGTTGTTTGTAGTCCCGGATGAGATTTCGGACATGACGAGGAGCTTTGGAATGGTCCGGAGGTAAAGATTCACATATGGGAAGTTGGTATTCGGGTCCCGAAATAGTTTCGAGACTTGCCGGTTTGGTTGGACATGTCAGAAGGGGTTTCGTGGGCCACCAGGGAGGTCCACCTACCCCGGAGGACCCCATGGGCTGAAAAAGGGGTGGCACACCAGCCCCTGGTGGTTTGGTGCCTCACGTCCCCAAGGTACATGCGTCCAAGGGTCGAGGTTTCCCTAGGGTGGCCCCGACGCCCCTAGGGAAACCCTAAGGGAGTTCCCTAGGGTGGCCGTCGCGCCCCTAGGTAAACCCTAAGGCAGTTCCCTAGGGTGGCCATTGCGCCCCTAGGTAAACCATAAGACAGTTCCCTAGGGTGGCCATAGCGCCCCTAGGGAAACCCTAAGGCAGTTCCCTAGGGTGGCCGCCGCGCCCCAACCGTAGGAAAGCCGCGGACAGCCACCCCCATATATATATGAGGGGAGAGGGAGAGCAGCCGCACCACAAGCCATGGCGTAGCCCTCCCTCTTCCTCTAGATCATTTTTCTCCCTCGTTCGTGTCACGGTAACGTTTGGCGTAGCCCTGCCGGGAGAGCTCCACCACCACACCGTCGTGCTGCTGGAGAACTCATCTACTACTCCGCCCTTGCTCATTGGATCGAGGAGGTTGAGATGTCATCGAGATATACGTGTGCTAAACGTGGAGGTGCTGTATGTTCGGTGCTAGATCGGGACGGATCGTGACAGGATCATGGGACGGATCGTGATTGGACTGCGAAGACATTCGACTACATCAACCGCATTTCTTAATGCTTCCCGCTTAGCGATCCACAAGGGTATGTAGATGCACTCCCCCTTTCGTAGTTGTTGATCTCCATAGATAGATCATGGGTGTCATAGGAAAAAAATTGTTTCCCATGCAACGTTCCCCAACAGTGGTATAAGAGCTAGGTCTATGCGTAGATAACATGCACGAGTAGAACACAAAAGAGTTTGTGGGCGTTGATATTCAGATTTCTTACCTCCTTAGTCTTATCTTGATTCGGCAGTATTGTGGGATGAAGCGGCCCGGACCAATCTTACTCGTCCACGTACAAGAGACCGGTTCCATCGACTGACATGCAACTTGTTGCATAAAGATGGCTGGTGGGTGTCTATATCTCCCACTTTAGTTGAATCGGATTTGACAGAGGCGGTCCTTGTGTAAGGTTAAATAGCAACTTGAATATCACCGTCGTGGCTTTGCGTAGGTAAGAACGGTTCTTACTAGTTGCCCATAGCAGCCGCGTAAAACTTGCAACAACAAAGTACAGGACGTCTAACTTGTTTTTGCAGGGCATGTTGTGATGTGATATGGCCAAAGACATGATGTGATATATGTGATGTATGAGATGATCATGTTTTGTATATATTATCACGACTTGCATGTCGATGAGTATGGCAACCGGCAGGAGCCATAGGGTTGTCTTTAATTTATTTTCGCTTTTTGCTTTACTTTATCACTATGAGTTAGCAATAGTTGTAGAAGCAATAGTTAGCGCGGCAACCACATGAAGACACAATGATGGAGATCATGGTGTTATGCCGGTGATGATGGAGATCATGGTGTTATGCCGGTGATGATGGAGATCATGTCGGTGCTTTGGAGATGGAGATCCAAAGCACAAGATGATGATGGCCATATCATGTCACTTATATGATTTACATGTGATGTTAATCCTTTTATGCATCTTATTTTGCTTAGGACGATGGTAGCGTCATAAGATGACCCCTCACTAAAATTTCATGATAAAATTGTGTTCTCCCCAAGTGTGCACCGTTGCAAAGGTTCGTCGTTTCGAAGCACCATGTGATGATCGGGTGTGATAGACTCTATGTTTGCATACAACAGGTGTAAGACAGATTTACACATGCGGAATACTTAGGTTAAACTTGACGAGCCTAGCATGTACAGACATGGCCTCGGAACACAGGAGACTGAAAGGTCAAACATGAGTCATATAATAGATATGATCAACATGGAGATGTTCACCATTGAAACCACCTCATCTCACGTGATGACCGGACTTGGGTTGGTGGATTTGGATCATGTTGCACTCAGACAACTTGAGGATGTTGATTTGAGTGGGAGTTCTTTAGTAATATGATTAATTGAACTCATTATCATGAACATAGTCAAAATACCTTTGCAAATTATGTCGTAGATCAATAGCTCGGGCTATAGCTCCCCTATATTTTGATATGTTCCTAGAGAAAAACTAAGTTGAAAGATGGTACTCCCTCCATTCCTTTTTATAGTGCGCCTTAGTTTCTAGCTCTTATACCAAGACATGATCTGACACTTTTATTTGGACTGGAATTGCCCCTTGTCTGCTCAAACTGTCACAGCACGTGGGTGCTGCAGTGCTCCAGCCGAGGGTTATCTTCGTCCAAATACCCTCACGCGCACTACATTCCGGAATATGCCTCAAAACTTTATACGCACTATAATTTGGACTAGAGGGAGTAGTAGCAATTATGTGGACTGGGTCCGTAAACTAAGGATTGTCCTCATTGTTGCACAGAACGCTTATGTACTTGATGCACCGCTTGGTGCGCCAACCCCTCAAGCGTCATCTGTGGGTGTTGAGAACATCATACAGGCATGTTTTTATGACTGCTTGATAGTTCGGTATGTCATGCATTGCGGATTAGAATTGAGGCTCCAAAGACATTTTGAACGTCAAGGAGCATATGAGATGTTCCAAGAGCTGAAATTGGGATTTCAGGCTCGTGCCCGTGTTGAGAGGTATGAGACCTCCAACAAGATTATTTGCCTGCAAGATGAAGGAGAATAGCTCAATCGGTGAGCATGTGCTCAGATTGTCTGGGTGCTACAATCGTTCGAATCAAGTGTGAGTTGATATTCCAAATAAGATAGTGGTTGACATAGTTCTCCAAGTCACCGACACCAAGCTACTAGAGCTTCATGATGAACTATAACATGCTAGGAATGGAGAAGATGATCCCTAAGCTATTCGTGATGTTTTACACCGCGGAAGGTAGAAATCAAGAAGGAGCATCAAGTGTTGGTGGTTAGTAAAACCACTAGTTTCGAGAAGGTCAAGGGCAAGAAGGGAAACTTAGAGAATGGAAAGGCAGTTGTCGCTCCAATGAAGAAACCCAAGGTTGGACACAAACCCGAAACTGAGTGCTTCTGTTACGAGGGGAACGTTCATTGAAGCGGCACTGCCCCAGATACTTGGCAGATAAGAAGGCTGGCAACGTCAACAAAAGTATATTTGATATACATGTTATTGATATGTACCTTACTAGTACTCCTAGTAGCACCTGTGTATTAGATACCGATTCAGTTGCTAATATTGGTAACTTCGAAATAAAAGCTACGGAATAAACGAAGACTAGCTAAGGGTGAGGTGATGATGTGTGATGGAAGTGTTTCCAAGGTTGATGTGATCACCATCGCACGATCCCTCTACCTTTGGGGTTAGTGTTAAACCTGAATAAATGTTATTTGGTGTTTGCGTAGAGCATGAACATGATTAGATCATGTTTAGCGCAATACAGTTATTAGTTTAAGTAAGAGAATAATGGTTATTCTGTTTTCATGAATAATACCTTCAATGGTCATGCACCCAATCTGAATGGTTTATTGAATCTCGATCATAGTGATACACATGTTCATAATATTGATGCCAAAAGATGCAAAGTTAATAATGATAATACCCATACTTGTGGCCCGACCGCTAAGTTCATATTGGTGTAAAGCGCATGAATAAACTCCATGCTGATGGATCTTTGGACTCACTCGATTTCGAATCGCTTGAGACATGCGGACCATGCCTCATGGACAAGATGACCAAGACCGTATTTTCCAATATGATGGAGCGGGCAAGTGACTTATTGGAAATGATACATGTTGATGTATGCGGTCCAATGAGTGTTGAAGCATGCGATGCATATCGTTATTTTCTTACCATCACTTATGATTTGAGTAGATATGGGTATATTTACTTAATGGAACACAAGTCTGAAACGTTTGAAAAGTTCAAGCAATTTCAGAGTGAAGTTGAATATCATCATGACAAGAAGATAAAATGTCTATGATATGATCATGGAGGTGAATATCTAAGTTACGAGTTTGGTATGCAACTTAAGACAATGTAGAATTTGTTTCACAACTCATGTCGCCTCGAACACCATAGTGTGATTGTGTGTCCGAACATCGTAGTCGTGCTCTATTGGATACGGTGCATACTATGATGTCTCTTACCAATTTGCCACTATAGTTTGGGGGTTATGCATTAGAGACAACTACATTCACTTTAATAGGGCACCACCTAAATCTGTTGAGATGACACCGTATGAATTATGGTTTGGCAGAAACCTAAGCGGTCATTTCTTAGAGTTTGGGAATGTGACACTTATGTCACATAAGCTCGAACCCAAAGCGGAAAAGTGCATATTCATAAGATACCCTAAAGCAACAATTGGTTATACCTTCTGTTACAAAGGCAAGGTCTTTGTTGCCTAGAATGGATACTTTCCAGAGAAGGGTGTTCTCTCGAAAGAAGTGAGTGGGAGGAAGGTAGAACTTGATAAGGTTGTCGAAACTTCACTTGAATTGGAAAAGTAATGCGACACAGAAAGGCGTTCATGTGATGCATAAACCAATTGAAGAGGAAGCTAATGATGATGATCATGAAACTTCGGATCAAGTTACTATCGAACCTCGTAGGTCGACAAGGACACATACTGCTCCAAGCGATACGGTGATCTTGTCTTGGAGGTCATGTTATTAGACAACAGTGAACCTATGAGATATGAAGAAGCGATGGTGGGCTCGGATTCCAACAAATGGCTAGGAGCCATGAAATCCGAGATGGGATCCAAGTATGTACTTTGCTAGACTTGCCCGATGAACAACTGGACGTTAAGTACAAATGGACCTTTAAGAAGAAGACAGACGCTGATGGTAAATGACACCATTTATAAAGCTCGGCTTGTTGCAAAGAAGTTTCTGACAAGTTCAAGGAGTTGACTATGATGAGACTCTCTCACTTGTATAGATGCTAAAGTCTATTGAAATTATGTTAGCAGTTACTACATTTTTCGATTGTGAAATTTGATAGATGGATGTCAAAACAGAGTTTCCTTAACGATTTCCGTGAGGAAAGGTTGTATGCAAGGTTGTCAGAATCGTGATTCTGTTATACGATTATATGACTTTACAATTCAAATTAACCCCTCCGATTCTACGATTTTAGTTCATAGAATCTACGTTTCTACGATCTTGATAATGAAGATTCTATGATTTGCGATCCTATCATCGGAGTTCCGATCCGATTCAGAATTGCGATTCTGACAACCTTGGTTGTATGTGATACAACCTGAAGGTTTTGTCGGTCCTAAGTATGCTAAAATTTATGCAAGCTCTAGTGATTCTTCTATGGACTTGAGAAAGCATCTCAGAGTTGGAATATATGTTGTGATGAGGTAATCAAAGCTTTGGGGTTTATACAAAGTTTATAAGAAACTTGTATTTACAAGAAAGTTAATGGGAGCACTATAGAATTTTTGATAAATATATGTGGATGACATATTGTTGATTGGAAATAATGTAGAATTTATGAAAAGCATAAAGGGTTGTTTGAAAGGAGTTTTCCAAAGGAAGACCTGGATAAAGCTACTTAAATGTTGGGCATTAGGATCTATAGAGATAGATCAAGACGCCTGATAAGACTTTTAATGAGTACATACCTTGACAAGATTTTGAAAGAGTTCAAAATGGATCAGTCAAAGAAGGAGTTCTTGCCTTATTTGTAAGGTGTGAAGTTGAGTAATACTCAAAGCTCGACCACGACAGAAGAAAGAGAAAGGACGAAGGTCGTCCCCTATGCCTTAGCCATAGTCACTATACAGTATGACATGTTGTGTACCGAACCTAATGTGTGCCTTGCCACGTGTCTAGCAAGGGGTACAAGAGTAATCCAAGAGTGGATCACTAGACAGCGGTCAAAATTATCCTTAGTAACTGGAGGACTAAGGAAATGTTTCGCGATTATTGAGGTGATAAAGAGTTTGTCGTAAAGGGTTACGTCAATGCAAACTTTGGCACCGATCCAGATGACTCTGAGTACCAAAACGGATATGCTTAGTGGAGCAGACATTTGGAATAGCTCCAAGTGGGGCGTAGTAGTAGCATCTACAGTATGAAATAGAGATTTGCAGAGTATACACGGATCTGAATGTTGCAGACCTGTTGACTAAGACCTCTCTCACAAGCAAAACATGATCAAACCCCAGAACTCATTGGGTGTTAATCACATCACTACTACATAATGGTCCAAAGACGACACATCAATTAGAGACCCTTCGACAAAGTTGCGTGCGATGACCAAATCGCAAACGGTATAGTTATAGCTCTGTCTCTAATGACGTTAACTGTGTGCGATGGCATATCCATCAAATACGATCTATGAAATAGTTGCATGTGCGGCGTTTGGCAAACAGTTGACCTAGATAAACTGTTTGTGATTGGACAATATAACGCAAACATTTATAAATATACAAGTGTGTGCGATGTACGACATACAGTTCACCTGATAAACTGTTTGCGCTGATCAAGAAGAACACAAACGATTGTCCACATGATCACGTGTGCGATAGAAGGCATACATGTCACTCGGATGAATTGTCCGTGATGAGATAAAATAACATAAACGGTTTCATAGATCAAGATGTGTGTGATAGACAACATACAGACCACTGGGATGAACTGTGTGCAATAAGCAAAAATAACACAAATGGTTTCTCAGATCAAGATGTGTGTGATGTACATAGGCCACTCGGATGTGTTGTGGGCAAACGGTTCCGGATAAAGAACTGATAGGGACTGATGAAATCATCACCGACGGATTTAGTTGTTTATTCCGTATGCGATGTGATTTGCTCAATGTGCCCACAAACATCTATACTCTGTTTACAAGAACATGATTTCATAACCAAATTAAACATCCAAATACACACATGACATTGGCGCACACCTCAATAAACTATTACATGCATAATAAACTTAGACCTCTAAAACTATGAATATTTTGGCAAAGAGGGAGTATGAGAATTGAGAAACGATCATCAAATCGTCTACTTCTTGTGACGCTTGCCGCCAGCGCTCTGCTTGTGGCTCGATCCCTTGTTGTCTTCAAGTAGGAGGCACTTCCTCATGTCAACGATCCGCCTGAACATCTCGTTGCATGTGTACGCTTCCTTGGCCACGGCCTAGAGGTGATATTCATCCAGCTTCTTCATCGAGACCCTGTGCCAGACAGGCTTGTTCTTGTCGCACTCAGCCTTCATGTCAGCGTAGTAGGGGTCAATGATGGCCTCGGCCAGGACAACATGAGAGTCCATGTTATTCTTGCTACCCAAACCTTGTAGTGTCCGCGGATGTCGACAAGCTTCTGGCAGGCCAAGCCCGAAGTCTTGAGCACCTTTGGATCGTTGGTGGTGTCCACCATAGCAAACTTGTAGTCAGGGCTGTTTACAAACCTGATGAAACACTCGCAAGGCACTATGGCCATGCAATAGTGGTAGAGGAGGACGTGACGGTCCATGCACAACTGGGCGACGGCAACCTTCTAATCATGCCCGACACGCTCGCCGGTGTAAGTGAGGTCGAAGCCGACCACATTGTACTTGTCATCCGCATCAAGCAACCGCTCCATGGTGTCGATGGAGTCCTCCACCATGCTAGGGTCATTGGTGTACACCGCCGTGAGGTTCGTCTTCCTCATGTGGGTCTCCACATGATGCACGTCGAACTCCATTGGAGCGTCGTTGGACATCCTCTCTGTATGTGTCATCTAGGGTGTGCTTATTGTGTTGTCGGACACAATCGAAAGCGTGAAGAGACTATGTCTAATTGTTGTGGGTATAAATGGGGGTCGAACGTTCTGGAAAACCAGCATGTTCGAATGGTAGTTTTTACAATGCGTGATTCAGTCGTGGAGCACGTAACTACATGGGGCGAGGCGCGTGGCGCAACCGCATGCATATGGAGCCCCAAACATGATCATGGGCCGGCCCCAAGCGCTAGCAGAGCACGTAGAGGGGCGCAAGAGCAGAGCACACACAGTGACGCGAGAGCAGAGCACGCGGTGGGACGCGAGGTCAAACCATACCACTCTGTACTTGTCCTTGTCAAGTAACAGGTCCATGACGTTGGAGTTCTCCATCGAAATCGGATGTTTGGTGTACACCACCGAGAGCCCCGCAAACCAACATGACATGTCTACTATGGCATGCATGGTGAACTGGCGCTTGTCATCGGCAGCCACTGCGAGCACCATTAGAGCCGCGCACGATACCCTCGGTTGTGGTTCTGCTTCTTAAGGTCCGCATATTAATCATCAATTACATATTAATGTCCAGATATTAAGTTTCCATTGCATACTAAGGAAAAGATAGTACTACCAAAATAAGAGTCTCCCTCATAAGATGCCATTTGCATGGTTGTATCACAAATGACAAAAATAGCACAAAGGTTCAAATTCTAGCATTACAATGCTCAAATTCAAAGATTAGAAGGTTCAAACCAATAATAGAAATGAAATTCAGTTTATGTAGAAACTTTGTCATGCAGCTCTAGACTCCCACGTTGATCTGCTGAATATGAACATATATAATAGGTTCATATTGATATTACTACTAGTTTGGCAACTTTAATATTTATGCAAAGCGATCCACCACTGACATGTCATTTATGAGCTTGGCATTAGGACTTCTGAATAGTCTGTCAACTGAAGTTACAAAACAAAATTGAGCTTGTGGAGAGACTTTCCCATTCTGTCCTAATCGTCGGAGATGATCATCAAACCATTCTTTTTTGTGCAATAAATGTAGGGAAAAACTCATTATCTCTAGCACACTTGCTCTCACAACAAATAACCTGGTGAATATAATCTCCGATAAGGTCCCTCGGTAGAAGTTCAAAGTAATTTTTGAGAGATGGAGATCAAGGCATTCGATGGGATTGTTATATTGTATCACATTATCTACTACTGGGCCTAACTGTATCTGCAAAAGAAGAGAATGTATTAGTGCTTGGACACATAAGGGACCTCTTACGATTTGAAGGGTTTCAAAAATTGAACTCCCTTCTGGTTAAAATTTAACATGAAAGAGCATCACCTTGATATGTATGTAGCTTCTGTAGGAATGGAAAGCATCTCAACAATCTGACAACTTGGTCCAGGACGGGGCCGATAGATTCTACTGCAAAGACCTTCACTATATGTAGATACGGGGTCAAGCTTGTCGATATGATTTTCTGGATGACAGATGAACATACATCTTTAATAGAGAAAAAATGTTAATTCAAGAATGAGAAGAGGGAGACCGTTGTACCTGGACGGTTATGGATCAAAAAACAAGTTCAGATAAGTCGATGGGCGAGTAGCCAAACACTGTCAATTTCTATGCATGAATGACCTTGATTCTTGTTGGACCTTGTTGATCAACAACAAGTTATCTCTAAAGTAAAGGCACACTTATAATGACCATTTGGTGATTGACCTTGTGCGATCTCCTGTTGCAGCACCAGCAATACACACAAATTGCCCGGAGACTCATGGAGGTGATGTGGAGGCTACTCAACCCATTGATCACCTGAATATGAAGGTACTCAAGCACAGTACAGCTGTGGATCAGGCGCTCCATGTCGTCGTTAGGGATGCAGACGACGACGAACTCAAGGTGCTTCAATCGAGGTAGCAAAAGAGCGGGATTGGCGTTAATCTTGGGGAAATGGCAGTTCAAGAACCTTGCGAAGCGCAGCATTAGCGCGAGGCGCAGCGTGGAGGGTGGCAGCGGGCGCATATGTCCATCATTAAAAGTGAGCTCCTCGAGATGATCTAGGGCTAGCAATAAGAACCACTCGTCAAGCTTGGCTCGGTCCTTGCCACTGGAACGGTACTTGCCCATGGTAAGGCCTTTGATTCGGCGATAGTGCGTGCCGAGGATCTGGGATAATGCATCCAAGCATTTGCGATAGCCAGTGCAAAGCATGTGCTCACTGATGAGGTCAAAGGGGGCGGAGTGCCATAGGGGGCGCCACCGCTGGGAGAGGACGATTGTGCTCACGCCATCTTGAATAGGGAGGAGGAAGATGATGACTCTCAACATATCATCGGGGAGGCTGCTAACGAAATCTAGGCCTATAGGAGGCGCTTGATTTTCTGGCTCAGCCCGCCTCCGCTTGTTGGCAACCTCGACCTCCACCTCTGGAGAATGGACGCCATCGGCTCTTTGTGTCAAGAGTAGAGCAATGGGAGGATAGTGATTATGTAGCTAGATCGTGGTAGAATAACAGTGCATTGGTAATTACAAGTTACTAGGTAGGAACAGTTTAAACATATTAAGAAAATTAAATCCCAATTGGTTACTGAAATACTACACAGTTACTTTGATATTGCTACGCAAGTCAACATGCAGATACTAGAAAGAACACTTACTTCCAACCAAAGTTGGACGGAGGATGTCGTCGGGGAAGTTAGCATTTATCATATGGTCAGGATCTTTTAGGTGCAACGAATTTTAGTGCCAGCTTTAAGTACATAAAACTTAGAAATTTCTGCACAAAGGCCTTCTTCAAAACAGGAGTGACAATCTTCATGAAGTTTTATGGAAACAACAAAAATCCATGGTTTGTGCTCAATATGACATCCCTGAAGTCTTTAGTTATGTAAAGGCCAAGATTTAGTGCTACAATTGTCGTTGCAACACAAGGGATGTATTGTAGGAATTGATAAAATTGTTAAATAATAGGGTAACATAATAGTATGGGAGTAGTAGTTAAAAGAACAACATGCACACCGGTTGATATGAAAGGACAAAAAAATTACAAGTAAACAGATAATGTAACCATGATGTCGTGCAAATATATATGAGAGTAAACGAAAGAACAATACAAAATTAATTTTCCTAATATAGAAGGAGAAGAATAAGAAGAAGAAGAAATCACATTTGACGTAAATGTTGCATGTGGCACCTTTTATCCAAATGTAGCAATCTATAATATAGGTTCAGAAAATAATAATTGGCAATGCAAGTCAACCCAGGTAGTGTGAGATTGAACATACCATGCGCTTCGTGAAGTCGTCTGGTACGGTGAGATGGAACTCCTTGGTTTTTTTGGCCGAGTCCGCATAGCCATGATGTGTCCTTGCACTGTACACTCTAGGAATGAAAACCCTCGAACTGGCTAGAAGAAACATGAATCCACGGCAATTTTCCAAGAGGTGATTAAAAGGGGTCGATGGACTGGGATAAGAGATGAGCGGAAATATTTCAGTAGATTAGTTACCTGGTTCTTCATGGGAAACAACCCAGTACCGAAGATTCTCCAATCGGGCGAGCTGGGTCGACAAGAGCAGCGTCGAGAAAGTCAGTGCCGATAGGCCGCAACAATCGGCCGTGGAGATATGCGGTGGCATTTTGCGACAGTCGGCGGCAGCGACAGACGTTGAGCTAAGTGGTTGTCGTGGGGATAGGCGGTGACATGCATGGAGAGTTCCGGAGTACTAGTGCTAGTGTATGTGCTACTAGGGTGGGGAGTGGGAGGGGGAGGGGAGCAGGTGAGGGTTTTGTGACGTGTGGGTGCTGAGGTTTTCTTTTGAAGTGGTGTTGATGGTTCTTGTCCTAGAATAGTGTGCTTCGAAGGAAACGGTTTATTAGATCCAATCGTGTGTGATAAATCTTATATAAATATTACTCTCATGTAAACTAGCACTCCTGTGTGATGGAGATACCGCACAATGAAAGTCGTCGCATAGTTTTAATCTCGGGAAAAATATAATACACAAGCATAGATATAATACACACAAACTAGATAGATTCAATCCAACATTTTTTCTGAAACGATCAATCCAACATTTCATCTTCATGCTTGATCGTTAAGATTCTCCAGGAACTAGGCGTACGCGGCGTGCGCTATCCTGCGAGAATACTTCTGCTTGAAAGAGCCAACGGTTTGTCCTCTTGCATGCGCCAGAACACTAGAGTACGTGTTGTTAATCTTATGGTTGCAGAATGGGCATTCATAGCCCCTATTCTTCCTCACACACCTGTTATGCTTTTCAACCATAAGCTCTCTAAGTGTTTTCCTCTTGAACCTCTCCTGGATGTCTTCATCCTCGCTATCCACATCGTCAGATAGCACCTATGCATAGTAAAAATGTGACATCTGTATATTTTATAATGTGAATTCACAAGGCAAAGTTTATGAAACATACTATATAATGCGACAACGTGAACCCTAAATCAAAGCTAATTGGTTTGATGCCAAAAGTTGCCATGCCATATTTTAGCAACTGCCAAATGTTGGCTAGAGAATGGTTGCATAACAATTCTCGTTATCAATCTCACAAAAGGTTGCGAAATGTTGACAACTTTTAATTTTGCCAAATATTGGCAGCAATGCCAGATGTTGGTAGCAAACCAATCAGCCTGTTATCTGTATTTATCAAAAATGGGTATATATGACCAACCGGTTCTCCGTCCAAGTCGTTGTCGTTGCTAGAGTGTTCGTCGGAGTCGCTGTGGACCATCGGCTCCGGCAGGGGAAGCATGGCGGCGACAACATCAAGGCTGCGCTGCTGTCCGTACAATACGTCATTTTCGATGACGACAATCTCTATGCCCACCTTCACGCTCTCCTCGGGTGCTTCGCGGGCACCGACGTGGTTACTCCCTCCCATGGTGCAGGGAGCCACTGATGACGATTGAGAATGGTGGCGAGGATGCAGGGTGTGAGAGAGGATTGTGTGTAGCGAGAATGTTAAAACCAACGACTCGTGTGCGGTTAATATAGGGGAGTTGGGACTTGAGAGGGAGGCGGGCGGTGGTTTAAAGGGATGGCTCGCCTCCTAGTGGGCCGCATGCGCGTCGGACTGCTGGCATGCGCACTGTCAATTCACACGTCTGACGACACATCTCCCTGCGAAATTGTGCAACGAACACGCCTCCCATCAATTCACACACCTTCTTGCACGCATCCTCGTCAGCCTGCGAGGCGACCAACTAGAATGCATCTCATCAAATCATATCTGCGTGCAAGGATTGCGGGGTGTGTGTTGTATTTGTGCGAAGCTACGGCACTTACTCCCTCCATTTTTAATTAGTCTGCATATTAAAGCTGACTGAAGTCAAACTTGATATAGTTTGACCAACTTTAAAGAAAGAAATAGAAATAATTATCATGACAAATATATATAATGTGAAAGTACATTCAATAAAGAATCTAATGGTAATGATTTTTAATTGTAAAGATTAACATTGTTGTCTAAATTTGGTCAAGGTTTACAAAGCTTGACTTTAACCAACGGTAATACGTGGACTAAATAAAAACAGTTTGGATTAATAAACCGCCTGCAATGTAAACGTGACGGTTCTGTGTTGCATCTATTAATAAGTCCCCGTTTGCAAAAAGCTTGGATGAAAACTTCTCTAAAATTGGAAAATTTATTTACCACGACCTATAAGTTCCCTATCACGAAATCATGCCAATGTTCCATGAATTCTAACTTAGTTGGGCGTCTGCTGGAATTTGAAAGCCAAGAGTCAATGTTTGTGGCCCCGATATGTTCGAAATTTATTGTTTTTCATGGGGACTAAACATGCACCCAAGACAAAAAAATGAATTTCTAATCCATTCGGGCGCACAACCGCGTGTGCGTATAGTTCAAATTTGAAGTTTACAAGTTAAATACCTAAGGAATCAATTTAATGTATAAAATGTCTTAATGTTCTTTAAAAATCAAATTTTAACATTGCACTCATATTGTCACATGTGCACTACATAAAAAAGTTTGACATGCATGCCTCAAAGTGAAGGTGGTGTGGTGGGACGAGTGGGGGTGTGGGGTCCGGCACACAATACGCGTCGTATGTGCGCCACCAAGTGGAGTTGTCCAGTTAGTTAGGCATCAAGCTGACAACGGGGATTACTCAGGCAGGTATATTGGAGTCCCATCCCCATCCTCATCACCGCCCTCCCATTCCTGTCACCATCTCTATACCCGTGCATGGGGATAAAAAGTTTCCCATCCTTGTCCCCATCACCGCCCTCCCATTCCTGTCACCATCTCCGTACCCATGTGCGGGCATAAAAAGTTTCCCATCACCGTCGCCACTTCTTTATCCCCGTGGGGGAACCCAACATGCACTTAATAACAACATTCAATAGCATTTCAGTAAAAAAAACTGTATTTCGACGCAATAAATAATATGTTGTGGCTAAGTTCGGGATTTCTTAGGGATATTTGGGCTGGATGGGCGGGATATGTGGAAATTTGGGTGATCGAGGGGGCAAATTACGTGGGGTCTACTATTTTTAGAGCCCACATGTAAGTACTTCATGGTTAAGGCGGGTAATGCTATATACATCCCATCCCCATCCCCGTCCTGCACGCTGGGTAAGGTATTTGACCCACCATCTTCCTCATGGGAATTCAAGCTAGAACTTCTTCGTGCCCCAATAGAGTAAACACCCATGTGGATGCGGGTAACGGTTTAACCATTGATAGCTTCAGGTGAGGCACACGTGGCACGTCAAAAGTCGTGCATTGGGTATATATTTAAAGCATCTCGATCATGACCTTTTTCATGCATATGTTTGTGTCTCATGCATGCGGTGGTGGTCCTCATACACTCACTCATGCGGTTACCACCGACACACCCATTCATTGCCCGTGTGTGGTCTATCACCTTGGGTGGCATGCACGAGAGGGGTTTGATCAAATGTGGATTCATCGTAGTTCGTGTTTTGGAGAATATCATGGTGAGATTATGGACGAAAGTTTGGGCGCATGTGTGCACGCGCGTGCCCATTGTACAAGTTGTGGACCTCCATTTTTTCTGATTTGCAAAGGTGCCACATGAAAGGTGTGCATTGGGTATTCAAAACATCACACAACACCTCAGTACATATGTTGGGGCAGCATGGAGGCGGTGATTGTCCTCGGACACCGCCCCCTCGCACAATTATTAGTGTCACCTCCCATTTGTGGCCTAGCACACTTTTGTACTACAACGAGAGTTTAATTATTGTGGATTCTTTTTTGGTCGATGTTTGCGGTAGGCCATGGGTATTAGACTACATGGTATAATTTGAGTGTGTGTAGTGTACGCATCAATGTCTCTCCCATCGGCTCAAATGGGGGGGTATATATATACTACGTGTCATGAACCTCGCTTTCCGTGTGGACTTTAAGATTCCTGAGGAAGGTGTGCCATGCTAAAGTTTGTGTGCTGGGTATGTAAACATAACACTTCCATGCATATGTTTGATCCACGCTTAGATGATGATTGTCCTTGGATACTCCTTCGTGTGGTTGTCATTGGAAGGTCCATTCCTAGACCCACATGGATGTCCATCACATTGACTGACAACAAGAGAGAGGTTACCATGGTGGAATCTTCAATTGTTTTGTGTTATGGTATATATTATATAGGTCATTTGAGTTTCCTTACCCAAGTCTGATCACACGCGTACATATGCGTGAATCGTTCCCATCGACGCTCGGCATACTAGTTGTACACGTCATGAACACTCGCTTGGGGGGGGGACTTTCCGGTTCCAAAGCATGTGACACATCAAAGTTGCACATGAGGTATATATTAATGAATCCAAACGCAACACAACATCTGTACATATGTTTGCACCACCAGCAGATGATGGCTGTCTTCGACACTCCACCGCGTGGTTATCGGCGTCACACCCATTCATGGGCCTCGGTGGATGTCCATCCTTCCGACCGACTACGGGAGAGGTTTGACCAAAATTTTGATTCTTTGGTCGGGATGTCCGTGTTGCGAGGCGTATGGTCCATAGTCCACCTTTGACCGGAAAAGAGATGGGGTGGTTTGACCATGTTGGATTCATGTATATGTTTCATTTGTGTTAAGGCATGAGTGATATGCAAAACCTGTTTGGGGGCATGTATTCGTGGCTAGGATTCCCCCTCCACCGACACGAAGTGGCGACTGAGGAGACATGTGCCACATCAAAGTTGCGCATTCCGTATTGTGAATGATCAAGCCACCCTGTGCATACATATTTTTGTTCGACATGCAGGCGTCTATGTGTTCTGACCCCTTTCCCGCATTTTTTTATGAAATGCTCCGATATATTATTATTACCCTAGGAGTAAATAGCAAACGATTCGAATGTAACAACCATTTGCGATTGTACACACAACAGAAACCATTCCCTCCGTCGTTGGCACATCAGCATGCTCCACCGGTGGGTGCTGGACATGATTGGGTTCCATGAGACTTCCCTCGTGAAACTATCTACCACCTTGAGCCATTTGAAAAATGGCGGTTCCCAGAGTTTTTCCTATTTGATAGCACACACTTATTATGTTTCTGTTGTGTGCGATTGACATGGCTTGAGACTGCGTTTGTATTTCCCCAAAGAGGAAGGGATGATGCAGCATAGCTATAGCAAGTATTTCCCTCAGTAATGAAACCAAGTTTATCAAATCAGTAGGAGAACCAAGCAACACTATGTAAACGGTACCTACACACAAAGAACAAATACTTGCAACCCGACGCGTAAGAGAGGTTGTCAATCTCTCCACGGTAAAAGATAGATTGGTTTGTATGAGATTGGATAAATAGATGGTGTAAGAACACAAAATAAAAGATGTAAATAAAAAGTGCATCATGGTATTTTTAAGTTTTTAGAACAATAGATATGAAAGCAAATGCGGAAAAAGATAGATCGGGAAGCGATATTTTAAAAGATAGACCCAATGGCCGTAGGTTTCACTAGTGGCTTCTCTCATGAGTATAACACACGGTGGGTAAAGAAATTACCATTGGGCAATTGATAGAAGATAAAATAATCATGACAATATCCAAGGCAATGATAGTTATATAGGCCTCATGTCCAATATTAGTAGACCGAAATGATTCTGCATCTACTACTATTACTCCACACATCGACCGCTATCCAGCATGCATCTAGTGTATTAAGTTCATGGAGAAACAGAGTAATGCAATAAGAACGATGACATGATGTAGAAAATATCTATTCATGTAGTAATAGACCCCATCTTGTTATCCTTAATAGCAATGATACATGCGTGCCTCGCCACCCCTTCTGTCACTGGGAGAGGACACCGCAAGATTGAACCCATCACAGAGCACCTCTTCCCATGGCAAGAAAAATCGATCTAGTTGGCCTAACTAGACCAAATATTCGAAGAAGAAATACGAGGCTATATGTAATCATGCATACAAGAGATCAAAGAAGACTCGAATAATATTCATGATCATGAACTCAAACTTCATCGGATCCCAACAAGTACACCGCAAAAAGTCATTACATCAAATAGATCTCCAAGAGACCATTGTATTGATAATTAAAAGGGATAAAGGAAGCCATCAAGCTACTGCCTACTAACCCAGAGGTCTATGGCGGACTAATCACGCATCATTTGAGAGGCACCCATGAATACGATGCACCCCTCTATGATGGTGTTAGATTGGATCTCGTGGTTCTAAAACTTGCGGCGGTTGGAATCATGTTTCGTCGACTCCCCTAGGGTTTTTGGAATATTTGGGTACTTATAGAGATGATAGGCGGTGGAGAGGGGTCCCGTGGAGGGCACAACCCACCAGGCTGTGCTAGGGGCCTCTGGCGCGCCCTGGTGTCTTGTGGCCTCCACAGCCCTCCTCTCAGGTGCTTCTTTGGTCCCCTATTTGTCTTTTGGCCCAAAAAATCTCCAAAAAGTTTTGCGGTGTTCGGGCTTCATTTGGTATTGATAT
Source organism: Hordeum marinum (assembly GCA_022496015.1). Classification (NCBI taxonomy): domain Eukaryota; kingdom Viridiplantae; phylum Streptophyta; class Magnoliopsida; order Poales; family Poaceae; genus Hordeum; species Hordeum marinum. Next base: position 332,102,584 of record CM039674.1, read on the forward strand.
TCTGGGAAGTAAAAAAACAAGCAAAAAATAGAAACTGGCACTTGGCACAATGTTAATAGGTTAGTCCCAAAAAATGATATAAAGTTGCTATAAAATGATTGTAAAACATCCAAGACTGATAATATAACAGTATGGAACAATCAAAAATTATAGATACGTCGGAGACGTATCAGCATCCCCAAGCTTAATTCCTCCTTGTCCTCGAGTAGGTAAATGATAAAAACATAATTTTTGATGTGGAATGCTGCCTAACATGTGCATCACATATTCTTTTCTTTTGTAGCATGGACATTTGGACTTTTAGATGGTTAAAAGCAATAGTCTAGGTTTGACATGAATACTTTAATAATTAAGCATACCAACAAGCAACCATGTCTTTCAAAATATCAACACTAAAGAAAGTTATCCCTAGCCCATCATGCTAAATCATTGATGCATTCACGAAACACACTCAAATATTAGCAACATCTAATGCTCAAGTATGATAATAGTGTCCCCAAGTGTTGGGGAACGTTGCATAGGAAACAAAAAATTCCCTGGGCACAGGCAAGATCTATGCATGGTGATGAGCATCTACGAGAGGGAGAGTAGATCTACATACCCTTGTAGATCACTAAGCAGGAAGCATTAAGAAACACGGTTGATGTAGTCGAACGTCGTCGCGATCCAATCACGATACATCCCGTGATCCAATCACGATCCTTCCCGCAATCCAATCACGATCCTTCCGATCTAGCATCAAACGGACGACACCTCCGCGTTCAACACATGTACAGCTCGATGAGGATCTCCACCTCCTTGGTCCAGCAAGCGAGGGTGGAGAGGTAGATGAGTTCTCCGGCAGCACAACGGCGTGGTGGCGGTGGTGGTGAAGCTGATCCGGCAGAGGTTCGCTAAGCAATACCGAATAGATCTAGAGGAGAAGCAATCTAGAGGGAGGGCAACACGTGACTTTTCAGGTGGTGGCTGCCCTCAAAAACCCTCCAATATATATAGGAGGAGAGGGGGTAGGTGGGAGGCCCTAGGGTTTCCCCTAGGGCCCTTGGCCCACACAAGAGGGGAGGAGTCCACCTCCCACAAGGGAGGTGAAATCCTAGTAGGACTCCTTCCCACTTGGCCTCCTCCCCACCCCCTTGCGCATAGGCCTCTAGGGGCTGGCTGCCCATCCCACCAGGGGCTAGTGCGCCACCTCCTATGCCCATGTGCCCTGTGGGGTGGGTGGGACCCACTTGGTGGACCCCCGAAACCCATTCATCACTCCCGGTACACTTTTGGTAGTGCCCGAAACTTTTCCCAAACCCAAATACCACTTTCCTATATATCAATCTTTACCTCCTGACCATTCCAGAGCTCCTCGTGACGTCCGTGATCTCAACTGGGACTTCAAACAACCTTCGGTTACCAACATACATAAATAAATACTACCAAAACGTCATCGAACCTTAAGTGTGCAGACCTTGCGGGTTCGAGAATTATGTAGACATGACCGAGACACCTCTACGGTCAATAACCAATAGCGGGACCTCGATGCCCATATTGGTTCCTACATATTCTACGAAGATCTTTATCGGTTGAACCTCTATGTCAAGGATTCAGTTAATCTCGTATGTTGTTCCCTCTGTTCTTCAGTATGTTACTTGCCCGAGATTCGATCGTCGGTATCTCTATACCTAGTTCAATCTCGTTACTGTCAAGTCTATTTACTCGTTCCGTAATACAAGATCCTGTGGCTAACTTTTTAGTCACTTTGCTTGCAAGGCTCATTATGATGTTGTATTACCGAGTGGGCCCCGAGATACCTCTCTGTCACACGGAGTAACAAATCCCAGTCTTGATCCATGCCCACTCAACAGACACCCTCGGAGATACCTGTAGAGCACCTTTATAGTCACCCAGTTACGTTGAACCATTTGATACACACAAGGTACTCCTCCGATGTTAGTGAGTTGCATGATCTCATGGTCATAGGAACATATACTTGACATGAAGAAAACTATAGCAATAAACTGACTCGATCATATGCTATGTTTATAGTTTGGGTCTTATCCATCACATCATTCTCCTGATGATGTGATCCTGTTATCAAATGACATCTTATGTCTATGGCTAGGAAACCTTGACCATGTTTTATCAACAAGATAGTCTATTAGAAGCATACTAGGGACATGGTGTTGTCTATGTATCCACACATGTATCTGAGTTTCTGATCAATACAATTCTAGCATGGATAATAAACGATTATCATGAACAAGGAAAGATGATAATAACTAATTTATTATTGCCTCTAGGGCATATCTCCAACAGTCTCCCACTTTCGCTAGAATCAATAGTCTAACTCACATTGCTATGTGATTTACATTGGTATGAATCTCAAATCCAATGAGTTCTGGGGTTCGATCATGTTTTGCATGTGAGAGAGGTTTTAGTCAATGGGTCTGCGACATTCAGATCCGTGTGTACTTTGCAAATATCTATGTCATATTGTAGATACTGCTACCACGCTCCACTTGGAGATATTCCAAATGTTTGCTCCACTATACGTATCCGGATTTCTACTAAGAGTCATCCAGATTGGTGGTAAAGCTTGCATCGACGTAACCCTCTACGACGAACTCTTTATCACCTCCATAATCGAGAAATGTTTCCTTAGTCCTCTAGTTACTAACGATAATTTTGACCGCTCTCCAGTGATCCAATCCTGGACCACTCGTGTACCCCTTGACAGACTCATGGCAAGGCACACATGAGGTGTGGTACACAACATGGCATACTATATAGAGCATATGGCTAAGGCATAGGGGATGACCTTCGTCCATTCTCTTTCTTCTGCCGTGGTCGAGCTTTGAGTCTCACTCAACTTCACACCTTACAAATCAGGCTAGAACTCCTTCTTGGACTGATCCATTTTGAACTTTTTCAATATCTTGTCAAGGTATGTGCTTATTGAAAAATCTTATTAGGCATGTTGACTATATCTATAGATCTTGATGCCCAATATTTAAGTAGCTTCATTCCAGGTATTCCTTCGAAAAACTCCTTTCAAACAACCCTTTATGCTTTCCAAAAATTCTACATTATTTTTGATCAACAATATGTCAACCACATATACTTATCAGAAATTCTGTAGTGCTCCCACTCACTTTCTTGTAAATACAAGTTTCTCATAAACTTTGTATAAACCCAAAAGACTTTGATCACCTCATCAAAGCGTATATTCCAACTCCGAGATGCTTGCTCTGGCCCATAGAAGAATCGCTGGAGCTTGCATACCTTTTAGCATCCTTAGGACTGACAAAACCTTTTGGTTGTGTCACATACAACCTTTCCTTAAGGAAACCGTTAAGGAAACAACATTTTGACATCCATCTACCAGATTTCATAACCAAAAAATTCAACAACTGCTAACATAATTCCAACGGACTTTAGCATCGATACGGGTGATAAAGTCTCATCGTAGTCAACTCCTTGAATTTGTCGAAAACTTCTTTGTGACAAGTAGAGCTTTATAAATGGTGACATTTACCATCAGTGTTTGTCTTCTTCTTAAAGGTCTATTTGTACTTAACGGCCTGCCGTTCAACGGGCAAGTCTACCAAAGTCCATACTTGGTTTTCATACATGAATCCTTTCTCGGATTTCATGGCTCCCAGCCATTTGTTGGAATCCAAGCCCACCATTGCTTCTTCATAGCTCATAGGTTCACTTTTTTCTAACAACATGACCTCTAAGACAGGCTTAACGTACCACTCAGGGGCGGTACGAGTCCTTGTCAACCTACGAGGTTTGGTAGTAACTTGATTCGAAGCTTCATGATCATCATCAATTGCGTCCTCCTCACCTGGTGTAGGAGTCGCAGAAACATCTTTATGCGTCCTGCTACTATCCAACTGAAGTGATTGTTCAACAACCTCATCAAGTTCTACTTTCCTCCCACTCAATTCTTTCAAGAGAAACTCTTTCTCGAGAAAGGACCTGTTTTTCAGCAACAAACACTTTGCCCTCGGATCTGAGATAGCAGGTATACCCAACTGTTTCCTTAGGGTATCCTATGAAGATGCACCTTTACGCTTTGGGTTCGAGCTTATCAGATATAAGTGCTGCATTCCCAAACTCTGAGAAATGGCAGCTTAGCTTTCTATCAAACCATAATTCATACGGTGTCATCTCCGCGGATTTAGATGGTGCCCAATTAAAGTGAATGTAGTTGTCTCTAATGCATAACCCCAAAACAATAGTGGCAAAACGATAAGAGACATCATAGTACGCACCATAGCGAATAGAGCACGACTACGATGTTCGGACACACCATCACACTATGGTGTTCAAGGTGGTGTGAGTCGTGAAACAACTTCCACATTGTCTTAAGTTGTATACCAAACTTGTAACTCAGATATTAACTTCCATGATCATATTGTAGATATTTTATCTTCTTGTCACGATGATCTCAAACTTCACTCTGAAATCGCTTGAACTTTTCAAACGTTTCAGACTTGTGTTTCATTGAGTAAATATACCCATATCTACTCAAATCATTAGTGAAGGTAAGAAAATACAATATCCACCGCATGCTACAACACCCATTGGACCGCGTACATCGACATGTATGATTTCCAATAAGTCACTTGCCCGCTCCATCAAATCGGAACACAGGGTCTTAGTCATCTTGCCCATGAGGCATGGTACGCATGTCTTGGTCAAATCGAAATCAAGTGAGTCCAAAGATCCATCAACATGGAGTTTCTTCATGCACTTTACACCAATATAACCTTAACAGTAGTGCCATAAGTATGTGGTACTATCGTTATTAACTTTGCATCCTTTTGGCATCAATATTATGAACATATGTATTACTATGATCGAGATTCAATAAACCATTCACATTGGGTGCTTGACCATTGAAGGTTTTATTCATGTAAAGAGAATAACTATTATTCTCTGACTTAAATGAATAACCGTATTGCAATAAACAAGATCTAATCATGTTCATGCTCAACGCAAACACCAAATAACATTTATTTAGGTTCAACACTAATCTCGAAGGTAGAGGGAGCATGCGATGGTGATCACATTAACCTTGGAAACACTTCCAACACACATCGTCACCTCACCCTTAGCTAGTCTTCGTTTATTCCGTAGCTTTCATTTCAAGTTACTAATATTTATCAACTGAATCGGTATCTAATACCCAAGTGCTACTAGGAGTACTAGTAGGGTACGCATCAATAACACGTATATCAAATACACTTCTCTTGACGTTCCCAGCCTTCTTATCTACCACGTATCTAGGGTTGTTCCGCTTTAGTGACCGTTCTCCTCATAATATAAGCACTTAGTCTCGGGTTTGGGTTCTACCTTGGGTTTCTTCACTGGAGTGGCAACTAGCTTGCCATTCTTGAAGTTTTCCTTTATTGCCCTTGCCCTTCTTGAAACTAGTGGTTCATCTAACCATCAATACTTAATGCTCCTTCTTGATTTCTACCTTCGCGGTGACAAATATCGCGAATAACTCAGGGATCATCTTCTTCATCCCTGGCATGTTATAGTTCATCACGAAGCTCCAGTAGCTTGGTGGCAGTGACTTGGAGAACTATGTCAATCACTATCTTATCTGGAAGATCAACTCCCACTTGATTCAAGCGATTGTAGCACCTAGACAATCTGAGCACATGCTCATTGATTGAGCTATTCTCCTTCATCTTGTAGGCAAAGAAACTTGTTGGAGGTCCCATACCTCTCAACACGGGCATGAGCCTGAAATCTAATTTCAGCTCTTGGAACATCACATATGCTCCGTGACGTTCAAAACGTATTTGGAGCTTGAATTCTAAGCCATAATACAAGACGCGCTGAACTATCAAGTAGTCATCAGGACGTGCTGTCAGATGTTCACAACATACACAGTCGCCGCTTGAGGGGGTGGCGCACCGAGCGGTGCATTAAGGACATAAGACTTCTGTGCGGCAACTCGGGACAATTCTCTGATCAAGGACCTAGTCTGTATAATTGCTACCATCATATTTCAACTCTATTTTCTCTAGGAACGTATCAAAAAACACAAGGGGGGTACAACACGAGCTAGTGATCTACAACATAATTTGCAAAGACAACTTTGGACTATGTTCATGATAAGGAGTTTAGTTAATCATATTACTTAAAACTCCCACTCAAATTGACATCCCTGAGGTCATTCGAGTGTTACATGATCCAAATTCACCAACCCAAGTCCGATCACTATGTGAGATGAGGTGGTGTCAATGGTGAACATCTCCATGTTGATCATATCTAATATATGACTAATGTTTGACCTTTCGGTCTCTTGTGTTCCGAGGCCATGTCTGCACATGCTAGGCTCGTCAAGTTTAACCCAAGTGTTTTGCATGTGCAACACTGGCTTGCACCCATTTTATGTGAACCTAGAGTCTATCACACCCGATCATCACGTGGTGCTTCGAAATGACGAACTTTTGCAACAGTGCACGCTCGGGGAGAACACAATTTTATCTTGAAATTTTAGCAAGAGATCACCTTATAATGCTACCGTCGTCCTAAGCAAAATAAGATGCATAAAAGGATTAACATCACATGCAAATCATAAGCGACATGATATGGCCATGAACTTGTGCTTTTGATCTCCATCTCCAAAGCACCGGCATGATCTCCATTGTCACCGGCATGACACCATGATCTACATCAATGTGCCTCCATTGGGGTTGTCGCGCCCACCATTCTTCTACAACTATTCCTACCGCTTAGTGATAAAGTAAAACATTACATAGCGCTTAATGATTGACACATAGGCCATACAATAATTAAAGACAACCCTATGGCTCCTGCCGGTTGCCGTACTGATCAACATGCAAGTCATGATATTCTATACAAAACATGATCATCTCATACATCATATATGTCTCATCATGTAATTGGCCATATCATATCACAACATACCATGCAAAAACAAGTTAGAGGTCCTCTAATTATTGTTGCATGTTTTATGTGGCTCCTACGGGTATCTAGCAAAAACAATTCTTACCTACGCAAAACCACAACGGTGATACACAAATTGCTATTCAACCTTCTCAAGGACCGCCTTTGTCGAATCTGATCCAACTAAAGTGGGAGAGATAGACACCCTCCAGCCATCTTTATGCAACAAAGTCACATGTCAGTCGATGGAACCGATCTCTCGTATGTGGACGAGTAAGGTTGGTCCGGGCCGCTTCATCCCACCATACCGCTGAATCAAGAAAAGACAAGGGAGGAAGCAATCTGAGCATCAACGCCCACAAACTCCTTTGTGTTCTACTCGTGATCTCATCTACGCATAGGCCTAGCTCTGATACCATTGTTGGGGAACATTGCATGGGAAACAAAAAAAATCCTACACACACGCAAGATCTATCCATGGTGATGAGCATCTACGAGAGGGAGAGTGGATCTACATACCCTTGTAGATCGTTAAGTGGGAAGCGTTAAGAAACGCGGTTGATGTAGTTTAACGTCTTCACGATCCAAATCGCAAGTCATCCCGCGATCCAATCACGATCTGTCCCGCGATCCAATCACGATCCATTCGCGATCCAATCATGATCCGTTCGCGATCCAATCACGGTCCTTCCAATCTAGCGCCGAACGGATGGCACCTCCGTGTTCAGCACACATACAACTCGATGATGATCTCCACCTCCTTGATCTAGCTAGCGAGGGTGGAGAGGTAGATGAGTTCTCCAACAACACAATGGTGTGGTGGCGGTGGTGGTAAAGCTGATCCGGCAGAGCTTCTCTAAGCTATACCGAACAGATCTAGAGGAGAAGCAATCTAGAGGGAGAGAGGGCAACACGTGGCTTTTCAGGTGGTGGCTGCCCTAAAAAAACTCCAATGTATATAGGAGGAGAGGGGGTAGGTGGGAGGCCCTAGGGATTCCCCTAGGGCCCTTGGCGCACACAAGATGGGAGGAGTCTACCTCCCACAAGGGAGGTGGAATCCTAGTAGGACTACTTCCCACCCCCTTGTGCATAGGCCTCTAGGGGCTGGCTACCCAGCCCACTAGGGGCTGGTGCGCCACCTCCTAGACCCATGTTTCCCCTAGAGTGGGTGGGCCCCACTTGGTAGACCCTCAGAACCCATTCGTCACTCTCGGTACACTACCGGTAGTGCCCGAAACTTTTCCGGAACCCAAATACCACTTTCATATATATCAATCTTTATCTCCGGACCATTCCAGAGCTCCTCGTGACGTCCGTGATCTCAACTGGGACTTCAAACAAACTTCGGTTACCAACATACATAAATAAATACTACCAAAACGTCATCGAACCTTAAGTGTGCGGACCCTCAGGGTTTGAGAACTATGTAGACATGACCGAGACACCTCTACGGTTAATAACCAATAGCGGGACTTGGATGACCATATTGGTTCCTACATATTATACGAAGATCTTTATCGGTTGAACCTCTATGTCAAGGATTCAGTTAATCTCGTATATCGTTCCCTTTGTTCTTCGGTATGTTACTTGCCCGAGATTCGATCGTCGGTATCTCTATACCTAGTTCAATCTCGTTACCAGCAAGTCTCTTTACTCGTTCCGTAATACAAGATCCCATGGCTAACTCTTTAGTCACTTTGCTTGCAAGGCTCATTGTGATGTTGTATTACCGAGTGGGCCATGAGATACCTCTCCATCACACGGAGTAACAAATCTCAGTCCTGATCCATGCCCACTCAACAGACACCCTCAGAGATACCTATAGAGCACCTTTATAGTCACCCAATTATGTTGTGATATTTGATACACACAAGGTACTCCTCCAGTGTCAGTGAGTTGTATGATCTCATGGTCATAGGAACAGATACTTGACATGCAGAAAACTATAGCAATAAACTGACAAAATCATATGCTATGTTTATAGTTTGGGTCTTATCCATCACATCATTCTCCTAATGATGTGGTCCCGTTATGAAATGACATCTCATGTCTATGGCTAGGAAACCTTGACCATCTTTGATCAACGAGCTAGTCTATTAGAGGTATATTAGGGATATGGTGTTGTCTATGTATCCACACATGTATCTGAATTTCCGATCAATACAATTCTAGCATGGATAATAAACGATTATCATGAATAAGGAAATGTGATAATAACTAATTTATTATTGCCTCTAGGGCATATCTCCAACACCTAGTTGGTGCTTTATAAGAGAAGATGGAGACTCAAATAAAAGTAAAAACTGCGTAAAGTAAATAGATAGGCCCTTCACAAAGGGAAGTAGCGATTTTTAGAGGTGCTAGAGCTCAAAGTTTAAATTGAGAGAGATAAAATATTTTGGGTGGCATGCCTTTCCTGTCAACGAAAACGACCGAGAGCTTTCAATACCTTTCCATTCTAGATATATCAGAAGAGGTTCCCAAATAGATAATAAAGTTTATTCCTCTTTCCACCATTCTTTCACAATCCATGGCTAGCTGAATCCACGATTGTCTTCCATACCAACACTTTCCAAGGAATTTATTATTTCACAACATAAAGTAAATTTCTTTTTCATTTCAGGACTGGGCATCCCTATTACTGCCGTACTCTTGTGCAATGACACATGAATAAACACTCGTCTTGAGAATAACACATCTAGCATGGAAAAATAGCGGTCACCCCCTTCCGCTTCATGAGCGGTACAAGCACACAAAAAGGAAATTCATTTTGAAAATTGGAGATGGCACATACAAATTTGCTTGGAACGACATGGAAATGCCACATATATGTAGGTATGGTGGACTCATATGGCAAAAGTGGGTTTCAGGATTTTGGATGCACGAGTAGTATTTCTACTTAGTACAAGTGGAGGCTAGCAAATAGATTGAGAAGCAACCAACCAACAAACAAAAATTCACATAAATGAGCATTAAGCATAACTAACACCGAATAATGCACCATAAGTAGGATGTAATTTCATTGCATAACTATTGACTTTCGTGCTTGCATAGGGAATCACAAACCTTAACACCAATATTCTTACTAAATCATAATTATTCACCAACATAACTCACATATTACTATCATCGTGTCTCAAAACTATTACAAGGAATCAAGTTTAATTTGTCTAATGATCTTCATGAAAGTTTTTCTTGTATCCCTCTTGAATATCTATCATATTGGGACTAGTTTCATATACTAACTTTGCTTTTGACAAGCTCAAATAAATTTAAGTGAAGAACATGAGCATAAAAAATTCATCTCCCAAAAATAATATAAGTGAAGTATGAGAGAATTTCTTAAAAATTCATTAACTCTCAAATTAATCTAAGTGAATCATGAGAGTATTTCTTAAAAAAATTAAAGCATGCCGTGCACAAAAATATATAAGTGCAACACTGGAGCAATTACATAGCTCAAAGAAAAATTAAGTGAGACATATAGAGCAATTTTAACAAATCATAGCATTATTTTGGCTCTCTCAAATAGGTGTGTCCAGCAAGGATACTCATGACAAAATAAAAAAAATTAAATCAAGCAGAGACTCATATAATACAAGACGCTCCAAGCAAAACTCATGATATGTGACGAATAAAAATATAGCTCCAAGTAAAATACCGATGGTCGTTAGAAGAAAGAGGAGATGCCACTTGGGGCATCCCCAAGCTTAGTTGCTTGTTTCTCCATGGATATTATCTCGAGGTGCCATAGAATCCCCAAGCTTATACTCTTTTCACTCCTTATTCTTTCATCCATCACGATCTTACCCAAAACTTGAAAACTTCAATCACACAAAACTTAGCAAAATATTCGTGAGATCCGTTAGTATAATAAAGAAAATCACCAATCTAAGTACTGTCGCAAACCCATTCATATTTTATTATTGCATTATATCTACTGTATTCAAACTTTACCATGGCTTATACCCTCCAATACAAGCCATAGATTCATCAAAATCAGCACACAATGCAACGAGAACAGAATTTGTCGAAACACAACATTCTGTAGTAATCTGTATTCTAACCATACTTCTGTATCTTAAACAATTATGAAAACTTAGGACAACGTCAGCAATTTGTATATCAATCTTGTGTAAAAACTTCAGAATTTTTCGTCGCTTCTGTGATTTTTAAGAATTCTTTTACTAGACGCAAAAGTTTTTGTTTTTCAACAAGATCAAATCAACTATCACCCAACATGATCCTAAAGGCTTTACTTGGCACAAACACTAATTAAAACATAAAAACACAATCATGTCAATAGCATAATTGTGTAAACACTCAAGAACAAAAAAATATTGTGTAAATATTCATTGGGTTGCTTCCCAACAAGCGCTATCGTTTTACGCCCCTAGCTAGGCATAACGCATAGATTCAAGTATTGTCATCTTTAGTTTTTGCTCCATAGGATGCCCTATGATAGATTCATATGGTGGATTAATTCTTGTTCTAGGGAAGTGTTCCATACCCTTTCTAATTGGAAATCAAAATTTAATATTGCCTTCTTTCATATCAATCATGGCACCTATAGTGCGTAAAAACAATCTACCAAGTATGATGGGACAAGATGGATTGCAATCAATATCAAGAACAATAAAATCTATGGGTACATAGTTCCTATTTGCAAGAATAAGAACATCATTAACTCTTCCCAAAGGATTTTTAATAGTAGAATCCTCCAAAAGAAAATTGAGAGAACATTCTTCAATATTGGTAAGACCAAGCACATCACATAGAGATTTCGGAATTGTGGAAACACTAGAACCCAAATCGCATAAAACAAAGCACTCATAATTTTTAATCTTGACTTTAATGGTAGGTTCCCACTCATCATATAATTTTCTAGGAATTTAAATCTCTAATTCCAACTTTTCTTCTAAGGATTTCATCATGGCATCAACAATATGTTTAGTAAAAGCTTTGTTTGTTCATAAGCATGGGGTGAATTTATCATGGATTGCAGCAAAGAAATACATTCAACCAAAGAGCAACTATCATAATTAAAGTCTTTGTAATCAAAAATAGTGGACACATCACTAGTTAAAGTTTTGACCTCTCCAAACCCACTTTCATCATTTTTTTCGTCAAGATTTTCACCCTCCAAATTATTGGGACGCCTTCTAAATAAAGTTGACTCTTATTTAGTCCCTTTATAATTAATTTTTCTATTAATAAACAAGGAATAAATAGAACAAAGACCGATCATTTTAAGTTCTTTATCATTTTTATGAAAGCAATCACTAGAAAACGCTTTTTCTAAAAATTCTCTTTTAGCTCTAAGCATAGCGGTTCTTTTCTTACTTTCATCCATACAAACATATAAAGGTTTAATTGATTTATTAATCTTAGGTGGAAAAGCTTGCAACTTGAGATTTTCTACATCATGGGAAATTCTATCAATGCTTCTAGACATATCATCAATCTTATTCAACTTTTCTTCTACGTAGTATTGAAAAAAAATTGAGCATTGATAAATTCTTTAAAATTACTCTCAAGATCAGAGGGGTTCCTACTATTATTATAAGAGGAATTACCATATGAATTACCATAATTATTAGAGGAATTTCCAGGAAAAGGCTAGGATTAAAATTACCTCTATAAGCATTGTTATTAAAATTGTTTCGCGAAATGAAATTAACATCTACGGAATAACTATTTTGCTCAATCGAAGTAGACAAAGGCACATAATTAATATAAATAGGATAATTTTTACTAGCAACCAACTTCATAAGAGCATCAAATTTTTCACTCAAAGTACTAATTTCTCAACCGAATTAACTTTTTTACCAGTAGGTGCTCTTTTAGTATGCCATTGTGAATAATCTGCCATGGTATTATATAGCAATTTACTAGCTTCACCCAAAGTAATTTCCATAAAAGTACCACCCGTGGTGGAATCTAAAAGATTTCTATATACAAAATTCAATCCCGCATAAAAATTATGATCATCCAACGATTTGAACGATGAGTACGACAATTTCTTAGCATCAATTTCATTCTTTACCAAGATTGTGAAACATGTTCATGCTCAGGTTGCTAAAAATTCATGATTTGAGTTCCAAGGGAAATAATTTTCGTGGCGAAAAATACTTCTTAATAAAAGCATCCTTGCACTTATCCCAAGAATTGATACTATTGCGAGCCAAAGAAGAAAACCAAATTTTTGCATGATCTCGCAAGGAGAAAGAAAATTTCAACTTCACTATATCATTGTACACATCTTTTTTCTTTTCCATATCACACAATTCTACGAATGTGTTTAGATGAGATGCAACATCCTCATTAGGAGTACCGGAAAATTGATCTTTCATGACAAGATTCAGCAAAGTGGCATTAATATCACAAGACTCCGCACTAGTGGCTAATAAAATCATTATTATGGTATTGGAAAAAGCACACAATTTGGTATTTTCTTGATTCATCATGACTACTCAAACAAGATTGCAAGCAAAACAAGAGATCTGATGATAAAAATGGAAACGAAATAGAGGGCGAATAAAACAACCATTTTTCTAAAGTGGGGGAGAGGAAAACGAGAGGCAAATGGAAAATAATGTAAATTGCAAGGAGATCAGATTTATGATTAGGAACCTGATAGATGTTGATGATGTATCCCCGCCAACGGTGCCAGAAATTGGCAAGTTGACGGGAGACTACTTTCGTACCTCCTCCCCGGCAACGGCGGCAGAAATTCTTTTGAGGTGGCTTGAGACTGCGTCGCTATTTCCCCAAAGAGGAAGGGATGATGCAACACAACTACGGTAAGTATTTCCCTCAGTTATGAAACCAAGGTTATCGAACCAGTTGGAGAACCAAGCAACACTATGTAAACGATACCTGCACACAAAGAACAAATACTTGCAACCCGACGCGTAAGAGGTTGTCAATCTCTTCATGGTAAAAGATATATCAGTTTGTATGAGATTGGATAAATAGATCGTGTAAGAACACAAAATAAAAGATGTAAATAAAAATTGCAGCAAGGTATTTTTGGGTTTTGGGAATAATAGATCTGTAAGCAAATGCGGAAAAAGATAGATCGAAAAGCAATATGTTAAAAGATAGACCCCGGGGGGTGTAGGTTTCACTAGTGGCTTCTCTCATGAGTATAGCACACGGTGGGTAAACAAATTACTGTCGAGCAATTGATAGAAGATCAAATAATCATGAAGATATCCAAGACAGTGATCATTATATAGGCATCACGTCAAAGATTAGTAGACCGAAACGATTCTGCATCTACTACTATTACTCCACACATCGACCACTATCCAGCATGCATCTAGTGTATTAAGTTCATGGAGAAATAGAGTAATGCAATAAGAACGATGACATGATGTAGACAAGATCTATTCATGTAGGAATAGACCCCATCTTGTTATCCTTAATAGCAACGATACATGTGTGTCTTGCCGGCCCTTCTGTCTTTGGGAGAGGACATCGCAAGATCGAACCCATCACAAGGCTCCTCTTCCCATGGCAAGAAAAATTGATCTAGTTGGCCTAACTAAACCAAGGATTCGAAGAAGAAATACGAGGATATTAGTAATCATGCATATAAGAGATCAAATAAGACTCAAATAATATTCATGGATATAAACTGACCATGAACTCAAACTTCATCGGATCCCAACAAACACATTGCAAAACGTCATTACATCAAATATATCTCCAAGAGACCATTGTATTGAGAATCAAAAGAGAGAGAGAGGAAGCCATCTAGCTACTGCCTATGGACCCGTAGGTCTATGGTGGACTACTCACGCATCATCGAAGAGGCACCCATGAAGACAATGCACCCCTCCGTGATGGTGTTAGATTGGATCTTGTGGTTCTGGAACTTGCGGCGACTGGAATTGTGTTTCGTCGACTCTACTAGGTTTTTTGGAATATTTGGGTATTTATAGAGTTGATAGGTGTTGGAGAGGGGTCTAGTGGAGGGCACAACCCACAAGGCCGTGCCGAGGCCTCTGGCGTGCCCTGGTGTCTTGTGGCCTCCACAGCCCTCCTCTCAGGTGCTTCTTTGGTCCCCTAGTTGTCTTCTGCCCCCAAAAAAATCTCCAAAAAGTTTCGCGGTGTTCTCACTTCGTTTGGTACTGATATTCTGCGAAGTAAAAAACAAGCAAAAAAGAACAACTCACACTTGGCACTATGTCAGTAGGTTAGTCCCCAAAATGATATAAAGGTGCTATAAAAGGATTGTAAAACATCAAAGATTGATAATATAACAGCATGGAACAATCAAAAATTATAGATGCGTTGGAGACGTATTAGCGATGCTTGTTGCTCCCTCCCTGGACACGCTGCTTCAATCCCGTAATCTAAATTTTTAGTAGCCTTGGCATCCTGGCATTCCCGCCTAGTAAAATTTTTAGTAGCCGCGCGACATTTCCCCAAACACCACCTGCCCCCCTCCCCAACACCAAACCTCTTCTCAGATTACGTAAAAAAGGAGGAAAACCCTTGCTCCCGCACACACCACTTCTCTCCCTCGCTCGAACCCTAGCTAGCCCGCCACCGCCCCTGCCACCGCCGCCCTTGACTCTATCGTCATCCTATGTAGGCCTTCGCGTGACTATCTCGAAATCCTCATGAAGATCCATCACAAGGGGGTTGGACTAGAGTCATCCATGCAATCGACAGTAGTGCTCCTCCATGTCGAATGCATGCACAGCTCTGGTCCACCCCGTAGTGTCGGCCTACGAAGCACCCTCTTCCCCACAGATCCCCATCCCCATCCTCACCCACACTCCAGAGCGTTGCTGCCTCAATCCGGCTATGCTTCTCAAGGAGCTGAAGGAGCGAATGGCCAAAAAGAGTTATATCGAGGCATGTCCATTGGACGATGGCGAGGTGGTCGCCGAGGCCTCCTGGGGAAGCTCAATACAATGATTGACCCGAGGTTGTTAATAAGCGGGCTCGCGCATGTCTGTCTGTCCCGGCAGCCGTCTACAACATCGAGCTCATTGACAGCGATGGCTTGATGTGGCCTATGACATAGGATAAGTAACGCACCCCCACCCCTTCAGGTTCAACACTCCTTGGATCTCCTCCATGCCCCCAGCCGATGATCTACTCTGCTATGCTGTCAGGATTTTGCCTTCATCGCCATCGAGACCCTTTTGTTATTTTTGAAGGTCGCGTTCTATATATATGGCAGTGGCTCGACATCATCAGCTGCCAAGTCAGACCTCATTGACGACAACAAGGGCGCCTATCCGTCTCTTCCAAGGGGAAATAGCCCATCCACGACATCAGAGACGTAACCTTGTAGACGTGCTCTTCAAAAGGCAAGGAGCTAAGCTGCCACAACGGGGAGTGCACGGTGCGCACCCCCAGTCCAGGCTCTTCCAAGGGGTATGAATGGTTCAGAGGTGCAATTTCATATGCCAGAGTATGAATTATTCAGTCCAAATTCAGTGTTGATGCATTTGGTTGTCTATAGTGAGCATATACCTTGTTTGGTGTGATATGTGGTTGTTTGCAGTGAACATATGTCGAGTTTCATTGCTAGATTTGGTTGTTCAATCATACAATTGGTTCCCATTAAAGCTGGTGTATTTAACATGCCCCTGTTTATTTCAGTTTTCTCACAATGTGATGTTGAATCATGCAATTTGATGTTTAAGCACATGGTGTGTTCTATCTTCTAAGCAATTTCAACAATACTGATATGAATGACTTTTTGGTTGTTGTTAAGTCTATTGTGGTGAGCATATGCTTCCTTTAAAGGTTTTTTGGTGGTTTGTGGTTATGATTTGTCCAGTTTCAATTGCTATATTTGGTTGTTTGTAGTATGTCTCTGATCTAATCTGCTTTGCTGTCATGAATTTGCTATGTTGGAGTATGAATTGTAATGTTCAAAAGTGCAATTTGATATGCTGGAGTATGAATTGTTCAGTTCATTTTCACTGCCTATGTTTGGTTGTCTCTAGTTAGCATATACCTATATTTGGTTGTGTGTAGCATGCATCTGATCTACTCTGCTTTGCTGTGAGGAATTTTCCTTCATCGCTAACGAGACCCTTTTGTCATTATGGAGGTCGCGTTCTATGGCGATGTTTTGGCATCATCAGCTGCTAAGTCAGGCCTCATTGACGACGATAGCTTGTCATCGACAAGTGCGTCCTACGCTAGAGTATGAATGGTTCAGTTCAATTTCACGAACGCCTATGTTTGGTTGTCTGTAGTGAGCATATACCTTGTTTAGTTGTTTTTGGTTGTTTGTAGTGAACATATGTCCAGCTTCAATTGCTAGATTTGGTTGTTCAATCATACAATTGATTCCTGTTAAAGCTGGTGTAGTTCACATGCCCCTGTTTATTTCGGGTTTCTAACAATGTGACGTTCAATCATAGAATTTGATGTTTAAGCACATGTTACATTCTATGCAATTTCAACAATACCGATATGAGTGGCTATTTAGTTGTTGTAGTATGCCTTGTTTATTTAGTTATTCACAATGTCCAGTACAATTTGATTAATATCAGTTCAATGGCCATATTTGTTTCATGTTAAGCCTGGTGTAGATAATACACCCCCCCTGTTTTTTTCACTCTCTGATGTTCAATTATACAATTTAATGTTTAAGTACAAGCTTTGTTCTATGCAAATTCAACAATACCATTACGAATGACCTTTATTTGGTTGTTGTTAAGCCTGATGCAATGAGCATATGCCTATTTTAATGGTTTTTGGTTCACATGGCTATATTTATTTCCCTTGTTATACTCCCTCCGCCCCATAATATAAGACGCTAATGCATCCAATATGTTCATGCATTGGATGTAATTAGATCTTATATAGTGGAACGGAGAGAGCATCATGTGAGGTAACTAATAAAGATTTCTAGTAAAATGGGTCAAAATGTGGCAATTAAACTGTTTATTTACAGTTTGTCCAAGACAATAGTGATATGAAGTATATTAACTCAGAACTATGTACCCTTTTTACTGCACATAATGAGTTGTTAGATGACAATCTCTGTATCTTTTTCCTTTGCAATGGTTCCCAATGCAGTCTACCCAAGATCACCTCTCAAACTACATGATTATTGGACATGCAAATGTACATGTATTTCTACCACACTAGAATGACTATCTGGAAGTCATTAAGATATTGAAGGTGTTGGGGAACGTTGCATGGGAAACAAAAAATTTCCTACGCACACGCAAGATCTATCCATGGTGATGAGCATCTACGAGAGGGAGAGTGGATCTACATACCCTTATAGATCGCTAAGCGGGAAGTGTTAAGAAACGCGGTTGGTGTAGTCGAACGTCTTCACGATCCAAATCGCCGAGCGTCCCGCGATCTCATCATGATCCGTCCCGCGATCCAATCACGATCCGTCCCGTGAACACATCACGATCCGTCCCGCGAACTCATCATGATCCATCTCGCGATCTTGATCACGATCCGTCCCGTGAACTCATCACGATCCATCCCGCGAACTCATCACGATCTGTCTCGCGATCTTGATCACGGTCCTTCTAATCTAGTGCCGAACGGACAGCACCTCCGCATTCAGCACACGTACAGCTCGATGACGATCTCTGCCTTCTTGATCCGGCAAGAGGGAGCAGAGAGGTAGAAGAGTTCTCCGGCAGCGTGACGGTGCTCCAGCGATGGTGGTGGAGCTATTCCGGCAGGGCTTCGCCTAAGCACTGCAGAAATCCGATCTAGAGGAGAAACTATGCACTGGAGGAACGGGCAGCACGTTGCTAAAAATTCTATGCAAAAACCCTAAAACCTCCCGTATATATAAGAGGAAGAGAGGAGGAGGCTTGGCACAAGGGCCAAGCCTCCAAGGAGGAGGCCGAACCAGGTGGAGGAGGTGGACTCCACCTCCAATCCTAGTAGGACTAGGATTCACCCTATTTTTGCCTTTTTCTACTTTTTCTCTTTGGGCCTTTTTTCCCAAACCGCATGGGCCTTGTGTGGGACTTCCACCAGCCCACTAAGGTCTGGTAAACACTCTCCCACAGCCCATGGAGCCTCTTGGGTCGAAATACCCCTCCCGATGGTCTCCCGGTACACTACCGGCACTCCTGGTACACTACCGATGAGCCCGAAACTTTTCCGGCGACCAAAACAGGACTTCCTATATATGAATCTTTACCTCCGGACCATTCTGGAACTCCTCGTGACATCCGGGATCTCATCCGGGACTCAACTTGTCACGCCCAAGATGTGGTCCTATCCTTATTTCGGCACGAGGGCCTTGACGGGGATAGAAGCGCATCTCGATGCATTCGCAAGAATGGATATCATTACAAGTACATGTACAGAAGAGATGAGTATATGGAATCGGCTTACACTTTCCACAAGCTACATCAGAGTCACATCAATACAACAACATATACAAACACCATACAGAAGAGCAGGGTCCGACTACGGACGAAATCAAACGATAAAATGACATCCACCCTTGCTATCCCAGGCTGCCGCCTGGAACCCATCCTAGATTGATGATGAAGAAGAAGAAGAACTCCAAATCAAATCAATCAATGCGCTCACGTCAAATCATTGCATTACCTGTACCTGCAACTGTTGTTGTAGTAATCTGTGAGCCACAGGGACTCAGCAATCTCATTTCCAAGGGTATCAAGACTATTAAAGCTTAATAGGTGAGGTATGGTTAAGTGGTGAGGCTGCAGCAAGCGACTAAGCATTCATTTGAGTGGCTAACTTACGAGTACAGAAAGTAAGGTATGATGGACTACGCATAACGGACGGGAACTAGTTATGATCACTAACTGATCCTGAACACCTACTTCCGTCAATCATAACCCCACCGTGTTTTCTTTCGGATAAGAACTCACGAGAAGAGACAGTCACGGTTACGCACACAGTTGGTGTATTTTATTTGCATTTACTTCAAGCTTGCTATAACCGGGTGTTAAACAAAGTATCCAAGTTTGCCACATAACCACGGGCACGGCTTCTCGAAAAGATTTAACCCTGCAGGGGTGCTCCAACTCATCCATCACAAATTAACCACACGCAGTGGGAATAACCTCAACCACGGATCTCGTGATCTTCCTAGGCAATTCCAAAGGAAATCCGACACCTCAAGATAGCCCGAAGAATAATCAGAACTCCTCACTCAAGACGTTCGAGAAAGGTAAAACAAATCCAGCAAGGCTGCCCGACGTCTCGACGAACCCGATAAGAGCCGCGTATCTCAGTCTCAGGATACGACAGATTGTCCAAACTTCTGGTAGGCCAAACACAGAATTGCCCCTGGCGGCCACCGGCTGTTGACATTTTTGGACCAACATGTGGAGCACTGGCCCGGGGGTTGATTAAATTATCCACGGGGTCCGGAAAGCCCCTATGCGAGTTCATTAGTTATTAGGCAAATGTAGTACCAATGTTGGGCCTTGCCAGACAAGTTTTATTCCAACCCGAAAATCAAGGGGGTCCCCATAACAACCCCGAGCATGTTAGGAGCGCTCATTTATGGAACATAACACTGGTTCACAAGTAACTAGGGCGGTAAGAGCAGAACAAAACACCGAGCAAAAGGTCAAGCCTTCCACCCTTTACCAAGTATATATGTGCATTAAATTTAATAGCAGCAATATTGTGATATAACAAAAGAATGTCCATGTTGACACATGGAAGCAATTGCACCTGCAGCTAGAAACGCTATAAGAAGGGCTGAGCGAAGCGGTAACATAGCCAAACAAAGGTTTGCTGGGATGTGGAGGGGTTAGAGGCTTTTCATGTCAATGTTGGGAGGCTTGACAAACAAGTGGTAGGTAGCGTGACATAACGATAAAAGCGAGACAACTAGCATAGCAATAATAGTAATGGTATCCAGGGAAATGAGTCATCTTGCCTGAGATCCCGCTCGGAAGAAGAACGAGTCCATGAAGAAGACGAGTCAACGTAGTCGAACGAATCCTCACACTCCAAACGCTTTCGGAACTCTATCGAGAAGAAGCAATCCGAAACAAACAATCAATACCAGATACACCACAGCACATGCATGACACGATGCGCAAACAAATATGATGCATGTCCGGTTTAATATGCAAGGCATGACGATTCACAATAATCAACTTCTACACATTAAAGTGAAGCTCAATATGCAACGAGTTGCATATTGATGAAACTCCACATTCGAATTATTTGGTTCACTCTTGTTAGGTACACGACAATATTAAATGTTGTTAAACATGGCAAGAGGTGAAGCATAAGTAAACTACACTATATAGGCATCTTAAATGAGGCCGGAAACAACTTATAGCACTTCCGGTATGACCTCATATGTTAATTTCGAATTTGGTCCAGATCTGAACTAATCACATTTTATATTTATTAAACAGCATAATAAAGCATACCATGCAATTTTACACGTCATACTAGTCGATTTACATATATAGAACATCTCAAACGGAGCTACGGTCTAAAAGATATGAGCAATACAAGATGCACAAGTCATGAATGCAAATGCATGGAAAATACAATCACAAACATTTCCAATAATGAATGCAACAATTTATTATGAAACTACATAAGATTCTAAGTAAGTTTCATATATAGAATGTCCAAAACGGAGCTACAGTTCAACCACAATCAACAAAACAAGTTTTAGTTGAAATCTGCCAAAAACAGCAAGATAGCATTTTGCACTCATGAAAACAACAAGCTACAAGATTCCAAAATGCACAAACTAAGCATGGGGCAGTAGTATACAACATCCACTTCATTTCATATTCACATATCATCAACAAAACATGCATGGATCACATGGTAGAAAGTTCACAAGAAGGCTACTTGAAAACAGTTTCAGACTTAGTGAAAATAACAGTTTTTGACAGTGCAGTTTTTATCACGAAGGCATATTGACAGCAGTGAAACTATATGCTACATGGCATATTATGGCATGAAACTTAACATCATACTAAAGGACAATATCAACTACAAATAACTCCATTACACCTACCACAAAAGGGTTCTAGATCACTAGCAAAACACATGGCAAGACAGCAACAAAATATAACAGATTTCAGACTTAGAAATATTTTAGCATCTCTAAAACAGCAGAATTTTTATAGCAAGTTGACAACAACAAAAGAAAACCTAAACATACATTTCTATGACAAGCAAAATGTCCATGGGCTAGGACACATATCAAAAAGCATTTTTCATGTGGAAAATTAATTCATAACATGCACGGATTAAATCACACGAAAATGACAAAAGGGCATCACGGCATAAATGACATGCACACAAAATGCTCAAATGGCAAAACTAAATGCACAAATAAATCACATGGATTTTTCTACCCCGAAAACATATCTAATATGCATAGGTTCATGTAGAGAATTAATCACAATTAATTATGCGAGTATTAGGCCTAACCACGTTATAGCAAATCTTTAATGCAAAACATGATGCCGATAATATTTATCATGCATGAAAATGCCATGCCAATGAGATGAACATTTTTAATACTTTATTATATTAATTTCGAAGCACGGTTAATTAAATATGTCAATGGAAATTATGTCAAATATGCAAAATGGCAGAAAATGACATGTTAACAATTTTAATCATGGATGCAAATGGCATATTATTAATCTACTCGCCTTTCTAATCATTTTACATATATAAATTATTTTATTATGATGCATGATTAAATATTTACTAACGTTTTAAAATCGCAACGGGCCTACACACGAAAATAAAAAGAAAACGCAAAAGGGGGGCTGGGCTCACCCTGGCCACTTGGGCCGGTCGGGCGAGGCTGCTGGGCCGCGCTGGCGCTGGCACTGGCCCACGCGGGGCGACGCAGGGGCGCGGTCAACGCGCACGAGCGCGTCCTCCTCCTCCTCCCGAGCGGAGGGAGCGAGGCAGCGGCGGCGGCGCGGGCTGCACCGGCGGCTGGGCGACGAAGGGAGGCCGGGGACGGGGGGATCTGGCGGTGGGGCGGCGGATCTGGCCGGCCTGGCGCTGCGGGCGGCAAGGCCAGGCGGCGGCTCTAGGCGGCGACAGCGAGCACCCTGCGGAGAGAGAAGGATCAGGGGGTGAGAGGAGGAAGAAGGTGAAAGGAGGAAAGAGATGAGAGGCGGCGGCCTCCGGCGAGGTCCCGGTGCTGGGCTGGCTGACGACGAGGACCGGCTGGACGACGCGGGAGGGAGCTGCGAGGCCATGGCTCGGGGAGCTCGGGAGAGCTCCAGTTGGGACCGGATGGGCTTTCCCGGGCCTCCAGATGGGCTTGGCAGGCTGGCGGCTGGAGGAGGGGAAAGGCTAGGGTTTGCATGGGGAACGAGGGGACTAGGGGCTATATATAGGTTTCGGGGCTAGGGTCTATGGTCGCTGTCCGTTTTCGGACTGTCGGCTGTCGATTCGACATCCGGAAACGGAGGGGGGTTACGGTGGCCGTGCAGATGGGCTAGGAGGGGAAGGAGAGAGGATGGTGGCCCGTGACACAAAGGTTTTAAAATACCAAAAAACGTCCGACGAATACCTATAACCGCACTGCTACGACTGACCGACGGGGTATCAAAAAAACTCAGAACACGACGAAATTCGACAGGCGGTCTACCTACGATATAACAAGACCGCACGCCAAGTTTTAACTCGATCCGAAAATATTTTTGCGCGCACTTAAAAACGGTTTTATTTTAACGGTGCCGCAGGCGCGTGCGTGTGTGGTTGGTCTCGAAACGGGCAATGACAAGAATGAAGAGAACCGGTGACTACGAACGGATGCAAGTTTTCAAAAATGATTGACGATGCCATGCAGATGATGCGAATGATGCGATGATGAATGCCACAACCATACGAACCACAGACGAGAATGGAAATAGAAAGGGGAATCTTCTGGAACATCGGTCTCGGGCTATCACAACTCCGAACAACCTTTGGTCACCACCATGCATAACTCTATACTACCGAAACATCACCGAACCTTAAGTGTGCAGACCCTGCGGGTTTGAGAACTATGTAGACATGACCGAGACACCTCTACGGTCAATAACCAATAGCGGGACCTGGATGCGCATATTGGTTCCTACATATTCTACGAAGATCTTTATCGGTCGAACCTCTATGTCAAGGATTTAGTTAATCCCGTATGATGTTCCCTTTGTTCTTCGGTATGTTACTTGCCCGAGGTTCGATCGTCGGTATCTATATACCTAGTTCAACCTCGTTACCGGCAAGTCTCTTTACTCGTTCCGTAATACAAGATCTCGTGACTAACACTTAGTCACATTGCTTGCAAGGCTTATTGTGATGTTGTATTACCGAGTGGGCCTTGAGATACCTCTCCGTCACACGGAGTAACAAATCCCAGTCTTGATCCATGCCAACTCAACAGACACCCTCGGAGATACCTGTAGAGTACCTTTATAGTCACCCAGTTACATTGCGACGTTTGATACACACAAGGCACTCCTCCGGTATCAGTGAGTTGCATGATCTCATGGTCATAGGAACATATACTTGACATGCAGAAAACAGTAGCAATAAACTGACACGATCATATGCTACGTTTGTAGTTTGGGTCTTGTCCATCACACCATTCTCCTAATGATGTGATTCCGTTATCAAATGACATCTCATGTCCATGGCTAGGAAACCTTAACCATCTTTGATCAACGAGCTAGTCTATTAGAGGCATACTAGGGACATGGTTTTGTGTATGTATCCACACATGCATCTAAGTCTCCGATCAATACAATTATAGCATGGATAATAAACGATTATCATGAACAAGGAAATATGATAATAACTAATTTATTATTGCCTCTAGGGCATATTTCCAACAGTGTCCCACTTGCACTAGAGTCAAGAATCTAGTTCACCTCACCATGTGATACGCATTATTATGAATCTAACACCCAATGAGTTCTGGGGCTCGATCATGCTTTGCATGTGAGAGAGGTCTTATAGTCAACGGGTCTGAGACATTCAAATTCGAGTGTACTTTGCAAATCTCTATGTCAAACCGTAAACACTGATACCACACTCCACTTGGTACTATTCCAAATGGCTGCTCCACCATACGTAACCAGATTGCTACTACGAGTCATCTGGATTGGTGTTAAAGCTTGCATCGACGTAACTCTTTACGACGAACTCTTTATCACCTCCATAATCAAGAAACATCTCCTTAGTCTTTTAGTCACTAAGGATAATCTTGACTGTTGTCCAGTGATCCACTCCTGGATCACTTTTGTACCCCTTGACTGACTCATGGCAAGGCACACACAGGTGCGGTACACAGCATGGCATACTATACAAAGCCTATGGCTAAGGCATAGGGGACGACATTCGTCCTTTCTCTTTCTTCTGTCGTGGTCGAGCTTTGAGTCTCACTCAACTTCACGCCTTACAAAGCAGGCGAGAACACTTCTCTCTGACTAATCCATTTTGAACTCTTTCAAAATCTTGTCAAGGTATGTACTCATTGAAAGTCTTATCAAACATCTTGATCTATCTCTATAGATCTTGATGCTCAACAATTAGGTAGCTTTATTCGGGTCTTCCTTTGAAAATCATTTTTCAAACAACCATTTATGCTTTCCAGAAATTCCACATTATTTCCGATCAACAATATGTCAACCACATATGCTTATCAGAAACTCTATAGTGCTCCCACTCACTTTATCGTAAATACAAGTTTCTCATAAACTTTGTATAGATTTAAAAACTTTGATCACCTCATCAAAGTGTATATTCCAACTCCGAGATGCTTGCTTCAGTTCATAGAAGAATCACTGAAGCTTGCACACCTTTTAGCATCCTTAAGACTGACAAAACCTTCTGGTTGTATCACATACAACCTTTTCTCAAGTAAACCATTAAGGAAACGATGTTTTGACATCCATCTGCCATATTTCATAATTGAAAGTGCAGCAACTGCTAACATAATTTCAATAGACTTTAGCATCGCTACGAGTGAGAAAGTCTCATCGCAGTCAACTCCTTGAACTTGTCGTAAACTTATTTGCAACAAGTCAAGCTTTACAAATGGTGACATTTACCATCAACGTCTGTCTTCATTTTAAAGATCCATTTGTACTTAACGACCTGCCGTCCAACGAGCAAGTCCACCAAAGTCCATACTTGGTTTTCATACATGGATCCTTTCTCGGATTTCATGGCCTCTAACCATTTGTTGGTTTCCGGGCCCATCATCGCTTCTCCATAGTTCGTAGGTTCATTGTTGTCCAACAACTTGACCTCTAAGACAGGGTTGTCGCACTACTCACGAGCAGTACACGTCCTTATCGACCTACGAGGTTCGATAGTAACTTGATCCGAAGCTTCATGATCATCATCATTAACTTCCTCTTCAACTAACGTAGGCTTCACAGAAACATTTTCCTGCGCTGTGCTACTCTCTGATTGAACAAAGGTTCAACAACCTCATCAAGTTCTATCTTCCTCCCACTCAATTCTTTTGAGAGAAACTTTTTCTCGAGAAAGGACCCAGTTTTAGCAACAAACATTTTATGCTTGGATCTAAGATAGAAGGTTCACCCAACTGTTCTTAGGGTATTCTATGAAGATGCATTTGTCCGCTTTGGGTTCGAGCTCATTAGGTGAAAACATTTTCCACCCAAGCGTCGCAACCCCAAACATTAAGAAATGACAACTTAGGTTCCTATCAAACCATAATTCACACGGTGTCATCTCAACGGATTTAGATGGTGCCCTATTTAAAGTGAATGTAGTTGTCTCTAATGCATAACCCCAAAATTATAGTAAAAAAACGATAAGAGACATCATAGCATGCACCATATCCAATAGAGCACGTCTATGACGTTCGGACACACCATCACACTATGGTGTTCCAGGTGGCGTGAGTTGTGAAACAATTTTCACAATGTCTAAAGTTGTATGCCAAACTCGCAACTTAGATATTCATCTCGATGATCATATCATAGACATTTTTATCTTCTTGTCATGATGATCTTAAACTTCACTCTGAATTTGCTTGAACCTTCCAAACGATTCAGACTTGTGTTTCATTAAGCAAATATACACTATATCTACTCAAATCATCAGCGAAGGTAAGAAAATAACGATATCCACCGCACGCTATAAGACTCATTGGATTGCATACATCAACATGCATCATTTCCAATAAGTCACTTGCCCGCTCCATCAAACTAGAAAACGGGGTCCTTAGTCATCTTGACCAAGAGGCATGGTCCGCATGTCTCAACCGACTCGAAATCGAATGAGTCCAAAGATCCATCGGCATGGAGTTTCTTCATGCGTTTTATACCAATATGACATTTAGCGGCAATGCCACAAGTATGTGGTACTATTATTATTAACTTTGAATCTTTTGGCATCAATGTTATGAACATGTGTATTACTACGATCAAGATTCAACAAACCATTCTCACTGGGTGCTTGACCATTGAAGGTATTATTCATGTAAACAGAATAACCATTATTCTCTAACTTAAATGAATAACCGTGTTGCAATAAACATGATCCAATCACGTTCATGCTCAATGCAAAACACCAAATAACATTTATTTAGGTTTGTCACTAATCCCGAAGGTAGAGAGAGTGTGCGATGTTGATCACGTCAACCTTGGAAACATTTCCAACACACATCGTTACCTCACCCTTAGCTAGTGCTCCGTTTATTCCGTCACTTTTATTTCGAGTTACTAACATTTAGCAACCGAACCGGTATCCTATACCCAGGTGCTACTAGGAGTACTAGCAAGATACACATCAATAACACGCATATCAAATATACTCCTGTCGACGTTGCCAGCCTTCTTATCTACCAAGTATCTAGGATTGTTCCGCTTCAGCGACCACTCTCCTCATAATCGAAGCACTTAGTCTCAGGTTTGGGTTCAACTTTGGGTTGCTTCACTGGAGCAGCAACTGAGTTGCTATCCATGAAGTTTCCCTCCTTGCTCCTGCCCTTCTAGAAACTAGTGGTTTGACTAACCATCAACACTTGACGCTCCCTCTTGGTTTCTACCTTCACGGTGTCAAACATCGCGAACAGCTCAGGGATCATTATTTCTATCCCTGTCATTTTATAGTTCATCACCAAGTTCTAGTAGCTTAGTGACAGTGACTTGGAGAACTATATCAATCACTATCTTATCTGGAAGATCAACTCCCACTCGATTCAAGCAATTGTAGCACCCAGACAATATAAGCACATGCTTAACGATTGAGCTATTCTCCTTCATCTTGCAAGCAAAGAATTTTGTTGGAGATCTCATATCTCACAACATGGGCACGAGCCTGAGATCCCAATTTCAGCTCTTAGAACATCTCATATGTTCCATGACGATCAAAACGTTTTGGAGCCTCAATTCTAAGCCGTAATGCATGACGCACTAAACTATCAGGTAGTCATCATAACGTGCCTTCAGATGTTCACAACATCTACAGACGACGCTAGAGGAGTTGGCGCACCAAGCGGTGCATTAAGGACATAAGCCTTCTGTGCAGCAACAAGGACAATCCTCAGATCATGGAGCCAGTCCACAATATTGCTACCATCATCTTTCAACTCTATTTCTCTAGGAACATATAAAAATTCAAGGGAGCTACAGCGCGAGCAAGTAATCTACAACATAATTTGCAAAGACACTACTGACTATGTTCATGATAATGAGTTTAATTAATCATATTACTTAAGAACTCCCACTCAAATTGACATCCCTCCGGTCATTCGAGTGATACATGATCCAAATTCACCAACTCAAGTCCGATCATCACGTGAGTTGAGGTGGTTTCAATGGTGAACATCATTATGTTGATCATATCTACTATATGACTCATGTTCGACCTTTCGGTCACTTGTGTTCCGAGGCCATGTCTGTACATGCTAGGCTCGTCAAGTTTAACCCGAGTGTTCTGCATGTGCAACACTGGCTTGCACCCGTTGTATGTGAACGTAGAGTCTATCACACCCGATCATCACGTGGTGTCTCGACACGACGAACTTTCGCAACGGTGCACACTCAAGGAGAACACAATTTATCTTGAAATTTTAGCGAGGGATCACCTTATAATGCTACCATCGTCCTAAGCAAAACAAGGTGCATAAAAGGATTAACATCACATGCAAATCATAAGGGACATGATATGGCCATGAACTTGTGCTTTTGATCTCCATCATGAAAGCATCGACATGATCTCCATCGTCACCAGTACGACACCATGATCTCCATCATCTTGATCTCCATCAACGTGTCGCCATCGGGGTTGTCGCGCCCAACATGCTTCTACTACTATTGCTACCGTTTAGCGATAAAGTAAAGCATTACATAGCGCTTAATGATTGACACGCAGGTCATACAATAATTAAAGACAACCCTATGGCTCATGCCGGTTGCCGTTCTCATCGACATGCAAGTCGTGATAATCTATACATCACATGATCATCTCATACATCACATATATCACATCATGTAATTGGCCATATCACATCACAACATACCCTGCAAAAACAAGTTAGACGTCCTCTAATTGTTGTTGCATGTTTTACGTGGCTGCTACGGGTATCTAGCAAGAACAATTCTCATCTACGCAAAAAACACAACGGTGATACACTAGTTGCTTTTCAACCTTCTCAAGGACCGCCTTTGTCGAATCCGATCCAACTAAAGTGAGAGAAACTAGCACCCGCAAGCCATCTATGCAACAAGTTGGGGTTGAGGGAACCGGTCTCTCGTAAGCGTACGAGTAATGTTGGTCCGGGCCGCTTCATCTCACAATACTGCTGAACCAAAACACGACCAAGGGAGGAAGCAATCTAAGCATCAACGCCCACAAACTCTTTGTGTTCTACTCGAGATATCATCTACACATAGACCTAGCTCTGATACCACTGTTGGGGAACGTTGCATGGGAAACAAAAAATTTCCTACGCACACACAAGATCTATCCATGGTGATGACCATCTACGAGAGGGAGAGTGGATCTACATACCCTTGTAGATCGCTAAGCGGGAAGCGTTAATAAACGCGGTTGGTGTAGTTGAACGTCTTCGCGATCCAAATCGCCGAGCATCCCGCGATCTCATCACGATCCGTCCCGCGATCCAATCACGATCCGTCCTGTGAACACATCACGATCCATCCCGCGAACTCATCACGATCCATCTCGCGATCTTGATCATGATCCGTCCTGCGAACTCATCACGATCTGTCCCGCGAACTCATTACGATCCATCTCGCGATCTTGATCACGGTCCTTCCAATCTAGCACCGAACGGACGACACCTCCGCGTTCAGCACACATACAGCTCGATGACGATCTCCGCCTTCTTGATCCAACAAGAGGGAGCGGAGAGGTAGAAGAGTTCTTCGGCAGCATGACGGTGCTCTGGCGATGGTGGTGGAGCTATTCCGGCAGGGCTTCGCCTAAGCAGTACAGAAATCCGATCTAGAGGAGAAACTATGCACTGGAGGAACGGGCAGCACGTAGCTAAAAATTTTGTGCAAAAACCCTAAAACCTCCAATATATATAAGACGAAGAGAGGAGGAGGCTTGGGACAAGGTACAAGCCTCCAAGGAGTCGGTCGACCAGGTGGAGGAGGTGGACTCCACCTCCAATCCTAGTAGGACTAGGATTCACCCTATTTTTGCCTTTTTCCATTTTTTCTCTTTGGGACTTTTTTCCCATACCGCATGGGCCTCGTGTGGGACTTCCACCAGCCCACTAAGGGCTGGTAAACACTCTCCCACAGCCCATGGAGCCTCTTGGGTCGAAATACTCCTTCCGATGGTCTCCCAGTACACTACCGGCACTCCCGGTACACTGCCGATGAGCCCGGAACTTTTCCGGCGACCAAAACAGGACTTCCAATATATGAATCTTTACCTCCGGACCATTCCGGAGCTCCTCGTGACGTCCGAGATCTCATCCAGTACTCCGAACAACCTTCGGTCACCACCATGCATAACACTATACTACCGAAACGTCACTGAACCTTAAGTGTGTAGACCCTGCGGGTTCGAGAACTATGTAGACATGACCGAGACACCTCTACGGTCAATAGCCAATAGTGGGACCTGGATGCCCATATTGGTTCCTACATATTCTACGAAGATCTTTATCAGTCGAACCTTTGTGTCAAGGATTCAGTTAATCCCGTATGATGTTCCCTTTGTTCTTCGGTATGTTACTTGCCCGAGATTCGATCGTCGGTATCTGTATACCTAGTTCAACCTTGTTACCGACAAGTCTCTTTACTCGTTCCGTAATACAAGATCTCGTGACTAACACTTAGTCACATTGCTTGCAAGGCTTATTGTGATGTTGTATTACCGAGTGGGCCCTCAGATACTCTCCGTCACACGGAGTAACAAATCCCAGTCTTGATCCATGCCAACTCAACAGACACCCTCGGAGATACCTGTAGAGTACCTTTATAGTCACCCAGTTACGTTGCGACGTTTGATACACACAAGGCACTCCTCCGGTGTCAGTGAGTTGCATGATCTCATGGTCATAGGAACATATACTTGACATGCAGAAAACAGTAGCAATAAACTGACACGATCATATGCTACGTTTGTAGTTTGGGTCTTATCCATCATACCATTCTCCTAATGATGTGATCCCGTTATCAAATGACATCTCATGTCCATGGCTAGGAAACCTTAACCATCTTTGATCAACGAGCTAGTCTATTAGAGGCATACTAGGGACATGGTTTTGTCTATGTATCCACACATGCATTTAAGTCTCCGATCAATACAATTATAGCATGGATAATAAACGATTATCGTGAACAAGGAAATATGATAATAGCTAATTTATTATTGCCTCTAGGGCATATTTCCAACAGAAGGATGGGCGGTCGGCCATCACAAGGGATTGGGCTATAGTCGTGTGTGCATACGACATGGAGGAGGGCACACTACGTGCGTTCCGCTTCACCTTTTACAACAATCAAAATATATTTTGCCTCTTTCTTTGTCATCTTTAATACAAGTATTCAACTGTCGTTCATCGTTCTTTTTTTGGTGCTTATGTAATTCTTTCGTTGACGTAATTCTTGAATGTATGTACCTGTGAATGGAATAATGCATTGGTTGATGAACTTATCTATGTATATGTAAAAAGCTATTCCCTACTTTCAAATTCAAATTATTTACAATTTTAAATTTTAGGGATTAAAACAAATGCTCTATGGGTCATTACGTCGCACACGGTTTGTAAGTCTCAACGTTTGTGATATACCTCATGATCCGACATGTTTCACAGATAGAAACGTGTGCGCCCATGCACACAGTTGTCGTTTGTAAACCATGTGTAATTTTAGATAATATAACAAACGATGCAACCAAATTCAACATTGGTGATAGAATCTTTGTCGCACATAGTTTTAAATGATAAACTGTTTGTGATGTAGTATGCATTGCAAACATTGGACCATAGAATAGCGCGTGCGATACTTATCCTGTCGAACGTGAGTACGACATTCAGACTTTTCTTAAACCTATCTGATACTTTGTACGGTAGTTAAATTATCATCTTAGTTAAATATCGCCAACAGTTCATCCAATATAAGTGTTTGTGAAATACCCCTTATCATACACGCTTCATAATCGTGAACTGTTTGTGATTCGGTTCACAACGTAAACGGTGAGCCACAGAATAACGCGTGCAATGTTAGTGTGATCCCATAGGAGTTGCAAGGATGGGCCGTATGAGAAGTCCATCATATCTCAAACGGTTGACCAGTGACTCTCGTTTGTGATAGATGCAGACGTCCCATACGCTTAGTTTTGCCAAATGTTTGCGTTCGTTGGACACCATCGCCAACGATTATTCTGTATTATGTGGGATGGACCCCCCCATCTATCGCCCACACATGCAAGACGACGGTTTCAAAGTACGTCGTTGAAAGAAGTTAAAAATTCTTTGTATAGCACATCGATGCACCAATGCATGGTGATGTGAACTAGATTACTGACTCTAGTGCAAGTGGGAGACTGCTAGAAATATGCCCTAGAGGCAATAACAAATTGGTCATTATCGTACTTCCTTGTTCATGATAATTGTTTATTATCCATGCTATAATTGTATAGATTGGAAACCCAGATATATGTGTGGATACATAGATAACACTGTGTCCCTAGCGAGTCTCTACTAGACTAGCTCGTTGATCAAAGATGATTAAGGTTTCCTAACCATAGACATGATTTGTCATTTGATAACGGGGTCACATCATTAGGAGAATGACGTGATGGACAAGACCCAACCGTAAGCATAGCATTTGATCGTGTTAGTTTGCTACTATTTTATCCATGTCAAGTATCTGTTCCTATGATCATGAGATCATGCAACTCCCTGACATCGAAGGAATACCTTGTGTGTATCAAATGTCACAACGTAACTGGGTGACTATAAAGGTGCTCTACAAGTATCTCCGAGGGTGTCTGTTGGGTTGGCGTGGATCGAGAGTGGGTTTTGTCACTCAGTATGATGGAGAGGTATCTCTGGGCCCACTCGGTAACACAACATTACAAGAAGCTTGCAAGCAATGTGACTAAGGAGTTAGTCACGAGAGATTGTATTACAGAACGAGTAAAGAGACTTGCCGGTAATGAGATTAAACTAGGTATGGAAATACCGACGATCGAATCTCGGGCAAGTAACATACCGATGGACAAATGGAACTGTATACGAGATTGGTTGAATCCTTAACATCGTGGTTCGTCCGATAAAGATCTCCATGGAATATGTAGTAGACAATATGGGCATCCATGTCCCGCTATTGGTTATTGGCCGAAGAGTGTCTCGGTCATGTCTGCATCATTCTAGAACCCGCAGGGTCCGCGCGCTTAACGTTCGATGGCAATATGGTATTAGTGAGTTATATGTATTGCTGACCGAATGTTGTACGGAGTCTCGTATGAGATTCCAAACATGACAAGGAGCTTCAGAATGGTCCGGGGATAAAGATTCATATATGAGAAGTTGGTATTCGGGGTTCCGGGGTCCATCGGGGATGTCCACCTGCCCCGGAGGACCCCATGGGCTGAAAAAGGGGTGGCACACCAGCCCTTGGTGGGTTGGGTGCCCCACCTCCCGAAGTCCCAATGCGTCCAAGGGTTGAGGTTTCCCTAGGATGGCCGTCGCGCCCTAGGGAAACCCTAAGGCAGTTCCCTATGGTGGGCATCGCGCCCCTCGGGAAACCCTAAGGCAGTTCCCTAGGGTGTTCGTCGCGCCGCTAGGGAAACCCGAGGGAAGTTCCCTAGGGCGCTTCCCAACCCTAGGGAAACCGCGACCAGCCACCCCCTACATATATGAGGGGAGAGGGAGAGCAGTCGCACCACAAGCCACGTCGCAACCCTTCCTCTCCCTAGATCAATTTTCTCCCTCGTTCGTGTCGCGGTAGCGCTTGGCAAAGCCCTGCTGGGACAGCTCCACCACCACTGCCACCATGCCGTTGTATCACTTGAGAACTCATCTACTACTCCGCCCTCGCTCGTTGGATCGAGGAGGCGGAGACGTCATCGAGCTGCATGTGTGCTAAACGCGGAGGTGCCATCCGTTCGGTGCTAGATCGGGATGGATCATGATTGGATCGCGGGACTGAATGTGATTGGATCGCGAAGAAGTTCGACTACATCTATCGCGTTTATTAACGCTTCCTACTTAGCGATCTACAAGGTATGTAGATGCAATCCCCCTCTCGTAGCCGTTGATCTCCATAGATAGATCTTGGGTGTGCGTAGGAATTTTTTTGTTTCCCATGCAATGTTCCCCAATAGGTGGCACCGGTCGACGGGCAAAGGCTGCTGCTTGGTGGCGACTGGCGTACGACGACGGGGTGTAGGTGGTGGTGGTGCCTCTCTTCTTCCTTGTTCGGGCCATCGGCGCGGGATGCTCGTGCGGCGTGATGGTGATGACAGAGAGCTCGTGCTAGGGCAGACCTGTTTTGGGCCCGAGACGGGTCGGAGCTCCGCTCCGGATAGACGATGGTGGGCTTGGTCTAGGTGGTGCCTGCGGGAGTCGAGGTCTTTCTCTTGCGAGTACGGTGGGTGTTGGTGGTGGTCGGGTCATCACGTGTCCATCGGGCAGATCGGAGTCGAAGACTACGGATATGGCGTCATGCAGCCATGTTTGTCAGCTGCCGTCGGTAGTCCTCCCCCAGTCCATTGGGACTGGCTGGAGGCAAAGGTGTTAATGCCCCTACTATGATGGCGTTGATCAAGACTTTGTGGCCGATGCCGGGCTAGGGGTGAAAGGAGACCCCTTTTACCGCTCTTACCGTGGTGGATACTCCATGATGCGGGTGGCTGGTGATCGCTTGGACATGGATGCCGGGGTGGTGGTCCACTTGTTTGGCTCTCCGGCGGGCAACCTCGTGGCGATGGTGACTCTGTCTCTTGGTCCTGTGGGCGACATGACGGGTGAGGCGAGTGGCTCACGCTCCTCTCTGTCTTCTCAGGTATTGTGCACTGATCCGGAGCTGGGGACCTGACCTCGCTGTGCTAGCCCTGTACACCTCATGGTGGTACGGGTGAGTTGTCGAGCGAAAGCTCCGCGCCTCGGTGCCGATGACAGTGATGCTTGCGAGCGCCGTTATCTTCCTGAAGACGTTCTCACGATTCTTCTTTCCGTGCCAGGGCTTTAGGTGAAAACCCCGTTTGTTGCGGACGCGATAGGGGCAACGCTTGGCGCTGTTCTCCCTCCTGAAGGCGTTGTCTTGGAGCTTAGGTGTGCTAGGGCATTGTGTGGTGTTGTGCTTCAGGTCTTTCTGTATTTTCTTTTGGCTTTACCGGATATCTTAGGATCGGCTTTGTAAGTGGGTCACCTCGTCACCTTATATTGTTCGATCGTTTACCTTCTTATAAGTGTGGTTTTATTTATAACTAGCAAACATGCCCGTGCGTTGCAACGGATGAAAACAGTTCCCACATGTCCTTACTCACTCTGTGCAAGGCTAAAGACATCACGAATCCCCCATCCTCATGTCCACATCCTAACATAATAAATATTCGCTTGTCCTCTTTGTCATCCTCATCGTCAGTGATTGCAATATACCAGTTGTCACTAATCAAGGTTGTCCATGTTCAATAGCTGGATCACTGAGTCTCCTCCGTGTCCGACGAGATCAAGAGCGTTGAGAAAAAGATTATTTTATCATCCAGCTAATATAATAGTTAAAAGCATAATATATGTATGTGTTATCATGTAAATTAAATAATTTGTGTATCATGAATTTTTTTGGACTCCTCATGCATTGAGACGGCCGTCACTGGGCTGAATGAGGCCGGTCGTGTGTGGAAACGCGATGAAGAAAAAGATTCCTTCCATACCCTAATTTAATAATTAAACTAAAAAATGCATGCACGAGCATATTTTAAGAATTCACCCAGTTTAATTAGTAGGTATAAATTAAAATAAGTTAGCTACAGTACCGCTCACTTTTTTTAAAAATTGTTAATGTTTTGAAAATATGTTGCCTTTTCTAATTCAAAGTAAAATATATATATTTATGTTGTTAAAAATTGTTCGCAAATTTGGAAAAATAACTTTGACTATTGTACCTCCTAGTTTTCAGAAGTTTCCGTGTTTAAATAAATAATTAGGTTAAAGAAACGATTTTTTTCTTTTTAAAAAAATGTCCGATTTCATATTTTTTGTTCGCAAATTTGCAAAAATATTCACATTCTAAAATATATTATTTTTCCAAAAAACTCATTTTTCTCTTAGTATGTGGCGTGGCTTAATTTAAGAAGTCGAGTTGCTATTTCATCACAAGGTTGTCTATTGTGTAGTGGCTAGCAGTCGTTTAAGACGAACGTGAGTGCCTGAGTTCGATTCCTGTCTTGGTCACTATTTTTGATATTTTTACCTTTCACTTTTCAAAAAATGATAATGTTTTGAAAATATGTTGCCTTTTCTAATTCAATGTAAAAAATATATTTATGTTGTTGAAAAATGTTCATAAATTTGGAAAAATAACTTTCACTATAGTACCTCCTAGTTTTCGGAAGTTTCCGTGTTTAAATAAATAATCAGGTTAAAGAAACGATTTTTTTCTTTTTTAAAAAATGTCCGATTTTATATAT
This sequence comes from Hordeum marinum, assembly GCA_022496015.1. NCBI lineage: Eukaryota > Viridiplantae > Streptophyta > Magnoliopsida > Poales > Poaceae > Hordeum > Hordeum marinum. Next base: position 332,139,604 of record CM039674.1, read on the forward strand.
TTTTTCGCAAATTTGCAAAAATATTCACATTCTAAAATATATTATTTTTCCAAAAAAACTCATTTTTCTCTTAGCATGTGGCGTGGCTTAATTTAAGAAGTCGAGTTGCTATTTCATTACAAGGTTGTCTATTGTGTGGTGGCTAGCAGTCGTCCGAGACGAACGTGAGTGCCATCATGAACGAAAAAATTAGGAGAAACAATCCGTTTTAACTGATGCAATGGCCGAACTCGTTTTTCTAGAGAAACGCAGGAAACACAGGGAGTTAACTGATGGGCCGGCCCAGCACGACGGCAAAAATAGCCCGAGCGAGCGCTCGTCTCTCCTCTCGCTACGAGGGAGAAATAGACGAACCCGAGCCGTTCCTCTCCGCTCGTCCTCCCGTCCGTCCCCGGCCGCGAAATCTCAAAACCCTAGCCACGACGCTCTCCCCTCCCCCCCCCCCCCCCCCCCCTCTCCGCTCGCAGACTCTGCCGCGCAGCGTGACCTCCAGGCTCTGTTGGTACCACACGGGGTACCAGCAGAGTAGAGGAGAGGACTAGGGTGTCCTAGCTGAAGCGGCAGCCATGGCGTCGTCTGTGCTGGAGGCCACGCGGGCGGCGCACGAGGACCTCGAGCGGTTAGAGCGCCTGGCGGTGCGCGAGCTCCAGCGCGACCCCTCCAACGCGCGCGACCGCCTCTTCCAGTCCCACCGTGTCCGTCACATGCTCGATCTCGTCGTCTCCACCTCCGACAAGCTGGTACCCCCCCTCCCCCTCCTCCTCCTGTCTCTCTAGGGTTTCGCGCTTGATTTTGTGTATATAGATTTCGTGTAGTGCTTGTCTGCCCTGGCCAGAGCTTGGCTGTGTCGCATCTCTGCCTTCTGTTGGTTAGGATTGGTATTATTCCATGTCACTTGCGATGTCTCGAATTGAGATGCTAGGGTTGCCTGTGTGTTAGCTCCACCTGTTGTGGTTTGGCCTTGGTCCACCCGTGCTAATTCTGGGGAATCCCGAACTCGAGCTAGACAAATTGATTTTTCTGCTTTATATTTTTTTATAAGATATATATGCATGAGCGTAGATAAAACCATTGGATTATCTGTAGACCTTTATTTCCGTGCTGCTATTTCCCCGTTTTTGTTGTTCTGTGAATTGTCTGTTTTTCTTTGTATGGAGATTTTTGCTAATACGACTTTCTTAATTAGGTGGAAATCTATGAAGACAAGGACGGTGCTAGGAAGGATGAGATCTCCACCCATCTTACCGCGCCGGTGCAAAGTGACATCTTCCCCAAGTACTATGAAAGGCTGAAAGAGGTAAATAATCAACTGTAGAACGTCTGACTCTGCACAATAATCACTTGAGCACGCCATGTAATCAGACAGTTGAAAGTGGCAAAACGCTAGCCAGGCAGTGGATGCCACAGTTCATGCACTGACAAAAACGTTCCATGCTATTGTTGTTTAGTGGATGCCGCAGTTCTTTTTAACAATTTGATCTCGGGCTCCTGCACCAAATTTTGGATGGTAGGAAACCAAATTATTCAGTGACTTTCTAGATTTTCTTAACGACATCAAAAAGCCAAATAATAAGATTAGAACATATTTTCTAGCCCTACTTGGAATTTACACTACATACATACTGGTTAATTTTCCGGTTATGTTATCCTGCACTTCATCTCAACCATGGCCCTCTAGCCGACACACGTGGTGAAGATCAGAACTGGGTGTTATTGGAAAACTTGAACTTATACTATTTCTTCAGTGGTGATTATTCTTTCATTTACAGTTTGTTGCATGCTTGCAGATTCGTGATTACCATAGACGGAATCATTCTGCCCGTTTCGTCAGTGAAAGCGATGATTACGAGGAGCTACTAAAGGAGGAACCGACCATTGAATTCACTGGCGAGGTACTGTCCAATATAATTTTCACTTAAATAATCCTGCTTGAGATGATTTGTGCACTGTTTAATCGTAAGCCATGTTGTGGTTGATCTGATTTTCTTTACTTGCATACAGTTTTCTTTCGAGTTCTTTACTTGCATACAGTTATCTTGACTATCTGCAGATATGCTAGTTTTTTGTAGTATGTACATACCTATGTTTATATATTCCTTTTTTAAGAAGTGAAATTCATGGCAACCTCATCTGGACGCCTTTATCTGAACTGTCTCGTACTGCTTCGCGCTGCCATACTTAGCTGATTGTATTAACTGCCAAAATTGGTGTAAATCATCAATAAAGTCTGTCTGCTAAGAACTACTTAGCTGATTATATTAAGTGCGAAAGTTGGGGTAAATCATCGATAAAGTATGTCTGCTAAGAACATTGTAGCGTCCAGTAGTACCCTTGTTTTCCTTTTTACTGCAGCAGTCTTGAACTCGAGGGTATCTCTGTTGTGATACGTGTATTTTAATTTCTGCAGGGTTGTTTGATTCCTCTTGTAGGATCACGGTGCTATGCATGGTAAGATTTAGGTTAATGACAAGATACTAGATGGAGCATGATAACTTGAGAACCAATCACTGCTCATTTATTGTTACTATGTGCATTATCGTGTAGTTCTGATCCGCATTGAACGTTCATCCCATTGGCGTTGCTTATATTTATATGCTGTTCTGATCGCAGTCACTTTTAAGTTTGCTAATGTTCTTGCTCTATGTTTTGATAGGAAGCATCTGGTCGGTACTTGGACTTACATGAGCTCTACAACGAGTTCATAAATTCAAAGTTTGGATCACTAATCGAATACTCAGCATACGTCGGCACTTTTGCTCAGACTGAAAAAATTGCACATAATCTAAAACATACCAGGTATGTTATCAGCATTTTCTCTAAGACCAAGAACATATCTCCTGGCAAGAGCTTATCTGAAAATTCAGTTCTACATCCATCTTAGATATATTTCCCTTGATTTCTTCTTGTGTTGATTAGAACTAAAATGGCCAATTCCTGACCAAAGGGAACCCCCAAAGGCATACCTTCCCAGCCAATCCAGTTTGATTGGTATTCAGTATCGTAGCAACAAAATAATCACATAACGGATGCGATAAACCAAGGAAATGGAAATCCGAAAATCTATAGCATGCAGTAACAACCGTGTTGAATACCAGTGCCTACGATGAAAAGCTCATATTAGCCTCGTTCGCCCAATTTCCAGGTGCATCCCACTTTAGTCTCCTGTTGGTGGCAACTCCCAGGTCTAAACATGAACTGGAATTGGTAAATGCAATGGAGAAGCAAGACTAGTCTGGTTCATTTGCCCTGTTGCCCCTTTGTGGGCTTCAGAGCTTCTTGATTGTAGGGCGTACATGTGCCCAGCAAGGGCCTGGGGGATGAAGAGTGCTCCACGGGCAGGGGGGCAGCGCTAGCACAATAGGTAACAGAAAATTACAGTTCACGGGTAACCAACAAATTAGTTCGGTAGAGAGATTTACGGTATAGTTAGGGTGAGTTCTGGAACAATATGTCTACTTTATAACAAACAACAGATGAGGCTAAGCAATTAGCACCCTTACAAGTGATACGGTTAGTGTCGACACTCTGAGAAGTAGGTAAGTAATGAAGGCATGAAGCAGTAGTCGCATGATGCTAGAATTTCCAATATACAAGGAGCTATAGGTTGTACATGAATCTCAAGTTACCAATAAAATATCGTCTTCCGTTGTCCTTGAACTCACTCTTTTCCTCTTCAATCTGTTCATTAAACTAACAATATCGTGTTACCTAAGAATACCATGCTCATTAAACATAACAAGTAATTACTAGAGTGGTGTGGTCGGAGTAAGATCTGTATTCAAGTATACGGGATTAATTAAAATTTGCTCTTACCATGTCTAACATTTGTTTGGTTAACTATATATTTTTTAAGCCCATACATTTCTTTAAAGATGATTTATCTTCCATTTTCTTCAATTTGTCAGGCCATACAAAGAATATTTGGAGCATATTCTGGAATATCTGACGTCATTTCTGTATCGCACAGAACCATTGCAAGATATTGAGAAGATTTTTACAAAGGTCAATCCTCTTGTACATTCTACTGTTCTACTGTACTGTCTCTCTTCTGTGGTCTGTGCTCACACCTGCTTATGTGATGATGACATAGTGTATCACTTCAGACTTGTTATATACTTTTAGGTAGATCTCACTCATTATCTATCACTGGTATGATTAATTTTAGCATTGCTGGTGGTGTGGTTGAGAATTCATGTTTAAAGAGCTAGAAAGCATCACTATCATCCACATATAGGTTCGCACTTCCATGATAAGTGACAACTAACAAGCAATTAGTATCTATACTTGTGCAGTTGGAAAGTGAGTTTGAAGAACAGTGGACCAATGGCGAAGTTCCTGGATGGGAAAAAAAGGGTACAGAGAAAGATTCTGTATCGCAAGAGGCTGCAGTAGACCTTGATTACTACGGTACTGTTGAAGAGCTTGTAGAGCTTGGACCGGAATTGTTGAAGGAGGTTTGATCTTGTAACACGGTTCAGGTTCTATTTTACTTCATCTTTGAAACGACCTTATTCAATAACATTTTTTCCAGGCTTTAACTGCTCGGGGATTGAAGGGTGGCGGCACTGTTCAACAGCGTGCTGAGCGACTTTTCTTGCTGAAGGTGACTACCAAAGGCTGTTGCTAATCTTATTGTTTTTATGGCTATTTGTCAGTCTTTCTAAATTTATCACCATGCGCATACTTTTGCAGCATACACCTTTGGAACAACTGGATCGTAAGCATTTTGCCAAAGGTGATGATTTGAAGAAGGAAATTGCTTTGATTGAAGTGAAGATGAAGCGCTTATGTGAGATTCTCGATGAGGTCAGCTCTTCCTTATTCCTTTTAGGTGTTGTGTGCAGTAACATGTGCAGTCAATTACCTTCTCAGCATGGGTAGGTTAGTATGGTAATCGCAGTTTGAGGAATGGCCTGCGGATGCTCCCACCATATAATGAGCCATCTTTTGGTTTATTTGTGCATATGGTAGGAGTATAAGATGGTCATGAATAGAATTACTGGGAGACCATTATATCCTATTCTCAAGGGCGTACCCAGTGTTGAAAGCTCCTACAGAAGGTGCGGTCTGGGGAACGGAATTTCTAGACAGTCTTACCCTTGCATAATAATTCTGCAAGGAGGCTGGTTCGAACCCAGGACCTCCAGCCACAAGTGGGGGACTACCACTGCGCCAGGCCCGTACTTCAAAGCCTGTTCTCAAGAAACTTGTCAAATTCTTTTCTTGATAAAATCGTTTGGAAGGTAAAGACTAACCTAGTTTGGGTCAAATCGCTAAAAAAAACTGTCTGTATGGATAGGAACCTAAACCAGCCAACCAAGGTCTTGAACACAGATGATGGGATGGGTTCCCTACAAAAGTGATAATTGGTGAACCAAAAGCTCCTACTGTACCATGACTAATCCTACAGCTAGATTTTGAACCAGTGTTTCCATGTGTATGGAATTCAAGCATGATCTACTTTTTGTGGTATAGTTTATAAAGTTTCCTTTTATCTTGGGTAGGACTACCAGTCATCAGCATTGTTCATGACATGTTCTTATAATTTTATGTTTATCTTGTTTTTTGTGTGTAGGTGATTGTAAGAACAAAGGAAAATGCGGAGAAGAAGCTGACTTTGACCTATGAAGAAATGGAAGCAGAGCGGGAAGAGGTACTTAGTTTCGCCCTTAACTTCGACTTACTTGCGTTTTCTTCTGTTTAGAAAAGTACTGTAGTACTGTTCTCTTCTCTGAATTTCTATCTTCTGTGACTTCTTATAGGAAGAAGTACAAGCTGAAAGTGAAAGTGATGATGAAGACCAACAAATCTACAACCCCCTCAAGTTACCAATGGGTTGGGACGGGAAACCTATCCCTTATTGGCTCTATAAGCTTCACGGTCTTGGTCAGGTAACCGGCCCTATCTTATCACTGACAGCTTAATTAGTTATCATTTATCCTTTTTTTTTGCCTTCAGTCTACATCAATGTCTCATCTTACTGTTTTGCTGAATATTTCCATGTCATTTTATCACATGTTCTTCCTACACGAATGTATCGATAATCACTTAATGTTTGTGACTGCCAATTAATTGACTGATGGGCAATGGCAACCGGTATAGTGCAAGTATGGTTGGATACCACGACATGCCACATATTCGTTAACCTAGTTTGGCTAGTTTGGCTTCATTGCCTAACACTTGTCATGCCATACTTAGTCTTGTAACCCCACATATCAGTGGGCACATTTCTAGCCAAACATTACTTAAGAGGTGGCCATCAATTTGTTAGCCACAATTTTTGTGGCTTGCAACAGTTTGACACTGTTAGATGTGGCAATGTGTGGTAGGCTGGCAGCCAACCAAACGTGCCCACATTATTTATATCAACTAATTCATCTTGGATCAGCTTTGCTGGGTGTCAACTAATTATATATGTTCTGTAATTTGAGGAACTGTCGACCAATAAATAAAGGTTCACATTTTTATGATTTTATCTTTATTTAATACTATTATCAATACTATGTTTGGAGCTACAGAATGGCATGTTTCCAAAAATGAATTTTAAATTTTAATGTTTTATAGCTTGCACATAGCTTCATATATTATTTGTGTTTTACCTGTGTCAAATATTAGACTCGACTTGAACATCAATAGCATCATTGATATTATATGCCCAGACATCAGCATCAAATTTGGTACTAGACTGCTCATGTGTGAACTATTTCTTCTCAGGAATTCAAGTGCGAAATATGTGGTAACCACAGTTACTGGGGACGAAGGGCATATGAGCGCCATTTCAAGGAGTGGCGCCATCAGCATGGGATGCGATGCCTTGGCATTCCTAATACTAAGAACTTCAATGAAATTACATCCATTGAGGTACACCTGACATTTTGTTGTTGTCTTGTTTGTGCGATTTCTTGCTTGCAGTACTGTCTTTAGGATAATGTTTGCAGAATATTCTTCTTGGGCTCAGGGTAATGTACATTGTGGGCAAGTGCCTGTAACTTAGTTTCTTTGAAACCGCTAGTCGTCCCTTTTGCTTGCTTCAGGTTTTTTGCAAACTTCATAATGTTGGATTAAACAGTAATTTGAAGTTGAGTTTAACTGTCCTCAGGGATACATGAACACAGCACTTTTATTCTTTACCATGCTTATGGTTTATGAAACCGAGATATTAATTGAGGGAGACCATGGTTTCCACTGTATTAATGTCTTGGACTAAGAGATAGTAAATTATTGTTGAGTGTTAGGGCCTGTTCGGCAACTGCCCAACTCCTGGAAATCCTGAAATCCAGCTTCCCGTTTTGTATGCCAGCTTCTCAAATGAAAGCTAGCGATTAGAAAACCGTTCGGTGTGCCAGCTCCAGTTTTCTCTCGCGACGCATGGGCTGGCAGCCTTTTTCAGTTGATTTTGGCCTATTGGGAGTTGAGGACAGGCCAAACTTGGCCCAAGTTGGAGCTGGCTGGCCCATTAAGCTCGTTTCTGGCCCTGTAGGGAGGGAAGGGAGTCGCTCCGTTCTTTTCTTTGCTTGACGAAACGTTTTCTTCCACTTCGCGGTGGCAGCTCGCTGTAAATAACTCGAACTCCAGCTTCTGCGATTTCTGGGATCGACGAAACACCAGCTCCCAGTTTTTGTACTACGACCCGTCTCAGATTCCAGGAGCTAGCTTCCTGGAGCCAGGTCGTTCGGGACAGCTCCGTTCGCGGATTCAAAGAAGCTGGAAGCTGGGCAGTTGCCAAACAGGCCCTTAGTCCATAATTGCTGAAAGAAGGGAGATAAATGAGTGGAAGGGAGAAAATGTCATTGAATTTGATCCATAAGTTGATCTGAATCGTATTGAGCATGTGTTGTTTCTGTTTGGTAATTTGTTTTGTCACGAAGTTGCTTTGACATCTCTGATTTGTGTCGCCAGGAGGCGAAGGCACTCTGGGAGAGAATACAATCAAAGCAAGGGCTGAACAAGTGGCGGCCTGACTTGGAAGAAGAGTATGAAGACAAGGATGGAAACATCTACAACAAAAAGACCTATACTGACCTGCAGCGCCAAGGCCTGATATAGAATTCTGGATGTGATGCTAGTGCTTTGGAAGGAGCACGACACTAAAATCGCTGCTCTACTGTTCTGTTGATACCTAATGACCTTGATGGTCGTTGTAACTTTTTATTACTAGCTTACATTATATGTAGCCAGATGGTACCTCGGAGTTAAATTTCCTTCTTTGGGATACATTGCATATTATGCTTTGCTGGTCAATTTTACTCAGTGTTCTTAATTTATTCGGCCAAATCTCCTGTTTCACTAGTGTCAACCTGAAGAAAGTAATATTCTGTACATAACGGTGATGGAGTTTAATGCTTAAGCGCTCAGCGGTGTAGGACGAAAGCTGCCTGCTGGGACTGTTTGGTTTCAAGCCACAACTTCCCACGCTTTGTCACATTTCAACTTGGGCAAGTTGGGTGGGTGTGGTTCTTGCCCAACTAAGGCAAGATTTTATTTTATTAGCAATAAGCCCCACATGTTATAGATGCAAAAAGTGTGGCAAGATTTCCCAAGACAAGCCAAAGTGTGGTGAACTATTTGAGCATCTCAAGGCAAGTGTGGCAATACATGACAAAGATAGAAGTGGGTTTGCATTACACAAAGCAAAACTGGCCCTGCATGTTCATGGTTATTTCACAATAAACATCCAAAACCAGAGGTTTGGATGAGTGGTTATTTCTCTGAAAGGACCAAAAAGAAAATCTGAAACAATTTCCGAAGTACATAATCATTGCTTCTCCAGCAAAAAAAAGAACGAATTCTCACGTGACTTGTTTTGCGGGTTATCGTTTCAGTGGCATTATCTACACCATTGACCTTTTCCTTCAGATTTGAAAATCATAAAGCTAAAAGTCACTATTTAAAACCAGGGTAAGGTTTACGCTCAACAAGAATTCACTGTTCACTATAAACAGTTTCATGGTTCAAATGAGGCCAGATAGTTCAGACCCCAAAAAAAGAATTAGTTCAGGAACTTCTCTCTGTTAGTTTTGTGCGGCAGACAAATGTGCGATTTTGTATTTGCATAACAACGATGGTAAAGTCACTGTAGGCACAGCCCACTGGTGGTGCGCCATTTGCGCTTTTGCACATATCTCTAGACTACTTTCCGTAAAAAAACATATCTCTGGACTAGTACTTGTGATGCGTCCACAACAATCCAGCATCCTTACGAACAGCAATGTTTTGCAAAGGTTGACACTGTGAGACATAAATTTTCTCCCACTTGCTGTCGCCTGCAGATCCTTTCCATCTCAGAAAATAAGCAATTCTTAAAATAAAATAAAAGGTTAGCAAACCGAAGAACGTAGAAATTGACACATCTGTTACACTGTTCTAGATTTCCAAACAATTCCCCAGATCAAACAATCTACTCCCGCTTAACCTTTGATCCTGCTTGGCGGCATGGATGCAGCAAGACATGGATGCATAAAAGCCAGCAGGGAAGATGGACAAGAAACAGATACAGATACGTGGCGCTACTCCATTCCCACAAGAACTCCATTGACGCCCAGAAATCTCCAAGGTCTACTGTCCAGGAGCCCTTGGACAGCCCTTTCATAATCAACAACGCAGCTGGAGGGAAACCAAAGATGGAGAGAAGTATATTTGAAGCACACAATACTGTCCGTGGAAGGAAACTCATACCAAGCTGTGCTTTCAGCGGCCGAGAAAACAGGCACATAGGGATCACAATCAACGCCCCAAGCTGAGCAGTAGCAAAATTTATTATTGACATAAGCCCCAGCCCTATTGAGATGGAAGTGATCATCGTGGCCTTCAGAAGTTTCCATTCAACACCAGAAGAGTATGGTGAACCAAACATGGCATACAGGACGATCAAGGTCAAAATGGCAAGTACCACCCAGATCACTGAACTTTGTATTGGTGTACCATCGGGAATTTGACTGATGTAGTACGGTAGTAGTGAAACAATCACTGCCCAAATTTGGATAACAAGCAGAACTCTTGCAGCTTGAAGCCATTTCCATGATCCACCCTCAGTTTGTAGATTATCAGCACTGCTCTTCGTTTTACTGTCATTGATTGATTTTCCCTTAGTTTTACCGCCATCAGCAAGAGCAGCAGCAACTATTGGGAGGGGTACCACAAGCAGTGCAAAAGGAATCATATAGACACCAACTGAAATAAACTTGCTCGGAGCTGTGAGGAAATATAGGAAAAATGATTGATGGAACTTCTCGAGCAGGTTATTCACAGAACGTACCACCCCTTCAAGTAACCTGAACCAAAAGCAGCATATCGCCGTTTTAAACACGTGCTTCATAAAATGTAGAGTAGACATCTTTTGCTGAAAAATGAAAGTACAGCTTTGCAAGAAAATAAGCCTATTATAAGAGTGTAAGGTAATCAGCAGGCTAAATCTTAAGACCAAGTCTTCAAATCCATAGCTAACTGTTACAACTTCCAGGGTGTATAGTTATCTTGTCTCTGATAATCAGGAATATGGCCTTAAATATTTCTTCTTACTAAGCTATTCAACACATGTCAGTAATCACAAGGCGTTTGAAATATGTCATAGCAATGCAGCCTGAAGTAACATGGTAAGAACTGACCTTCCACCCCTTACAAGAAATGATGATTTGGCGTTCTCATTTCTGATATAAAATGTTGGTGAGAATTCTAAAGAAACGGCATCAACTTGATAGTCACGGAACGCACCATGAGATCCGGTGGGCACTCCAAGAGCCTGCTTTAGCAAAAGCCCAACAAGAAGTGATTAGGTTCAGTTGAAAAGCTAGGTTGTTTAAGATAGAATGGAAAATATACCATCCAATTACCTGATTATAAATAGAGCTAGCAAGGTTAGCAGTCCCCTCCACATAATCAGGGGCTGTAATATCAAGCTTCCAGTCAGGATTTATTTTTCTCAATATACTCCCAAGAGTATGAATTACTTCAGCAATAGCCCTAAGCCATGCAGAACTCAACAACGAACTAATTGTCTCAATGTTCATGCGAAAACCTTGTCTATGAACAGCTAGATAGTGCACCACATTCAGAAGGTCCAAATTTGGCATTTGGCCATTAGATGCCTCGGCGTACATTGTAACACTATCTCTATCACCATAGTTCCTAGTTTCCCCAACTTTAAATATGAGAGCAGCGGCCATCGTTCCAGCACGTTTGAAATCCGTAAAGTCAGCCTTTTCTGCAATACCATCAGGTTCATGTTTAACACCACCCACAAACATAGGGTTATGGTACTGATTTAACCATGCAGAGACTGCGGTGTACTCCCCAAATTGCGAGTCTGCAGATAACCACACAATATCCTTTGACAGCCATGCAGCTCGACTTAAGAGGGAGAAGACAGAGAAGCCAAGTGCGAGTGATAATACTTCATTTGCCTGAACTCTCTGAGGATTATAAGGAGTAACCAATACTATAGCTTCTTTTCCATCACCCCTAGGAGCTCGTATAATGCCAATTGTATTTGTTCCAGAGTTGGAATGGGTGCCATTGGGTCGAACCGCCAAATCGTTTGTCATCGAAGTGAAGAACTTCAAAGGATGAAAATGCTTGCTATGAGGGAGGAATTTGTGGTAACACACTTCCGCACCCAGATCTTTCATTTGTTGCACTATGAATTTTGGCATTTCCCTGTGACATTTGTAATAAAACTGTACATTACAGAAGATACAGGTAAGCACTACTCCCTCCATCCGGAATTAACTGCCCGCTGAAATGAGCGAATCTACACACTGAAACGCATCTAGATACACTCATTTCAGCGACAGTTAATTCTGGACGGAGGTTGTACTATTTACTCTTGACAATCCAGTATGACACCCTTCACTTGCAATTATATCGCCATCTGAAATTGGCATGTCCTTAACTTCAGTTTAACTAACATATGGAGAAAATCGATTCTGTGTGTATGTTTACAAGCATTACTCTTTCGAATTTAGAATTGCATGGATACCATGCATATGTTTACTAATAAAATTACTACACATAGTTGGAGTAACCATCATAGATTTCATCACGGTAATCGCTTTAATGGCAGGCTTGAAATATTGCACATCACACATCTATCCGTACAATTGTACAAACAATGATGCAGATTCGGTGTTATAAAAACAAGGATAAACCCACAGTTGTCAGAAGAGGAAGTTGTACATAGAACAAGGAATTTATATAGAATAACCTACATTCCCCCTCTTGATTCCCCAGCTGCAGCTTCAATTCCTTTTATAAACTTGTTAGCTTCTGTGACATCCTCGCTGGAGAATAATGGATTTGCAGAGCCTACATGCAAAGGTTCGAAATAAACATTATGTTCCATCTTTGAACGGCCATATGCTGCTTGCATTACATGAACAGATGAACTAATAAACTGCCACTAGCACGATACGATGAATACTTGACGTAGTGGATATGAATGATTTGCCTTCATTATTGAATCGTAACCATGGGAAGCCACTCAGGAGTATCATACTCAACCTTCTATTTTGTCAAGGTACCAATTGCTCCACTACAAATTTATACAGGGGATCCAGATAACGGTAGTGAAAAAGAAGATTGCTTACCAGGTATAAGAGCATTCTCCGAGAGGTATGTGTTCTTTGCAAGTGATGGGAGGAAGAGGAGTGCGATAATGCCCGCGGAGCAGCACAACGCGCTGGCGCCAAAATGGCGAAGAACTTGTCAGGGGAACAGGATACGGAAATGACCAAGCATGGTGCTAAATAGGGAGACGGGGAGCGAACCTGAAGAGGACGTGGTGAGAAGCGAGGAATATCCCAAGGCGGACGATGAGCCGCGGCTTCGGCTGCGGATCTTCCTTAGCTGACGGCTCCATGGCTGCAATTTGGCCTAGGTCTTCAGGGGGGCGTGCAGATCCTTATCTAATCTCGGCCCACGGGGCACGATCTCCCATCGACTGACGCAGTGGCGGCCCTTGGTTTCGTCTTAGAAGAGGAAAGGTGGGGTTTGGGGGCGGTAAGTGGTGGGCCGGCAGGAGCCAGTAGCGCTAGCCGCCGCGCCCAGCGCGGCAGAAGCGGTAGGAGGTCAACGAGGAAGGCTCTCCGGGAAAGCGCGTCGTAGAGACGGGGGCGGAGCAGAAGCTGCAAAGCACGGCGAGGAGGCAACGCCGAATAGCGAGCGAGCGCGCTGCTGCTGCTGCTGCTCGGAAGGGGACGACGGCGAGTGGCCCGTCTCAGTGAGGATGGAGATCGCGGCGCGGCGTGGGGTTGAAGAAGGTCGAGACAGGACCTTAGAATATCTTGGAGACTTGGACTCGGGCCCAGTTTATTTTTTGAGAGAGAATCGGGCCCAAATGTTATGGTGGAGGCAACGCTCGTTTCGATCAATCGCACGGGAGAGGGCCAGAATCTCAAAATCACTGTTATGATTTACTTTTTTAGGGGAATCTCTCGAAAAAGGTTTCCTCGCTTTGTATTACAAAGCAACCAACCAATACAGCCAACGATAGATACAGACACGTCCAAAAGAAACGAAAGAGAAAATACAAAAGAAATAAAAGCAAGCAGCGCCAGATCGATGAAAACGACGATTCCTCGCAACTGATGCACACCGTAGGATGCCCACCACGCTTCAATGCGTTCGAGTCGTCGTGTATCAAGCAACACCTTCAGAAAGGACTGCGACGATACCGACGCTGCTGCCCGGACGAGTCTTAGGATTTCTCCCGGTACACGGGGGTAGTGGGGGAGAGGTACACCCGACGCCCTTCAAGAAGGGAGACGACGCCCCCCACGCGTCACCACGTCGGTGCTGGCAGGGGTCGGCAAGGATTTCTCCCGACCATAGCACAACCACGACCCCAACCAACCATTGGCTCCACCATGCCTGCCGCCCACCAACATGCGTCAACCCAGTCTTGAGTCCTCGTTGACATCTCACCATGGCAAACGTTGCGAGGCCGACCAGACCAAGACGAAACAACCGTAGACAAGGAGCGGCAGTACCGTAGCCACGTGGGAGGGAACAACCTCCACCGGCATAAGCGGTAGCAGACTGGGCGCAGCAGCAGGAGCACACCAGGCGACCAACCCGGCCGGATCCAGCTCAAAGCCTCAGATCCGTGAAGTTCCCATCATCGCGCTGCAGCAAACGCGACGCTGATGCCGCCTCCCTCCCATCACAGTACGCTCGAAGATCCAGCCAGAGACGACATGACGAAACCCAAAACGGCCCGCCCTGACCCAGATCGGGCCCAAAAGGGCCCAAATCTGGGACGATAGGGTGCCACCGGCTAGGCCCCGCGCGGAGCCGCTGCCATCGCCAAGAGGCCGCGCCATCGCCACGTCGCCACCCAGGCCTTCGCCAGAATGCCGCCAGCCGGGAAGCACCGCCGCCGGGCCCAGCAGGCATAGCACCCGCAATAGGGAGGAAGACAGGGCGCCTGCTGACGCCCGAACCCATGAAGCCCTTCATGTAGCCACCAGAGGGGGGGGGGACACCGCCGCCCCCACCAGCACCGCGCCGTCATGCCCCTCGCCAGCCCCGCGCCGTCGCTCATGGGGACTGTCCCGCGCCAACCCCGGTCGAACGTGGAGGAGAGAGACGCATCGCCATCGCCGCCGCCGGCAGGGTTTCGCCCGCCAGCGCACTCCGATAGGGCTTCGCCCGCCAGCGCACTCTGGTAGGGCTTCGCCCGCCAGCGCACTCCGATGGCGGCGAGGGGAGGATGAAGAAGGGGGCGAGACCGGCGGTGGCTAGGGTTAGCCCCCGGTTGCTCGCGGGAGCGATGCAGGGGGGAGGACTCCAGAACGACCAAACATCTTTTTTCGCGGAATCACTGTTTTTATTTTGTTACACTGGTGTAGCATGAAATGACTCATGTTTAGCAAACACTTTTTTGACCTTGTAACACGAGTTTAGCATAGAGAACCAATATGTGATTGGATGTTTTTTTATGGTTAGGAGGACGGTGGAATCCTCCATCCACCAGAGTTTAGATAATAGATTTGACATTGGTGCTCATATTTTTTTGGATTTATTCAAGACCTTCCGGTGATGTGCGTTCAGTGGGAGGAGACGTTTCCGTTGACTATGAATGTGGGGACTTCGTCAATTACAATATAATATCAAGATGATGTGCCAGATCAGTCTCTCAGAGGTGCTCATAGGAGTAGGGTGTGTATGTGTGCGTTCATAGAGATGAGTGTATGCTCGTGTATGTGAGTAACTTCGATTGTACTGTATTAGAAACATGAGTTTAGCATGAAATGACCATGGTTCAAAAGTTTGCACGATTTAAGTCTTCGGCCTACCGCCACACGGTGGTGTTAAGGCTAATGGGCTACCACCCAGGTCAACGACGGTAAACGCCGGTCCAAGCCCGTCGATCGTGCCTATGTGCCAAAGTGGCTACCACCACTAACCTTAGCGATAGGTTAATGAACCTATCTCTCGATCATGTGGTGGTAGACCCCTCAAGGGGTAAATGAGTTGCAGGGATGTGGGTGGGCCACCCATCCTAGACGCGTAACCTTGAGTCGGCCGCTTATAACACACACACACACGCACGCACGCACGCACGCATGCGCGCGCGTGCACACACACACACACACACAGGAGTGCCCTCTCTCTCTCCCTCTGAGGGAGTCCGAGACTAAGGGGTCCTCGGGCCGCCGGCCTATCTCCTATGGGCTAGACAGGTGGGCCGCTCTGTGGCCATTGCATGCAGGCCCGGCTATAAGACGACTTCGTATTCGGGAAGGAGACCTTCGGTGCCTTGGTGTGTCCTTCAAGTCGGGATGAAAAAATCGGCGCGTTTATCCCTTGATGGTAACCGACTATGTGTAACCCTAGGTACCCCGGGTGTCTATATAAACCAGAGGGTTTAGTACGTAGAGGAGAGAACCATCATTCCCACTCATCTAGGGTTTAGTTCATTTGATCCCATGGTAGATCGACTCTGCAATCGTCATACACACATCAATACAACCAAGAAGGACATAGGGTTTTACCTCTTCGAGAGGGCCCGAACCTGGGTAAATACTGTCCTTGTGCTCCCTGTTCCCCATCGATCCAAGATCAACAACTCGGGACCCCCTATCTGTCGGTTTTGACACCGACATTGGTGCTTTCATTGAGAGTTCCGTTGTGGTATCACCGAAAGATTGATGGCTCGCTTAGTCATCAGCGATGGCATCCACACCAGGGACGTCTTCGTCCCCGACTTGCTCCTCGCGTCTGACAATATCATTCTACATGCCTATACTGCCGATCATCTCGACCGGATCGACGACTTCTCCCCATGATAGAAAATTAGGTTCGACAACTTAGAGTACGTCGCCGATACCTGAGGAGATATGTTCCTTGCTGGGCTCGCAACCTCACCCGATGAGCCCAAAAACCCCGAAGCTTTAACTTTGGGCCTTCTCCTCGACCCTGTCTCCGGTTCGACCCTTACCCTGGACTCAGCTTCGAGCTCGGATCCGATCACTCCATTCAGAGACCTGGGTTCGGCCTTGGCTGAACACACTCCCTATTCTGACGCGTCGTAGATTGACTCCGACTCTAGAAGACACTTTCGGCTAACCTCTCGCTATTAAACGAGACACTGGACCAGATCCGGACGATGAACATTACGTACGGCCCACCCTCGCCCTATGCTCGAATAGGTCTTGAGTAGGCCACGAGGAATTTTACGTCCCACCCACCACCCACTTGGTAGCCACTATCGAAGACTTGACTGATATGCTGGACTACGCCTCTGAGGAGGCCAATGACACCAAGGAAGACATTGACGCTAATAACCCTCCCACCACGATACGATGGAAAAATACTTCCACCTACGACGTATATATGGTGGACACCCTCACCACCACTGGGAAGAACGGTGATGACACCCCCAAAGAGAACGATGACAACCCTAGTGAGGTACCTCCCAAGCACCCATGCCAGCGCAAGGGCAAGGAAAGCGATATGGACACCAGAGAGGATGATACCCCAAACAACATGGAAGACCTCGAAGACCCCGTTGCCCTCGAACTACAACTCGATGTCTAGGAGGGGCATGAGGATCAGTATAACTCCAAGGACCTCAATGAATCCTAGGATAGCAACTACCTTGCTCCCTCTGAAGAGGAGGTTAGCCTCGGAGCTGAGGACTTCATCATCCCCGAGGACCCGCTAGACCAAGAACGGTTCAAGCGGTAACTGATAGCCACCACTCGAAGCCTGAAGAAAAAGCAACAACAGCTAAAAGCCGAAAATGATACCCTCAACGACAGATGGATGAAAATCCTAGCAGTCAAAGAAGGGTACGATAATGAACGTTTGGATCAAAATAAAAGTTATCTGCATCGACGCCTACTACCACAATTCGATGATGAGGCCCCTGAGCCCACACACCCCCAGACGCACTCAGGACAGCCAGCTAGACCGACCCCCTCAAGGACAGGACAAGACGACTGGAAAGGCCAAAGATCGACCTAAACTCCCCCGTCAGAGAGGAAGAGAGCCAACATATCCTGAGGACCCATATGACCTACGACATGACCTAGATGCTAGAGCAGGTCAGAGAAGATCCATCTATGGATCCAAAGGGCATACTCCCGCTAGATGGGATGAGTACCAAGCTTGGCTTGACCAAAATAATAGAGCTCGGGAGCAACACCATGTATGGATGACAACTGATCTCCGGCACGACGTATCCCGGGTTAGGGGGCGCCGCTCACCCAATGTGCTTCATAGATGAGGTGATGCAACACCAGTTCCCCGAAGGGTTTAAACCCATAAACATCGAACAATACAGCAAGACAACAAACCCGACCATGTGGATTGAAGATTTCCTTCTCCACATCCATATGGCCCGAGGAGATGATCTCCACGCCATAAAATATTTGTCATTAAAGCTCAAAGGACCAGCATGGCACTGGTTAAATAGCCTCCCCGAAAACTCCATTGGGATGACGCTTTCTGAGCTAACTTTTCGAGCTAACTTTCAAGGCACCTTTGTCCGGCCCCGTACTCCGATGACATGAGACGCGGTGTTCAAAGGCCCGGCAAATCAGCCCAACAATTCTGGGATCGGTTGTTGACTAAGAAGAACCAAATCGTTGGATGTCCGAACGCCGATGCAATAGACTCTTTCAGACACAACATCCGTGATGAATGGTTAGCTCGTCAGCTCGGCCAAGACAAGCCAAGGACGATGTCGGCCCTTACCTCACTAATGACCCACTTTTGCATAGACGACGACAATGGCTTAGCCCGTCGAGACATCTATCCCAAAGACTCCCCACCTCTAAAGTTCGGGACAGAAATGGGAGGCCACGACGCAACAGGAACAAACGCCGGCAAAGCGGCGGTGATGTCGAGGACACGACAGTCAATGTCGGATTCAACAACTCAAAATTAGGACCGCAGAAGAAGCCCTCTAAAGGGAATAGGGATGGACCTACTGCGCTGGACAAAATCCTGGATAGGCCCTGCTAGATCCACGACACTTCAGACAAGCCCGCCATCCACACCGACCGTAACTATTGGGTGTTCAACTAGGCCGGCAAACTCACAGCCGAGGACCAGGGCAAGGGCCCTCACAACAAGGACGATGATGAGACTCGCAGACCGAAAAATGGAGGCGAGAAGCAATTCCCTCCCGAGGTAAAAACCGTGAACATGATCTATGTCATGCACATACCAAAGAAGGAGAGGAAGCGTTCCCTTCAAGACATCTACGCTGTTGAGCAGGTAGCCCCGAAATTCAACCCATGGTCGGCTTGCCCGATCACCTTCGACCGAAAGGACCATCCGACCAGTATACGTCATGGAGGATCGGCGACCCTGGTACTCGACCCCAATGTCGATGGTTACCACCTAACAAGGGTCCTCATAGATGGAGGCAGTAACCTCAATCTGATTTACTCAGATACCGTAAGGAAGATGGGTATCGATCCATCAAGGATCAAACCCAGCAACACCACCTTTAAAGGGGTAATCCCAGGCGTTTAAGCATGTTGCTCGGGCACCGTGACTCTGGAAGTATTGTTCGGCTCACCCGACAACTTCCACAACGAAGACTTGATCTTCAACATCATCCCTTTCCGCAGCGGCTACCATGCACTTCTCGATTGTATAGTGTTCGCCCGCTTCAACGTTGTTCCCCATTACACATATATGAAGCTTAAGATGCCCAGACCCAAGGGCATCATCACTGTCAATGGCAACACGGAGTGCTCACTCTGTACTGAGGAGCACACAGCGGCTCTGGCCACCGAAGGTCAGGCCCACAAGGCAACGCCAAACTCCTAGTCTGCCGTCAAGGCACAAAAGGTGAGCAAGAGAGCCCGAGCCCTGTTTCAGCTCCCGGAGTCTTCCCACGCTCCCCACAACATGACCCCGCTAGCCGTAAGGTATGTACCTTGGAGGAACAATTTCACACTCAAAATACCATGGGCAGCTATGCGGGCCTACTTGTTGGAAATATGCCCTAGAGGCAATAATAAATTAGTTATTATCGTATTTCCTTGTTCATGATAATCGTTTATTATCCATGCCATAATTGTATTGATTGGAAACTCAAATACATGTGTGAATACATAGACAACAAAGTGTCCCTAGTAAGCCTCTACTAAACTAGCTCGTTGATCAAACATGGTTAAGGTTTCCTAGCCATAGACATGTGTTGTTATTTGATAACGGGATCACATCATTACGAGAATGATGTGATGGACAAGACCCAAACTATAAACGTAGCATATGATCGTGTCAGTTTATTGCTATTGTTTTCTGCATGTCAAGTATTTGTTCCTATGACCATGAGATCATGCAACTCACTGCCACAGAGGAATACCTTGTGTGTATCAAACTTTACAATGTAACTGGGTGACTATAAAGGTGCTCTACAGGTATCTCTAAGGGTGTTTGTTGGGTTGACGTGGATCGAGACTGGGATTTGTCACTCCGTATGACGGAGAGGTATCTCTGGACCCACTCGGTAATACAACATCACAAGAAGCTTGCAAGCAATGTGACTAAGGAATTAGTCATTGAATCTTGTATTATGAAACAAGTAAAGAGACTTGTCGGTAACGAGATTGAACTAGGTATGGATATATCGATGATCGAATCTCGGGCAAGTAACATGCCGATGGACAAAGGGAACTGCATACGGGATTGTCTGAATCCTTGACATCGTGGTTCAACCAATAAAGATCTTCGTAGAATATGTAGGAACCAATATGGGCATCCAGGTCCCGCTATTGGTTATTGACCGTAGAGTTGTCTCGGTCATGTCTACATAGTTCTCGAACCCGCGGGGTCTCCACACTTAACGTTCGGTGACGATTCGGTATTGTTGAGTTATGTATGTTGGTGACCGAAGGTTGTTCGGAGTCTCGGATGAGATATCAAACATCACGAGGAGCTCCATAATGGTCCAGAGGTAAAGATTTATATATGGGAAGTCATATTTTGGCTACCAGAAAAGTTTCGTGTTTTTCCGATATTGTACTGGGAAGCTTCTAGAAGGTTCCGAAAACTTCCGGAGATGTCCAGAAGTCCACCAAGGGTTCCACCACGTACCAAGGTTTTTCTTGGGGTGAGGGGTGGCACCCTGGCCTTATTGGGCCAGGCGCACAAGTCCCTCAAGGCCCATGTGGCTTGGGAGAGGTGGAAAGTCCACCTGGTTTTGAAAAGGGAGAGAATTGTACTAGGAGTCCAACTCCTCCCCCTTGGCTGCTCCCTAGGGCTTGGAGCGGCTGATCTCCATGCCCCTCCACCTATATATAGAGGGGAGGGGCACCCAAGAGCACACACGAAGCCCTTGACGCCCCTCTCTCTCCCTAGATCGTTTCCTCCTTCGTTCGCGGTCTTGGTAGCGCTAGGCATAGCCCTACCGGTATAGCACCACCACCATCACCGCCACGCCGTCGCATTGTCAGAGAACTCATCTACCTCTTCCCCCCTGCTTGCTGGATCAAGAAGGCGGAGATGTCATCGAGCCGGATGTGTGCTGAACGCGGAGGTGTCGTCCGTTCGGCGCTAGATCGAGACGGATCATGATTGGATCGCAGGACGGATTGCAATTTGGATCGCGAAGATGTTTGACTACATCAACTGTGTTTCTTAATGCTTCCCACTTAGCAATCTACAAGGGTATGTAGATCCACTCTCCCTCTTGAAGATGGTCATCACCATGGATAGATCTTGTATGTGCGTAGGAATTTTTTGTTTCCCATGCAACGTTTCCCAACAGTGGCATCATGAGCTAGGTCTATGCGTAGATGAGATCACGAGTAGAACACAAAGGAGTTTGTAGGCATTGATGCTTAGATTGCTTCTTACCTTGGTATTTTCTTGATTCAGCGATATTATGGGATGAAGTGGCCCGGGCCAACCTTACTCGTCCACGTATGAGAGACCGGTTCCATCGACGGACATGTGACTTTGTTGCATAAAGATGGCTGTCGGGTGTCTTTCTCTCCCACCTTAGTTGGATCGGATTCGACAAAGGTAGTCCTTGATAAGGTTGAATAGCAATTTGTGTATCACCGTTGTGGTTTTGCGTAGGTAAGAATCGTTCTTGCTAGATACCCATAACAGCCACGTAAAACATGCAACTACAATTAGAGGATGGCTAACTTGTTTTTGCAGGGTATGTTGTGATATTATATGGCCAAATACATGATGAGATGTATTTGATGTATGAGATGATCATGTTTGTAATAGTTCATATAGACTTTCATGTCGATGCATACAACAACCGACAAGAGCCATAGGGTTGTCTTTAATTATTGTATGACCTGCGTGTCAATCATTAAGCGCTATGTAATGCTTTACTTTATCGCCAAGCGGTAGAAATGGTAGTAGAAGCATGGTGGGCGCGAAAACCCTGATGGCTACACAATGATGGAGATCATGATGATGGAGATCATGGTGTTATGCCGGTGACGATGGAAATCATGTTGGTGCTTTGGATATGGAGCTCAAAAGCATAAGTTCATGGCCATATCATGTCACTTATGATTTGCATGTGATGTTAATCCTTTTATGCATCTTATTTTGCTTAGGATGATGGTAGCATTATAAGGTGATCCCTCACTAAAATTTCAAGATAAAATTGTGTTCTCCCCGAGTGTGCACCGTTGCGAAAGTTCGTCGTTTTGAAGCACCACATGATGATCGAGTGTGATAGACTCTATGTTCACATACAACGGGTGCAAGCCAGTGTTGCACATGCGGAATACTCGGGTTTAACTTGACGAGCCTAGCATGTACATACATGGCATCGGAACACAAGATACCGAAAGGTCGAACATGATTCATATAGTAGATATGATCAACATGGACATGTTCACCATTGAAACCACCTCATCTCACGTGATGATCGGACTTGGGTTGGTGAATCTGGATCATGTAACACTCAGATGAATGGAGGGATGTCAATTTGAGTGGGAGTTTTTAAAGTAATATGATTAACTAAACTCCTTATCATGAACATAGTCTAAAGTTGTCTTCGAAAAATTATGTTGTAGGTTAATAGCTCGCGTTGCAGCTCCTGTGTGTTTTATGATACGTTCCTAGAGAAAATAGAGTTGAAAGATGATGGTAGCAATTATGCGGACTAGGTCCTTGATCAGAGGATTGTCCTCAGTTACTGCACAGAAGGCTTATGTCCTTAATGCACCGCTCGGTGTGCCACCCCCTCAAACGACAACTGTGGATGTCGTGAACATTTGATAGACACGTTCTGATGACTATTTGATAGTTTAGCGTGTCATGCATTACATCTTAGAATTGAGGCTTCAAATACATTTTGAACGTCATGGAGCATATGTGATGTTCCAAGAGCTGAAATTGGATTTCAGGCTCGTGCCCGTGTTGAGAGGTATGAGACCTCCAATAAGATTCTTTGCCTGCAAGATAAAGGAGAATAGCTCAATCGGTGAGCATGTGCTCAGATTGTGTGGGTGATACAATCGCTTAAATCGAGTGGGAGTTAATCTTCAAGATAAGATAGTGATTGATATAGTTCTCCAAGTCACTGCCACAAATCTACTATAGCTTTGTGATGAACTATAAATATGCCAGGGATGGAAAAGATGATCCCTGAGCTATTCACGATGTTTGACACCGCGAAGGTAGAAATCAAGAAGGAGCATCAAGTGTTGATGGTTAGTAAAACCACTAGTTTTGAGAAGGGCAAGGGAAACAAGGGAAACTTCATGAATGGCAAGCTAGTTGCCGCTATAGTGAAGAAACCCAAGGTTGAACCCAAACCCGAGACTAAGTGCTTCTATTATGAGGAGAATGGTTGCTGAAGCAGAACAACTCTAGATATTTGGTAGATAAGAAGGCTGGCAACGTCAAGATAAGTATATTTGATATACGTGTTATTGATGTGTACATTAGTAGTACTCCTAGTAGTACCTAGGTATTAGATACCAGTTTGATTGCTAATGTCAGTAACTCGAAGTAAAAACTACAGAATAAACGGAGACTAGCTAAGGGCGTGATGACGATGTGTGTTGGAAGTGTTTCCAAGGTTGATGTGATCACCATCGCACGCTCCCTCTACCTTTAGGATTAGTGTTGAACCTAAATATATGTTATTTGGTGTTCGCGTTGAGCATGGACATGATTAGATCGTGTTTATTGCAATATGGTCATTCATTTAAGTCAGAGAATAATAGTTATTCTGTTTACATGAATAAAACCTTCAATGGTCATGCACCCAATGTGAATGGTTTGTTGAATCTCGATCATAGTGATACACATGTTCATAGTATTGATGCCAAAAGATGCAAAGTTAATAATGATAGTACCACATACTTGTGGAATGATGACCCACAAGTATAGGGGATCTATCATAGTCCTTTTGATAAGTAAGAG
Organism: Hordeum marinum; assembly: GCA_022496015.1. Classification (NCBI taxonomy): domain Eukaryota; kingdom Viridiplantae; phylum Streptophyta; class Magnoliopsida; order Poales; family Poaceae; genus Hordeum; species Hordeum marinum. The sequence continues at coordinate 332,163,466 of CM039674.1, forward strand.
TGTCGAACCCAACGAAGAGCAGAAGGAAATGACAAGCGGTTTTCAGTGAGGTATTCTCTACAAGCATTGAAATTATCGGTAACAGATAGTTTTGTGATAAGATAATTCATAATGGATAGCAAGTAATAAATGTAGCAAAGGTGCGGCAAGGTGGACCAATCCTTTTTGTAGCAAAGGACAAGCCTGTAAAAACTCTTATATAAAGCAAAGCGCTCCCGAGGACACATGGGAATTTCTGTCAAGCTAGTTTTCATCATGCTCATATGATTCACGTTCGTTACTTTGATAATTTGATATGTGGGTGGACCGATGCTTGGGTGCCGCCCTTAATTGGACAAGCCTCCCACTTATGATTAACCTCTCCCGCAAGCATCCACAACTACGAAAGAAGAATTAAGATAAATCTAACCATAGCATGAAACATATGGATCCAAATCAACCCCTTATGAAGCAACACATAAACTAGGGTCTAAGCTTCTCTCACTCTAGCAACCCATCATCTACTTATTACTTCCCAATGACTTCCCCTAGGCCCAAATAATGGTGAAGTGTCATGTAGTCGATGTTCACATAACACCACTAGAGGAGAGACAACATACATCTCATCAAAATATTGAACGAATACCAAATTCACATGATTACTTATAACAAGACTTATCCCATGTCCTCAGGAACAAACATAACTACTCACAAAGCATATTCATGTTCATAATCATAGTATTATTAATTATCATTAAGGATCTGCACATATGATCTTCCACCAAGTAAACCAACTAGCATCAACTACAAGGAGTAGTCAACACTACTAGCAACCCATAGGTACCAATCTGAGGTTTTGACACAAAGATCGGATACAAGAGATGAACTAGGGTTTGGAGAGGAGATGGTGCTGGTGAAGATGTTGATGGAGATTGACCCCCTCCCGATGATAGGATCGTTGGTGATGACGATGGCTTCGATTTCCCCCTCCGGGAGGGAAGTTTCCCTGGCAGAACAGCTCCGTCGGAGCCCTAGATTGGTTTTGTCCAAGTTCCGCCTTGAGACGATGGCGCTTCGTCCCCAAAGCTCTCTTATGATTTTTTTCCAGGTCAAAACCCTTCATATAGCAGAAGATGGGCACCAGAGGGCTTCCAGGGGGCCCACAAGCCATAGGGGCGCGACCAGGGGGGGTAGGGCACGCCCCCAGGCTTGTGACCTCCTGGTGGGTCCCCTTTGGTATTTCTTTCGCCCAATATTTTTTATATATTCCAAAATAATCCTCCGTAACTTTTCAGGACTTTTGGTGTTCTGTAGAATAGGTCTCTCATATTTGCTCCTTTTCCAGTCCAGAATTCCAGCTGCCGGCATTTTCCCTCTTCATGTAAACCTTGTAAAATAAGAGAGAAAAGGCATAAGTATTGTACCAAAATGTGTAATAACAACCCATAATGCAATAAATATCAATATAAAAGCATGATGCAAAATGTACGTATCAACTCCCCTAAGCTTAGACCTCGCTTGTCCTCAAGCGAAAGCCGAGATCGATAAATATGTCCACAAGTTTAGAGATAGGGGCGTCGATAAAATAAAATACAAACATGACAGCATCATGGTCATCTTAATAACACCAATACTTGTTGATATATAATTTCTTATACTAGAGTAACAATTCATTCACAAGGTAAAATATGAATCAAGAACTCTATTGAGAACCAACAAACTATGATCTCAGTCATTGAAGCAATTGCAATTTATCATAACATCAAAAAGAGTCGATATAAGAGCTTGTAAATAAAATCCACATACTCAATCATCTTTTAGTATTTTATAATTTCTAACACTCACGCGGTACTCATGAGGTCAAAGCTTCAATTGGACACAAAGAAAGATAGGGGCTTATAGTTTTGCCTCCCAACTATTTACCTCAAGGGTAATGTCAACATAAATAACTCATGATCACCCACATTCGAGTGGATATATGTGTCTAGGTCATTCCTCAACACATGACATTTGCCAAGAGAGAAATGCGAAATATAGGAAGTCATGAAGATCACCATGAATCTTGCATAAAGGTAAGTACTAGAAAGTAAAAGTAACAGATAGGCCCTACGCAGAGGGAAGCAAAGGTTGTCATGTGCTTTTTGTTTGGGATGTGCAATCCCTTAATGCAAAGGGACATCGCGTTGAATTGCCCTTTGTGATAGCAACCTTTATTCTATAGTCCGTCACTTTTATTTGTTTACCATCACAAGTTCGTACAATGCTTATTTTCCCTACAATAAAAGATCATACATATTTAGGAGCAATTTTTATTGCTTTTTGCACCGATGACAACTTACTTGAAGGATCTTACTCAATCCATAGGTAGGTATGGTGGATTCTCATGTCAAAACTAGGTTGAGGGTGTTTTGATGCACAAGTAGTATCTCTACTTGGTGCAGAAGTTTTGGCTGATATGGGGTGGAAGCAAGCGTCACATGTTAAAGGATCTATAACCATATAACTTCTATTTGGAAATAAGCAAACATAACCCATTATGTTGTCTTGATAACCCACAAGTATAGGGGATCGCAACAGTTTTCGAGGGTAGAGTATTCAACCCAAATTTATTGATTCAACACAAGGGGAGCCAAAGAATATTCTTGAGTATTCGCAACTGAGTTGTCAATTCAACCACACCTGTAAGACTTAATATCCGCAGCAAAGTATTCAGTAGCAAAGTAGTATGGAAGTAACGATAACGGTACCAAAAGTAACAGTAGCAGTTTTATAGTGATTGTAACAATAGCAACGGAGAAGTAACTTAGCAAGGATCAATATTTGGAAAGCTCGTAGGCATTGGATCAGTGATGGATAATTATGTTGGATAGCATTCATCATGCAACAATTATAACATAGGGTGACACAAAACTAGCTCCAATTCATCAATGTAATGTAGGCATGTATTCCATATATAGTCATACGTGCTTATGGAAAAGAACTTGCATGACATATTTTGTCCTACCCTCCCATGGCAGCGGGGTCCTAATGGAAACTAAGGGATATTAAGGCCTCCTTTTAATAGAGAACCGGACCAAAGCATTAGCACTTAGTGAATACATGAAATCCTCAAACTACGGTAATCACCGAAAAGAATCCCAGTTATTGTCACCCTGGGGGATGCGGATCATAACTCGTAATAGGTGTCTACAAATTGCAAGATAGGATCAAGAACACATATATATTCATTAGAACACAATAGGTTCAGGTCTGAAATCATGGCACTCGGGCCCTAGTGACAAGCATTAAGCATAGCAAAGTCATAGCAACATCAATCTCAGAACATAGTAGATACTAGGCATCAAACCCTAACAAAACTAACACGATTACATGATAAATCTCATCCAACCCATCACCATCCAGCAAGCCTATGATGGGATTACTCATGAACGGCGAAGAGCATCATGGAATTGGTGATGAAGGATGGTTGGTGATGACAATGGCACCGATTTCCCCTCTCCGGAGCCCAAAATAGACTCCAGATCTGGTCTCCCGAGGAAGAACAGGAGGTGGCGGTGGCTCCGTATCATGAAACACGATGAACTCTTATCTCTATTTTTTTCCTCCTCGAATAGGGTTATATGGAGTTGGAGAGGAGGTCGGAGGAGCCACGAGGGCCCCACAAGCCTGCTAGGTGGCCCCCTCTGGTTGATTCTTGTGCCAGTATTTTTTATTAAATCCAAAAATATTCTCTGTAAATTTTCAGGACGATCCGAGAACTTTTATTTCTGCTCAAAAATAACACCAAGGCAATTCTGCTAAAAACAACGTCAGTCTGGGTTAGTTCCATTCAAATCATGCAAATTAGAGTCCAAAACAAGGGCAAAAGAGTTTGGAAAATTGGATACGATGGAGACGTATCAACTCCCCCAAGCTTAACCCATTGCTTGTCCTCAAGCAATTCAGTTGATAAACTGAAAGTGATAAAGAAAAACTTTTACAAACTCTGTTTGATCTTGTTGTTTAGATTTTCAGCAAAGATCATGGACTAAGCACGTTCACAATAACATTTAGGTCTCACATTTACTCATATCAATGACATAATCAACTAGCGAGCAATAATAATAACTCTTGGATGACAACACTTTTTAAAAACAATCATGATACAATATGACAAAATGGTATCTCGCTAGCTCTTTCTGAGACCGCAAAACATAAATGCAGAGCACCTCTAAAGAACAAGGACTGACTAGACATTGTAATTCATGGTGAAAGAGATCCAGTCATGCTCATACTCAATATCAATTAACAGAAAAGCATACAAATGACGGTGGTGCTCTCTAAATGGTGCCTTTTATAATAAGATGTTGACTCAACAATAAAGTAAATGGAAAGGCCCTTCATAGAGGGAAGCATTGATTTTCAGAGGTGCCAGAGCTCGAGTTTTTAAAACAGAGATAAGTAATGATTTTTGAGAGGCATGGTTTCATTGCTCACATAACGACCAAGAGGTTTTCAACATCTTCCATGCTAGATACATTATAGGCGGTTCCCAAACAGAATGATAAATTTTTTACTCCCCCTCCACCAATCAGTCACACTCCACGACGAGCCGAATCCACGGGTACCGTCCATACAAACGCAGTCCTGGGGGAGTTTTGTTTAATTATATTTTGCTTTTTTATTTCAAGCATGGAACTGGGCATCCCGATTACCAGCCACTTTCTTGTGAATGATAGTGAATTAACACATATCGTGAGAATAACCCACCTAGCATGGAAGATACTGACAACCCCTAGTCGTCACATGAGCAATTTGGGAATAGAAAACAGAATGCTTATTTGAAGGTTTAGAGTTTGGCACATGGAAATTTACTTGGAACGGCAGGTAAATACCGCATATAGGTAGGTATGGTGGACTCATTTTAAACAACTTTGGGTTTGAGGGATTGGATGCACAAGCAGTATTCCCGCTAGCAAAATACTGGGGAGCGACCAACTAGAGAGCGGCACGGTCATCGACATGCTTTGAGATTAACCAACATTGAATGCAAGCATGAGTAGGATATAAATCACTATGAACATAAATATCGTAGAGGCTATGTTGATTTTGTTTCAACTACATGCATGAACATGTGCCAAGTCGAGCCACTTGAATCGTTCAGAGGAGGATACCATCCCATCATACCACATCACAACCATTTTAATATGCATGTTGGCACCCAAAACAAACCATTATCCACTCTTAGCTAATTAAACATGGCATGAGTAACTATAATCTCTAATTGTCATTGCAAATATGTTTCACCCATGATGAACTAAACGGAACGATGAGCTAATCATATTTACAAAAGCAAGATAGGTCGAGTTCATACCAGCTTTTCTTCGTCTCAATCTTTTCATCAAATATCGTCATTAGTGCCTTTCACTTGCACGACTGAATAGTGTGGATAATAAAAAGAGTGCACGTGCATTGGACTAAGCTGGAATCTGCAAACAATAACTCAAAGGAGAAGACAAGGTAACATGGGCTCTCTAATAGGTAAACAATAATGCATATGAGAGCCACTCGACATTTTCATTGTCATCTTCTCCTTACGACCCAAAGAAAGAAAAATCAAAACAAGAACGAGAAAACTATTTACACGGGAAAGCTCCCAACAAGTAAAAGAAGAACGGAAAATCTTTTTGGGTTTTCTTTTTAGTGCTACAACTAAGCAACTAGAAATAAAGCTAGAACTAATTTTTTTTATTTTATTTTTTTCTCAAAGTTAAATAAACACATAAGAAGAAAGCGAAACAAGAAAATAAACTACCATGGATGGTACAAAGAAAGAGTATGAGCACCGACTACTTAGGATAAGTGTGTGAACATGAATGTAAAGTCGGTGAGAAATACGCACTCCCCCAAGCTTAGGCTTTTGTCCTAAGTTGGTATATGGCCATGGCTGGCCCTAATAATATCCGAAGTCATAGTTGGGGTTGTACTGGGCTGCGGCGTCTACCGCCTGAACGACTGTAGTGTGAAGACGATTTGATTCCACACTCCTCTCGTACTCGTCTGCCTCCTCTCTAGTTATAATGTATCTCCATTTTTCCTGAAAGTTAAAGAAGGCAGGAGCAGGAAGGGTAACATGGACATCACGCTATCTGTCAAAAATTAGTCGGTACTGAAGAGATTGTTCGTTCCTTTTGAGAAACTGAAAATGTACCAAAGCCTCATAACCAAGAAAAGCAGGTGGTAACTCAATATCATTTCCGCGTATGGGCACCCCAAGATAATTAGCTAAACGAGTGGCATAAATCCCACCAAAGAAATCTCCATCCTTAGCATTATTATGCAACCTTCTAGCAATAATGGCCCCTAAGTTATATCGCCTTTCGCCCATTACTGCACTCTTAAGAATACTAAGATCGGTCGCACAAAGGTGGCTATGCTTAGTTTTACCGTTAATACATCTACCTATGAATTGAGCAAAATAATGTATGGCAGGAAAGTGAATGCTCCCCATGGTAACCTATGTAATATTTCTAGTTCCTCCAATGGTAATACTAGCAAGAAAACCATTATATTTAGTTTTGTGCGGATCACTATAACTGCCCCATTGTGGAATTTTGCATGCACGATTAAAATCCTCTATGTCCAAAGTATATGATTTGTCATAAAGGTTAAATAGAACGGAAGGTTTATTGCGGTTGAGCAAAAATTCAAACCTCCGCACGAAAGAATCCGTGAGTTGATAGTATTTCTTGCATTTGTCTGACACAAATTCCTCAAGGCCGACATTTCTTGTGTACGTATAAAATTCTTCCTTGAAACCGACATCACTCATGAATTGATCTGATGGCCATTCACAAGGTCGTACTTGTGCTCCCCTCGGTGGTTCAAGGTTGGGCTCACATATCACAAGTCTCAGGGCCTTCTTGCTCGATGAACCCCCTTGAAATACCTTCCTCAACATTTTTTCTTTTTTGAAAAATTCTGAATTTTTTAGTGACTCAAAATAAAGGTAAACAAAACTCATAGCAACTACTCCCTCAAGTGCCTAGAGGCTATATCATGCATCAAAACTACTTGGAACCATACAAATTTGACATGCAAGCTCAATAACAAGGTCACCACAACAGCAAAAATTTGCAATATATAAAGCACTAGAACAAAAACTAATTGGACCATTGGAGGAGTCACATACCGAAGAGCAATTCCCTGAAACAATTTTGCGAATGAAGCTTTGAACAAGGAGATCGAAAATGGCAGCAAAATGAGCTAGAACACGGGTTTGAGCAATGGTGGCATTTTTTCCGGAGGAATATGAAGTGAATGGGTGCTAGAATAAGTGAGGGGGGTCACATGGGACCCACAAGCCTGCTAGGCGCGGCCAGGAGGGGTGGCCGCGCCTTGTGGGCTTGGGGCCCACTAGTGAAGCCCCCTGCAGTGTGCTTAGTGCTAGAATTTTTTAAATATTCCAGAAATAATCATACTCCATTTTCAAGGAATTTGAAGAACTTTTATTTCTAGGTCACTTTTTTATTGCACGGTAAACTCAAGAAACAGAAAAATAATAGCATTCTTACTTAATTTCATCTAGCTAACAAAAAGTAAAAGTTGGGTACGGGGAGTTGTGCTTTCTAAATTCATCCATCTCATGCTCATCAAAAGGAATCCATCAATAAGGTTGATCAAGTCTTATTAAAAAACTTCTTTCGAATAACATGAAACCAAAGAATTTTCGAATAACACTAATTCACCTCAATGGGGATATGCATGTCAACTACAATAAGTATATCATATTTCTTCTTGACAGTAGGAAGAGGGAATTCAAAGTCTCTAATAAAAATCGTTGGGATTTTTTCAATGGAGTTGATACTATGATCTTGAGGTTGTTTCTTCGGAAAGTATACCGTATGCTTATTACCATTAATATGAAAAGTGACATTGCCCTTGTTGCAATCAATATCAATCCCTGCAGTATTCAAAAAGGGTCTACCAAGGATGATAGACATACTATCATCCTCGAGAATGTCGAGAATAACAAAGTCTGTTAAGATAGTAGCATTTGCAACTACGACAGGTAAATCCTCACAAATACCGATAGGTAAAGCAGTTGATTTATCAACCATTTGCAAAGAGATTTCAGTAGGTGTCAACTTATTCAAATCAAGTTTATGATATAAAGAGAAAGGCATAACACTAACACCAGCTCCCAAATCACATAAAGCAGTTCTAACATAATTCCTTTTAATAGAGCATTGTATAGTTGGTATTCTTGGATTTTCTAATTTCTTTGGTACTCCACCCTTAAAAGTATAATTAGCAAGCATGCTAGAAATTTCAGCTTCCGGTATCTTCCTTTTATTAGTCACAATATCGTTCATATACTTAGCATAAGGAGACACTTTCAGAATATCAGTCAAGCGTGTACGCAAAAAGACAGGTCTAAGCATTTCAACAAAGCGCTCAAAATCCTCATCATCCTTTTTCTTGGATGGTTTAGGAGGAAAAGGCATGGGTTTCTGAACCCATGGTTCTATTTCTTGACCATGCTTCCTAGCAATAAAAATCTCTTTTGTCATATCTTTTATTCTTAGGATGTGGGTTATCAAGATCAACAGTAGGTTCAATCTCCACATCATTATCATTACTTGGTTGAGTATCAACATCAACATCATCATTATTATTATCTCTTGGCTCATGTTCATCACCGGATTATGTCTCGGCATCAGAATCAGAAATATCATTTGGGTTTTTAGGTGTAACAATAACAGGTTCACTAGCAGCATGCAAAGTTCTATCATCATCCTTATTCCTCTTATTACTAGAGCGACTAGGTACATCAGTATTACCCCTTTGAGAATCTTGTTCAATTATCTTAGGGTGGCCCTCAGGATACAAATGTTCCTGAGTTATTATTCCACCTCTAGTCACAACTTTAACAGAATGATCATTGTTCTTACTATTCATCTCATTAAGCAAATCATTATGTGCCTTAAGTACTTCTTCTACTTGAGTAGTTACCATAGAAGCATGTTTACTAATCAGTTTAAGATCATTGATAGTTCTACTCATATAATCACCTAAGCGATCAAGCATGAAAGCATTATGTTTCAATTGTCTACTAACATAAGCATTAAAATATTCTTGCTTAACAACAAAATTATCAAACTCATCCAAGCATTGGCTAGCAGACTTATTATGAGGAATATCGCTTTCATCAAATCTACGAAGAGAATTTACCTCTACTACCTGTGTCGGGTTATCAAGACCATGTATTTCTTCAATAGGTGGTAGATTCTTAACATCTTCAACTTTAATACCTTTTTCTTTCATAAATTTCTTTGCCTCTTGCATATCTTCAGGACTGAGAAATAGAATACCTCTTTTCTTCGGAGTTGGCTTTGGAGGTGGTTCGAGAATAGTCCAATCATTATCATTGCTCAATATATTATTCAATATTATTTCATCTTGTTCAACAGTTCGTTCCCTGAAAACACAACCTACAAAACTATCTAGGTGGTCCTTAGAAGCGTCAGTTAGTCCATTATAAAAGATATCAAGCATTTCATTTATCTTGAGAGGATGATTACGCAAAGCATTAAGTAATTGGAGAAGCCTCCCCCAAGCTTTTGGGAGACTCTCTTCTTCCATTTGCACAAACTTAAATATTTCCTGCAAGGTAGCTTGTTTCTTATGGGCAGGAAAATATTTTTCAGAGAGGTGATGAATCATATCCTGGGGGTTATGCACACAACCAGGAGCAAGAGAATTAAACCATATCTTAGCATCACCCTTTAACGAGAAAGGAAACAACTTAAGAATATAATAGTAACGAATTTTTTCCTCATGAGTAAATTGGGTGGCTATATCATTCAGTTTAGTAAGATGCGCCACAACAGTTTCACATTCATATCCATGGAAATGATCAGATTCAACCAGAGTAATTAACTCTGGATCGACAAAGAATTCATAATCCTTATCAGTAACAAAGATAGGTGAAGTAGCAAACTTAGGATCATACTTCATTCTAGCATTCAAAGATTTTTCTTTCCACTTGCATAGTAATTTCTTAAGATCATCTCTATCATTACAAGCAAGAAAGTCCCTAGCTATCTCTCCTTCCATAACATAACCCTCAGGAATATCAGGAAATTCATATCTAGGAGAGCTAGGTCTAGCAGGTGTCTCAAAGTGTTCAGTTTCAACAATTTCATCAATTTCAGAAGTATCATAATTTTCAGCATTGACTCTAGCAATTTGTTCATCAAGAAATTCACCCAGTGGCACAATATTACCAAGCAAAGTATCACCATAGGCATCATGTATAGAAGAACTGGCATCATCACTTACTTGCAACATATCAGAATTACTAGCAGGTGGTGGTGTCACAAAATTACTCATAATAGAAGGTGGATCAAGTGCAGAGCTAGATGGCAGTTCCTTACCTCCCCTCATAGTAGAAGGATAGATCTTGGTTTTTAGATCTTTTAGATTCTTCATAGTGATCAACAGATATAAATCCCAAGTGACTCAGAGAATAGAGCTATGCTCCTCGGCAATGGCGCTAGAAAAAGGTCTTGATAACCCACAAGTATAGGGGATCGCAGCAGTTTTCGAGGGTAGAGCATTCAACCCAAATTTATTGATTCGACACAAGGGGAGCCAAAGAATATTCTTGAGTATTCGTAGCTAAGTTGTCAATTCAACCACACCTGTAAGACTTAATATCCGCATCAAAGTATTTAGTAGCAAAGTAGTATGGAAGTAACGGTAGTTGTAGCAAAAGTAACAATAGCAGTTTTATAGTGATTGTAACAGTAGCAACGGAGAGGTAACTTAGCAAGGATCAATATGTGGAAAGCTCGTTGGCATTGGATTAGTGATGGATAATTATGTTGGATAGCATTTATCATGCAACAATTATAACATAGGGTGACACAAAACTAGCTCCAATTCGTCAATGTAATGTAGGCATTTATTCCATATATAGTCATACATGCTTATGAAAAAGAACTTGCATGGCATCTTTTGTCCTACCCTCCCGTGGCAGTGGGGTCCTAATGGAAACTAAGGCATATTAAGGCCTCCTTTTAATAGAGAACCTGACCAAATAATTAGCACTTAGTGAATACATGAACTCCTCAAACTAGGGTAATCACCGAAAAGAATCCCAGTTATTGTCACCCTGGGGGATGCGGATCCTAACTCGTAATAGGTGTCTACAACTTGCAAGATAGGATCAACAACATGTATATATTCATGAAAACATAATAGGTTCAGATCTGAAAACATGGCACTCAGGCCCTAGTGACAAGCATTAAGCATAGCAAAGTCATAGCAACATCAATCTCAGAACATAGTGGATACTAGGGATCGAACCCTAACAAAACTAACTCGATTACATGGCAAATATCATCCAACCCATCACCGTCCAGCAAGCCTACGATGGGATTACTCACGAACGGAGAAGAGCATCATGGAATTGGTGATGAAGAATGGTCGGTGATGATGATGGCATCGATTTCCCCTCTCTGCATCCCAAAATGGACTCCAGATCTGGTCTCCCAAGGAAGAACAGGAGGTGGTGGCGGCTCCGTATCGTGAAACGCAATGAACTCTTCTCTCTAATTTTTTTTCTCCACGAATAGGGTTATATGGAGCTGGAGAGGAGGTGGGAGGATCCACGAGGGCCCCATAAGCCTGCTACGCACGGCCAGGGGATGTGGCCGCGCCTAGCAGGCTTGTGGCCTGCAGGTGGCCCCCCTATGGTTGATTCTTGCGCCAGTATTTTTTATTAAATCCAAAATTATTCTCCGTAAATTTTCAGGACGATCCAAGAACTTTTATTTTTGCACAAAAATAACACCAAGACGATTCTGCTGAAAACAACATCAGTCCGGGTTAGTTCCATTCAAATCATGCAAATTAGAGTCCAAAACAAGGGCAAAAGAGTTTGGAAAAGTGGATACGATGGAGACGTATGACATATAATATTTTAATGAGTGCTCACAATCATAAAATATGTCCAAGATAATATATTTATATGTGAACCTCTCTTTCTTTATTACTTCCTTTTAATTGCAACAATGACCAATCACTATGTTTGTCAACTCTCAACAAATTTCAATCGACATACTTCTTATATGTGAAGTCATCACTCCCCATAAGATCATCATATATACTCTTTGCTTTTATTCTATACTTCTTTTATTTCTTTTTCTCAAGATCATAACAGCAAGCAAAGCCCTCAACTCAAAACTACTTTTTATTATATAACTCCCGGATTCGCTTACATATGGGGAACAGAAAGCAGAACTCAAAGCTAGATCATACTAAAAACTTTATTATACTAGATCAAGATATAACCAAAAGGATTAAACTAGGAAAAATGATAAAAGTAAAAGATGTGATGGTGATACGATACCGGGGCACCTCCCCCAAGCTTGGCACAAGCCAAGGGGAGTGCCCATACCCATGTGTTTAGTTGTCTTTCTTCAGAGGTGGTGATGTTATATTCTTGGCGTTGATGCCCCTTAGAATGCGATTATCCTCTTCAAGCTTGTTATTTTGCCGTCTAAGATCCATTATTTCTATGCGAAGCTTCCTAGTGACGGTTAGAGCTCCCATCACCCATGGATGTTTCATTGCTGCGGGGGAAGAAGCAATACTCTTTTTCATATTTTCATAAGTAAGAAATTTAGCATTGGGAGGGATGACCGAATTCAGAATTTTTGAGCTTTGAAGTTCTTCCAACATGACTCCAGGTTGTATACGAGAGGTAAATTATTGTTCTTTATCCATGGCATCCACCCTTTTCAAGTTGGCCTCCATCTCTTCCTCCGTGGCCTTCCCGAAGTGGTTGGCTTCGTTGTATGCTCCAGGCCCCGGTGTCGGGTGAGAGACACGGCTCTCCCCGACCGACTCTTGCGAAGACATCTTGCTCTCAATCTGCTACAGAAACAACTCAAAACAAAAACATGAGGTATTGTCATGATACGAAGGTCCAAACCTTCAGGAAATTATATAATGAATTTTTACCGACCTAAAGGAGTGTACCACAAGAAAATGGAGTCCGGAGGGTGCACGGGGTGGCCACAAGCCACAGGGGCGCGCCCAAGGGGGTAGGGCGCACCCTCCTGGCTTGTCACCTCCTCGTGCACTTTTCGGACTACTTTAAATTTTCCTAATTTATTAAATATTCCAAAAGGGAGAAAAATTGCTACAATAAAAGTTTTGGAGTCGGTTTGCTTACCGTACCACATACCTATTCCTTTTCGGAGTGTGAAACGTTCTGGTGAGTCTCCCTAATGTACTCCTCCGGAGTTATGGTATTGATAATATTGGTTTCAACATTTATGGGGGGTAGCTAAGATATAATGTTTGATTCTTTGCCCGTTTACCACCTTCGGGTTAGTGCCTTCGGCGTTGTTGATCTTGATGGCACCGGAACGATATACTTCCTCGACGATGTAAGGCCCTTCCCATTTAGAGAGAAGTTTTCCTACAAAAAATCCTAAACGAGAATTGTATAGCAAGACATGGTCACCTACATTGGATTCACGCTTTTGTATCCTTTTATCATGCCATCTCTTAACATTTTCTTTAAACAACTTGGCGTTCTCATAGGCCTGGGTTCTCCATTCATCAAGTGAGCTAATGTCAAATAACCTCTTCTCACCAGCAAGTTTAAAATCATAGTTGAGCTCTTTAATTGTCCAATAAGCTTTATGTTCTAGTTCAAGAGGTAAGTGACAAGCTTTACCATAAACCATTATATTTTATACGGAGACATACCCATAGGGTTTTTGTAAGCAGTTATATAAGCCCATAATGCATCATTAAGTTTCTTAGACCAATTCTTGCTAGATCTATTAACAATCTATTGCAAGATCAATTTAATTTATCTATTGTTTAATTCTACTTGACCACTAGACTGAGGATGATATGGAGATGCAATTATATGATTAACATCATACTTGGCAAGCAATATACGGAAAGCACCATGAATAAAGTGTGAACCATCATCCGTCATTAAATATCTAGGGACTCCAAATCTAGGGAAAATAACTTCTTTAAGCATTTTAATAGAAGTGTTATGATCAACACTACTAGTTGGAATAGCTTCTACCCACTTAGTAACATAACCAACAACAACTAGAATATGAGTATACCCGTTGGACTTTGGAAAAGGTCCCATATAATCAAAACCCCAAACATCAAAAGGTTCAGTAACAAGTGAGTAATTCATAGGCATTTCTTGACGTATCTAATATTGCCAATTCTTGGACATTCATCACAATACAAGATAAACTTACAAGCATCCTTGAAGAGAGTAGGCCAATAAAAACCAAATTGTAATACCTTGTGTGTAGTTCTATCTCTAGCGTGGTGTCCTCCGTAGGCCTCGGAATGACACTTGTGTAGGATCTGTTCTTGTTCATGCTCAAGTACACAATGTCTAATAACGCCATCTACCCCTTCTTTATAAAGGTGTGGATCATCCCAAAATTAATGTCTTAAATCATAGAAGAACTTTTTGTTTTGTTGGTATGTGAAACTAGGCGGTATAAATTTAGCAACAATGCAATTAGCATAATCAGCATACCATGGAGCATTATGCGAAGCATTTATGACAGCTAATTGTTCATCAGGAAAGCTATCATCAATAGGTAGTGGGTCATCAAGAACATTCTCTAACCTAGACAAGTTATCTGCTACGGGGTTCTCAGCACCCTTTCTATCAATAATATGCAAATCAAATTCTTGTAGCAGAAGAACCCATCTAATAAGTCTTGTTTTAGCATCTTTCTTTTCCATAAGATATTTAATAGCAGCATGATCAATGTGAACATTTACTTTGGAATCAACAATATAAGGTCTGAACTTGTCACAAGCAAACACAACTTCTAAAAATTCCTTTTAAGTGGTAGCATAGTTTCTTTGAGCACTGTCTAGAGTTTTACTAGCATAATGGATAACATTTAATTTCTTATCAACTCTTTGTCCTAGAATAGCACCAACGGCATAATCACTAGCATCACACATAATTTCAAAGGGCAGGTTCCAATCAGGTGGTTGAACAATAGGTGCAGAAATCAAGGCTTTCTTAAGGATTTCAAATGCTTCTACACAATCATCATCAAAAACAAAAAGAACATATTTTTGCAAGAGATTAGTGAGAGGCCGAGAATTTTTAGAGAAGTCTTTAATAAATCTCCTATAGAAACCAGCATGACCAAGGAAACTTCTTATACCTCTGATATCCGTGGGACACGAGTTTTTTTCAATAGCATCTACTTTAGCTTTATCCACCTCAATACCTCTTTTAGAGATTTTGTGTCCCAAGACAATGCCCTCATTAACCATAAAGTGACACTTCTCCCAATTCAAGACAAGATTAGTTTCTTCACATCTCTGCAAAACTCAATCAAGGTTGCTCAAGCAATCATCAAATGAAGTTCCATAAATGGAAAAATCATCCACGAAAACCTCAACAATATTTTCACAAAAGTCAGAGAATATAGCAGTCATACATCTTTGAAAGGTAGCAGGTGCATTGCATAGACCAAAAGGCATACATCTATAAGCAAAGGTACCGAAAGGTAAAGTAAAAGTTGTCTTTTCTTGATCCTCTTTTGACATAGGTATTTGAGAGAAACTAGAATAACCATCTAAAAAGTAGAAGTGTATGTGTTTAGATAGTCTTTCTAACATTTGATCAATAAAAGGTAGAGGGTAATGATCTTTCCTAGCAGCTTTATTTAATTTCCTAAAATTAATTAGCATTCTATATCATGTAACAATTCTTTGCGGGATCAATTTATTTTTATCATTAGGAGCAACGGTAATACCTTCCTTCTTAGGGACACAATGAATGGGACTAACCCATCTACTATTAGCAATAGGATAAATTATACCTACCTCTAGAAGCTTTAATATTTCATTTCTTACCACTTCTTTCATTTTAGGATTTAACCGTCGTTGGTGATCAACAACTGGTTTAGCATCAGATTCCATATTAATTTTATGCTGACATAGAGTGGGACTAATGCCCTTAAGATCATCAAGAGTATATTAAATAGCAGCACGGTGCTTCTTCAGAGTTTTCAATAATCTCTTTTCTTCATGCTCTGAAAGATTAGCCCTAATAATAACAGGATATATCTTCCTGTCATCAACATAAGCATATTTCAGAGTATCCGGTAATTGTTTAAGCTCAAACACGGGATCACCCTTGGGTGGAGGAGGATCCCCAAGTATTTCAACCGACAAGTTGTGTTTCAAAATAGGATGTTGATCAAAGAAAATCATATCTATTTCATTCATTTCATTCATATGCATATCATTTTCATGGTCTAGAAAATATTGTTCTAAGGGATCAATAGGAGGCACAACAATAGAAGCAAGACCAATAATTTCATCCTTACTAGGCAATTCTTTATCATGAGGTTGTCTACGAAATTTAGAGAAATTAAACTCATGGGACACATCCCCAAAACTCACAGTAACAGTTTCTTTCTCACAATATATCTTAGCATTAATAGTATTCAAGAAAGGCCTACCAAATATAATGGGACAAAAATCATCTTGTGGGGAACCAAGAACAAGAAAATCAGTAGGATATTTTATTTTCCCACACGAGACTTCAACATCTCTAACAATCCTAACTGGTGCTATAGTATCTCTATTAGCAAGCTTAATGGTAACATCAATTTCTTGTAATTCAGCTGGTGCAATATCATTCATAATTTCTTGATATAAGTTAAAGGGAATTGCACTCATAGTAGCACCCACATCACATAGGCCATCATAACAATGATCTCCTATTTTAACAGAAACAACAGGCGCGCCAACTATAGGTCTATGTTTATCTTTAGTATGAGGTCTAGCAATTCTAGCAACGTCATCACAAAAATGAATAACATGCCCATCAATATTATCAACCAATAGATCTTTAACCATAGCAATACTAGGTTCAACTTTAATTTGTCCAGGGGGTGTAGGTGTTCTAACATAGCTCTTACGAACCACAGTTGAAGCTTTAGCATGTTCCTTTATTCTAACACGAAAAGGTGGTTTCTCAATATAAGCAACAAGAATAATAGGATCAACATTATAAGTAATAGTTTCTTCTTCAATTTTAATAGGTTCAACTACTCTCACTTCAATGCGAGGATGATATTTAAACCACTTCCCCTTAGGGAGATCAACATGAGTAGCAAATGATTCACAGAAAGAAGCTACTATCTCAGAGTCAAGTCCATATTTAGTGCTAAATTCACGAAAAGCATCGGTGTCTATAAAGGATTTAACACAATCAAACTTAAGGTTTATACTTGACTCCTTACCTTCGTCGAGTTCCCAATCTTCAGAGTTGCGTTTAATTATTTCCAATAAATCCCATTTGAATTCAATATCTTTCTTCATAAAGGAACCAATACAAGAAGTATCGAGCATGGATTGATCATTAGAAGAAAGTCGAGCATAAAATTTTTGAATAATTTTTTCTCTTGAGAGCTCATGATTAGGGCATGAATATAACATTGACTTAATACTACCCCAAGCATGAGTGATACTTTATCCTTCACGAGGCCAAAAATTATAAATATAATTCTGATCACGATGAACCAGATGCATAGGATAAAACTTCCGATGAAATTCCAATTTCAATCGGTTGTAGTTCCATGATCCAATATCATCACATAGCCTATACCATGTCAATGCCTTATCCTTCAAATATAAAGGAAAGACATTCTTCTTGACATCATCCTCGGGCAAACCTGCAAGCTTAAATAATCCACAAACTTCATCCACATAGATTAGATGCAAATCAAGATGTAGTGTTTCATCTCATGCATAAGAATTAGCTAGTAGTTTCTCTATCATACCCGAAGGAATTTCATAATAAATATTTTTAGTAGGTTCAGTAGGTTTAGGAGCAACTCTTTGTGCTTCCGGTCGAGGTGAAGATTCCTCGAACAAGCCCCTCAAAGGATTATTTTCCATAGTAACAAGTGACAGTAAATTTCATATCACTATATAAATTTTTTGTTACCAAATTCCACTCACCAAAAGCGCTTCACTCCCCGGCAACGGCGCCAGAAAAGAGTCTTGATGACCCACAAGTATATGGGATCTATCATAGTCCTTTCGGTAAGTAAGAGTGTCGAACCCAACGAGGAGCAGAAAGAAATGACAAGCGGTTTTCAGTAAGGTATTCTTTGCAAGCACTGGAATTACTGATAATAGATAGTCTTGTGATAAGATAATTCATAACGAGTGGCAAGTAATAAATGTAGAAAAGGAGCAGCAAGGTGGCACAATCCTTTTTTAGCAAAGTACAAGCCTGTACAAACTCTTATATAAAGCAAAGCGCTCCCGAGGACACATGGGAATTTCTGTCAAGCTAGTTTTCATCATGCTCATATGATTCGCGTTTGTTACTTTGATAATTTAATATGTGGGTGGACCGCTGCTTGGGTTCTGCCATTACTTGGACAAGCCTGCCACTTATGATTAATCTCTCTCGCGAGCATACGCAGCTACGAAAGAAGAATTAAGATAAATCTAACCATAGCATGAAACATATGGATCCAAACCAGCCTCTTATGAAGCAACACATAAACTAGGGTTTAAACTTCTGTCACTCTAGCAACCCATCATCTACTTATTACTTCCTAATGCCTTCCCCTAGGCCCAAATAATGGTGAAGTGTCATGTAGTCGACGTTCACATGACACCACTAGAGGAAAGACAACATACATCTCATGAAAATATCAAACGAATACCAAATTCACATGATTACTTATAACAAGATGGTACGTCTCCAACGTATCTATAATTTTTGATTGTTCCATGCTATTATATTATCTGTTTTGGATGTTTTATATGCATTAATATGCTATTTTATATTATTTTTGGGACTAACCTATTAATATAGAGCCTAGTGCCAGTTTCTGTTTTTCGTTGTTTTTGAGTATTGTAGATAAGGAATATTAAACGGAGTCCAAATGGAATACAATCTTCGCGATGATTTTTCTTGGACCACAAGACATCTAACAGACTTGGAAAGGAAGGCAGGAGACCTGCAAGGAGGTCACAAGCCACCCTGGCGTGGCCAGGGGGCCCTGGCTTGTGGCCCCCAGCAGGTCCTCTAACCCTAATCTTTGGCCTATAAATTCCCAAATATTCCCCCAATACCAAAAAGAGCCACGATAATACTTTTCCGCTATCGGAAGCCTCCATTCCCGAGAGATCCAATCTTGGAGCCTTTTTCGGTAATCTGCCGGAGGGGGATTCTATCACGGAGGGCATCTACATCAACTCCATTGCCCCTCAGATGATACGTGAGTTTTCCACCACAGACCTACGGGTCCATAGCTAGTAGCTAGATGGCGTATTCTCTCTCTTTGTACTTTAATACCATGTTCTCCATGATCTTCATGGGGATCTATCCGATGTAATACTCTTTTGCGGCGTGTTTGCCGATATCCAATGAATTGTGGGCTTATGATCAACTTATCTATGAATATTATTTGGTTCTTCTCTAAATTCTTATGTGCATGATTTCATATCTTTGCAAGTCTCTTCGAGTTATTGGTTTGGTTTGGCCAACTATATTGGTAATTCTTGCAATGGGAGAAGTGCTTAGTTTTGGGTTCAATCTTGCAGTGTCCTCACCCAGTGACATAGTAGGGGTAGCCAGGCACGTATTGTATTGTTGCCATCAAGGATAAAAAGATGGGGTTTTCATCATATTGCTTGAGTTTATCCCTCTACATCATGTCATCTTACTTAATGCGTTACTCTGTTCTTCATGAACTCAATACTCTAGATGAAGGCAGGAGTCGGTCGATGTGTGGAGTAATAGTAGTAGATGCAGAATCGTTTCGGTCTACTTGAAACAGACATGATGCCTATATGCATAATCATTGCCTTGGATATCATCATACTATGCGCTTTTCTATCAATTGCTTGACATTAATTTCTTCACCCACCGTGTTATTTTCCTTCAAGAGATAAGCCTCTAGTGAAACCTATGCCCCCCGGGTCTATTTTCGATAGTATATTTTCAGATCTATATACCAAAAATACCTTGCTACAATTTATTTGCTTTTTTACTTTCCACAATCTTTTACATCTATCTATATTAGATTTAATCCTTGCAAGTAACCATGAAGGGATTGACAACCCCTTTATAGCGTTGGGTGCAAGTGTTTGATTGTTTGTGTAGGTGCATCTATTGGTGACTTGCTTGTTCCTCCTACTGTATTGATACCTTGGTTCTCAACAACTGAGGGAAATATTTATCTATTTTTCTGCATCACCCTTTCCTCTTCAAGGCAAAACCAACGCAAGCTCAAGAAGTAGCAAGAAGGATTTCTAGCGCTGTTGCCGGGGAGGATACACATCAAGCCTACCAAGTACCCATCACAAACTCATCTATTGCATTTACATTATTTTCAATTTGACTCTTGTTTTCCTCTCCCCCACTTCTAAAACAATTTTCAGAAAAAACCAAACAGATTTGCCTTTTTTCGCCCTTCTTCCGTTCGCCTTTCCGTTTGCTTTTTGTTTGCTTGTGTGCTGGATTGCTTGCTTTGTCACGATGTCTGAGAATACCAAATTGTGTGAATTCCCCAATACTACTAATAATGATTTTATTAGTACTCTGATTGCTCCCACCACTAGTGCGGAATCTTATGAAATTAATGTCGCTTTGCTTAATCTTGTTATGAAAGAACAATTTTTTGGCCTTCCTAGTGAAGATGCCGCATCCCATCTAAATACTTTCATTGAGTTGTGTGACATGCAAAATAATAAAGATGTGGATAATGATATTGTTAAATTGAAGCTATTTCCGTTCTCACTATGAGATCGTGCTAAAACTTGGTTTTCATCTTTACCTAAAAATAGTATTGATTCATGGAATAAGTGTAAAAATGCTTTTATTTCCAAGTACTTTCTGTCCGCTAAGATCATCTCTCTTAGGAATGATATAATGAATTTTAAGCAAATTGATCATGATCATGTTGCACAATCTTGGGAGAGGATGAAATTAATGATTAGAAATTGCCCCGCAAATGGTTTGAGTTTATGGATGATTATACAATTTTTTATGCAGGATTGAATTTTGCATCTAGGAATATTCTAGATTCCGACGCGGGTGGTACTTTTATGAAAATCACATTAGGAGAAGCTACTAAACTCCTAGATAATATTATGGCAAATTACTCTCAGTGGCATACCGAAAGATCTCCTACTTGTAAAAAAGCGCATGCTATTGAAGAAATAAATACTTTGAGTGGAAAGATGGATGAATTAATGATTTTTTTGCTAGTAAGAGTGCTCCTATTGATCCTAATTATATGCATTTGTCTTCTTTGATTGGGAATAATAATGAATCTATGGATGTGAATTTTGTTGGTAGGAACAATTTTGGTAATAACGCTTATAGAGGTAATTTCAACCCTAGGCCATTTCCTAGTAATTCCTCTAATAATTATCGTAATTACTAAAACAATCCTAATTGAAATTATAAACAACATGAATCTGATCTTGATAAAAATATTAAATAATTTATTAGTTTGCAAAAGGTTTTCAATGCTTCAATTGAAGAAAAATTGCTCAAGATTGATGATTTGGCTAGGAACGTTGATAGAATTTCACTTGAGATTGATTCTTTGAAAATTAGATCTACTCCACACAAGCATGATATTAATGAGTCTTGGAAAGCTATGAGAGTTTATATTGATGAGTGTAAGGAAAGAACTGTTAGAATACGTGCTTAGCATGAATGGCTTGAAAAAGTGTGTTCTCGTGATAATAATGATGAAGATCTTAAAGTGATTGATGTGACTTCTATTGAATCTTTGTTTTCTAATCCAAATCTTGATAAATATGGGACTGGATATAAGTCAACTTTAGTTAAAAGTCATCCCAATGATTCAGAGTTTATAGATCTTAATGCTAAAATTGATAAAAGTGGGATTTAAGAGGTCAAAACTTTAAATAGCAATGAACCCACTCTTTTGGATTTCAAGGACTTCAATTATGATAGATTTTCTTTGATTGATTGTATTTCCTTGTTGCAATCCATGTTGAATTCTCCGCATGCTTATAATCAAAATAAGGCTTTTACTAAACATATCGTTGATGCTATGATGAAATCTTTTGAAGAAAAACTTGAGTTGGAAGTTTCTATCCCTAGAAAGCTTCATGATGAGTGGGAAACTACTATTAAGATTCAAATTAAATATTATTAGTACCATGCTTTGTGTGATTTGGGTGCTAGTGTTTCCACAATTCCGAAAACTTTATGTGATGTGCTAGGTTTCCATGAACTTGATGGTTGCTCTTCGAATTTGCATCTTGCGGATTCCACTATTAAGAAACCTATAAGAAGGATTAATGATGTTCTTATTGTTGAAAATAGTAATTATGTTCCCATAGATTTCATTGTTCTTGATATAGATTGCAATCCAACATGTCCTATTATTCTTGGTAGACCTTTCATTAGAACGATTGGTGCAATTATTGACATGAAAGAAGGAAACGTTAGATTCCAATTTCTGTTAAGGAAAGGCATGGAACACTTTCCTAGAAATAAATTAAGATTGCCTTATGAATATATTATGAGAGCTACTTTTGGATTGCATACCAAAGATGACAATACCTAGATCTACTGCGTTTATGTTCTGTTTTTTGCTTCTGTTTTTGAGTGTTTCACACATTATTACCTATGTAGTAATTGTGTTTTGGTGTTTTAATTAGTGTTTGAGCCAAGTAAGACCTTTGGAATGGTCTATGGTGATTGTTTATTTGATCTTGCTAAAAAATAGAAACTTTTATGCCCAGTACAAGAAACTTTCACGAGTTTTCTATTGAGTTTTGTGTTGTGAAGTTTTCAAGTTTTGGGTAAAGATTTGATGGACTATGGAATAAGGAGTGTCAAGAGCCTAAGCTTGGGGATTCCCAAGGCACCCCAAGGAATCAAGGATGCCAAAAATCCTAAGCTTGGGGATACCCCGAAAGGCATCCCCTCTTTCGTCTTCAATCCATCGGTAAATTTACTTGAGGCTATATTTTTATTCACCACATGATATGTGCTTTGCTTGGAGATTCTTGTATGATATGAGTCTTTGGTTTTTAGTTTGTCACAATCATACTTGCTGAAGACATATTTTGATATAGACATGCATGAATCATGAATTTATTAGAATACTATATGTGCTTCACTTATATCTTTTGAGATAGGCAATTTTGCTCTATTGCTTCACTTATATCTTTTTAGAGCACGGTGATGTTTTGTTTTATAGAAATAATTGAACTCTAGTACCTCACTTATATTATTTTGAGAGTCTTTAAACAACATGGTAATTGGTTTAGGTTATGAATTTAGTCCTAATATAATAGGTATCCAAGAGGGATATAGTAAACACTTTCATATAAAGTGCATTGAATATTATGAGAAGTTTGATTCCTTGCATAAAGTTTTGAGATATAAAGATGGTAATATTAGAGTCATGTTAGGAAGTAATTGTGAATTGGTAAAAATACTTGTGTAAAGGTTTGTGATTCCCGTAGCATGCACGTATGGTGAACCGTTATGTAAGGAAGTCAGAGCATGATTTGTTTATGGATTGTCAACCTTTGTGTGAGGGTCGGGAGCGCGCGATGGTTTACTCCTACCAACCTCTCCCCTTGGAGCATGCATCTAATACTTTGCTTCGGTGACTAATAGACTTTTGCAATAAGTATGTGAGTTCTTTGTGACTAATGTAACTGTCGTGGGGAATGAGCACCTATGGGATCGGAGGGACCCCTTTCGGTTCGACGGGGGAGAAGGCTCGCACAAAGAGCAGGTCTGATAAACAGCACACGGGGATTTTACCTAGGTTTGGGCCGCAAGGATGCGTAAAACCCTACTCCTTCTTGGTTGTATTGAGAGTGTTCTTAGGGTTCTAGCCACATGAGCGCTATGAGCAGCTTCCACACGTGTGAGCTAGAAGGTCCCAAGTTGAAAAGCCAAAAGGCTAAAAGTCCAAAAATCCAAAAATCCAAAGTCCTCTACCGCATCGCTCTGGGCCTCATTTTATACTTCGAAGGGGATCCCAATAGTGGCGTACAGTGTGTACACGGGGTGTATAGAGCTACAGTGCTATCATACCTAACACTGACGGAGTAGGACAGGCGCATTTAATGCACCGTCAGACATCGTTGTCTGTCTGCAGGACGGGACATGAGCCCATCCCATCGGCACCGCTTAGCCCCCTCTAGCGCCGACACCGCGACACGTGCCCAGGCGAGGCGACACCTGGCCAGTGTGCTGGCGAGGCCTTGCCGGGGCTTCGCTTTGCTGGGGCTTCTCGGGGCTCTGCCTTGCCTGGGGGTTCGATAGCTACCCCAGCAAGGTCTTGCCGGGGGTCTTGATTCTTCTGTGCTTGCACCTGGCAAGTCCTTGTTGGGCCTCGTTGCCAGGGTGGCTACTACTGCCCGTGCATGAGTAAGGGGCACTAGAGATCCCAAAACTCTAGTGCATCGACAGGAGCCCCCGGGCCTGGGCCACACACGGTGCAAGGCGTTGTTGGGCTAGTCTCAAACAGTGCTCGGGCATGCGTGGCAGGGCCTTGCAGTTGTGATCATTATGCCTGCTACGCTTCCCCGTGATGCCCATTGAATGCGGGACGTGAGATACGTGTGTGGCGCAGCCGTCACAGCAGCGCGCCCACGAAACGTTTCTATGTTATTTTAGTAAAGAGGCCGCCCTGCGCCTTCCCCATAAAGAGGAGATTGCAGAGGCGCTGCTCATTTACCTCTTGTGTTTCCCAATATGAGAACCGCCATCATCTTCTTCCCCGAGCCCGAAACAGAGCTCCTCCCATTCATCCATGCCCCCGTGCCTTCTCCGTCTTCAGCCCCCACCCCTATAATCACCATGCCACCCAAGGCTAGAAAGGGCAAGGATGCAGAGGCCATCCCGGAGAACAAGTTGGTGAGGACACGGAAGGAGCACGTCGTCCTCCGCCAGGGCTTGACATGGACGCTCTGAAGGAGCGATACCGGTGGATGTGGGCGATGGGGACAACGACGCATCCTGCCACCTGCGTGAGTCCAGGCCCTTTCGGGAGTGGCCCAGGCAAATATCCTTTCTTCGCCGATTATTTTTACTGCGGGCTCTACCCCCTTTCTCATATTTCTTCAACAACCTCATGTTCACCTACGACTTCCAACTCTTGGATTTTACGCCGAATGTCGTAATGTGCATTTCAGTTTTCGCCCATCTTTGCGAAAACTTTGCCGGAGTAGTCCCTAGCATCGCTCTTTTCCGCCACTACTTTACTCCCCGCATCCAACAAGCTGGATCCCTTTCCGGTGCCATCACTTGGATTCCACGGCAAGGAACCAAGGAGGTCTACCTAGACGGGGCCTACTGCGAGAGGTGGGACGAGTGACGGGGCAAATGGTGCTGGGTTCGGAAGAAGAAATTCCAGCCTTTCTGCTTGCCACGGCAGACCAAGATGGTGCGCGGTGACGACTAGAGTGCCCTTAACCCTGAGAATGGGAAGTTCATAGTCGCAACCACCAGGATTCACCGCCTTAGAAACGTCGACCTCACTATAGAGATGATAGGCACCTATTTCCTTTGTCGGCGCATTGCTCCTCTGCAGAATAAGGGGAGGCCAACTTGGGAATTCCGGAGCGCGGCGGACATCATGAGGCTACACCCCGGGCTTAACCACAACCTGACAGTTATGCAACATAGAGCTCTCTGCCAGAAACTGTTCAGGAGTGCCACTGTACGCGAGTTGCCGGCAGGCATAATCCCCATGTGCAACAATTCTGCTTTAGGTAGAATCATTTCCATGATGCGGGCGTTCGACGCCCACAGCCTTGACGCATCTTGGATCGAGCCGCCTACAGAGCAGGCACAAGAATTTTTTGATAGCTTGACAGAGAGGGCCATCCATGAGGAAGAGGGCCTCATCCGAGACACCATTGAGGAGGAACTGGCGTACATCGCCAGCAGGGCAGAGGAAGCAGATCTTGCCGTGGAGGCAGGTAGCGCCAGCTTCTTGGAAGATGAAACGGGTGGAGAGGAACGCTGTCGGACAAAAATCTTGCCGGGCAGGGTGGGACCACTGAGGAGCAGAGTGGCACATATGCTCGGGACCGTCCTTCCAAAGACGCAGCTGAGGAAGAGCTACTCGAGGAGGCCTTGTCCCTTGTGTCAAGGAAGAGGTGCGTCCTTCGGAGAGCCACCACTGGGCTTCTGGTCTGCCAAGCTCCTTCGAGCAGCGCAGTCCCCGACAAAGGGGAGGCTGACAAGGCCATGCGGCGGCAAGAATCTCATCGACAACGTGCGCTTGCCGCGACCAAGCGATCCAAGAGCACCCCTCCACATCCCCCCATGGGCACTAGGGTGGAAGTCGCCTTCGACCTCTCTGCCCTTAGCTCGAGAGAAGAAGATGAGGAGTAAGGATCTTGCCATATCTTTGCCTTTCTAATTTCTGGTTTTACTTTACTCATTTGCTTTGCCTTGGTTTGGCTCCACAGGGATGCGGAAACACTAGCGCAACGGGTGGCGAAGAGGGCGAGGACCTCGATGGTTGAGGAGTCGTCGGCAAGCGCCTTAGGCACGCCCAGGACAACCATCATCAACCCGGAGGCTAGCCTGCGGCACAACCCTTGACTCAGCCCCCGGCGGAGCCCCTAGCGTGAGCCCATTACCCACTTCCCGCTGGCAAGTGCCGGGGTGTGCGTCTTTACTGCTGACATCACCAGACATGCAGGAGGAGGGCAGCGACAAGGAGAACCATCAGCGGCCATCCCTGATATGCCGCCTCCATCATCTACACCGCTTAGAGACGGATCTTTGGCGAGGACTTCCTCCAGCGCGCTTTATCGTGACGAGGGAGAGCCAGCAAGCACAGGCACTGGCAGGTCTTCACCGGCAACCGTCGTTGGTGCAGGTACTCTTTATTGTGTTCATCTTTTTTGTCTTCTTGAACTTCCACCTCAGCTTCATTTAATTTGTTTTCTTGGCCTTCAGACAGTGCCTCGATGGTGGGCATGGACGTCCACACCGTTATCAAGGAGACTGACAGGGATGCTGCCGCTCAGGCCGACAGGATCACTGGCGAGGAGGCCATCAAGAGTGCTGCCGCTGAGGCTGCTAAAGCCGCCAAGAATGCTGCCGCCAAGGCTGCTAGTGCTAAGGCCGCCAAGGCTGCGCAGAAGGAGGAGGTGTAACATCCCAAATTTTTGAATGTTATAATAAATATTAGAATGAGTGTTTGTTTGCTTGAGTGATTGAATTGAGTGAAATTTGAAACTTCTAAAAACTTTTGAATGAGAGAGAATGACATGACTTTCCCATGTGCTTTTGAATTCAAATTCTTACATTTCAAATCAGTGAGAGAAGATGACATGACTTCTTCAATATAAAAAGATTTGAAAAGTGAATTTCAAAACTATTTGAAAATTTCCTGATATGGAGTTCCTTTCATATTTGAATTTCCAATTTGAAGTTTGAAAGAATTCAAACCCCTTGACAAAATTTGAGAGGAGTAATATGACACTCCACACCAGGGGTTATTTTGTGAAGTATTTGAACCCTAAAACCCAGAGGGTTATTTGAAAATTTATTGCAAAAGAATTAAAATCAATTTAAGCATTTTTCTCAAAAAAAAAATTTAAAGTATTTATTTTGGCCGTGGAAAAATGTTAATTAAATTGAGTTTATTCCCCTGGTCAATTTAATATATAAATCTTCATTTTTTGGAAATGTATTGATTGCCATAAAGTAGTTTCCATTCTCTGTAAATTAGAGGAATTAATGCATTTCGTGAAAATATTTTTTAAAATATTTATTTTGGCCGTGGAAAAATGTTCATTAAATTGCATTTATTCCCTTGGTCAATTTAATATATAAATCTTCATTTTTTGGAAATGTATTGATTGCCATAAAGTAGTTTCCATTCTCTATAAATTATAAAAGGAAAGGAATTAACGTTCTAATAAAAACCGACCGGCCCACCTGCCTTAACTCCCCCCCCCGAAATTACTCTAATCCCATTGAATCCGCCATCTCCTCTCTCTTTCCTTTCTACGACCCCGAGCCGCTCCTATAAATACCCGAGGCCTCCCACACCCCGTTCCACCCCTAAGCCCCATTCCCCGTGCCCTCTCGCCGCCGACATTTGCTCGCCGGAGCTCCGCACCACCGAAGCCCTCGTGCTCATGCCGCTCCACTCCGACCGCCCCAAGCTCTCCCGAGCCCACCAACCTCTCCACCTCGCTCGCGCGCACGTCTCCATCCACTCGCCCGTGTCCCGCACCCACCGGAGTCCCTTCCCCGACGACCACCCGAAGATCCTCGCCGTTCACGAGCTCGCCGTCGTCGACACCATCGTCCCCGAGCCCCGCTGATGCCACCTACCTCGTCGCCGTCCTCGCCTACATCGAACGGAGCAAACCCCGACGCCAGAGGACCACCGAAGCATCTCGCCGCATCCCCTCGCCGCCACGGACATCGCCGGAGCTTCGCCGGAGCCGTCAACCGCCGCGGTGAGCTCCTCCTCCTCCTCTCCACCGTTAGATCTTAGATTGACGCGCGAGATTAGAAGTTTTAAATACGTCGAAGCATTTTCTATTAGGAGTCGGACGTATGCCCGAAACACTCTCTCATGCACACCCTTTGCCCAATAGAATAGCGCCACGTGTACCCCCTGTCCGCCTAGAAACGTTTTTCTTTTTTCTGTTTTAATTTCAATTGTAGAAATAATTCTGTTGTTGTTTTCTTTATATCTTTTATGTTTTTAATTATTTTAATTTGATTCTTTTTGCATCATGTCACAAATTTTATGTAGTTTCTATAGATATAAAGTTTGACCATATTTGAGTAATTTAAATTTGAATTCAAACAGATTTGAGTTAAATCTTATTTTCTAATTATCTTGAGTTTAAAAATATATTTTTGGTTGATTCTTTTTGCTACTGGTCATTAGTGATCTTAGTTATCAGTAGGTAGAATTTTAGAATTTTTTGAATATTTTAAATTAGCATTGTTAACAAAACAGATTCTGTTTTAGTTCTTTTTTTAGGTTTATTCCTATTTCTTTTGTTTTAAATTGTTTTAATTTATTTTCTTTTATATTAGTTGGAAAGATTTACTTTGTTTTATGTTATTTAGCAGTAGCACTTCAACCAAATTTATTTTTATGTTATTTATTATTTTGCTTGCATGGAATAAATCCTAGTTCAATTATAACTTGTAATTGATTTCCATTGCTAGTTGGATTTTGCTATTGGAAAATATCTTTAATAAAATAGTTTTATAAAATATACTTTCTGTTAACTTAGTTATTATATATTTTGTTTTCTGTTATTTTAATAGTTTATTGTTTTCTTGTTGTTAAGTTTATTAGTTAGTAAACCTATGTTGTTTAGTGTGTTGTTTTCATAGTTTTACTTGTTCATCAAAAGTAATTCTTTTTGCTAAGTAAAATATTTACTAAAATACTTTTGTTATATTTTACTTTGTTAGTGTTTTATTGCCTTTTGAAAATAAAATCATTTGTAAGGGAAACCACTTTAGGTTGATTTGATGAAGTTTTGTTGATTTTAACTTTTGTCTTAAGTATTTCCTTCATCACAACCCCTTTGGTGTTTACTATTGTGTTATTCTTGTGTGTTAGAATTGATTGCTAGTATGATTGCTTATATGAATGCAATGTTTGACTATATAGATTTTCATCGGAGAGTGACGAATAGTTCTATCAAGTTATTTCTGAGAGCAAAATTATCTTCATCAACAGTACAGGCAAGTTCACTTTGACCAATTTGGTCATACCTATGTTTTATTGCATGTAGTGACATCATTCAACAAATCCCTCCCGTAGTGTTATTGAAAATTCTTGTAGTTGAGTAGAATGCATGAGGTAGGAACCCACCACTTGTTACTAAAGCCCCGGGAACGTTAGTTATTTCTATGCTATGCTAAAGTAGACGGGGTCTGGTATGAGTGTTCGTGAGTGGTGTGAGAAGGAGGACTCTACGTCAAGACGACAACTTCATGAAGGCATCTTCAAGTCCTGCATATTCAAGACCTCAATACATTCGAGACTCGAGAAACAAGTTTTCAATACACACTACTGGGTGAAGGATGGTTGATTGGGCATCCCTGGAGTAACCAGTGGATGGCCGGGATGCATGGAGAAGCGCCATGACATCTTGCGGAAAGCTTCACCCAGACTCAAAGAGACGGATGAATACTTCATGCCCAGAAGCTTACCTATGTGGCCACAAGTCATTATGGGCTCTGGCTTGGTTGATCTTTGTTGTGACTCTGGCTGGGCAGTGCTACGAGATGTAGTCGACATTAGGAATGGATGGGCACTGACAGTAGTCGGGGAAACACTCTGAAAGACCATGTTTCGTTCGTCCTGTTCTCGGACACCATGCAGTGCGAGGACTTACAAGGAGGGAACGAATCTTGTGGGTAAAGTACACAACACTCTGCAGAGTTAAACCTAATCGATTAGCCGTGTCCCCGGTTACGGACAATTTGAGCCTCGGGACTTGGATCTATCTCTGAACTCTCAACACTGGACTGATAATTAATTGTGGGCAACTTATGATACTTGTGGGCATTAAGACATCGGTTGGCGGAACCATGTCATGTTAGGTAACTCTGTAGTGCAAATTCCTGATATTCCTTTGTTGTAGGAAAATAAATAAAATCAGCTTTTATGCAAAAACTCAGACACAGAGCCACAAAGCCTTACTGCATATAGAATAGTTTTATCTTCTGTTCTACTATGGTGATCTTGCCGGTACATTCAATGTATTGACCTACACGGCTGCAACGTCTTATGTTGCAGATAATCTCTACGACGAGTAAGAGATACGATTCAGGGTTACGGTCTACACTCAACCTGCCGTTGGTGTTATTGGGACTCCACTCCCGTTGACTGTTTCCGCTGAGTTTTAAGGTATATATCAGTTTTACGTTAATACATGTGATTGCAGTTTGATATATACATTGATGTACTGTGTGTGCCAGCATACTGATCCAGGGATGGCACAGAACACACAAAGGCTTGACTCGTTTTGAGTCGGGTCGCTACAGGAGGCCGCCAAGAAGTCTGCCGAGAGGGCTGGTGAGGAGGCTAGTGGTTGTACTGACGGCATTCCTGCCACAGGAGCGCCATGCGCTATGCTGACCACTAAGCCCCCAGCTATTGGGGAGGCAGTCGTCGAGGACCAGCCGCCTATGTCCGAAGCCCCTTCATCAAGCAGGTACTTCAAGGTTGGTGACAACTCGTTCATCAGTATCCCCGACACGACAAACACTGGGGTGCCGCCTGAAGGGGAAGCTTTTGTTGAGGAGGCCGTCACCGCTGCTGGGCTCGATATCGTTGATCATCCAAACGCTAGCAACAAATCCCAAGAAGAGCAGCTCCCCCAGACCATGGACGGCAGCTTCCGAAAGCTCCAAGCGCTTCACTGTGCCCAAAAGGAGAAACTAGACTCCAGGGCAACAGTTATGGAAGCGGAGGAGGCCAATTTCTAGGAGTGCATCAAAGAAACTCAGGCTTGGTTCGCCCAAGCTTCCCAAGACCTGAAGTCTGGCCAGGTACAATTGAGCCAAGGCTGGAGCCAACTCTATATGTAGCAGTCCGACGCCGAGCAGGCACAGGAGGAGGCCAATCAACAGGCTGCCATAGAGAACGCTCGCCTGACGGAGTGTCGCATCAGGCTCAATGCCTACAAGGAAGACCTTGTCACCTGCGAGAAGTCACTTGCCGACAAACTTCGCGACAAGGAAGTGGAGCTCAAGGAGCTTGTCGTGCGGCGGACCCGAGAGATGGAGCGGAAGCACAAGGATATGCTCGAGGCTCTAACTGCAGATCACACTGGCAAGCTGAAGGAGGCCGCTCATGCTATCGAAGCCGCAGAGGCCGCCAAGAACTTGCTGGAGGAGAGGGTGAAGAATCTAGAGGCTGACCATGAGGATCTCGGAAAGAAGGTATCGTTACTCAAGTCTGAAAGAGACAAGGCCCTCACCAGCATGATGGAGTTGCAGGTCACCATATCCGATAAGACCAAGCAGCTTTCTTCAGCCGGCTAGTCCATTGATGACCTGAACCTGAAGTTGGCTACGCCGACCGAGACTCTCGAGACCGCCAGGACCCATGAGAAGGCCTTGGTCAAGGACCTCCACAATGAGAAGGAGATGATCAAGAGCGCCGCTACCGCCCACAACGACTATGTACATGGAGTAGAAATCTAGACCGAGAAGCTCGTCGACGTCGCGGAGAAGCTTGCCGCACAACTGTCCGCCATTGGCCTAGAGGGCCCCATGTATTCTCCCGACGACAGGATGTCCACGAGCGCCAAGGTGACCATGTTCTTCGACTGCCTGCTTGGAGCCTTGGAGCAGCTTCGCTCCGACTGGGTATCCTACCTGGCCAGCGAATCACACAAGCTGTGCTAGGCCGTTCTCTGCAAGGTGCTCACCAAGGTGGCGCACAAGAACCCCAACATCAACTTCTCCAACATCCTCGACCACTTGCCGAAGGGCGTAGACATCAAATGGTTTGAGGAACTTGTCACGCCCATCGTCGACAGGGTAAGCCAAGTCAAGCGGGTCGAAGGCGACCACCGGGATTAGCTGCCTTGCTCCTCGCCGCCATCCATGCCAAGAATAGTTTATTTTATGTTAGAATCTCGGCAAGATCGGTGTAATATTACTTGTTATGCTTTGAACAACTGTCATGTTATCCTCCTTGTTTGATTTCTCTCTGTATGCATTCACCCTACACTTGATTAGAAACTTGCCGGGGCGCACACCTCTACCGCGAGCGCTAGGTGCGGGACTTTAGCAACCTGTTGGCAGGGTTGCCGCCGGCAAGAGACCTTGGTGCTTTCAGTGCAACCACCTAGACTGTTGAGCGGACTCGAAACAGAATAGGGACACAACCAATCGCAACAAGGTTCCTTCGCGTCTAGGTTTTCCATGCAGAAGTCGAAATCGCCCAAGGAGAATAACTCCATAGCAAGAATTCACTTAGGGTTTTGCAACTTATCTTTTCAGTGCATACTCCTTCCGGCAAGATTTTTTTGGGACGTCGCTCATAGGTATCCATACCACCATTCCCCCTAGCAAAGTTGCATGCGAGGTAACCTTCTATCCTTTTAGAAAAAGAAAGAAGAGAAAATATGGATATGGAACCTTGGCGGTCCGTTAGCTCTTGCCGGGATTAAGTGTAATGCAATACCTCAGACAAACATGCACATAAATAAACATGAGAATCAGTCAGGATTTGCAGACCACTTATCTTTATTTAACTATGCCCAGGGTCTGAACCTAGCTTTGTACCAAGGATTACATGCTTCAGCGGCAAGACTTGTACAAAAGGTGGTTGCCGAGGGGCCCGGCAATCGTGCCTCACGGGTAGAACTTGCGAAGACGTTAGATATTCCAGGAGTTGCTCACTGGGATGCCATCTTCGGTCTCCAGGCGGACTGCGCCAGGCCTGGTGACTCGTACTACCTGATACGGGCCTTCCCACTTTGGCGTCAACTTGTTGGAATTCTTGGTGGACTGAACTCGCCGAAGAACAAGGTCGCCTTCCTCAAGACTTTTGGCATTAACTTTGCGGCTATGGTAGCGACACAAAGCTTGCTAGTAGCGGGCGGCTCTCACAACAGCCTGAAGACGGTCTTCCTCAAGGAGCGTCACATCATTTTGCCGCAACTGCTCTTGCTCGAGCTCATCATAAGCGAGCGCTCGAGGTGACCCATATATGAGTTCCTTGGGGAGAACTTCCTCCGCCCCATATACGAGGGAGAAGGGTGTCTGGCCGGTAGCTCGATTTGGTGTCGTTCTGATTGACCAAAGAACCACTGGCAACTCATCAATCCAGTGCCATCCGCACTTATGCAGCTTGTCAAAAGTTCTCGTCTTGAGGCCTCGCAGCACTTCAGCATTAGCCCTTTCCACTTGGCCGTTCCTCCTTGGGTGGGCAACAAAAGCAAAACAGATTCTGCTGCCAAGGTCTTGGACATACTGTATGAAGGTGCGGCTCATGAACTGTGTGCCATTGTCAGTGATGATCCTGTTGGGAACACCAAAGCGGCAGACTAGTCCTTTGAAGAACTTGACGGCTGATTATGCTGTCACCTTTCTCATAGCTTCCACTTTCGGCCAATTTGTGAACGTGTCGATTACAATGTACAAGTACTCAAAGCCCCCGACAGCGTGGGGAAAAGGGCCCAAGATGTCGAGTCCCCAGACCAAAAATGGCTAGGAGAGAGGGATTGTTTGAAGGGCTTGAGCTGGTTGGTGTAATTTCTTTGAATGAAGCTAGCATGCTTCACATTTTGTTACTAACGCAGTTGCATCCTGGAGGGCGGTGGGCCAAAAGAAACCTTGCCGGAATGGCTTTCCGGCAAGTGCTCCTGATCCTTTGTGGGATCCATCCTCCCGAGGCTTTCCGGCAAGTGGTTTCCGACATATGCCTCCATGTATCTCCGCCAACAGCTCCAGTCCATCCTCCCGAGGAATGCATTTGAGTTTCACGCCATTCGGTCTCTTTTGTTCAGGACGTTGTCTACGAACTGGTACATATGAGACCGGCGGGCTACTTTCTCTGCTTCCTCTTGTTCCTCAGGGAGTTCTCCTATTTGAAGGAAATAGACGATGTGTTGTGCCCATGCTGGAGTCTGGGGCTCGACAACAAGGACTAAAGGCATATCCTTTGCCGGGGAGCGTTTGTCTCATTGACAAGGTCCTAAGGCCCCGCCGGAGCCTGATGCCCCCCGGCAAGCCTAGCAGGAGCACGTGCTTCTACGACAAGGGTCTGAGGCCTTGCCGGAGCACGACGCTCATCGGGAAGCCTCACGTTGTCCCTGACAACCTCCTCGCCGGCGGGTTCTGGGAGCTCTGCCGGGAAATAATTACTGGAACTCAACTTCCTTCTTTTCTCTTGTCCAGTTGATGGTGTCATGGAGGGTTGAGTTAGTCGGAGCACGAAAGTTCCTGGTTCCACAGGCAACTTAAGGGCAGCACACTTTGACAGGCCGTCTGCAACGCTGTTCTCTGCACATGGAACGTGCTCCATTTGCAAGCCATCTAAACATTCTTCCAACTTCCTCACTTCATCTACATAAGCTTCCATCAATGGACTCTGGTAATCTTTATTCATTTGCCTGATGACAAGCTGTGAATCACCCCTGACAATAAGTTTCTTGATCCCAAGGTCTGCCATGATCCTGAGACCGGCAAGCAGCCCTTCGTACTCGGCAGTGTTGTTCGTTGATATCTCCCGGGGAAAGTGCATCTGAATCACATATTTGAGGTGCTCTCCGGCTTGTGTGACAAGCAGCTGTGAAAAGCAGCACTCCGGCATCGTCGCCTTGCAGCAAGAAAGCCCCGTCAAAATACATGATCCACTCTTGATCGGTTTCTTTGCCGGGGAGAGTTGACTGTGGAACTTCTTCATCAAGCATTGGGGTCCACTTTGCAATGAACTCCGCGAAGGCTCTGCTCTGAATGCAAAGTGCTTTCAAACTTG
This sequence comes from Hordeum marinum, assembly GCA_022496015.1. NCBI lineage: Eukaryota > Viridiplantae > Streptophyta > Magnoliopsida > Poales > Poaceae > Hordeum > Hordeum marinum. The sequence goes on from CM039674.1 coordinate 332,199,000, forward strand.
AGACCCAAGCTTGATAGTTCCAAAGCCCACTCTAAAATTCTGCCGGTAGCTTCTGGGTTCTGCAAAATCTGGTGAAGCGGGAAGCGAGTGACAACGGTGACCTCACGTGCTTGGAAGTAATGACACAGCTTCCTCGAGGCCATAAGAAGGCTGAAGAGCAACTTTTGCACGCTAGAATATCTTAACCTAGTCCCCCTGCAACAGGGAGCTGACAAAATAGACTGGGCGCTGCACCACCTTCTTCTTCTGGACTGTCTCATTCAACTGCGCAGATCATTCCTTGCTGGCAACAAACCTTGCCAAGGAATGTCCTGGCTCGTCGCTTGGCGGCCCTCCCGTTGCCGCTGCTTCTTCATCAACTTCTCTTTCAGCCACTAGTGCAGCACTCACCACTTGATTTGTTGCTGCTAGATATAGCAACAATGGCTCTTGTGGTTTTGGCGCAACTAAGACTGGTAGAGAAGAGAGGTACTTCTTCAAATCCTGTAGCGCTGCCTTTGCTTCCAGAGTCCATTTCATTGGACCTGCCTTCTTCAAGATTTTGAAAAAGGACAGGGCACGCTCAGCAGATTTTGAGATGAACCTACTCAGAGCAGCAACACGGCCAGGAAGATGATGCACATCTTTGACATGTCTGGGTGCTTCAATTTTCTCAATTGCTTTGATCTTGTCGAGATTTTCTTCAATTCCTCATTGAGATACAAAGAACGCGAGAAGCTTGCCGGATGGGACATCAAACACACACTTCTCAGGGTTGAGCTTCATGTTGATCTTGCGTAGATTAGCAAATGTTTCTTCTAGGTCTGATCTGAGCGTAGCCTTGTCCTTGGTTTTGACCACTATGTTATCCATATAAGCCTCCATATTTCTATGTAGCTGGGGCTCAAAACCAATGTGGACTGCTCTTGCAAATGTAGAACCAACACTTTTCAACCTGAAAGGCATATGCAAAAAGCAATATGTACCACATGGGGTGATAAATGCGGTCTTCTCCTCGTCTTCCTTGGCCATGAAAATCTGATGCTAGCCTAAATAGGCGTCAAGGAAAGATGACAAGTCACAGCTTGCGGTGGAGTCTACAATCTGGTCGATGCGAGAGAAGGGAAAATGATCTTTGGGGAAGGCTTTGTTAATGTCTGTAAAGTCAATGCACAACCTCCATTTTCCATTCTCCTTGCACACTACAACTAGATTGGCCAACCATGTTGGATGAAGTACTCCTCTGATCAAGCCAGCCGCTTCTAATTTCTTGATCTCTTCGACAATAAACTGTTGCCGCTCCAAAGCTTGCTTCCGGACCTTCCGCTTGACGGGTCACGCGTGTGGGCAGACAGCAAGGTGGTGCTCAATCACCTTCCTGGGAACACCGGGGATGTCAGATGGTTGCCATGCAAACACATCGACATTCGCCCGTAGGAAGGCGACGAGCGCGCTTTCCTATTTGTCGTCAAGGGTGGAACTTATGGTGAAAATCCCCCCCGTGCCATCCTCCTTGGCGGGCACCTTCTTGGTCTTTGGCGGAGCTGCCTTGGACTTCTTGCTCTTGCCGGTGGAGCTCTCTAGCACATCGTCAACAGGAGCGCAGCACCCCGAGGAGGCATGCTTGCTGGAATGTGTGCCAGAGGCCTTGTCGGTCTTCTTTCCCCTAGGAGCTTCAGCGACAGGTGTTGCAACTTCTCCCGGTAGAGTTGGTCAGCATAGATAAGTGCACTTTTCTTGTTGGAGTTGATCATGATGACGCTCATAGGCCCGGGCATCTTCAACAAATTGTAAGCGAAGTGGGTGGCCGCCATGAACTTGGCCAGTGCTGGGCGACCAAGGATGCCGTTGTATGGCAACGAGACCTTGGCGACGTCAAAGACGATCTTCTCTGTTCTGAAATTGATATCACTGCCAAATGTCATCGGCAGTGTGATCTTGCCCTTCGGCTGACTTCTCCTTGAATTGACCCCTTGGAAAGCACTTGTTGGCTCGAGATCTTCATCAGGAATTCGCAGCCTTTGGATGACATCAGGCGAGATCAGGTTCAAGCCGGCCCCACTGTCGACTACCATCTTCGTCACCTTGAGGTTGCGAATTGTTGGCGAAACCAACAATGCCAGGCACCCAACCGCAGTTATGTGATCAGGGTGATCCTCGACATCAAAGATGATAGGAGTGTTGGACCACTTCAGAGGTCTGTAGGCACCGATAGAGGGCTCTGCCGCGTTAACCTTGCACCCCCACTATTTAAGTTGGCGGTGAGAGGAATGCGACGAGGCACCTCCCTTGATGCACATCATCTTTGTAGCCTTCTGGAACTCATGCTTACTAGACTCGTCGTCCTCTTTGATGTCATCATCGTCACCCTCTTGCTTGTCGCGGCCTCGCGTAGGCCGGTCTTTCTATTGCTTGGGCTTGCCGCGACGACCACCTTGGCCAACGCGCTTCTTGTAGGATCCCTTAGCACCATCCTGGCCTTTCTCCTTGTATCACCTCTCATACTCGGCTTTTTGCTTCTTAGCAAGCGGTTCAACTTGCCGGCAGTCTTGGAGATCGTGGCCTTTGGTGCGATGGATCTTGCAATACTGCTTGCCGGAGCCTTCTGGCTTGTCGACAGCCATCATGGCCTGGCAGGAGGCGCACCCGGCAACATCGTTGCCGGGTTCATCAACCTTGCCCTTCTTGGTGGTAGTGGGGTTGCCGGATCCCTCGAAGACAAGCACGGCCTTACCCTTGCGCTTCTTGTTCCGCCACTAGCCATTCTTTGCCAGGGTGGCGGTGTCTTCATCTTTAGAGTCAACCCCTGCGCCAGCATCTTTACTAGGGAGCCTCCTCCCGTCTTCAGCCCGAGCACATTTGTCCACCAGAGCATAAAGCTCGGCAACATCCCTGACCCTGTTCATCGCCAGCTCTTCCCGCATCCTGCGGTTGTGCATGTTCTGATGGAAAGCACTGATAACAATGGTAGGATGAACATCTAGTATGTTGTGGTGCACGCGGCTGAACCTTTGGATGTACTTGCGCAGAGTTTCGCCCTCCTTCTAAGGGATGATGTGCAAGACTCTTTCTTGACCAGGAGCTTGGTGGCCTCCGGTAAAAGAACCAAAAAACTCAAGGCACAAGTCTACCCAGGAGGCGATGGAATTCTCCGGCAGGTGCATCAACCATGCCCTGACGTTGGGCTTGAGCACCAACGAGAAGTAGTTGGCGAGTATCTTGTCGTCGTGCCCCCCGACAGCCTGCACCGCAATGGTGTAGATGCTCAGGAACTCCGACGGGTGAGTCTTGCCATCATACTTCTTCGGGACATCTGGCTTGAACATGCGTGAGTTGGGCCACTGGACTTGCCGCAGCTCACGGGTAAACGCTGGACAACCCACCTCGTAAGGAAGGCTGACAGGATACCCTGGCGCAGTCTCATCTAAAGTGGGCCCCGCATGTCTATAAGATTGAAGGTGCGCTTCCCGCTATCGCTCGATTGCAGTTCGAGCATATTCCTTGCCCCGTTCCCAAAGAACTTGACGCTGGTCATGACGTGTCCGTGGGTCAGACGATGCCGTCAAGTAACCATCATAAGCGTCGGTCCGTCGAGTTGGTGACCGGCGTTGCTGTTGTCAAGGAGAGTGCACCGAGGTTGCACCTCCTCTGGCCTTCTCACCACTGGCATGATCCTGCTCGGTGGACTGAAACTTATCTGCGAGGCTGAGGAGGCTATGAATGGTGGCTCTCCATTCGTCAAGCTTGTCCGCAGTAGGAGGGAAGTTTAGGAGTAGTTGTGCCCGCGCCATCGCTTCTTCCGATGTGCCCAGTAGCGAATGGCGCGAGGAACGCGAGATGCTCTGACTTCTAACTATGTTAGAAGGAGCACTGCCGCGGTCCCGTGTAGGATCGAAAGTAGGTCTAGAGGGGGTGAGGGTGGGGGTGATTAGACTACTTGACCAAATAAAAGCTACCTTTTCCCAATTTTAATTCTTGGAAGATTTTAGCATTCATAGTATGTCAAGTACACCCTACACATGCATGTCTAGGGGGTGGGGGTGATTAGACTACTTGACCAAATAAAATCTACCTTTTCCCAATTTTAATTCTTGGCAGATTTTAGCATTCATAGTATGTCAAGTACACCCTACACATGCATGTCTAAGAGTATTGTAGCGGAAAGTAAAGACATTGCACATGTAAGTAAAGAGAGGGTAACGAAAGCAAACACAATTGGTGACACGATGATTTTTCCCGTGGTTTCGATAGGTGGTGCTATCGTACATCCACGTTCATGGAGTCTTCAACCCACGGAGGGTAACAGACGCGAGAGTCCACGGAGGGCTCTACCCACGAAGGGTTCTACGAAGAAGCAACCTTGACTATACCATGACGGCCTACATCCACGGAGGACTAGCATTACTCATGGTATATCTTCATGAAGTAGGCGACCTCCTTGCCCTTACAAACTTCTTGGTTCACTCCACAACACGAAGTAGGAGGCTCCCAAGCGACACCTAGCCAATCTAGGAGGCACCACCCTCAAAAAGGTAATAGGCTCGGTAATGTCGATGAACTCCTTGCTCTTGTGCTTCAAGATGATAGACTCCTCAACACACAATCACTCTCTCACAGATATGGCTTGGTAGAAGAGATGGGATTGGTGGAAAGCAACTTGGGGAGGCTAGAAATCAAGATCCATATGGTTGGAGTGGAAGATCTTGATCTCAACACAAGGGTAGGTGGTTCTCTCTCAGAAAACTGATAGGATAGGTATGGAATAGTCCCGAGTGCTTCTCTTTTGAGTAGCTGGTGGAGGAGGGGTATATATAGGCATCCCCAAAATTCCAACCGTTACACACAAAATGGCCAACTCGGTGACACCGATGTGTTAATCTCGGTGGTACCAAAGTGACCAAAAGGTGACAACTTTTGAATCTTGGTGAGACCAATATAGGAATCTCGGTTGCACCGATAAGGTAACCAACGGTCAGAATGCACATTCTCGGTGATGCCGATTCAACAATCTCGGAGGGACCGAAACTGTGAACTTGCGTAACAGAAAGTTGGTAGCCCAACTCGATGGCACCGAAAGCAGTATCGGCTATACCGAAGGGTTAGGGTTTGGCTGAGTCTGTCTAGGGTTTGGAATCGTGGCACTGAACGTGGAATGTTGGTTGAACCGATTTTGAGTGTTTGGCTTAGGACAGACTTTTGTGGGAGAGTTTGTGGGTGTCTTTGGTGACTATCACTTGTGCACGTATGAGCATTTTGTTCACCAACAAAACTTTACCCCCTTTTAATAGTATTGGCTTTCCTATGGACTCAAGGTGATTTCTCACAAATATAAAATGTAGAGTCCTCTTGCTTGAAGCTTTGCCAATCCATTTCTTTGCATCTTGGGGTGTTCCACAATCTCTTTGCCAACCCATCATTGAACTTTTCCTGAAATATACTTGGTGGAAACATTAGTTCAATGACTTATATGTTGTTATGAATTACCAAAACCACCAAGGGTGCAAATGTGCTTTCAATCTCCCCCTTTTTGGTAATTGATGACAACATATAGATCAAAGCTTCGACATATGATATAATAAATGAATATAATCATCGCTTTGAGAAGTATGTGATAAGCAAGAGCTCCCCCTAAGTTTGTGCATTATTTTGGATTTGTGTTTGAATGTAAATGCACAATCGATTAGGTACATGGGGCACTTCTTCCATGTCACATACATCTTGGTGGTGTGCAAGAATAATTAGAGTGAACATCATAGCACAACACAATCAAGCAATGTAAAAAGATCATATCATAAAGCATTAAGATGATAGGAAGTAGTAGCATCACACAAAAAGTGTATCACAAGCAACCAACAGACAAATGCTTTTTAAAAGCAATAAACACCAAAACGCTCTCTCACTTGAAGCCTAAAGATCTATATACACTTCTCCCCCTTTGGCAACAAGTTATCAAAAAGTTCAAAGGCATATGTCTAAGCGTTCTTGGGCTAATCTCTTCCGGTTGTTGATGAGGGAGTCGAGATAACAGTGTCGGCGAAGATCTCTGCAGATGTCGTGGATGGAGTTGGAGTGGTAGCTAGAGGAACTGGAGCTGATGGAGCAGGAGGTGAGGTGACAGTAGCAGGAGCTGATGAAGAGGGCCTCAAGTCTGGAGCTGGCACAGTGGCTGATCTGGCCTGAGTAGGAAACTGTGTGCCTTTCCTGAGAGGCGATCCATCCTTATCATCATCATCATCATCATCATCATCTAAAGAAGTGGTGTGAGGAAGAGGCACTGAGTCAACTTCCATCTGGAGCTCTATGACTGTCTTAGTCAGCCTGTCCACCTTATCATTAAGAGTCTTGATCCTAGTTTCAAAGATCCTCACAAGACTGTTCTGGTTGTCTAGAATCCCCTTAATGTCCTTCTACATGCCCTGAACTGGTGAAATCAACAGATCCATTTGCTCATTTCTAGATCTATGGACTTCAGCACTAGTGGCTCGAGCTGCCTTTGCCTCTGCCTGAGCTGTAGTAGATGTGGGATGATCTGGGTCCATCACCATGATGTTATCCTCAAGCTCTGGCTATAGGGGCAAATGGGGACTGTGAAGAGCAAATATGTCCTTCTCAATCTGAGAATTGATAAGCATCTGGATATAGGGTGCATAGCAGCAAGAACACTTCTGATCAGCAGCAAGAACGCTTCTGATCAGCAGCAACCCTCTTGACTGTCTCAACAATCAAGTCCATGATTCTGATCCTGGTGTGTCTATCAAGGTGGATCAACATGTTGATGGAGTAGCCTTGGATCATCTTGTCATCTCCCGACTTGGGCTTCAAGGTATGCCTCACAATGCTGTTCATGGTGCGAAGGCCAGCTTGAAGATAGTAGATGGATCCAAGCTTGTGAGATTGCACTTTGTGTGCAGGTATAGGAGTATACATATCCTTCATGGCATTGTGGCTTGCCTTGGATTCCGTGTAGACATCCAAGTCTCCATCCTGAACCTCAGGGACTCCTAGAAATGCATCCCATTCATCAACTATGGACTCATATCTTGCTCCTTCTATCATCCATACAATCCTACCATCTCCATAGAAACGTGCAGTGGAGTATAATTGCATGATCATTTCATTGTTCCATGCAGTAAGTTCTCTGCCAACAAATTCATCCAAACCAATGCAGTGGAAATTGTCTTGGACACTTGGAAAATAGTCCTCATTCTCCTTAATGAATTTCCAGTCAACATACCTGATGTCACTCATAGCTGGACTCTCTTCAAATAGCACAGTCTCATAGAAATCTTGTTGCTCTTTGGTATAGAATCTATAGTCCACGACTGTCTTCTTCCTTTGGGCATATGGATCTATAGCTCTCCATGCCCTCAAACCTGAGTCTTTCCTCTTCTTCATATCTTCAACAAGTGGATAGCTGGCATTATATACTGGAAGGTGTGGTCTAAGTTTCATCAAGGTTGTCAAGTCATCATCATGCTCAACTCTGGAAGCAGTTCCCTTGTTCTTTTCAAAAGCTGGAATCTGCCTAGATGTCCTCTTAGGCTTTTCAGCGGCAGTCTTCTAGGATTTTGTGCTCTTGGATCAACCAGTCTTGGGCATAGCATCGGCTAGAAGTTTCTTGGCCTTCTTCTTGGGAGGAGCCTTTGCAGCTGGCTCATCCTCCTCTTCAGTAGCAGCTGCCTCCTCTGGATCTTTATACATAGATGTAGGCCTGCCAGTCACATGGATTATCCTCTTTCTAGCTCTCTTCTCCCCTACCTTCTTAGGCATAGACTTCCTTGGGGGATCAATGGTCACTGTAGCCCTAGCACTCTCATGTTCTTTGATAGTTTCAGCAGGTGCATAAATTTTGCTGACCACCCTCCTAGAAGAGGTGGCCTCATATGTTTACTTCTTGGCAGCGTTCTCTTGCTTATTGGCAAGAGCCTCCTCTAACACAAAGTCTGAATCTTCCTCATCTAAATTCAGCTTCTTCCTAGCCCTAGTGGTAGCCTTGGGAAACCCATGGGAGCTGGGAGTGCCTGGATCTGAAGAGGAACTAGGCTCACTGCTAGTGCCTGAACTCATGTCAACACCCTGTTCTGGCAAATTCTGACTGTCTGACTCTGACATGCCGACCCTATGAATAGAGTATAGAAGAGTGGAATAGGATAAGTCATCACAAAACATTCAACTGGTTTTTGAAAGTTTGAACAGAAAAATTATAGATGTAGTTCACTGCAAAATTGAATTTCGGTGTCACCGAGTCAAACCTTTCGGTGATGCCAAGACTCACAAAACCCTTAACCGAAACTTGGCAATAGATTCGGTCAGACCGAAAACTGTCACTCGGTCTGACCGAGTTTTGTCCTCAGTAGCACAAAAAGGCAATCGATGGAACTGATTTTTCTGACTCGGTCTCACCAAGATGCAATTTCACGGGCAACTAAACCTAAAATTTTCCGATTCGCTAGTCTATAGAGTTAATCTTGTGTATAGAACAATCTCAATCTTGGCAAGATAATGGTGAAAGCCTAATGCGCAAGGTTCGGAGATTGGAGCGCAAGAGGGGGCCAAATCCGTACCCTAGCTTGGTGACAGATCCGCTACGGCGGCGACGGGGGCAAAGATTCTGTCGACGGCGGTGATTCCCAGCGGCGGACGAGTGCGGGAAGACAAGGGCAACGACCAGGGGTCCTTCTGCGACATCTTAGGGCTTGGGGCACGACGGTTTGAAGAGTGAATTTTCGAAACGTCGGGACCACCGAATATATACCCTTTACTGTCGGTGACACCGATTCTAAATTTTCGGTGTCACTGAGTTTCTGAACTATCAGCAGACACGGAAACTCGGTGTAACCGAGAATATGAAATCGGTAGTACCGAGATAGAAAACCAGATCAACCCTAGGCATTTTTTGTGACCGAGATTTTGGTGTTGGTTCCACCGAGATGCACTTGGGAGGTTTTAATGGTCAGTCCTTGTCGATACGGAACTCCGAGTGCTCCATACACAGAGGGATCGAAAAGCACTTGTTCAAATTTTGTGATGCAGCATGAATAGAGTATGAGGTGAGAAAGCATAGATAGCTAAATAAGTGGTCCTTGTCATTCTTGTATATCCAATTGGCAATTTAAATATGAAAAGCCAAATAGCTACAATTGGATATCCTCGAATGAGTAAATAAATGCAGACCAACATGCTCACACAATAAGATGTCAAATGAAATCATGGCAACCATTCACAAACACAATAGCATCTAACAAGAACTTTGGTGATGACGGAGTCATCTATATATGACTATGTTGACTAGCCAAGTAAGAATACTTGATCGTAGGTCATACTTATCGTTTAAGCACAAGTGGGGTTATCACTTTGACATAAAGAATTTAATGTTGTCACATTCTTTTGAGATGCTTTAACTCAAGTCTTAGAGTAAAGCTCCCCCAAGATGTGACATCCCCCCATAAGAGGGATAAACTAACCTTGGGTTTTGTCGATGAAGACTTGATGTTGGTAAGCTAGTGGTGGATGCTCAAAGTTGATGAAGATCACCAAGAGTTGGGAGCATCCTTGTTGTTTCATTACTCTTCTCACCTACATGGGTTCGTCCCAACACACAAGAGACAAATACAAGGATATCTATGGACATGGAGTGCAAAGCATATGTGATGATGTCCATTGATTTGTTGATTACCTTGTCTCTTGCTTACCTTTGAGGGAATGTGTGACTCCTTGAACTATTGCATAGAGTTGATGTTGATTGCAAATAGTCCTTGACGATAATGAATATGAGTGAATTTTAGTGGCGGAGTCACCCCTCAAGAACTCTCTAGTTCTTCTTCTTGGGAACCCACATCAAGTTTATGGGGATCCTTGTTGTCATCTTGAGATTTTGTTTCCTTGGGTAGAGTATTTTCATACTTCTCCTTTTGAGTAACAAACTTGGGATTGGGGTATTGACCTTCTTCCCATTCAACTCCATTAGCATTGAAGTAGCCAACACCACGATTCTTCCGGTATCCTCCATGCTTGCGTACAATCTCCTCAAATTGTTTGCACCCTTCAAGACTCTTGTAGATACCTTTGTCTATAATCCATTTCAAGAGTTCATTTTCTTGATCAAGTGTAACTTGGCTAAGAGAAGAGTTAGCGGGATCAAGAGAACTACTAGAAGAAATATCATTGGATTTATCATTTCTACTGCTACTAGTTAAAGAACCCTTCTTTCCTTTGTTACTAGCTTGCTTAGACTTAACTTGAGGCATGAATGTGGATAAGAGAAGTCATTTGGCTATATAAGAGGAAGTCTTCTTTCTAAGATCGTCATTGATAGCTTTAAGGAACTCATGCTCTTGCTCTAAATTGAGCTTCTTGAAGCGTAGCTTCTCATGTGTCCTTACAAGCTCTCTATGATCTTCTAGAGTTGACTCATGAGCTAACTTAAGAATCTTTAGTTCTTGAGTTAGTCGTTCTATTTCCAACTTATCATCATCACACCACTTATCTATACTAGAGTGAGTACTAGCAAGTTCATTTTGACTATCAATACTACTTTTGTCAAATAGCAAGTCATCTTCAATTAACAAGTCATCTTCAATTAACAAGTCATCTTCATCACTATTGAAATAAAGATACTCGGGGTGTGATACCTTGGGTCCTTTAGCCATGAAGCAACTTCCACTCCCTTCATTTGGTGAATCAAATAGATCATAAGAGTTGGTAGTCACTAGAGCAATGCCGGGAACACCTTAATCTTGACTATAGTCAGAGTTAGAGTGATAGCTTCTCTCTTCAAGGGAAAACCAACGCAAGCTCAAGAAGTAGCACACGACCTATCCCATGTCCTCAGGAACAAACGTAACTACTCACAAAGCATATTCATGTTCATAATCAGAGGAGTATTAATTATCATGAAGGATATGAACATATGTTCTTCCACCAAGTAAACCAACTAGCATCAACTACAAGGAGTAATCAACACTACTAGCAACCAACACGTACCAATCTGAGGTTTTGAGACAAAGATCGGATACAAGAGATGAACTAGGGTTTGGAGAGGAGATGGTGTTGGTGAAGATGTTGATGGATATTGACCCCATCTCGATGAGAGGATCGTTGGTGATGACGATGGCTTTGATTTCCCCCTCTGGGAAGGAAGTTTCCCCGACAGAACAACTCCGTCGGAGCCCTAGATTAGTTCTGCCCAAGTTCGCCTCGAGATGGCAGCGCTTCGTCCCCAAAGCTCTCTTATGAATTTTTTCCAGGTCAAAACCCTTCATATAGTAGAAGATGGGCACCGGAGGGCTGCCAGGGGGCCCACAAGCCACAAGGGCGCGACTAGGGGGGTAGGGCGCGCCCCCAGGCTTGTGACCTGCTGGTGGGTCCCCTTTGGTATTTCTTTTGCCCAGTATTTTTTATATATTCGAAAATAATTCTCCGTAAATTTTTAGGACTTTTTAAGTTGTGCAGAATAGGTCTATCATATTTGCTCCTTTTCCAGTCCAGAATTCTAGCTGCCGGCATTCTCTTTCTTCATGTAAACCTTGTAAAATAAGAGAGAAAAGGCATAAGTATTGTACAAAAATGTGTAATAACAACCCATAATGCAATAAATATCAATATAAAAGCATGAGGCAAAATGGACATATCATGGCACTGCCGCTAAAGGTCATAGTGGTGTAAAGCGCATGAAGAAACTCCACGCAGATGGATCTTTGGACTCACTCGATTTCGAATCGGTTGAGACATGCGGACCATGCCTCATGGGCAAGATGACTAAGACCCCGTTGACGGTGTCCTAGACTAGGGGGTACTCACCATGTCGTCTCCCGATTAATGGGTCGGGCCGAGCACCCCTAAGGCAATTCACTAATGGGCCAGTTCGGAGAGCCCATGACACATACAAGGGAGATTCCACAAGACTTGGCGCACAAGACAAGGACTCCTCTAAACCCTAGGCCTACGGTGCATATATAAACCGAGGCCAGGCTAGTCAATAGATCATGATATTACATCTCATAATCTCATGGTAGATACATGTACTCTATACTATCCTCTATATCAATACAATCAAAAGCAGGACGTAGGGTATTATCTCTTCAAGAGAGCCCGAACTTGGGAAAAATCCCGTGTCCATGTTACCATCGCTCCAAGACGCCTAGCTTAGGACCCCTACTACGAGATATGCCAGATTTGATACCGACATTGGTGCTTTCATTGAGAGCCTGCTGAGTAGTCGCCACATCATGATGGGAATTCAGATCGGCTCCGTCGCGATCTACGCGTCGGAACCGAGCTACATCGTTAACGTCGGCATCTTCGTCGCCGGCTTGACTGGTCACCTCGGCTAGGCCGAGGACTGTGCGCCACATCGGATCATCTAGATCGGACGGGTGTCTTCATCAACATTAACTTCAATATCAACCAAGATCATGGAAGAATCCTCCATGGTGCTCGGGGGCTCAACGTCAACATTGCCCTCGCGCGATCATGCAGTTTTTCCGGACAGCGAATTCGTGTTCATCGTCCCCGCCTCCTCGAGTGTCGCTTTGATGATTGTTTCGGTGGAATAGTGTGGAATTGAGTCTAGAACAAGCCTGCAAAATTTCGTCATGTTCCGGTGGAGGAATCTCCGGCGATCTACAACATACCAGAGCCCTATCGAATCCGGATGGGAATCTGGATGAGTTTAGTACGAGGAGTCCAGTATCTAGCTCGGATACATGTTGGAAAATCCCACCGTTTATCGGCTTTGGAATTCCTATTCCGATCATGCCTCATAATTTCAGCTCGATCTGACCGTCCAAACTCTGGGAAACATCCCATGAGTACAACGAATTTTTGGATCTATTTTCTGTGTGAAAATGAATTCGACACGAGTTCATCTTTCTTATGAACGGGTTATCAGGCGTTCTTTTTGAAGGAACTTTGCTCAGCATCTCGGTCATCAGACCAAGAATTCGGCATCACGAGGGCTGAATAATCATCAAGTGAACCTCGTCATCTGCGGGTTGTACCGGTCGGGTACTCCGCTGCTTCATCAAGCCAGCATCGAGCTCGTCACAAATTCCGACCTGCGTCGCCATCGCCATGCTTGTTACTTTTTCAAGCTGACGTCCACCACACCGACCTTCTTTGACACATCGTCTGGCATGGGGCTCTAGCGTCACCTTACCAATCTGCTCTGTCACCTCGCCTAGACCGGGGGCTTCGTCATCTCCTCATCAGCCCGCTCCGGAGACTTTGGCGTCACCATCCGACCAGCTTTGAAACCTCGGCTGGCGTGAGACTTTGGCATCACCGACCGACCTGCTTCAACACCTCGACTGGCATGAGACTTCAGCGTCACCAGCCGACTTGCATGAGACTTCGGCGTCCGCCGATCACAGCTTTGCCATGTTAACTGGACCGAGGACTTCATCTCGCCACATCGACCGTGCAATGTCGCCACTTCGTCAAGCCGAACTCTTCATTCAGGCACCTCGGCGCCTAGGCCATATTCCTTTACTTATTTGCTTCACTTAAATTAACTAACTAGAAGATTTTTTTAAATATATATATATATATTATCTTTCTTTGTTATTAATTTTGGCTTGCACTATTTTATGAGTGCAGGGAATCGACTTCGACCGCCGTCACGCGGTCATCCCGGTGTCACCTTGCCGACCTACTCCACCACCTCGTCTGGACTAGGAGCTTCGCCTCGCCACATCGACCGAGCCGTGACACTACTTCGGAGTGACGAACTCCTTGTTCGATCACCTCGGGACGGGCTTGGGGGCTGGGACCTCGATCATGCCGAAGACTACACACCAGATCTGTCAAAGTTTGATGGGCATCCTCGTCCCGCCACAAGCCCGGATCGCGTCATCAACACCAAGCACATTAACTAGCTAAGTCGCTTTCATGCTCAAAAACCTTCAGTTTTAAATTTTGTTCGGTTCAAACAAGCATTATACTTTTTGACAAAAAGTTGTTTGCGAAAAACTTTCTTTTTCAAAATTTCTTTGTTACAAACAAATTCAAATACCCCGTTTAGTTAGGGGCTTCCTTTATGAAGCCATTCCTCTTGTATATGATTATTAATGTATCGCACCCTTCCTTGTTCTTGTTTACGCCAATATATGCATCATGTTGACTTAAGTGTTCCACAAAGCTGGGTTGCCTTGCTCCTGTGCTTACCCCTATGTTCCGGATGGTTCGGCTAGGGAGTAAAGGGTGCACCTCTGTGATTGTTATGATCGGGTCATCCGAACTCTTACCTCAGACGGGTGAAGCCAAAGCTAGTGCTCTTACTATTTTCAACTATGGTCGGCCAGGATGGAAGACAAGCATACATAAATCTATTGCACACCCCTCATGGTAATCATGAGAACCCAAAGAAAGGAACGTTGGCGGAACTATTTTTTTTGAAGATGCTTCTTACGTTAAATAGTAATATAGCATAAGCTCCCTGGGCACGCTTTGTGTGTTATAGCCTAATGGCCTAATTGCCTGGTTATTCAAAACACCTCCGATATCCTCGGATGGCGTAGTAGATAACCCTTTTCAGCCCTTGGCCGAAGAGGGAGAAGCCGACAGTTGGTTAAGACACGTTTAAAGTTCGGACGAACACATATATGATATAAGTACTTCGGTACATACAATCATTATGCATAAAATTGTTTTACCCGAGTCACTTGGGGGGTCTTAAATTTGTATGAGCCATTTTATAATAAATATTGTTTTCTTCTTGGTCATTGCAAAGTCTTTTCTACTACTCCTTTTTTCACCACGAGTTTTTGGTCAATAGCCGGGTAGCCTAGTTTCTCTCTAAAGCCGCTTAAGTTTAGTTCGCTAAACATGCCTCGGCGAAACACTCCACCCTCCATGATATGGAGGTTGAAGCCAAAGGTTGACCAGCTTGAAGTCTGAGAGATCAGATGTATCATGTTAAAGCACGACCGAAGCACATGTTAATTTTAAGACCAATTTCCGGATTGGCACCAAAACACTTGATTTAGTTCGAACGTCAAAGTTTTTACGTAAGTTTTCCGGCTTTTCGAGCTTATGGCGGTTTTAAGCTATTTGTATGTTTTTTAGGAGGAGGGACATCATCTTGACCGAGGTGCCCTACGTAATAATTCAGCTCAGGAAATCTTTTTTGACTTCAATAATCAGATATTGCTCTATATGCATTAGTTTCGAATTGTGTCTTCGATCAATAGTTTGGTTGCCCTGCTCCTGTGATTGCCTCCTACATTCCGCTTTGTTTGGCTAGGTATGCAAAGGGAGAACCACTGCGACTATACTTCTGATTCTATTGGTTAAGTACCTCGGTGGAGAAAGCCGAAAACTAGTTGTCACAACAAGCGCTAACTGGTCAGCAAACCGATGACTTTGTCAAACTATAGACCGATAGAGATTACCCCAGCCGTTCATAAAATTGGCCGAAGTGTTAACGACTTGACCTCGGATAACACCGAACATTAATCGGGGGCTAGTAACTGGCCTCCCAAACTTTAATCTCCTGTGACTAAGTGAAAGTTATAAAGCCTAGATATCTGATTGCCTCGTTTCCGCTAACACAACAGCCTCTGGGCACCGAGACATCGGCTAAAGGTTGCCTTGTTACTGCGAAAACACCCCGCGTAGCATTTACAAAGGGGTAGAAGCCGACGATGGGCCACTCGCAAATCATAAACAGTTACGAAGGAGTCAAAATAGCATATATCATTAAAGAATTTATATTCAATATGCGAGTGATGCCTTCCGTAATCATCGTTACAAAGCCATAAACATGCATCAATTTGACTTAAGATTTTAGCCAAGCTGGGTTGCCTAGCTCCCGTGCTTACCCCTATGTTCCCGATTGTTCATCTAGGAGGTAAAGGGAGCACCTCTATGATTGTTACTTCCGGGTCATCCGGGTTAGTACCTCAGACTAGGTGAAGCCGAAAGCTAGCCATCTTAAGAATATAATTGGTTGGCAATGACGAAAGTGAAAATTTTGGTTCATTAAAGACCATAGAGTTTGGGAGCATTCCCCAAACTGAATCCTCAATATTTTCCTCCCACATTGATCGGAGTTGAGGTTTCACGATCATGGTCAACATGACATCCTGGGAAAAGGAACTTATAGAGGAACTATTTTCCTAGGAGTTGTTTCTGACGTTAATAGTAATATAACATATCTCTTCATGTACCTTTGTTTATAAAACCGTATGGCCGGATTGCCTTGTTTGTCATAAATCTTTACCGTTCTAAAGGCTTTATAAAGTATGGCAAACACTTCTCGGCTACTAGCCAAGGAGGTTGAAGCCGATGGTCGGTCAACAAAGTCTTGTTCAATGTGGATCCAAGCATTAATGATGTAAAGTACTTGGATGCATAGAATCATTACACATAAATCATGTCAAACATAAAAAAGTTTGTGTCAAACACATATCGATCATTAATTCAACCACCCAGGAGAAAATTAAGGCTCGAGGGCTACTGCATTGCCTATTCAATGCGGCAAAGTCAAATTGCAATACGGTTTCTAAGGAGATTCGATCCTCAGGTTGGTCGGCCGCACCCAACCCGAGTCTCGGAAACTATTGCGTACCATGTTTCCATCCCTAAAGTATGCCGCCAAGAAAGAACTTAATCCTCAGGTCGATTTTGCAAATCGACCTAAGTCTCAGGGGCTACTGGGATCAGTGGTTTTATTTTCTTTATTTTTTTCCGTCAGGTGCATCTCGGGTTATACACCGACACACACCTTGAGGGCTACTCGCTATAATTCTTGACAAATAATAAATTGCAGCGATCGGAAATAATTTCCACAAAAAATCAGCCCGCTACTGAGATGGTGGACTATTTCTGAAGCAGTCGGGTGTAATGCTCGGAGGCAGGTGGTTGGCTCAATAGAGGGCATTGCCGGCATTAAGCTCGGTTGAACTCGTTCAACCTTTTCAAAGACCGAAGTAATATATGACACCTCGGATGCCGTGTCACACCCTCTGTTTGTATCACATTGTTATGCTTGGGTTTATAAAATTTGGAACCAACTAAAACTTTTCCAAAGTGCTTGTGCTTGTTTGCTTGCTTGATGATTGTGATGTGGCACTCCTAGATTCTATTCCACCTCATATTTCATCTTCCATGCCCCAAACCTCTTGCCCAATGATCCTAAAACTATTTTTTATCAAATATTGTTTCAACCAAAAATGATTTATTCAAATTTGGTTTCAAAACCCCCTGAAATGAGGTTTGCACTGCAAGTCCTCAAATTAGGTGGATCCTTCCTTCCGAGAAGCTTTATTTCAAACCCACTATATATAAGACTTCCCAAAACCACAAAATATTATCTTAAAAGATTATTTTCACATTTTATTTAAAGGCTTTTTCTTAAGGCTAGAAATGGTTTTTCTTAGGGAAAAATTATTTAAATGCTTTAAAAATATTTGAGAAAATTTGGAGAAACTCAGTGGACATATATTTTCCATATATATGAGTTTCAACCCAAGGGCACGATCAGATCATGGGCAAAACCCCTCAAAACCCTTTCTGCTCAAATCAAACTTTTGGAATATTTATATTAGAAGTATTTTCAATAAATTCCAGGAAAATTCTAGCTAGTCAACACTATCTTGAAAAGTTTCATCTCAATCCATGTTGATCTGGTTCATCAAACCATCCCAAAACCATCCCTGTCTAGAATCAAATTTGAGCAACTTTACATTGTGAAGTGTCTCCCCTTGGCCTCAAACTTTGTGGGCATGCTCTAATGGCCAAATAGTGATGATACACTAAGTGGTGCATCAAGGGTAAAAGCCTAGCATCAATGGATCTACAAAAATCTGATTCTGCTAGTTTCTAGGGTTTATAAAATCTACATTGTCAACTTTTTCCCCTTGGGCTCAAACTTGTTGAAACCTCTCATCTTTACCTAGCCTTTGACCCTGGTGAGTATCTCAGTAAGTTGGTAACATCTTCTTGCCCAAAACCTTACCAAACAACTTTTGGTGATTTAGTAAGACCCTTATTTCTACCTCTTACCCTCTTACCCTTGCCTCCAGATCTTTACTACACCTTCTTGCATTGCCCAAGTACCTCCAGTAAAAAAACCAGGTCCTCAGGTCACTAGGAGGTGGGGTAAAACCCTCATTTTCACCCCTAGACAGCATCTTTTTCTACCTCATTCCCCCTTTTCTTCTTCCCTAAGGCTCCTCTAGAGCTCTCCCTAGCTCCTCCTACCTGTTGGGCATCTTCTAAAGCCCCAAGGCATAAGAGGGCACGCAGGGGGGCTAAAATAGTGCCAAGGCATGCCATTTGGGCGCTTTGGAGCGCGCTACAGTGCGCTCCCGCACTGTAGCCGCCCCTGCCCAGTGCCACCCGACAGCCTCGAGCCGCCCCATCGTGTCCTCCCGATTGGCCTCGGCATTCGCGACGTGGCAGGCGGTCGGCCCTCTCTCCCCTCTCTCTCACGCGCGCACGACACCGCCCGAACCGCCCAGTGGTTGTGCTCGCACGCGCGCACCTCCGGGCCCCCTCCTGGCTGCCTCCCCTCCTCCTGGGCGCGGACTGCGTCCATGAAGCCCCCAAACACGGCCTCGCTCGCCCCCGTGGCCTGTGGCAAGCACCACGTGGCCGGCGGCCGCCTATAAATAGGCCTCCCCGCTCCTCCTGACCCTCTCTCCTCGCTCTCCCTCTTCCTTCGCATCCTCCCCGTGCCTAGAGCACACTCCCCCGTGGTCGGGAGCCCTCTCCCGACCCAAACCCTCGCCGTCACCGTCGGGCTTCCCCCTCACTGGCGTTCCCCTCTCCCCTCGGTGACCCCTAGACCACCCACCAACGTGCGACACCCCCAGGAGCATGCCAGTGCACTTCATTCCTCCCACCGTGGCCTAGAGCCCTCCGGTGAGACCCCCTCTGCCCTTGTCGCGAGGAGAGGGATCACAGGTGGGGCCCACATGTCATCCTCTCGCCCCCTCCTCTCTCGCTGGCAGGCCGGGCCCGCGGGATGGTTTAAACAAACCTACCGCGTGCGGCTCCTCGCTTGGGCCAGCTTCCCTCTTGGGCTGGTTTCGGCCGGGCACTTTTAGCCCGAGGGGCACAGTAGCCCTTTCTTTTTTTCTTTTCTATGGTTTCCTCCAAAAATCCCATAGAATAAAATATTAGTCCAAATCCAATAATTCTTTCACCTAAATTCCTAAAATAATCCTAGAATTTAATAGTGCCATTTGTAAAAATGTTTAAAAATATTTTTAGTACCGTTTTATTTTAAAACCTATATTTAGGCACCTTTTTGCCTCTATTATTTTATTTCCAAAATGTTTTTCACAACAAAACTCTAGGAGAATATTTTTAGTATGACATTTAGTATTTATCAGAGTAGGTTAACATGTTTGAAAATAGTTTGAGTGCTCTGTTTTGTGTGTTGCTTATTTTTATCGCTTGAATTCACGACGATAGATTGCGCGGTTGACGAAGAAGTTGGATCCGAAGACTTTGAAGACCCCAGAGACTTTGTTGAGCCACGCAAGCAGCCCTTTGACATGATGAGAAACCATTTTTATTGCATGTCATATAGCACTTTACTTTCATCATATTTGATCATGTGATGTGGTGTTCCCCCTTTCGGTGGGATGCCTCCGGTACTTTTCCATTGACACTTGCATCGTGCATGACCCTACCACCTTATGAGGGTTATGCGGGTGGGTGTAGTTAGGATGCAAATAGATGCTACACAAGTGGGATGGGATTTGTGCATAAAGATGAAAAGGAGAGAAATGATTTCAAAGACTCTTTCAAAAACCCTGTCGGGTGCCACTAATGCCCGAGGGAGATGATGATGATTTGGGTAACCACTTGAGAAAGAAGTGGTATGCCGGAGCAAGTGAGTGTATGTTTTCGAAAATGGAGAGTTCTAAGGTCTGCTGACCATCCCAACCTTACATGCGCAACCACGATACCCCTTATGGGACGGGGCTTTGTTGATTACTATGGTTGGTACTAGCAAGGATCCCACATTACTAGTGGCAAGAGTGAAGTGGTGACTCTTGAGGCGGGGTCGTCCCAGAGTGGAAGGTCATGCGCTGTCTTTACAGGCACCGGGCACACCGTTGCGTGCCCTCATGGATGATACGAGTGATGTATATCATGAGGGATGGCACCAACGAATGGACTCTTTGATTGGTATCACCATGGGAAGGGCATTGTTCGGGTGCTTACCTTGGGTATGTTATATACCGTGAGTCGTGGATGACACGAAAGTTCCTCGAGTCTTGTGGGTAAAGTGTGCAACCTCTGTAGAGTGTAAAACTATTCGAATAGCCGCATCCGCGGTCATGGATAGTTGGAGGTCCTTCTTAGAGTACGTGCGGATGTTTTCATGAAACTCGGTGTGAGTATGGATGTGGTGGTGACAAGAGGTCACTTGAGCTAAGTCCGATGACTTAGCCAGGGAATTAAACTAAGTCCGATGACTTAACGTGATGAATGAACATGAGATGTTCAACCCCTACTTATGATGATATCTGTAACTTGCTCATATGGATATCTACTAATTTTTTATGCATGCTTACTAGTTACTTGATCATGACATTTGCATTCAAATTAGCTTTCTGCAAAATCACCTACTTAGTGCTATATCATGCATCATTGTTACCTTGTTCCACAACTTGGGTTGCTTACGAGTACATTCAAAGTACTCATTGGCTTGCCGCTGGTTATTTAATTGGCCAGGCTTGGAAGAACATGAGTATGTTGAAGAGTTCGTTGGAGACGAACATGCGAACTAGGACGCTTCCCAGTCATAATGCGTGTAGGTTAAGGTAGATGGCATGGGTTCACGCTTTCGACCAAGATTTCTGCTGCTTGTTCTATTTTAAGTGTTTGGCCCGTGTGGCCCTATCTATGTAAGACTTGACCTTCATGGTCCTTATTTGTGTAAGACGTTAAATGAGGATGTAAAACTCTTGTTATTCAGTTCTGTGTGTTTAGTGAGCATTGATCTCTAGGATCACTGTAGACGTGCATTCGGTGATCACGACTTATGAGTCGGGGTCCCCACAAAGCTAGTATGAGAGCCAACCTGACTGTAGGAAGCCCTTAGTTAGCATGGACGTTAGACAAGATAAAAGTCATTTTCAAAACTACACCTAGCATTGGAACTTAGGAATTCTGCACTATTTACCTCTCCTATTCGTCACACAACACTTTGCTGACTCTCCTCCTTTCAAACCTTTGTAGATGACCATCGTACCCGAAGCCTTCCTGACATCCGGCTTTCCCTTACTCCTTGGGGATAGCCTGGAGAAGTGCCAGTTTCGCCACCCACCCATTTTCCTCTACCACGAGCACTGGGTCGATGCTATCACGAAGGAGTACCACGTGGATGTGGTCGTGAAGGCAAACGACTCCTCGACTAGTTGGTTCTTTGAAGGACCCCGGATGGAGACCATGATACTCACAGTCGAGACAGCTACACGCAAGGCACTCCTACACCTTCGAGACATCATTCCAGAGATGGCCGATGAGCCGGCTACTTGCTACCTTCCATTCAGGAAGGATGATCTTGGCGAGAGTTGGACACTGATTCTGACCAAGGAAGATGGCACACCACTCAGGTTCCAGACCTACTCCAGCCTCTCTGCCGATAGCTTGGTTCACAACATGATGCAGGAGTCTGTGAAGCTCCGCGAGGAACTTCACCACACCCGAGAGCTACTTCGCCAAGCCAAGACGAAGCCCAATAAGATCAAGAAGGATGGAGCCCCCAAAGGACGACCAGTGTCGCTTATCGAGGAGGAGTACCCCCAGCTAGTGATGCACCCACGCGTCATCGTCGCATGAGTGCGAAGGAGTACCGTGAGCTCTTCACCGACCCACCTGCAAAGCATCATCGGGATGGAACTCCTCGTTCCCCGACCCCTTCGACCAGGAACGATGCCCGTTCAGATGATGAATAGGATGAAGACCCAGAGGAGCGTGACTACAAGACCGAGCACTCCACCACCCGAGTTTGAGTACCCCTAGGGTAGGATCAGTCATGTATCCCTCATGCAAAGTCGAGTCTGTGTAATGGTTCATATGAAACCATGTGTGTTTGTTGTTTCTTTCATTGTTTGTGTTCCGATGCAAGTCGCGCTTTTGCCTCAGGCAACATGTAAGCGACTCCATCATCTATCTTAATATATGTTGTTGGTCTTTCAATCTTTTTTTAACACACTTGCACTTGACCGACCCCCTTAGGCACGCTTTTTCCGTTATTGCTTATCCTCTTGTAAATCCTAGTTGTTTGACTTGGCTGCTCCAAACAGGATGGTGAGTGCTACCCGCAACAGCTCCTTCACCAACCCCGAAGCCAACAACTCAAGCCAGCAACAGGGAGATGGTGGGGCTGCTCACGCTGGAGAACACCAGGAGCAGCCACAAGGCGACATTCCCCTGCCACCACCTCCACCGGAGAACATGACCATAGCTCAGTTTGTCCAAGTTCTCTAGGAGGAATGCCAAGCCAACAATGCTGCTATCCAGCAGATGGATCAGACTCTCGTGAACAACCAGCAACAAGGCAGGAACGACATTGGCCGCTCCATGCTGTCTGAGTTCATGAGGAACTCACCCCCAACCTTCACCGAGACTGCTGAACCATTGGATGCTGATGATTGGATCCGCACCATCGAGGACCTCCTTGCACTGGTCAATTGCAATGAGGATCATGAGAAGGTGCTTTATGCCTCTCACTGCCTCAGAGGTACTGCCCAAGCTTGGTGGGTGGATTCAAGGTCATGCAAGGAGAACGCGTGATCACCTGGAATGACTTCAAGAAAGGATTCTGCACTGCCCACATTCCTTCTGGGATCATGGCTATCAAGAAGAGAGAATTTCGAGCGCTGAAGCAAGGAAGTGGCTCTGTCAAGGAGTACCTGTAGAAGTTCAACCTGCTGTCAAGGTATGCACCTGAAGATGTCAGCATAGAGGCTGCCAAGAAGGAACACTTCATGGAAGGACTTCAACAGGTCCTGCAGTATCAGCTCATCGTCCGCAACTGTCGAACCTTCTTCGACTTGGTGAACGAGGCCCTCATGCTAGAAGACAAGCGTCGTGCCATAGATGACACTCGCAAGTGCAAGATGATTAGCAAGGCATCCCTAGCAACCAGAAGCCTCGCCCCTGGCAGCCAGCCCCAGCCAAGCCAACCTATCAGCCGCAGCAGGCTAGACCTCCTGCGCCTCGTCCGAGCTACCAGCCTCAGCAATATGCCAATCCTAGGCCAGCCTACAACAACAACCCCAATAACAACAATGGTGGCAGGAACTTCAACAACAACCCGGGGCAAGTCACTTGCTTTGGATGTGGTCAGTCTGGACACATCTCTAAGCTTTGCCCCAACAGGAAGCCAGATGCACCGCGCCCCAATGCGCCAAACCAAGGTCAAGCCCGTGGAGCACCACCAAGGAACCCAGCTCCCCGCAACCAGCCCAACAATGGCAAGGGTCGTGTGAACCACATTACCACAGAAGAAGCCTAGGCAGACCCAGACGTCATACTGGGTACGTTCCTCGTCAACTCGACCCCAGCAACAGTATTGTTTGATTGTGGAGCTTCACATTCTTTTGTCACCCAAAAGTTTGCATTAGAGAGTGGCATGGAACCTACACCCCTGGGTAGTCGTATGTTGATACAAACCCCCGGTTCAATTATGAAGTCTGGGGTAGGGTGTAAGGGAGTAAAGATTGACATCAACGGGGCATACTTCCTAACAGACCTTATAGTTCTGGATTCACCAGGCTTGGACGTCATCCTTGGCATGAATTGGTTAACCAAGCACCAAGGCATGTTGGACTGTGCCAAGAGGATTGTCACCATGACCAATAGCCAGGGAGTGGAAGTCAAGTATGTTCCCAACCCTGCCTCCACTCAAGCCCCACAGGCTAACTGTCTATGAGGAGTTGAGTTGGATCAAGTGCTAGTGGTATGTGAATACCCGGATGTGTTTCCCGACGAGCTGCCCGGGATGCCTCCTGACTGCGACATCGAGTTCATCATTGAGCTTATGCCCGGATCAAGGCCCATCGATAAGAAGGCCTACAGGATGGGATATGAAGAGTTGGCTGAGTTGAAGAAGCAACTGGAAGATCAGCTCAGAAAAGGATTTATTCGCCTAGTGCCTGTCCTTGGGGATTGCCTGTTCTGTTTGTGTCGAAGAGGGACGGGACTATCAGACTTTGTGCTGATTACCTTTCTCTCAATGAAGTCACAATAAAGAACAAGTACCCACTCCCCAAGATTGAAGACCTGTTTGATCAGTTGAATGGAGCCAAGGTGTTCTCCAAGATCGACCTCAGGTCTGGGTACTACCAGCTGAAGATCAGACCCCAAGACATTCCAAAGACGGCATTCGTAACTCGGTATGGCCTATATGAATACACAATCATGTCATTTGGGTTAACTAATGCCCATGCCTACTTCATGTACCTCATGAATAAGGTCTTCATGGAGTACTTGGACAAGTTCGCTGTTGTCTTCATTGATGACATACTCGTCTTCTCCAAGTCTGAGGAAGAACATGAGGAATACTTGAGATTGGTCCTAGAAAAGCTTCGGGAGCACCAACTTTATGCCAAGTTCAGCAAGTGTGAATTCTGGCTGCATGAAGTTGGATTCTTGGGTCATGTGTTGAATGCAGAAGGATTATCAGTGGATCCTACCAAGATTGAAGCTGTGACTGAATGGCAAACCCCAACCACCGTGAAGGAAGTCAGAAGCTTCCTCGGACTCGCGGGATATTACCGCAAGTTCGTGGAATGGTTCTCAAGCATAGCCAGACCCATGACCCAGCTTTTGAGGAAGGACAAGAAGTTTGAGTGGACAACTAAGTGCGAGGAAAGCTTCTAGGAGCTCAAGAAGAGATTAACCACAACCCCTGTTTTGGCCACCCCCGATATTCACAAGGAGTTTGTGATTTATTGTGATGCATCAAGGACCAGGCCTGGAGGTGTTTTGATGCAAGAAGGCAGATTCGTAGCATATCTATCCAGACAGCTACGTCCTCATGAAGAGAACTACGCAACTCATGACCTCGAGTTGGCAGCCGTGGTTCATGCCTTGAAAACATGGCGACACTACCTTCCGGGGAAGCGATGTGAGATATTCACAGACCACAAGAGTTTGAAGTATATCTTCACTCAAAGGGAATTGAACATGAGGCAACGAAGATGGTTGGAATTGATCAAGGACTACGACCTCAGTGTTCAATACCACCCCGAAAAGGCAATGTGGTAGCAGACACCTTAAGCAGAAAGGCTTGTTCCTTGAATGCTATGATTAAGGAAAGGCTACCCGCCTTATATGAAGAACTTGAGAGCTTTGGCTGGGAACTGGTTGCACCAGGATTCCTCGCCAGCCTCGAAGCAAAGCCTACCTTGATGGATGATATCAAGGAAGCCCAAAAGGGACACGAGAGCATTGAAGGCATCAAGAGGAAGATCAAGCTAGGCAAGGCCCCAGGATTCTCGGTGGATGAACAAGGAGTTGTATGGTTTGGGACTCGCATATGTGTACCCAACAAGGAAGATCTCAAGAACCCGATCTTGCAAGAAGCTCATGAAACTCCATACTCCATCCATCCTAGAGGAACCAAGATGTATCAAGACCTCAAGGCAAGATTCTGGTGGCATGGCATGAAACGGGAGATAGGCACGTTCGTTGCTAAGTGTGACATATGCCAAAGGGTCAAGGCTAAGCATCAGCGACCCGCTGGACTATTGAAACCTCTCAACATGCCTGAATGGAAGTGGGATAAAGTCGGGATGGATTTCATTACCGGTTTGCAAAGGTCAAGCAAAGGACATGATTCCATTTGGGTCATTGTCGACCACCTAACCAAGGTAGCCTATTTCATTCCTGTCAAGACCACCTATGACGGTAACAAGTTAGCCAGTCTCTACATTGAGCGTATCGTGAGTCTTCACGGAGTTCCTAAGGAGATTGTATCGGATCGCGGCACCCAGTTCACCTCAAGATTTTGGAAGATGTTTCAAGAAGCTATGGGAACCAAGCTCTCCTTCAGCACTGCTTTTCACGCCCAGACCGGCGGACAAACGGAACGAGTAAATCAGATACTCGAATATATGCTCCACGCTTGTGTTTTGGCATATGGAGCCAAGTGGGAAGATTGACTACCATTCGCCGAGTTCTCCTACAACAACAGCTATCAGTCGAGTCTTCAGATGGCACCATTTGAGGTGTTGTATGGACGCAAGTGCCGTACTCCCCTCAACTGGTCAGAGACCGGAGAAGGATTAATTTTTGGACCAGACATCCTCCATGAAGTTGAAGAACAAGTTCAACTTGTCCGAGAGCGCCTCGAGACCACCAAGTCAAGATAGAAGAGCCACGCTGACTCCCACCGCCGAGAAATGAACTTCTATGTCGGTGACCATGTTTACCTCCAAGTCACGCCTCTCAAGGGAACGAAGCGCTTCCACATCAAAGGAAAGCTCGCACCAAGATACATCAGCCTCTTCAAGATCACCGCTACGCGTGGAGAAGTTGCCTACCAACTGGAGCTACCTTCCGAGCTGTCGGATGTGCACAACGTATTTCATGTGTCTCAACTACAAAAGTGTCTGGAAGTTCCCAACCGCCCTGACCTCTACAAGGACATCGACTATCAAGCCATCGATATTCAGCCAGACCTCACTTATCGTGAGAGGCCACTTCGCATTTTGGATGAAGCCGAGCACTGCACCCAAATCCACACCATCAAGTACTTCAAGGTTCAATGGAGCAACCACACTGAAGCAGAAGCAACCTGGGAGCATGAAGATTACCTTAGATCTGAGTTCCCTTATCTTTTTAGCGCTTAGCCTAGGAATCTCGGGGACGAGATTCTTGTAAGGGGGGAAGGTCTATCACACCCTGTGTTTGTATCACATTGTTATGTTTGGGTTTATAAAATTTGGAGCCAACTAAAACTTTTCCAAAGTGCTTGTGCTTGTTCGCTATATTGTTTGCTTGCTTGATGATTGTGATGTGGCACTCCTAGATTCTATTCCACCTCATATATCATCTTCCATGCCCCAAACCTCTTGCCCAATGATCATGCCATGTGAATAGTGCCCAAAACTATTTTTATCAAATATTGTTTTAACCAAAAACAATTTATTCAAATCTAGTTTTCAAAACCCCCTGAAATAAGGTTTGCACTTCAAGTCCTCAAATTAGGTGGATCCTTCCTTCCCAGAAGCTTTATTTCAAATCCACTATATATAAGACTTCCCAAAACCACAAAATATTATTTTTAAAGATTATTTTCACATTTTATTTAAAGGCTTTTTCTTAAGGCCAGAAATGGTTTTTCTTAGGGAAAAATTATTTAAATGCTTGAAACATATTTGAGAAAATTTGGAGAAACTCGGTGGACATATATTTTCAATATATATGAGTTTCAACCCAAGGGCATGATCAGATCATGGGCAAAACCCCTCAAAACCCTTTATTCTCATATCAAACTTTTGGAATATTTCTCTAACAAGTATTCTCAATAAATTCCAGTAAAATTCCAGCAAGTCAACACTATCATGGGTGATTATCTTGTGAAGTTTCATCTCAATCCAAGTTGATCCGTTTCATCAAACCATCCCAAAACCATCCATGTCCATAATCAAATTTGAGCAACTTTACATTGTGAAGTGTCCACCCTTGGCCTCAAACTTTGTGGGCATGCTCTAAAGGCCAAATAGTGATGATACACTAAGTGGTGCATCAAGGGTAAAATCTTAGCATCAATGGATCTACAGAAATCTGATTCTGCTAATTTCTAGGGTTTATCAAATCTCCATTGTCAACTTCCCCCGTTGGGCTCAAACTTGTTGAAACCTCTCATCTTTACCTAGCCTTTGACCCTGGTGAGTATCTCAGTAAGTTGGTAACATCTTCTTGCCCAAAACCTTACCAGACACCTTCTGGTGATTCAGTAAAACCCCTATTTCTACCTCTTACCCTTGCCCCTAGATCTTTACCACACCTTCTTGCATTGCCCAAGTACCTCCAATAAAAACACTAGGTCCTGAGGTCACCAGGAGGTGGGGTAAAACCCCCATTTTCACCCTTGGACAACATCTTTTTCTACCTCATTCCCCCTTTTCTTCTTCCCTAAGGTTCCTCTAGAGCTCTCCCTAGCTCCTCCTAGCCATTGGGCATCTTCTAAAGCCCCAAGGCACAAGAGGACACGCAGGGGGGCTAAAATAGTGCCCAGGCATGCCATTTGGGCGCTCTGGAGCGCGCTATAGTGCGTTCCCACACTGTAGCCACCCCTACCCGGTGCTACCCGATAGCCTCGGGCTGCCCCATCGTGTCCCCCCGGTCAGCCTCGGCATGTGCGACGCGGAAGGTGGTCGGCCCTCCCCCTCTCTCTCTCGCGCGTGCATGACACCGCCCAAACCGGCCAGTGGCCGCGCTCGCACGCGCGCACCTTCGGGTCCCCCTCCTGGTTGCCTCCCCTCCTCCTGGGCGTGGACCGTGTCCATGAAGCCCCCAGACATGGCCTCGCTTTCCCCCGTGGCCTGTGGCGAGCACCCCGTGCTCACCGGCGCACCGCGCCCACGATGGACCGGCGGCCGCCTATAAATAGGCCTCCCACTCCTCCTGACCCTCTCTCCTCGCTCTCCCTCTTCCTCCGCATCCTTCCCATGCCCAAAGCGCTCTCTCCCGCGGTCGGGAGCCCTCTCCTGACCCAAACCCTCGCCGCCGCCGTCGGGCTTCCTCCTTGTCGGCGTTCTCCTCTCCCCCCGGCGACCCCTCGACCACCCATCGATGCGCGACGCCCCCAGGAGCATGCCAGTGCCCTTCATTCCCGCCGCCGTGGCCTAGAGCCCTCTGGTGAGCACCCCTCTACCCCTGTCGCGAGGAGAGGGATGACAGGTGGGGCCCACCTGTCATCCCCTCGCCCCCTTCTCTCTTGCTGGCAGGCCGGGCCCGCGGGCAGGTTTGAACAAACCTGCTGCGCGCGACTCCTCGCTTGGGCCAGCTTCCCTCTTGGGCCGGTTTCGGCCGGGCACTTTTCGCCCGAGGGGCACAGTAGCCCTTTCTTTTTTTCTCTTCTGTGGCTTCTTCCAAAAATCCCACAGAATAAAATATTAGTCCAAATCAGATAATTCTTTCACCTGAATTCCTAGGATAATCCCTAGAATTTAGTAGTGCCATTTGTAAAAATGTTTAAAAATATTTTAGTACTGTTTTATTTTAAAACCTATATTTAGGCACCTTTTTGCCTCTATTATTTTATTTCCAAAAATGTTTTTCACAACAAAACCCTAGGAGAATATTTTTAGTATGACATTTATTATTTATCAGAGTAGGTTAACATTTTTGAAAATAGTTTGAGTGCTCTATTTTGTGTGTTGCTTATTTTTATAGCTTTATTTCACGACAATAGATTGCGCGGGTGACGAAGAAGTTGGACCCAAAGACTTTGAAGACCTCGGAGACTTTGTTGAGCCAAGCAAGCAGCCCTTTCACCATGATGAGAAACCATTTTTATTGCATGTCATATAGCACTTTACTTTCATCATATTTGATCATGTGATGCGGTGTTCCCCCTTTCGGTGGGATGCCTCCGGTACTTTTCCATTGACACATGCATCATGCATGACCCTACCACCTTATGAGGGTTATGCGGGTGGGTGTAGTTAGGATGCACATAGATGCTTCACAAGTGGGATGTGATTTATGAATAAAGATGGAAAGGAAAGAAATGATTTCAAAGACTCTTTCGAAAACCCCGTCGGGTGCCACTAATGCCTGAGGGAGATGATGATGATTTGGATAACCACTTGAGAAAGAAGTGGTATGCCGGAGCAAGTGAGTGTGTGTTTTTGAAAACGGAGAGTTCTAAGGTCTGCTGACCATCCCAACCTTACATGCGCAACCACGATACCCCTTATGGGATGGGGCTTTGTTGATTACTATGGTTGGTACTAGCAAGGAGCCCACATTACTAGTGGCAAGAGTGAAGTGGTCACTTTTGAGACGGGGTCGTCCTAGAGTGGAAGGTCATGCACTGTCTTTACAGGCATCGGGCACACCGTTGCGTGCCCTCATGGATGATATGAGTGATGTATATCATGAGGGATGGCACCAACGAATGGACTCTTTGATTGGTATCACCATGGGAAAGGCATTGTTCGGGTGCTTACCTGGGGTATGTCACTCCACTCTGGGAATTAAACTAAGTCCGATGACTTAACGTGATG
This sequence comes from Hordeum marinum, assembly GCA_022496015.1. Classification (NCBI taxonomy): domain Eukaryota; kingdom Viridiplantae; phylum Streptophyta; class Magnoliopsida; order Poales; family Poaceae; genus Hordeum; species Hordeum marinum. Next base: position 332,229,188 of record CM039674.1, read on the forward strand.
AACGAACATGAGATGTTCAACCCCTACTTATGATGATATCTGTAACTTGCTCATATGGATATCTACTAATTGTTGATGCATGCTTACTAGTTACATGATCATGACATTTGCATTCAAATTAGTTTCCGCAAAATCACCTACTTAGTGCTATATCATGCATCATTATTACCTTGTTCCACAACTTGGGTTGCTTGAGAGTACATTCAAAGTACTCATTGGCTTGCCGCTGGTTATTTAATTGGCCAGGCATGGAAGAACATGAGTATGTTGGAGAGTTCATTGGAGACGAACATGCGAACTAGGACGCTTCCCAGTCAGAATGCCTATAGGTTAAGGTAGATGGCATGGGTTCACGCTTTCGACCAAGATTTCCGCTGCTTGTTCTATTTTAAGTGTTTGGCTTGTGTGGCCCTATCTATGTAAGACTTGACCTTCATGGTCCTTATTAGTGTAAGACGTTAAATGAGGATGTAAAACTCTTGTTATTCAGTTCTGTGTGTTTAGTGAGCATTGATCTCTGGGATCACTGTACACGTGCATTCGGTGATCACGACTTATAAGTTGGGGTGCCCACATGCCGAGAAGTGTTGGAGCTCGGCTACACAAAACACCTCGGAAGCAGTCCAGCATAAAGCTCGGATGCGAATGGCTGGCTCCATAGAAGACTATTCCGGCATTTAAGCTCGGATGGACTCATTCAAATTTTCAGAGGCCAAGGTAATCTATGATACCTCGGATGCAGTCCGACGTTGGAGCTCGGACGCAAGAGGATACCTTGAACGCCGAATAGAGTTGGAGCTCGGCTGCAAAAGGATACCTCGAAAACAATCCGGCGTTGGAGCTCGAACGCCAACCATCATTGGCGCTCAGATGCTGATCAGCGTTGGAGCTCCGCTGCAAAAAGACACCTTAGATGCAGTTCGGCGTTGGAGCTCGGACGCAAGAGGACATCACCGCATGAGAAACACTTCAACCCCGAGATGTGGCATAAAAAATAACAAGACATTGATAATGGTCAAGAACTTAGGGGCTCCTCGGATGCCTAACGTGTGAACTCTTTAGATACACCTCGGCAATCCTCAAGATCGGAGATGGGAAGATTGGTTGAACCCGTTTTCAAGACCGGTGGCTAAAGATGAAGAACAGTTCGGAAGAACCGAGGAGCATTCCCAACTTGAAGACCAGTTCAGGGGGCTACTCATGGTGTCCTGGACTAGGGGGTACTCACCACGTCATCTCCCGATCAATGGGTCCGGCCGAGGACCGCCAGGGCGATTCACTAATGGGCTAGATAAGAGAGCCCATGACACGTACAAGGCAGATTCCACAAGACTTGGCGCACAAGACAAGGACTCCTCTAAACCCTAGGCCTACGGTGCGCATATAAACCAAGGCCAGGCTAGTCAATATATCATGATTTTACATCTCATAATCTCGTGGGAGATACATGTACTCTGTACTATCCCCTATATCAATACAATCAAAAGTAGGACGTATGGTATTATCTCTTCAAGAGAGCCCGAACCTGGGTAAAATCCTGTGTCCATGTTACCATCGCTCCAAGCCACCTAGATTAGGACCACTACTACGAGATATGTCGGATTTGACACTGACACCCATTTTCCGGTATGATGGAGCGGGCAAGTGACTTATTGGAAATGATACATGTTGATGTATGCGCTCCAATGAGTTTTGTAGTGTGTGATGTATATCGTTATTTTCTTACCTCCACTAATGATTTGAGTAGATATTGGTATATTTACTTAATGAAACACAAGTCTAAAACGTTTGAAAAGTTCAAGAAAATTCAGAGTGAAGTTTGATACCATCGTGACAAGAAGATAAAATGTATACAATATGATCGTGGAGGTGAATATCTGAGTTACGAGTTTGGTATACAACTTAAGACAATGTGGAAGTTGTTTCACAACTTACTCCACCTGGAACACCATTGTGTGATGGTGTGTCCAAACGTCATAGTCGTGCTCTATTGGATATGGTGCGTACTATGATGTCTCTTATCATTTTGCCACTATCGTTTTGGGATTATGCATTAGAGACAACTACATTCACTTTAAATAGGGCACCATCTAAATCCGTTGAGATGACACAGTATGAATTATGGTTTGGCAGAAACCTAAGCTGTCATTTCTCAGAGTTTGGGAATGCGACGCTTATGTCTGGTAAGCTCGAACCCAAAGCGGAAAAGTGCATCTTCATAGGATACCCTAAGGAAACAATTGGGTATGCCTTCCATCTCAGATCCGAGGGCAAAGTGTTTGTTGCTAAAAACGGGACCTACTCTTTCTGCGTTGAGCTACTCTCGAAAGAATTGAGTGGGACAAAAGTAGAACTTGATGAGGTTGTTGAACCATCACTTTAGTTGGATAGTAGCACAATGCAGAAAGATGTTTCTACGATGCCTACACCATGTGAAGAGGAAGAAAATGATAATGACCATGAAGCTTTGGATCAAGTTACTACCAAACCTCGTAGGTCAACAACGACTCGTACCGCCCCTGATTGGTACGTCAATCCTGTCTTGGAGGTCATGTTGTTAGACAATAGTGAACCTACGAGCTATGAAGAAGCGATGGTGGGCCTGAATTCCAACAAATGGCTAGGAGCCATGAAATCCGAAAAAGGATCCATGTATGAAGACCAAGTATGCAATTTGGAAGACTTGCTCGTTAAACGGCAGGCTGTTGAGTACAAAAGGACCTTTAAGAAGAAGACATATGCTAATGGTAAATGTCACCATTTATAAGGCTCGACTTGTCACAAAGAAATTTTCGACAAGTTCAAGGAGTTGACTATGATGAGACTTTCTCACCCATAGCAATGCTAAACTCTGTTGGAATTATGTTAGCAGTTGCTGCATTTTTAATTATGAAATCTGGTAGATGGATGTCAAAACATCGTTTCCTTAACGGTTTGGTTGAGGAAAGGTTGTATGTGATACAACCAGAAGGTTTTGTTAGTCCTAAGGATGCTAAAATGTATGCAAGCTCTAGCTATCCTTTTATGGGCTGGAGCAAGCATCTCGAAGTTGGAATATACGCTTTGATGAGGTGATCAAATTTTTGGGTTTATACAAAGTTTATGAGAAACTTGTATTTACAAGAAAGTGAGTGGGAGCACAATAGAATTTCTGATAAGTATATGTGGTTGACATATTATTGATCGGAAATAATGTAGAATTTCTGGAAAGCATAAAGGGTTGCTTGAAAGGAGTTTTTCAAAGGAAGACCTGGATAAGGCTACTTGAATATTGGGCATCAAGATCTATAGAGCTAGATCAAGACGCATGATAAGATTTTTCAATGAGTACATACCTTGACAAGAGTTCAAAATGGATACGTCCAAGAAGGAGTTCTAGCCTGATTTGTGAGGTGTGAAGTTGAGTGAGACTCAAAGCTCGACCATGGCAGAAGAAAGAGAATGGACGAATGTCATCCCCTATGACTTAGCCATAGGCTCTATATAGTATACCATGCTGTGTACCGCACCCGATGTTTGCCTTGCCATGAGTCTGTCAAGGGGTACAAGAGTGGTCCAGGAGTGGATCACTGGACAACGGTCAAAATTATCCTTAGTAACTAGAGGACTAAGGAAATGTTTCTATATTATGGAGGTGATAAAGAGTTCGTTGTAAAGGGTTACATTGATGCAAGCTTTGACACTATTCCGGATGACTCCGAGTAGCAGTCCGAATACGTATAGTGGAGCAGTCATTTGGAGTAGCTCCAAGTGGAGCGTGGTAGTAGCATCTATAGTATGACATAGATATTTTCAAAGTACAAAAAGATCTGAATGTTGCAGACCCGTTGACTAAAAGCTCTCTCACAAGCAAAACATGATCAACCCCCAGAACTCATTGGGTGTAAATCAGATGGTGATGTGAACTAGGTTATTGACTCTAGTGCAAGTGGGAGACTGTTGAAATATGCCCTAGAGGCAATAATAGATTAGTTATTATCATATTTCTTAGTTCATGATAATCGTGTATTATCCATGCTATAATTGTATTGATTGGAAACTCATATACATGTGTGGATACATAGACAATAAAGTGTCCCTAGTAAGCCTCTACTAAACTAGCTCATTGATCAAAGATGGTTAAGGATTACTAGCCATAGACATGTGTTGTCATTTGATAATGGGATAAATGGATAACATCATTAGGAGAATGATGTGATGGACAAGACCCAAACTATAAACGTAGCATATGATCATGTCAGTTTATTGCTATTGTTTTCTGCATGTCAAGTATTTGTTCCTATGACCATGAGATCATGCAACTCACTGCCACCAGAGGAATACTTGTGTGTATCAAACTTTGGAATGTAAGTGGGTGAATATAAATGTGCTTTATAGGTATATCCGAGGGTGTTTCTTCGGTTGGCATGGATCGAGACTGGGATTTGTCACTCTGTATGACAAAGATGTATCTATGGGCCCACTCGGTAATACAACATCACAAGAAGCTTGAAAGCAATGTGACTAAAGAGTTAGTCATGGAATCTTGTTTACGGAACGAGTAAAGAGACTTTTCGGTAACAAGATTGAACTAGGTATGGAGATACCGATGACGAATCTCGGGCAAGTAACATACCGATGGACAAAGGGAACTGCATACGGGATTGTGTGAATCCTTGACGTCGTGGTTCGACCGATAAAGATCTTGGTAGAATATGTAGGAACCAATATGGGCATCCAGGTCCTGTTATTGGTTATTGACCGTAGAGTTGTCTCGGTCATGTCTACATAGTTCTCGAACACGCAGGGTCTATACACTTAACGTTCGCTGACGATTTGGTATTGTTGAGTTATTTATGTTGGTGACTGAAGGTTGTTTGGAGTCCCGGATGAGATCCCAGACATCACAAGGAGCTCCGAAATGGTCCAGAGGTAAATATTTATGTATGGGAAGTCATATTTTGGCTATCGGAAAAGTTTTGGGTTTTTTTGATATTGTATCGGGAAGCTTCTAGAAGGTTCCACAAACTTCCGGAGAAGTCCAGAAGTACACCAAGGGTTTTCTTGGGAGGAGGGGAGGTTCTCCGGCCTTATCGGGCCAGGTGCACAAGTCCCTCAAGGCCCATGTGGCTTGGGAGAGGTGGAAAGTCCACCTGGTTTTGGAAAGGGAGGGAATTGGACTAGGAACCCAAATCCTCCCCCTTGGCTGCGCCCTAGGGCTTGGAGGGGATGATCTCCACGCCCCTCCACCTATATATATATATAGAAGGGAGGGGGCACCCCAAGAGCACACATGAAGCCCTTGTCGCCCCTCTCTCTCCCTATATCGTTTTCTCCTTCGTTCGCGGTCTCGGTAGCGCTAGGCATAGCCCTGCCAAGATAGCAGCACCACCATCGCCGCCACGCCGTTGCATTGTCGGATAACTCATCTACCTCTCCGCCCCCCGCTTGCTAGATCAAGAATGCAAAGACGTCATCAAGTTGTACGTGTGCTGAACGCGGAGGTGCCGTTCGTTTGGCGCTAGATCGGGACGGATCATGATCGGATCGCAGAACGGATTGCGATTTAGATCGCGAAGAAGTTCGACTACCTCAACCGCGTTTCTTAACACTTCCCGCTTAGCAATCTACAAGGGTATGTAGATCCACTCTCCCTCTCGAAGATTCTCATCACCATGGATAGATCTTGTATGTGCGTAGGAATTTTTCTGTTTCCCATGCAACGTTTCCCAACACTACTATCCAAGGACCAAGTGTTTGGCTCGACCGAGCTAGGGTCAAACACGTCTTCGGGCAACAACAGGTACCATCTAGAACCTAGCTAGCATCAAGCTAATGTACTACGGCGACCTCTTAAGACCCTTTCTCAAAGGTCTGTTCGTCGATCACCACCTCCTCTAACAGAGCACGCATCCCCACCCGAGAGTAAAGGCACAGATGTGCAGCAAGGCACACTAGGGATGCCAAACCACTCATATATAAACCTTTCCTCTATAAATTTTATTTGTTAAAATAAAGTATCTATAACAGTTGCTTTGGCACTGCTGATTATACGGTTAGACGTCACGAATTCATCGGAAGTAAAGACCATTCTTTCCGGACCCATTACGATCATTTATGTTGCATAACCTTTTTCCACTCTTTGACGCCAAAGGAAACTTGTTCGGTACATATTTTACTTAGATGCGACCGGTTAATATATCGAGGGCTTGACTATCAAAATCGCCCCAAAGCATCATCCCGGGACTATTTTTTATGTGCTCGGAGTCTCGGATATTGCATTATATGCATCAATCTCGAATTATGTCTTGGTTCAATAGTTGGGTTGCCTGGCTCCTGTGCTTACCCTCTTACGTTCCGCATGTTTGACTAAGAGGGTAAAGGGAGAACCACTACGATTGTACTTCCAGCTCGCCCGGCCAAGTACCTCAGTGGAGATAGAGCCAGAAACTGACTGTCATAATAAGCGAGGACCGATCGGCGATCCAATGACAAGTGTTAAACTAAAAATCATTGGAGGTTATGCCATGTCATATGAAGGGTTTGTACTCATACAAACCAAGTGATTATGGTTTCAACCTCGGCACACCCCGAACATCACACAACACCGGGGGCTAGTCACTATCCTCTGTACTTGAGCTCTTATGGCTAGGTGAAAGCACTAAAGCCACATAGTCCGATTGCCTCGTTTCCCTTGTGCACTACCTACTCCGGGCACTGAGACGTCAGCTAAGGGTTATAGTGCGAAGGTCGAAACACCCCTTGTAGCATCTACAAGGAGGTTGAAACCGACGACTGGCAACTTTCAGATTAAAATGGCCACACAGGAGTCAAAACAAACCAAATAAAGCATGATATACCATGCAAAACAATTACATTATAATTTGCAAGAATTTAACTATTACTTGATACATGATAGTACTCTCACTCATAAATTACATATTTTGAGCACTAGGCCTCGGTCGCTCGAGCACCATCAATCACGATGGGGAAGTATTGCTTGGGGCGCCTATGCTCCTTTCGAGGAGGCGGGGGTTCGATGGCCATATCGGCCGGCTTGATCCTTGATCAGTGCATCATGGTCTTTGCAAAATCCATCCGAGCTCCCTCGATGCATATGGAGCGCTTCAGGATGTCAATCAAGGGCACAACATCGCAAAGCCTTTGGACTAAACCGAAGTAGCTGCTCAGCAACGGCTCCGAAGGCCATAGCCTCACGAAGAGGTCCTTCATGGCCATCTCCGACATCTGATGCAACTCCATCAACTGCTTCATTTGATCGGTGAGGAGGAGAGGCTGCTTGGGGGCTTGAAATTGCCCCCAGAACAACCGTCGTTCGACATCCCCGTCCCGGATCGCAAAGTAACTTGCCTGATTAGTCACACTCCTCAGACGATCCGCAAAGCACCTGAAGAACACCACAGTCATGTGAGCATCGTGAAACTGTTACCACCAAAGAGACATTGTAGTAAGTACAACTTACCATCCGCAATGAGGTTGACTTCACGGAGCTCCTTTTGGTAGCCTTGCACCTCCATTCTTCCTTCTTGGACCGCCGACGTCACCGAGGTCAGGTCGGAGGCTTGCTCTTTATTCTTCTGCTCAAGGGCCTCACATTTAATGATGACATCCTTGAGCTATTGTTGCACCTCGGCCACCCTGGCCTCGTGCTTCACACTAATTGTCCTTGCTGATGTCAGTTCGGCGACCGCTCGTTCGACTGCCTCCTTCTCCTCTACGGCCTCTTGCATCAATTTCTTTAGCTCGACCTTGAGGCTCTCGACCTCCATGGCGACAACTGCAGACATAATAAGCACCCCACGCTTAGGGATAGAACTCGAATACCTCACTTAGAGGAAAACCACAATATTAAAATACTCCAGTTTGAAATTACCTTGCACTTCGTCAAACCTCTTGTTCAGATGGTCGAGCTCTTCATCAGAGCTCTTGAGCTTATGATTCATCTCGGCCAGCTCCATGACATTTGCGGGTGCCGCCAAAGACGAGGCTTGCATAAACAGCTTAGGTGGGTCTGACTCCCAAGTTATCAGTTTTTAGACCCTTTGACAGGGTTTTTCTTCAAACCTGCCAGAGTCTCGGGGGTTACGATTCACTTTTACTACTATCATTTTTTTAACTATCTTGACCCCCGCTCGAGTTTTTCAAACTCAACCAGGGCTCGGGGATGCCATATACAAGGATTACATAAATCCATAAAATAAATTCTCTTTGTAAAAGGGTATTACATTATTTACTTTGAAGCCCGCCAAGAGGCCTTTGAAAGCCTCCTCCAGTCCGCTGTCAACAAACCGAATGCTTTGTAAAACCGCACTCAGGAGAGTGCGGTGCTCCCCGGCAATGGAGGGGTCATTCAAAGACTCCCCCCATCATGGTCGGCCACCCGGTTTAGGCCCCCTCTATCACGGGTGGCGCTTGTGGCAGCACCTTGGCCCCCCTTCGGTGGAGTTAGGAATAGACGACTCTGGGGCCTAGGGAGCTCCGAGGTAGTATTCGGTGAGAGCTCGGATGGATATTAGAGAAGTCTTTGGATTGATACCTTTTGGCCAGGGACTTGACCCTGGGGTTCCTTCGAGGAACCAATCTATAAGCTCCAGACTCCTCTGTGGAGTCCAAGCTGTCTTCGGACAGGGCCACCTTGGCCCTGCATTGCCTCTTCGGGGCAGGAGGAGGCAATTCCTCCTCCGCGCCATCGGACGCCGCTCTCCTCCTTGTTTGGGAGGAGTCACTCTCCTCCCCGTCCTCTTCCTGCTCTTCCTCATGAGCAGAAGAGACATGGGTTTCCTCGGACTTAGTGTCAGGGGGTCCTCATGAGCGGAGGCCCTCTCTTGTCTTCCTCTTTCCACTCTGCTTCTTCTCTTTCCTCTTTCGCGCCGTATACGACACCTCGACCAGCATCGCTATCAACAAGGCTATCATGGGGCCCTCGGGTAGTGGGGATGGGCTGTCAATCTGCACATCATTCACAAGATAGTTCTGCAAAAGTGAGGAAGAAAGGGTTAAGTTCCTTGTCAAAAGGTACAAACTGAATGTAAAAAACAAAAACTTTATTGTACCTCCTTAGGAGGGTTTTCGGCCTCAAGACCGATGTCTTCCTTCTGGTCCGGCCTGTCCTTCTGGGCTTGAACAACACCTTCCACAGTTTATTGTGGGTAGTGTGGTAGAAGTGTTGAATTGTTGATGTTGGCTAGGCTACGACCTTAAACTGTAGGAGACATTGCCCTTCTTGAAATAGGCTTTCGCCCCGCTCTATTAATATAGAAACCACCCGATACAACGGTGACATCATTGCTGGGGCAAACAACACAAGCACGCCCAAACGAAGCAAAGGAGAAATGTGAAAGAAACTAATGTGAACAATGCAATATCGACGAAAACGACGATGACCCACATCCATTGCACCCTCCGGAGAATTTCCACCACGTTCCTACCACTTCGAACCGCCGCATACCAACCAAAACCTTCAAGAAGGAACGTGGTGGCGGAAGGGGGTTAGGGGGAGGGTGGGACGCTGGACGGAGAGAGGAGTCCTCAGTCGCCTCGCTCAAGGAGATGATGCGGGGGGGCGATCTTGTATTCTTGGACGCCTACATAGTCTCCCTTGGCGCAAATCGTTCATATAATCGTAAACCAAACTATAACTCGAGACATTGCCCTTGGCGTAGAATAAACATGCCTTTATTAGTTGTGATATCACACTAGTATTTAGCTACCTTTACTATTAAAAGTGAGTTCCTTGGAGGGAAGCTAGTCACTGTTACAGAGTTGGATGTTACCACGAAGGCACACCAACACCACAAAGTCTCACCCTATTCTCCTTGAGATATCACCACGAAGGCGATTCCCAACCACTAGTGGTAGACCTTGAGGCGGCCTCCAAACCTTCACAAACTTTCCGGGGGACAAATCACAAGTTGATTCCTCACCGGAGTACTCCTACCGCCTAGGAGTCTCCAACCTCCAAGGGTAAAAAGATCAAGGGGGAAATGCTCAAGACTTGCTAAAATCACAAATTGCTTTGGTCAAAAGAGAGAGGAGTAGTGGATGTATGCTTGGATGAAATCTCTCTCAAGATCTCTCACAAATCTCTTCGGGATTTAACACAAGAATGCTCAAATCCCTCTCTCTCAAATCCCACCAAAAGCAACTAATGCTATGCAGGGATGGAAGAGGAGAGGAACAATGGATAAGGTCAACAAATGAACCCTAGATCCATGGGATAGTCCCCCCCAATGGATTGGACTTTTGAGGCTTGGGGGAGGAGGAGAGAGCTCAAAACAATAGGGAAATCTCAGATCCAAAAGCTCTACCTCGTTGGGGAAGAAGGGTATCTTATATAGTGCCCCACCAAATCTGCCCGTTATACACAAAAAAATGTAGCCCGGAGCTTCTCGGCCTTCCCGGAACTTCTGGGCTCCCTATTGGGGCAGATGGTGTAAACTTTCTGGTTAGCTCGGAACTTGCCCGGAACCTGCCCGGAACTTCTGGCCCCCGGAACTTCTGGTTCAGCCCGGAACTTCCGGGCTCCCTTAGGGCCAGATTTTCGCAAACTAGAACTTCTGGGGTGTCAATCCTGGAACTTCCGCCCCCCCAATAAACAGCCAGCATACTAAAAGTAAAACATGCATAACTTTTACATACGGACTTAGATTTTGATGATCTTGGGCTCGTTTTGTAGCTATTGAAAAGCCCGAGGTCTGCACATAGAGAACCACCCAATATCAAAAAAAATGGATGATGCAATTAATGCAAAGATTTGAGCATAGAAACTGGAGAACCCTTTTTGGTGTATGGTTTTACTTTGGGATATGTGATAGGAGTGGAATTGTGTGTAGAAGATGTTGACTTGAGCAAATCCATCATGAACCCCTTTGATCCCCACTTAATAGTGTGGGATACCTATAACTCAAGAATCATAAAAGAGCTACACTACATAGCTATCGAGAATCCATTCTTGAGTGAATATATATCTTGGGTGGTCATCATTCCACACCACTAACATCAAACGAACTAATACCTTTGACTCGAGCCTTTTACTTGAGCTTGATGTTATTGTTTCTTGTTGGATCAAGTTGAAGCCAATACATTTGTGAAGTCTTCAAGTAGCTCTCCCATACACGATGTGCAAAGCCTGACTTTATATTCATCTTCATTTGTTCATCATGTGAACATCCACAAGCTTCAAGCATGTAATCCACATAGATCACATCTTGTTCATCACATGGAACTCATCTTGATCGTATCATATTTAATTCAATCATTGAGCTCATCCTTGATGCGTGCACAATAGTATGTATATGATGTTCATTTAGAATTCATTCGAGGTCCTTCTTGCATCATCATGGAACAAACATCCTTCAATTCATCCAATATTCTTCATGCATTGCAAATAGAACATTCCTTCAAATGTATAACTCAATGCCAACATTAGTCCATTAGGATTGTCATCAAATACCAAAACCACACATGGGACTACATGCACTTTCAGTCTCCCCCATTTTGGTAGTTGATGGCAATCTCAACAAGAGGATTTATATAACGAATTTCAAAACAGACATGCAATTTATCCGAGGATAAATTGTATACTTGGGATGGTTTTGATATCAAAAAGTGTCACAAAGATACTTGATGCTATCACAACCGGTTGTACCAACATCAAAACACTACACAAGCATTTGATGTTAGTAGAACCATAATATATAGAGCAAACTCCCCCGCAATATATGCATGTCTGAATGAACGTTGGATTTCGTTGCATATATGAATTGACATAAACTAGATGGAGTTTTCCCTTTATATTCATTCATGCAACAAGCATATATAACTAGAGTAGATATGCATAAATGATAATAAACACTAAAATTTATCTTAAATCCTCTCAACTTCTCCCCCATTGGCAACAAATGCCAAAATGGGAAAAATCTCGCAGACTATGAGTTCCTCCAAAGATACTTGATGCTATCACAACCGGTTGTACCAACATCAAAACACTACACAAGCATTTGATGTTAGTAGAACCATAATATATAGAGCAAACTCCCCCACAATATATGCATGTTTGAATGAACGTTGAATTTCGTTTCATATATGAATTGACATAAACTAGATGGAGTTTTCCCTTTATATTCATTCATGCAACAAGCATATATAACTAGAGTAGATATGCATAAATGATAATAAACACTAAAAGTTATCTTAAATCCTCTCAACTTCTCCCCCATTTGCAACAAATGCCAAAATGGGAAAAATCTTGAAGACTATGAGTTCCTCCAAAATTTTGCATATTACAAAATGTGAGTAAAATAAAATGTACATATTCAAAGATGAGGGGTTTGAGGAGCTCATTATCTAGAGAATGTAACAAGACAATCTAATGTGAAAATAAGCATACGGTAGGTGACGAAAACATATTTTGGACAAGATATAATATGAATATCCAATTCAATCATGATGATAAGTATGGGTCCAGAATACATTTGAAACACATGAGGAGCAAGATTATATGCAAAATATACAAGCACTCACTTCATAACCTTTTACCAAGACCACCAAAGAATCGAAAAGGAAAAAAACCAAGTGACCAACAAGGAATAAATGATATCAAGGAATGATGTGAACTTTCTCATGCATACAAATTTCTAAGTGGCCAATAATAAACATAATATGTATCCACAAAGAAACTTCCATACACAAAATAGATGCAGTTGATAAGAACACGATATCCACAAGTGAGTCCATCATTATACAAGTGTGATCCTAGCATAAGAGCAAGGCACATGGCACAAATTGATCTCATTTGTATAAGAATGATTTACTAAGTAAGATAGCAAATACCACAAGCAATTAGAGTGTTTTCAAGAACATGTAGGAAAACACAAATACAATAAGTACTATTACATGCTATGATGCAACCTACACAAGGTTGACTCTTATTTATACATATGCATGAAGTAAATACTTGTTACCGAGAAAGCATTGTACGGAGTAGTAATCAATGTGTCATATAATCTTGGCTTTAATTCCCTCGTGCTGACCCCACCTTCTTTATGAATAAACCAAGGCAAAAATGCTTCTCCAATGTACCTAAATCACTTTTAAGTACAATATGAAGATGACCATTAAACTCTACCATACAAGGAGTACCATGTGTAAGAGAACACAATGGTATTTTGAATTATTATTCGGTGATAGATTATAAGCACTAGATCATCTATAATCACACAAGCATGATATGAGAGTTTAGCAATGAGCACAGTGCTTAGAAAACATATTATTAACATTCCAATTAGGTAGATCATCATCTAGAGAAACAATTGGAATTGCTTGCATCATACATACACCTTTTTAAGTATGATCTATAAGATAAACCATGAATAAGACCACACAAGAATGTCATACTCACCCCCCCCGCCCCTAAGGAATGAAACACAAAAGAATCATTATGCAAATAGAGACGTGTTGAGCATAGCAAGCCATAGAGATATAAGATAATCTCAATAATAGGTTCTAAGTGGCATTCATCAATTGTTCATATTAACAAGTATTGTGATATGCACAAAGCATATCACTCCCCCATAATGTGATAATATGTGTATTGTCCACAAGAAGCAATTCAAGTCCAACTAAAGATGATCAATGGATGAGAATTTGGACTACAAATGAACTTGACATACCACATAGTAACTAAATAATCTTGCACCATAAATACTAGGTGGTGTCCAATATATACACATTTTAGGTTTGTGATGTGCGTATAACATAACACTCCCCCATAATGTGATGATCCATTAATATCTCAATAGAGCCCGATAAGATGCAATGAAGGCTCTAGACTACACACACAACTATATGACGTGCACAACAACCTACACATGCTAGATAATACAAATCAAGCATACTAGCAGGCACAACATTTACAAACACATGTTAGGTGAAAAACCTAAACATGAGAGGGGCTAGTAACATTCAATGTAGACAATATATACAAGTTACCACCAAGAGAGTCATCAGAATGATAAATGTGATGGTATTCTTCTTGACTTGGCTTGAACCGTAATGAATGGTGAAAATAATTTTTCTTCATGAACTAGCCAAGTCTTCAATGCCCTCCACACACCTATTGATCAAGTTTGAGCTTCATGGTCCCCAACCAAGTTGGGTCCTAAGAAGTTAGTAACAATAGGCTTGGCAACCCAAATGGTCTTATGCACTTTCAAACCACTTTGGGCACCAACATACTTAGCAAACAAATTGCCACAAATATCCTTCCTAAGTGAGTAATGATCATTGATAGTTGGAGTCTTAGAGATGTTACCAATGGGGCATGATGAAGCTATGTGTCCCTTCTTACGACACATATAGCAACATGTACTCCCCTTTCTCTTCTTCTTAATTTTCTCAATTTGGGGAGAAATAACATGTTTGATCATGCATAGTGGCCATTCTTAAACATGAGGTTGAGCTTGAGATTGAGATTGAGGACTCTTCCGATGTAGCTTCTCTTTATAAGCCCTTATCTTCAATGGACAAGATCTCACATGATTCCCAACCTTTTTGCACTTAAAGCAAGAAATGTTGGACTCGTTCGTGGCTTGTTCTTGTCCCCTGTTCTTGTTCTTAGACTTATTCTTATTGGAGCGATAACTATGTGCATCATCACACTTTTCCAAGACTTTCTCCAAACTAGTGACTTGGGCCTTGAGCTCATTGATTTCTTTTACATGGTTAGTTTCAACACTAGAAACAAGAGGACTAGTGGAAGTAGAAACTACATGGTTAGAGCAACAAGAAAAGGTGAGAAATTCATCATGAGTGATAATAATATGAGAGGTGGATGAATTGCAAGTATTAGCACATGGCAATAAAGCATTTAGAGTACATGTGCTAATATTCACATAACTCGCAAGATTTTACCTTGGTGACCATGGTCTCATGTGCTAACTTTAGCTCATTATGAGAGATTAGAAGATCCTCATGAGTGCTCGAGATATTTTCATGACTTTCTTCCAATATCCCATAATTGCTTGTTAGCAAATCAATTTGAGCATACAACTCAACATTCTCCTTCAAGGTTGATGCTTCACATGAGGTAGAGTTAGATGGACAAGTATCATCGACAATATGAGAGGAACAAGTAGCTATTAGATACTTCTCATGAGTAGATTGAAACTCCGCATGAATCTTAGAGATTTTGATGAGCTCTCCCTTGACATTATTGCATTCAAGGAGAAGGAGCTCAAAATCCTCTTTAAGTTTACCATGAGAAATTTCAATCTCTCCTTGTGAAGATCTTAAGTCTCTAAATGTTCGATGAGCCTTATCAAGTTCATGTTCAAGTTGTTCACTTTTAGCTTGCTCGTTAATAAATAAATCATTACGTTTTTCAAAGCAAGCAAGAACGTCTTGAAACCTTTTATAAGCCTTATTTTTATCTTTATGAAGAATTTTACCGATCTCATAGACATTTTCAGTCAACTCATCATCATCATCATCCTGATTACAAATATCGTCGTTATCACTAAGACAATATGATACCTCGTCATTACCTCTTGCCATGAGGCACATGTGAGCAAAGGGGGTTGATGATGATTCTTTTGGAGAATAAGGTTCTTCATCAATCAAGAGTGCCTCATTTTTCTTTATTTCGTCTAAATGGTTAGTCATCCAAAAACTAGAGGAAACTAAAGCATTTTGATCATGGCAACACGGGAGAGCAAGCATATCATCACAAACATTTGTTAAGGAATTCGTAGATGATATGCATGGACTATCACCACAATAATTCATAATATTTGTGGTGCTAGATATGCCCAAGTCCATAGAAGATACAACATTAGCATCTACACAAGCAAGGTCATTAATAATGAGCTTAGCACCATCATCACAAGATATTTCTTCACTCACCATGTCATTACCTTGTAGCATGCCACAGGTCGGTGGAGTGGAAGATGTTGAAGCGTGCAAGTAATCAGAGGTAGAAGGAATAGAGAGATCTTCATGATCGATAAATGTGGAGAGCTCCTCCATTAACTCCTTAAACATAATATTGTCTTCATAAAGATTTGACCCACCATATATATCTTCGAGCTTTGCCCAAACCTCATGAGCCGACTTGCAAGTCGAGATTGACTTAAAAACATTAGGGCTTATAGTTTTATGCATGGTAAGAGAGGCATCACAATCAAGATACATGTCATCTATAGATGGAGGAGGATCGTCCTTTACACAAGAAATCCCTACAAGAACAATTTGTGAAGCATTTGGACCGATGGTCCGAAAGTGACAAAGTGTACGAATTCTCCACAAGTGATAATTTGTGCGATCAAAATCAAAGGTGCCATTGTGCACTAATCCATTAGTCGACATCGATACTCTCAAGGCGGTGAAGCCTAATAAGGAGAGACCTTGCTATGATACCAATTGAAAGGACCACGATGTTGCCTAGAGGGGGTGAATAGGTGTTTACTAAAAACTTCTGCGGATTTGGCTTTATCCTAATGCGGAAACAAACCAAGAGGATACTTTTCAAGAACATATCCTAAATACACTAGGCTTAACTAAGTGCACCAACAACTTAATCGAAACGAGGTGAGCACAACAATATTACTAACAAGCACAAGTAAGTTACACAAACTTACTTGAGCAATATCACAAGATATGTAAGTGTATGACACAAGATAGCAATTCACACTAAACACAAGATATATCAATAGTAGCAAGTATGAATTGCGGGATATAGAGTGTAGGCCTAAATAATTAATCTTTACAAGGAAATAGCCAACACAATATAATGAGGACAACAATATGTAGTGAATGTATGCTCAAGTAACCAAAGTAAACCACAAGGAGTTAGGGTTAGGGATAACCGCAGTCACGTGATGAGGATGTATCCCGATGTTCACTTACTTGGAGGGAAGCTAGTCACTTTTAGAGAGGTGGATGTTATCACGAAGGCACACCAATGCCACAAAGGCTCACCCTATTCTCCTTGAGATATCACCATGAAGGCGATTCCCAACCACTAGTGGTAGACCTTGACGCGGCTTCCAAACCTTCACAAACTTTCCGGGGGACAAATCACAAGTTGATTCCTCACCGGAGTACTCCTACCGCCTAGGAGTCTCCGACCTCCAAGAGTAACAAGATCAAGGGGGAAATTCTCAAGACTTTCTAAAATCACAAATTACTTTGGTCAAAATAGAGAGGAGTAGTGGATGTATGCTTGGATGAAATCTCTCTCAAGAACTCTCACAAATCTCTTCGGGATTTAACAAAAGAATGCTCAAATCCCTCTCTCTCAAATCCCACCAAAAGAAACTCATGCTATGAAGGGATGGAAGAGGAGAGGAACAATGGAGAAGGTCAACAAATGAACCCTAGATCCATGGGATAGTTTTCCCCCAAATGGATTGGAGTTTTGAGGCTTGGGGGAGGAGGAGAGAGCTCAAAACAATAGGGAAATCTCAGATCCAAAAGCTCCACCTCGTTGGGGAAGAAGGGTACCTTATATAGTGCCCCACCAAATCTGCCTGTTATACACAGAAAAATGTAGCCCGGAACTTCCAGGCTCCCTACTGAGGTAGATGGTGTAAACTTTCTGGTTAGCCCGGAACCTGCCCAGAACTTCTGGCCCTCGGAACTTCCGGGCTCCCTTAGAGCCGGATTTTCGCAAACTTTCTGTTTAGCCTGGAACTTCTGGGGTGTCAAGCCCGTAACTTCCGCCCCCCCCCCCTAATAAACAACCAGCATACTAAAAG
Source organism: Hordeum marinum (assembly GCA_022496015.1). Lineage (NCBI taxonomy): Eukaryota > Viridiplantae > Streptophyta > Magnoliopsida > Poales > Poaceae > Hordeum > Hordeum marinum. Next base: position 332,246,941 of record CM039674.1, read on the forward strand.
TAAAACATGCATAACTTTTACATACGAACTCAGATTTTGATGATCTTGGGCTCGTTTTGTAGCTATTGAAAAGCCCGAGGTCCTCACATAGAGAACCACCCAATATCAAACAAAATGGATGATGCAATTAATGCAAAGTTTTGAGCATAAAAACTGGAGAACCCTTTTTGGTATACGGTTTTACTTTGGGATATATGATAGGAGTGGAATTGTGTGTAGAAGATGTTGACTTGAACAAATCCAAAACGAACCCCTTTGATCCCCTCTTAATAGTGCGGGATACCTATAACTCAAGAATCATAAAAGAGCTACACTACATAGCTATCGAGAAGCCATTCTTGAGTGAATATATTTCTTCGGTGGTCATCATTCCACACCACTAACATCAAAGGAACTAATACCTTTGACTCGAGCCTTTCACTTGAGCTTGATGTTCTTCAAGGAGATCTCCCATACACGATGTGGAAAGCCTGACTTTATATTCATCTTCATTTGTTCCTCATGTGAACATCCACAGGCTTCAAGCATGTAATCCTTTGGGATGGTTATCTTGAACTTGCCCTTGTCAATCATGATCATGAACACTTGATATCATCCTATCATGGACATTTGGAATCTCTCTCTCTCTCTCGATGCGAGCCCATGAGAATTACCTAACCCTCATAAATATAGACAACACATAGTATGGGTTAGTACACAAAGTGCAATTGACATTTACTTACCATACCAAAATATCTCATGTGGTACATCATTTGCGCTTGTGTGATGACCAACTTTGAGTTTAATATTTGATCGTAATCTTGGTCAACATTTATCTTTGATCCATGATTAATCTTGATGTCTTGAAGGCCCTATTGATTTCTTATTGTGCTTCATTATACAAAATAGTCTCTTGAGAGGCACAATGAATTCTTCACTTGAATTACTTGTTTGACGACATAATCATCCATGACTCAACATTTGAGCTCATCATGATTCTATTTTAAAGACATATGTAGAATTCTTCTCTTTAAATATTCTCTTAAGATCTTGATCCATCATGGTTCAAACCATAAGCCAAAGAGTGAGAACGTGTGAGATCCTCAATGAACTCCACATAGCTCACATCTTGTTCATCACATGGAACTCATCTTGATCATATCATATTTAATTCAATCATTGAGCTCATCCTTGATGTATGCACAACAGGATGTATATGATGTTCATTTAGAATTCATTTGAGGTCCTTCTTGCATCATCATGGAACAAACATCCTTCAATTCATCCAATATTCTTCATGCATTGCAAATAGAACATTCCTTCAAATTTATAACTAAATGCCAACATTAGTCCATTAGGATTGTCATCAAATACCAAAACCACACATGGGGACTACATGCACTTTCAGAAGGGGGATAGGTGGAGAGAGAGACGAGATGAAATTTGGAATGTTGTTGTTGATGTTATTTAGATGAGAGATAGAGAGAGAGACAGAGCTTATGTTATGTATTGCTTTCTCATGTGTTTATTTTATAATTAACTTTCCTTTTGATTTTGATAAATACAACGGGAATCACTACATAGATTTGTGGACTAAGGGGAACACCAATTCATTTGAGACTATTGATGTATTTTGGTTCACCTGAAGAAGCACCGCTTGTGCAATGTGGTACAGTCACATGTTCTTGTTCCTCAGGATAAGGTATGCACCAATGCTATTTTAATTTTAGATTGGTCTTTTGATCTCCAATTGCCATGTGAAGTGTTGTTAGGTTGTCTAAATGATGCATTCATACCAATGAGGTTATTGGAAAGGGTGAAGGTTGAGTCACCAGTTTTCCTAGAGCCTTAACTATTGATTCTACCGATGACAAAGATATATTCATTGTGTTTTGCAAAAAAAAATGAAGCTAATAGTTGATGTTAATATACTCCCTCCATTCCCTTATACAAGGCCACTATGAAAAATACATTTTGCATCTATATAAGGCCACCAACAATAATCAAGGTAAACATTAATGATGTTTCATCATCTAGCAAGTTGTTTAATACTTGCATGCATGTGTTCATAATGACACTTGGATACTTTCTTATTATTCATTCATTGCATGCATATGACATATTAATGATTCCGGTGAATGAAAAGTAAACTTGACTTTCCAAGCGGTCATTAAATTTTGCCTTGGTACCTGTAATATGAGTTTGTGGCCTTGTATAAGGGAATGTATGGAGTATTATATTTCATGTCGATGGCTTAACCGAGTGTTTCTTCTTCTTCAGCACGTTCATCATCTCTCAGTTGGCGAAGTAACTAACATAATTATGACGAAACGAACTAAAAAACCATCGAGTTATACACATTCAAATGAGATGCATACAAATAATTACATATATACATCATAGTACCAAAGGTCAAGGCGATGTCATTGGCAAGGGCCAAATATTCACTGATTTTTTTGCAACAATGCGTGCGTATACTATGGTCTGATAAGAACAAGAATTAAAAAGCCTGTAGCAACGCACATGCATTCTACTAGTATTGCTAAAACTAAAGAACTTGAAAATGCTGAAACTAATGAAGATTTTGAATCACCTATTACACCTCGCTCTCCTAATATATATGAATTGCCTGATGTACCTAAGGGTTATGTTACAGATGGGGAGATAGCTAGATACTTTCTTGCTTGTAATGACAGAGGTGATTTGAATAAACTATTATGCAAACTAGAAGAAAAATCTATGATGGAGAAAATGAAACATGATACTAAATTTGCTACTTCTCCTATATTTGTTACTGATAAGGATTATGAATTCTCTATCAATCCTAAGTTAATCCCTATATTAAAATCTTATCCTTTTCATGGTTATGAAACTGAAACTATTGTTGGGCATCTCACTAAACTGAATGATATTGTTGTCTTGTTTACCAGTGAAGAAAAAGATGCACTACTATTATATCCTTAAGCTTTTTTCCTTCCTCCCTAAAAGGCGAGGCTAATGAATGGTTCCCCACTCTTGCTCTTGCTTGTGTGTGTATCCCTTAGGATATGATATATTACTTCTCTGGAAAAAAATTCCTGCTCATAAAAAAAGTTGCCTTACAAGAAATATTTAACTTTGTGCAAATTGTAGAAGAGAATCTCCGTCAAGCTTGGGTGAGGCTTCTCTAGTTACTTAAAGCTCTGCCTAATCACCCTCTAAAGAAAATTGAAATACTTAATATCTTTGATAATGGACTAACCGATGCTTCTAGGGACTACCTAGATAGTTGTGCTTGTTGTGTTTTCAGGGAACAAACTATTGGACGAGATGGAGAATTATTGAATAATATATTGCAAAATGATGATAATTGGACATTTCCCGAGCCACCGTCGGAACCTATTCAAAAGAAGAGAGGTGTTATATTCCTCATTCCTGAAGATATGCAAGAAGCCAACATAACTATGAAGCAAAAAAGGTATTAAATCTGAAGATGTCAAGAAATTACCACCTATCAAAGAAATACACGGACTTGACACCCCAACATAGATAGTAGAGGTAAATTCTCTCTATGCCTTTAATGAAAGTTATATGCCTTATACTAAGACTCCTAGTCAGTGCATGGATGATTTTAATAATTGCATTATTAAGCAAGAACATTTCAATAACTATGTCAAAGATCAATTAAGACATAATGATATGATGATATATCGCTTGAGTGACCTGATGTTTAGAATTTCTAATGATGTTAAGGGTCTAGGTAAACATGCTTCCATGGTTCATACTTATCTAGACCAAGTTGCTAAGTCACAAAATGATTTACTTGCTGAATTAAATGAGAATGTGAATGACCATGTTGTTAGAGTAATGACTAGAGGAGGCAGAATGACTCAAGAACCTCTTTTTCCTGAAGGTCATCCTAAAAGAATTGAACAATATTCTCAGAGAATTAATGATAATGCACCTAGTCCATATAAAAAGAAAAAGGAAAAGAAAAATGATAGGACTTTGCATGCTTCTGGTGAACCTATTATAGAAAAACTTGATGAGAATCATAATGATGTTTCTATTTCTGATGTTGAGACACAATCTGGTAGTGAACATTCACCTGGTGATAATGATTATGGTGATGTTCATGTAGATGATCAACTATATAGTAATAAAGAACCTGATAATGGTGTGGAAACAGAACCTGTTGAAGATCTTGATAACCCACATCCTAAAAATGAACGTTATGAGAAGAAAGACTTTGTTGCTAGGGAACATTATAAAGAGAGAGAGATACATGGGTTCAAAAATCCATGCCATTTCCTCGTAATTCTTCCAAGAGTAAGGACTAGGAGGAGTTTGAATGCTTTGCTGAGATGATTAGACCTGTCTTTTTGCGCACTCGCTTGACTGATATTTTAACGATTCCTCCATATGCTAAGTATATGAAGGACATTATTACCAATAAAATAAAAATACCTCAAACTGAAATTGCTACTATGCTTTCTAATTATTCTTTTGATCGTGGAGTGCCTAAGAAGCTTGGAGATCCCGGTATACCCACAATACCTTGCTCCATTAAACGAAGTTATGTTAAAAACTGCTTTATGTGATTCAGGAGCCAGTGTTAGTGGTATGCCTTTCTATATATAAAAGACTTGATTTGAATAAGCTTACACCCACTAAGATATCTTTGCAAATGGTTGATAAATCTACTGCTATATTTATTGGAATTTGTGAGGATGTTCCTTCTATGGTTGCAGATGTTACTATCTTAACACACTTTGTTATTCAAGAGATTCCCGAGGATGACAACATGTCGATTATCCTTGTTAGACCCTTTCTAAATACTATAGGGGCTGTTATTTAGTGCAACAAAAGCAAGGTTACTTTTCACGTCAATGGCAAACAACATACCGTGTATTTTTCGAAGAAGCAAACTTTGCTTAATAATATTAATGCCATTGAGCCAATTGCCACAATCACCATTGGAGGTTTTCAATTTCCTCTTCCTACTTCCAAGAAGAAATATGATATTCTTATTGTTGGGGATATGCAAATCCCCTTTGACGTAACTTAGTGTTATATGAAAATTCTTCGGTTTCATGTCAATCGGAAAGACATGTGGTTGATGAATTTAGTAAGCATAAGTTTCTGTACTATTAGTTTACCCTCTGTTTTCTTAGTTAAATATAATAAAATGCCATGATTATCCTGTTTTCTGAATTTCTCGTGCAATAAAAATGACCAAAAAATAAAAAGGTCTCATATTGCCACAAAATATTAACATGGTTTTTTCTAGAATATTAAAAAATGGTGCTAAAAACATATCAAGGAGGTGCACCTATGGACCACAAACCAATAGGGCGCGCCCACCCCTGGGCGCGCCCTGATAGCTTGTGGAGCCCATAGGGCCCCATGCCTTATCCATTCATCCCATGTCATCTCTTACCTCGAGCAAAAATTCATACTCTCTCTCTCTCTCGTGTTCTTGCTCCTCACCTAAGATTTTCAATCTCTTTGCTTGGAACTCCGTTTCCAAAACTGTTTTGAGGAATTGCTCCTTGGTATGTGACTCTCCCATTCCTCCAATTAGTTTTTGCTTTTGTGGTTTATATTTGGCATATTTTGCTGCAATTAGTTCTACTTAAAATGATCTTGCGTGTTGAATTCTTTGAGTTCCAAGTAATATGAATACTTGATATGGCCTCTAGGCATCTATATGAGCAGTTGCTATCAATTTGCAAAAGTATTATTGACATAATTTTGTGGCTCAATTTTTTTAGAATTTTATTCATAGGAAGATGAGTTTCTTTAGGAGGAGTTCTTCAAGGAGACGTACTTTGGGTGAGTCCTCAAGCGAGAGCTCTATACGACAAGCATATGCAGAACCAAGAGAAAGCTTGACCATCATGGCCGACGCCAAGTCAAGATGGTGGCCGAGTGATGACTTCATGTGAGGTGCAAGTATTAAGGAGGAATTTGATCAATACATTTATAATACCGACCTCACCGACTTCCTAGCAAATAACTGCACCCAACACTATGAGCTTACATGATCATTCACACAAATGTTTCAATATCATGAATGAACTTCTAGAGCATCGTTCAACCTCTACAATAATTCTTTCAGTATAACTCTAGAAGAATTGTGATGCATGTAAACTTCCATATTGGGTCTCACTTGAAAAATCATCAAAATCGGATTACAATATGTTCCTTGAGAGTCTTTGCGCAAGAGAGGATAGAGGAGTGATGCAGGCTAGAATAAAGAGTATACAATTTCCCTCAATCCGCTATTTTGCATTATTTAATGGGAAAATTTTGTTTTTGACACTCTAGCTTTTGCTAATTTTCCTTATGCCACTCTTATCTTTTGACAATTATCAAAATTGCCATTTTGTGGAATAACCAAAAAATTAGAGTGGTTGTTGTGATACATTATTAAAGGCAAGAGTGGCAAATGTGAAATAAAATTAGTTTGCTTCTGCCACGGAATGGCATTTTTGATAATTGTCAAAAGATAAGACTTGTAAAAGTGAAATGTCACATTCTGGAGTGGCTTAAGGAAAATTGGCAAAAGCTAGAGTGGAAAAAACAAAATTTTCCCTTATTTTAATGGGAAATGTATTATGGGTAAGCAAGATTGTTGTGCACTGTGTGCCCCTAACATGAGCATCATTTACACCACAGTAACGGGTATTAAACAACATAACCTTGGGACAATTGTCGCCTAAAGACTGCATCTTAGCACGGGTAATGGTGACTTGTATAGAGGAGTTTATGATTCCTGTGTAGCTGCAAAACTAGTAGCTTTACTCGATTTAATGACCCTATGCTACTTGAAAGACATTTAGATTTTGAAGGCATGTGGCGTCATGATTTTATTAAGAATGGGGCCCAAGGTTATGATTATATCTTAATATTTTGTAAATATAACCTTGTCTATGTTACTTTCCCATGCCTACTCTCTTTGACTTTCAGAACAAATCGAGATATTACGTTCATGAGAGCGAAGCGCAGGAGGACAATGCAGTTGTGGAGGTTGCTCGCTTGGCTGAGGAGACGGCAGGGAACGCCTCTACAAGTTACCACTTTGACTACTATCCAGACCAACCATGGTGATCACCAAGCTAGGCAAAAGTCTAAGCTGGGGGGAGTAAATATTTCTCAGTGACATTATATTCATGTTGACACACTTCATACCAATTGTTGGTGTTCATCCTATTTCATGTATACCCATGTTAGTTTTTATTTTCTGCTTTCTTCTTGTGTGTTTGAAACACTTTGAAAATCCAAATATATTTATCACTTATTTTTAAGTTGTCTTTCTGGTTTAATTAGTTTGTAGTATTAAAATAAAACCCAAAAATATTTCCCTTGCATGTTCGGAGCTTTCCCATGTAAATAATTTTTATCGTTCTTGTTTTTCCTTGTTTATCTGCTTCCTTCATGAAAACCAAAAACTCCCAAAATATTCCAATGTGTTTCTATGAATTTCTTTTCTTTTGTTGAGTCATTAAAATGAGAAGATCATGATGAAACTGTTCAGTGGCTCTCATATGCATTGTTGTTGATCTAACAAAAGAGCCGATATTACCTTATCTTCTCCTTTGCATAATCTGCCTGGCAGATTCCAGCTTAGTCCACATCATACTTTTATTATTATTATCACATCATTCGGTCATGCAAGTGAGGAAATAATGGCAATATTTGGTGAAGTGATCGTGGCAAAGAAAGCTGGTATGAACTCTTCTTGTTTTCTGTTTTTGTAAATATGTGTAGCTCGTTCGATCTTGATTAAGTATATCATGAGTAAACATGTTTATGATGACAATTAGAGATTATAGTTTCTCATGCCATGCTTAAATATCTAGGATTGAATATTGATTTATCTTATGTTTCAACATGTATTAAAATGGTTATAATGTGGTATGGTAGTATGGTATTTCCCTCTGAGTAATTTGAGCAGCTTGACTTGGCCCATGTGCAAACATGTAGTTGATTCAAAACCAATGCAACCTTCATGATGTTTAAATTCAGAGTGTTTATATGCTACTCATGCTAATGATCAATGTTAATTATTCGCAATGCATGATTATGACCGTTTTCGCTCTCTGGCTGGTCACTTCTCAATCTATTGCTAGCCTTCACCAGTACTAAGCGGGGATGTTGTTTGTGCATCCAACATCTTAAATCCAAAGTTGTTCCACATGAGTCCACCATACATACCTATATGCAGTATTACCTTGCCATTCCAAATAAATTTTCTTGTGCCACCTCTAATATCAACTAAACATATGTTTTGTGCGCTCGTACTGCTCATTGAGTGACGAGGCAGTCAGTATCTTCCATACTAAGTGAGTTATTCTCAAGATGGACGTTTATTCGCCTGTCATTGCATGAGAGAGGTCGGCAAAAAGGATGCCCAGTCGTGCAAAATCAAAAATAATTGAACAAAACTCCTGGGACAATTGAAATGTCGGAGAGCATCCGTGGATTTGGCCAGCCATGGCTTGTGTACGTATGGTGGATGGGAGTAAACTTTACAATTCCGCCTGGGAACCGCCAATCATATGTTTAACATGGAAGATATTGAAATCCTTTGTCGTCACGTTGACAGGAAAAGCGCACCACCCAAAATTATAATATTAATTCTCTTTTAAACCTTAAGCTCTAATACCTCTACAAATTAATGCTTCCCTCTATGAAGGTCATGTCTATTTACTTTAATGTTAATTCTGAGTCATCATCTTCTTACTAAAAGCACCAGACTAGAGAGCACTATTGTCATTCTTATGCATTGAGTCTAGTTAATGTTGGATGTGAGCATGAATGGATCTTTTCTACCCTGGATTATAATGTTTAGTCGTTGCTTGAACCTCAGAGGTGCTCTGCATTTATGTTTTGCGGTCTCGTAAAGTGCTAGCGAAATACCATGTCATCATATTATACGATGATTGTTTTGACTATTTGTTAACATGTGAGATATTTTATTATTGTTTGCTAGTTGGTTATGTTGGGGAACGTTGCAAGGGAAACAAAAAATTTCCTATGCACACGCAAGATCTATCCATCGTGATGAGCATCTACAAGAGGGAGAGTGGATTTACATACCCTTGTAGATCGCTAAGCGGGAAGCATTAAGAAACGCGGTTGGTGTAGTCGAACGTCTTCGCGATCCAAATCATCGAGCATCTCGCGATCTCTTCACGATCCGTCCCGCGATCCAATCACGATCCGTCCCGCGAACTCATCACAATCTGTCCCGCGATCTCATCACGATCCGTCTTGCGATCTTGATCACGGTCCTTCCGATCTAGCGCCGAACGGACGACACCTCTGCGTTCAGCACACGTATAGCTCGATGATGATCTCTGCCTTCTTGATCTATCAACAGGGAGCATAGAGGTAGATGAGTTCTCTGGCGGCGCGACGGTGTTGCCGCGATGGTGGTGGAGCTATTCCAGCAGGGCTTCGCCTAAGCACCGCTGAAAACCGATCTAGAGGAGAAACTGTGATCTAGAGGAGAGGTAGCACGTGGCTATTAGGTTTTGCTTTTTTTCTCTAAATCCTCTAGTATATATAGGAGGGAGGGAGGGGAGGAGGCAGCTTCAAACCCTCAAGGTTTGGTCGAAATTGGAGGTGGAGGAGTCCTACTCCAATCCTATTAGGAGCAGGATTCCTCCTTTCCACTTGGAAACTCTTTCCACCTCTCCACCTTTGGATTTTTTTCCTTCTGAAACCACTCTAGCCGCATGGGACCTTAGAGGAGGCTTCGGCTAGCCCACCAGGGGCTGGTTTACCTCCTCCCATAGCCCATGTAGCCTCTAGGGTCGAAATACCTCTCCCGATGGTCCCCCGGTACACTACCGGCACTCCCGGTACACTACCGATGAGCCCGAAACTTTTCCGGCGACCAAAACAGGACTTCCTATATATCAATATTTACCTTTGGACCATTCCAAAGCTCCTCATAATGTCAGGTATCTCATACAGGGCTCCGAACAACCTTCGGTCACCACCATACATAACTCTATACTACCGAAACGTCAATGAACCTTAAGTGTGCAGACCCTGCGGGTTCGAAAACTATGTAGACATGACCGAGACACCTCTACGGTCAATAAACAATAGCGGGACCTAGATTCCCATATTGGTTCCTACATATTCTACGAAGATCTTTATCGGTCGAACCTCTATTTCAAGGATTCAGTTAATCCCGTATGATGTTCCCTTTGTTCTTCGGTATGTTACTTGCCCGAGATTCGATCGTCGGTATCTCCATACCTAGTTCAACCTCGTTACCAGCAAGTCTCTTTACTTGTTCCCGTAATACAAGATCCCATGGCTAACACTTAGTCACATTGCTTGCAAGGCTTATTGTGATGTTGTATTACCGTGTGGGCCCTGAGATACCTCTCCGTCACACGGAGTAACAAATCCCAGTATTGATCCATGCCAACCCAACAGACACCCTCGGAGATACCTGTAGAGTACCTTTATAGTCACCCAGTTAGGTTGTGACGTTTGATACACACAAGGCACTCCTCCGGTGTTAGTGAGTTGCATGATCTCATGGTTATAGGAACAAATACTTGACATGCACAAAGCAGTAGCAATAAACTGACAAGATCATATGCTACGTTTGTAGTTTGGGTCTTGTCCATCACATCATTCTCCTAATGATGTGATCCCGTAATCAAATTGCATCTCATGTCCATGGCTAGGAAACCTTAACCATCTTTTATCATCGAGCTAGTTCACTAGAAGCATACTAGGGACATGGTGTTGTCTATGTATCCACACATGTATCTGAGTTTCCGATCAATACAATTCTAGCATGGATAATAAACGATTATCATGAGCAAGGAAATATGATAATAACCAATTTATTATTGCCTCTAGGCAATATTTCCAACAGTCTCTCACTTGCACTAGAGTCAATAATCTAGTTCACATCACCATGTGATTCACATTGTTATGAATCTAACACCCAATGAGTTCTGGGGCTCGATCATGCCTTGCATGTGAGAGAGGTCTTTTAGTCAACGGGGCTGTGACATTCAGATCCGTGTGTACTTTGCAAATCTCTATGTCAAACTATAAATATTGCTACCACACTCCACTTGGAGCTATTCTAAATGGCTGCTCCACTATACGTATCCGGATTGCTACTAAGAGTCATCCGGATTGGTGTTAAATCTTGCATCGATGTAACTCTTTACGACGAACTCTTTATCACCTCCATAATCAAGAAACATTTCCTTAGTCTTTTAGTTACTAAGGATGATCTTGACCGCTATCCAGTGATCCACTCCTGGATCACTCTTGTACCCCTTGATGGACTCATGGCAAGGCACACATAGGTGCGGTACACAGCATGGCATACTATGCAGAGCCTATGGCTAAGGCATAGGGGACGACATTTGTCCTTTCTCTTTCTTCTGCCGTGGTCGAGCTTTGAGTCTCACTCAACTTCACACCTTACAAGGCAGGCGAGAACACTTCTCTCTGACCAATCCATTTTGAACTCTTTCAAAATCTTGTCAAGGTATGTACACATTCAAAGTCTCATCAAGCATCTTGATCTATCTCTATAGATCTTGATGCTCAACAATTAGGTAGCTTTATCCAGGTCTTCCTTTGAAAAACTCCTTTCAAACAACCCTTTATGCTTTCCAGAAATTCTACATCATTTCCAATCAACAATATGTCAACCACGTATGCTTATCAGAAACTCAATAGTGCTCCCACTCACTTTATTGTAAATACAAGTTTCTCATAAACTTTGTATAGACTCAAAAACTTTGATCACCTCATCAAAGTGTATATTCCAACTCCGAGATGCTTGCTTCAGTCCATAGAAGGATCACTGAAGCTTTCTCACCTTTTAGCATCCTTAGGACTGACAAAACCTTCTGGTTGTATCACATACAACTTTTCCTCAAGTAAATTGTTAGGAAACGATGTTTTGTCATCCATGTGCCAGATTTCATAATTGAAAAATGCAGCAACTGCTAACATAATTCCAACAGACTTTAGCATCACTACGAATGAGAAAGTCTCATGGCAGTCAACTCTTTGAACTTGTCGGAAACTTCTTTGTGACAAGTCGAGCTTTATAAATGGTGACATTTACCATCAGCGTGTGTCTTCATCTCAAAGGTCCAATTGTACTCGACAACCTGCCGTCCAACGAGCAAGTCTACCAAAGTCTATACTTGGTTTTCATACATGGATCCTTTCTCGGATTTCATGGCCTCTAACCATTTGTTGGAATCTGGGACCATCATGGCTTCTCCATATCTCGTAGGTTCATCATTGTCCAACAACATGACCTCCAAGATAGGGTTGTCGTACCACTCAGGAGCAGTACGCATCCTTGACGACCTACGAGGTTTGATAGTAACTTGATCTGAAGCTTCATGATCATCATCATTTACTTCCTCTTCAACTAACGTAGGTTTCACAGAAACATCTTTTTGTGCTGCGCTACTCTCTGGTTGAAACAAAGGTTCAACAACCTCATCAAGTTCTATCTTCCTCCCACTCAATTCTTTCAAGAGAAACTTTTTCTTGGGAAGGACCCATTTTAGCAACAAACACTTTATGCTTGGATCTAAGATAGAAGGTTCATCCAACTGTTCCTAGGGTAATCTATGAAGATGCATTTGTCTGCTTTGGGTTCGAGATCATTAGGTGAAAACATTTTTCCACACAAGCGTCGCAGCCCCAAACATTAAGAAATGACAGCTTAGGTTTGTATCAAACCATAATTCACACGGTGTCATCTCAACGGATTTAGATGGTGCCCTATTTAAAGTGAATGTTGTTGTCTCTAATGCATAACCCCAAAACTTTAGTAGCAAAACGATAAGAGACATCATAGCCCGCACCATATCCAATAGAGCACGACTATGACATTCGGACACACCATCACACTATGGTGTTCCAGGTGGCGTGAGTTGTGAAATGACTTTCACATTGTCTAAAGTTCTATGCCAAACTCGTAACTCAGATATTCACCTCCATGATCATATCACAGACATTTTTATCTTCTTGTCACGATGATCTTAAACTTCACTCTGAATTTGCTTGAACTTTTCAAATGATTCAGACTTGCGTTTCATTAAGTAAACATACACTATATCTACTCAAATCACCACTAAAGGTAAGAAAAAAACGACATCCACCGCATGCTACAAGACTCATTGGATTGCATACATCACTCATGTATCATTTCCAATAAATCACTTGTCCGCTCCATTAAACCGGAAAACGGGGTCCTTAGTCATCTTGCCCAAGAGGCATGGTTCGCATGTCTCAACCGATTCGAAATCGAATGAGTCCAAAGATTCATCAGCATGGAGTTTCTTCATGCGATTTTATACCAATATGACATTTAGCGGAAGTGCCACAAGTATGTGGTACTATCATTACTAACTTTGTATCTTTTGGCATCAATGTTATGAACATGTGTATTACTACGATCAAGATTAAACAAACCATTCTCACTGGGTGCGTGACCATTGAAGGTATTATTCATGTAAACAGAATAACCATTATTCTCTAACTTAAATGAATAACCGTGTTGCAATAAACACGATCTAATCACGTTCATTCTCAACGCAAACACCAAATAACATTTATTTCGGGTTTTCACTAATCCCGAAGGTAGAGAGAGCGTGCGATGTTGATCACATCAACCTTGGAAACATTTCCAACACACATCGTCACCTCACCCTTAGCTAGTTCTCCGTTTATTCCATAGCTTTTATTTCGAGTTACTAACATTTAGCAACCAAACCGGTATCCAATACCTACGTGCTACTAGGAGTACTAGCAAGGTACACATTAATAACACGTACATCAAATATACTTTTGTCGATGTTTGCCAGCCTTCTTATGTACCAAGTATCTAGGGTTGTTCTGCTTCAGCGACCGTTGTCCTCATAATAGAAGCACTTAGTCTCGGGTTTGGGTTCAACTTTGTGTTTCTTCATTGGAGTAGCAACTGACTTGCCATCCATGAAGTTTCCCTCCTTGCCCTTGCCCTTCTCGAAACTAGTGGTTTTACTAACCATCAACACTTGACGCTCCTTCTTGATTTCTACCTTCGCAGTGTCAAACATTGCGAACAGCTCAGGGATCATTATTTCTATCCCTGGCATTTTATAGTTCATCACCAAGTTCTAGTAGCTTAGTGACAGTGACTTGGAGAATTATATCAATCACTATCTTATCTGGAAGATCAACTCCCACTCGATTCAAGCGATTGTACCACCCACACAATCTGAGCACATGCTCGACGATTGAGCTATTCTCTTCCATCTTGCAAGCAAAGAATCTTGTTGGAGATCTCATATCTCACAACACGGGCACGAGCCTAAGATCCTAATTTCAGCTCTTAGAACATCTCATATGTCCCGTGACGTTCAAAATGTTTCGAAGCCTCAATTCTAAGCCGTAATGCATGACGCACTAAACTATCAAGTAGTCATCAGAATGTGCCTGTCAGATGTTCACAACATCTATAGACGACGCTAGAGGGGTTGGCGCACCGAGCGGTGCATTAAGGACATAAGCCTTCTGTTCAGCAATGAGGACAATCCTCAGATCACGGACCCAGTCCGCAATATTGCTACCATCATCTTTCAACTCTATTTCTCTAGGAACATATAAAAATACAAGGGAGCTAATGCGTGAGCTAGTAATCTACAACATAATTTGCAAAGACACTACTGACTATGTTCATGATAATGAGTTCAATTAATCATATTACTTAAGAACTCCCACTCAAATTGACATCCCTCCGGTCATTCGAGTGATACATGATCCAAATTCACCAACTCAAGTCTGATCATCACGTGAGTTGAGGTGGTTTCAATGGTGAACATCATCATGTTGATCATATCTACTATATGACTCATGTTCGACCTTTCGGTCTCTTGTGTTCCGAGGCCATGTCTGTACATGCTAGGCTTGTCAAGTTTAACCCGAGTGTTCTGCATGTGCAACACTGGCTTGCACCCGTTGTATGTTAACGTAGAGTCTATCACACCCAATCATCACGTGGTGTCTCGACACGATGAACTTTCGCAACGGTGCACACTCGGGGAGAACACAATTTATCTTGAAATTAAGTGAGGGATCACCTTATAATGCTACCGTCGTCCTAAGCAAGGTGCATAAAAGGATTAACATCACATGCAAATCATAAGTGACATGATATGGCCATGAACTTGTGCTTTTAATCTCCATCTTGAAAGCACCGGCATGATCTCCATCGTCACTGGCATGACACTATGATCTCCATCATCTTGATCTCCATGAACGTGTCGCCATCGGGGTTGTCGCGCCCACCATGCTTCTACTACTATTGCTACCATTTAGCGATAAAGTAAAGAATTACATAGCGCTTAATGATTGACACGCAGGTCATACAATAATTAAAGACAACCCTATGGCTCCTGCCGGTTGCCGTACTCGTCGACATGCAAGTCATGATATAATATACAACACATGATCATCTCATACATCACATATATCTCATCATGTAATTGGCCATATCACATCACAACATACCCTGCAAAAACAAGTTAGACATCCTCTAATTGTTGTTGCATGTTTTACGTGGCTGCTACGGGTATCTAGCAAGAACAATTGTCACCTACGCAAAACCACAATGGTGATACTTAAGTTGCTTTTCAACCTTCTCAAGGACCGCCTTTGTCAAATCCGGTCCAACTAAAGTAGGGGAAACAGACACCCGCCAGCCATATTTGTTCAACGAAGTTACACGTCAATCGATGGAACCGGTCTCTCGTAAACGTACGAGTAAGGTTAGTCCGGGCCGCTTCATCCCACAATACCGCTGAACCAAAACATGACCAATTGAGGAAGCAATAGCATCAATGCCCACAAACTCTTTGTGTTCTACTCGAGATCTCATCAACACATAGACCTAGCTCATGATGCCACTGTTGGGGAACGTTGCATGGGAAACAAAAAGTTTCCTACGCACACGCAAGATCTATCCATGGTGATGAGCATCTACGAGAGGGAGAGTGGATCTACATACCCTTGTAGATCGCTAAGCGGGAAGCGTTAAGAAACGCGGTTGGTGTAGTCAAACGTCTTCGCGATCCAAATCGTCGAGCATCCCGCGATCTCTTCACGATCCGTCCTGCGATCCAATCATGATTCGTCCAGCAAACTCATCATGATCTGTCCCACAATATCATCACGATCCGTCTCGCGATCTTGATCACGGTCCTTCCGATCTAGCGCCGAACGGACGGCACCTCCATGTTAAGCACACGTACAGCTCGATGATGATCTCCGCCTTCTTGATCCAGCAACAGGGAGTGGAGAGGTAGATGAGTTCTCCAGCAACGCGACGGTGTTTCCGCGATGGTGGTGGATCTATTCCAGCAGGGCTTCGCCTAAGCACCGCTGAAAACCGATCTAGAGGAGAAACTGTGATCTAGAGGAGAGGTAGCATGTGGCTATTAGGTTTTACTTTTTTCCTCTAAATACTATAGTATATATAGGAGGGAGGGAGGGGAGGAGGCAGCCTCAAACCCTCAAGGTTTGGTCGAAATTGGAGGTGGAGGAGTCCTACTCTAATCGTATTAGGACCAGGATTCCTCCTTTCCACTTGGAAACTCTTTCCACCTCTCCACCTTTGGATTTTTTTTCCTTCTCAAACCACTCCAGCCGCATGGGCCCTTAGAGGAGGCTTCGGCCAGCCCAATAGGGGCTGGTTTACCTCCTCCCACAGCCCATGTAGTCTCTAGGGTCGAAATACCTCTCCCGATGGTCCCCCGGTACACTACGGGCACTCCCGGTACACTACCGATGAGCCCGAAACTTTTCCGGCGACCAAAACAGGACTTCCTATATATCAATCTTTACCTATGGACCATTCCGGAGCTCCTCGTCATGTCTTGTATCTCATCCGGGACTCCGAACAACCTTCGGTCACCACCATACATAACTCTATACTACTGAAACGTCAACGAACCTTAAGTGTGCAGACCCTGCGGGTTCGAGAACTATGTAGACATGACCAAGATACCTCTACGGTCAATAACCAATAGCGGTACGTGGATGCCTATATTGGTTCCTACATATTCTACGAATATCTTTATCGGTCGAACCTCTATGTCAAGGATTTAGTTAATCCTGTATGATGTTCCCTTTGTTCTTCGGTATGTTACTTGCCCAAGATTCGATTGTCGGTATCTCCATACCTATTTCAACCTTGTTACCGACAAGTCTCTTTACTCGTTCCCATAATACAAGATCCCATGGCTAACACTTAGTCACATTGCTTGCAAGGCTTATTGTGATGTTGTATTACCGAGTGGGTCCTGAGATACCTCTCCGTCACACGGAGTAACAAATCCTAGTCTTGATCCATGCCAACCCAACAGACACCCTCGGAGATACCTGTAGAGTACCTTTATAGTCACCTAGTTAGGTTGCGACGTTTGATACACACAAGGCACTCCTCCGGTGTCAGTGAGTTGCATGATCTCATGGTTATAGGAACAAATACTTGACATGCAGAAAACAGTAGCAATAAACTGACAAGATCATATGCTACGTTTGTAGTTTGGGTCTTGTCCATCACATCATTCTCCTAATCATGTGATCTCGTTATCAAATGACATCTCATGTCCATGGCTAGGAAAGCTTAACCATCTTCGATCAACGAGCTAGTTCACTAGAGGCATACTAGGGACATGGTGTTGTCTATGTATCCACACATGTATTTGAGTTTCCGATCAATACAATTCTAGCTTGGATAATAAATGATTATCATGAGCAAGGAAATATGATAATAACCAATTTATTATTGCCTCTAGGGCATATTTCCAACAGGTTATGTATTGCTAGGAGTGAATATGATGTTTAATTGTTAACATGGATATGGTTATTTATGATTTATGTTGAAAACCTCAACACTAGCTAAGCAGAGGTATAACAACGAGAACAAAAGAGTTTGTAAAAGGTTTATTTATCACTTTCAGTTTATCAACTGAATTGCTTGAGGACAAGCAATGAGTTAATCTTGGGGGAGTTGATACGTCTCAAACGTATTTACTTTTCCAAACACTTTTGCTAATTTGCATGATTTGAATGAAACTAACTCGGATTGACGCTATTTTGAGCATAACTACCGTGGTGTTATTCTTGTGCGGAAATAAAAGTTCTTGGAATCGGAAGAAACTTTTTATGAATTATTTCTGGAATATGAAGAATTATGGAGCGAAGACCAGTCAGAGGGGGCTCCCTATGGGCCACAAGCCAACATGGCACACCCTATTAGCTTGTGGGGCCCACGTGGCTCCCCGACCCTAATTCCAGTCCTATAAATTCACATCTTCGAAGCAAAAATAGGGGAGAAGATTCCATCATGTTTTACGAGACGGAGCCGCCGCCACCTCCAGTTCTTCCTTGGGAGGGCTGATCTGGAGTCCGTGTGGGGCTCCGAAGAGGGGGATTCATCGCCATCATCATCACGAACCCTTCTTCATCAACACTGTTGATACGTCACCAACGTATCAATAATTTATGAAGTATTCATGTCATGTTTGCCTATGTTTACAATACTTTTATATGATTTTCATGCACTTTTATGATTTATTAAGAATGAACCCGGATTAGCACTCTTTTCAACAGAATTATCCTGGTGTTGTTTTTGTGCACAAAATAAGAGTTCTCAATCTCGCTCGAAACTTTTTTGTTTTTCTAGAGAAAATAAAATACCGGAGCGAAGAACCAGTGGAGGGGAGCCACTTTTGGGCCACAAGCCAACAGGGCGCGCCCTAATCACTTGTGGAGCCCACGTGGCTTCGGCTGACGTTATTCCAACACCGAAAATTCCTATAAATACATAACCCCCCGAAAGTTAACCTAGAACTTCCGCACCACTGTTGCAAGCCTATGTACGGAATAAAACTCATCTGGAGCCCTGCTCCGGCACATTGCCAGAGGGGGCAATCATCACTGGAGGCCATCTTCATCATCCCGCGGTGTCCATGACGAGGAGAGAGTAGTTCACCCTCGGGGCTGAGAGTATGTACCAGTAGCTACGTATTTGATCTCTCTCTCTCTCTCTCTTGTGTTCTTGAGATGTCATGATTTTAATGTATCACGGGCTTTGTTAATATAGTTCGATCATATGGTGTTCGTCCCTTGCTATCTTGATGTGATGAATTGAATCTTTCCCTTTCAGATTTTCATGTCGGATTGGATTTGAGATCACTTGATGTATGTCTTGCATGTGGATAACCGTGGTGACAAATGGGGTGTTCTATTGATTCACTTGATATATATGTTTTAGTACTCAACTTGCGGATTCTCGTGGTGACAATGGGGTAATCTGTTCATAGTGGTTGATACACATTCTTGTCCTACTTTCTCCAATAGAACTCTTGGGGTACTCTTTTAAGTTCTTTGTGTTGGATTGAATATGATCAACATGATATTGTTTGACACATGTCGTATAATTAACCCACGGATACTTGAGGTGTCATTGTAGTATCTAGGTGACATTAGGGTTAATTGATATGTATCACATGTATTATTTTTGTACGAACTCTAGGGAAGTTTGTGATACCTATAGGAATAGCTCAATAGATTGATCGGAAAGGATAACTTTGAGGTTGTTCTACTACCTACAACAATTTCATCTTATGTTCTCCACTAGTTATGAACTTTGAAGTGATTCTTTGTTGCACATTGAGGGGTGATCATATGATTCTATTATGTTACCATAGTTAAGAGATTGCACTAGTGAAAGTATGAGCCCTAGGCCTTATTTCCAAGCATCTATATAAACTTTTGCTCACTATTTGTTGATACTTCTCCAACGTATCTATAATTTTTGATGATGACATGCTATTATATTATTTGTTTTGGACGTTTTTATATGCATTAATATGTTATTTTATATTATTTTTGGGACTAACCTATTAATCTAGAGCCTAGTGCCAGTTTCTGTTTTTTCCTTGTTTTTGAGTTTTGCAGATATGGAATATTAAATGGAGTCCAAATGGAATAAAACGTTCGGAAGGAATTTTTTTGCAAGGAAACAAATCGATCAAGCTTGGAGTGCACGGCAGGGGACGTTCCAGGGAGCCACAAGCCTGCTAGGCACGAGCCCCCCTGGCCGCGCTTAGCAGGCTTGTCGCCTCCTGGCAGGTCTCCTAACCATAATACTTGTCCTATAAACTCCCAAATATCCCCCCAAAACCAAAAAGAGCCACGCAAATACTTTTCCACCGCCGGAAGCCCTCGTTCTCGGGAGAACCAATCTTGGAGCCTTTTACGATAATCTGTCAGAGGGGGTTTCGATCATGGAGGGCATCTACATCAACTCCATTGCCCCTCCAATGATGCGTGAGTATTCCACCATAGACCTACGGGTCCATAGCTAGTAGCTAGATGGATTCTTCTCTCTCTTTGATCTTCAATACCATGTTCTTCATGATCTTCATGGAGATCTATCCGATGTAATCCTCTTTTGTGGTGTGTTTGTCAAGATCCAATGAATTGTGAGTTTATGTTCAAATTATCCTTGAATCTTATTTGAATCTCCTCTGAATTCTTATTTGCATGATTTCATATACTTGCAAGTCTCTTCGAGTTATTGGTGTGATTTGGCCAACTAGATTGGTAATTCTTGCAATGGGAGAAGTGCTTGGTTTTGGGTTCAATCTTGCAGTGTCCTCACCCAGTGACATAGTAGGGGTAGCGAGGCACGTATTGTATTGTTGACATCAAGGGTAACAAGATGGGGTTTTCATCATATTTCTTGAGTTTGTCCCTCTACATCATGTCATCTTTCTTAATGCATTACTCTGTTCTTCATGAACTTAGTACTCTAGATGCACGCAAGAGTCGGTCGATGTCTGGAGTAATAGTAGTAGATGCAGAATCATTTCGGTCTACTTGACACGGGCGTGATGCCTATATGCATGATCATTGCCTTCGATAACTACATGATTATTCGCTTTTCTATCAATTGCTTGACGTTAATTTGTTTACCCACCATGATATTTGCCTTCAAGACAGAAGCCTCTCGTGAAAACTATGGCCCCCGGGTCTACTTTCCATAATATACTTTCAGATCTATAAACCAAAACTACCAAAAATACTTTGTTGCAATTTATTTACCTTTTACTTTCTGTTCTTGTTTACATCTATATCTACCGGATCTAATCCTTGCAAATAATCGTGAAGGGATTGACAACCCCTTTATAGCGTTGGGTGCAAGAGTTTGATTGTTTGTGTAGGTGAAACCATTGGTGACTTGCTTGTTCCTCCTACTGGATTGATACATTGGTTCTAAACAACTTAGGGAAATACTTATCTACTTCGCTGCATCACCCTTTCCTCTTCAAGGGAAAACCAACGCACGCTCAAGAGGTAGCATTTGCCACTTGCTACCTTGCTGTTTTTATATTTTCATATTATGAAAACCTATATATACTATCCATATTGCACTTATATCACAATCTCTTTGCCGAACTAGTGCACCTATACAATTTACCACTCTATTGGGTGTGTTGGGGACACAAGAGATTTCTTGTATTTGATTGTAGGGTTGTTTGAGAGAGACCATGTTCATCCTAAACCTCCCACGGATTGATAAACCTTAGGTCATCCACTTGAAGGAATGTAATATTCCAAATTTTGGGATGTTATAATAATCAACTATATGTTTTTCTTGCTTGAATTATAGGGAATAAAATGAGTTTCCCCTATGAAACTTTTGAACGAGAGGGAATAAAATGACTTTCCCCTTTGCTTTCGAATTCAATTTCATCCAATTCAAATCCTAGAGAGAATATGACATGACTTCTTCAAATAAATAATTGAAAATGGGGTTTGAAAACTATTTGAATTTTGTGGCCATTTGGAATTATTTTATAATTGAATTTTGGATCCGTTTCATTTCGGTAATCATTATTGCAGTTTTATATGAGGGAGAGGCATGAGCTAACATACTTTCCGTACTTGGATCATATCCATTTATGATTGGAAGTCTAGCAAGCATCCGCAACTACTAAAGATCATTAAGGTAAAACCCAAACATAGCATTAAACATCAAATCCCCTTTACTCCCATACTTAAACAGCCCCCTTACTTAGGTGTAAGCTTCTTTCACTCTAGCCACCCACTATAAGAGAATCATGAACGCAACACCCTCCAGCGTGAATGTTTCACATGTGCGCCTCACTGAAAGCACCTTAGGACAACACCAATATAAACCATGCAAATCAAATCAATCAGGATCATCAATCAACCCATAAGATAAAAATAAACTACTCAACCATCATACGATAGTCACACATCATTGGATAATAATATATAACATTAAGCACCATGTTCAACTAGGTGGTACAGCAGGATGCGTTAGAGTGGACCTCGTAGATAGATGAGGGAAGGTGATGGTGGTGGTGATGACGACGGCGAAGTTGTTGGTGTAGATCGTCGTCACGATGGATATCCAGGCGATGCTCCGACGCTAACGGGAGAGAGGGGGAGAGATCCCCCTCCTTCTTCTTCATTGCCCTCCTCCCTAGGTTGGAGAAGGGTTTCCCCTCTGGTCCATGGTCGCCATGGACCCCAGAGGGAGAGAGCCCCTCCGAGATTGGATCTCTCTCTTTGTTTCTCTCCTATTTTCGTGACTATTTTTGGACCCCTTCACCGTTTCTTAAATATCCGGAGATCTATAACTCTGATCGGGTTGAAAGTTTGAGGGGATTTTTATCGCGAAAATACCTTTCTTGCGCCAGAAGGAGAGCATCAACCGACTTAAGGGGGGGGTCACCAGCCATCTAGCCACCCCTAGGGCCGCGGCCGGTTGGCTTGTGCCTCCCTCGGGCACTGTTTTTCTTTGATCCCGACGCCCAAAATTCACATATATTCCAAAAAATCTCCATAAATTTTTATCACGTTTGGACTTCGTTTGATATGGAATTTCTATGAAACAAAAACACACAAAAAATAGGAACTGGCACTGGGCACTGGGTAAGTAAGTTAGTCCCAAAAATATTATAAAATGTTGCCAAAAGTATATGAAAGTTGTAGATTATTGTCATGAAGCAATCAAAAATTATAGATACGACGAAGACGTATCAGCATCCCCAATCTTAATTCCTGCTTGTCCTCGAGTAGGTAACTGATAAAAAGATAATTTTTCATGTGGAATGCTACCTAACATAATCTTGAACAAATGTCTAATCATGGCATGAATATTAAGATACAAGTGATTCAAGGCAACAATCTGAAAAAAAGACTTCCATACTCAGGTTTACTAGCAACAATCATGACATGCTCGGCGACTACAGACACGGACGAATCGGCAGGCAGCACGCCCTCAGGGGTTGGCTCTATGGACGTCGGCATCACCACATCCCCAAGGGCAGGAGAGGTCGCGTCAACGAGCATCGGGGGCTCAGGGGGCTTGGAGACGGGGGCCCGAGGGGTCGCTTCGCGAGCCCTCTCTTCTTCAGCGACAGGCGGCGGCATCTCGGCAAGGGCAGGCAGCGCGCCAGGAGTTGCCTTCAGCTTGACGCCCGCCTTCTTCTTCCTCATCTTCAACATGGCAACATTCCTGGTTACCAAGCGAGAGGAGGTCATCAATGCACAAGCCATAGACATGTGAACCAAGCCAAGTCGGGTCACTTACTCCTCGATGTCGACCCACTTCCTCTTCATCTCCATCTCGGCAACGACGGGGGCGCTCGAGCTCCCCATAGAGAGGGGGGCGTTGCACGGAGGAGCAGAGTCACTGACAGCCGAGGCGACCACGAAGGATATCGCCATGGTCCCGTCCTCGCCCACCTTGCCAGCGAGTGGCGTTTCGAGTGGGGGCAACGCCGGCGCCTCGATCGTCCTGTTGGCGGAGGCAGGACGCGCCAGAGGAGATTCGGCGCCACGCTTATGAGGAGTCGGCATGCACGCGGACCGCGTGGCACGAGGGGCTGGCCCCGGTCCCCTGGAGGCTGTAGTGGCACGCGAGGAGCCCGTAGCAGAAACTTCACCGACGTTGTCGCCATCTTCAAGCTCGTGCAGAAGGGTGCCCTGTGACGGGGGAGACGCCCTCGCTGGGCCGTCATCGGCGGTCCTCTCCGAGTCCTCCTCGCACGAGGTGTCATCAGAAGACACCACCACCGGACCAGGGCCCCGGGCTGGGAAGAGCCCCAGCTCGTTGAAGATAGGCATCACGGCAACTAGCTCAGCCCCGTTGTCGCGGCAGTACAGCGGATCGTGAGCCTCGGGAAGGTTGCCGGGGTCACCGCCGAGCAAGATCGCCACAACCCTGCTCACTTCCCTGAGAGATATGCGTGCGGACCGAAGCCTGAGATTGTCGCCACTGCCTTGATAGTCCCACAAGGGCCTAAATGGGCCTAAAAGGGCGCCAGGCGCTGCACCAAGAACTCCTTCACTATCATCCCACCAGTTAGCTTCTTGGCGCTGATATCATGGGTGCAGCGCTCCAGAACAGGCTCAGCCCAGGGGTCAGAAAGCTTCGTGAAACTCCATGTTGAAATCTTTTCCGGCAACCCCTCCGGCAGATCCAACCGAGGGTTGGTGCCCTTGAGATCCATAAGGACCCAGCGGTGCCTAAAGTTCTCCACCTTCTTCCCGGCCTTCAGAAGCATGTTGCCGCTCTGGACCGCGACGAAAGAGACACATGCCGACCGCTGGGCACCGTCGTGCAAGTGCAAGCTGAAGAAATGACGGAATAGAGCTACCGAAGGCCGCACGCCCACCAAGGCCTCGCAATAGAAGGCGAAGACGGACAAGAACAAGATAGAGTTGGGCTAGAGGTGAAGGGCCTGGATCCTGTAGTGGTCAAGAATGGCAGTGAAGAATGTGGAGAAGGGCGGAACGAGCCCGGCGAAGATGCTATGAAGGAAGAAGGGGTATACCACCTTGGATGATGTCTGCTTCACCGAGGAGCCACCCTAAATCAAGGTCCGCCCATTCTCGTTGGACCCATCCACCGTCCACGAGAGCACGGGGCGGAGGTCCTCGTCCTTGGCGATGGTAGACCCCAAGAGCGCTGGCAAGACGAGAGCGGAGGCAGAGCCCTACGCCTCTGGCTTTTGCTTGTCGGCGAGAGCCATCGCAGAGCTAGCGGGGCCGGAGCAACAAGGAAGAAGATGGAGCGGCGCTGGATCTGGGGAGGCGCCTGCGAGAGTGGGAGACCAGGGAAGCAAGAGCAAGTGCGCAGAAAGGGAAAGCAATAATGGTCAAATGCTAGAAGTCCGGCTCCTGGCTAGTTGAGCGGAGGCTAAAGGGGTGAGAGGCACCTGACATCAGCCGCACAAGACATGCCAGACCTCGCCCATAGGCAAATGGGGCCCACAATGCTCCTGGCCGCCATTAGGGCTCCCCCCCCCCCCCGAGGACAGCCCGAGCATGTTGTGGGCCCGGGGCTAATGTCGGCGTTCTAGGAATGGGGGTACCCAGACGTGCCTACCTGCGGCCCATGGCATGGCCCACCTCATTGGCCAAACGCAGAAGGGCGGGGCTCCATTTAAGACAAGGCCCTCGCGAGGGCCCCCGCCTCGCGAGGAAGAACAGCGACAAGACCCGCGAAGGATGGGCCTCCTCAGGACCCCTCTGGAGCGGCGGAGTTTCCTATGCAAGGCCCGACCTCAGGAGTCAAGGATGACGCACGAAAGGATAGGCGGGTGCTAGTGTGCCAGGCGGCGCAGTTTCCCCTTTGGCGCAAAGGAAGCAAGGACAGGCGTGGGTTCCCAAAGAGCCCCCCAAAGGTTTCCATTCCGGTGCAAGAAGACCCCAACCACCCGCCCTGTAGGGCGGATGTCATCGCTGAGCTCGTCCCTGTGCTGTTGACAGCCACTTTGCAGGCGAAGACCGCCTTTGGGCAGGGTGAGCACCAACCCCTATCCCCCTTCAAAATTGGCCGTTGTGGGATCCCTTCCCGCCATTGTGATAAGGTAAGAGGACCCAGGACACCGCTATATATAGAGCATAGGTTGCACCATAGAGAGGGACCCGGAACCCCCCGACCGATCCGACCCAACACTTAGTCACTCCATACACCACCACGAGACAGCTAGACAAGAACACATCTTCAGCGCCCTCACGAGGCTCAAGCGCATTGTACTAGTTAATCCACCCAAACCTCCATGAGAGGTAATCCACCAATGCAGGAGTAGGGTATTATGCTTCGCAGTGGCCCAAACCTAGGCAAAATGTCGTGTCCATCTTCTTCCTTGCCATCGTGCGAGTTTGTCATTGCATTCATCGAGTAGCGAGCTAGGTCGGGTGAGGCTGCAGGAGATCTTCGCACACGCCCCTGTGTTCGAATCTTAAGGGTTTAGCGGAGCCCGAAATCCGACACCTCCGGCTTACATAGATGTCGGGGGTGTCCTTGGCTTACACATGGTCGATTACATGCCGAAGAGATAACATGCCTAACTACATCTTATAACTTGGAGAACATGTCATGACTCCTCAAAGCTTCCGTCTGGCGCAGGTGGTCTTCGATCATCTAATGCCTGCCTTGCTGCCCATACAGTCCGGCCCATAAATAATGGGTCGGCTATCTGAGGACCCTTTAATCCAGGACTCCCTCAGTAGCCCCCGGACTGGCCTTCAACGCTGATATATATTCGGTCGATCTCTTCACGTCGTCAACTTTGGCTTGAAGGTCAGTACCTCATCCTTCTTCGTCGACCAGTCTTCGATAAGATCCCAAGGGTCGCGGGAGCGGGTTTATTACAATAACTGCATGAGTTCCTCGACTTTTGCATGTCGTGGGGAGGTGAGTGGCCAGCGATTTTAACAATCTTACCCCTCCGCAACGGAGGCACCAACCCATTTAATCAAAAAAATCATGGTTCAGACCACATCTTCTTCTTCCCTCTCGTCAAAAACTCCTAGCAGAAGCTCGACGCAAAACATGGCTAACGCTCCCAGCTCCTCAGCAGGCCCTTACAGCCTACGCCCAGGGGACTATACCAGCTGCTCCATCACACTCCTGTGGCTCCGTAATATGGAGACCCAGGGATATCTTCCATCATCAGATCTGGAGGCAACCCGCGCGGGTCTGCTCTCTTATGGTGACGAGGTTTTCGATGAGCGCTTCCCTAATCCAAACAAGGGGGGCGCGTCTGCTTCGTCCCCTTCCTCCTCCGGGGCCTTGGGTTTCCAATCCACCCATTCCTGAGGAGGTTACTGGAGTTCTACGGGATCCAACTCCACCATCTCACCCCAGGATAAATTCTACACATCTCGGGCTTTGTCACCCTCTGCGAGATGTTCTTAGGGTGCGAAGCCCATTTCGATTTGTGGAGGAAATACTTCTGCCTCGTCCCACGAACTCGGGACAAGACAATCTTAGAGGTTGGCGGGGCCGAAGTATGCCGCATAGCGAGAACGGGGTATCCGGCTGGCGCACCGAGGAAATCCGAAGAATGGACCTCGGAGTGGTTCTCTATTGAAGATGTCCCCCTATTCGAGCCAACTCGAACAGGTCTGCCCGAATACTCCGACCTCCTCCCGAAGAAAAGGTATAATTGGCGACCCAAGAGCTCATCTCAGGAGCAAAGTGTCGAGGTGCAACGCCTGGCCGCATAGGTGCAGATGCTTTCCCACCACCGACTGACCATGATTGATGTCATGGCTGCCGCTATCTCCTGGTGCGTGCAACCCCTCCAACAGAGGGTACACCCCTTATGGCGGTACAACAGGACAAGCGATGCCATGCTCTCCCGAAAACTAGGCCCCGCCAATCCAACAGCGTTGGCCGCCGCACTTGCCGACATGTACAAAGGAGAGCAAGAACACTTCATTCGGCGGTCAACCAATGAAGGGTATTCGGCCCACAATCCCATCGAACAGGTAATCCTTTGTTTTTTTTAATCATGAAATAGTTTGGGGCTTCATTCCGCACTCTATTTGACTGAGGCCTTGGCGTGAACAGGAATGGAGGAGCTTCGTCGAGACAGTCAGCTGTCCGGCTCCTCAGCGCGAGAACCATTGATGTGACAATGATCCGGGCTTCAACGAGGACCAGCATCTTCTCCTTGACTTCAAAAATGGAGTCTATTACCAGGACAGCATCGTCCAGACCCCGGTGTCTATCATAATTGATTACCCCGAGTCATTCTCCATTCCATCCGCGGGCGAGAAGAAAAGTTCCTCCTGTAAGAGGTCTGCTACCAAGAGCACCCCAGACGTGCCGGTCCCGACCACCAAGCGCCGCCGATCAGCGTGCCATGCGCCAGCAGCCAAAGCCGCGAGCGAGTTAGAGGCCCACCGGGACCCCGCAAAGGAGCCGTACATGGGGACGAATCCACCCATCCACTCATCCTGAAGGTACATTGTTCGGATATACACTTTATCATTATAGTCAGTAGAATCTCATAGCTGCTCGATTTATACCTAGGCGAAACACCCAATCCTCTCCTACCGAGGGGGCTGCCCGGGTGTCAAGAGACTCCTGAAGCTCCCAGGCCACGACCCATGCGGCTTCCGCTATGAAAGCCCCCATGGCCAATCCGGTGCCCGCCAAATCTGGTGACGGAGTATCCGTCACCAAATCGGAGGTGGAGAGTGCCATGCATCATCAGCACCGATGGGAGACCATGCGGCACCCAATTTTCTCCGACCAAGAGTTTGGCGCCCTACGCTCGATGGATGCACACCTCGGGGCCGCCCGAGCTGGATTCGGTGAAGCTATGAAGCTGATAACAACCAATATTCAAGTAAGAGATTGGATTTTATAGAATCCGAATACATGTGTAAGCCTAGTACTCCCCGAGCCTTAATTTGATTTAGAATAAACGAATTAAGGATCTCCACACTGTTTAACTGCTGACGCATGCCTCAAAGCAACAGTCCGAGCAATTGGCCAAGGCCCTCGAGGAGAGCCGCACGGAAGTGCAGTCCGTGAAGGCCGAACTAGCACGGGTGAAGAACTTCACGTGAGAGTCCCATGGTGAATATGCTTTTACCGCTGATCTTTTTACATCACCGTGCCTGACATATGGATCCCGTGTAGCAGCCGAATCAATAGGACATATCAAAAGGCAGCTGGAAGAAGCCCGGGATTCTCAAAGGTATGTGGAATCCTAGCATCAGGCTGGCTACCTTGTTATACAAAAACAGGCTGAGGAAATAAAGAATTTAAAGACTCAATTGGCCCAAGATCAGGAAGAGAATTGAAAGCTTCAGAGGGGTGTATTCGATAAGTACAATTCCGCTATGAGTATGTATTTCCAATGTAGGGAATGATAGTAATCACGCTTGTTATCTTATGTGCAGGTCTCCTGTCTCGACAGCCTGAAGAGGAGATCGAATCATACCAAGGGGACCTGCTGAAGGAGCTGACCTCTCTCCATAAGCGCGTGCAAAAAGCGATGAAAGGGGTGGTGAAGGCACTATGGCCCACCGAACAGCCACCTGAAGGGCTAGCCGCACTTGTGGATCGATTTAGGGGGGCTCGGGATATGTTCGGGCTGTGGAAGACTTTGGCCTGCCGCGACGGAGCACGAGAGGCGTGGGCAAAGGTCAAGACCCGCTTCATCGAACTTAACCCCGAGCATATGGCGCGGGTTGGTCCTATGGGATCAGATGGAAAAGAAGTGCCACTCCACTTGGTATATGACTAGGTGATGCCAGTCACCCATCTTTCGCAAGCAGACTGCCCCCTCAACACAATAATTGATGATCTCAATCAGCAGCTGCATATGTAATTTATATATACATGTGTAAAACAATCTATGTTGTAAACTTTGTCTTAACCGGCCATCAGCTTCTCCCTCCCATGCGAAGAGCTCGGGATTGTTCCTCCTTATTATTCCTTCGCCAAAGAGCAAACTGTATTCGGGGAACCAGGCAATCCAGCCATGTGGTGCGAACAAACAGAAAGCACACATAAAGATATGTTATATTACAACATAGCATAAGGAACATCTTCTGATGAAAATAGTACCTCTATCGATACCTTTCGACGGGGTTCTACGAAGAGCGTAGATAGGAATCCGCATACTTGCAGTATGCGACTAAGTGTCCTTTGGGAATAAAAGTCCCAAACAACGGAAATAGCAACTAGAACCATATAAGGTGTTTCCGTCATAGCCGACCAATTGTCTACGTATGATAGCTACCTTTTGGCTTTGCCCGTCTAAGGTACGTGTCTGTATGACCCGGTCGTAACAATCACAGAGGTGCTCCCTTTACTCTCTAGCCGAACAATCGGGAACGTAGAGAGTAACCACAGGAGCGAGGCAACCCAGCTTGGCAAAGTCTTAGTTCGAATTGATGCATATGATGGCTAAAACACGACAAAAGAAACATGCGCGCCCGGTAAGTATGAGAAAATATTGGCTATTGAAAGAAGCCCCCACGTGTTGTGTTCGGATTTAACACTTTATGGTGTATGCCGATTATCTGTAGTACAAGATTGGTTTAGCCGAACATAGGGTAGGAAAAGAAAGTGTCCCTATCGAATAGCAAAGTGGGAAAGGAAGAGGAAAACAAGGCAAAGAATAATGGAAAGGAAAAAATGTAGGGGAGTTTAGACGACACCGGTTTATCTATAGAAGTGCCAAAGACGAGCTACGTTCCATGGGTTTGGTTCAATGCGGTTATCGGATGGACTCGCAAACGATAGGCCCCTCCCGCGAGCACTTCGTCAATGATGAAAGGACCCTCCCATTTGGGGTTGAGTTTGTGCTTCTGTTTCTCCGAGAGCCGTAGGACGAGTTCTCCTATGTTGTATGCTTTTGCCCTGACCTCCCTACTTTGGTACCGCCGAGCTTGTTGTTGATAAAGAGTGGATCGGGCCAGAGCTATGTCCCCCTCCCCCTCCAAGGCATCCAAGTCGTCCTGCCGATCTAACTCGGCCTCCTTTTCCTCGTTCATGCGCACTCTTGGTGCGTCGTTGATAATATCGTAGGGAAGGACTGTCTCTGCCCCATAGACCATAAAAACGGTGTGTAACCCGTTGATCTGTTCGGGGTGGTACCCAGGCCCCATAGAATGGAGTCGAGTTCCTCCACCCAATGACAGTTGGACTCATGAAGAGATCGGACCAAACATGGCTTGATGTCGCTCATAATGAGACTGTTTGCTCGCTCGACCTGTCCATTGGTCTGCAGATGATAGGCCGACGCATAATCAAGCTGTATGCCCATTTTTGTGCACCAATCCTTGACCTCTTGGGCCGTGAAGTTGGATCCATTATCCGTTATTATACTATGTGGGACACCATAACAGCGTACTACGCTTGATATAAATTCAGTCACTGGTCCGGATTTAGCCGATTTAACAGGCTTTGCTTCTATCCATTTGGCAAACTTGTCAACCATGACCAATAGGTATTTATTTTTCTTGGTTCCCCCTTTGAGGGGTCCGACCATGTCCAGCCCCCAGACCGCAAAAGGCCAGGTGATCGGAATAGTCCGAAGAGCTGTTGGGGGCATGTGACTTTGATTTGTGAAGAGTTTACACCCAATGCAATGTTGAACAAGTGACTGGGCATCCGTCCGAGCTGTAGGCCAAAAGAAACCGGCTCGGAAGGCCTTGCCGACAAGGGATCTTGCCGCAGCGTGATGCCCGCCCATGCCTGCATGGATTTCGGCAAGGAGCTCCCATCCTTCTTCCTTGGATATACACATGTGTCATACTCCAGTGGTGCTTTTCTTGTATAACTCACCCTTGTGTACTTTGTAGGCCTTGGATGGCCGAATTATTCGCCGCGCCTCAGTTTGATCATCGGGGAGTTCCTTGTGAAGGAGGTACGCGAGGAAGGGCTTTGTCCATGGCGCAATTGCTGCCATTACCTCATGAGCCGAGGGCGACTCATTCATCGTCGAGCTGCCAATAATGTCGTCATCTTGTTTGTTTATAGGGGGAACAACTTCGTCCACCGTATTCAGACCGGCGCCATTTGCGTCGTCCTGCCACACTACAGAGGGCTTGAAGAGCTGCTCCAGGAAGGTGTTTCTCACGATGGGATCGCGCTTGCCTCCCATACGGGCCAGTATATCGGCGACTTGGTTGTTGTCTCGAGCGACGTGGTGGAATTCCAACCCCTCGAACCGAGCAGATATCTTGAGGACGATGTTTCTATATGCAGCCATCTTTGGATTTTTGGCGTTGAACTCACCGTTAATTTTGGATATGGCCAGGTTTGAGTCTCCTGGTACCTCTAGCCGTCGTATGCCCATTGACACCGCCATCCGAAGACCATGAAGAAGAGCTTCATATTCGGCGGCATTGTTGGAGTCGACATACATGATTTGCAACACGTATCTTATGTTGTCCCCTGTGGGGGATGTGAGGATAACTCCAGCCCCCATACTAGCCAAGGTCTTGGATCCATCAAAGTACATTGTCCAATGGGAGTATGCACTATACTCTTTGGGGAGAACGGCCTCTGCCCATTCAACCAAGAAGTCTGCCAGTACCTGAGATTTAATGGCGCGGCGTGGCTTGTAGGTTATTTCAAAGGGAAGGAGCTCGATTTCTGAGTTGGCTATGCGATCGGTGGCGTCCGTGTTGTTGATTATATCATTCAGGGGGGCT
Source organism: Hordeum marinum (assembly GCA_022496015.1). Lineage (NCBI taxonomy): Eukaryota > Viridiplantae > Streptophyta > Magnoliopsida > Poales > Poaceae > Hordeum > Hordeum marinum. The sequence goes on from CM039674.1 coordinate 332,279,485, forward strand.
TCCGATGCCACCGTTACCGCCACTCTTGGAAGTAGTGTCTGAGTTTCCTCGATATCATGAATACTGTATAGGCTATTTTTTGATAATGTGGGTATCTTGACTTGCATTGTGTTAGCACCTCTGACATCTAATATACTGGCTTCTGAGTCTGGAATTTACGTCCCACCTCATCTCGTTCGACGACGAGCACCGCACTGACGACTTTGTTGGTGGCCAATATGTATAGCGCTTGGTGTTGTGAGTATGGGGATGGTTGTCAGTAGTGTTTTGATTTCTTCCAACGCAGTCACTGCTTCATCGGTCCATTCGAAATTGTTGGTCTGTTTCTGCAGCTTATAGAGTGGCAAAGCTTTTTCTCTAAGGCGAGAGATAAAGCGGCTTAACGCGGCCGTGCACCTAGCTAGCTTCTCGACATGCTTCAGCTCCGTGGGGATTTCAAGTTCTGATAGAGCACTGATTTTAGCTGGATTTACCTATATTCCTCTATGGGAGACGATGAATTCAAGCAGCTTACCAGAGGGAACTCCGAATACACATTTTTTTTGCATTGAGCCGTATATCATATTCGCACAAATTAGCGAAAGTTTGACGTAGGTCGTCGATCAACTGATCGACGTGTTTGGTTTTGATTACCACATCATCCATGTATGCCTCAACGGTCTTTCCGACCTGTGTAGCGAGGCAGGTTTGGATCATGCATTGGTATGTGGCCCCGGTGTTTTTTAGCCCGAAGGGCATCGTGTTGAAGCAAAATGGCCCGTAGGGGTGGGATGAATGCAGTAGCCGCTTGATCGGATTCCTTCATTTTAATTTGATGGTATCCAGAGTAAGCGTCGAGGAAACACAACAAATTGTGTCCGGCTGTGGCATCAATGATCTGGTTTATGCATGGTGAGGGGAAAGGGTCCTTGGGGCATGCTTTGTTGAGGTCTTTGAAATCGACACACAACCGGCAGGACTTGTCTTTCTTAGGTACCATCACCAGGTTTGCTAGCCACTCGGGGTGTTTAATATCCTGAATAAATCCGGCCTCGAGAAATTTGGCTAATTCTTCACCCATGGCTTGCCGTTTGGGCTCGGAGAAGCGGCGTAGGGTCTGTTTCACAGGCTCAAAGCCTGGAATAATGTTCAAGCTGTGTTCGGCGAGCCGACGTGGGATTCCAGGCATATAGGAAGGATGCCAAGCGAAAATGTCCCAATTTTCGTGGAGGAAATTCCACAACGCTTCGTCCATAAGGGGATCGAGCTGGGCTCAGATGGACGTTGTTTTATTGGGGTCCATTGGATGCACCTAAAATTTGATGATTTCCTCTGTGGGTTTAAAGGACGTGGACTTGGGCCTTTTGCTGAGGATCACATCGTCCCTATTAACTATCGACCGTAGGGCGGTCAACTCCTCAGCGGCAAAAGTTTACACTAATGCCTCGAGGGCGAGCGCTGTCGTTTTGTTTTCAGCCCGAAGGGCTATATTCGGATCACTGGCGATCGTGATCACTCCATTTGGTCTTGGCATTCTGAATTTCATGTACCTGTAATGGGGTATAGCCTGGAACTTTGCAAAGGCATCATGTCCCAATAGGGTGTGATAGCCACTAGGGAAGGGGACGATGTGGAAGAGAAGTTCTTCGGATCTGTAATTTTCGGGCATGCCAAACACAACGTCCAGGATGATACATTCAGAACAACGTGCCTCTTTCCCTGGGATAATTCCCAGAAGGTTGTGTTGCTATGTTCGATGTGAGATCGGTCGAGCTTCATTTTTTCCAAAGTGGACTCGTATATGAGGTTAAGACCACTGCGACCGTCCATTAGCACTTTATGTAGCCTGTATCCATCGATGATGGGATTCAAGACTAGAGCGGACGGTGAATGGCCAGGAAGGATGGTCGGCTGGTCAGTGTCTCCAAAAGTAATTGGAACGTCTGCCCATGGGCTAGTAGTTGCCACGTGGTAAACTTGCTCGTACTCCCTAAGAGCTCTTTTACGCTTGCTCCTCGAGGGGAAGATCTCATAGACTATCAGCACTTCATTGTTAAATTTGGGTGGCAAAGGAGAGTGCCTGTTCGATGGAGGTGTGTCGAGGATGGCCTCGCCACTTTTTGCGACTTGTCTGACAACCCAGCAAGCTCGAAGGCTATGTGTAGGATTTGTGTTTAATGAGACGGAATGAATGGGGCATGTTTTATCAAAAAGTCCATTGAGGACGGTGCCGGTCCCGGAAAGGGACTTGTTTCTTTTTTCTACGGGTTCATACCTGGCAGGCTGATTTGGAGGTATCCTCTTTTTCCGAGCTCCTCTAGGGTGTTCAGATAAAATTGGTTTCGAGAACAACCGTTTGGATTGCCAGACACTCTCCATGGCACAATACTTCTATACCAGTTCAGACAATTCCGAAAATTCGCTTATGCATCGGCGGGCCAGGGTGTTAAGAATCCCTTCATCATGGCAATTGCGAATGAAAATTGCCATTACATTTTGGTCACTAAGACCTTTTACTCTGCTCCTAGCAAGTCGGAGTCTTGCCAAAAAGTGGTGGACTAATTCTCCTTGTCTTTGCTTGATATCCCAAAAATCCGAAGATATGGGATTTGGCGCGGTACTTGGATAATCGTCTTGGGCGGTGTGTGAGAAAAAAATTGGTTCCCTGTCGCAACGAGTGGTCAGAATTGCAGTTTCCCGATTGTGCGACGGATCCTGGACCAGTGACAATCCGGCTTTAAAGCAATTGTCCCCCTCTGATTCACTGACGAGGTCTTGGAGATCGTGGACGGGGGTATAGACGGTTTTCAATTTCGGTTGTCAAGCAGAATCCGCGGTCGGACACTCGATGGTAGTGACAAGGTGGGTCACCGGAGGGACATGAATTTCCTTGTCATCGGGTCTGATACCAAGCCAATCATAGATCGGAACCTGGTCACCCGATATACGCATAGCTTCGATCCGATCGAACGACTGGTTTAAGAACGAGGCGATGACAGGATATGTGTCGCCGATACGAGTGGATTCGTCAAGCGGTGTGACGGTTCCAGAGTTATGTCGAAGCTGATCTGTGTTCCGTTCCACCATGGGACCTGATGTATTGGACGTGAAAGCATCCGGACTTACAGGTTTTTCTTCGAAGGTTGAGGGTTCCACTGGAGCAAGTGTTCCCCGTGAATCAGCCATGAACTTTAGGGTTCCGAACTTGATACTCTGATTGGGGGGAACCTTCCGATCTGGCCATGACAGCCGACTGGGCCGGCATGCGACAAGATGTCGTTGCCGATGAAACTCTGATCGGGGGCGAGAGTCCCCTCCATACAGATCTCGCTACTTGCGACGGGGCAAGCCATCGATTCCTTCGGCACTCATAGAGGAACTCTCAATGAAAGCACCAATGTCGGTGTCAAAACCAGCGAATATCGCATAGGGGGTCCCGAATCGTGAGACTAGGATTGAAGATAACAGGAGACGGAGGGGGCACGAGTTTACCCAGCTTTGGCCCCTCCAATGGAGGTAATACCCTACGTCCTACTTGATTGTATTGATAGTGTAAGGGGTTACAGAGTTGATCTACCTCAAGATCGTATGTCTAACCCTAGATGAGTTGTTCCCTCCCTATGCAATAAAACCCTCCGGCTTATATATATGCCAGGGGTGTCCTTGGCTTACACATGGTCGGTTACATGCCGAAGAGATAACATGCCTAACTACAACTAATAACTTAGAGAACACTCCATGACTTCTCGAAGCTTCCGTCTGTAGCAGGTGGTCTTCGATCATCCGATGCCTTCCTTGTGTCCCATACAGTCCGGCCCATGAATAATGGGTCAGCTATCCGAGGAACCCTTAATCTAGGACTCGCTCAACCGTTCTTGTCATTCTCCGTTTCGAGTCCAACCACACACGCATGCGTCCACGGCATCGATAAAATGTTGTTTTTAAAAGTGCATATAAAATATTCTTGGAATGGGACGAAAGTTGGCGTGCGGTCTTGTTTTATTGTAGGTAGACCGCGTGCCAAATTTTGTCGCAATCAGAGGTTGTTTAATACCCGAACGGTCAATTGCAGTAGCGCCGTAATCGGTTTGTATTGTCGGATGTTTTTTCGGTTTTAAAAACATATCCCCGGATTCCATCCACTCCCTCTCATTCCCACCAAGCCCCTCTACACAACCCATCGCAGCCCGCTACCACCTAGCCTAAGCCCCTCCGCCCGGAGCCTTCCGATCGTGATCGTACGGTCTAAAAACGGACTAAAACCTCCTAACCCTAGCTCTCTTTCTATATATAGACTTGCTCCCTCTCCAAAAATGGTCTCCCGTAGCCCCTGCCTCGAAATCCTTGCTGTCCTAGCCTCCTACCACCTCCTAGCAGCTGTCGTTCCTCATGTTCCGTGTCGGACCAGCCCACCCGCCACCACTTGGAGCGCCGCAAGCCAGCCAGCCGCCACCGTGTCGCCACCCTCCACCCAACCCGTGCATGCCACATCACCCCCCAGACTCCAGCCTCCACCACGACATGCCAATGTCCATCCAGAGCCCTCCTGGGCCCGGATCTGGGGCCGTTCACGGCCACAGGAGACCTGCTCCTCCAGAGATCCTCCCCGCTACCCATGGCGCCTAACCCTGCCACCTTGCCGTCAATGGTCGCTGGACCTCGCCGGCTGTAGCGCCCTCGTGTGTCGGATCCCAAGCCATAGGCCAGTGATACTTCTCCAATGCATCTATAATTTTTGATTGTTCCATGTTGTTATATTATAAATCTTGGATGTTTTACAATCATTTTATAGCAACTTATATCATTTTCGGGGACTAACCTATTGACATAGTGCCAAGTGCCAGTTGCTATTTTTTGCTCGTTTTTTTATTCGCAGAAAATCAGTACCAAACAAAGCCCAAACGCCATGAAAAATTTTGGAGAATTTTTTGGGCCAGAAGACATCCAATGGGCCAGAGAAGTGCCAGACAGGAGGGCCGAGGAGAGCACAAGACACAAGGGCGCGCCAGAGGCCCCAGGTGCGCCCTGGTGGGTTGTGCCCACCTCGGGACGCCTCTCCACTACCTATCATCTCTATAAATACCCAAATATTCAGAAAACCCTAGGGGAGTCGACGAACACAATTCCAGCCGCTGCAACTTCCAGAACCATGAGATCCAATCTAACGCCATCACGGAGGGGTGTGTTGTCTTCATGGGTGCCTCTCCGATGATGCGTGAGTAGTCCACCATAGACCTACAAGTCCATAGGCAGTATCTAGATGGCTTCCTCTCTCTCTCTCTCTCTCTTGATTCTCAATACAATGGTCTCTTGGAGATCTATTTGATGTAATGACTTTCTGCGGTGTGTTTGTTGGGATCTGATGAATTTTGAGTTCATGATTAGTTTCTATCCATGAATATGATTTGAGTATTCTTTTATATCTTATTTGCATGATTACTTATAGCCTTGTATTTCTTCTTCAAATCTTTGGTTTAGTTAGGCCAACTAGATCGATTTTTCTTGCCATGGGAAGACGTGCTTTGTGATGGGTTCGATCTTGTTGTGTCCTTTCCCAGTGACAGAAGGGGAAGCAAGGCACACATGTATCATTGACATTAAGGATAACAAGATGGGGTCTATTCCTACATGAATAGACCTTGTCTACATCATGTCACCTTTCTTATTGCATTACTCCATTTTCCCATGAACTTAATACACTAGATGCATGCTAGATAGTGGTCGATGTGTGGAGTAATAGTAGTAGATGTAGAATCGTTTCGGTCTACTTATCTTGGATGTGATGCCTATATAATGATCACTGCCTTGGATATCATCATGATTATTTGATCTTCTATCAATTGCCCAATAGTAATTTGTTCGCCCATCGTGTGCTATACTCATGAGAGAAGCCACTAGTGAAACCTACGGCCCCGGGTCTGCTTTTCCAACATATTGCTTTGCGATCTATCTTTTTGCCATGTTTGTTTTCATATCTATTAATCCAAAAACCCAAAAATATGTTGTTGCACTTTTTGTTTACTTCTGGTTTTTGTGTTCTTGTGAGATCTATTTGCCAACCCTATTACAATCTAATTTATCTTTTTATCGTTGAGAGCTTGACAACCTCTCTTATGCGTCGGGTTGCAAGTATTTGTTCTTTGTGTGCAGGTGTTGCTTACATAGTTGCTCGATATTCCTCCATGGATTGATACCTTGGTTTCTTAACTGAGGGAAATACTTACCATAGTTGTATTTCATCATCCCTTCCGCTTTGGGGAAATACTGACGCAATTTCAAGTCACGTCAGCCAGCGCCATCGGCTCATTCCTTTTCTCCGGTCTCTCCCATCCCTTGCTTCCATCCCCTTGCTCCCTCTAGTTCCTCCTCGTCTCTGCTCTTGGCAGGAAACCCCACCACCATGAATGACCTCTCGCAGCTCAATCTCGACGCGTCGGCTTGGTTCCTAGACGGATCCATGTCGGAGACTGTCTGTTTAAAAGTTTGGGCTTTTAGTACCCCATACTTATGCACGGGCAGTTGTAGCCATACCAGCGGCAAGGCCCGCCAGGGGACTACTAGAAGCAGGTACAAAGACGACAAGGAAATGTTCAAGTCAACAATCACAAGACCGAAGGCCAAAGGCTAGAACCCCAGCAAGATCTTGTCGGGGTGGCTTGCAGAGCCCCAACAAGAAGTGCACCCGGCAATACCTCGCCACCCTACCAGCACAGAGACCAAGTGTCATCCTACCGGGATACGTGTCAAGGCACTAGCGATGGAGGAGGCTAAGTGGTGCCGATGGGACGGGCTCCTGTCCCATCCCGTAGAAGGTTAGGGATGCATGACAGAGCATTAAATGCATTTGTCCTACATCGTCAGTGTTAGGTATGATAACATTGTAGCAGTGTACACCTCGTGTATGTAATGTATGCCACTATTGGGATCCCCTTAGTCATATAAAAGGAGGCCCAAGGCGTTACGAGAGGGATATTCTTGGACCTTCTGGCTCACACACGTAGCAGCTGTGTATTGTTCGTCACATAGCGCTCCTGTAGCCAGAACCCAAACACCCATAATACACTAAAGTAGGAGTAAGGTTTTACGCTTCTCAGCGGCCCGAACCTGGGTAAAAATCTCCCCTTGTGCTGCTCATCAGATCTGCTCTTTGCGCATACCATCTCCCTGCCGAACCACAAAGGGATCCACGCGATCCCATAGGTGTCGTACCCCAACATCTTTGGCACGCCAGGTAAGGGGGAAGGTTGCGTGAACCTGATCTAACATTTAGTACGACAGTTTCTTCATCATCTTCATCGTCATGGCCCCCAAGAAGAAGGGTTTCATGACTGTTGATTCGTCCATGTCTGATGCGCCTATAACCACTCGAACAGGCGACGGTGTGGATGCGGGCGGAGGCCTTGAACCTCCACGACGTTTTGGTGATCAGGGCCAAGCTAACAGTGCCGGTCGCAGTGACGATGGCAACACATGTGCCGTTGGATCTCAGGATGGAGCTGTGCTGCCTACAGGCGGCGCAGTGAACTCTAGGGATGGAAGGGCGTCTTCTAGGACACCTACGCTAGTGCATATGCTGCGTCCTTTTGAAGTCGCGCATGATGAACAACATCGTGACGCTGGTGGCTCCAAGCGCCCCCATGGAAAGACTCTCGAGATGCGCGGGACCAGCATGCACGCCAAAATGCTAGTGGAAGTGGCGCGCGGTCTTCGGACCATGATGAAGCTCCTTCTAACACGGTTAGGAGTCGGAGCACCTCACGTTCTTCGCACCTTGCGCTGCCGACTACATCAGCAGAAGCGTTGGCGCGAGTAAAGCTACTCCTGAATTTCCCTCCTACTGCGGAGAAGCTTGGTGAGTGGAGAGCTACTATTCAAAGCCTCGTCAGCTTCGCTGATAGAGATGGGATGCAGCAGGCAGAGCCCTCACAATAGCGGTCCGTCGAGTCAGCACGCACCAATGGTGACAAGGCCAGAGGTGACACTACCACAATGCACTCTCCTTCGCAGCAGCAACAGCAGTCACCGACTCGACAGGTTGGCACCCGTGGTGACGATTCAACAACATCGTCTGATCCGCAGACTCGTCGTGATCAACATCAAGTTCTTCGGGAGCGAAGCAAAGAAGACACTTGGATTGTCATCAAGCAGCGGCGGGAAGCACGCCATCAATGTGATAGGCGCGCGGGACCCACTATAGACAAGCCTGTGCTAGGGTATCCCACCGACCTACCTTATGAGGTGGGTTGTCCAGCGTTTACCCATGAGCTGCGGCGAGTCCAGTGGCCCAATTCCCGAACATTCAAACCAGAGGTCCCGGAGAAATATGATGGCAAGACTCACCCGTAGGAGTTCTTGAGCGTCTACACCATTGCGGTGTAGGCTGTCAGGGCTCGCAACGACAAGATACTCGCCAACTACTTCCCGTTGGTACTCAAGCCCAATGTCAGGTCGTGGTTGATGCATTTGCCAGAGAATTCCGTTTCTTCCTGGGCAGATCTGTGTCATGAGTTTGTTGGCACCTTTACCGGAGGCCACCAAGCACCTGGACAAACAAGTGACTTGCATCTCATCCCCTAGAAGGAAGGCGAAACCTTGCGCAAGTACATGTAGAGATTTGGCCGTATACATCACAACATCCCAGACGTTTATCCTGTTGCTGTTATCAGCGCGTTTCATCAGAACGTGCACAACCGTAGGATGCGCGAAGAGCTAGCGATGAACAAAAGTCAGGGTTGTTGCCGAGCTCTATGCTCTGGATGATAGATGTGCTCGAGTTGAAGAAGGGAGGAGACTCCCCGGCGAGGATGCTGGCGCTAGAGTCAACTCTGATGAAGACGCCACTACCCCGACAAAGAAAGGCCGATGGCGGAACAAGAAACACGAGGACAAGTTGTGCTTGCCGTCGAGGAATCCGGCAACCTCAACACCGCCAAGAAGACTAAGGTTGACGGCCCTGGCAAGGATGTTTCCAGGTGCGTCTCTTGTCAGGCTTTGGCGGCTACCGACAAGCTAGAGAGATCCGACAAGCAGTACTCCAAGATCCATCGCACCAAGGGCCACGATCTCCAAAACTGCCGGCAAGTTGAGCGGCTTGCCGATAGGTAGAAAGCAAAATATGTGAGGCGAGATAAGGAGAAGGCCCAAGATGGTGCAGAGGAGTTCGACAAGAAATGCGGTGACCGAGGAGGTCACCGCGGCAAGGCCAAGAAATAGGGGAGGCCCGCTCGAAGCGGCGAGAAGGAAGAGGGCAATGACGATGTCAACGAAGAGGACAACGAGTCCAACAAGCACGAGTTTCAAAGGGCTACAAACGTCATGTGCATTGATAGAGGCACCTCGTTGCATTCTTCTCACCGCCAACTTAAACAGTGGGCGCGCGAGATTAATGCGACAGAATCCTCTGTCAAAGCCCGGAAACCATTGATATGATCCCACACGCCTATCATTTTTTATGCCGAGGACCACTCTGATCGCACAACTACGGTCCGGTGTCTGCCATTGTTGGTTTTGCCAACAATTCGCAACCTCAAGGTGACAAAAATGTTAGTTGATGGTGGGGCCGGTTTGAATTTGATCTCGTCTAATGTGATCAAGAGGTTGCAAATTCCTGATGAAGATCTCGAGGAGACTGGCACGTTTCAGGGGATCAATCCAAGGAGGAGCCAACCGAAGGGCAAGATCACACTGTCGGTAACATTTGGTAGTGACCTGAACTTTAGGACAAAGAAGATTGTTTTCAATGTCGCCAAGATCCCATTGCCATATAATGGGATTCCTTGGTCGTCCGGCACTAGACAAGTTCATGGCGGCATCACACTATGCTTATATTGTGTTGAAGATGCCCGAGCCGATTAGCGTCATCACAATCAACTCAGACAAGAAGGATGCACTTATCCGCGCCGACCAACTTTATCGGGAAGCAGTTGCAGCACCTGCCGCCAAGGCACCTGCTCCTGCCGTTGAAGCCCCCGGGGGGAGAACACCGAAAAGACCTCTAGTAAACACTCTGGCAAGTGCACCTCTTTGGAGTGCTGCGCTCCTGTTGACAATGTGCCAAAGAGCTCCACCAGCAAGAACAAGAAATCCAAGGCAGCTCCACCAGAAACCAAAAAGGTGCCTGTCAAGGAGGATGGTATGGGAGGAACTTTCACCATAAGTTCCACCCTCAATGACAAATAGGAAAGTGCACTCGTTGCCTTCTTGCGAACGAATGTCGATGTGTTTGCATGGCAACCATCTGATGTCCCTGGTGTTCCCAGGGAGGTAATTGAGCACCATCTTGTTGTTTCTCCTCATGCACGACCCGTCAAGTGAAAAGTTAGGAAGGAAGCCTTGGAGCGGCAAGAATTTATTGCCGAGGAAATCAGGAAGTTGCAAGTGGCAGGTTTGTTTAGAGGAGTGCTCCATCCAACATGGTTGGCCAATCCAGTTGTAGTGCGCAAGGCGAATGGAAAATGGAGGTTGTGTATTGACTATACATATCTCAATAAAGCCCGTCCAGAAGATCATTTCCCCTTGTCGCGCATCGACCAGATTGTGGACTCCACTGTGTGATCTGCTGTCATTTCTTGACGCTTATTCAGGATATCATCAGACCTTCATGTCTAAGGAAGACGAAGAGAAGACCGCATTTATCACCCCATGTGGTACATATTGCTTCGTGCGTATGACTTTCGGGTTGAAAAGTGTTGGTTTAACATTTGCATTGGCAGTCCAGATTGGTTTTGAGACTCAGCTGCATAGAAATATGGAAGCTTATATGGATGACATAGTGGTTAAAACCAAGCACAAAGCAACACTCATACAAGATCTAGAAGAGACATTTGCAAATCTGCGCAAGATCAATTTGAAGCTCAATCCTGAGAAGTGTGTGTTTGGTGTTCCGTTCGGCAAGCTTCTCAGGTTCTTTGTGTCTCCGCGTGGGATCGAAGTGAACCTCGACAAGATCAAGGCAATTGAGAAAATTGAAGTACCAAGACGCATCAAATATGTACGTCGTCTTGCCGGCTGTGTTGCGGCTTTGAGGAGGTTCAACTCAAAATCTGCTGAGTGTGCCCTGCCCTTTTTCAAAATCTTGAAGAAGCCGAGTCCAATGAAGTGGACTCCAGAAGTGGAGGCAGCGTTATAGGATTTCAAGAGGTACCTCTCCTCTTCACCAATACTAGTCGCACCTAAACCACAAGAGCCGTTGTTGCTATACTTGGCGGCAACGAATCAAGTGGCTAGTGTTGCACTAGTGGCGCAGAGAGAAGTCGATGAAGAAGTAGCGACGGAGGCAGGACCGCCAAATCACGAGCCAGGATCTTCCCCAACAGAGTCTGGTGCCGACAAGTAAGGATCTGTGCAGATGAATGAAGTGACACAGAAGAACAAGATGGTGCAGCACCCAGTGTATTTTGTCAGCTCCCTTTTGCAAGGGGCTAGGTCGAGATACTTTGGCATGCAAAAATTGCTTTTCGGCCTCCTTATGGCCTCGAGGAAGCTGTGCCACTATTTCCAAGCACATGAGATCACCGTCGTCACTTGCTTTCCGCTGCAACGGATTTTATGAAATCCATATGCGACCGGTAGGATTGTGGAGTGGGCTTTGGAACTGTCAAGCTTTGGTCTCAGATTTGAAAGTACTTCAACTATTCAGAGTAGAGCCTTGGTAGAATTCATTGCAGAATGGACTCCAACACCAGATGAAGAGATCCAAGAAATGACTCTCCTAGGCAATGAAACTAATCAAGAATGGGTTATGTATTTTGATGGGGCTTTCTCCCTACAGGGGGCGATGTTGGCGTGCTGCTTGTCGCACCCACCGGAGAGAACCTCAAATATGTAATTCAGATGCACTTTTCATGGGAGAGGTCGACAAACAACACAATGGAATATGAAGGGTTGCTCCCGGTCTCAGGATCGCGGTAGACCTTGGGATCAAAAAGCTCATCGTCAGAGGCAATTAATAGCTTGTCGTCAAGCAAGTCAACAAGGATTACCAAAGCCCGTTGATGGAAGCCTACGTAGATGAAGTGAGGAAGTTGGAGGAGCGCTTTGATGGTCTTCGAACAGAGCATGTTCCTCGTGTAGAAAACAACATTGCTGGCGAGCTGTCGAAGTGTGCTGCCCTCAAGTTACCTGTGGAACCAGGGACTTTGTGCTCCAATTGACTCAGCCATCCGTATCACCATCAGCAAAGAAAAACAAGAGAAGGAAGTTGAATTCTGGCTAGTACTTTCCCGCAAAGCTCTCAGAAGCTGCTGACTAGGAAGTTGTCGGGGTTAACACCAAGCTTGCTGGGGGCAATAGGCTCCGATAGGGCCTCAAGCCCTTTCCGTAGAGACAAATGCTCCCGCAGCAGAAGACATGCCTTTAGTCCTTGCCGTCGAGCCCCAGGCTCCAGCATGGGCAGAACACATTGTTCGGTTCCTTCAAACAGGAGAACTCCCTGAGGAACAAGAACAAGCGAAGAAAGTAGCCCGCCAGTCTAATATGTACAAGTTTGTGGACGATGTCCTGTATAGAAAGAGGCCGAATGGTGTGAAATTGAAGTGCATTCCTCAGGAGGATGGACTGGAGTTGTTGGCAGACATACATGGAGGCATATGTGGCTCCCGCATAGGATCAAGAGCTCTTGCCGGGAAGGCATTCCGGCAAGGATTCTTTTGGCCCACCGCTCTCCACGATGCAACTGCACTAGTAACCAAGTGTGAAGCATGCCAGTTCCATTCAAAGAAACTACATCAACCAGCTCAAGCTCTTCAGACAATCCCTCTTTCCTGGCCATTTTCGGTCCGGGGGCTCGACATCTTGGGCCCCTTTCCCCGTGCTACCGGCGGCTTTGAGTACTTTTACGTCGCGATCAACAAGTTCACAAAGTGGTCGGAAGTGGAAGCAGTGAGAAAGGTGATAGCGAAATCAGCCGTCAAGTTCGTCAAAGGACTGCTTTGCCGTTTTGGTGTACCAAACAGAGTCATCACCGATAACGGCACACAATTCACAAGCCGCGCCTTCATGCAATATGTCCAAGACCTTGGCAGCAAGATCTGCTTTGCTTCTGTTGCTCATCCGAGGAGCAAAGGTCAAGAGGAAAGCGCAAATGCTAAAGTGCTGCGAGGACTTAAGACAAGAACTTTCGACAGGCTGCGCAAGTGCGGAAGACGCTGAATTGATGAGCTGCTGGCGGTTCTTTGGTCAATCAGAACGACACAAAATCGAGCCACCAGCCAAACACCCGTCTCCCTAGTATACGGGGCGGAAGCAGTTCTCCCCATGGAACTCATATACAGGTCACCTCGAGTGCTGGCTTATGATGAGATTGAGCAAGAGCAGTTGCGGCAAGATGATGTGACGCTCCTTGAGGAAGATCGTCTTCAGGCTGCTGTGCGAGCTGCACGCTACCAGCAAGCTTTGCACCGCTACCATAGCCACAAAGTTCATGCTCGAAGTCCTGAGGAAGGCAACCTTGTTCTTCGGCGCGTTCAATCAGCCAAGAATTCAAACAAGTTGACGCCAAAGTGGGAAGGCCCTTATCGGGTAGTATGAGTCACGAGGCCTGGCGCAGTCCGCCTGGAGACCGAAGATGGCATTCTAGTGAGCAACTCCTGGAATGTTGAACACCTTCTTAAGTTCTATCCATAAGGCTCGGTTTCTGGGCTCCCCGGCAACCACCTTTTGTACATGTCTTGTCGGTGACGCATTTAATCCTTTGTACAAAGCGAGGTGCAGACCCTATGCATAGTTGAATAAGATCGAGCGTCCTAAAACTCTTATCGATTTCCATGTTTACTTATGTGCATGTTTATCTGAGATGTTGCATTATGCTTATTTCCGGCAAGTACTGACGAACCGCCAAGGTTCCATATCCCTATTTTCTGTTCTTTCTTTTTCTTAAAGGATAGAAGGTTCCCTCGCATACAAGTTTGTCGGGGAGATGAGGGTATGGACTATGGACACCAACAGGCGACGTTCGAAGTTGACACCTTGTAGAAGGGAGTACAGCAACGGAAAGCTAAATTGCAAAAACTCTAAGTAATTATTTTACTATGAGGTTATTTTCCTTGGACGATTTCGACTTTTTGTATGGGAAACCTGCACGCGAAGGAACCTTGTCGTGATCGGTTGCGCCCTTACTTTATTTCTAGTCCGCTCAACAGCTTAAGTGGCTACACTGAAAACGTCAATGTAACCTTGTCATGATTGGTTGCGCCCTTACTCTGTTTCGAGTCCACTCAACGTCTTAAGTGGTTGCACTAAAAATGCTAAGGTATCTTGCCGGCAGCAGCACTGCTAGAAGGCTGCTAAGGATCCGTTCCTCAAAGCGCTCGCGGCGGGACTCCGTGCGCCAGCAAGTTTCCGATAAAGCATAGGGAGCATACCATATAGAGAGGAATATAATGAGAGGAATAACTTGCATTCGTTCAAAGGGAATGAAATTTACACGAGATGGTGTCTCTTCCTAAATACATCTTTATGTGACTTTCTCCCCTAGGGGCAGATTACAAGCAGAAAAGAATAGGAAGAGGCACCCGACAAAAGCCCAGACTGACCCCTCCTGGACCAGCACTGCGCAGAGGGCATGACTTCTAGAAGGGAAGACGAAGCCGAAGTCCACGGGCCTGCCGGGAGATCCAGCTAGAAGATGAGGCAGCGCCCGAGACAAGGACCCCTGGCAAGGTCGCTCCGCCGGGAGGGGGAGAGGCGTGAGCTGACAATGATGGTGCCGGCGATCAGTCAGAGCTCAAGTCATTGTATTCCGACTTGACAGCCTGGAGCTTGGACTCATCGTCGTCGCCTTCATCGACACCATCCTCCTCGTCACTGTCGCTCGAGGAGGAACTTTCGGCACCGCTCGAGCTTTCCTCGCAGCAGCTAAGGCGGGCGCCTGAGCGCCCGTAAATCTTGACGGAGAGCAGGTCGGCCTCCACCATCTTGAAGCGGAGGACATGCCCATCTAGGAGGTTGTGGGTGTGGGCGAAGGTTTTCCAACCACGCCTGAGGAGCATGACGCAATTACAACAGCCATGCGCCCGCGGCCACAGGACGGGCGTCTTGTCAACCTCCATCACCTTGGCGAAAGGGTGAGGGAGACACAGATGGCTCCGAAGGGGGCCGTAGAGCTTGATGACGAACTCCAGCGTCGTCCCCTCAGCATGGGTCTCTTCAAGGAGGGGGGCCAGCGTCGAAGGAAGGGGTGGAATGGTGCTCTGCCTCCCTCGACCACGGCCTCCACGTCGAACATGATCCCTCGTACCTCTTCCACCACGCGCGCTCGGGCCACCCTCCACCTCCATGGCTGAAGCGGTGGCATGATTCCGACGGGAACTCTTTGTTGGGGAAGAAGACAGTGGCCGCCCTTGCCCCCCAGGAACGGCTAAGGGCGAGGACAACTCAAGATCGAGAAGATATAGAAGGGCAAGCTCTGGAGGTTCAGACTCAAGGAGGAGAGAAGGATGGATGAGCATCGCCCCTCGCTACCCCCCAATTTATAGGGAGAGGCGCAGGGGCTGGCTCTCCTCTGCCTTAAGAGTCACCTCCCATCTCCTCCAATGTTGTTGCCCACAATCACGGGCGAACAAGTAACCGCCCCATTGCTCCAAT
The DNA here is from genome assembly GCA_022496015.1 of Hordeum marinum. Classification (NCBI taxonomy): domain Eukaryota; kingdom Viridiplantae; phylum Streptophyta; class Magnoliopsida; order Poales; family Poaceae; genus Hordeum; species Hordeum marinum. Next base: position 332,295,046 of record CM039674.1, read on the forward strand.
CCATGGCGTTGTGGTTTCTGCCATGATCAGGACATTAAGTCACGGGCGCCCGTTGCCAACTCCCCGCTATGCATGCGGATCACGTGGCAGAAACGGTCGCCCCATGCACATACCCCACGACACGCACTTAGCATGCTTCATGGGGAGGCGCAATAAGCGGAATGATTACAACCGTAGACTCCTGCCATGCGTGCCTGTGCACTATTTGGGCCTAGCCCAACAACGCCTTGCACCCGTGTGTGGCCTAGGTCCGGGGGCTCCTATCAGTGTGCTAAAGTTTGGGATTTTAGTACCCCATACTTATGCATGGGCAGTTGTAGCCATACTAGCGGCAAGGCCCGCCAGGGGACTGCAGGAAGCAAGTACAAAAACGACAAGGAAACGTTCAAGTCAACAATCGCAAGATCGAAGGCCAAAGGCTGGAACCCTGGCAAGATCTTTCCGAGGTGGCTTGTAGAGCCCCAGCAAGAAGTGCACCTGGCAAGACCTTGCCACCCTACCAGCACAAAGACCAGGAGTCATCCCACTGGGATACGTGTCAAGGCGCTGGCGATGGAGGAGGCTAAGCGGTGCCGATGGGACGGGCCCCTGTCCCGTCCCGTAGAAGGTGAGGGACGCCTGACGGAGCATTAAATGCATTTGTCCTACACCATCAGTGTTAGGTACAATAACACTGTAGCACTGTACACCTCATGTATGTAATATACACCACTGTTGGGATCCCCTTAGTCATATAAAAGGAGGCCCAAGGCGTTACGAGAGGGGTCTTCTTGGACCTTCTCGCTCACGCACGTAGCAGCTGTGTACTGTTCGTCACTTAGCGCTCATGTAGACAGAACCCAAACACCCATAATACACTAAAGCAGGAGTAGGGTTTTACGCTTCTCAACGGCCTGAACCTGGGTAAAAATCTCCCCTCGCGCTGCTCGTCAGATATGCTCTTTACGCATACCGTCTCCCTGCCGAACCACAAAGGGATCCATGCGATCCCATAGGTGTCGTACCCCGACAGAGAGCCTCGGATCCCCCATTTCCAGCTAGGATCCACACCGGAGACCTCTCAGGCCATGCCAGAGACATTGTGCGTCTAGGTCCAGTCAGATCGGGGCAGCACGACAAAAAGGCCCCCCCTGCTCGCCGTGTGTGGCCTCTATGTGGGCCGCCTCTTCCCGCAAGGCCCAGCTCAGCCGCAAGCTGGTCTAGCCACGCCTCGGCCTCGTGGGCCACATCACCTTGCCAGTCGGCCTGCTCCGCCCAGCCACACCGACCTGGGCCAGGCCCAGCTAGGTGAGCACTCGATTGCCTATTCTTTTCCCTGTGCATAGTACTGTTATCTTGCACCCATATCTCTGTTTAGGCCCATGTGCAGTTTCGGCCCGAGTCTGTTTTTAGTCCCTATGATTTTAAACATTATCCAATGCATTTCATATTCAAATTTTGCCATCATTTTAAAATGCCAATAATTAAATAACCTTGCATCATATGTAAAAACTATAAATATGAAAAATGTGTAGACTTTTGTGTACATTAATAATTTCCAACTTGCATCCATGTTAAAAATGTGTAAACTTATTGTTTGCATTAATTTGCTTAATTGCCATGTTAAAACGGGTTATTCGATAACTAAATAACCATAGCTCCGATGCAAATGTTTTGTATATGTAACTTGACTAGAAAAATGTGTAGAATCACATGGTGCACTTTATTTTGATGTTTAACAAATATTAAATATCCTTGGGACAGATCTTGACCAAAATCATAATTTGCATATGGGGTCATTTCGAAAGTGCTATATGTTGTTTCCGACCTCATTTAAGATGCCTAGATGTATAGTTTATTTATGCTTCACGTCTTGCCATGTTTAACAACATTTAATATTATCGTGTACCTAAAGGAGAGCGAACTAAATGATTCGAACGTGGAGTTTCGTTAATATGCAACTTGTTGCATATTGAACTTCACTTAACGTGTAGAAGTGGATTGTGGTGCTTTGCCATGCCATGCATATTTAAACAGGACATGCATCATATTTGTCTGTGCATCATGTCATGCATATGTTATGGTGTTTACCGTGTCATTTGTTTGTTTCCAGATTGCTTCTTCTTGATAGAGTTCCGAATGCGTTTGTAGTGTGAGGATTCATTCAACTATGCTCGTTCGTCTACTTCACGGATTCGTTCTTCTTGCAAGCGGGGTCTCATGCAAAATGAACATTTCCCTGGATACCATACTATCATTGTCATGCTAGTTGTCTCGCTTCTATCGTTATGTCTCGCTACCTACCACTTGTATATCAAGCCTCCCAACATTGCCATGAAAAGCCTCTAACCCCTCCACATCCCAGCAAACCATTGTTTGGCTATGTTACCGCTTGCTCGGCCCTTCTTATAGAATTTCTAGCTGCAGGTGCAAGTTGCTTCCATGTGACAACCTGGATATCTTTTGATATCACAATATTATTGCTATTTAATTTAATGCACATATATACTTGGTAGAAGGTGGAAGTCTTGGCCTTTTGCTCGGTGTTTTGTTCCACTTTTGCAGCCCTAGTTACGTGTGTACCGATGTTATGGTCCATATTGAGCGCTCCTAACATCCTTGGGGTTGTTATGGGGACCCCCTTGATTGTCGTTTTGGGATAAAACTCTTCTGGCAAGGGCCAACATTGGTACTACATTTTCCTAATAACTAATGAACTAGCATACGGCATCATGAACCCGTGGATAATTTAATCAACAACCTGGGCTAGTGCTCCTCATGTGTGTTGGTCCAAAATGGGCACATTGCGGGGTCACGGCAGGTAAACTCAGGGTTTGGTTTGACTCATAGGCTTTCCCATCTGGTAGTGCCCTAAGAACGAAATACGCGTGGCTCCTATCGAGATTTGGCTTTCTGGGCGGCCTTGCTCGATTTGTTTTACCTTTCTCGAACGTCTTGTGCACGGGATTCCGAGGATACTTTGGGCTATCTCGAGGTTGAGGTTTTCCACCAAAATTTCCGAGGAGACCATGGATTCCAGTGGTTGAGGATATTCATGCAGCATGTGGTTAGTTTGTGATGGATGAGTTGGAGCACCCCTGCAGGGTTAAATCTTTCATGAGAGTCGTGCCTGCGGTTATGTGGCAATTTGGAAATTTGTTTAACATCCGGCCATAGAAAACTTGAAGTAAACTTAAATAAAATACACCACTTAGTGAGTAACCGTGACTGTCTCGACTCGTGAGTTTTGAACCGAGCGAGAACACGGTGGGGTTATGTTTGACCGTAAGTATGTGTTCAGATCACTTAGTGATCATTACTAGTTCACACCCATTTATGCGTAGACCACCCCTTTTATTCTTGTACTCGTAAGTTAGCCACTCAAATAAATGCTTAGTGTTTGCTTCAACTTCACCACTGAACCATACCTCACCCATTAAGCTTTGCTAGTCTTGATACCCCTAGAAATGAGATTGCTGAGTCCATGTGGCTCACAAATTACTACAACAACAGTTGTAGGTACAGGTAATGCGATGATTGGATGTGAGAGTGATGCTTGTTTGAATTGGAGTTCTTCTTCTTCATCATCGATCTAGGATGGGTTCCAAGCCGGTAGCCTGGGATAGCATGGATGGATGTCATTTTATCGTTTGATTTCGTCTATAGTCGGACCCCGCTCTTATGTATGATGATTGAATATGTTGTTGTATTGATGTCATCTTGATTTAGCTGGTGGCGAGTGTAAGCCAATTCCATGTACTCATCTCTTTTTTACATGTACTTGTAATGATATCCATTCTTGCGAAACGACGAGATGCACTTCTATCCTTGTCAAGGCCCTTGAGCCAAAAAAAGGATAGGATCGCATCTTGGGCGTTACAGCAAGAGACACTCTATATGAAGAACATGGTGCCACTTTGATGCACAAGTGCAGTAAAGGATAGTAGCAAAGTCCCTTCTCTCTTTTTCTCTCATTTATTTTTTTAATTTATTTTATTCATGGTGGGCTTTTCTCTTTTTTTGCCTCCCCCATTCATCTTTTTATTATATGGTGGGCTCATTTGGCCTCCCCGATTTTATTTTATTTTTCGTCCGGAGTCTCATCCCGACTTGTGAGGGAATCATAGTCTCCATCATCCTTTCCTCACTCGGACAATGCTCTAATAATGATGATCATCACACTTTTATTTACTTACAACTCATCATGAAAAAACAGTAGGATGATATGACACTATATGAATGCCTCTGGCAGTGTACCAGGACAAGCCATGTAAATATCATGCTAGCTATCTTACGATCATGCAAAGCAATATGGCAATGGAAGCACAAGTCATATGAAGTGACGGTGGAAGTTGCATGGCAATATATCTCGGAATGGCTATGGAAATGCCATGATAGGTAGGTATGGTGGCTATTTTTAGGAAGATATAATGAGGCTGATGTGCGACAGAGTGTATCATGTCACGGGGTTTGGATGCACCGGTGAAAGTCGCACCGATCCTCAAGGTGAGAATGGGCAAGGCACGGTACGGAAGAGGTTAGCAAAATATGAATGGGTGAGAATGCGTATGTCCATGGATTCACATTAGTAATAAATAACTCAAATACTTATTGCAAAGTTTTAGTAGTTTTATCACAAATCAAAGTACTACTTGCATGCTCCTAGGAAGGAGGTTGGGAGGAGTTAACCATCGTGCCCCCCTATTCAACAACACAAAGGATTTCAATCAAGGATAAATTATGCTCCAACTTCATCGCATAACTAGAGACTATACATGCATGCTTCGGGAATCACAAACCTTAATATCAATATTCTTACTAATCCACAATCATCACCTAGTGCACCCATATGTTACTATCTTAATGTCACAAAACTACTATAGCGAATCAAACATATCATATTCAGTGATCTACAAGTTTTATGTAGGATTTTATGACTAACCATGTATAAGTGAATCATGAGAGTTTAATTCTTTCTAAAAAAGACCTGTACATGCTCTAATAAATATAAGTGAAGCAAAAGAGCATTCTAGACATAACGATTTTAAATATGTACAGAAACATGCATCCTACTTCGCATGATATAAGTGAAGCACATGAAGCATTCTATAAGTCCATACTCAAAAGCTATAAGTGAAGTGCAAATACCAATGTATAAATCAACCATGACTGATGTCTACTATGCAACTTTATTCTTGTAGACTATGTTGGGCCTCCAAGCATAGAGTTTTGAAGGACAGTGGCAAATTTCCCTCAAGTGGATGACCTAAGGTTTATCAATCTGTGGGAGGCATAGGATGAAGATGGTCTCTCTCAAACAACCCTGCAAACAAATAATAAAAACTCTCTAGTGTCCCCAACACACCAAATACAATGGTAATTGTATAGGTGCAGTAGTTTGGCGAAGAGATGGTGATACAAGTGTAGTAATAATTGTAGATATTGATTTTTGTAATAGTAGTAATAAAAACAGCAAGGTAGCAAGTAACAAAACTGAGCACAAACAGTATTGCAATGCTTGAAAACAAGGCCTAGGGTCCGTAAGTTCGCTAGTGCAATCTCTCGACAATGTTAATATAATTGGATCACATAACCATCCCTCAACGTGCAACGAAGAATCACTTCAAAGTTCTTATCTAGCGGAAAACATAAGAAGAAATTGTTTGTAGGGTATGAAACCACCTTAAAGTTATCTTTTCTGATCGATCTATCCAAGAGTTCTTACTAGAATAACACCGTATGATATGCATCAACCAACTCTAATGTCACCTAGATACTCCAATATCACCACAAGTATCCATGAGTTAATTATACGATGCGCATCAAACAATTCCAGACTCATAATACTCAACCCAACACAACGAACCTCAAAGAGTTCCCCAAGATTTCTATCGGAGAATGAGGTATGAAAACGTGCAATCAACCCCTATGCATAGATTCCCAAGATCACTGGAATCCGCAAGTTCGCGCCATAACGTATATCAAGTGAATCACTTGAATACCCCAATATCACTACAGGTATACACATGTGATGACCCACAAGTATAGGGGATCTATCGTAGTCCTTTCGATAAGTAAGAGTGTTGAACCCAACAAGGAGCAGAAGGAAATGACAAGCAGTTCTCAGTAAGGTATTCTCTACAAGCACAAAATTATTGGTAACAGATAGTTTTGTGATAAGATAATTCGTAACGGGTAGCAAGTAACAATTGTGACAAAGGTGCATCAAGGTGGCCCAATCCTTTTTATAGCAAAGGACAAGCCTGGACAAACACTTATATAAAGCAAAGCGCTCCCGAGGACACATGGGAATTTCTGTCAAGCTAGTTTTCATCATGCATATATGATCCGCGTTCGTTACTTTGATAATTCGATATGTGGGTGGACCGATGTTTGGGTGCTTCCCTTACTTGGACAAGCCTACCACTTATGATTAAACCCTCTCGCAAGCATCCGCAACTATGAAAGAAGAATTAGGATAAATCTAACCATAGCATGAAACATGTGGATCCAAATCAGCCCCTTACGAAGCAACAAATAAACTAGGGTTTAAGCTTCTGTCACTCTAGCAACCCATCATCTACTTATTACTTCCCAATGCATTCCTCTAGGCCCAAACAATGGTGAAGTGTTATGTAGTCGACGTTCACATAACACCACTAGAGGAGAGACAACATACATCTCATCAAAATATCAAACGAATACCAAATTCACATGATTACTTATAACAAGACTTATCCCATGTCCTCGGGATCAAACTTAACTACTCACAAAGCATATTCATGTTCATAATCAGAGGAGTATTAATGATGATCAAGGATCTGAACATATGATATTCCACCAAGTAAACCAACTAGCATCAACTACAAGGAGTAATCAACACTACTAGCAACCCACAGGTACTAATCTGAGGTTTTGAGACAAAGATCGGATACAAGAGATGAACTAGGGTTCAGAGAGGAGATGGTGCTGATGAAGATGTTGATGGATATTGACCCCCTCTTGATGAGAGGATCGTTGGTGATGACAATGGCTTCGATTTCCCCTCCCGGAGGGAAGTTTCCCTGACAGGATCGCCCTACTGAAGCTCTAGATTAGTTCTGCCCAAGTTCCACCTCGAGAGGGTGGCGCTTCATCTCGAAAGCTCGGTTCTGATTTTTTCCAGGTCGAAACCCTCAATGTAGTAGAAGATGGGCATCGTAGGGCTGCCAGGTGGGCCACAAGCCCTAGGGGCGCACCTAGGGGGTAGGGCGCACCCTATAGGCATGTGGCTGCCTGGTGGACCCCTGATGTATTTCTTTCGCCCAATATTTTTTTTATATTCCAAAATAATTCTCCGTAGATTTTCAGGACTTTTGGAGTTGTGCGTAATAGGTATCTCAGATTTGCTCCTTTTCCAGTCCAGAACTCCAGCTGCCCGCATTCTCCCTCTTCATGTAAACCTTGTAAAATAAGAGAGAAAAGGCATAAGTGTTGCACCAAAATGTGTAATATCTGCCCATAATGCAATAAATATCAATATAAAATCATGATGCCAAATGGACGTATCAACTCCCCCAAGCTTAGACCTCGCTTGTCCGCAAGCGAAAGCCGAAATCGATAAATATGCCCACATGTTTAGAGATAGAGGTGTTGATAAAATAAAATATAGACATGAAGGCATCATGATCATCTTTAGAACAACAACATATATTGACATATAATTTCTTATGCTGAAGTAACAATTCATTCACAATGGCAAGGTATGAATCAAGAACTCTATTGAGAACCGACAAACTATGATCCCAGTCATTGAAGCAATTCCAATTTATCATAGCATAGGAAAGAGTCAATATAAGAGCTTGTAAAGCAAACCCACATACTCAATCATATTTTAGTCTTTCACAATTGCTAACACTCATGAGGTACCTATGAGTTCAAAGTTTCAATCGGACACAGAGAAACATAGGGGCTTATAGTGTTGCCTCCCAACTATTTACCTCAAAGGGTAATGTCAACAGTAATAACTCATGCGCGTCCACTTCCGAGTGGATATATGTGCCTAGATCATTCCCCAACACGTGACGCTTGCCAGAAAATAAAGGCAAAAATAAAGGAAGTGATGGAGATCACCGCGACTCTTGCATAAACATAAGTACTAGAAAATAAAAGTAACAGATAGGCCCTTCGCAGAGGGAAGTAGAGGTTGTCATGCGCTTTTATAGTTGGATGCACAATCCCTTAATTCAAAAGAACGTCACTTTATATTGCCCCTTGTGATAGAGAACTTTATTATGCAATATGTCGATTTTATTTCTTCCCTATCACAAGTTTGTATAAAGTTTATTTTCCTCACATTAATAGATCACACATACTTAGAGAGGAATTTTTATTGATTGCACTGATGACAACTTACTTGAAGGATCTTATTCTATCCTTAGGTAGGTATAGTGGACTCTCATCGCAAAACTGGGTTAAGGGTGTTTGGATGCACAAGTAGTATCTCTACTTGGTGCAGAAGTTTTGGCTGATATGAGGTGGAAGCAAGCACCACATGTTGAGGGATCTATAACAATATAACTTCTATTCGGAAATAAGCAAACATAAACCATTATGGTGTCTTCCTTGTCCGACATCAACTTCTTAACATATAATATTTTAATGAGTGCTCACAATCATAAAAGATGTCCAAAATAATATATTTATATGTGAACCTCTCTTTCTTTATTACTTCCTTTTAATTGCCCCAATGACCAACAACTATGTTTGTTAACCCACAACAGGTTTCAATCGGCATACTTCCTGTATGTGAAGTCATCACTCCCCATAAGATTGCCATATGTACTCTTTGCTTTTATTCTATACTTCTTTCTACTTCATCTTTCTCAAGATCAAGATCGTGCCAAACAAGCAAAAGCCCTCAACTAAAAAGAATTTTTTATTATATAACTCACGGGCTTGCTTACATAGGAGGAATCATAAAGCAAAGACTCAAAACTAGAAAACACGAAAACTTTATTCTACTAGATCAAGATATAACCAAAAGGATCAAACTAAGGAAAGATGATAAAAACTAAATAAAAATAAAATATGTGATGGTGATACGATACCGGGGCACCTCCCCCAAGCTTGGCACAAACCAAGGGGAGTGCCCATACCCATGTGTTTAGTTGTCTTGCTTCGAAGGTGGCGATGCTATATACTTGGCGATGAGGCCTTTCAGAATGCGATTCTCCTCCTCAAGCTTGTTATTTTGCTGTCTGAGATACATTATTTACTTGTGAAGTTTTCCAGTGATGGTTAGAGCACCCTTAACCCATGGATGTTCCATCGCTGCGGGGGAAGAAGCAACACTCCGTTTCATATTTTCAAAAGTAAGAAATTTTTATCATTGGAAGGGATAACCGAATTCGGAATTGCTGAGTTCTGAAGTTCTCCCAGCATGGCTCCAGGTTGTGGATGAGAGATGAGTTCTTGGTTTTCCTCCATGGCATCTATACTTTTCAAGTCGGCCTCCATATCTTCTTCTATAGCCTGCCTGAAGTAGTTCTCGCCAACCGACTCTTGCGACAACATCTTGCTCTAAATCTGCTGTAAAAATAGCTCAAAGAGAAAACAGGAGGTATTGGCGTAATACGAGAGTCAAAACCTTCGGGAGCTTATATAATGAATCTTTGCCGACTCGAAGGAGTATGCCACAAGAAAACGGAGTCCGGGTGGCACACGAGGTGGCCACAAGCGCCAGGGGCGCGCCCTGCAGGCTTGTCGCCTCCTCATGCACTATTCGGACTACTTTGAATTTTCCTAATTTTTTAAATATTCCAAAATGGATAAAAATTGCCATTGAAAAAGTTTTGGAGTCTTTTTACTTACCGTACCACATACCTATTCCTTTTCGGAGTCTGAAACGTTCTGGTAAGTCTCGCTAATGTACTCCTCCGGAGTTATGGTATTGATGATAATGGTTTCAACATTTATGGGAGTACCTGAGATATAATGTTTGATTCTTTGACCATTCACCACCTTCGGGTTTGTGCCTTCAGCATTGTTAATCTTGATGGCACCAAAACGGTATACCTCCTCGATAACGTAAGGACCTTCCCATTTAGAGAGAAGTTTTCCTGCAAAAAATCTCAAACGAGAATTGTATAGCAATACATGATCACCTACATTAAATTCGCGCTTTTGTATCCTTCTATCATGCCATCTCTTGACCTTTTCTTTAAACAACTTGGCATTCTCATAGGCTTGGGTTCTACATTTGTCAAGTGAGCTAATGTTAAATAACCTCTTCTCACCAGCAAGTTTGAAATCATAATTGAGCTCTTTGATTGCCCAATAAGCTTTATGTTCTAGTTCTAGAGGTAAGTGACATGCTTTACCATAAACCATATTATACGGAGACATATCCATAGGGTTTTTGTAAGCAGTTCTATAAGCCCACAATGCATCGTCAAGTTTCTTAGACCAATTCTTCCTAGATCTATGAACAGCCTTCTTCAAAATCAATTTAATTTCTCTATTGCTCAATTCTACTTGACCACTAGACTGAGGATGGTAAGGGGATGCAATTCTATGATTAAGATCATATTTAGCAAGCAATTTACGAAAAGCACCATGAATAAAGTGTGAACCACCATCAGTCATCAAATAACAAGGGACTCCAAATCTAGGGAAAATAAATTCTTTAAGCATTTTAATAGAAGTGTTATGATCAGCCCTACTAGTTGGGATAGCTTCTACCCACTTAGTAACATAATCAACAACAGCTAGAATATGAGTATACCCGTTAGATTACGGAAAAGGACCCATATAATCAAAACCCCAAACATCAAATGGTTCAATAACAAGAGAGTAATTCATAGGCATTTCCTGATGTCTACTAATGTTACCAATTATTTGGCATTCATCACAAGACAAGACAAACTTACGAGCATCCTTGAAGAGAGTAGGCCAATAAAACCCAAATTGTAGTACCTTATGTGCAGTCCTATCTCCAGCGTGGTGTCCTCCGTAGGCTTTGGAGTGGCACTTGCGTAAGATATGTTCCTGTTCATGATCAGGTACCCAAAGTCTAATAATACCATCTACTCCTTCTTTATAAAGGTGTGGATCATCCCAAAAGTAATGTATTAAATCATAGAAGAACTTTTTCTTTTGTTGTTATGTGAACTAGGAGGTATAAATTTAGCAACAATGTAATTGGCATAATCAGCATACCAAGGAGCATTATGTGAAGCATTCACGACAACTAATTGTTCATCGGGAAAGCTATCATCAATAGGTAGTGGGTCATCAAGAACATTTTCTAATCTAGACAAGTTATCTGCCATAGGGTTATCAGCACCCTTTCTATCAATGGTATGTAAATCAAATTCTTGTAGCAGAAGGACCCACCTAATAAGTCTAGGTTTAGCATCTTTCTTCTCCATAAGGTACTTAATAGCAGCATGATCGATGTGAACAGTTACTTTGGAATCGACAATATAAGGTCTAAACTTATCACAAGCAAACACGACTGCTAAAAATTCTTTTTCAGTAGTAGCATAGTTTCTTTGAGCATTGTCTAGAGTTTTACTAGCATAATGGATAACATTTAATTTCTTATCGACTCTTTGTCCTAGAACAACACCAACAGCATAATCACTAGCATCACACATAATTTCAAAGGGTAGGTTCCAGTCGGATGGTTGAACAATAGGTGCGATAATTAGGGCATTCTTAAGAATTTCAAATGCTTCTACACAATCATTATAAAAAACAAATGGGACATATTTAAAAAAAATTGTGAGAGGCCTAGAAATCTTAGAGAAATCTTTTATAAACCTCCTATAGAAACCAGCATGACCAAGGAAACTTCTTATACCTTTGATATCCATAGGGCACGGCATTTTTTCAATAGCATCAACTTTAGCCTTATCAACTTCAATACCTCTTTCGGAGACCTTGTGCCCCAAGACAATACCTTCATTAACCATAAAGTGGCACTTTTCCCAATTCAAGACAAGATTAATTTCTTCACATCTCTGCAAAACTTGGTCAAGGTTGCTCAAACAATCATCAAATGAAGTCCCGTAAATGGAAAAAATCATCCGTAAAAACCTCAAGAATATTTTCACAAAAATCAGAGAATATAGCCATCATACATCTTTGAAAGGTAGCAGGTGCATTGCATAAACAAAAAGGCATACGTCTATAAGCAAAGGTACCAAAATGGCAAGTAAAAGTGGTTTTTTCTTGATCCTGGCTTGATACAAGTATTTGAGAGAAAACAGAGTAACCATCTAGAAAGCAAAAATGAGTATGTTTGGATAATCTTTCTAGCATTTGATCAATAAAGGGTAAAGGGTGATGATCTTTCTTAGTAGCTTTATTGAATTTCCTAAAATCAGTTACCATTCTATAACCTGTAACAATTATTTGCGGGATCAATTCATTTTTATCATTAGGAACAACGGTAATACCTCCCTTCTTAGGGAGACAATGGACGGTACTAACCCATCTACTATCAGCAATAGGATAAATTATACCTGCCTCCAGAAGCTTTAGTGTTTCTTTTCTTACCACTTATTTCATCTTAGGGTTCAATCGTCGTTGGTGCTCAATAACTGGTTTGGCATCAGGCTCCATATTAATTTTATGCTGACATAGAGTGGCACTAATGCCCTTAAGATCATCAAGAGTGTAACCAATAGTAGCATGGTGCTTCCTCAGAGTTTTCAATAATCTCTTTTCTTGATGCTCTGAAAGGTTAGCACTAATAATAACAGGATATATCTCCTTTTCATCAAGATAAGCATATTTCAACGTATCGGGTAATTGCTTGAGCTCAAACATGGGATCACCCTCGGGTAGAGGAGGATCCCCAAGTAGTTCAACAGGTAAGTTGTGTTTCAAAATAGGTTGTTGATCAAAGAAAATTTCATCTATTTCATTACTCTCATTCATATGCATATCATTTTCATGGTCTAGCAAATATTGTTCTAAAGGATCAGTAGGAGGCATAGTAATAGAAGCGAGACCAATAATTTCATATTTACTAGGCAATTCTTTGTCATGGGGTTGTCTACGAAATTTAGAGAAATTAAACTCATGAGACACATCCCCAAAACTCACAATAACTATTTCTTTCTCATAATCAATCCTAGCATTAACAATATTCAAGAAGGGTCTGCCAAATATAATGGGACAACAATTATCTTGTGGGGAACCAAGAACAAGAAAATTAGTAGGATGTTTTGTTTTCCCACAAAAGACTTCAACGTCTCTAACAATCCCCATCGATGCAATAGTGTCTCTATTAGCAAGCTTAATAGTAACATCAATTTCCTATAGTTCAATTGGTGCAATATCATGCATGATTTCTTTGTATAAGGAATAGGGGATTGCACTTACACTAGCACCCATATCACACAAGCCATGATAACAATGATCTCCTATTTTAACAGAAATAACAGGCACGCCAACAACTGGTCTATGTTTATGCTTAGTACCAGGTCGAGCAATTCTAGCCGCTTCATTACACAAATGAATAACATGCCCATCAATATTATCAACCAAGAGATCTTTAACTATAGCAATACTAGGTTCAACTTTAATTTGTTTGGGGGGTGTAGGTGTTCCAATACAACTCTTACGAACCACAGTTGAAGCTTTAGCATGTTCCTTTATCCTAATAGGGAAATGTGGTTTCTCAATGTAAGCAGTAGGGATAACAGGATCAACATTATAAGTAATAGTTTCCTCTTCAACTTTAATGGGTTCAAATACTTTCACTTCAATGGGAGGATGATATTTAAACCACTTCTCCTTAGGGAGATCAACATGAGTAGCAAAAGATTCACAGAAAGAAGCTACTATCTCAGAGTCAAGTCCATATTTAGTGCTAAATTCACTAAAACCATCGGTGTCTATGAAGGATTTAACGCAGTCAAACTTAAGGTTCATACATGACTCCTTTCATTCTCGAGTTCCCAATCTTCAGAGTTGCGTTTAATTCTTTCCAATAAATCTCATTTGAATCCAATATCTTTCTTCATAAAATAACTAGCACAAGAAGTATCGAGCATGGATTGATCATTACGAGAAAGCCGATCATAAAAAATTCTGAATAATAATTTCTCTCGAGAGCTCATGATTGGGGCATGAATATAACATTGACTTAAGCCTCCCCCAAGCTCGAGTGGTTCTTTCTCCTTCACGAGTCCAAAAATTGTAAATATAATTCCGATCACGATGAACCAGATGCATAGGATAGAACTTCTGATGAAATTCCATTTTTAGTCGGTTGTAGTTCCATGATCCAATATCATCACATAGCCTGTACTATGCCAATGCCTTCACCTTCAAAAATAAAGGAAATACCTTCTTATTGACAACATCCTCGGGCAAACCTACAAGTTTAGATAATCCACAAACTTCATCCACACAGATTAGATGCAAATCTGGATGTAGTGTTCCATCTCTTGCATAAGGATTAGCTAGCAGTTTATCTATCATATTCGAAGGAATTTCATAACAAATATTTTCAGTAGGCTCAGTAGTTTGAGGGACAACTCTTTGTGTTTCCGGTCGAGGTGAAGATACCCCGAACAAACCCCTCAAAGGATTACTTCCCATCATAACAAGTGATAGTAAATTTCAGCACACTATATAAATTTTTCCTTACCAAGTTCCACTCACCAAAGGCGCTTCACTCCCCGATAACGGTGCCAGAAAAGAGTCTTGATGACCCACAAGTATAGGGTATCTATCGTAGTCCTTTCGATAAGTAAGAGTGTCGAACCCAATGAAGAGCAGAAGGAAATGACAAGCGGTTCTCAGTAAAGTATTCTCTGCAAGCACTGAAATTATCGGTAACGGATAGTTTTGTGATAAGATAATTCGTAACAGGTAGCAAGTAACAATTGTAACAAAGGTGCATCAAGGTGGCCCAATCCTTTTTATAGAAAAGGACAAGACTGGACAAACTCTTATATAAAGCAAAGCGCTCCCGAGGACACATGGGAATTTCTGTCAAGCTAGTTTTCATCATGCATATATGATTCGCGTTCGTTACTTTGGTAATTTGATGTGTGGGTGGACCGGTGCTTGGGTGCTGCCCTTACTTGGACAAGCCTCCCACTTATGATTAACCCCTCTCGCAAGCATTCGCAACTACGAAAGAAGAATTAGGATAAATCTAACCATAGCCTGAAACATGTGGATCCAAATCAGCCCCTTACGAAGCAACGCATAAACTAGGGTTCAAGCTTCTGTCACTCTAGCAACCCATCATATACTTATTACTTCCCAATGCCTTCCTATAGGCCCAAATAATTGTGAAGTGTTATGTAGTCGACGTTCACATAATACCACTAGAGGAGAGACAACATACATCTCATCAAAATATTGAACGAATACCAAATTCACATGATTACTTATAACAAGACTTATCCCATGTCCTTGAGAACAAAAGTAACTACTCACAAAGCATGTTCATGTTCATAATCAGAGGAGTATTAATGATGATCAAGGATCTGAACATATGATCTTCCACCAAGTAAACCAACTAGCATCAACTACAAGGAGTAATCAACACTACTAGCAACCCACAGGTACCAATCTGAGGTTTTGAGACAAAGATCGGATACAAGAGATGAACTAGGGTTCACAGAGGAGATGGTGCTAATGAAGATGTTGATGGAGATTGACCCCCTCTCGATGATAGGATCGTTGGTGATGACGATTGCTTCGATTTCCCCTCCCGGAGGGAAGTTTCCCTGGCAGGATCGCCCTACCAGAGCTCTAGATTGGTTCTGCCCCAGTTCCGCCTCGAGACGATGGCGCTTAGTCCTAAAAGCTATGTCAGAAACTTTCCAGGTTCCAGTAAAATATGAAACTTCAAACACTACAGCAAAAGTTTCTGTTTTGATACAGCACACATCAAAACATGCAATGCAAGCATCCTAATGCAATTCTTGGAACTTTTATTGAAAAACAAGATTATAAATAACATCTTACAAAGAACAAGAAATTATAACGATGCTCCAATCAAAACACATATCATGTGACGAATAAAAAAGTAGCTCCAAGTAAGATGTACCGATAATGTTGGAGACGAAAAGAGGGGATGCCTTCCGGGGCATCCCCAAGCTTAGACGCTTGAGTCATCCTTGTATATTAACTTGGGGGTTCCTTGGGAATCCCCATGCTTAGTTCCTTTCTGCTCCTTATTCATCTCATATTGGTATCTCACCAAAAACTTGAAAACTTCAATCACATAAAAGTTAACGGAACTTCATGAGATGGGTTAGTGTAATAAAGATAGATCATTCACTTAGGTAATGTCAAGATAAGATTCAAAAAAATTCTCGCATAATACCTACTGTATTCCATCATTCCCACAATTTATATTACCACATATAATCTATGGAAACACTTGAAATAATCAAACTATGCATGCAAAACAGAATGTGTCAAAAATAGAACAATCTGTAAAGATATGAATGATCACTATACTTACCTCACTCTTAAAATTCTGAAACATTTGTACAAAAGATTATAATTTTCATAGAAATTTCGTGTAAAAATTTCAGAAATTTTTGACGCTCGAGTAAAATCAGATAATTCATATACTGGACGCAAAATTTCTGTTTTTGCACAGAATCAAACAAGCAAGTATCCACGCTATCCCAAAGGATTTACTTGGCACTTTATTGAAATAAAATACACAAAACATGATTACTACAGTATCTTAATCATGTGAACATATAAAAACAGAAAGTAAAAGTGTTAGGTTGTCTCCCAACACACGCTTTTCTTTAATGCCTATTAGCTAGGCATGATGATTTCAATGATGCTCGTATTGGAATAATAGTTGAAACATGCAAGAGAGCATCATGAATCACATGACAAGCATATTTAAGTCTAACCCACTTCCTATTCATAGGTACTTTTTGAGCAAACAATTCATGGGAGCAAGAATCAATTTGCATAGGAAGGCAAAACAAGCATGACTTCAAGATTTTCAACATATAGGGAGGAAAATCGATATTATTGCAATTCCTACAAGCATATGTTCCTCCCTCATAATAATTTTTAGTAGCATCACGAAGGAATTCAAAGATATGACTATTGCATATAGCATTATTTTCATGATCTACAAGCATAGAATTTTATCACTCTCCACATAAGCAAACTTCTTCTCATTCATAATAGTGGGAGCAAACTCAACAAAATAACTATCATGAGGTACTTGATAGACATAACCAATTTGAATATTAAAATCATGATAACAATTTTCATGGTTACTATCACTCTTTATATCATACATGTCATCACAATAATCATCATACATATGAGGCATGCTATCATCATAATAGTTTTGCTCATCAAAACTTGGGGGACAAAAATATCATCTTCATCAAACATAGCATACCCAAGCTTGTGGCTTTGCATATCATTAGCATCATGGATATTCATAAAATTCATACTAACAATATTGCTATCATGCTCATAATTAAAGGAATCATCATTAAGTATTTTCATAAATTCTTCCTCTACCAATTGAGCACAATTTTCCTAACCAACATTTTCACGAAAGACATTAAAAAGACGAAGCAATTGATGCAACCTAAACTCCATTTTTTGTAGTTTTCTTTTATAAAACCAAACTAGTGAAAAACAAGAAACTAAAATATTAAATTGCAAGATCTAAAGAGATAACTTCAAGCACTCACCTTCCCGGTAACGGCGCCAGAAAAGAACTTGATGTCTACTATGCAACTTTATTCTTGTAGACTATGTTGGGCCTCCAAGCGCAGAGTTTTGTAGGACATTAGCAAATTTCCCTCAAGTGGATGACCCAAGGTTTATCAATCCGTGGGAGGTGTAGGATGAATATGGTCTCTCTCAAACAACCCTGCAACCAAATAATAAAAAGTCTCTTGTTCCCCCAACACACCAAATACAATGGTAAATTGTATAGGTGCACTAGTTCAGCGAAGAGATGGTGATACAAGTGTAGTAATGATAGTGGATATTGATTTTTTTAATAGTAACAATAAAAAACAGCAAGGTAGCAAGTAACAAAAGTGAGCACAAATGGTATTGCAATGCTTGAAAACAAGGCCTAGGGTCCGTACTTTCGCTAGTGCAATCTCTCAACAATACTAATATAATTGGATGACATAACAATCCCTCAACATGCAACGAAGAATCACTTCAAAGTTCTTATCTAGCAGAGAACATAAGAAGAAATTATTTGTAGGGTACGAAACCACCTTAAAGTTATCCTTTCCGATCGATCTATCCAAGAGTTCATATACTAAAATAACCAAGTTATCCTTTCCCATCGATCTATCTAAGAGTTCGTACTAGAATAACACCATATGATACGCATCAACCAACTCTAATGTTACCTAGATACTCTAATGTCACCACAAGTATCCATGAGTTAATTATACGATACGCATCAAACAATTTCAGATTCATAATACTCAATCGAACACAAAGAACCTCAAAGAGTGCCCCAAGATTTCTATCGGAGAACAAGGTATGAAAACATGCAATCAACCCCTATGCATAGATTTCCTAGGTCATCGGAATCCGCAAGTTGATGCCATAACATATATCAAGTGAATCACTTGAATACCCCAATGTCACTACGGGTATCCGTATGCAAGACATACATCAGGTGCTGTCAAATCCATAGAAGTATTCAATCTGATAACAACAAATCTCGAAGGGAGATCTCAATTCATCACAACAATATAGTGAGGGAAACACACCATATGATCCAACTATATTAACAAAGCTCGTGATACATCAAGATCGTGCCATCTCAAGAACACGAGAGATAGAGAGAGATTGAACACATAGCTACTGGTACAAACCATCAGCCCGAGGGTGGACTACTCCCTCCTCATCATGGCCTCCGCCAGGATGATGAAGATGGCCACCAGAGATGATCTACCCTCTCCGGCAGGGTACTAGAACGCCTCCAGATTGGTTTTTCGTTGATATAGAGAGTTGCAGCGATGGAACGAGGAGTCTAGGGTTATTTATGATGGTTCCTATATTTATATGATTTTTTGGCGTTGGTTTCACGTGAAGGTGGGCCATGAGGTGAGAAACATACACCAGGGCACGCCAGGCGTCTAGTGCCTCTTTTTTTCCAAAAACAATCGTTAAAAAGTTTCGGGCAATTCTGAGGACTTTCATTTTATGCATAAAAAAACAACACCATGGTAGTTCTACTGAAAACATCGTGAGTGCGGGTTTGTTCTAAATAAATCATATAAAGTGCATCAAAACCATATAAAGTTATTGTAAACATAGGTGAATATGGCATGAATACTTCATAAATTATTGATACGTTGGAGACGTATCAGACTTTCCCAAACCAGCATGGTGCATTTATAAAAGGAAAATAAAAGGTACATGACGCTCCAAAAACTTACGCATATCACGTGAACAAAACAAAACGAAAACAAACCAATAGTTGTTAAAGAAGAAAGATGGGATGACTTCCGGGACATCCCCAAGCTTAGAGGTTTGAGTCTCCTTGAATATTTACTTGGTGTGCCTTGGGTATCCCCAGGGCATCCCCAAGCTTGAGCTCTTTCCTCTCCTTATTCTTCGCATATGAATACCTCCTCGATCTTCGAACACTTCATCCACACAAAACTTGACAAAACTCTTATTAGGAATGTTAGTACATAATCATAACATTATTGTATAATTATAATATAACATTAACCACTGTATGCTATCACAATTTTGCGGATACCAAGTCATTGGGGCCCAACAAGAATTCGAACATAAGCACGCAAAGCAATTATAACAACAATCTATGAAAAACAGGACAATCTGTAAAGATCTGTTTAGTTACATACTTACGTAACTTAAACAATTTTGAAAAATTAGGACATAATATAGACTTTGCATAAAAGTACCATGTAGAAAATTCAGAAACTTTTGACATTCCAGTAAAATATGAAACATCAAACTTGTGTAGAAAATTCAGAAACTTTTGACATTCCAGTAAAATATGAAACATCGAACACTACATCCAAAGTTTTTGTTTTTACAAAGCACATATCAACGAAGCAATTTAAACATCCTAAAGGTAATTCTTGGCACATTATTTTTATAATACAATGGATTTATACAAGGGGATAATTATTTTTGTTGAAAAGTTTCTGTAATCAAGATTCACAAAGTTTCCATGGGCATGAACAAAGCTCAAGGCTCACCCCCACTTCAACGATGCTCGTCCTTCTCACTTTCACTTCTCCTTTTGAAAAGGTTTTAAGTTACCAAATTTATTTTTTGTTTTTAATTATTTTAAAAGCACACAACATAAATAAATGATTCTCTAAAACTTTAGGGTTGTCTCCCTGGCAGTGCTTTCTTTAATGCCATTAAGCTAGGCATATAGTGCTCAAGTAATTAATCCACCCAGACCCCAAGGTATATCAAAGCTAATTTTAATTAACAATTATTTGTAATTAAGTAGTAAGCACAAAGTGATATATATATCATGTGACAATGAATTCTAACTCTCTTCCTATGCATTGGCATGTCATACAAGAACAATTCATGCACATTAAGTAAAGGCTAATACATTACACAAGTAGTTTCTTGCAATTTTATAGTATTGGAAACATAGGGAGGTGAAGATTTGGTTCCTCTCTCACAATAATTGCAAGTAGGATCACCAAGCACATGCATATTATATCCATCAAAATCATCATGTGTAGTGGTAAACGCAACCCATTAATATAATCCTTAATAAGTGCAAACTTCTCCGATATAGTGTAGTTAGGAGAATTCAAAAAAATAATAGGACTATCATGTGTGGGTGCAATAGCAACAATTTCATGCTTAACATAAAGAATTATAGAAAGTTCATCTTCATAAGCATAATTCATATTAGCATCCTGGACACAAGCATAGCAAGCATCAAGTTCATCAAAAAGGAATATTTCAAATGAATCCAAGGGATCATAGCAATCATCATAGCATTCATCCTTCGGTATGTGCGAAGAGAAATTAAAAAAATGTATGAGTTTAAGAGTTACTCTCTTTAGAAGGTGGGCACAAGTGATCAATCCGCTCTTCCTCCTTTTGTTCTTCATTCTCATCCTCGTCTTTTTCATCTAATGAGCTCACGGTTTCAAAAATTTCTTATTCCATAGATTCCTGTAAAATATTAGTCTCTTCTAAGGCAGCGGACATCCTCTCAATAAATTCAATAATATCAGCATCGTATTCATAATTATCATAGCAATATTTAAGTATGGCAACAAAATTAGACTTGTAAACAACATCATCATAGTTATCATACTTTTCAAAGAACAAAGCAATTTCATATGCACCCTTAAAAGCAATGAATTCTTCTATTTGTTCCACATCATAGTTAATCACAAATACCTTTATCATAAGAAGCCAAGGTTTTATTATCATTAAATTCACATTGAAAGGTAAGGTGTAGACCCTTCATTTTAGAGCAACAAGTATAATCACATCTCACGCATAAATCCCAAGCATACCAACGCAACATTTTAATTTGATCCCATAAGTGTTTCCCTTTTTGAGTCAAGCGATAATCCCTAAACTACTCACGTTGATCCAACATGCATCCCATTATCAAGTTCAATGGGTATTTCTTAGTATTATCAAAGTAGTATTTAATGTTTTCAACATAACCAACATCGTGGGTTTTAGGAGGTTCCCCATCTCCATGAGTAGCAAGTACCACTAATTTTTTTGGTGTTTCGTGTTCCATATCCATAACTAAATATATAAAACGACTAATAACAGAAAATAAAACAACTAATAAAATAAAATAAAAAATTACTTAAGGATAAAGCAAACAAGCACACACTAGAATATCAACCACTACGCTATTGCTTCCCGGCAACAACGCAAGAAAAAGGTCTTGATAACCCACAAGTGCAGGGGATCATATGTAGCATTTTAGATAAGTAAGAGTGTCGAACCCAATGAGGAGATAAAGGTAAAATATATACTCTCTCAAGTTCTATCCACCACCGATACAACTCTACGCATGCTAACGCTTACTTTACCTAGAACAAGTATGAAACTATTTTGCAAGAAGGAAACTAGAAGTACTTTGTAGGTGTAAATATAGTTTTGCAAGATAATAACGAACATGGAAATAAAAGTTAGGTGTTGTTTTAATAAAATAACAATAAATTAAATATAGCGAGTGTGGAAAAGTGGTGATAGGATTTGCGAGATTGTCCTAGGCAATCGATAACGAGATCGGTAATCATTATTGCAGTTTTATAGGGAGAGGCATGAGCTAACATACTTTCCGTACTTGGATCATATGCACTTATGATTAGAACTCTTGCAGGCATCCACAACTACTAAAGATAATTAAGCTAAAACCCAACCGTAGCATTAAAAATCAAGTCCCCTTTACTCCCATACGTAAACAACCCCCTTACTCGGGTGTAAGCTTCTGTCACTCTAGACACCCACTATAAGCGAATCATGAACATATTGCAACACCCTCCAGCATGAATCTTTCACGTGTGCGCCTCACCGAAAGCACCTTGGGATAGCACCAATATAAACCACGCAACTCAAATCAATCAAGATTATCAATCAACCCATAGGACAAAAAGGAACTACTCAAACATCATAGGATAGACACACATCATTGGATAATAATATATAGCATTAAGCACCATGTTCAAGTAGGGGGTACAATGGGATGCAGGAGAGTGGACCATTGTAGATAGATGAGGGAAGGTGATGGTGGTGGTGATGATGGCGGCGAAGTTGTTGGTGTAGATAATTGTCGCGATGGATGCCCCGATGGCGCTCTGATGCCATCGGGAGAGGGGGGAGAGAGCCCCCTCCTTATTATTCTTCCTTGGCCTCCTCCCTAGGTGGAAGGAGGGTTCCCCTCTAGTCCATGGCCGCCAAGGCTCCTGGAGGGCGAGATCCCCTCCGAGATTGGATCTCTCTCTGTTTCTCTACTAGTTTCACGACTATTTTTTGACCCCTTCGCCGTTTCTTAAATATCCGAAGATCCGTAACTCCTATCGGGCTGAAATTTTGACGGGATTTTTATCGCGAAAATATCTTTCTTGCGCCAGAAGGAGAGCATCAACCAACTCAAGGAGGGACCACCAACCATTTGGCCCCACCCCCTAGGCTATGGCCGGTTGGCTTGTGCCTACCTCGGGCACCGTATTGTGTTGATTCTGATGCCAAAAATTCAAATATATATTCCAAAAATAATCTGTAAATTTTTGTCGCGTTTGGACTTCGTTTGATATGGAATTTCTACGAAAACAAAAAACACATAAAAATAGGAACTGACACTAGGCACCGGGTAAGTAAGTTAGTCCCAAATATATTATAAAATGTTGCCAAAAGTATATGAAAGTTGTAGAATATTGGCATGAAGAAATCAAAAATTATAGATACGACGGAGACGTATCTCTCTCTCTCTCCGTTTTCTCTCTTTTCGTTTAAATTTAGTCCCATATTTCCTAGTCTTACACCTTTAGACCTCCCCTACCTATAATTATAGACCAATAGGAGCACCCAATAATCATCTAATTCAGGTTAAATCAATCTTTTGGTTTGACTAGGTTTATTAAATAAAAATATTTAGTTCTCTCCGACGGGATTTCTGGAAGTCGTCTCGTTTGTGAAGTTGTCTCTTCTCTCCATTCTAAAGGTATTATCTTAGTATTTTGTTTTACACTCGTGTAGTTTATTATTCCTAAACTAGTATATGGTAGAGTAATTAGATAATCAATTAGTCTCCATATTTACATATTAGTCCTAGAATTCTTTTAGAAATAGCTATTTTTCGTAAAATAACTTGGTCGTGATTTTTCAAATAGCCATAACTTTTTACTCGTTTATCAAATTAGATGAAACCAATGCCTCGACTTTCGTCTTGACCTCAACTATCGAGTAAACCCATGAAAACAACGTTTCAAAATTTGTTCATATTCAAATTCAAACTTCTCTTGATCATATCTTTTTATCCGTAGCTCCATTTCCGACAAACCCAATTGCGTCGGGTTCATATCGAAGTAATCTTTTCATCTGTACCATTAGAGTTATCTTTTCAACATATAATTTTGATCATATTCAGATTACTCCACTAGTCCACAAAATTTTGCCACACACTTCAATACCGTATTGAATTACTTATATCTTTTGATCCGTTATTCCAAATCTAGTAATCCTTTTTTATACATGTTCATATTGACCTCCTATATCCAGTAGCATAATTAGTTTCAACCTTTGAATCTTTCAAATTTGACCTATTCAAATTTGTATTCAAACATTCATTTGATCATATCTTCCAAACCCTAGCACCTTTCTAATATATTCCTTTTGCACCTAAACACTTGTGTTATGTACTTTCCGTTCATAACCATCATGCTCCAATTCAAGTACTTTTTACCTTTCTGAATTCAAACTCAATTCATACTTCTATTCGCTATAACTTGTGTTGTGGTGCTCCATTTCTATTAATTCTTTTTGCAAATGAATTCTTATGCCATTTGCTATTTTTCAAACAGCATTCGTGTTGTTCTCCCTATACTTTTGATCATCTTCCATAGTGTATGCAACTTAAGCTTATATACCAATAGTTCATCGTCCATTGACTCTTTTGAATTGATTTCTTCACCTTTCACGTTACAACGCCATAAGAACCTATTTTATCTATTAAAACTTTTTTGATGTTGATCTATTGCACTATGATATATTTTGTTGTTGTTTTTATTTTGATTCTTCTATATGGCATGGTTATTATTGAATGTTATTTGCTTATGATAGATCACTAGGAGTGTGACGAGTCGAATTATCAGGATTTTTGAGAGCGATGAACTTCATCAACAGTACATGCAAGTTCACTTTTACCATGTTGTTCATACCTATGCTTTTATTGCATTTAGTGTCAACATTTCACCATTACCTCCAGTAGTGATATTGAATCTTGTAGTTGAGTAGAATACATGAGGTAGGAACCCATCACCCTGTTATCAAGCTCCGGGACGTTGTTTATTTTGATGCTACGCTTTAGTAGATGGGGTTGGTATGAGTGTTCGAGAGTGGTATGAGAAGAAGGACTCTACGTCAAAGACGACTGCTCCATGATGGCATTTTCAAGCCTTGCTTCTTCAAGACCTCATGACTTCGAGACTCGAGACAAGATTTCAATACACATTACTAGGTGAAGGATGGATTTGATGGACACCCTGGAGAAACTAGTGGATGGTCGGGATGCATGGAGAAGCGCCATGACATCTTGCTAAAAGATTCTCTAAGACTCAAAGAGATGGAGGAATACTTCATGCCCAGATGCTTACCTATGTAGACACAAGTCACTATGGGCTCTGGCTTGGTTGAACTTAGTCGTCACTCTAGCTGGGATGGTGCTAGTAGATGTAGACAACGATAGGGTTGGATGGGCATCGGACAGTGGTCAGAGGAACTCTGTGAAAGACCATGTTTCGTTCGTCCCGTTCTCAAACACCAGGCAATACGAGAACTTACAAGGAGGTAACGATTCTTGTGGGTAAAGGGTACACCACTCTGTGGAGTTAAAACCTAATCGATTAGTCGTGTCCCTGGTTATGGACAATTTGAGCCTCTGGACTTGGATCTATCTCTGAACTGTCAACACTAGATTGATAACTAAATGTGGGCAACTTATTGTTACTTGTGGGCTATGGTACATTGGTTGGTGGAACCATGTCATATTAGATAAGTCTATAGTGAAAATCATGAAAATTCCTTTGTTGTAGGAAAAATAAAATAAAACCAGCTTTTATGCAAAAAATTAGACACGGAGCCACAAAGCCATACTGCGTATTGAATAATCTTTACCATCTGCTTTATTTTGAGATCTTGCTGGTACATTCAATGTACTAACCTACATGGCTGCAATGTATCATGTTGCGGGAATATTTCTACGACGAGTAAGATTATGATACGGGGTTACGGTCTACACTCAACCTGCCATTGGCATTGATGGGACTCCACTCTTGATTGACTGTTTTCATTGAGACTCATGAGGTATATATATATATATATCAGTTTTACGTTATTTACATGTGATTGCACTTTGATATATACATTGATGTGTTGTGTGTGCTAGCATACTGAACCAAGGATAGCACAGATACAAAGAGGCTTGACTCATTTTGAGTCGGTCGCTACAAGGAAAATTGATACTGTCCTACAAAACTCTGCGCTTGGAGACCCAATATAGTCTACAAGAATAAAGTTGCGTAGTAGACATGAAGCTCTTTTCTAGCGCCGTTGCTAGGGAGGTCAGTGCTTGAAGGTATATCTTTAGATCTTGCAAATAAATATTTTCTTTTCTTGTTTTTCACATTATTTGATAAAATAAAACTTCAAAAAATTGAATTGAGGTGGCCTCAAATGCCTCATCTTTATAATGTCTTTCGTGAAAGTGACGATTCGGAAAATTGTGCTCAATTATTAGAGGAAGAATTTATAAAAATGCTTAATGTGAAATCCTTCACTGATGAGCATCATAGCAATATTGTTAGTATGAATTCTCTAAATACCAATGATGCTAATGATGATTGCATGAGTCATGCTAAAAATATTTCCTATAAGGATGCCAATTTTGGTGGAGTTCATAAAATTTGTGAAGACATGCCTTATAGGGATGATAGATTTTGTAAGAAGCATAAACATGATAAAACCAATTGGTGGCTTAAAGGGATAGATGGATTTTCTACGAATATTCTCTCTTCATCCCGTTACTTGTGAACTTTGCAATAGAGTTGGCCATCTTAATTCCAATGCATAATTTTTCATGATTGAATCATGACCAAATATTGAATAACATGATCACCCTTGAACTCTATAATGAACTTTGTTTATTTTGGGGGTGTCAAGAATTGAAAAAAAATAGTTGGTTTGAAGCATCCTTATTCACAGACCACTTTGAATCTAGTCTACAGGAACTCTATATGTTTTGCATAGTAAATTGCAATGAGAATGCTTATATTGCCAACTATAGAAAGACGAGAAAAATAATAGAATATAAAAGGAATACTGATGAAAGGGTAAAGGTCACCTAATACCCTCCTGTTGTTTCTCGTAATGAATCAGGTTACAAGGAGGAGTTTCCCATAGAACCAATCTCTTCAATAAGAAGCTCTAAAAATTACTTAAACCCACACAAAATGTGGTAAATAATAAGAAGAGAAGAAAAGGTAAAGGTAAAAAGGTACACTCTCAAATAATGTTGCTCCTATCATTGTTGAGAATGAATCTGAAAGTAGTGTGGACGATGATACACTTGATGATTATTTTGTTATATCTGCTACTTGTTTTGATGATTATGATTGGGAATATAATGATACTAATTATAGTATTGAAAGTATTTTTGGCACTAACTTGGAAAAGTATGATGATAATAATTGTTATACTATTGGTGTCATTCATGCTATTGATGATTATGCTAATGATTTGCAAAACCACAAGCTTGGGGATGCTATGCTTGATGAGAATGCCATATTTGAGAATATATTTGTTGCAATTAATGTGTATCCCAAGCTTGGGGATGCTATGCATAATGAAGATGATATTTTTAGTCCCCCTACTTTGAATGATCAAAATTGTTATGATGATTGCATACCTCCTACTTATGATGATACTTATGTTATAAAATGCAGTGATGATTATTATTATAAAACTTGTCATAATTATGATAACCCTTTTATGAACATCACTCTTTTATTGTGGAAATTTTTTATAGTATTTGAGTCTCCTATGATACTCCCACTATTATGTATGAGAAGTTTGCTTGTGGGGAGAGTAATGAATTTTCTATGCTTGTGGGTCATGAAAAGAATGCTTTATGTGATAGTTATATTATTGAATTCCTTCATGATGCTACTTAAAATTATTACGAGGGAGAAACATATGCTCTTAGGAATTGCAATAATATCAAGTTTCATCCCTATGTGTTGAAAACCTTGAAGATATGCTTGTTTTGCCTTCATATGCTAGCTGATTCGTGCTCCCGTAAATTGTTTGCTCACAAAATCCCTATGCATAGGAAGAGGTTTAGACTTAAATGTGCTTGTAATATGCTTCATTATGCTCCCATTGTGTTTTGATTATTTATTTTTATCTGAGCATCATAGAAATCATCATGCCTAGCTAAAAAGACTTTAAAGAAAACGCTTGTTGGGAGACAACCCAACACTTATACTTTATGTTTTTGGGTGTTCACATGATTAAACTACTATAGTAATCATGTTTTGTGCCTTTTATTCAATAATGTGCCAAGTAAAGCCTTTGGAATAGCGTGGATACTTGTTAGTTTGATTTTATGCAAAAACAGAAACTTCTACGTCTAGTGCAGAACTTCTCTGATTTTACTAGACAGTAAAAAATTCTGAAATTATTACACAGTTTTGCTATGCAAATTTTATGCGTTTTCATAATTTTTATAGTTATGGAAATGTGGTTTAAGTTCAGATCTTCATAGGTTATCCTGTTTTGTCACATTATGTTTTGCATGCATAGTTGGCTTGTTTTAGTGTTTCCATAGTTTATATTTAGCGGTACAAATTATGGGAATGGTACAATACAGTAGGTTCTATGTGATAGCAATTACAAATTTTGTCTTGAGAGTACCTAAGTGAATGATCTATCTTTATTACACTAACCCATCTCACGAAGTTCCGTTAATTTTCTATGATTGAAGGTTTCAAGTTTTGAGTAAGACACTGATATGAGAATAATAATGAGTGGTACGAACCTAATATTGAGGATGAACAAGGCACCACCAAGGTAATATCGAAGGAATACTCAAGCGTCTAAGCTTGGGGATGCCCCAGAAGGCATCCCCTCTTTCGTCTTCAACACTATCGGTATATGTTACTTAGAGCTATATTTTTATTCGTCACGTAATATGAGTTTTGCTAGGAGAATCATTTTATTTTTTTGAAATTTTTTTGCTGTTATTTATAATCTTGTTTTCCAATAAAAAGCTCCAAGAACTTCCTTTAGGATGCTTCAGTTCCATGTTTGATGTGTGTTGTGTAAAAACAGAAATTTTTGATGCAGTGTTCGAATTTTCATATTTTACTGGAATGTGGAAAGTTTCTGAAATTTTTATACAGTATGTTCATACCAATTATTTCTCATTTACTAAATTTTCATGATTTTTTGAGATATAGAAGTACAATTTTTATATAGATTGCTACCGACTATTCAGTTTGGACAGATTGTTGTCATAGTTTTGTTATCTACTTATCATATAGTTTCCATAGCCTATATTGGTAGATATAAATTGTGGAAATTATAGTAAATAGTATATAATGTTTGAAAATTATTGTACAGTTTCTCTTGTCCATACGTAAAGAGTTGATTTATTCTTATGTGCACTAACCCATCTCACGAGTTCTTTTCAAGTTTTGTGTGGATGAAGTTTTTGAGACCTAGGTGAAACCGTGATACGAGAGGAATTAACAAGATACAAAAGCTCAAGATTGGGTATGCCCAAGACTCCCAAAGTAAATATTACAAGAAGTGTCGAGCATCTAATCTTGGGGATGCTACGCACCCCACCTCTCTTCGTCAACAAATATCGGATAGCCTATGTTGATCCTAAGTTTCTATTTGTTCACTTGATATGTGATATTCTTGGAGTGTCCTTTGTTTTATTTGTTGTTTGAAATAAATCTCAGATCTGAAATTCTTTATTGAGAGTGAGTCCTCACATAGCTAGTTAATTGTTTAACTCATTGATCTTCACTTGTATCTTTTGAGAGTGGTTCGATATTTACTCTTGTGCTTGACTTATATCCTAAGAGTAAATTGTGAATGAATGAAATATCATAAATATGAAATTATCAATGTGTTATATTCTTAGTACCAGGTTCACATTTGGTTTATAAAGTAAAATATATTGAAGTTTGACAATCACAATATTGGTCATACAAGCAATTCATGAATGATTAGTATAAGAAAGAGAACTTTCACATAAATATATATTATCCTGGACATCTTTTACGATTGTGAATACCCATTAATTATTTTCAACCTTGATCAAATTGTTGAAGTTGGACAAGTAAGAGTTATGTTTGGGGATATTTTCGTAGAAGTTATATTGTTATGGATCGTCCAACATGTGGTGATTGTTTAGAACCTTTTGCTAGGCAAAACTTCGTACTGAGTAGAGATACTACTTGTGCATCCAAATCCTGGAGCCAAGTTTCTTCCATGAGAGTCCACCATACCTACCTATATATATATACATATATATACACATATATATACATATATATACATATATATAGTATTTCACTACCATTCCAAGTAAAATTGCATGTGACACCTTTAAAACCTTCAAATAAACATTCATTTTCTATGCCTATATATGGTATTTCGCTGGCATTCCAAGTAAAAAATTCATGTGCCACCTTTAAAACCTTCAAATAAACATCTGTTTTATGCGCCTGTGCCACTCATGGAGTGATCGGGCAGTCAATATCTTCCATGCTAAGTGGGTTATTCTCATGATGAGTGTTTATTCACTATTCATTGCATGAGATAGTCTAGTAAAAAGGAGTCCCAGTCCTGCATAATACAAAAATAAATAAACAAGAGCTCCCCCTAGAAAGTTGATTGTTTGGAGGGCAACCGTGGATTCGGCCAGCCATGGAATGTGTTTGAATGGTTGAGTGGAGTAAAATTTCAATTCTGTTTGGGAACTGCCAATAATGTGATTAGCATGGAAGATATTGAAACCCCTTGTTGTAGCATTTATAGGAAAGGCACACCACCCAAAATATATTCATCTCTATTTTAAACAATGAGCTCTCGAACCTCTGTCAATCCCTGCTTCCCTCTACGAAGGGACAATCTATTTACTTTCATGTTGAGTAAACTTATTATTCCAACCTCAGTCATTTAGTTGGCAAGAACCATGTGGTGGGGAAAGATCCAAACACATATAGCCATTCAAATATATTTGATAATGATTCATTATTGTTGACAGTTATCTTCATGATAAGTACGTTGGGAGGCAAAACATTAAGCCCCTATCTTTTTTGTGTTCGATGGATGTTGTTTGTTCTAAAAATATGCTTTGAGTATTAGCAATCATAGAAGAATATATGATAATTGAGTATGTGGAGCTCTTACTTAGACTTGATGATGCGTTAAAATTGTTTGATGACTAGGAACATATGTTGTTAAGTTTCAAGAGAATGCATTGTTTGAAACATGGCATGTGAATTGATTGCTACTCCATCATGATGATTTTTATGAGAAAATTTGTTGGTCATGATGCCAGAAAAGTGAATGAAATTATCAATGATCAAAACTATTCACTATGCTAGCATTAACACTTCATTAATTACTTCTTCTATCATTTACCAACTCGAGGACGAGTAGGAATTAAGCTCGGGAATGATGATACGTCTCCAATGTATTGATAATCCTATATACTTAAGAAGTTCATCCCCACTACTTGATTTATCTCAACATGCATCATAGCCACGTCATCATCCAATCACATCTAGCCACATCACACCTCATGCAGTCCCACTCAAGATCACGTCAGGTTTTGTTAACATGTAGCCAATCAACTCAATAAATGTGCCACTCGGCAAAACAAAAATCACGAAATAAATCAACATCCAATGTGTGGGTTGTATGAAGCCCTTCATTGAGTGCACGTGAGTTTCCCAGGCCAAATCTTCTTTGTTCACCTGGGCTACACCAAGTTTTTCTACGTGTGGATTGTAGCTGCCTTCTTGGCACGTTCCATTGGATAGAAGAAATAATAGCACTTGACAATCAGTCGATGCTTCTATTTTCAGTTCTATATCACGATACTTTTCCATCGACCAGTCGCCTAGAAAAAGTCTTTTCATCGACCGATGCTCTCCTGGCATGCCGACCGCCGCCACTAACCTTTTGCCTCCCATCGACCGATGCTCCCCTGGCCAGCCGCTGCCACTAACCTTTTGCCTGCACACACACTAACTCGCTTTCGTCTTCCCGGTTGCTCTTTTAATGTCACCAATATCCCTTTGGCTCCACGTCAGAGGCTCTCCCATCCTTGCCGTTACTATCTCTTCCTCCACGGAAGAACCTTTCCCAGCAACAAATGCACATGAAATAGTGGCTTCCTTCATCTCTCCTTATTACCCTGACCTTGCATTTGTGTTTAAAAATACTTCTCTGCATATTTCTATCCAGCACGCAGGTATGTTCATGCTCTTATCTCATAACAGACCTCTACTTTGGTATATGCATTGTCCCTACTTCAGTCACCTCGGATTTTGTAAGGTTACACTCTAGGGATCTAAACTGCTCTATGTTTTGTTGCTTGGAATGCTTCTATCCTACTTCTTCCCTCTGTCGATTAGCCTCCTGATGATCATGTGCCTAGGCATGGCTTGAGATCAATAACTCAAGACCCTGTTTTCTTTACTCGCATGAAAGTACAAGTCCCTCCTCCTCACAGGTAACATGTTGTATCCCGCTCCTCTCTAATCTTCGCCACATCCCAATTAAGCGATATATGTCTGTGACGTAGTGATTTCTAATTCCATTCTCTTTGTGCTTTCCTCCCTACCGATTTCATAACCCCGCATCCCTTGAACTATATATGGGACACCAATTCGTTTTGATGCACAATAAATAGACTTTGTTGGGAAAAGTATTGATATGTACAACATGTCATGTTGCACCGGTGTACCAAATTTTAATCCATGTCCACAAGGCACTTGATCAAATTCCAAGCCTCTTGCATGTCCGTTTGTTTGTGCAGAACATCACTCTCATTTTTTATCTACATCCACAAGATTTTGTCTGTTTGATCATTAACCATCTTCTTTACAGCTTTTACAGGTCACACATGTCACTATCTGCCATATGCAATGATCCATGGAATGTGTCAAAAATACATAAATGCAGTCTTATGAAGTTGTACGATTTTGTATGGCAAATATGGACATTCTGCATGTGATTTGAGATTTATATATATATCCATTTTTGTTGATGTTGTTTTCAACGAAATTGCATTTATAATATTTATTTTACATTGGTATATTTATAAGATTTGTTTTTTGTAGATGAATCCATGTTGTATACGTATTTACATTTTTGTGCAGTCAACAATTTGTTCTGATCCCCTGCAGAGAAATGATTTGCTATGATGGTTCGCATTGTAGCTGCGTAGTGACTATAAATGTCATTATTGTCACCAAAAAGTCGCATGTGCGGATTTTACTATACAAATGGCAATCCACCAGACAACAAGATATATATGGGTCACAATATCAGAACCACAGTCATAGGATTTTACTTTACTATCATGCATACCTTCTTAAATTATTTCTTATCCGGAATATGAACGAAAAGGCTCATCGACACAAGGATTACAATTAGATTCTGAATTTTTCCTATTAATTATGTTTTATAAAGATCACATATATCATTTAATTTTATAGTTTTTCATCATATGCTTATGAAATACCGTAGAAACATGTGGGGTATCATGTCAACATGTTATACTATGATGTGATAAGGTCACCTCAACATGCAATAATGCATGAGGAAAGACCCACTACACCATACAACCAGACATGGGAAGATTGTTTCCATTCAATAATTCTACTTATAATCAATACACATTGCTAAGAAAATACATAATCGAATATAGTAAGTCATATGTACTTCAAATTTCGTTATCGTGTTATGAACCCAAATTTCCTCAACAAATTCCCGCAGCAACGCGTGGGGTATCCTCTAGTTTATGAAGTATTCCATATTTGCCTATGTTTACAATACTTTTATATGGTTTTGATGCACTTTATATGATTTGTTTAGAACTAACCCAGACTGGCATTGTTTCCAGCTGAATTATCGTGGTGTTGTTTTTGTGCACAAAAGAAAAGTTCTGGGAATCGCCCGAAACTTTTTAATGATTTTTTCTGCAGAAAATAAGAAATATCGGAGCGAATATCCACCGGAGGGGAGCCACCCGTGGGCCACAAGCTAACAGGGTGCACCCTGTTAGCTTGTGGGGCCCACGTGGCTCCGGCTGACGTGATTCCAACGCTGAAAATTCCTATAAATCCATAAACCCCTGAAAGTTAACCTAGAACTTCCGCAGTTCCGCTTCGCCGCCGCAAGCCTCTGTGCCGAAGAAAAATCATTCGGAGCCTTGTTCCGGCACCCTGTTGGAGGGGGCAATCACCACCGAAGGCTATCTTCATCATCCTGGTGGTGTCCATGACAAGGAGGGAGTAGTTCACACTCAGCGCTGAGGGTATGTACCAGTAGCTATGTTTTTATCTCTCTCTCTTGTTCTTGAGATGCCATGATCTTGATGTATCACGAGCTTTGTTAATATGGTTGGATCATATGGTGTTCGTCCCTTGCTATCTTGATGTGATGAATTGAATCTTTCCCTTTGAGATTTTGTTATGACGGATTGAATATTGGATTTGAGATCACTTGATGTATGTCTTGCATGTGGATACCCGTGGTGATACTGGGGTGTTCTATTGGTTCACTTGGTATAAGTTTTTGTACTCAACTTGCGGATTCCCGTGGTGACAATGGGGTAATCTATGCATAAGGGTTGTGTCGGGGGATTACCCCCGGGTAGGCTCAAGGAGGTGACTCAACATTTTAAAACAACAGGGCAGCCAACGCCCCTCTGTCCAGCTGCTCCGGATGGTACCCCGGTCTAGCCGACTACTGAGTCCGGCCGGCTCCCTGCCCATTCGGCTGCTCCAATCGACCTCTGTCCAGCTGCTCTATCCGACCTGCTGCGCGAGGTCAACCACCATGTCCCATCGGACACGACATGAAGACACTATAGCCTGCATCATGCGCCACTTTGCTGCATCCAATAGTGGTGCACTATAGCCCGCGTCATCGCGTCACCTTGCATGTCATCTCCAATAGTGGTGCACTATTGTCTGCATTATGGGTCATCTCACATGTCTTCTCCAATAGTAAATAGTTGTCCATGTGGGCCACCCCTTGTCCCCTGGGCCTCCCTTTATAAGAGGCACCAGGGGATCTCACTCAGGGGAGGCTCCTGTCACTCTCTCATTCTCTCATTTTCCCCTCCCACTCTCACATGTGAGGCATGGAGGAAGAGCTCTCACAGCTCCTTCTTCCTCTCCTAAGACAGCTCCAGGAGCAACTCTGTACCACGACCATATACACTGCATATATCATCAGACATGCTGGAGTAGGGGTATTATCTATCCGGAGAGCCCCGAACCTGGGTAAACCACCGCGTGCTACTACCCTATTCCATCTCGGATCTTCCACGGCAGCCTTGCTCTCACCTCGATTAGACACCCCCTGGCATC
Organism: Hordeum marinum; assembly: GCA_022496015.1. NCBI lineage: Eukaryota > Viridiplantae > Streptophyta > Magnoliopsida > Poales > Poaceae > Hordeum > Hordeum marinum. Next base: position 332,330,391 of record CM039674.1, read on the forward strand.
TATTGTGAGAAATCGGCGACAGGTTGATACACGTTCTTGTCCTACTTTCTCCGATAGAAATCTTGGGGTACTCTTTGAAGTTCTTTATATTGGATTGAATATGATGAATCTAAAATTGTTTGACGCTGTCATATAATTAACCCACGGATACTTGAGGTGACATTGGAGTATCTAGGTGACATTAGGGTTGATTGATATGTATCATAGGTGTTATTTTGGAACGAACTCTAGGGCTGTTTGTGACACCTATAGGAATAGCTCAATAGATTGATCGGAAAGTATAACTTTGAGGTGGTTCTACTACCTACAACAATTTCATCTTATGTTCTTCGCTACTTATGATCTTTGGAGTGATTCTTTGTTGCACGTTGAGATATGATCGTATGATTCTATTATGTTAGCATTGTTGAGAGATTGCACTAGTGAAAGTATGAACCCTAGGCTATTTCCAAGCATTTATATAACGTTGTGTTCGCTGTTTGCACTTGCTACCTTGCTATTTTTATATTTTCATATTAAAAAAACCTATATCCACTATCCATATTGCACTTGTATCACCATCTCTTCGCCGAACTAGTGCACCTATACAATTTACCATTGTATTGGGTGTGTTGGGGACACAATCGATTTATTGTATTAGGTTGTAGGGTTGTTTGAGAGAGACCATGTTCATCCTAGACCTCCCATGGATTGATAAATCTTAGGTCATCCACTTGAGGGAAAATTGCTACTGTGCTACAAAACTCTTTGCTTGGAGGCCCAACATAGTGTACAAGAATAAAGTTGCATAGTAGACATCAATCGCCATGATGCTCACCACTGGGAGTGAGTAGTTACTTTGTAGGCTTGCTAGACACTGATGGAATTGGATGAGATTAATCATGTAATCGAGTTATTTTGATAGGGCTTGATCCCTAGTATCCATTATGTTTTGAGATTGATGTTGCTATGACTTTACTATGCTTAATGCTTGTCATTAGGGCCCGAGTGCCATGATTTCAAATCTAAACCTATTTTGTTTTCATGAATATAAGATTGATCTAGATCCTATCTTACAAGTTGTATGCACCTATTATGTGTCATGATCCGCATAGCCCAAGGTGACAATAATTGGGATTCTTTCCGGTGATTGCCGTAGTTTGAGGAGTTCATGTATTCACCATGCGTTAATGCTTTGTTCTGGTTCTCTATTAAAAGGAGGCCTTAATATCCCTAAGTTTCCATTAGGACCTCACTACCACGGGAGGGTAGGACAAAAGATGCCATACAAGTCCTTATAGCAAGCACGTATGACTATATACAGAATACACGCCTACATTACATTGATGAATTGGAGCTAGTTCTATGTTGCTCTAGCATGTAACTATTACATGATTGATGTCATACAAATCATTATCCATTACCGATCCACATGTCTACGCATTACATATACCGAATCTTGCTAAGTTACTATTGTTGTTGCTACTGTTACAATCACTACCAAATTGTTGCTGTTACCGTTACTATTACTATAGTATTTTGCCATGCTACTATTTTTTTCTATAGAAAGATATCTGAGGTGTGGTTGAACTGACGACTCAACTGCTAAGACCGATAGATATTCTTTGGCTCCCCTTGTGTCAAATCAATAAATCAGGGTGTAATACTACCCGCAAAGACTATTGTGATCCCCTATACTTGTGGGTTATCAAAGACTTGCTCAAAACCCACAAAAACATCTTGTTTGCATCTAGACTTTATCTCTAGGCTTTCACTATGTTATGCACAAGACTATATTTTGGGTTGTGATGTTATGCCTCTGTATTGAGGGTCCGACCAGTGGTCACCAGACATCTGACTTCTCACAGTCATCGGAGGTTTGCCTCTCTCCAGAAATCTGGTGTCCCAGTAGTGAAAGAAAATATTGACTTTCCGTTCCAGTCCGGACAACCGGTCATCGGACGTCAGTCCCCAATCGAAATCTGATATTTGCCACACACACAACAGATTGGACAGATGTTCGGTCCTCTCCGAATGACCATGGTACCGGACGACCGACACTTGTCGGACATTCGACCATTTTTCTCCCGAGTCACCCTTGATATGTAACTGCGTGCATATGTGTTCGAGTGGCCGGACGACCGACGACTCGGTCAGACGTTTGATCCATGTTTTGGGTCTGGACGACCGATGTCCTTCGAACGTTTGACAACTTCATAGCTTTTGTGGCTCCAATGACCACTTTTACACTTCCACTATATATACCCCTCTTCTATTTTGCTAGAGCATTGTCCAACACATTGAAAAGACCCCAAGAACAAAACTACTCCCACTCTCTCATTCGTACATCAAATCCTAGATCCCGAGTGCATTTTTGAGGATTCTTGACTATTGCTCCAATCAAAATATAGACCGTCTCTCCCTCCACCTTTTGACCAAAGGAATTTGTGATTTGAGCAAGTTTTGAGGGTTTCCCTTGATCTTGTTACTCTTGGAGGTTGGAGACTCCTAGGCGGTAGGAGTTCTTCGGTGAGGAATCAAACCATTATGATTACCCCCGAAAAGTTTGTGAGGTTTTGGAGACCACCCCAAGGTCTACCACTAGTGATTGAGAAATGCCTTCGTGGTGTTGTCTCAAAGAGATAATAGGGTGAGCCTTTGTGGCATTGGTGTGCCTTCTTGTTAACATCCACCTCTCTAAAAGATGTTGTAGATTCCCTCCAAGTAAGTGAACATCGGCATACATCCTCGCCTCTCAGAGTTGCGATTATTCCTAACCCTAACTCTCTACTTGTGGTTACTTGTCTCCTTGTACTTGCTTGCGTTATATTGTGCTTGCATATTTACTTACTTGTTAACTTGTTTGTCTTCTTAGCTCCTATATCACCTTTGCAATTGTTAGGCTCACTTTCATATTCCGCAATATTGCCTAAAATTGCTTAGTAATAATTAAAATTTAGAATTGTACCTATTCAGCCCCCCTCTAGGTCCATCTCGATCCTTTCAGCAATAATACAAATACGTACCTCGCTACCCCTTCTGTCACGAGGCGAGGACATTGCAAGATGGAACCCACTAGTATGCACCACTCCCTCTGATGATTTACTCATCTACTTGGCCAAACCAAAACAATAGATCAGAAAGCATATATACCTATAACAATCACACATAATAAAATTCAGAGAATGACTCAATTACTTTCAATGAATAATGTGATCATAAACACACAATTCATCGGATCCCAAAAAACACATCGCAAAAGAGGATTACATCGGATAGTTCTCTAAAGTGCATTAAAGATCAAAGAGAGAGAGTGAGAGAGAGAGAGAGCCTTCTAGATAATCACTATTGACCCGTAGGTCTACGGTGAACTACTAACACATCATCATGGAGGCAACAAGGTTTATGAAGATAGCCTCCGTGATCGATTCCCCTCCGGCAGAGTACCGATGGGGGCCTTCAGATGAGAACGCCGAAGAACAGAGGCTTGCGACGGCAAAAAAATGTTTCGGGTCTCCTTCTGGTGATTTTGGGATTTTTAGGAATTTATAGAAGTGGAATTAGGCCAGGGGGGCTACAAGGGGCCCACAAGCTCACATGACACACACCCTAGGGTTGCGCCGCCTGGTCTTGTGGCCCTCTCATGTGGCTTCATGTCTCCCTATGATGCTCCTAGGGTCCCTTCTAGACCACAAAAAATCACCGTAAAGTTTCGCTTCAATTGGACTTCATTTGGTATAGTTTTCCTATGAAACAAAAATTAGGAAAACACCGAGAACTGACATGGCACCAGATTAAAAGGTTAGTTCTCAAAAAGTATATAAAATGGCATCTAAAGTATATAAGATTGATAATATAATAGCATGAAACAATCAAAAATTATAGATACGTTGGAGACGTATCATGTGGCCAGTTGTGATTTTTGACAAAGAGTGTTTTGATGCTAGGTCCACTATCTTCTCTAAGACACAACCCCGAAAGACTTTCCTAGCTAGCACTTCCTTCATAAACTTGCAATTAGGGCAGAAACATTGGACCTTCTCATGTGCCTTTGCGTGGTTGTGAATGACCAATTGTGTGGTGAAAATTTGTCATGTGTAACTGCTAGGAGTTATACAAATTTTATGGAAATTTTCAGAGCTACCTAAATTAGAACAACAACCTAAGCCATATCGGCTTTCTCTTGCCTAATTGAACCAATATTTTACCAGAGTCCGGTATAATCATAATGATCATCTCAAATTAATATCATGATTTATGGAGGTGCCTGGGTATTCTTTTGGATTTATTTCCCCAAGGTGAAAGAAACTTGCATTGTCTCTGGAAGAGAAATATTGCTTTTGGCATGACGATATTTTGTCACTCCTTGATACATATGGATTGGAGAGTCTCTTAAAAAAATGGGGTAGTCTAGTTCAATAAAGAAAGTGAAGTTTCCTTCGTGATAACATACCCACGCCTTCAAATTCTGGCAAACATGAATTTGAATTTGGCTTGGCCTTGGTTGTGCATGGTGATCCAGGTGTGTGCTAGTGTTGACGTGAACTTTGGCATAAAATTCAGAAGTAAAAAATTGAAAAAGATTTGAAAGTTGATAACAACACAAAAAATTAAACTCTAATTTGAGTGGTGTTATGATACTCCAAGATCCTTTATAGGGGTAATTTGTAGAATATGAATTCTTCGATAGACATAGAAGTAACAAAGTGACTAGACTATAAGGAATTAGGAATTCTAACATGATAGAAAACAAAACATGATGGGATGCATGAAAGTGACTAAGTATAAGGTAACCAGTGGAGACTTAAACATACTAGAAAATCTATTAAATAGAGCAGTGATATTTCTACAGAACTTAGATAGACATGGAGAGAAAAGTCTTCACAAGAATGAATAAATCACAACTCAAAGATGAGTTGTAGCAAAATGTTAAGCACAAAAATAAAAGTCTCCACCACGGTCATAGAGCAAAGTGAAAAAACAACTACATTAGAGGGGTAAGAAATCCTCTCAATACGACAGAGTAATGAAAATTAAGGTTGTAAGGAATAAAAACTATAAGCTAGGTGAATACACGATGATTTGCTTCTAAGCACACTATTGTGACGACACACAAGTCATCACCTCGTTTTTCTTGAACTAAGTTCCCCATAACTCGCTCAACACCCGAGGTACATATTGTGGTGATCTCTAGACCGGTACAAATGTGTTCTTTGGCGAATCCAAACTTTGGATGCTCATAGAACAACATCTAACGGTTTAGAGGATGCCAATTCCCTAAGAGTAACGTATTGTTACTCCTATCGAAGTTGTTAGGTTCCCCAAAGAGGAAAGGTGATGTAGTACAACAACAGAAAGTATTTCCCTCAGGTAAGAAATAAGGTTTATCGAACCAGTAGGAGGCACCAAACCAACAACATTAGCAGTACCTGCACACAAACAAATGAAATTAATTGCTTCCGCCCAACAATGGCAAGGAGGTTGTCAGTCCCCTTGTTGTTGCTAGTTACAAGATTAAAATCAAATATATAGTGATAGGGCAAATGGAAAGAAAGTGAAGGAGAAAATTGTAGGAGCTTTTGTATTAACGAAGAATAGAACCAGGAGCCATAGGTTCACTAGTATCATCTCTCTCCAAGACGGGTAGTGGCGTGGTAAAAAATTACTGTTGGGCATTTGACAGAAGAGTGGCAATCCATAACTATGATCATTTGTGGCATAATCTCACATATGCATTACATCAGTGATAAGTAGACCGTTAAACTTACCGACATCTACTACTATTACCCCACTGTAACGACCAAACCTCGAAGGATTTGAGTCTCTGTGCTTACCGTGCTAGTCCCGGTCGGGCCACTGTGCGGCCTAGCTACACAGTGCGGCTCCGTTTATTTTTTTAATAAAGCTGCTACTGAAACAAAAACAATTATAATTATTCTGGATAAATAAATACCAAATTAAATCCTAAGAAAAAAATATATAATCCTACAGTAATATATATGCCACTAATATAAACTATATGAATAGTAGTTCCAAATCCAATGCAATTTTGAAAAAAACATTTTTTATGCAAAAAGACACACAATGAGCATTGCAAAATAAATTCAAAATAATTTGGAGTTTATAAAATTGCAAAAACAACTCAGATGAAACCCAAATATTATTCTGGACATTATGAACTTTTTATTTGATAGGGGAGAAGTCATATTATCTCCACTCAAATAATTTTCCTTTAGTTGCATAATGAAAATAATTTTCAGAAGAATAGATAATGCATAGTAAAAATATGAGATGCATATGAATGATCTATTAACATCCTAATTTAGGAAAATTGGGCTGTTACAAACCTACGCCCCTTAAGATGAATCTCGCCCTCGAGATTCGGGTTGGCTAGCAAATAGGTGTGGATGATCCTGCCTAAGGTCTTCCTCTCATTCCCAAGTAGCCTCCTCCTCGGTATGATGATCCCACTGAACTTTGCATAACTTGATTGTCTTGGTGCAAGTAACTCTCTCAGTTGTCTCCAGAATCTTTACAGGCTTCTCCTCATATGTCAAATCAGTCACCAACTGAATTGCCTCAAGTGGCACTGTGTCTCTCAAAGGAACATCCGCCATCTTTGCATGACACTTCTTCAACTGGGATACATGAAACACATTATGAACTCCTGACAAGGATTATGGCAACTCCAGCTGATAAGCTACCTCTCCTCTGCGCTCCAAGATCTTGTAAGGCCCCACAAAGCGTGGTGCTAACTTACCTTTGATTCCAAACCTCTTAATCCCGCGAAGTGGTGATACTCCAAGGTATGCACGATCTCCTACCTTATATGTCACCTCCTTACGCTTTGCATCAGCATAACTCTTCTGCCTGGACTGTGCTATCTTTAGCCTGTCACGAACCAACTTGACTTTCTCCTTAGAATCTCTAATCAAATCTGGTCCAAAGAATTAACGCTCCCCAACCTCATCCCACATTAATGGTGTCTTGCACTTCCTACCATACAAAAACTCAAACGGTGACATCTTCAGACTAGCTTGATAATTGTTATTATATGAGAACTCTGCATATGGTAAATTATCATCCCAACTGGACCCATAGTCCAAAGCGCAAGCTCTCAACATATCCTCCAAAATCTGATTCACCCTCTCTGTCTGCCCATCTGTCTGTGGACGAAATGATGTACTGAACTCCAGCCTAGTGCCCAAAGACTCATGCAATTGCCACCAAAACTTAGATGTGAACTGAGTACCCCTATAAGACACTACCTTCCTTGGAACTCCATGCAGACAAACAATCTTGGACATATAAATCTTGGCTAGCTTAGCACTTGTATAGGTAGTTTTTACCGGGATGAAGTGAGAAACTTTAGTCAAACGATCAACAACTACCCAAATAGAATCATAACCTGATCGAGTCCTGGGTAACCCTCTAATGAAATCCATACCAATCTCATCCCACTTCCAATCAAGTATAGGCAATGGTTGTAACAAACCTGCTGGTTTCTGGTGCTCTGCCTTAACTCTCTGGCACACATCACATATTACAATATACTCAGCAATTTCCCTCTTCAGGCTAGGCCACCAAAATCTCTCCCTCAAATCCAAATACATCTTAGTATTACCTGGGTGGATAGAATAAGTTGAATCATGCACCTCCTGAAGAATCAACTTCCTGATCTCTGCATCTTGAGGTACACAGATACGCTTCTCAAACAATATGGCCCCATGTTCATCCTCATGGAAACCTTGTGCCTTCCACTTTAGCATATTCTCCTTTATCTCAGCAATATACTTATCATCCTTTTGAGCTTCCCTGGTCCTGTCTACCAAGGTAGGATTTACCTCAAGTGTTGCCAAATAGCCCTTAGGAACCATCTCCAACCTAAGATTTCTGAACTGCTCACATAACTCTGGCGGCATATCATCAATATTAACTGCATTAACATGGCTCCTATGACTCAATGCATCAGCAACAACATTAGCCTTACCAGGATGATATTGCAAGTTCAAATCATAATCCTTAATAAGCTCCAACCATCTCCTTTGTCTAAGGTTCAACTCCCTCTGAGTAAAAATATACTTCAAGCTCTTATGATTAGTAAATATATCACAATGATTACCAACAAGATAATGCCTCCAAGTTTTCAATGCATGCATAACTGAGGCTAACTCCAAATCATGTGTAGGGTAATTATGTTCATGATTCCTAAGCTGGCGTGAAGCATAAGAAACAACTTTACCTTCCTACATCAAAACACTCCCAAGTCCCTGACGAGAAGCATCACAATATACCTGAAAGTCTTTATGTATGTCTGGCAAAATTAACACCGGTGCTGTAACCAAACGCTGCTTCAACTCCTGAAAGCTAGCTTCACAATCCTCAGTCCAAACAAATTTCTTCCCCTTCTTCAATAATTCAGTCACAGGCTTTGCAATCTTGAAAAAGTTTTCAATAAACCTCCTGTAATAACCTGCAAGGCCCAAAAAGCTGCAAATCTCCCTAACTGACATGGGTGACTCCCACTCTGTGACTGCGACAACCTTGGATGGATCAACTGCAACTCCATTACCTGATATAACATGTCCAAGGAATGCTAACTCATCCAACCAAAACTCACATTTTCTGAACTTGGCATACAATTGCTGCTCCCTCAACTTATCCAATACCAAACACAGATGCTCCTCATGCTCTTCCTTATTCTTGGAAAACACCAATATATCATCAATGAAAACAACCACAAACTTATCCAAGAACTCCATAAACACCTTGTTCATCATATCCATGAAGTATGCAGGGGCATTAGTCAATCCAAAGGTTCACTAGTATCATCTCTCTCTAAGACAGGTAATGGCGTGGTACAAAATTATTGTTGGGCAACTGACAGAAGAGTGGCAATCCATAACTATGATCATTTGTGGCATAATCTCACACATGCATTACATCAGTGATAAGTAGACCGTTAAACTTACCGACGTCTACTACTATTACCCCACTGTAACGACCAAACCTCGAAGGATTTGAGTCTCTGTGCTTACCGTGCTAGTCCCGGTTGGGCCACTATGCGGCCTAGCTGCACAGTGCGGCTCCATTTTTTTTAATAAAACTGCTATGAAACAAAAACAACTATAATTATTCTGGATAAATAAATACCAGATTAAATCCTAAGAAAAAATATAATCCTACAATAATATATATGCCACTAATATAAACTATAGGAACAGTAGTTCCAAATCCAATGCAATTTTGGAAAAAACATTTTTTATGCAAAAAGCCACACAATGAGCATTGCAAAATAAATTCAAAATAATTTGGAGTGTATAAAATTGCAAAACAACTCAGATGAAACCCAAATATTATTCTGGACATTATGAACTTTTTATTTGACAGGGGAGAAATCATACTATCTCCACTCCAATAATTTGCCTTTAGTTGCATAATGAAAAGAATTTTCAGAAGAATAGATAATGCATAGGAAAAATATGAGATGCATATGAATGATCTATTAACATCCTAATTTAGGAAAATTGGGATGTTACAAATGAGATCGGTATATTGAGGATCAGAGGGAGAGAGAGAGAGAGAGACAGAGATCCATCTAGCTACTATTATAAAACCTGTAGGTCCAAAAGGAACTACTCACACATTATCATGGAGGCAGCAAGATTGATGAATATGGCCTCCCCAATGGTTGCCCTCTTCGGCACAGCACCGAAGCAGGGCTCCCGATGGGATCGCTTTGGAACAGAGGTTTGCAGGGGCGATAAAACTCTTAAGGGTTTGTTTCCGAGGTTACAGAATATTGGGGTATTTATAGGCCTGAAATTTGGTCAAACGGAGCCACATGGGACCCACAAAACAGGGTGGCGCAACCAGGGGGTAGGATGCGCCCCTGGGCTTGTGCCCCCCTCGTCCATCTTCTGATTTTCTTTCGAAGCTTTTAGGGTCTCTTATTTCTCATCAAAAACCAACATAAAATTTCATCGTGTTTGAACCTTCTTAGATATGGTTTTTCTACGAAACCAAAAACAAGCAAAATACATGAATTGACACTGGACACTAAGTTAACATGTTAGTCTAGAAAAATAATTAAAAAAATATAACATATAAATTAATAAAATAATAGCATATAAATAAAAATTTATAGATACATTGAAGATGTATCACATATCAAGTGATAGGTGTGATAACTTATTCGGTGAAGCTAAATCGTGATGTTTCCTCATTGAGGATTGATCATGAAATTTGAGGAGGTGGAATGCTCTTTGTATGCGCTCTGATGTGATACTTGGACGGGAGAGTCGCATTGACGGGTTGTTGATTGCTGGCACAACGATTTGAATTTTAACATGGCAGTGTGCGGATTTCGAAGAACGTGAGAAAACTTCATAGGCAAGTTTCTCAAGTCCTAGATGAATAGAGCAATACAAATGTTACCCGCAAAATAAAAATAAAACCCAAACAAAAGCCAAAGACTTGTGTGTGTGTATTTGCACCTGTGTGTGTTTTACGAAAAGCCTGCCCATATATATTATAACGAGTAAAATTAAGATTACAACAAAATATAACCAAGTCTATAGACAACCTATGGAAAGGTCATTTACAATAAGGTGAGAAATAAAACCTGTTATCTGTCAAAAAAAAAGTCTATAGACAACCTAGCCAAAAAATATAACTGTAACGAGCCAAACCTAGCAAAGAATATAACTGGAACGAGCCAAAGTCATATCACCACCGTCCATCTTCCTCACCGAAACCGTGTAAAACCTTGTTAGCGTATCAGATAGGAAAATGCAAAATCATCGCCGGATGGTAAAAGAAAATTTGAAATAATTGTTCTTCTTACACCCGCGCATACTCCTATAACTGAATTTGATCACGACATCCTGCGGATGCATACTCTTTCTGAAAACTTTGAGCACTTGTAAGTTGGAGGAAAAATAACAGGGAAATGTGAATTTCATTTGGCTTTGGAAAGCGACCGCTGGCGTGCCGCGCTGCACGCACTTCATCGAGAGGCCGGCTGCACTCCGCGCCCAATCCTGAAAAATCCCCTCCGCTCCTCCGCCCCAAGATCTTGCACTCTCCACGCACGTCAGTCCAGCCTCGTCTCGTGTCGTCTGCTCGGGACCAGAAGAGATGACGCCGCTCCACGCCGCCCCGCCGCCGCTCTCCGCATCGGCTGCGGTCTCCTCATCCGCGCCACCGCCCCTCCTCGCCAAGTCCTACCATCCCAAGGCCGCGGCCCTCTGCTCACTCACCGTGACCGCCGCCACCCCATCAAGAAAAGGTTAGGCGCGCTCCCCGCCATTTTTCTTTCTCACGGGAGAGACGATTGCCCAGCAGTGCGTTCAGTGGAACCCGTCGTCTGTGTTTGCTCGGTTCGTGCCGTGTTGCCACTCGAAATTGCTGTGCATACGATGCCACTTGCCATGCGCTGTTGGCTTTTGCCGTGCTTGTTTTCTTTATTGTTTCCGTCTCCGTCTTGTCCCGCCGCAACTTCAGCGAGACGGATAAGAACGCTTGGACGGTGGATGCGATTCTTTGGTTCGTTTGATTTTTTTAATTAACGGGGCGTACAAAGTACCCCTCTTTCTGGTCAGTTGCGGATACATTTTGGCCTTTTGTTAGTTCGATCATCCTCATTCAGGTCCCTGAAACTTCATGGATGGTAATCTTTCTTTCTTCAAAACGGAAGGCGATTGCTGCTCGCGATGACTTGTAGATATCTCCGGCCATTTGCGGCTTGCGCTGACACGATCGAGTTTCTTGTTTCTTGGCGCCAGCTTTCCTCGCATGCCCGGATCACGGCCCGGCGGCCGGGCGGTCGCTGGCGCCGGCGCGCGGCGCTCCCGCCTCGTCCCCGGCGCTCATCTCGGCCGTCCAGGACCTGTACGAGTTCATCTGCAGCGGCCCTCTGGTGGACAGGATCGGCTACACCCGGGAGAAGATCGCCGAGTCCATCGACCGGTGGCTGTGGTGCGGCTCGCAGGTCAGCCGGTTGTTCCGCATCGACGAGCTCCGGCTGACGGACGCCGAGAAGTCGAGGATATACCACTTCTACATACCCGTCTTCCTCTGGTGCGAGGATCAGGTCACCGACCACAGGTCCAAGTACAACGACGGCGACGAGATCCCGCCATTAGTGGTATGCATTTGATTCAATGCTAGTAATTCTTTTCAGTTTTCACCTCATTAGTTCATAGGATAACTGTGTCCTCCAGTGTCGAGAGCATCCAAATCTCTGGTGGCAACTTCCGGCCAGATGGACAGAGCACATATTCTTGTGCATTATTTCTTGCATCACACACCCGAGATGCTACTGCATTTGCCGTTAGCCAAACAAACGTCATCAGAAGCATATGCTGTCCAATGTCCACTACCATGAAAGTGGTTCTTGTGTGATTGATAAATCAAGAGTAGCACAAATTCAGAAAACTTACCAATACGATACCAGAGTATATACCAAGTTACAAGAATGAACATATTTACGTACTTCTGCTCATCTGTGTTTCATAAATGGATCATCTTTCTGTTTTGTAGATTGGAGTCAGTGCTCCCCAAGGCAGCGGGAAGACAACTCTTGTTTTCGCCCTTGATTATCTTTTCCGGGTTTCTGGTAGGTGAGTCCTTCTCATCAGGTTGATTACCATGTGTTCTCTTTGCCTCTATGAATGAAATTTAAGAGCCAAACTATTGTGTGCCTCAGGAACTCTGCCACATTGTCTATCGATGACTTCTATTTGACTGCAGCAGAACAGGCATGGATATTCAGATATGGAGCAATTAAATTCTGTATTGGGAATTACATTTTCCCCCCTGCATATCTGTTGAAATATCAGTGATGATCGATGGGTACATATGTGCAGGGTAAACTGAGGGAAACACATGCTGGAAATGCTCTTTTAGAGGTACAAGAACACCCTCCATTAGCCCACTGTACTTCCTGTGTTTTAGATACTGTTTAACATGAACTGAGAGTACCTGACCAAAACTCTATAGTTTCGTGGAAATGCCGGAAGCCACGATCTCCAATTCTCAGTTGAAACACTTGAGTCACTGATCAAACTAACAAAGGAAGGTACCGGCTGTGAACAAGTATCTGTATCTTGTCCAAATCCTTTGTGTTTCTATTTCATGGTCATTTGTGCAGTCTCTTTTCTGTATTCTTTGGATTATTAAGGGTGCTGCATCCCAGTTTTTTCTTTTTGAAGAAATGCATGCATCATAGATTCATATTTAAAAATATATTTTCACTGAAATCATTGTTGTTTTCAACAACATTTAGGTACGAAGATGAAGCTTCCACGGTATGACAAGGTAAAAGGTTGCAGTTATCTTAGCGTACCTGATGTTTATATTTGAGTAGCCAAATGATACACCTCAGATATCCATGTAGTCCGCTTTTGGTGGAAGAGGTGACCGGGCTGATCCTTCGACATGGCCAGAGGTTGAAGGGCCCACAGAGGTAATGTCATGTTTAGCTGAATAACATTTTGAGTTGAGACATGTGATTCTCAACTTCTTGCATTCCTGGTTTCCTTTCGTAGGTTGTTCTCTTTGAAGGATGGATGCTTGGGTTTAAACCTCTTCCAAATGAAGTTGTAACGGCAGTGGATCCTCAGGTGAGTTTCTAGGATCATACCATTATTTGGTTTGTTTGTTGTACTTTAATATGACTTGAACATGTTTCCTTCTTCAGCTCGAGGTGGTTAATAAGAACCTAGAAGCATACTATGACGCGTGGGACAGATTCATCGAGTCATGGATTGTCATAAAAATTAAGGAGCCTAACTGTGTATTTCAGTGGAGACTGCAGGTCGTTATCAGACTTATCCAACTAGTGGTCTCACATGTGTACATTAAAACAGTAAATTGTTATTTTCTGATGCTGTTATTTTAATCGCAGGCAGAGGTAGCTATGAGAGCTGATGGTAAAGCAGGAATGTCTGATGAGGAGGTGTGTTTCTCGTGCCAATTCCTCCATTATAGTGACCTTCCTTTCCAGCTGGGTCATTTATTGGTGCCCTACTGATTGTCAAGGAACAGCTCTCTGATCCTACATTGCCCAAGCAAAATTTGCCACCTGATAGAAATAGCTCTTTCCGAGTTCTTAGCCGTGAGTTGTGACCAAACTGGATAGTGCATCTCCCAAATCAAGACATACTGACTGACAAAAGTCTGTCTTCTGAATAAAATAAATCAGGACAATTGGGCAAACAAAAAATATAAAGATGCAAAAGGACTTACAAACCAGCTTGACAATTTTATGTCATAGTTGGACAATACTTAGGGCCATCAAATCGTACTCAATTGACTTGTCCAATTTCTTCAGTAAATTGCTTTATATCCTCAGAGTCGTGTGTTCACTTAGTCCATTGATGAATGTTCTTTCTGATGCTGTTGACAGTGGAAACATGAAATTTGGCAATTCTTGCAGGTTATGGATTTTGTATCGCGCTACCTACCAGCATACCATGCGTATTTGCCCACGCTATATAAAGAGGGACCGAATGGCTCGAACGAAGACCATCTGCTGGTCATTGACATAGATGAAGAGAGGACTCCTATCTCTGGTAGTTGAGTGCTGAATGTACATTCTGAAATGGATATCTTCTCTTAGTGGTTGAGCTTGGAATTTCTGATCTCTCTGAGACCACTTATGCCAAGCAAGCACCACCATCCTCTTGTTTTTTACGGCTTAAATATATCAAACGTGTAAATTCGATGTATATCAAGTTTTGCTATCTATTTAAAGAAACTGGCATCCCATTTTCTTTCCTATATGTCACCCAGCTCTGTGTGCTAATTTTCTTAATTTCTGAATTAGTGTTTTCTGCGAATTGTCTGATTGTGTTCTGGGGGCGTCATACGATGCATTTCATCGTATACGCATTCAGTGACGAGGCACACATTTCATCGTATGAAAGCGCATCCGTTCATCTTAAGTTACTACCAACTTTAAATCGCTGATACTGAGTAGTATGTTTATGTTTGTAGCTAAGAGTGTGCTAGAAAAACATTACAGACGATTTTGAGCAATCCCCTGGACTATATATAAGCATAGACGGAAGCGCAATAGATTTAGCAAATAATGGCGTTTTATGTAGGAAATTTCATTGTAAACGTCTATGTATTTATCGGTTACTAGCACAACTAAACTACAATCCGTCGTAGTCTAGGTGGTTAGGATACTCGGCTCTCACCCGAGAGACCCGGGTTCAAGTCCCGGCGACGGAATACATTTGCTTTTTTGCTTTTAGAGTCGCCTTGTCTAAGAAAATGATTTAGGATGTTGTAACAATTAGCTATCCATATTCACCAGAACAGAAAAAAAACTTTCATCAAGGGGTTGTTTATTTTCACATTTCAAGTGAAACCTAACTAAATTTGTGAGTCCCGGCGACGAAATATTTGTACTTTTTTGCTTTTACATTATAGTCATTTTAGAGTCGCCTTGTCTAAGAAAAATGATTTAGGATGTTGCAACAATTAACTATCCATAATTATGAGAACATAAAAAAACTTTCATCAAGCGAGTGTATATTTTCACATTTCAAGTGAAACTTAATTAAATTTGTGAGTATATGAGGGTCTGCGTACGTTTTTCTTTCTTTCTGTAGCCACTTTAGAGTCGCCTTGTCTAAGAAAATGATTTAGGATGTTGCAACAATTAGCTATCCATATTCACCAGAACAGAAAAAAAACTTTCATCAAGGGGTTGTTTATTTTCACATTTCAAGTGAAACCTAACTAAATTTGTGAGTCCCGGCGACGAAATATTTGTACTTTTTTGCTTTTACATTATAGTCATTTTAGAGTCGCCTTGTCTAAGAAAAATGATTTAGGATGTTGCAACAATTAACTATCCTAATTATGAGAACATAAAAAAACTTTCATCAAGCGAGTGTATATTTTCACATTTCAAGTGAAACTTAATTAAATTTGTGAGTATATGAGGGTCTGCGTACGTTTTTTTTCTTTCTGTAGCCACTTTAGAGTTGCCTTGTAGAAAAAATGATTTAGAAAGTTGCAACAATTAACTTTCCGTATCCACGAGAACAGAAGAAACTTTCATTACCAAGGCATTTATTTTGACATCTCAAGTGAATTATTTTTATGACGCATGTGTGTATGTATGAGTATATGCATATGTGATGAGTTAAAAAGGTGAAATTTAATTTTCATTTTAAAAAAGTAGAATTTAACTGACCTTCAATAAAAAAAAATGGCGTAAAAACATGGTATCTATATGTATGCAACCAATTGACATTTCACATGAAAAAAGCATCGCTACAAAATTGGACTTAAGATGAAAATAAAAAACCAACTGAACAATTCAACACGAATCACAACGGAAGATCGGACATCTAGAAATTTTGAGTGGAACAGATTGAGATTAGTCGTATGGAAAATAGTATAGCAAATATGTTCACAAATCACCTCTACAAGAAAGAGTTTTCCTTAAGCATCACCTAGTGAGCTCTCGCTGCTATTGCTAGCCAAGCACCTGGGCTCATGGATGGCGATCCGACGGCTGGCACGCCAAGAGGGCAAACAGCACATCGATAGTCACACGGATCGCGATCCGTGGCTAACATTCGAAGCCCACATCGCGACCGTCCAACCCTCCCTGATCCAGCGGCTGACCCAAACCCGCGTTCCTCCTGCCCGTGGTTCCGCCGTGGCGCGCTTCAAAAATCCCCAAAATTTCAAGCTACGCGCCGCGCCCGCCGGCCAAATCCGCACCCCTACTTAACCCCGGCGAACCCATCCCAGATCCTCAGACCTCGAACGAACTCTCACCGGAACGCAGTAATCCCCCACCCTTTCCTCGCCCCAGATCCCCATATGGCTCGCACGAAGCAGACTGCGCGCAAGTCCACCGGCGGCAAGGCCCCGCGGAAGCAGCTGGCAACCAAGGCTGCGCGCAAGTCGGCGCCGGCGACGGGCGGCGTGAAGAAGCCCCACCGCTTCCGCCCCGGCACCGTCGCGCTCCGCGAGATCCGCAAGTACCAGAAGAGCACTGAGCTGCTCATCCGCAAGCTCCCCTTCCAGCGCCTCGTCCGGGAGATCGCGCAGGACTTCAAGACCGACCTCCGCTTCCAGAGCTCCGCGGTCTCGGCTCTGCAGGAGGCCGCCGAGGCCTACCTCGTGGGCCTCTTCGAGGACACCAACCTATGTGCCATCCACGCCAAGCGCGTCACCATCATGCCCAAGGACATCCAGCTCGCCCGCCGCATCCGCGGGGAGCGCGCGTAGGCGCCCTCTCGCTCCGACTTAATCCCTTGAGGCCTCATCGTGACATGCATGGTCTAGCCATACTGCAGTTTTTAGTATGTGCAATTTATGTATCAAGTGTTCTCTAAGTAGCAAACCGACCTGTTTTTTTTTGTTTTTTTAGCAGAATAAAGTTGCTTACATACATGAACATACAATTCATTTCTATGAACGCATGCATTTATACTACTTATCTTTATGGGCACCTTCGAGACTAAGCTAGCACATCATCTTGAGAATGATGAAGTTGTCACAGACGCCTTTGTTTTCGACGGGAATGTTTTCTCTCACTAAAAGCACATTGCTGAAAGACTTGGAATAAATTCAAGAAAATGTAAACACCAATGTCAAATTTGGGACTTGAACTTTGGTGGGCAGGAGATACCACGGTCCTCCTAACCATCCATCCAACTACGGGTTGGTTTGCAAACCAACTTGTGGTTGGATGGTTAAAGGAATAGTGGTATCTCCAGCCCACTAGGATTGCTTGCATTATTCCTGAATTTATTTTAGGATTTTTGTCGATGCGCATTCAGTGAGAGGAGATGTTCTCGTCGACGATAGACCTCCCTAGCCCATACATATACTTGGGTTGGCCCTTGGCTATCACATGGGCTGGGCTTAGCTGTGCATCACCAACCGCTACAAGGTACAAGTACCAGTAGAGGAAGCAACGAAGAATCCATCCAGTGGATCATGGCAACGGCGGCGGCTTCCCTTCTCCTACCTCCTTCGATTCCTTCCCTGTTGTAGTTTGTATCCATGGTGAACTAGCTACCTCCACCTCTGTAATCTTGTACTGTTAAGTTGCTCCGTACATCTGGTATACAGAGCCAGGCACCACCCTTCCCCAAATTCCTCCCCCAATTTTTTTTCACCACCACAATCCGAGGAAGTCAGCCATGGATCTGTCCATCCAGGAGTATCTCCGGCGGCTTGACGCTAGGATTGACGCCTACACCAACGCCATCAAGTCCCTTGCCGAGAAACTCAATGGGGCCACCAACACACCTACCGTCGTCCAAACTTCACCACCGCCGACCACTTCGCCGGCGAGCACAGCAGACGCGTCGGCGCCAGTCCCCGACGTCTCCTGCTCCATCACCAAGGTCCAGGAGGTCCCAACGGTCGCCCATGATGCAGCCCCGGTGTGCATTGCGATGGTGCCCGTCACCTGTTTGACGGAGTGCTTGACCCAGGTCAACACCATCAACATCATCAACGAGGTCCACAACGCTGCCATCGCCGTCGACCTCGAGCCCACGACCGACCCCATCCGCCAAGCCATCGAGCAGCTCTCTTCGGTGCAGGCAACAACCTCCATCGGCACCAAGACTCCCTCTAGTGTCGAGGCGGTTTCTCTCTTGACGAACACCACCAACGTCGACCCCAAGGCGGGCGTGCAGGAGCTCGAGGCCCTGTCTGTCGACACCTCCACCCAAGTGATCGGCAAGGCAGACCGCAACATCGCCCCCATCACCATCCCCAATGACTCTGCTCTGCCGGTGTTGACCATGTGTTCGACAGCCGGTCTAGTCCAAGATGGCGAATGGGTGAAGCATGTTCATCTCGTGGACAAGAGGAAAAATCCATGCCTGCCACCAATACAGCAGAGAATCGGGCAGCAACCATGGCCGTCACCTTTGCGAATGAGGACTAGGCATAATGGACACCTGTTCAGGCCGTGGCCGTGGCCGTCTTTCAAGTTTCATTCAGATGCAAATTATCAGGAGGAGCCATGTTCAGGTATATGTCGTCAAACACATGAAGTTTTATGGTTCAGTTTGAGGTCATTCAGAGATGTGGTTTTCCCTCAAGTTTCTTGTTGTGACGTGATTTCCATGGAAGAATATTTTAGTTGTTCCTTGGGTACACAACTACCTTCTTGGCGTCCACCGGATCACCAAACATCCGATGCTAAACTGTCCAGCCCCAGAGGGCACAGCTAAACAATGGTCTATCCATGTTGTAGAGTGTAATCACAGGAGGTTGCCGAATGTTGTGTCCATATTTATGCTTCCATTGAATTTTATTTGGATAAGTGTGCTTCCTGTAGCCTCATAGTACCAAGAGATATACCTACCCAGAGTCAGGCAATAATGCAATTTATGGGCAATCTGTACCCGAGTGATGTGGAAGTGGAAGTGCAGTCAGCTATCTGTTTTGCGCAGCCCTCTTGTCAAATTCACTCCCAAAATGCAAAACAAATGTTCATATTCATTCCAAAATATCTTCAGCCGAAGCTACAATATTTTGCCTGTGATTGTCGAGCAGTACGCGTGTGGTCAAAACTACTCGAAACTGAGCTCTCTGATAAACTTTGGAACTTGTCTGAGCATCACATTCTGGAGCATGCTACTGTATGTAGTATTCCTACGAGTAACAGGTTGCAAAGGAATAGTCAGCTTATAACCTTGTCAGCGCACCTGAAAAAAATGGAGTCAAGAGGAATTTAAAGGGAGTGGCCCTTTTGCTAGAGGATGTAATTCTGAATGAAATGGTTATCTCTAGGACCTTGTAGCAGATTTGACAGTTCAGTATATACATGGTCTTCATATTTTGTGCGGTGCCTAGTCGCTCCCTCGAACAACCCAGATCCTAAATGAGCCCCAAGTGTTGGTTGCTTCTAATTTTATTCAGAGAGATTCTTCTTGCTATTGCTTCTTCCCTGTCACTTGTGCTTCCTCTATTGGTGACCAATTTCAGGCTTGCTATTCTACGCTCAACCAAGGTTACCACAAGATGGACAACTCTATTTCCTTGTCAGTTGAGCATCACTTGTCATTCTATGAACCTGAAACTATTGAGAATACATGCATGGTCGGTAAAAGTTTGTCTTGGCACCAAGCTAACTTGACATCTCTGGACATGCGGCTTCCTCGAGTAAAACTCAGAATATATATAGTTGCACTTGATACTGAGCATAAGGATTCCTGCTACAAGGAAATATATACGGTTGCAACTGATAGTACTGTGAGGTGTTTGAAAGTCCAAAGGAAGAACCCATGCTACTTGGGCATCTTGTTGGTGTGCAATATGCTAATTGGCAAGGAGCTGCAGCTGTCCAGTACACAACATAGAACAGTTCTTAGTTTGCTTCTTGTTCATGTTGTACGAATTATAGCAGAGCCTCCTGGTTCAAAGTCTAGTTCATTTTCTAGTATGGTTCTCCTATTTGGGAAACAACACATCAGCCAGTCCTTCTATAGCCTGTTTAGCTCCAACGGCAATTCGACAATTGTAAAGTCTGTTGTTGATGGCTTCGAAGGCGATGGAATCCACACATGTGAAGGTATTGATGAATGTAAGGAAAGGACCGCATGGCAGACCAAGGAATGCAACTACAGTAAGCAACATACCGACAAGAAGTGGTCATTCAACATTTTTGCCGTGGGTAATCACGTCTGCCTCAAGCTCCAACCTCATTTACAAACATCGGTCGCCACGCTCGCTACAATTCATGTGTTTACCTTTCTCTCTGCTACAATTCATGTGTTCAGAACTGTTGATGTTGTTTGGGCAATGGGAATTAAACAATCTGCACAGGCTCTTAGATACAGTTCGTTCATTCCAACGACTTATCCATCCTTCATGTGAATGATTTCCCAATGTTAGCTCTAGATGACGATTCCATGCTAGATGAATGCGTAGAGCTTGAGCTATAAGTGGCTTCTGAACCTGAACCGATTTATCATTTTCTAGTTCAGTGGTGAACTGGAATTGGCCCCGTCATGTTTGGTTCAAGGGTCAGTAAAGGCAAGATACACATTGTTGCGTCGGCTCATTTGTGGTTGCTTCGCTAGCTATGCATTGCTTTGAATAACTGTACAGTGCTCATGATCTATTCTGACTATCCAAGTTCAAGCTTTGACCAACAATTAATCCAGCATTTTGTGGTTAACAATTATTCCAATAATACATTGCATGTGACACAAAATCACCGCCATTAGGTTTGCATTCAAAACACTTTTTATGACTGCTAAACATTGTACTAATCAAAATATTGTAGTCAAATTGGAATTGGGTAGTCAAAATACACATTTTTTTGAAACCTCCCTCTCATATATTTATTAATTTAAAACATTCATACGATCATCCATTACAAATTTAGCCACGCAGGATGGAACACTATTAAGGAGCACATCATCGGACCTATTGTCAAAACTGAACTTCGCAATCTCGTGCGACACCTGATTGACCATTCTGTTAATATATATTTTTAGAGTACGCCAAAGGCATACCTAAGCTTTATAGAAGAAAGAAATATTTACAAGAATGTAGCAAAGCAAACACCACAAGACGGCGATGCCATATACACTCCTACTCCAATAACCACTACACTACTCCTCACATAATTGTTGCACACTCCTGGATCCCGCCGCAAGGCATAGCTGCAACTCCTGGTAGATTTTGTTGGATAAAACCCCTTCATCATATATGTCTCAACCACAAAACACACGCCCATTTCTTTGCTTCCAAATGCTCCAACAGCTTAGCATCACCAAAGAGTCAAATCCCTTCCAAAAAGCCTTGGGAACGCGCTTCCTAACTACTGGCCACCAATCCTACAGTCGATCTGATGTCGAAGGGAGTAGATGTGTAGTGAACGCTTCCATTCGATACCTTGCAATTTGTCATCATCTTGAAAATACTCAACGCTTCCATCTTTAGATCAACTAGGGGAGACATGTCTCAGAGATCATCTCCAAGGGAAGAGGCCACAAAAAAATCAATTTCTAAAATGATGGGTTTGTGGAGAGTAATACCGATGTACATCCCCGCAAGGGTTGCTCTCAGTTCCGCTTCATCCACACTATTGCACACTTCAATATAATTCCATGAAGAAATGACAACCTCTCCAACATGGTTCCTGGCCACCACACCCACACTTGCAACACTCGTGGCCTCCACATAACTTACATCAACATTAATCATAATGAACTCCATAGGAGGAGGCTGCCAAACTACATAATTCTGATGCACATCATTAGTATAAGTTAAACCATCCGCGTTCTCCTTACCTTTGTTGCTAATATCCATCTTTACTTTCGAATGAGAGCACGAGAAGGACACCCAATAGTTACCAATAAAACTCACAAAGGTCGAGATAGTTTCTTTTCCTTTACCAAAGATCAAATCATTCCTCAGGTGCCATGCCCTCCAAAACATTAACATAATTTGCTCACGTACCGCTGACCTAACTTTAGACTTATGACTTGGGGGCACATTGGTTTTCCTTATTTTGCATAAACCTAGTTTACTATATGGCTATTCATCTTGGTCATGTTAGTGATTTTCGAAGTACCAATCGTTTAAAATGTTCAACCCGATTAATTCAGTTGGACTAGTTATGTGGAGAAGAGAAACATGT
Organism: Hordeum marinum; assembly: GCA_022496015.1. Classification (NCBI taxonomy): domain Eukaryota; kingdom Viridiplantae; phylum Streptophyta; class Magnoliopsida; order Poales; family Poaceae; genus Hordeum; species Hordeum marinum. The sequence continues at coordinate 332,353,021 of CM039674.1, forward strand.
TGAGGATGTTGCCAACTTAATCTACTCTCTTACTAAATACCTAAAGAATCATCCCTCATGCAATTTAATAAGTCAGCACCCTCGAACAAGGATCATATTTCAAGGAACTCGTTTTTTTAAAATGCATATGTACATGCACACATTGATGTTTTCTTTTGTTGAAGTATTGAAATTAGATTTAGGAAATAATAAACAAATCAAGTAAAACATCGTGTTCCATGAAAACCAGTGTTTCCTACAATATTAGGGCCTCTTTGATTCAAAGGAATTTCGTAGAAAATTAGGAGAATTGAAATGCTTAGGAATTTTTTTTTGTGTTGGTTATTCAATTTGCACGATCTATCATACGTGAGTCTTCTTCGGGGTTCATTTTCACTACATTTCACTTTTTCCGCCTTTCATCTTGCTTGGATTGAGTGTAATTTGTGTTCTCATAGACTCTATCTAGCTCCATGGAACATGCTGGAGCTCCTAAATCATTAACATATTAAACCCACTGATACGAAGGTTCCAAGTTTCGAGCCTTTTTGAACTTTTTCAAGTCTGTTGGCGGCGAGGGGCAGAGGCGACGGGGGCGGCCGGGCGGCAAGGCAGTGATGGGACGCGGGGGGGGAGCACAACGCGCGCTGGGGGGTGAGAGGGAGATAGAGAGAATGAAAGAGAGAATGAAAGAGAGAGGGGGTGGGGTGGCCGTGACGCCGTTAGGTATAGGGCCTCTTTGCCGTCTGCTGGCGGACGACAAAGAGCCCCAGGTAGACGGTAAAGAGCCAACATACGACCCCCCCGGGGCCAGTGGGGCCCAGGTGGGTTCTTTGTCATCAGCTGGCTAACGACAAAGCCCTGTCAGATGGCAAACGTTGTATTTGTCGTGAGCCTTCTCTTTGCCGTCCAGACCTGCTCAGTTGACGGCATAGACTTTCTTTGCCATCCGCTAGCAGACGACAAAGAGCTGGCTCACGACAAATTGCTGAATTCCAGTAGTGAATGATCATCTCAGTTCTAGATCTCCTTTTGTGCCGGCTCCTAGTGTGACGTTCGAGGCTATCACACTGCAAACGACATCCTCCCTTGCTTTCTCTCTCTGCCACTATTGTTGGCATGTCATCGCGCTGACAGCATACCCCACTTCTAAAGGTGTTTGACAGTTTTTTTTGACCTACAACTTCTTCAGTTAGGGATATGATAGTCTCCTTGACGGAGATGGGATTCTAGGGTGGCGGCCCTAGATGGGCGGCGACGACACGCACCTTCCTCATGGAGGAGGTGCTGGAATTCGATATATTTTTGGGCTATCCCAATAACCTTTTTTAGAATTCCTAATCAATCCTATAGGCCCACTCAGCCCATAGATGCAAGGCAAGAGGTGGGACTAATGTTTACTCTCATACTGCTAGTTCAGTAGGAGTTGGACCTTCTTATAAGGGAGGTTGTTTCCCCACATGTATGAGCAAGAGAACAAGACATACATTCACGTGCACTCCTCCCCCGTTGCCTATCTCGACACGACGCGCCATGGGTTGTGGGAATGAGCAGAGCCGTCGTCTAAATTTTTGCCTCCTGTCACCGAGTTCCAAGCTCTGAGCTACTGCTAGTTTCTTCCCCATTACGGCTTGCGGTGTGCATCGCAGGTCGGGACAAGAGGCCTTCGAAACCCCACCACTTAAAGTCCTATACGGGAGAAGGGTGATAAGGGTTTTAGGAAGTGCTTTGCGCGGCTAGTGAATTCTGACACAGACGCCACGAAAATCGAAGACCACCTCCCCAATGACGACTTGTTCCCCGATGTCGACAATCTCTTCGACGACATGGCCGGCAACATCAACGCTAATGCTAAAATCGTTGCTCAGTATGTGTTTGTGTCTTTTCTTTTCAAGATCATGCTAGAATTTCTTAGTCTATTATCCATTACAGATATTTTCCGTTCTAGTTCACATCTTCAGATGTTATTTGCTTACTCCTCTTTAGTTTGTTTCACTAGTCTTGCGTCTGTTTTTGTGGCCTACTCTCATTAATTTGCATGAATAGTCTTGTCTCTATTCCAATGATCATGTTCTATCTACTATTTATTTCATTTAAATCATTTGGTAAATTACACATATTTCTAACAATCCAAATACCTTACTATAGGCAATTTACCCCTAGTGGTTTCAGTACATCCATGAGGCCTCCTATGTTTGAGGGTGTGACTATAAGAGGTGGCATGTGAGATAATTTCTATGGTTTCAAACCATCGGCTGCTACGACACCATTCTTGGCAAACCTGAAGGACATCTTGATCCTCAACATGAAGAATTTTGTTAGAAAATAGATACCCTGTTTAAGGAGGGTCTCTTGAGTGTTCCTAGTGAGAACATAGTTGGTTCTTATGCATTGATAATTGAAAATATATGTGGGACACACACGAGGCCAAATTGGGGTCTCGGATGTCGACACTGAGTTGTACATCATGGAATAATTCTATGACTACAGGATGATTGATGAGCGCTTCGGTTGAGCAAGATCATGAGATACATTCATTTGCCAGAGAACTTGAGCATCACAATTGTGTGTTACCAGACAAGTTTGTTGCCGAAAGCATCATCGGTAAGCTTCCTCCCTCATGGAGGAACTTTGCTACCTATCTAAAACACAATAGATAGGAGTTTTCTGTTCCGGATCTCATTGGTACTCTTGATGTGGAAGAAAAGATGAGATAAAAAGACACACATGCTCGAGGTATTGAGAGAGGTTCTAGTGTCAATCTGGCATAGAAGAAAAACTTCCAACCCCACAAGTTCAATAACAAGGGAAAGTTTGATGGGAAGAACAAGGCTTCACAACACACCAACTTCAAGAAGAAGACTTACAAGAAGAAATGTGTTTGTCATGTGTGTGGAGATCCTGATTATATGCCTCCTAGTTGCCCTAACTATTATGCCAAGCGTTAACATGCAAAAGGAAGAAAGACTGTCGACGTTGTCATTGGCGACGTTGAGATGAAGGATGCTGGGTATGGTATATTTCTCAGTATTCTTTCAGTATGTCATTCTCTTGATTGGTTGATTGACACATGCGTTGATGTACATGTATGTGACGACATTTCCATGTTTTCTTCTTATTAGACCACATGGACTTCCACCATATTCATGGGCAATGGTTCAAGTGATTTTGTTCGTGGTGTTGGCATGGTCTATCTGAAGTTTACTTCAAGGAAGATAGTGCTTCTAAAGAACATGCATTATGTCATGTCCGTCAATAAAATCTTGTTAGTAGATCTCTTGTGTGTATAGATGGCTACAAGCTTGTCTTTGATTCCAATAAATTTGTAATGTTGAAGTATGGAACTTTTGTTGGTAAAGGCTATGAACCAAGAGGCTTATTTCGCTTATCTTTGTTAGATGTTTGTAATAAAGTTGTTAATCATGTTTGCAATGATAGTGAATCAAATATCTTGCATTATGTCTCTGTCATATTAATTTTGGTTGCATCACATGACTAGCGAAATTGAGCTCAATTCCTAACTTCACTACCATCAAAGGATCTAAGTGTCAAGTTTGTGTGCAAGCTAAGCAACCGCGCAAGTCTCACACAGTCGTGTAGGCACAAAATTTGGCACCACTAGAGCTCATTCATTTAGATCTTTTTGAATGAATGGTGTTTTGACAAAAGGTGGAAAGAAATATTTCATGACTTTGATTGATGACTCCACCAGATATTGCCGTGTGTATCTTCTGAAATCAAAAGCCGAGGCTTTGAACTTTTCAAGATCTATAAAGCTGAAGCGAGAAACCAACTTGATCGGAAAATCAAGAGGCTTAGGTCCGACCATGGTGAAGAGTATTTTTCCAATGAATTTGATTATATTTATGTGGAATATAGTATAATACATGAGAGGATGCCTCCCTATACACCTCAGTTAAATGGGGGCAGTCAAAAGAAAGAACCATACTCTAACTGATTTGATTAACGCCAGTTTAGATACGTCGGGTCTCTCCAAGGCATGGTGGGGGGAGCAATATTGACTGCATGTCATGTCCTACACAAATTTCTCATAAAGAACAAATAGATAACTCAATTTGAGGAATAGGAGAAGAAAATATTAAAACTCTCTTACCTACGAACCTGGGGTTGCTTTGATAAAGTCAATGTGCCAATTCCAAAGAAGCGCAAGCTTGGACCAAAAACCATGGATTGTGTTTTTCCGGGCTATGCTTTTTATAGCATTGGTCATAGATCCTTGATTGTAAAATATAAAGTATGTGACATGCATGTTGGTACAATCATGGAGTCAAATGACGTGGCTTTCTTTCAATATATCTTTCCCATGAAGGACATGTCTAGCTCATCAAGGCAGGAGTTGCCTAGTCCATCGAGTGAGGATGTGGTAGCAAGTTCTAAACCTACTATTCCAGCACAACGTCTTGAAGATCCTTTGGAGGAAAACAATGATATTTCTAAAAGCAGAAAGAGACGCAGGACTACAAATCCTCTGGTGATGATTTTCATGTGTATCTCATAGATGAAACTCCCAGTTCTATTTCAAAAGCCTATGCACCTAAAGATGTTGACTACTGGAAGAAAGTTGTCCATAGTGAGATGGATTCCATCTTGGCCAATGAAAATTTGAATATCACTGATCGTCCTTGTGGGTGCAAACATATAGGGTGCAAATGGGTGTTCAAGAAGAAGCTTAGGCCTGGCGATGCTATTGGGAAGTACAGGGCACGACTCGTGGCCAAGGGTTATACCCAAAAGGAAGGTGCAGACTTCTTTGATATTCATGACTGGTATATGAAAGGTTGCATGGGAGCTAAAACGTTTTTGATGCAGTGGAGATTGAACGGCTACTTCTTGTACGTGTCACCTGCTATCGCTTCTAGTTCGCCTCCTCCTCGTGTGCCTATAAAAGAGAGGCCGTTCGTATCCCGAGATACACACTATAACACCATCTTCCTCATGCCACCGAGTGTTGGAAATATGCCCTAGAGGCAATAAATAAAGTGTTTATTATTATATTTCCTTGTTCATGATAATTGTTTACTATCCATACTATAATTGTATTGATTGGAAACACATTGCATGTGTGTATATATAGACAACACTTTGTACCTAGTGTGCCTCTAGTAAACTAGCTCGTTGATCAAAGATGATCAAGGTTTCCTAGACATTGACATGAGATGTCATTTTATAATGGGATCACATCATTAGGAGAATGATGGGATGGACAAGACCCGAACTATAAATGTAGCATATGATCGTGTTAGTTTATTGCTATAGTTTTCTGCATGTCAAGTATATGTTCCTATGACCATGAGATCATGCAACTCACGGACATCGGTGGAGTGCCTTGTGTGTATCAAACATCACAACGTAAATAGGTGACTATAAAGGTGCTCTACAGGTATCTCCGAGGGTGTCTGTTGGGTTGGCATGGATCAACACTGGGATTTGTTACTCCGTGTGACGGAGAGGTATCTCAGGGCCCACACGGTAATACAACATCACAATAAGCCTTGGAAGCAATGTGACTAAGTATTAGCCACAGGATCTTGTATTACGGAAACGAGTAAAGAGACTTGCCGGTAACGAGGCTGAACTTGGTATGGAGATACCGACGATCGAATCTCGGGCAAGTAACATACCAAAGAACAAAGGGAACATCATACGGGATTAACTGAATCCTTGACATGGAGGTTTCACCGATAAAGATCTTCGTAGAATATGTAGGAATAAATATGGGCATCCAGGTCCCGCTATTGGTTATTGACCGTAGAGGTGTCTCGGTCATGTCTACATAGTTCTCGAACCCGCAGGATCCGCACACTTAAGGTTTGGTGACGTTTTGGTAGTATAGAGTTATGAATGGTGGTGACCGAAGGTTGTTCGAAGTCCCAGATGAGATCCTGAACGTCCCAGATTGATATATAGGAAGTCCTGTTTTGGTCACCGGAAAAGTTTTGGGCTCATCGGTAGTGTACCGGGAGTGCCGGGAGGGTACTGGGGACCATCGGGAGGGGTATTTCGACCCAAGAGGCTACATGGGATGTGAGCCAAGCCTCCTCCCTCCCCTCCTCCTATATATACTAGAGGTTTTGAGGGTTTTTGACACAGAAAACAGCCACGTGCTACCTCTCCTCTAGATCGTAGTTTCTCCTCTAAATCGGTTTTCAGCGGTGCTTAGGCGAAGCCCTACTGGAATTACTCCACCACCATCATCGCAACGCCGTCGCATTGCCGAAGAACTTGTCTATCTCTCCGCTCCCTCTTGCTGGATCAAGAAGGGGGAGATCGTCATCAAGCCGTACGTGTGCTGAACGCAGAGGTGCCGCCTGTTCGACGCTAGATCGGGACGGATCGTGATTGGATCGCAGGACGCTCGGCGATTTGGGTCGCGAAGACGTTCGACTACATCAACCGCGTTTATTAACGCTTCCCGCTTAGCGATCTACAAGGGTATGTAGATCCCCTCTCCCCTCTCGTAGATGCTCATCTCCTAGATTGATCTTGGTGAAACGTAGGAATTTTTTGTTTCCCATGAAACGTTCCCCACCAGTGGCATCATGAGCTAGGCCTACGCGTAGATGAGATCTTGAGTAGAACACAAAGAGTTTGTGGGCATTGATATTCAGATTGCTTCCTTCCTTAGTATTTTCTTGGTTTTGCAGTATTGTGGGATGAAGCGGCTCGAACCGACTTTACTCGTACGCTTATGAGAAACCGTGTTCCATCGACTGACATGTGACTTTGTCGCATAAAGATGGCTGGCGGGTGTCTGTCTCTCCCACTTTAGTTGGATCGGATTTGATTAAGGCGGTCCTTGTAGAAGGTTGAAAATCAACCTTCATATCACCGTTGTGGTTTTGCATAGGTAAGAATCGTTCTTGCTAGATACCCATAGCAGCCACGTAAAACATGCAACAACAATTAGAGGACATCTAACTTGTTTTTGCAGGGTATGTTGTGATGTGATATGACCAATTACATGATGTGATACATGTGATGTATGAGATGATCATGTTTTTGTATAGAATATCATGACTTGCATGTCGATGAGTACGGCAACCGACAGGAGCCATAGGGTCGTCTTTGATTATTGTATGACCTGCGTGTCAATCTTTAAGCGCTATGTAATGCTTTACTTTATCAATAAGCGGTAGCAATAGTACTATGAGCATGGTGGGCACGACAACCCCGATGATGACACAATGATGGAGATCATGATGATGGAGATCATGGTGTCATGCCAGTGACGATGGAGATCATGTCGGTGCTTTGGAGATGGAGATCAAAAGCACAAGTTCATGGCCATATCATGTCACTTATGATTTGCATGTGATGTTAATCTTTTTATGCACCTTATTTTTCTTAGGACGACGGTAACATTATAAGGTGATCCCTCACTTAAATTTCAAGATGAACCGTGTTCTCCTCGAGTGTGCACTATTGCGAAAGTTTGTCGTGTTGAGATACCACGTGATGATCGGGTGTGATAGACTCTACGTTCACATACAACGGGTGCAAGCCAGTGTTGCACGTGCAGAACACTCAGGTTAAACTTGACGAGCCTAGCATGTACAGACATGGCCTCGGAACACAAGAGTCCGAAAGGTCGAACATGAGTCATATAGTAGATATGATCAACATGATGATGTTCACCATTGAAACCACCTCAACTCACGTGATGATCGGACTTGAGTTGGTGAATTTGGATCATGTGTCACTCAGATGACCTAAGGGATGTCAATTTGAGTGGGAGCTTTAGTAATTTGATTAACTAAACTCATTGTCATGAACAATAGTCTTAGTAACCTTTGCTTATTTATGTTGTAGATCAATGGCTCGCGCTGTAGCACCCCTAAATTTAATGCGTTCCTAGAGAAAGCTAAGTTTAAAGATGATGGAAGTAACTTTGTGGACTGGGCCCGTAATCTGAGGATTATCCTCACAGCTTCTAGAAGGCATATGTCCTTGATGCACCACTTGGTAACCAACCCGCAGACATGTCATCCGAAGACGTTAAGAACGCTTGGGAGGCACGTTCTAGAGATTACTCAATAGTTCAGTGTGTAATTTTGTATGGCTTAGAACCGAGACTTCAAAGACGTTTTCAACATCATGAAGGATATGAGATGTTCCAGGAGTTGGAGTTTATCTTTAAGAAGAATGCCCAGATCGAGAGGTATGAGGCCTCTGATAAGTTCTATGCTTGCAAAATGGAGGAGAACGGGTCTATGAGTGAACATATACTCAGAATGTCTGGGTATTCGACTCGTCTGTTGGAGTTAGGGATGCCCCTTCCGCCAGAGGCAATCACTGACAGAGTTCTTCAATCACTGCCACCTAGATACAAGATCTTTGTCATAAACTATAACATGCACGGGATGAACAAGTCAGTCACTGAGCTGTTTGCGATGCTGAAAGTCGTTAAGTCTGAAATCCAGAAAGAACATCAAATTTTGATGGTCAATAAAACCACTAGTTTCAAGAAGAATGGAAAGGGCAAGAAGGGTAACTCCAAGAAGGGTGGCAAAGCAGTTGCTCCTCCCGTGAAGAAACCCAAGGCTGGACCCAAGCCAGAGACCGAGTGCTTTCATTGCAAGGGAACTGGTCACTGGAAGCGGAACTGCCCCAAGTATCTAGCTGACAAGAAGGCGGCCAACAACAAACAAGGTATATATGATATACATCTTATTGATGTGTACCTTACTAGCTCTCGTTGTAGTGCCTGGGTATTTGATACTGGTTTGGTTGCTCACATTTGCAACTCAAAACAAGAACTACGGAATAGACGAAGGCTGGCGAAGGACGAAGTGATGATGCGCGTGGGAAATGGTTCCAAGGTTGATGTGATCGCCGTTGGCACGCTCTCTCTTCAATTACCATCGGGATTAGTGATGAACCTGAATAATAATTATTTAGTGCATGCGTTAAGCATGAACATTATATCTGGATCTTGTTTATTGCGAGATGGTTACTCATTTAAATAATAGAATAATGGTTATTCTATTTATATGAGTAATATCTTTTATGGTCATGCACCGAATGTGAGGAGTTTATTCATATTGAATCTTGATGGTCATGATACACATGTTCATAACATTGATGCCAAAAGATGTATAGTTGATAGTGATAGTACCACTTTCTTGTGGCACTGTCGTTTAGGTCATATTGGTGTAAAACGCATGAAGAAGCTCCATGTTGATGGATTTCGGAGTCACTTGATTTTGAATCACTTGATACATGTGAACCATGCCTCATGGGAAAGATGACTAAAACGCCGTTCTCTGGAACAATGGAACGGGCAAGTGACTTGTTGGAAATCATACATACTGATGTGTGCGGTCCAATGAATGTTGCGGCGCGTGGTGGATATCGTTATTTTCTCACCTTCACTCGTGACTTGAGTAGATATGGGTATATTTACTTAATGAAACACAAGTCTGAAACATTTGAAAAGTTCAAGCAATTTCAGAGTGAAGTTGAGAATCATCGTAACAAGAAAATTAAATTCCTGAGATCTGATCGAGGAGGAGAATATCTGAGTTATGAGTTTGGCAGTCACTTAAGACAGTGTGGAATTGTTTCACAATTGACACCACCTGGAACACCACAGCTTAATGGTGTGTCCGAACATCGTAATCGAACCTTATTGGATATGGTGTGTTCTATGATGTCTCTTGCTGATTGGCCACTATCGTTTTGGGGTTATGCATTAGAGACAGCTGCATTCACTTTAAATAGGGCACCATCAAAATCTGTTGAGACGACACCATATGAACTGTGGTTTGGCAAGAAGCCAAAGTTGTCGTTTCTTAAAGTTTGGGGATGTGATGCTTATGTCCAAAAGCTTCAGCCTAAAAAGCTAGAACCCGAAGCGAAGAAATGCGTCTTCATAGGATACCCGAAAGAGATAGTTGGGTATACCTTCTATCTCAGATCCGAAGGCAAAGTGTTTGTCGCTAAAAACGGAACATTTCTTGAGAAAGAGTTTCTCTCGAAAGAATTGAGTGGGAGGAAAATAGAACTTGATGAGGTTATTGAACCTTTACTTCAACCAGAGAGTAGCGCAGCGCAGAAAGATGTTTCTGTGGAGCCTACAACAGTTGAAGAGGAAGTTAATGATGATGATCATGAAGCTTCGAATCAAGTTACTATTGAACCTCCTAGGTCGACAAGGGCGCGTACTGCTCCTGAGTGGTATGGTAACCCTGTCTTGGAGGTCATATTGTTGGACAACAATGAACCTACGAGTTATGGAGGAGCGATGATGGGCCCGGATTCTGAGAAATGGTCAGAGGCCATGAAATCCAAGATGGGATCCATGTATGAAAACAAAGTATGGACTTTGGAAGTATTACCTAAAGGGATAAAGGCCATTCAGAACAAATGGATCTTTAAGAAGAAGACGGACGCGGACGATAATATCACCGTCTATAAATCTTGACTTGTGGCAAAGGGTTTTTCACAAGTTCAACGAGTTGACCACGACGAGACCTTCTCACCCGTAGCGATGATTAAGTCCGTCCGAATCATGTTAGCAATAGCTGCATATTTCGACTATGAAATTAGGAAGATGAATGTTAGAACAACGTTCCTCAATGGTTTCCTTGAGGAAGAGTTGTATATGATACAACCAGAAGGATTTGTCGATCCAGAGAATGCTGACAAAGTTTGCAAACTCTAGCGATCCATTTATGGACTGGTGCAAGCATCTCAGAGTTGGAATAATCGCTTTGATGAGGTGATCAAAGCGTTTGTGTTTATACAAGTTTATGGAGAAGCTTGTATTTAGAAGAAAGTGAGTGGGAGCTCTATAGTGTTTCCAATATTATATGTGAATGACATATTGCTGATTTGAAACAATATAGAAATGCTGGAAAGCGTGAAGGAATATTTGAACAAGAGTTTTTCAGTGAAGGACCTGGGAGAAGCTTCTTTCATATTAGGCATTAAGATCTATAGAGATAGATCGAGACGCTTGATAGAACTTTCACAAAGCACATACCTTGATAAAGTTTTGAAGAAGTTCAAAATGGATCAGTCCAAGAAGGGGTTCTTGCCTGTGTTACAAGGTGTGAAGTTGAGTAAGATCAATGCCCGGTGACTGCAGAAGATAGAGAGAAGATGAGTGTCATCCCCTATGCTTCAAACATAGGCTCTATCATGTATGCAATGATGTGCACAAGACCCGATGTCAGCCTTGCCATAAGTATGGCCGGAAGGTTTCAAAGTGATCTTGGAATGGAGCACTAGACGACGGTCAAGAATATCCTTAAGTACCTGAAAAGGACTAAGGAAATGTTTCTCGTTTATGGAGGTGATCAAGAGCTCATCGTAAAGGGTTACGTCGATGCAAGCTTTCACACTGATCCAGATGACTCTAAGTCACAAACCGGATACGTATTTATTCTCAACGGGGGAGCGGTAAGCTGGTGTAGTTCCAAACAAAGCGTGGTAGCCGACTCTACATGTGAAGCGGAGTACATCACAACCTCGAAGGCAGCAAAGGAAGGTGTCTGGATGAAGCAGTTCATGACAGATCTTAGAGTAGTGCCCAGTGCACTGAATCCAATGACTCTGTTCTGTGACAACACTGGTGCCATTGCTCTGGCCAAGGAACCAAGGTTTCACCAGAGGACCAGACACATAAAGCGATGTTTCAATTCCATTCACGATTACATCGAGGAGAAGGACATAAATATTTGCAAAGTGCACACGGATCTGAATGTTTCAAACCCGTTGACTAAACCTCTTCCAAGGGCTAAACATGATCAACACCAGAACTGCATGGGTGTTCGATTCATTACAATGTAAATCACATAGTGATGTGAACTAGATTATTGACTCTAGTGCAAGTGGGAGATTGTTGGAAATATGCCCTAGAGGCAATAAATAAAGTGTTTATTATTATATTTACTTGTTCATGATAATTGTTTATTAACCATGCTATAATTGTATTGATTGGAAACACACCGCATGTGTGGATATATAGACAACACGTTGTCCCTAGTGCGCCTCTAGTAAACTAGCTCGTTGATCAAAGATGGTCAAGGTTTCCTAGGCATTGACATGAGATGTCATTTGATAACGGGATCACATCATTAGGAGAATGATGGGATGGACAAGACCCAAACTATAAAAATGTAGCATATGATCGTGTCACTTTATTGCTATAGTTTTCTGCATGTCAACTATATGTTCCTATGACCATGAGATCATGCAACTCACGAACACTGGAGGAGTGCCTTGTGTGTATCAAACATCGCAATGTAACTAGGTGACTATAAAGGTGCTCTACAGGTATCTTCGAGGGTGTCTGTTGGGTTGGCATGGATCAACACTGGGATTTGTTACTCTGTGTGACGGATAGGTATCTCAGGGCCCACTCGATAATACAACATCACAATAAGCCTTGCAAACAATGTCACTAAGTGTTAGCCACGGGATCTTGTATTATGGAAATGAGTAAGGAGACTTGCCGGTAACGAGGTTGAACTAGGTATGGAGATACTAACGATTGAATCTCGAGAAAGTAACATAACGAAGAACAAAGGGAACATCATACGGGATTAACTGAATCCTTGACATAGAGGTTCGACCGATAAATATCTTCATAGAATATGTAGGAATCAATATGGGCATCCAGGTCCCGCTATTGATTATTGACTGTAGAGGTGTCTCGGTCATGTCTACATAGTTCTCGAACCCGCAGGGTCTGCACACTTAAGGTTTGGTGACGTTTCGGTAGTATAGAGTTATGGATGGTGGTGACCAAAGGTTGTTCGGAGTCCCAGATGAGATCTCGGACATCACGAGTAGCTCCGGAATGGTCTGGAGGTAAATATTGATATATAGTAAGTCTTGTTTTGGTCACCGGAAAAGTTTCGGGCTCATCGGTAGTGTACCAGGAGTGTCGGGAGGGTACTGGGGACCATCGGGAGGGGTATTTCGACCCAAGAGGCTACATGGGCTGTGGGATAAGGAATACCAACCCTTAGTGGGCTGGCCGAAGGCCCACAGGAAGCCCATGCTGCTAGGGAAGAAAACCCAAGGTGGAAAGAAGGCAAAAGTGGGAAAATAAGGAAGGAGTCCTAATCCTACTAGGAATGGAGGAGGAGGACTCCTCCCTCCCACTTAGGCCGAACTAGGGTTGGCTCCCTTAGAAGCCAAGCCTCCTCCCTCCCTTCCTCCTATATATACTAGAGGTTTTGAGGGTTTTTGACACAGAAAAACAGTCACGTGATACCTCTCCTCTAGATCGTAGTTTCTCCTCTAAATAGGTTTTCAGTGGTGCTTAGGCGAAGCCCTGGTGGAATTACTCCACCACCATTGCCGCAACGCCGTCGCGCTGCCAGAGAACTCGTCTACCTCTCCGCTCCCTCTTGCTAGATCAAGAAGGCGGAGATCGTCATCAAGTCGTACATGTGCCAAACGCGGAGGTGCCGTTCGTTCGACGCTATATCAGGACGAATCGTGATTGGATTGCAGGACGCTTGGCGATTTGGATCGCAAAGACGTTCGACTACATCAACCGTGTTTCTTAACGCTTCCCACTTAGCGATCTACAAGGGTATGTAGATCCACTCTCCCCTCTTGTAGATGCTCGTCTCCTAGATTGATCTAGGTGAAGCGTAGGAAATTTTTTGTTTCCCATGCAACATTCCCCAACATCGAGTTCCAATCTCTGAACTACTGCTAGGTTCTTCCCCTTTTCAACTTCCGCCATGTACCGGAGGTTGGGATAGTAGGCCTCCGGAAACCTTCCACTTAGAGTCTTTTAAAGGAGAAGGGTGATAAGTATTTTGTGGCGCACTCTATGCGACTACCGAATTCTTCATCATGGAAGCCGTGGAAGCTGGCGATCACTTACCCAATGATGACTTCTTCCCCGATGTCAACAACTTCTTCGACGACATGGACGACATTGTCAACGCTAATGTTATAGCTGTTGCTTAGTACGTGTTTGTGTCTTTTATGTTCAAGTTCATGCTAGAGTTTCTCGGTCTACTATCTATTCTAGCTATGTCCTGTTCTGTTTTGTTCAAGTTCACATCTTCAGATTCTATTTGCCTACTCCTCTTTAGCTTATTCACTAGCCTTGTCTCTATTTTTGTGGCCTACTCTAATTTAATTTGCATGACTAGTCTTGTCTCTGTTATAATGATTATGTTCTATCCACTATTTATTTCATTTAAATCATTCAGTAAATTGCTCTTATTTCCAACATGAGGTCCAATGTCAGACTACGGGGCGACATATCTGTGGCATATCACATTCAGATCTAGTGAGGAGGTGGGTCGTTGGCCTGTGGAGGCAGTTGTCACATCCCAAAAAATGTCAATAGGTTGTGAACATAAAATGCTTATATACATACTAGGATTTCAGTGCATTTTGGTTGTTTTGGAATTTAATTGACTATTTTCCGAACCCTAAATTCAATTTGAAATTTATTTAATAGCCATATAAAGTCCTTTGCATGCAAATGAATCTTCAAAATATGCATATGGGCTGGAAATATTTTTCATCAGACCTATATAAGCCCTAGTATTTTTTTGAAACTTTTTGTGTTCGAAGGAGTTAAAATGAACTAAATTTGGGTAAATTCAAATTCATTTCAAATCCTGGATTAAAAAGAAAAAGAGGAAAATAAAAGAAAAAGCCCAGACGAGTAGCAGCCCAGTAGGCTGACCGAACTAGGCAGTCCAACTAGTCTCGCGCAAGCGGGTGTTACGACAAAGATTAAACAATACCCCCAAACCAATCTTGGTCGTTCATTCGCTCTAGATCCAACGGTCGACCCATCCCACTCTATTCCTCTCCCACATTGACCCACCATCTACACACACAAGCTCCACCCCTATCCATCGTACAAACGACCATGGCCGAAATCGTCGGCTCCCATAATCGTGGCCACGATGCACAAGTCGTGCACGCCACAATGGCTACCTCTAACACACCCATAAGTTCACCTCGACCCCCTATTAATTTTCCTCAGCTCGTGCACCCACATCCATCACCGAGATACTTGGAATCATCCAAGAGCCGCTGCCTCTAGATACAACTCGAGTGCTAGTTGTGAGTTGTGTTGGATTCCCCCCCGAAGAGGAAAGGTTAAGCAATATAGTAGCAATAAGTATTTCCCTCGATGCGAACCAAGGTCATCGAACAAGTAGGGGAACCACTACAACTCATCTTTAAAACATCTCCTACACACACAAAACAAAACACTTGCACCCTATGCGGGCAAGAGGGTTGTCAAGCCCCTTGAACTCGTTACTTGCAAGATTACTTCTGATAGTAGTAGATAGATAAAGATAAAAGTAAAAAATATAATAAATTGTAGCAGGATATTTTTAGGTTTTTAGTAGATATAATTAAGTAGACTTGGGGGCCATAGTTTTAGCTAGAGTCTTCTCTCTCGGAAGTAGCATACGGTGGGTAAACAAATTACTGTTTGCAATTGATAGAAAAGTGCATAGTTATGATTTTATATTCATGGCAATGATCATGTATATAAGAATCACGTCCATGAGAAGTATACCAAAATAATTCTGCATCTACTACTATTATTCCACCAATCTACCACTATCCAGCATGCATCTATGGTATTAAGTTCATGACAAACAGAGTAATGCTTTAAGCAAGATGACATGATGTAGACAAAGTAAGTACAAGCAGTATGTTCAGACCCCTTCCTTTTACCCTTAGTAGAAATAATACAATACGTGTCTTGTACCCTTTTGTCACTGGGATATAATGTTAGAAATATGCCCTCGAGGCAATAATATATTGTTTATTACCATATTTACTTGTCCATGATAATCATGTATTATCCATGCTAGAATTGTATTGATTGAGAACTCAAATACATGTGTGGATACATAAGCCACACCGTGCCCCTAGTGAGCCTCTACTAGACTAGCTCATTGATCAAAGATGGTTAAGGTTTCCTAACCATAGACATGAGTTCTCATTTGATAATGGGATCACATCATTAGGAGAATGATATGATGGACAAGACCCGACTGTAGGCATAGCATTTGATCGTATCACTTAGTTTATTGCTACTGCTTTCTTCATGTCAAGTATCTGTTCCTAAGACCATGGGATCATGCAACTCCCTGACATCGGAGGAATGCCTTGTGTGTATCAAACGTCACTTCATAATTGGGTGATCATAAACATACTCTACATGTATCTCAGAGGGTCTCTATTGGGTTGGCACGGATCAAGACTGAGATTTGTCTCTCCATATGACAAAGAGGTATCGCAGGGCCCTCTCGGTAATACAACATCACAAGAATCTTGCAAGCAATGTGACTAAGGAGTTAGTCACGGGATCTTGTATTATGGAGCGAGTAAAGTGACTTGCCTGTGATGATAATGAACTAGGTATGATATATCGACGATCGAATCTCGGGCAAGTAACATATCGCTAGAAAAGGGAATTGCATATGGGATTGACTTAATTCTTGACATTGTGGTTCAATCGATGAAGATCTTCGTGGAATATGTAGGAATCAATATGGGCATCCAGGTCCCGCTATTGGTTATTGACGAGAGAGGTGTCTTGGTCATCTCTACATGATTCTCGAACCCGTAGGGTTGTTGGGGAACATTGCATGGGAAACAAAAAAATTCCTACGTTCACGCAAGACCTATCCATGGTGATGAGCATCTACAAGAGGGAGAGTGGATCTACATACCCTTGTAGATCGCTAAGCGGGAAGCATTAAGAAACGCGGTTGGTGTAGTCAAAAGTCTTCGCGATCCAAATCGCCGAGCATACTGCGATCCAATCATGATCCGTCCCGCGAACTTGATCATGGTCCTTCCGATCTAGCGCCGAACGGACGACACCTCCGCGTTCAGCACACGTATGGCTTGATGACGATCTCCGCCGTCTTGATCCAGCAAGAGGGAGTGGAAAGGAAGAAGAGTTCTCCAGCAGCGTGACGGTGCTCCGGCGATGGTGGTGGAGCTATTCCAGCAGGGCTTCGCCTAAGCACTGCAGAAATCCGATCTAGAGGAGAAACTATGCACTGGAGGAACGGGCAGCACGTGGCTAAAAATTTTGTGCAAAAACCCTAAAACCTCCAGTATATATAAGAGGGAGGGAGGAGAGGACTTGGCGAAAGGGCCAAGCCTCCTTGGTTCGGCCGAAGTGGGGAGGAGAGGAGGACTCCTCCTCCAATCCTAGTAGGACTAGGATTCCTCCCTTTTTGGCTTTTTCCACCTTTTTCCCTATGGGCTTTTCTTCCCAGCCGCATGGGCCTTGTTTGGGACTTCCACCAGCCCACAAAGGGCTGGTATTTACTCTCCCACAGCCCATGTAGCCTCTTGGGTCGAAATACCCCTCCCGATGGTCTCCGGTACACCACCGACACTCCCGGTACACTACCGATGAGCCCGAAACGTTTCCGGCGACCAAAATAGGACTTCCTATATATATATATATATATATATATATATCTTTACCTCTGGACAATTACAGATCTCCTCGTGACGTCCGGGATCTCATCCGGGACTCTGAACAACCTTCGGTCACCACCATACATAACTCTATACTACCGAAATGTCACCAAACCTTAAGTGTGCAGACCCTGCGGGCTCGAAAACTATGTAGACATGGCTGAGACACCTCTACGGTCAATAACCAATAGCGGGACCTGGATGCCCATATTGGTTCCTACATATTCTACGAAGATCTTTATCAGTCGAACCTCTATGTCAAGGATTCAGTTAATTCCGTATAATGTTCCCTTTGTTCTTCGGTATGTTACTTGCCCGAGATTCGATCGTCGCTATCTCCATACCTAGTTCAACCTCGTTACCGGCAAGTCTCTTTACTCGTTCCATAATACAAGATCCCGTAATTAACACTTAGTCACATTGCTTGCAAGGCTTATTGTGATGTTGTATTACCGAGTGGGCCCTGAGATACCTCTCCGTTCGACGGAGTAACAAATCCCAGTCTTGATCCATGCCAACTCAACAGACACCCTCGGAGATACCTGTAGAGCACCTTTATAGTCACCCAGTTATGTTGCGACGTTTGATACACACAAGGCACTCCTCCGGTGTCCGTGAGTTGCATGATCTCATGGTCATAGGAACATATACTTGACATGCAGAAAACAGTAGCAATAAACTGACATGATCATATGCTAAGTTTGTAGTTTGGGTCTTGTCCATCACATCATTCTTCTAATGATGTGATCCCATTATCAAATGACGTTACATGTCGATGGCTAGGAAACCTTGACCATCTTTGATCAACGAGCTAGTTCACTAGAGGCATACTAGGGACATAGTGTTGTCTATTTACCCACACATGTAATATGTTTCCAATCAATACAATTATGGCATGGATAATAAACGATTATCATGAACAAGGAAATATAATAATAAACACTTTATTTATTGCCTCTAGGGCATATTTCCAACAGTCTCCCACTTGCACTAGAGTCAATAATCTAGTTCACATCACTATGTGATTTACATTGTAATGAATCGAACACCCATGTAGTTCTGGTCTTGATCATGTTTAGCCCTTGGAAGAGGTTTAGTCAACGGGTCTGCAACATTCAGATCCGTGTGCACTTTGCAAATATTTATGTCCTTCTCCTTGATGTAATCGCGGATGGAGTTGAAGCGTCGCTTTATGTGTCGGGTCCTATTGTGAAGCCTTGGTTCCTTGGCCAGAGCAATGGCACCAGTGTTGTCACAGAACAGGTTCATAGGATTCAGTGCACTGGGCACTACTCCAAGATCTGTCATGAATTGCTTCATCCAGATACCTTCCTTTGCTGCCTTCGAGGCTGTGATGTACTCCGCTTCGCACGTAGAATCGGCTACCATGCTTTGCTTGGAACTGCACCAGCTTACCGCTCCTCCGTTGAGAATAAATACGTATCCGGTTTGTGACTTAGAGTCATCCGGATCAGTGTCAAATCTTGCATCAACGTAACCCTTTACGACAAGCTCTTCATCACCTCCATAAACGAGAAACATTTCCTTAGTCCTTTTCAGGTACTTAAGGATATTCTTGACCGCTGCCCAGTGTTCCATTCCGTGATCACTTTGAAACCTTCCGGCCATACTTATGGCAAGGCTGACATCCGGTCTTGTTCACAGCATTGCATACATGATAGAGCCTATGGCTGAAGCATAGGGGATGACACTCATCTTTTCTCTATCTTCTGCAGTCACTTGGCATTGAGTCTTACTCAACTTCACACCTTGTAACACATGCAAGAACCCCTTCTTGGACTGATCCATTTTGAACTTCTTCAAAACTTTATCAAGGTATGTGCTCTGTGAAAGTGCTATTAAGCGTCTCGATCTATCTCTATAGATCTTAATGCCTAATATGAAAGCAACTTCTCCTAGGTCCTTCATTGAAAAACTCTTGTTCAAATATTCCTTCATGTTTTCCAGCATTTCTATATCGTTTCCAATCAGAAATATGTCATCCACATATAATACTAGAAACGCTATAGAGCTCCCACTCACTTTCTTGTAAATACAAGCTTCTCCATAAACTTGTACAAACTCAAACGCTTTGATCACCTCATCAAAGAGCTTATTCCAACACCGAGATGCTTGCACCAGCCCATAAATGGACCGCTAGAGTTTGCAAACTTTGTCAGCATTCTCTGGATCGACAAAACCTTTTGGTTGCATCATATACAACTCTTTCTCAAGGAAACCATTGAGGAACGCTGTTTTGACATCCATCTACCAAATTTCATAATCAAAATAAGCAGCTATTGCCAACATGATTCTGTCAGACTTAAGCATCGCTATGGGTGAGAATGTCTCATCGTAGTCAACTCCTTGAACTTGTGAAAAACCCTTTGCCACAAGTCGAGCTTTACAGACGGTGACATTACCGTCCGCGTCTGTCTTCTTCTTAAAGATCCATTTGTTCTGAATGGCCTTTCGCCTTTAGGTAATACTTCCAAAGTCCATACTTTGTTTTCATACATGGATCCCATCTCGTATTTCATGGCCTCTAACCATTTCTTAGAATCCGGGCCCATCACTGCTCCTCCATAGCTCGTAGGTTCATTGCTGTCCAACAACATGACCTCCAAGACAGGGTTGTTGTACCACTCAGGAGTAGTATGTGCCCTAGTCGACCTACGAGATTCAATAGTAGCTTGATCCGAAGCTTCATGATCATCATCATTAACTTCCTCTTCTATCGTCGTAGGTTCCACAAAAACATCTTTTTGTGTTGTGCTACTTTCTAGTTGAAGTAAAGGTTCAATAACCTCATCAAGCTCTATTTTCCTCCCACTCAATTCTTTCGAGAGAAACTCTTTCTCAAGACATGTTCCATTCTTAGAGACAAACACTTTGCCTTCGGATCTGAGATAGAAGGTATACCCGACTGTCTCCTTTGGGTATCCTATGAAGACGCATTTCTCCGCTTTGGGTTCCAGCTTTTCAGGCTGAAGCTTTTTGACATAAGCATCACATCCCCAAACTTTAAGAAACGACAATTTTGGCCTCTTGCCAAACCATAGTTCATATGGCGTCATCTCAACGGATTTTGATGGTGCCCTATTTAAAGTGAATGCAGTTGTCTCTAATGCATAACCCCAAAACGATAGTGGCAAATCAGCAAGAGACGTCATAGAACGCACCATATCTAATAAGGTTCGATTACGACGTTCGGACACACCATTACGCTGTGGTGTTCCAGGCGGTGTCAACTGTGAAACAATTCCACACTGTCTTAAGTGACTGCCAAACTCATAACTCAGATATTCACCTCCTCGATCAAATCGTAGGAATTTAATCTTCTTGTTACGATGATTCTCAACTTCACTCTGAAATTGCTTGAACTTTTCAAATGTTTCAGACTTGTGTTTCATTAAGTAAATATACCCATATCTACTTAAGTCGTCAGTGAAGGTGAGAAAATAACGATATCCACCACGTGCTGTAATATTCATTGGACCACACACATCAGTATGTATGATTTCTAGTAAGTCACTCGCCCGTTCCATTGTTCCACAGAACGGCGTTTTAGTCATCTTGCCCATGAGGCAAGGATCACATGTGTCAAGTGATTCAAAAATCAAGTGACTCCAAAAGTCCATCAGCATGGAGCTTTCTCATGCGTTTTACACCAATATGACCTAAATGGCAGTGCCACAAGAAAGTGGTACTGTCATTATCAACTCTACATCTCTTGGCATCAATGTTATGAACATGTGTGTCATCACTATCAAGATTCAATATGAATAAACCCCTCACATTGGGTGCATGACCATAAAAGATATTACTCATATAAATAGAACAACCTTTATTCTTTGATTTAAATGAGTAACCGTCTAGCAATAAACAAGATCCAGATATAATGTTCATGCTTAACGCAGGCACTAAATAAAAATTATTCAGGTTCATCACTAATCCCGATGGTAATAGAAGAGAGAGCATGCCGACGGCGATCACATCAACCTTGGAACCATTTCCCACGCGCATCGTCACTTCATCCTTTGCCAGCCTTCGTCTATTCCGTAGTTCCTGTTTTGAATTGCAAATGTGAGCAACCGAACCGGTATCAAATACCCAGGCACTACAACGAGAGCTAGTAAGGTACACATCAATAACATGTATATCATATATACCTTGTTTGTCGTTGGCCGCCTTCTTGTCAGCCAGGTACTTGGGGCAGTTCCGCTTCTAGTGACCAGTTCCCTTGCAATGAAAGCACTCGGTTTCTGGCTTAGGTCCATGCTTGGGCTTCTTTACAGGAGTAGCAACTGCTTTGCCATCCTTCTTGGTTTTACCCTCTTGCCCTTGCCCTTGCCATTCTTCTTGAAACTAGTGGTTTTATTGACCATCAACACTTGATGTACTTTCTGGATTTTAGACTCAGCGGCTTTTAGCATCGCAAACAGCTCGGTGACTGACTTGTTCATCCCGTGCATGTTATAGTTCATCACAAAGCTCTTGTAACTAGGTGGCAGTGATTGAAGAACTCTGTCAGTGATCGCCTCTGGCGGAAGGGCAATTCCCAACTCCACTAGACGAGTCGAATACCCAGACATTCTGAGTATATGTTCACTGATAGACCCGTTCTCCTCCATCTTGCAAGCATAGAACTTATCAGAGGTCTCATACCTCTCGATTCGGGCATTCTTCTGAAAGATAAACTTCAACTCTTGGAACATCTCATATGCTCCATGACGTTCAAAACGTCTTTGAAGTCCCGGTTCTAAGCCATACAATATTGCACACTGAACTATTGAGTAATCTCCAGAACGTGCCTCCCAAGCGTTCTTAACGTCTTCGGAGGTCATGTCTTCTGGTTGGTCACCAAGCGGTGCATCAAGGACATATGATTTCTGGGAAGCCGTGAGGATAATCCTCAGATTACAGGCCCAATCAACAAAGTTACTTCCATCATCTTTCAACTTAGCTTTCTCTAGGAACGCATTAAAATTCAGGGATGCTATTGCGCAAGCCATTGATCTACAGCATAAATATGCAAAGGTTACTTAGACTATTGTTCAAGATAATGAGTTTATTAATCAAATTACTAAATCTCCCACTCAAATTGACATCCCTCAGGTCATCTGAGTGTCACATGATCCAAATTCACCAACTCAAGTCCGATCATCACGTGAGTTGAGGTGGTTTCAATGGTGAACATCATTATGTTGATCATATCCACTATATGACTCATGTTCGACCTTTCAGTCTCTTGTGTTCTGAGGCCATGTATGTAAATGCTAGGCTCGTCAAGTTTAACCCGAGTGTTCTGCACGTGCAACACTGGCTTGCACCCGTTGTACGTGAACGTAGAGTCTATCACACCCGATCATCACGTGGTGTCTCGACACGACGAACTTTTGCAATGGTGCACACTCGGGGAGAACACAATTCATCTTGAAATTTAAGTGGGGGATCACCTTATAATGCTACCGTTGTCCTAAGCAAAACAAGGTGCATAAAAGGATTAACATCACATGCAAATCATAAGTGACATGATATGGCCATGAACTTGTGCTTTTGATCTCCATCTAGAAAGCACCGGCATGATCTCCATCGTCACCGGCATGACACCATCATCTTGATATCCATCAACGTGTCGCCATCCGGATTGTCGCGCCCAACATGCTTCTACTACTATTGCTACCGTTTAGCGATAAAGTAAAGCATTACATAGCGCTTAATGATTGACACGCAGGTCATACAATAATTAAAGACAACCCTATGGCTCCTGCCGGTTGCCGTACTCATCGACATGCAAGTCGTGATATTCTATACAAAAACATGATCATCTCATACATCACATATATCACATCATGTAATTGGCCATATCACATAACAACATACCCTGCAAAAACAAGTTAGACGTCATCTGATTGTTGTTGCATGTTTTACGTGGCTGCTACGGGTATCTAGCAAGAACAATTCTCATCTACGCAAAAACCACAACGGTGATACACTAGTTGCTTTTCAACCTTCTCAAGGACCGCCTTTGTCGAATCCGATCCAACTAAAGTGAGAGAAACTGGCACCCGCAAGACATCTATGCAACAACTTGCGGTTGAGGGAACCGGTCTCTCGTAAGCGTACGAGTAATGTTTGTCCGGGCCGCTTCATCTCACAATATCGCTGAACCAAACAACGACCAAGGGAGGAAGCAATCTAAGCATCAACGCCCACAAACTCCTTGTGTTCTACTCGAGATCTCATCTACACATAGACCTAGCTCATGATGCCACTGTTGGGGAACGTTGCATGGGAAACAAAAAAATTCCTACGTTCACGCAAGACCTATCCATGGTGATGAGCATCTACGAGAGGGAGAGTGGATCTACATACCCTTGTAGATCGCTAAGCGGGAAGCGTTAAGAAACGCGGTTGGTGTAGTCAAACGTCTTTGCGATCCAAATCGTGGAGCGTCCCGTGATACAATCACGATCCGTCCTGCGATCCAATCATGATCCATCCTGCGAACTTGATCACGGTCCTTCCGATCTAGCGTCGAACTGACGGCACCTCCGCGTTCAGCACACGTACGGCTTGATGAAGATCTCCACCGTCTTGATCCAGCAAGAGGGAGCAGAGAGGAAGAAGAGTTCTCCGGAAACATGACGGCGCTCTGGCAATGGTGGTGGAGCTATTCCGGCAGGGCTTCGCCTAAGCACTGCAGAAATCCGATCTAGAGGAGAAACTATGCACCGGAGGAACGGGCAACACGTGGCTAAAAATTCTGTGCAAAAACCCTAAAACCTCCAGTATATATAAGAGGGAGGGAGGAGAGGACTTGGCGTAAGGGCCAAGCCTCCTTGGTTCGACCGAAGTGGGGAGGAGAGGAGGACTCCTCCTCCAATCCTAGTAGGACTAGGATTCCTCCTTTTTTGGCCCTTTTCCACCTTTTTCCCTATGGGATTTTCTTTCTAGCCGCATGGGCCTTGTGTGGGACTTCCACCAGCCCACAAAGGGCTGGTATTTACTCTCCCACAGCCCATGTAGCCTCTTGGGTCGAAATACCCCTCCCGATGGTCTCCCGGTACACTACCGGCACTCCCGGTTCACTACCGATGAGCCCGAAACTTTTTTGGCGACCAAAATAGGACTTCCTATATATCAATCTTTACCTACAGACCATTCCGGAGCTCCTAGTGATGTCCGAGATCTCATCTGGGACTTCGAACAACTCTATACCACCGAAACGTCACTGAGCCTTAAGTGTGCAGACCTTGCGGGTTCGAGAACTATGTAGACATGACCGAGACACCTCTACGGTCAATAACCAATAGCAGGACCTGGATGCCCATATTGGTTCCTACATATTCTACGAAGATCTTTATCGGTCGAACCTCTATGTCAAGGATTCAGTTAATCCCGTATAATGTTCCCTTTGTTCTTCGGTATGTTACTTGCCCGAGATTCGATCATCGGTATCTCCATACCTAGTTTAACCTCGTTACCGGCAAGTCCCTTTACTCATTCCGTAATATAAGATTCCGTGACTAACACTTAGTCACATTGCTTGCAAGGCTTATTGTGATGTTGTATTACCGAGTGGGCCCTGAGATACCTCTTCGTTAGACGGAGTAACAAATCCCAGTCTTGATCCATGCCAACTCAACAGACACCCTCGGAGATACCTATAGAGCACATTTATAGTCACCTAGTTATGTTGCGATGTTTGATACACACAAGGCACTCCTCCGGTGTCCGTGAGTTGCATGATCTCATGGTCATAGGAACATATACTTGACATGCAGAAAACACTAGCAATAAACCGACATGATCATATGCTACATTTGTAGTTTGGGTCTTGTCCATCACATCATTCTTCTAATGATGTGATCCCGTTATAAAATGACATCACATGTCAATGGCTAGGAAACCTTGACCATCTTTGATCAACGAGCTAGTTCACTAGAGGCATAGTAGGGACATAGTGTTGTCTATTTACCCACACATGTAATGTGTTTCCAATCAATAAAATTATAGCATGGATCATAAACGATTATCATGAACAAGGAAATATAATAATAAACACTTTATTTATTGCCTCTAGGGCATAATTCCAACAAGGGTCGCAAGCTTAACGTTCAGTGGTGCTATGGTAAGTTGAAATATTAATAGTGGAAATTCCGAAAGTTGTTTAGATTCTCGGATGGGATCTAAGACATCACGAGGAGCTCTGGAATGGTCTGAAGGTAAAGATTTATATATGGGAAGTCATATTCAAGGTTCCGGAAAAGTTTGGGATTTTTTTGGTAGAGTACCAGGAAGGTTGTAGAAGGTTCTAGGGGTTCCACCATGGGGGGCAATGACCCGGGAAGGTCCCACGTGGCCCAAGGAGTGGGGCTATAGCCCACATGGTCTGGTTACACTATTCCCCATGGCACATGTTGTTTAAATCTAGAGTTCAGATCTTATCTCTAAATTTAAAGGGTTGAATCTAGAGATAAGATGTTATCTTCATGGTTAAAGGATTTTCTCCCTTCTGGCTAGCCCTAGGAGGGTTTTGGACACCCTCCCCTGCCCTCTAGCCTATATATATAGCCTACATATATATGGGGGAGGTGCATGGGGCAGCCAACCCTTCACCCTTGTCCATTAGCTCTCCCAACTCCTCCCACATTTCCCTGGTACGCGCTTGGCGAAGCCATGCCGGAATTCCGCCACCACCACGCCGTCGTGTTGGTTCAGATCTCATCTACCTATTCTTCGTATCTTGCTGGATCAATAAGGAGGATACGTCTCCAAGCCGGATGTGTGCTAAACTCAAAGGTGTCGCGTGTGTGGTGCGTGGATCGAATTGGATCACGACGCGAGTACGACTACGCCAACCACGAACTCTAGATCGTTAACGCTTTCGGTCTACATGGGTATGTAGGCACCTCTCCTCTCATTGCTAGCATCTCCATAGAATAGATCTTGGGTGTTTCGTAGGAATTTTTTGTTTCCCATGCAACGTTCCCCAACATATAGAGCACCTCAAGATTGAACCCACTACAATTGCACTCCTCCCACTGAAGATCAATCAATCTAGTTGGCCAAACCAAACCGATAGACCAGAGAGACTTGCAAAGCTATAACAATCATGCATAATAGAATACAGAGAAAACTCAATTACTTTTCATGGATAATCTGATCATAAACCCACAATTCATCAGATCCCAACAAACAAACCGCAAAAGAAGATTACATCGGATAGATCAACGCGAGAATCACGAAGAACTTTGTATTGAAGATAAAAGAGAGAGAAGAAGCCATCTAGCTACTAACTATGGACCCGTATGTCTGTGGTGAACTACTCACACATCATCATGAAGGCAGCAAGGTTGATGTAGATGTCCTCCGTGATGGATTCCCCCTCCGGCAGAGTACCGGAAAAAGGCTTTTAGATGGGATCACCGAAGAACAGAGACTTGCGGCAGCGGAAAAATTGTTTTGGGGGGCTGTAATGTTTTGGGGGTAACAAGGAATATATAGGAGTGGAATTAGGTTAGGAGGTGCCATGAGGGGCCCATGAGCCATGGGGGCGCCCCTACCCCCGAGGGCACACCCATGTGGCTCGTGGCCACATCGTGGGTCTTCTAGCCTCCTCCCAAAGCTTCCTGGCTCTCTTCTGGTCCAAAAATAATCCATAAATATTTATCAAATTTGGAATCCACTCAATATTGATTTTCTGAAAAGTCCAAAAATAGGCAAACAAACAAAAATGGACACTGGGCAGTGAGTTAATATGTTGGTCCCAAAAATGATATAAAATAACATATAATTACATATAAAATATTCATGGTTGATAATCAAAAATTAAAGATACGTCATAGATGTATCATCCAACGAGCCGATCTGACCAACACATGTGACCTTGAGGACCGATATTCTTTTCACTTGTTGCATATGCACAAGCGCACAATTTGACACCTTGCGTTTGTCTAGGATGAGCCGGGAGCACAAGCTCATCGACATCGGAGGGACACTGACACCAAACCTTGTCCGGTAGTCCGTCATGCCGCACCACGCCATGTGACTCACCCGTTCATTCCCTGGAGCATTGGATCGACGCCTCACGGAGTCGACTCCGGCAGATCACGGGCAGGGAGTCCCGGGCTAGTAGCCTTAACACGATGGTGACAGATACATGCGTTTTTACCTATGATTGGGATATCCTAAGAGATAAAACAATATGTTATTATTTTATGCATTGATTTGAGATGTGGTACAAAGTATAGGTGATCTGCATTGAGATCATTGTGTGTCATCGACGAGCCCTACTACCCGTTGGTTTACATTGGAGTATGAGATGCGGTGGGGGGTCTATGCTACAACTTAGTCGATTACATATAAGGAGAACGTGTTGTAGATGACTGGTAATATATTGGAGTATGAGCCAAGCCTTTGTGTCGTGGATTTATTACGGCAGATGTCCGAGTGAACGGACTTGGATTCGAGGCCATCGCTAACGGGGTGGACTCAAAGGGGTTAGTTGGGACGAAAGACACGGATTTACCCAGGTTCGGCCCCTCAAGTCGAGGTAATAGCCTACGTCCTGCTTGTGTTTGTATTGCTTGTATATCGATTACAAGGAGCTGGCAGCTTGACCTAGTTCTCGATTGCCTGTCCCCTAAGCCGCCCCGGGTCTGCCTTTATATAAGAGGTCAGGACCACCGGGTCGTTACAATTGCTAACCGAGTCTTATTGTATGTCCGAGTCTCTCTCTATATTTTCTTGTCCAAACTGTCTTTGAGACGGCTTACGCGCCCGGGTCTTCTCCGTTCGGGCCGTTGTACGGCTCACCTTTGAGCCGCCTATCTTCCTGGGCCACCAGTCTTATGGCTCACCTTTGGGCCGGCTCACGAGCCAGCAACATGACCCGCAGCCTCCAGGGCAGGTCATATCGTGGGGTTATATCCCCAACATTAGGCCCCAGGTTGAATTGAGCTTGCTCACTTCATCCTTCTCTTCCGATTTTGGTGAGTCGCCCAGAAATGACCCGGCGTGACATCATGAGATTTTTCTGACGTACCACCGAATCTTTCATTAAGTGTCATCCCGAGAATCGAGGCGTCCGCCTCGGTCAAACGGTGTCGTCGCCTGGATTTTCGCGCCTTCCTTAATCCCTTTTTAAATATGACCCGTGCAGGTCGGAGTTTTCCATCCTCCCGCTCGTGCCTCTTCTTCTTCTTTCTGTCGCCACCGCTCCAGCATCCTCGTCGTCCGGCGCCGTCTTCGCATCTGCACCGACCGGGCCGCTGCATCACCCTGATATGGACTAGAAATCTTCCGCCGCCGCCGCAACATCTCCGGTGAGTTCTCCTTCTTCTTTAGATCGCCCACCACCGTAGTAGGGTTCCACCGTAGCAGGGTTCCGCCGCCGCCGCTCGGGCTCCGGCACCGCCACCACGAGTATATCTCGACGCCGTTGTCGTCTTTAGATCGCGCTCTCGCCCCGCCGCCGCGCACGGGCTGGCCGTGCGTAATGCGTGGACTGCGATAGCTCCGCTCCATTCTCTTTCCTTCTGTTGTTCATCGCTAGGTCAGGATTAAAATCCTTTTTCGCCGCTTTGTAGATCCGTAGCCATAGTAATAGCTTGCGGAATCTGTTTTTTAGGACTTAGCCGATTTTCAATCTTCCTTTCTTTTGTTGAGTCGTCAAACTTCTCCGGCTCTCATCAACCGGGTCTTTCCACATTACCCGTAGAACCCTTAAACCTGTAAGCCGTCGTAAATATTTGCTTGTGCTTGACTCATCACGTCTTTTACCTTGCACAGTATTTAAGCCGCCAATATGTCTCGTGCGTCCAACTCATGCAACTGGGTTGGTTCTTGCGTTACGGAGGAGTACTTAGCAGGTTATGTTAAGCGGGTACTCTCCCTCCCAAAGAGGTCCTCAACTGGCGGGTTTCGGGTGACGAGACCCGGCCTTCTCCCCAAAAAGGAGAGATAGTAGTTTTCACTGACCATATCGAGCGAGGGTTTGTGCCGCCTGGCTCTAAGTTTTTCCAGGATGTCCTTCATTTCTACAAGCTGCATCCTCAAGATTTGGCACCCAACTCCGTCTCAAACATCTGCAACTTCCAAGTTCTCTACGAAGCTTATCTGCTAACTAAGCCGTCTGTGGGGTTCTTTTGAGAGTTCTTCTATGTCAACCACCAAACTGAAATGAAGGGTGGTCCGAGTCTGGAGCTGGGCGGCATTTCTATTCAACACCGCCGAGACATCATCTTTCCTGCTACGTCAATGCCGAGTCACCCAAAAGATTGGAACAAAACGTGGTTCTATTGCCCAGAGACCTCTCCTCAGAAAGAGCACTCATTGGCTGGCTACCGCCCCTCCCGGCTTAGGACAGACACAGAGCTTCCCGGCCGGCTCTCAGTCTCTGAGCGGGCCAGATATGATCCGTTCCATGCCAAGATCAAAGCGCTCCTGGCCAACGGTTTAATAGGATTGGATTTGATCCGCTGCTGGATTTCCTCGCGGATCATGCCTTTAAGCCGCAGAGGTCGGCTTATGTGCGAGTATGAAGGCAAATATGACAGCTCGTTGTGCTTCAGCGAGTCAACACTGACAGAGGATGATATTACCACTACCATCCGGAGCCTTGTCCATGAAGCCTCCGGCTCATGCAGCGCCATCGGCCTGGCGCCTTTCTGCGTCAATAATCCGGCTCCTGGTGTAAGTTAATCTCTTCCTATCTGTCTCTTAAATGTTTGCTTGTACTTTGTTGATTTGTTATTCACTCTTCGGGTCATTCCTGTAGGCCGACTCAGACTTCTGGAAGAAGGAATATGTTGCCCCTCCCAAGAAATCCAGGAAGAAGGTCGTGACCAAGAGGGCTAAAAAAGATGCCCCGCAAGAGAATTTGTTTGACCCGCCACCATCATCCAGCTCAGAGGTAATACTTTAACTGCTTTGTTTGATCTTTTACCTTCCTATTTTATTAATGCTTGTTTTACTCGCAGGATGAAGTGGAAACTAGTCGCGCCAATGCTCCTAAGGTAAACTATGTTTCTTCCCGCTCAGAATGTTTCGCCCCCCGAAAGCCGCTGCGGGTTATCAGAAAAGTTCCTCTTTCTCACCCTCTTGCTCACCTAGCTCCTGATTTTCTCTTGAAAAAGCAACAGCATGCTGAGCGTCGACAGACTCGAAGTGCCGGCTCTACTGAGCTTATGTCCGGGTTACCAAATTCTCCGGCTGCAAAGAAACGCCCCGCAGAGGTTTATGTCTCTACTTTTTCTTTGACTTTCCTTTGTAAACTTGACATTTTCTCATCTTTCTGTTTTATTCTTCTTAGAAATCCCCTTCCTCCGGCGACTCTTCGGTGTCAGTTCTACCACCGCCCAAGATCAATCCGCTGTAAGCATTCCTTACTATGAAATCCAGACATCCGGCTCTTAATATGATAGCAAGATCTTCGACTGCTGATCCTTCTATTTTGCAGTGCTCAAGCCAAGCGTCGCAAGACCAACAAGCCCTCCTCCGGCCCTGTTATCCAAGAGCTGGAGCTCGAACACCCAGACGAGGCTGAAGCAGAAGAAAATCCACCAACTGCCTCCACAGAACCGGCTACTGTCGATGTCATTATGGAGAGCCCTCCAAGGGCTCCTTCAAAACCGGCGACTCCTGCCAAGACCCCTGAAACTCCAGATGTTGTTATCACCGGGTCTGGTCATCAAACTCCTCCGGCTCATGTGTTGACCAAGCATACAGAGCCGACCGAGGCCTTGAAGAAGCTGAATTTTGACTCTTCGTACGAGAAGATGACAGTCAAAGAACTCCACACCGGATATATAAATCGGGTTACCACCAGCCGGGATCTGGAACTTCGACTGGTCTCTTTAATGAAGACAAAATACGAGGTACCTTTCCTTCTTAACATACCCTTACTTAGCCCCCAAGAGCCGGTTTAATGTACTCAATAGTTGAACCGGGTCTTCGTTTAACTTTCTGTTAGAACAAATTCATAGTCATTGTCCCCTAGAATCGGCTTAATTTGCCAAAATTGAGTCGGATCTTTCTTAGATAAGTTAAACTGCCAGTCATAGCCCCCAAGGGCCAGCTCAAGCTTGATGAAGTTGAGTCAAATCCTCTATTAGAAGTAAATTGAAGAGCCATAGTGTAGCCCCCAAGTTCCGGTTTAACTTCGAAGAAGATGAGCCGGAATTGCGCTGCATTCTGAAAGATCAAATATACATTAGCCCCCAAGTGTCAAATATATTGCTTGCAATGTGTTTGAGACTTGCATAAATTTGCTTTTAATACTCGTCCTGTATTGTGGCGACTTATCCTGTATTTTGATGTCTTATAGGAAGCTTTAAGCGAAGCCGACTCTCAATTGTCTGATATGAAGGCAAACTTAGCGGCTCAACAAGAGGCCCGCAGCGCCTCTAACGAAAAGTGCGGCTTCTGTCTGAAGAGCTGGTCCATATTAAGGCGGAACTTGATTTTTTAAAAGAATCCACTGAGTTGGAGAAAGCTGCGTTGACTAAGCAAGTGGATGACGCCGACCAGCGGCTGATAGCCATGGCAGATGAGCTTCAAGGCCTAAAGTGTCATATAACCAAGATGGCAGCCGCTCTCTTTGGTAAGTTCTTACTCACTTCCTGTTTCCAGCATGTCTCATTCATCTGTTTGTGATGGCGACTCATCTTGCTCTTGTTTGATCCATACAGGCCCCAGAAACCGGCAATTGGTTTCAGATAGCCTTTTACCCCTGAAGGCTATTTACACCTTTGCAGAACAGCTCTATTGTGGCGCTATTTTCACGATTAAGACGGTTCAATACAAGGAGAAGATCCCCACTACTCTAAAAGGCGTCTTGGAACTCTTCTCCACAATGCCCAAGCAAATAGAGGAGCTGAAGAAGTCCGCCTTGCGCCAAGGAGCCATCGCTGATTGAGCCGGGCTCTGGCCTTCGCCCCCGAGCTAACATCGGCCGAAATGATGGATGGTTACCCGTCCAAAAAAGATGACGGCTCAGAATTCACCGAAGAAGATTACATCCGGTGTGTCAAAGAGTCACGTTATCTGGCCTCTGTACTGGCGGATGAAGCTAACTTGAGCACTTACCAGGCGGCTTATGACGCAGAGGAGAAGAGGATCCGCGGGCCTCTCTACGAGTGGAAGGATCTGACACCCGCCCGTAGTAAGACCTCTTCCCTTGTGAGCTTGACGCGTCCCCTTTCCTTGAAGGGTCTTTCGCTGCTCTGGCTGACTGTAATTGGGAATTGGGAAATCTCCAGATAAAGCCAGTGGAAGAGCCGGAGCGGGATGAGCCGGCCAATAACTGAAATTTGTTCTTTTAACCTTTCTGAGCGTAGACTCATGTACTGACCTATGTAATGACCCGCCTGTGAGCGGTTGAAACTTTGGCAATACCTTTTGCTCCTTCTGAGAGTAGTTTTTGTAAGAGAGTAAGGATGACCCTGCCGTTTGCCGGCTGTATATATTTTCATCTCTCTGTGTTTCAATTTAATGCATTGCCGGCTCTCCATTGATGGCTCATTCCTTTGCATAAATATATCTTGAGCTTTTCTGATGAGGGGTATTTGTCTTTGAAGATGTCATTCCTTCTCCAGAAGATTAGAGCTAGACAATATATTTGAAAGCTCAACTTTCTGTCAAACGGAGCAACGTGGCTCCGGTTCTTTGTCGGACGAATCTATTAAGGAGCCGGTTGTCTTAGGATAGTGTAAGCTATACCTGATGGTAAGAAGCCTCTATTGACAACTGCAACTATTGATGAACCGGAAGCGGCTTAAGCCGGCTGTATGAAGGGTAATGTAAGCTATACCTGACGGTAAGAAGCCTCCTTTTTAACAGCAAATGTTTGTATGCGCGAACGCCGGCTGTTGATGGGAGATGTAAGCTATACCCTAAGGCAAGAAGCCTCCATCGACAGCCGCGGCTAATAATTAGCCTGAGACGGCATAAAGCCGGTTGTTTGAAAGGAGATGTAAGCTATACCCAAAGGCAAGAAGCCTCTTTCAACAGCTACAGTTGATAAGCAACCGAGGTTTGGCGTAAACGCCGGTTGTTAGCATGAGATAAGCGAACCTGTCGGTAAGAAGCCCCCTTCGACAACCGTGGTTAATAGTAACCGGAAGTGGCATAAAGTCGGCCATTAGGGTGAGATAAGCGATACCCGTCGGTAAGAAGCCCCCTTCGATGGCCGCAGTTGATAAGCAACTGGAATTTGGTGTACACGTTGTTGCCTTAGGGTCATGTAAGCTATACCAAAGGTAAGAAGCCTCCATCAACAACAGCGCTTAATGTAACCAAACTAGGCATGAAGCCAACTGTGCAAGGGAGATGTAAGCTATACCCGAAGGCAAGAAGCCTCCTTGCAACAGTTTAATAACAGCTGGCTATGCAAAGGAGATGTAAGCTATACCCGAAGGCAAGAAGCCTCTTTGCAACAGTGCTTAATTGGGCATAACGCCGGCTATGCAAGGGAGATGTAAGCTATACCCGAAGGCAAGAAGCCTCCTTGCAACAGCGTAAAAGCAGACTGTGCAGGGGAGATGTAAGCTATACCCGAAGGCAAGAAGCCTCCCTGTAACAGCGCTTAATAAGGCATAAAGCCGGATCAGCCATTTTGACGGCGAACAGACCACCTTAACTCAAATTTTTTGAGCTGGAAAAATTTCATCTTGATTGCATAAAGGTATACATAAGAGCAAAGGCCCCAGTCTTGGCGGGGATGCTAACTTTTACTCATGTAAGCATGATATATATACAATGATAGCGGCTCTCAACGCCTGCTAAGTAAAGTATGGTCGCAAATGTGCGATATTCCATGGCCGCAACGTCTCTTGACCCGCGGTTTCCGACTCATCTCGGATATCAATGAGGTAATATGACCCATTGTTAAGGTTTCTACTGATCACAAAAGGCCCCTCCCATGGTGGAGATAACTTATGCATTCTAGATTGGTCTTGAATTAGCCGGAGCACCAGGTCACCCTCCTGGAACGTCCGGGTCTTCACCCTGTGGTTATGATAGCGTCGCAGGTCTTGTTGATAAATTGTCGACCTGGCTGCTGCTAACTCTCGCGCTTCATCCAAGGCGTCCAACGCATCTTGGCGTGCTGCCTCGTTGTCCGTCTCAACATAAGCCGCCACCCTTGGCGAGTCATGCCGGATATCGCTGGGCAGAACCGCCTCAGCACCATACACCATGAAGAAAGGCGTGAAACCTGTAGATCTGTTAGGGGTAGTTCTGATGCTCCATAAGACGGAAGGCAACTCCTCAACCCAACATCTGGGTGTCCGCTTCAAAGGAAACATGAGCCGTGGTTTGACTCCTCTTAAAATTTCCTGATTGGCTCGCTCCGCCTGACCATTAGACTGTGGATGTGCTATGGCTGAAACATCAAGCCGGATATGCTCCTTCTCATAGAACGTTTTCATAGCTCCTTTGGATAGATTTGTTCCATTGTCCGTAATGATACTATGCGGGTAACCAAAGCGATAGATCAGCTTCTTAATAAATTGAACCGCCATAACCACGTCACACTTGCTGACCGGCTCTGCCTCTACCCACTTAATAAATTTATCAACTGCCACCAGAAGGTGTGTTTTCTTATCTTTTGATCTCTTGAAAGGTCCTACCATATCAAGCCCCCAGACCGCAAACGGCCAAGTGATTGGTATCATCCTCAATTCTTGAGCCGGAACGTGAGCACGTGGACCAAACTTCTGACAGCCGTCACACTTACGGACTAAGTCTTCTGCATCCTTGTGAGCCGTCAACCAAAAAAATCCATGTCGAAAAGCCTTGGCCACTAAAGATTTTGACCCGGCATGATGTCCACAGTCTCCAGCATGAATTTCTCTCAAGATATGCCGGCCCTCCTCCGGTGAGACGAAGCGCTGAAAGACACCCGTCGCACTACGCTTATGTAACTTACCACTGATAACCGTCATAGACTTAGAACATCGGGTGATCTTCCTGGACAGATCCTCCTCCTGAGGTAACTCGCCGCGTGTTAGATACGCCAAATAAGGAGCAGTCCAGTCTGGGATGGCATGTAGAGCCGCCACCAATTCCTCTTCCGGGTCAAGAATAGCCAGATCCTCCTCAGAGGGTATCTTGAGAGTCGGACGATGCTATACGTCCAGAAAAACATTAGGTGGTACCGGCTTTAATTGAGAACCTAACCGTGATAAGGCATCAGTCGCCTCATTCCTGCGACGGTCAATATGATCCACCTGGTACCCCTTGAAATGACCGGCAATGATATCAACCGCCTGTCGATAAGCCGCCATCCGTGGATCCTTGGAATCCCAAGTACCTGAAACTTGCTGAGCCACAAGATCTGAGTCCCCTAAACATCTGACCCGGCTTAAGTTCATCTCTTTAGCAACTCTGAGACCATGGAGCAGTGCCTCATACTCATCCGCATTATTAGTACAAGGAAACATTAATCGGAGCACATAACAAAACTTGTCACCCTTGGGGGAGGTGAGAACAACTCCTGCCCCGCACCCCTCTAACTGCTTGGACCCATCAAAGTGTATAGTCCAATACGTGTTATCCGGCTTCTCTTCGGGAGCTTGACATTTTGTCCAATCATTTATGAAATCCACCAAAGCTTGAGACTTTATTGCTGTGCGAGGAACATATTTGATGTTGAGAGGACCCGGCTCTAAGGCCCACTTGGCAATCCTCCTTGTAGCTTCTCTATTTTGAATGATATCTCCCAACGGGGCAGAACTGACCACTGTTATCTGGTGCCCCCAAAAGTAGTGTTTTAACTTGCGGTTGGCCATAAAAACTCCGTATACCAGCTTCTGCCAATGCGGATACCTCTGCTTGGATTCTGCCAAAACTTCACTGATGTAATAAACCGGCCTTTGCACATGATACTCCTTCCCTGCCTCCTTGCGCTCAACCACAATTGCTACACTGACCGCTCTGTTGTTAGCCGCCACATAAAGGAGCAACGGCTCTTTCTCAACTGGAGCGGCTAACACTGGTGGCTCAGTCAACTATTTTTTAAGAGCCTCAAGTGCTTCAGCCGCTGCCTTGCTCCACTTAAACTTGTCTGTCTTTTTCATCATCTGGTATAAGGGGATGGCTTTCTCCCCAAGCCGGCTTATGAACCGTCTCAACGCAGCAATCCATCCTGCAAGGCGCTGAACGTCATTAATGCACGTCGGCTCTCCTAAAGAAGTGATAGCCTTAATTTTATCTGGGTTGGCCTCAATGCCCCGCTCAGAGACCAAGAAACCCAAAAGCTTTCCTGCTGGCACACCAAAAACACACTTCGTCGGGTTAAGCATCATCTTGTAGACCCGGAGATTGTCAAAAGTTTCCTTTAGATCCTCTAGAAGAGTTTCTTTCTTTCTGGATTTAACCACGATGTCGTCTACGTAAGCATGAACATTTCGGCCAATCTGACTGTGAAGGCAGTTCTGCACACGTCGTTGGTAAGTCGCCTGGGCACTCTTAAGCCCGAAAGGCATGGAGACATAGCAGAACGCCCCAAAAGGTGTAATAAACATCGTCTTCTCCTGATTTTTCGTTGCCATCTTGATCTGATGATAACCTGAATATGCATCTAGGAAGCATAAACTTTCACACCCGGATGTAGCATCAATAATCTGATCGATACGAGGGAGTGCAAAAGGGTCAGCCGGGCAAGCCTTGTTAAGGTCCGTGTAATCTATACACATCCGCCAGGTGTTGTTCTTTTTGAGAACTAGCACCAGGTTAGCCAACCACTCCGGCTGAAAAACTTCCACTATAAAGCCGACAGCCAAGAGCCGGGCAACTTCCTCCCCAATAGCTTTACGTCTCTCTTCGTTGAACCATCGTAGAAACTGTTTGATCGGCTTCAACTTTGGATCCACATTAAGATTGTGCTTAGCGAACTCTCTCGGTACACCCGGCATGTCAGCAGGCTTCCATGCAAAGATGTTCCGATTCTCACGGATGAATTCGATGAGCGTGCTTTCCTATTTGGGATCCATGTGAGCCCTAATGATGAACTGCTTGGATGAGTCGCCCGGATTGAAATCTACTGCCTTGGTATCATCCGCTGAAAACTTGAGTGGCGGCTCAACTTCCGTAGTAGGCTTCTTCGGCGGGGTCATATCCTCCGGGTCAACGTTCTCCTTGTAGAACTTCAGCTCCTCCTGGGCGCAACTAGACTCTGCATACGCCGCATCTCTTTCCTCACACTCAAGAGCTATTTTCCTATTCCCGTGAACGGTAATTGTACCATTTAAGCCGGGCATTTTGAGTTGCAAATAAACAATGCAAGGCCTAGCCATAAATTTGGCATAAGCCGGTCTCCCAAACAGCGCATTATAGGGACTTTTGATTTTGACCACCTCGAACCACAAGGACTCCACCCTATAATTATACTCATCGCCAAAAGACACTTCCAATGAAATCCGGCCCACCGGGTATGCCGACTTACCCGGGACCACACCATGAAAGACGGTGGAGGAAGGTTTAAGGTCTTTGTCGAGCAACTTCATCCGTCGGAAAGTGTCATAATAAAGGATGTTGATGTTGCTGCCTCCATCCATAAGCACTTTATTCACCATATAGCCATTCACCTGAGGGGCCACCACTAGAGCCAGCCGTTCTGGGTCATCTACGCGTGGCGGGTGATCCTCCCAGCTCCACATTATGTTATACTCAGACCACGGTAAATATCGCGGGAGAGCCGGAGCAACCGCATTAACCGCTCGCCTCCGCAACTTTCCTCTCGTTTATTGCGACCGGTCGTGAATACGTGATACTGTCCAAAATTGAGCTACTTCGGGTTACTCTGAAACCCGGACTGATTGCGCTGCTGCTAATTGTTGTTATTGATGTTGTTGCCAGGATGCTGTTGGTGCCCCCCTTGGTTATTCTGACCCGGATGCCCGTTTCCTGAACCGTTGGCGCCGAATCCAGCCCCTGATCTGCCGTGCCCTAAACCGCCAGGTGGGCCACCGCCCTGATTATTACGCGGTTGGGAATGCTGGTTTTTGAATCTCTGCATGATAAAGCAATCACCCCACGCATGCAACGCAGGCTTGTCAGGTGTGATGTGCTCCGGACAAGGCTTCCTAAGAGCTTCTTCTAAATTGAAAGGGCCTCTGTTCCTTTGGTGGAACGGCCTGAATTTTCCATTCCCCTTGGGATGGTTCTGTCCTGTCTTGGTATTTGCCACTAGCTCTAACCCGCCATCAGCGCTCTTCCGCTTATTTTGATTCCCATTGTTCACAAAACCTTTTCCTTGATTGTTTTTCTTCCCTTGATTGGCTTTCTCATCATCCGAGCCTGGATCCTTGGTGTTATCTGAGTCGGCATACTTTGTCAAGGCCGTCATGAGCTCTCCCATATCCTGACACGTTCGCTTGAGCCGGCCGAGCTTCTGTTTCAATGGAACAAAATGACAGTTCTTTTCTAGAATAAGCACCACTTGAGCCGCCGTGATCTGCTCCGAAGTGTGAATAATGGTCGACACCCGCCGGACCCAATGATGGGCCGACTCATTCTCCTGTTGAACACAATGGTCCAAGTCGACAATGGTCATAGGCTGCTTACAGGTCCCCTGGAAATTCTTAATAAACTTCGCTCTCAGCTCCGCCCATGAGCTTATCGTGTTAGGCGGCAGACCTTTCAGCCATGTACGAGCCGGACCCTCAAGCATCATGACGAAATATTTTGCACATACCGCCTCACTGACATCCAACATCTCCATGGCCAGCTCATAACTCTCCACCCACGCCTCGGGGGTAGATCAGCTGTGTAATTCAGAACCTTTCGAGGCCCCTTGAAATCTTTCGGTAGTCGTTCACTTCTCAGAGCCGGAGTTAAACATGGCACCCCTACGGCTCTGGTACTAACTACTCCCATTGAGACGGAAAGCACCGGCTCTGGACGGGTTGCCGCTATCTCCGCCTCTCTCCTGTCTCTCGCCTGGTCCGCGAGGGTTTGTGCATCTAGAGCCGCCCGCTCGTCCTCCGGTGGTCCACGACGTGGATGACTGCTGGAACACGCTGGCGACTTGTAGCGCCGGCTGAAACTTTGACTGGGGAGGGGGGAGTGAACCCGGCTCCGGCTGTGAGCATACCTCTCTTGCTGGGCCATGGCCGTCTGTAAATATCCAATGGCGTTTCGCACATCCTCCGCAAAGGGTGCTTCATCTGGGATGGGAATCATCTCAAGCCGGGCGGCCGCTACCACCATGTTCTCGGCCGGGTTAGAGTAATGACCCGCCGGCATTGGTAAAGCTCTAGGTGAGATTTGGTTATGCTGGGGTGGATGAGTCGTCGGGCGTTCCATCAGGCAGCTTTCTGGCGCGCCCGTAACCCGCCCCGCCCTAGGGGTGTTAAACAGGTTCCTCGCTTCGTATCGTTCTGGCAGATGGGATTGATGCCTCCCTCGGTGCACCGCGGCTGCTGACCTTTGCTCCAGCTCTAGATGGAAAGCATCGGCCTTGATACGCTCCGCTTCTTCCTCCATCCGGATCTTTAGCTCGGCCATCCTTTGTCGTTCCTCTGCCATCCGGCCCTTGATCCGTGCCACCTCTAGATTCCTGGCTGCTTGATTATCCGGTGTTACTTCCATGGCCATGAGAGATGTAAGTTCGTCCATCAATTCCACTAGAACCTAAGCCGGCAGCGGCGGGCTATCACCCACTGCGGCGGCTCCCGCAGCTGTGTCACTGGCGGCTGAAGCCGATCCTGCCATGAACACCGCCGCATGAACCGGGGGTCTCAGAACATCCGACTCAAAACCCTCTACCTCAGAATAGGTGTCGTAGTAGCCCCCAAGGCCTCCGTTACTGAGCCGATACACTGACTCCGTCTCCCCAATGGAGGACTCGTCTTCCGAGCAAACAAGAGTTCCTTGTGACCCGGACGCTTCCAGGTCCATACCTTGAGTGAATCCCACGAGAACATGCTTTTGACATGGATGGGCACGGGTAGGCCGCACACCACTCATAGATTGGAGACGCCGAGCCGGCTCAATGATGTTGGTGCAGATGTCTGGCCCGGGTGTAGATCCATCAACCTTTCCGATGAATACTTGGATCCCACCAAACGGAACCCGGAATCCATACTCCACGGAACCAGCATCAAGCCCCCAGCCGGCGTCGTCGATGTAGAGCCGGCTGCGGCAACTCTTGCTTATCCTTCCAACCACGTATCCCTCGAGCCCTGGGAGAGAGCCTTTTGAGAACTCAACACCACCAAGCGCTAGCCCCACGGTGGGCGCCAACTATCATGGATTTATCATGGCAGATGTCCGAGTGAGCGGACTTGGATTTGAGGCCATCGCTAACGGGGTGGACTCAAAGGGGTTAGTTGGGACGAAATACGCGGATTTACCCAGGTTCGGCCCCTCAAGTCGAGGTAATAGCCTACGTCGTGCTTGTGTTTGTATTTCTTGTATATCGATTACAAGGAGCTGGCAGCTTGACCTAGTTCTCGATTGCCTGTCCCCTAAGCCGCCCCGGGTCTGCCTTTATATAAGAGGTCAGGACCACCGGGTCATTACAATTGCTAACCAAGTCTTACTGTATGTCCGAGTCTCTCTCTATATCTTCTTGTCCAAACTGTCTTTGAGACGGCTTACGCGCCCGGGTTTTCTCCGTCCGGGCCGTTGTACGGCTCACCTTTGAGCCGCCTATCTTCCTGGGCCACCAGTATTACGTCTCACCTTTGGGCCGGCTCACGAGCCAGCAACATGACCCGGAGCCTCCAGGGCGGGTCATATCGTGGGGTTATATCCCCAACACTTTGGGAGACTTCCTTTCAGATTCCATAGGCCATCCTGATCTAGCGCGTTGGTGAACTGACATGGGGGTCCTTAGGCCGACCCACCTGACCGGGAGATGACTTGGTGAGCAACCTCCAACCCGGGACACCGTCAGTTTCCCCTGAATCGGTCTTCAAGCCAGAGACACTCGTCGAATGTTCCAATATATTCTTCATTCTTGGGTTGTCAACCTTGAAAATTGGTTCAATGCGTCTTCCCACATCCAACTTCTTGACCGCTCTAGTGTATCTAAATAGTTTTTACGCATGCCTTTACTTCTGATACATTCCCACACTAATCCAAATATAAGAAATCTTCCCGTGCGACTTCACCTTAGTCGTGAAGTATTCCGATGCTCGGCGCATTATGACAACCTAACATAGCTCTAACATCACCGGCCAGTCCCATTCGCCGGTCCACGTGGCTACGGGATGCTTCTGATTCGTCGGCCAAAATAATGTTTGGAAGTGAGTAGGGGACCATTATCAAGTCATGTGAAAAACAGATTGTGCGCATCATTAATCTATTGTCCATTGATTCTCGTGCATGATTAATGTATGTCGTGTTGGAAAATTGGTGGGTGGGGATTATTGTCACGTGACACAATTATCCTGCCTCTGCTCCGTGTTCCATCCTGCATATAAAAGGCTATAGGTGAGGAAGGGGCAGGTTTATGCTCCCATTCTCCCTGATCCTCATTTTCTTCCTCCATTCCCTCCCCACCATCTTCTGACCATGACTGGAGTAGGCAGCCAAATATAGGCAGCGAAGCCACCCAAGTGTGGGAAGAAG
Source organism: Hordeum marinum (assembly GCA_022496015.1). Taxonomy (NCBI): domain Eukaryota; kingdom Viridiplantae; phylum Streptophyta; class Magnoliopsida; order Poales; family Poaceae; genus Hordeum; species Hordeum marinum. Next base: position 332,395,060 of record CM039674.1, read on the forward strand.
GCGACGCGAGAGGCCTCAACCGCCTCCCAGACAACGGGGTAGGGGAGAACTATCACGGTCTCGCATGAGCAGCTTGACTAGCTCTTTGAGGCCAAGTACCTACCCTCTGACCCGCTCTTCTTAGGTCCAAGGGGTGGGTGGCCCTTACTCTATTAGGGTGCCTCAACCCGGCTCCGGAGAGAGGGTATGCTTCGACTCAATTTTTTTTGCGACCTTGGCTTTCCCATCCATCCTTTCCGCTGCGACCTCCATCACTTCTATGGCCTCGCATACATACCTACACATGCATCAATGGACACCATGGATCATGGACGGTTCGAGTAAAGGGACAATAAGAGGATCTAAAGAAATAAATGGGGGAGGTCATGGGAATGAGATGGCAAGTTTGTACCTGCTCCCTTGACCTAAATGGTACTGACGAAACGGGTTGGATCCCGCCGAGTACACAAACTTTGGTAGGATGAGGGCGGTAGCAGAAAGAAGAGCGGCGACACATAAATTCCTTGTTGGAGAAGAAGTGCCGAAACGGAAGGTCTAAGGGCAACATATGTTGGAAATATGCCCTAGAGGCAATAATAAATTAGTTATAATCATATTTTCTTGTTCATGATAATCATTTATTATCCATGCTAGAATTGTATTGATCGGAAACTTAGATACATGTGTGGATACATAGACAACACCATGTCCCTAGTATGCCTCTAATAGACTAGCTCGTTGATCAAAGATGGTCAAGGTTTCTTAGCCATGGACATGAGATGTCATTTGATAACAGGATCACATCATTAGCAGAATGATGTGATGGACAAGACCCAAACTATAAACATAGCATATGATCACGTCAGTTTATTGCTATAGTTTTCTGCATGCCAAGTATTTGTTCCTATGACCATGAGATCGTGCAACTTACTAACATCGGATGAGTACCTTGTGTGTATCAAATGATGCAATGTAACTGGCTGACTATAAAGGTGCTCTACAGGTATCTGTAAGGGTGTTTGTTGGGTTGGCATGGATCAAAACTAGGATTTGTTACTCCGTGTGACGGAGAGGTATCTTAGGGCCCACTCGGTAATACAACATCATAATGAGATTTGCAAGCAAAGTGACTAAAGACTTAGCCATGGGATCTTGTATTACAGAACGAGTCAAGAGACTTGCCGGTAACAAGATTGAACTAGGTATGGAGATACCGACGATCGAATCTCGGGCAAGTAAGATACTGATAAACAAAGGGAACAACGTAGGAGATTAAGTGGATCCTTGACATAGAGGTTCAACCGATAAAGATCTTCGTAGAATATGTAGGAACCAACATGGGCATCCAGGTCTAGCTATTGGTTATTGACTGTAGAGGTGTCTTGGTCATGTCTGCAAAGTTCTTGAACCCATAGGGTCTACACACTTAACATTTGGTGACGATATAAGAATAGTTGAGTTATTATGTTGGTGAACGAAATTTGTTCGGAGTCCCGAATGAGATCCCAGACATGACGAGGAGCTCCGGAATAGTCCGAAGGTAAATATTGATGTATGGGATAATAGTGTTTGGTCTCCGCAAGGGTTTCGGAATTCACTGGAAGAGGTTTCAGATGTTTCCCGAAATGGTCGGGGTACAAGAACACTTTATTTGGGACAATGGGTAAAGCCCATGAGGCTTTAGGAAGGTGCAAAAGGAGTTTTGCGAAGGCTAGGGGCGAGACGCCGAGGACCCTGGCGTCTGGTCCTGGAGTCTGGGGAGGACTCTTGCCTTGCTGGCCAAACTGACTTTGAGGAGGCTCTGTCTCCAAGTTTTGACTCCAGGGCTCAACATATAAATAGAGGAGCAGGGCTAGCACTCGAACACATCAAGAATTCCCAAGCCGTGTGCCGGCAACCCCGCCCTCTATAGTTTATCCCCCGTCGTAGTTTCCGTTGTGCTTGGCAAATCCCTGTGGAGATTGTTATTCACCACCACCGTCACCACATCGTCGTTTTGCTAGAACCCATCTACTACTTCACCACCGCTCGCTGGATCGAAGAGGTGAATGCGTCATCAAGCTGTATGTGTGTTGAACGCAGAGGTGCCGTCCGTTCGGCGCTAGATCATGATTGGATTGCAGGAAGGCTTGCGATTTGGATCGCGAAGATGTTTGACTACATCAACCGCGTTTCTTAACGCTTCCGCTTAGCAATCTACAAGGGTATGTGGATCCGATCTCTCCTCTCGTAGATGCTCATCTCCTAGATTGATCTTGGTGAAGCGTAGGATTTTTTTTTCATGCAATGTTCCCCAACAGTGGCATCATGATCTAGGTCTATGCGTAGATGAGAGCATGAGTAGAACACAAAGGAGTTTGTGGGCGTTGATGCTCAAATTGCTTCCTCCCTTGGTCTTTTCTTGATTCAGAGGTATTGTGGGATGAAGCGGCCCGGACTAACCTTACTCATATGCTTACGAGAGACTGGTTCCATCGACTGACATGTGACTTTCTTGCATAAAGATGGCTGACGGGTGAAAGCACATTTGCTCCCTTGGTGGTTTTGGTAATTAATAACAACATATAAGTCATTGAACTAATGTTTCCACAAGGTATATTTCAGGGAAAGTTCATTGATGGGAATCGCAAAATGATTGTGGAATTACCCCAAGATTCAAGGAAATAGGTTGGCCAAGCTTCAAGCAAGAGGACTCTACATTTTACATTTGTGATAAATCACCTTGAGTCTATAGGAAAGCCAACACTATTAAAAGGGGGTAAGGTTTTGATGGTGAAAAATATGCTCAAACGTGCACAAGTGACAGTCACCAAAACATCCACATACTCTCCCACCAAAGTCCGTCCCAAGCCAAAAATGCAAATCGGTGCAACCAACATTCATATCCCGGTGCCACCGAGTTCCATACCCTAGACAGACTCAGCCAAACCCTAACACTTCGGTGCAACCGACACTGCACTCGGTGCCATCGAGTTGGGTTGCCAAGATTCTATTATGCAAGTCCTCATTTTCGGTCCGACCGAGAATAGTGAATCGGCGTCACCGAGACTGGTAAATCTGACCGTTGGTCACCTTGTCGGTGCAACCGAGAATTGTATATCGGTCCATCCGAGATTCAAAAGTTGCCACTTTTGTCACTTCGGTACCATCGAGATTTACACATTGGTGTCACCGAGTCTCATTTATTGTGTGTAACGGTTGGATATTTGGGGATGCCTATATATACCCCTTCACCACCACCCACTCGAAAGAGAAGCACTCAGAACTATTCCATACCTATCCTACTCAGTTTTCTGAGAGAGAACCACCTACCCTTGTGTTAAGGTCAAGACCTTCCACTCCAACCATATGGATCTTGATTTCTAGCCTCCCCAAGTTTCTTTCTACCAATACCATCTCTTCTACCAAGCCAAATCTGTGAGAGAGTGATGTATGTTGAGGAGTCTATCATCTTGAAGCACAAGAGCAAGGAGTTCATTGTCATTACCGAGCCTATTACCTTTTGGAGGGTGGTGCCTCCTAGATTGGTTAGGTGTTGCTTGGGAGCCTCCTACTTCGTGTTGTGGAGTGAACCAAGAAGTTTGTAAGGGCAAGGAGGTCGCCTTCTTCGTGAAGATCTACCGATAGTGAGGCTAGTCCTTCATGGACGTAAGCCGCATGGAATAGTCAAGGTTGCTTCTTCGTGGAATCCTCCGTGGGTAGAGCCCTCCATGGACTCTCGCGACCGTTACCCTCTGTGGGTTGAAGACTCCATGAACGTGGACGTACGATAGCACCACCTGTCGGAACCACGGGAAAAATCATCGTGTCATCACTTGTGTTTGCATTCCTAACCCTCTCTTTACTTACATGTGCAATGTCTTTACTTTCCGCTGCTACACTCTTAGACATACATGTGTAGGGTGTTACTTGATATGATATGAATGCTAAAACTTGCCAAGAATTAAAATTGGGAAAAAGACAAAACTTGTATTTGGTCAAGTAGTCTAATCATCCCCCTTCTAGACCTACTTTTGATCCTACAAGTGGTATCAGAGCTTTGGTCTCCATTGCATTGGTTTCACAACCTAGGAGAAGTATGGCATCTAGTGAGGGAAATTATCACCGTAGAGGTTTGTACTTTGGTGGCACTAATTTTGCTAGTTGGAAGCATAAAATGAAAATGCATTTGCTTGGTCATAATCCTGCCGTTTGGGCTGTTGTTAGTGTTAGGTTGCAAGGTGAATTCTTTGCAGATGGAAAGGAACCGGATCGTGAAGCATCTGCAGATGAATTGAAGATGTTGCAACTCAATGCTCAAGCATGTGACATTATATTCAACTGTCTATGTCCTGAAGAATTCAACAGAATCAGCCGCCTTGAACACGCAAAAGAGATTTGGGATACTTTGGTTGATATGCACGAAGGAACTGAGTCCGTGAGAGAATCCAAGTTAGATGTTCTTCAAGGCCAACTTGACAAGTTCAAGATGAAGGATGGTGAAGGAGTCGCTGAAATGTACTCTAGGCTAGCTCTCGTCACCAATGAGATTGTTGGCTTAGGAAGCAAAGAAATGACTAACAAGTTCATCATCAAGAAGATACTTCGAGCTTTGGATGATAGATATGACACCGTGTGCACATTGATCCAAATGATGCCTAACTACAAAGATATCAAGCCAATGGAAGTGATTGGTAGAATTGTTTCTCATGAGATGACACTCAAAGACAAGGAAGACCTTCATCACAAGTCTAGTGGTGCCTACAAAGCCACAAGTGATGCTCTCGCTACCTCAAGCGACAACCTTGTCACAAATGAAGAGATAAGCCTCATGGTCAAGAAATTCAAGAAGTTCTACAAGAATAGAAGCAAAGATCACAACTCTAACTCAAGATATGAAGAGAAGCGTTCGTCAAGTTGTGATCGAAACTGCTACAATTGTGGGAAGCCTAGACACTACCCAAATGAGTGCTCAGCTCCCTACAAACGAAGAGAAGAGTCACCAAGAAGATGAAGCTCAAGAGATGAATCACCTCGAAGAGAGAGAAGGAGTAGAGATGAACGTTATGAACGAAGACCCTCAAGGAGAAGTAGGGAATTGGAGAAGAAGGACAAACACACCAAGAGCTACTCAAGAAGAAAGCATCCAGCTCATGTTGGTGAATGGGTTTCCGGCTCCGACTCCGACAACCACTCCGAGAGAAGCTATCACTCCAACTCCGACTATAGTCAAGATGATGGTGTTGCCAGAATTGCACTAGTGACAACCAACTCCTATGACCTATTTGATTCACCAAATGAAGGGGGTGGAACTTTCTTCATGGCTAAAGGCCCCAAGGTATCACATCCCGAATATCTTGATTTCGATAGTGATGAAGATGACTTGCTTTACGATGATGACTTGCTATGTGATAAAACTAGTGATCATAATGAACTTGATATTTCTCATACTAGTCAAGATAAGTCAATTGATGATGATAAGATGAAAGTAGAAGAACTAACTAAAGAACTCAACACTCTTAAGTTAGCTCATCAATATACTCTTTAAGATCATAGAGAGCTTGTAAGAACTCATGAGAAGCTATGCTTCGAGAAGCTCAATTTGGAGCAAGAACATGAATTTCTTAAAGCTATCAATGACGATCTCCGAAAGAAGACTTCATCTTATATTGCCAAATGACTACTCTTGTCTACATTCATGCCACAAGTCAAATCTAAGAAAACTGTAGCAAAGGAAAGAAAAGTTCTTCATCTAGTAGCAACAATAAAAATGCTAAACCAAATGATGTTGCTCCTAGTAGTTCTATTGATTCCACTAATGATGATTCTCTTAGCCAAGTTACACTTGAGCAAGAAAATGCTTTATTGAAAGGAATTATAGAGAAAGGTATCTACAAGAGTCTTGAAGGGTACAAACAATTTGATGAGATTGTACGCAAGCACGGAGGATACTGGAAGAATCACGGTGTTGGCTACTTCAACGCAAATGGAGTTGAATGTGAAGAAGGTAAATATCCCAATCCCAAGTTTGTTCCTCAAAAGGACAAGTATGAAAATACTCTTCCTAAGGGGACAAACACTCAAGATGACCTTCCACCACAAGACACCAAGCTAAAGGGCAAGAACAAGCTCCAAGAGGACTTTGACTCTTATGAAGATGAATCCCAAGCTTTGGTGAAGTGGGTTCCCAAGGCTACTACAAGCTCAACTTCTACAAGTGCTACTTCAACACCAAGGATCCCCATCAACTTGATGTGGATTCCCAAGAAGAAGAACTAGAGAGTTCTGGAGGGGTGACTCCTCCAATGAAATTCACTCGCATTCATTATTGGCAAGATCTATTTGCAATCAACATCAACCCTATGCAATAGATCAAGGAGTCACACATTCCCTCAAAGTTAAGCAAGGGACAAGGTAATCAACAAATCAATGGACATAATTACATATGCTTTGCACTCCATGTCCATAGATATCCTTGTATTTGTCTCTTGTGTGTTGGGACTAACCCATGTAGGTTAGAAGAGTAAGGAAACAACAAGGATGCTCCCAACTCTTGGTGAGCTTCATCAACCTTGAGCATGCACACTACCTCACAAACATGAAGTCTTCATCGACAAAACCCAAGGTTAGTTTATCCCTCTTATGGGGGGATGTCACATCAAGGGGGAGCTTTACTCTAAGACTTGAGTCAAAGCATCTCTTAGTATGTGACAAACATTAAATGCTTTATGTAAAAGTGGTAACCCCACCTGTGCTTAAACGATGAGTATGACCTATGATCAAGTACTCTTACTTGGATCCTAAGTCAAACCCTCATATATAGATGACTTTTTCATCGCCCAAGTGCTTGTTATATGCTAGAGTATTTTTGCATGTTTTCCATGATTTCATTTGACATCTTATTGTGTGAGCATGTTGGTCTGCATCTATTTTCTCATTCGAGAATATCCAATTGTTTCTATTTGGCTTTTAATTTATCTTTTGCCAATTGGATATACAAGAATGCCTAGGACCACTTCTTTAGCTATCTATGCTTTCTCACCTCATACTCTATTCATGCTGCATCACAAAATTTGAACAAGTGCTTTTCGATCCCTTTGTGTGTGGAGCACTCGGAGTTCCATATCGACAAGGATTGACCATTAACCTCCCAAGTGCATCTCGGTGGAACCAACCCCAAAATCTTGGTCTCATCAAATGCCTAGGGTTGATCTGGTTTTTCAATCTCGGTACAACTGATTCCATTTTCTCGGTTACATCGAGTGTCCCTGTTAGCTGACGGTTGAGGCACTCGGTGACACCGAAAACTTAGAATCGGTGTCACCGACAGTGGTGGGTATATAACTCTGGACCCCGACGCTTTGAAATTCTATCTTTAAACGTCGCGCTCCAAAACCCTAAGTTGCCGCTCCAAAGACCCCCGATCATCGCCTTGTCTCCCTGCACTCCTCCGCCGCTGGGAATCACCGTCGCCGACGAACTCCTCTCCTTCGTCGCTGCCGTAGAGGATCCGCACCAAACTATGGTACGGATTCGATCTCTATTGCGCTCCTCGTCCAATTCTTGCGCCTTAGAACTTTGTTTATCATCATTACACCCTTTACACATGTTTTCATCCTCTCAAAACACCGAAATCTCGCGAAAGATGAATTTTATAGGGTTTTGCCGTCCGCCCGATAGATCTCGGTGAAACCGAAACGAAAATATCGGTCTCACCGATATACTTTTCTGTGTGGCTAAGAACTGACTCGGTGAAACCGAGTTGCTCTTTTCGGTCTGACCGAAAAGGCTTCCAAGTTTCGGTTAATGAGTCAGCCAGTCTCGGCCCCATCAAAATTTTTGTTTCGGCTGCACCAATATCTATTTGACAGAATGCAAAAATCTTGAAAATTCATTGCTCAAATTTCAAAAACCAGCCTCATTTTGTGATGACTCATCTTCTTCTACTCTCCTATACTCTATTCACAGGGTCAGTATGTCAGGCTCAGAGGACAGTCAGAATGTGGCAGAGTAGGGAATTGATATGAGTTCTGGAACAAGCCCAGAAGCCAATTCTTTCTCAGATCCAGGCACCCTAAGCTCTCATGGGTTTCCCAAGGCTGCCACAGAACCAGGAAGAAGCTCAACTCTGATGAAGAAGATTCATATTTTATTCTAGAGGAGATACTTGCTAAAAAGCAAGAAAAGGTTGCCAAGAAATCGGCAAGTGAAGCTACTTCCTCTTGAAGAGTTGTCAGCAAAGTTTATGCTCCTGCTGAAACTATCAAGGCACATGAAAGTGCAAGAGCCACTGTGTCATTTGAGGTCCCCAAGAAAGCTATACCTAAGAAGGCAGGGGAGAAGAAGTCCAGGAAGAGGATTGTCCATGTAATTGGCAGGCCTACCTCTATGTTTGAAGATCCAGAGGAGGCTACTAGTGCTGCTAAGGAGGAGGAGGAGGAAGAGCATGCTGAGATAGTCCCTCCCATAAAGAAAGCCAAGAAGCTCATGGCTGATGCTATGCCAAAGACTGGCACCTCCAAGAGCACCAAGCCTACATCTAAGAAGGTTGCTGCACAGAAGTCCAAGAGGACTACCAGGGACATTCCTGCTTACAGAAGAACAAAGGGACTGCCTCCAGAGTGGAAGATGATGAGGACTTGACTACCTTGATGAAGCTTAGACCACATCTTCCAGTGCATGATGCCAGCCACTTAGTTGCTGAGGACATGAAGAAGAGGAAAGACTCAGGATTGAGAGCCTGGAGAGCCATAGATCCTTATGCTCAGATGAGGAAGACTGTCGTTGACTACATGTTTTACACCAGAGAGCAACATGATTTCTATGAGACCATTCTGCTTGACAAGAGCCCAGCTGTTAGCGACATGAGGTATGTCGATTGGAAGTCAATCAAAGATAATGTGGACTACTTCCCAAGTGTCCAAGACAACTTCCATTGCATTGGTCTGGACAAATTCATTGGCAGAGAGCTTACTGCATGGAAAAATGAGATGATCATGCAATTCTACTCCACTGCTCATTTCTACGGAGAAGGTAGAATTGTATGGATGATAGAAGGTGCTAGGTATGAATCCACTGTTGAGGAATGGGCTGCTCTATTGGAAGTTCCAGAAGCTCAAGAAGGAGATTTGGATGTATACTCTGAACCGAAGGCAAGTCACAATGCCATGAAAGACATGTATACTCCTATCCCCGCAGAGAAGGTGCAATCACACAAGCTAGGATCCATCTATTATCTCCAAGCAGGCCTTCGAACTATAAACACTATTCTCAGGCATACCTTGATGCCCAAGCCTGGAGATGACAAGATGATCAGAGGCTACTCCATCAACATGTTGCTCCACCTTGACAGGAACACCAGGATTAGAGTAATGGATCTGATTGTTGAGACGATTAAGAGAGTTGCTACTAACCAGAAGCGCTCATGCTGCTATGCACCCTACATCCAGCTGCTTATCAACTCTCAGTTGGAGAAGCACCTTTTTGCTCTTGATCGCCCACATCTGCCCCTACAGCCAGAGTTCGAAGATAACATCGTGGTGATGAACCCAGATCATCCCACATCTACTACAGCACAAGCAGAGGCAGTAGCTGTTCGAGCCGCTAGTGCTCAAGCCCCCAGATCCAGGAATGAGCAAATGGATCTTCTAATCACAGCCGTCCAGGGCATGCAGAAGGGTATCAAGAGGATTCTGGATAACTAGAACAGTCTAGTGAGGATCTTCGAGACAAGAATCAAGGTTCTTGGTGATAAGGTGGACAAGTTGTCCAAGACAGTGATTGAGCTCCAGAAGGAAGTTGACTTCGTGCACATTCCCGGGGTCTCTTCTACCTCTTCTGATGATAATGATGAGGAGGAGGGAGGATCACCTCTCGGGCCAGGCACCCAGTTCACCACTCAGATGAGATCAGCCACAGTGCATGCACGAGAATCGAGGTCCTCTTCATCAGCTCTAGCTATTGTCAGCACGGCTCTTGCTCCATCAGCTCCAGTTCCTCCTGTGACCGGTCCAGCTCCATCGACGACATCTGCAGAGATCTTCGCAGACGTCATGCTCTCGACTCCTTCATCGACAACCGGAGGAGACCATCCCAAGAACACTTAGATAGATACCTTTGAACCTTTTGGTAACTTGTTGCCAAAGGGGGAGAAGTGTATATAGATCATTAGGCTTCGAGAGAGAGCGTTTGGTATTTTGTTGCTTTTTCAAAACAATTGCTTTTGGTTGATGTGATACTCTTTTGTCTTGATTGATAAATGCTTGATGATGTTTGATCATACTATTTCCTATCTTCTTAAATGCTTATGTGATGATCATTCATCTTTGGTTGATTGTGTTGTGCTAAGATATTCATTCCAATTACTCTCGCACACCACCAAGTGGTATGTGACATGTAAGTAGTGACCCATGTACCTAATCGATTGTGCATTTGCATTCAAATGCATAATTCAAAAATAATGCACTAATTTAGGGGGAGCTCTTGCTTATCACATACTTCTCAAAGCGACGACTATATTCATTGATTATATCTTTATCGAAGCTTTGATCTATATGTTGTCATCAATTACCAAAAAGGGGGATATTGAAAGCACATTTGCTCCCTTGATGGTTTTGGTAATTAATAACAACATATAAGTCATTGAACTAATGTTTCCACCAAGTATATTTCAGGGAAAGTTCATTGATGGGAATGGCAAAAGGATTGTGGAATTACCCCAAGATTCAATGAAATAGGTTGGCCAAGCTTCAAGCAAGAGGACTCTACATTTTACATTTGTGAGAAATCACCTTGAGTCTATAGGAAAGCCAATACTATTAAAAGGGGTAAAGTTTTGATGGTGAACAATATGCTCAAATGTGCACAAGTGACAGTCACCAAAACATCCACATACTCTCCCACCAAAGTCCGTCCCAAGCCAAAAATGCAAATCGGTGCAACCAACATTCCTATCCCGGTGCCACCGAGTTCCAAACCCTAGACATACTCAGCCAAACCCTAACACTTTGGTACAGCCGACACTACACTCGGTGCCACTGAGTTGGGTTGCCAAGATTCTGTTACGCAAGTTCTCATTTTCGGTCTGATCGAGAATGGTGAATCGGCGTCACCGAGACTGGTAAATATGACAATTGGTCACCTTGTCGGTGCAACCTAGAATTGTATATCAGTCCATCCGAGATTCAAAAGTTGCCACTTTTTGTCACTTCGGTACCACCAAGATTTACACATTGGTGTCACCGAGTCTGACTTATTGTGTGTAACGGTTGGAATTTTGGGGATGCCTATATATACCCCTTCACCACCACCCACTCAAAAGAGAAGCACTCAGAACTATTCCATACCTATCCTACTCAGTTTTCTGAGAGAGAACCACCTACCCTTGTGTTGAGGTCAAGATCTTCCACTCCAACCATATGGATCTTGATTTCTATCCTCCCCAAGTTGCTTTCCACCAATCCCATCTCTTCTACCAAGCCAAATCTATGAGCGAGTGATTGTCTGTTGAGGAGTCTATCATCTTGAAGCACAAGAGCAAGGAGTTCATTGTCATTACCGAGCCTATTACCTTTTGGAGGGTGGTGCCTCCTAGATTGGTTAGGTGTCACTTGGGAGCCTCCTACTTCGTGTTGTGGAGTGAACCAAGAAGTTTGTAAGGGCAAGGAGATCGCCTACTTCGTGAAGATCTACCCATAGTGAGGCTAGTCCTTCATGGACGTAAGCCGCATGGAATAGTCAAGGTTGCTTCTTCGTGGAACCCTCCTTGGGTAGAGCCCTCCGTGGACTCTCGCGACCGTTACCCTTCGTGGGTTGAAGACTCCATGAACATGGACGTACAATAGCACCACCTATCAGAACCACGGTAAAAATCATCGTCTCATCACTTGTGTTTGCATTCCTAACCCTCTCTTTACTTACGTGTGTAATGTCTTTACTTTCCGCTGCTACACTCTTAGACATCCACGTGTTGGGTGTTACTTGATATGCTATGAATGCTAAAACTTGCCAAAAATTAAAATTGGGAAAAATGCAAAACTTTTATTTGGTCAAGTAGTCTAATCACCCCCCCCCCTCTAGACCTACTTTCGATCCTACAGCGGGTGTTTGTCTCTCCTACTCTAGTTGGATCGGATTCGACAAAGGCGGTACATGGGAAGGTTGAATAGCAATTTGTGTATCACCGTTGTGGTTTTCTCGTAAGTAAGAATCGTTTTTGCTAGATACACGTAGCAGCCACGTAAAACACACAACAACAATTAGAAGACGTCTAACTTGTTCTTGCAAGGTATGTTGTGATGTGATATGGCCAATCACATGATGAGATATATGTGATGTATGAGATGATCATGTTTTGTATAGAATATCACGACTTGCATGTCGATGAGTACGGCAACCGGCAAGAGTGATACGTCTCCAATGTATCTATAACTTTTGATGATGGCATGCTATTATATTATCTGTTTTGGATATTTTATATGCATTAATATGCTATTTTATATTATTTTTGGGACTAACCTATTAATCTAGAGCCTAGTGCCAATTTCTATTTTTTTTCCTGTTTTTGAGTTTTGCAGATATGGAATATTAAACGAAGTCCAAACGGAATAAAACCTTCGGAAGGAATTTTCTGGAAGGAAACAAATCAACCAGGCTGGAGTGCACGGCAGGAAACCTGCCAGGGAGTCACAAGCCTGCTAGGCGCGGCCCTGTGGCCGTGCCTAGCAGGCTTGCCATCTCCCGACAGGGATCCTAACCCTAATCTGTGGCCTATGAATTCCCAAATATTCCCCCAACCTCAAAACGAGCCATGCAAATACTTTTCCACCGCCAGAAGCCTCCGTTCCCGAGAGATCCAATCTTGGAGCCTTTTCTGGCAACATTCTGGAGGGGATTTCGATCAAGGAGGGCATCTACATCAACTCCATTACCCCTCCGAAGATGCGTGAGTAGTCAAACACAGACCTACTAGTAGCTAGATGGCTTCTTCTCTCTATTTGATATTTCTTATATGCATGATTTCATATCATTGCAAGTCTCTTCGAGTTAATTGTTTGGTTTGGCCAACTAGATTGGTAATTCTTGAAATGGGAGAAGTGCTTGGTTTTGGGTTCAATCTTGCGGTGTCCTCACCCAGTGACATGATAGGGGTAGCGAGGCACGTATTGTATTGTTGCCATCAAGGGTAACAAGATGGGGTTTTCATCATATTGCTTGAGTTTATCCCTCTACATCATGTCATCTTTCTTAATGCATTACTTTGTTCTATAAACTTAATACTCTAGATGCATGCAGGAGTCGGTCGATGTGTGGAGTAATAGTAGTAGATGCAGAATCGTTTCGGTCTACTTGATACGGACGTGATGCCTATATGCATGATCATTGCCTTGGATAACTACATGATTATTCGCTTTTCTAGCAATTGCTTTACAATAATTTGTTTACCCACCATGATATTTTCCTTCGAGAGAGAAGCCTCTAGTGAAACCTATGGCCCCCGGGTCTACTTTCCATAATATACTTTCAGATCTATAAACCAAAAATACCAAAAATACTTTGCTGCAATTTATTTACCTTTTACTTTCCATTCTCATTTACATCTATCTCTATTGGATCTAATCCTTGCAAATAATCGTGAAGGGATTGACAACTCCTTTATAGCGTTGGCTGCAAGAGTTTGATTGTTTGTGTAGGTGCATCCATTGGTGACTTGCTTGTTCCTCCTACTGGATTGATACCTTGGTTCTCAACAACTGAGGGAAATACTTATCTACTTCGCTACATCACCCTTTTCTCTTTAAGGGAAAACCAACGCAAGCACAAGAGATAGCAAGAAGGATTTCTGGTGCCATTTCCAGGAAAGATACACATCATGTTGGAAATATGCCCTAGAGGCAATAATAAATTAGTTATTATCATATTTCCTTGTTCATGATAATCGTTTATTATCCATGCTATAATTGTGTTGATCGGAAACTCAGATACATGTGTGGATACATAGACAACACCATGTCCCTAGTATGCCTCTAATAGACTAGCTCGTTGATCAAAGATGGCTATGGTTTCCTAGTCATGGACATGAGATGTCATTTGGTAACGGTATCTCATCATTAGGAGAATGATGTGATGGACAAGACCCAAACTACAAACGTAGCATATGATCGTGTCAGTTTATTGCTACTATTTTCTGCATGTCAAGTATATGTTCCTATGACCATGAGATCATGCAACTCACTGACACCGGAGGAGTACCTTGTGTGTATCAAATGTCGCAACTTAACTGGGTGACTATAAAGGTGCTCTATAGGTATCTCCGAGGGTGTCTGTTGGGTTGGCATGGATCAAGACTGGGATTTGTTACTCCGTGTGACGGAGAGGTATCTCAGGGCCCACTCGGTAATACAACATCACAATAAGCCTTGCAAGCAATGTGACTAAGTGTTAGTCACGGGATCTTGTATTACGGAACGAGTAAAGAGACTTGCCGGTAACGAGGTTGAACTAAGTATGGAGATACCGACGATCGAATCTCGGGCAAGTAACATACCGAAGAACAAAGGGAACATCATACGGGATTAACTGAATCCTTGACATAGAGGTTCGATCGATAAAGATCTTCGTAGAATATGTAGGAACCAATATGGGCATCCAGGTCCTGCTATTGGTTATTGACCGTAGAGATGTCTCGGTCATGTCTACATAGTTCTCAAACCCGCAGGGTCTGCACACTTAAGGTTCGGTGACGTTTTGGTAGGATAGAGTTGTGTATGGTGGTGACTGAAGGTTGTTCAGAGTCCCGGATGAGATCCCATACGTCACAAGGAGCTTTGGAATGGTCCAGAGGTAAAGATTGATATATAGAAAGTCCTGTTTTGGTCGTCAGAAAAGTTTTGGGCTCATCGGTAGTGTACCGGGAGTGCCGGTAGTGTATCGGGAGACCATCGGGAGGGGTATTTCGACCCAAGAGGCTACATGGGTTGTGGGAGAGTGAATACCATCCCTTAGTGGGTTGGTGGAAGTCCCACACAAGGCCCATGCGGCTAGGAGAGAAAACCCAAAGAGAAAGAGGTGGGAAAATGCAAAATAGGGAGGAATCCTAGTCCTACTAGGATTGGAGGAGGAGTCCTCCTCTCCTCCTTGATTCAGCCGAACCAAGGGCTGGCCCCTTGAGGGCCAAGCCTCCTCCTCTATTACTCCTATATATACTAGAGGTTTTAGGGTTTTGGGCACCAGATTTTCAGCCACGTGCTACCCGTTCCTCTAGTGCATAGTTTCTCCTCTAAATCGGTTTTCTGCAGTGCTTGGCGAAGCCTTGCCGGAATAGCTCCACCACCATCGTTGCAACACCATCGCGCTATCGGAGAACTCTTCTACCTCTCCGCTCCCTCTTGCTGGATCAAGAAGGCGAAGATCGTCATCGAGCTGTACGTGTGTTAAACGCGGAGGTGTCGTCCGTTCGGCGCTAGATCGGAAGGACCGTGATCAAGATCGCGAGATGGATCATGATGAGATCGCGGGACGGATCCTGATGAGTTCGCGGGACGGGTCATGATTGGATCACAGGACGGATCGTGATGTGATCGCGGGATGCTCGGCGATTCAGATCGCGAAGACGTTAGACTACACCAACCGCGTTTCTTAACGCTTCCCGCTTAGCGATCTACAAGGGTATGTAGATCCACTCTCCCTCTCGTAGATGCTCATCACCATGGATAGATCTTGCATGTGCGTAGGAAATTTTTTGTGTCCCATGCAACGTTCCCCAACAGTGGCATCATGAGCTAGGTCTATGTGTAGATGAGATCTCGAGTAGAACACAAAGAGTTTGTGGGCGTTGATGCTTAGATTGCTTCCTCCCATGGTCGTGTTTTGGTTCAGCGGTATTGTGGGATGAAGCGTCCCGGACCAACATTACTCGTACGCTTACGAGAGACCGGTTCCCTCAACTGCCACTTGTTGCAAAAGATGGCTGGCGGGTGGCAGTTTCGCCTACTTTAGTTGGACCGGATTCGACAAAGGCGGTCCTTGAGAAGGTTGAAAAGCAACTTATGTATCACCGTTGTGGTTTATGCGTAGGTGAGAATTATTCTTGCTAGATACCCATAGCAGCCACGTAAAACATGCAACAACAATTAGAGGACGTCTAACTTGTTTTTGCAGGGTATGTTGTGATGTGATATGGCCAATTACATGATGTGATATATGTGATGTATGAGATGATCATGTGTTGTATAGAATATCACGACTTGCATGTCAATGAGTACGGCAACCGGCAGGAGCCATAGGGTTGTCTTTAATTATTGTATGACCTGCGTGTCAATCATTAAGCGCTATGTAATGCTTTACTTTATCTCTAAACGGTAGCAATAGTAGAAGCATGGTGGGCGCGACAACCACGATGGCGACACGTTGATGGAGATCAAGATGATGGATATCATGGTGTCATGCCGGTGACGATGGAGATCATGTCGGTGCTTTCAAGATGGAGATCAAAAGCTCAAGTTCATGGTCATATCATGTCACTTATGATTTGCATGTGATGTTAATCCTTTTATGCACCTTGTTTGGCTTAGGACGACGGTAGCATTATAAGGTGATCCCTCACTTAATTTCAAGATAAATTGTGTTCTTCCCGAGTGTGCACCGTTGCGAAAGTTCATCGTGTCGAGACACCACGTGATGATCGGGTGTGATAGACTCTACGTTCACATACAACGGGTGCAAGCCAGTGTTGCGCATGCAGAACACTCGGGTTAAACTTGACGAGCCTACCATGTACAGACATGGCCTCGGAACACAAGAGATCGAAAGGTCGAACATGAGTCATATAGTAGATATGATCGACATGATGATGTTCACCATTGAAACCACCTCAACTCACGTGATGATCGAACTTGAGTTGGTGAATTTGGATCATGTATCACTCGAATGACCGAAGGGATGTCAATTTAAGTGGGAGTTCTTCAGTAATATGATTAATTGAACTCATTAAGATGAACATAGTCACTAGTGTCTTTGCAAATTATGTTGTAGATTACTTGTGCTGCAGCTCCCTTGTATTTTTATATGTTCCTAGAGAAATAGAGTTGAAAGATGATGGTAGCAATATTTTGGACTGGGTCTGTGATCTGAGGATTGTCCTCATTGCTGCACAGAAGGCTTATGTCCTTAATGCACCGCTCGGTGCGCCACCCCCTCTAGCATAGTCTGTAGATGTTGTGAACATCTGACAGGCACGTTTCGATGACTACTTGATAGTTTAGTGCGTCATGCATTACGGCTTGGAATTGAGGCTCAGAAATGTTTTGAACGTCATGGAACATATGAGATGTTCTAAGAGCTGAAATTGGGATCTCAGGCTCGTGCCCGTGTTGTGAGATATGAAATCTCCAACAAGATTCTTTGTCTGCAAGATGAAGGAGAATAGCTCAATAGTTGAGCATGTGCTCAGATTGTCTGGGTGCTACAATCGCTTGAATCGAGTGGGAGTTAATCTTCCAAATAAGATAGTGATTGATATAGTTCTCCAAGTCACTGTCACTAAGCTACTAGAACTTGGTGATGAACTATAAAATGCCAGGGATAGAAATAATGATCCCTGAGCTCTTCGCGATGTTTGACACCACGAAGATAGAAATCAAGAAGGAGCATCAAGTGTTGATGGTTAGTAAAACCACTAGTTTCGAGAAGGGCAAGGACAAGGAGGGAAACTTCATGGATGGAAAGTCAGTTGCTACTCCAGTGAAGCAAACCAAAGTTGAACCCAAACTCAAGACTAAGTGCTTATATTATGAGGTGAGCGGTCGCTGAAGCGGAACAACCCTAGATACTTGGTAGATAAGAAGGCTAGCAAAGTCGACACAAGTATATTTGATATACGTGTTATTGATGTGTACCTTTCTAGTACTCCTAATAGCACCTGGGTATTGGATACTGGTTCGGTTGCTAAATCTTAGTAACTCGAAGTAAAAGCTACGGTAAATGGAGAACTAGCTGAGGATGAGGTGACGATGTGTGTTGGAAATGTTTCCAAGGTTGATGTGATCAACATCGCACGCTCTCTCTACCTTCGGGATTAGTGACGAACCTAATAAATGTTATTTGGTGTTTTGCGTTGAGCATGAACGTGATTAGATCGTGTTTATTGCAACACGGTTATTCATTTAAAGTTAGAGAATAATTGTTATTCTATCTACATGAATAATACCTTCAATGGTCATGCACCCAGTGAGAATGGTTTGTTGAATCTTGATCATAGTAATACACATGTTCATAACATTGATGCCAAAAGATACAAAGTTAATAATGATAGTACCACATACTTGTGGCACTATCGCTAAATGTCATATTGGTATAAATCGCATGAAGAAACTCCATGTTGATGGATCTTTGGACACATTCGATTTCGAATCGGTTGAGACATGCGAACCATGCCTCTTGGGCAAGATGACTAAGGACCCCGTTTTCCGGATTGATGGAGCGGGCAAGTGATTTATTGGAAATGATACATGTTGATGTATGCAATCCAATAAATCTTGTAGCGTGTGGTGGATATCGTTATTTTCTTACCTTCACTGATGATTTGAGTAGATATAGTGTATGTTTACTTAATGAAACACAAGTCTGAATCGTTTGAAAAGTTCAAGCAAATTCAGAGTGAAGTTTAAGACCATCGTGACAAGAAGATAAAAATGTCTGCGATATGATCGTGGAGGTGAATATCTGAGTTACGAGTTTGGCATACAACTTTAAACAATGTGAAAGTCGTTTCACAACTCACGCCACCTGGAACACCATAGTGTGATGGTGTGTCTAAACGTCATAGTCGTGCTCTATTGGATATGGTGCGGGCTATGATGTCTCTTATCGTTTTGCTACTATAGTTTTGGGGTTATGCTTAGAGACAACTACATTCACTTTAAATAGGGCACCATCTAAATCTGTTGAGATGACACCGTGTGAATTATGGTTTGATAGAAACCTAAGCTGTCATTTCTTAATGTTTGGGGCTATGACGCTTGTCTGGAAAATGTTTCCACCTAATGAGGTCGAACCCAAAGCAGACAAATGCATCTTCATAGAATACCCTAAGAACAGTTGGGTGAACCTTCTATCTCAGATCCAAGCATAAAATGTTTGTTGCTGAAACTCGGTCCTTTCTCGAGAAAAAGTTTCTCTCGAAAGAATTGAGTGGGAGGAAGATAGAACTTCATGATGTTGTTGAACCTTTGTTTCAACGAGAGAGTAGCGCAGCACAGGAAGATGTTTCTATGAAGCCTACATTAGTTGAAGAGGAAGTTAATGATGATGATCATGAAGCTTCAGATCAAGTTACTATTGAACCTCATAGGTCGACAAGGACGTGTACTGCTCCTGAGTGGTACGACAACCCTGTCTTGGAGGTCATGTTGTTGGACAACGATGAACCTACGAGCTGTGGAGACGCGATGATGGGCCCGGATTCCGACAAATGGTTAGAGGCCATGAAATCCGAGAAAGGATCCATGTATGAAAACCAAGTATAGACTTTGGTAGACTTGCTCGTTGGACGGCAGGTCGTTGAGTACAAATGGACCTTTAAGATGAAGACAGACGTTGATGGTAAATGTCACCATTTATAAAGCTCGACTTATTGCAAGGAAGTTTACGACAAGTTCAATGAGTTGACTGCGATGAGACTTTCTCACTTGTAGTGATGCTAAAGTCTGTTGGAATTATGTTAGCAGTTGCTGCATTTTTCAATTATGAAATCTGGTAGATGGATGTCAAAACATCGTTTCCTTAATGGTTTACTTGATGAAAGGTTGTATGTGATACAACCAGAAGGTTTTGTCAGTCCTAAGGATGCTAAAAGGTGAGCAAGCTTCAGTGATCCTTCTATGGACTGAAGCAAGCATCTCAGAGTTGGAATATACACTTTGACGAGGTGGTCAAAGTTTCGTAGTTTATACAAAGTTTACGAGAAACTTGTACTTACAATAAAGTGAGTGGGAGCACTATAGAATTTCTGATAAGTATATGTGGATGACATATTGTTGATCGAAAATAATGTAGAATTTCTAGAAAGCATAAATGGTTGTTTGAAAAGTGATTTTCAAAGGAAGACCTGGATAAGGCTACCTAATTGTTGAGCATCAAGATCTATAGAGATAGATCAAGATGTTTGATGAGACTTTCAATGAGTACAAACTTGACAAGATTTTGAAAGAGTTCAAAATGGATCAGTCAGAGAAAGAGTTCTCGCCTGATTTGTAAGGTGTGAAGTTGAGTGAGACTCAAACCTCGACCATAGCAGAAGAAAGAGAAAGGACGAACGTCGTCCCCTGTGCCTTAGCAATAGGCTCTGTATAGTATGCCATGTTGTGTACCACACCTGTGTGTGCCTTGCCATGAGTCCATCAAGGGGTACAAGAGTGATCCAGGAGTGGATCACTGGACAGCGGTCAAGATTATCCTTAGTAACTAAAAGACTAAGGGGATGTTTCTTGATTATGGACGTGATAAAGAGTTCGTCATAAAGAGTTACATCGATGCAAGATTTAACACCAATCTGGATGACTCGTAGTAGCAATCTGGATACGTATAGTGGAGCAGCCATTTGGAATAGTACCAAGTGGAGTGTGGTAGCAGTGTTTACAGTTTGACATAGAGATTTGCAAAGTACACGCGTATCTGAATGTCGCAGTCCCGTTGACTATAAGACCTCTCTCACATGCTAAGCATGATCGAGCCCCAGAACACATTGGGTGTTAGATTCATAATAATGTGAATCACATGGTGATGTGAACTGGATTATTCACTCTAGTGCAAATGGGAGACTGTTGGAAATATGCCCTAGAGGCAATAATAAATTAGTTATTATCATATTTCCTTTTTCATGATAATCGTTTATTATCCATGCTATAATTGTGTTGATCGGAAACTCAGATACATGTGTGGATACATAGACAACACCATGTCCCTAGTATGCCTCTAATAGACTAGCTCGTTGATCAAAGATGGCTATGGTTTCCTAGTCATGGACATGAGATGTCATTTGGTAACGGGATCTCATCATTAGGAGAATGATGTGATGGACAAGACCCAAACTACAAACGTAGCATATAATCGTGTCAGTTTATTGCTACTATTTTCCGCATGTCAAGTATATGTTCCTATGACCATGAGATCATGCAACTCACTGACACCGGAGGAGTACCTTGTGTGTATCAAACGTCGCAACGTAACTGGGTGACTATAAAGGTGCTCTACAGGTATCTTCGAGGGTGTCTATTGGGTTGGCATGGATCAAGACTGGGATTTGTTACTCCGTGTGACGGAGAGATATCTCAGGGTCCACTCAGTAATACAACATCACAATAAGCCTTGCAAGCAATGTGACTAAGTGTTAGTCACGGGATCTTGTATTACAGAACAAGTAAAGAGACTTGCCGATAACGAGGTTGAACTAAGTATGGAGATACTGACGATCGAATCTCGGGCAAGTAACATACCGAAGAACAAAGGGAACATCATACGGGATTAACTGAATCCTTGACACAGAGGTTCGACCGATAAAGATCTTCATAGAATATGTAGGAACCAATATGGGCATCCAGGTCCTGCTATTGGTTATTGACCGTAGAGATGTCTCGGTCATGTCTACATAGTTCTCGAACCCGCAGGGTCTGCACACTTAAGGTTCAGTGGCGTTTCAGTAGGATAGAGTTATGTATGGTGGTGACTAAAGGTTATTCAGAGTCCCGTATGAGATCCTAGACGTCACAAGGATCTCCAAAATGATCTGGAGGTAAAGATTGATATATAGGAAGTCCTGTTTTGGTCGCCGGAAAAGTTTCGGGCTCATCGGTAGTGTACCAGTAGTGTCGGTAGTGTACCGGGAGACCATCGGGAGGGGTATTTCGACCCAAGAGGCTACATGGGCTGTGGGAGAGTGAATACCAGCCCTTAGTGGGCTGGTGAAGTCCCACACAAGGCCCATGCGGCTAGGAGAGAAAACCCAAAGAGAAAAAGGTGGAAAAAAGGCAAAATAGGGAGGAATCCTAATCCTACTAGGATTGGAGGAGGAGTCCTCTCCTCCTTGATTCGGCCGAACCAAGGGCTTGCCCCTTAAGGTCCAAGACTCCTCCTCTATTCCTCCTATATATACTAGAGGTTTTAGGGGTTTTGGCACCAGATTTTCAGCCACGTGCTACCCGTTCCTCTAGTGCATAGTTTCTCCTCTAGATCGGTTTTTTGCAGTGCTTAGGCGAAGCCCTGCCGGAATAGCTCCACCACCATTGCCGCAGCGCCGTCGTGCTGCCAAAGAACTCTTCTACCTCTCTGCTCCCTCTTGCTGGATCAAGAAGGCGAAGATCGTCATAGAGCTGTACGTGTGCTGAACGCGGAGGTGGCGTCCGTTCGGTACTAGATTGGAAGGACTGTGATCAAGATCGCGAGACAGATCGTGATGAGATCGCGAGACGGATCATGATTGGATCGCGGGACGGATCGTGATGTGATCACGGGGATGCTCGGTGATTCGGATCGCGAAGACGTTCGACTACACCAACCACGTTTCTTAACGCTTCCCGCTTAGCGATATACAAGGGTATGTAGATCCACTCTCCCTCTCGTAGATGCTCATCACCATGGATAGATCTTGCGTGTGCGTAGGAATTTTTTTGTTTCCCATGCAACATTCCCCAACACATCAAGCCTACCAAGTACCCATCACAAACTCATCTCTTGCATTTATATTATTTGTCATTTGCCTCTGATAACACACAAGTATAAGGGGTCAGTTGTAGCCTCTTTCGATAAGTAAGAGTGTCGAACCCAACGAGGAGCTAAAGGTAGAACAAATATTCCCTCAAGTTCTATCGACCACCGGTACAACTCTACGCATGCTTAATGTTTGATTTTCCTAGAACAAGTATGAAACTAGAAGTACTATGTAGGTGTTGTAGGATAGGTTCGCAAGATAATAAAGAGCACGTAAATAAAAACTAGGGGCTGCTAAGCTAAAGAAACAACTAGGTTAATTTAACGAGTGTGTAAAAGTGGTGGTAGGAGTTGCGGAATTGTCCCTAGGCAATCGATAACTAGACCGGTCATCATTATTGCAATTTTATGTGAGGGAGAGGCATAAGCTAACATACTTTCTCTACTTGGATCATATGCACTTATGATTGGAGCTCTAGCAAGCATCAGAAACTACTAAAGATCATTAAGGTAAAAAACAACCATAGCATTATAAGGTATCAAGTCCTCTTTACTCCCATATGCAATAACCCACCTACTCGGATTTATACTTCTGTCACTCAAGCAACCCACCATAGGCGAATCATGAACACATTGCAACACCCTACAGCGTGGATTCCTGACACTTGCGCGACACAGAGAGCATCATAGGACATCACCAATAATAAAACATGCAACTCAAACCAATCATGATCATCAATCAACCTATAGGACAACAAAAATCTACACAGACAACATAGGATGGCAAGACATCATTGGATAATAATATGAAGCATAAAGCACCATGTTCAAGTAGAGGGTACAACGGGTTGCGGGAGAGTGGACCACTGTAGATAGATGGGGGAAGGTGATGGAGGTGTTGGTGAATATGACGGAGTTGTTGGATTAGATCGCCGTCACGATGATGGCCCCGGCGGCGTTCCGGTGCCACCGGGAGAGGGGGGAGAGAGCCCCCTCCTTCTTATTCTTCCTTGACCTTCCCCCCAGTTGGGATAAGGGTTTCCCATCTGGTCCTTGTCCTCCATGGCGGTGGAAGGGCAAGAGCCCCTCCGAGATTGGATCCTTCTCTCTGTTTCCTTCTGTTTCTCCGCTCCCAGATTCCAGCCTTTCACCGTTTCTTAAATATCTGGAGATCCGTAACTCCGATTTGGCTGAAATTTTGAGGGGATCTTTATCCATAAAATAGCTTTCTTGTGGCCAAAGGACAGATCCAATCTACCTAAGGCGTGTCCACAATCATGTCAGGCGCGGCCAGGGGGTGGGTCGTGCCTAGCAGGCTTGCCACCTCCTCGAGCATCGTCTCACGTTGATTCTTTTTCCCAAAAATCATATATATTCCAAATAAATCTCTGTAAGTTTTTATTGCGTTTGGTATGGATATTCTGTGAAACAAAAAACATGCAACAAACAGGAACTGGCACTGGGCACTGGATCAATATGTTAGTCACAAAAATAGTATAAAAGTTACCAAAACTATATATGAAAGTTGCAGAATGTTGGCATGAAACAATGAAAAATTATAGATACGATGGAGACATATCAGCATCCCCAAGCTTAATCTTGTTCATATAATCTAATCATGGCATGAATATTAAGACACAAGTGGTTCAAAGCAATAGTCTGTCATTTGACATTAAGACAATAATACTCCAAGCATACTAACAAAGAAATTGTATCTCTTCAAAATATATTGGCAAAAGAAAGTTATCCCTATAATATCATATAGTCTGGCTATGCTCCATCTTCCCCACACAAAGAATTTATATCATGCACAACCCGGATGACAATTCAAGAAATTGTTTCACACCTTTTATGTTCTCAAACCTTTTCAACTCTCACGCAATACATGAGCGTGAGCCATGGATATAGCACTATAGGTGGAATAGAATATGGTGGAGGTTGTGAAAAAAAGGAGAAGACAGTCTCACATCAACTAGGCGTATCAACGGGCTATGGAGATGCCCATTAATAGATATTAATGTGAGTGAGTAGGGATTTCCATGCAACGGATGCACTAGAGCTATAAGTGTATGAAAGCTCAAAAAGAAACTAAGTGGGTGTGCATCCAACTTGCTTGCTCATGAAGACCTAGGGAAATTTGAGGAGGCCCATCATTGGAATATACAAGCCAAGTTATATAATGAAAAATTCCCACTAGTATATGAAAGTGACCAAATAGGAGAATCTCTATCATGAAGATCATGGTGCTACTTTGAAGCACAAGTGTGGAAAAAGAATAGTAGCGTTGTCCCTTCTCTCTTTTCTCTCTCTTTTTTTTCTTTCTTTTTTCTTTTTTAGGTGGGCATCTAAGGCCTCTTTTTTTTATTTGGGCTTCGCTGGCCTCTTTTATTTTTCATAAAGTCCGAAGTCTCATCCCAACTTGTGAGGGAATCATAGCTTCCATCATCCTTTCCTCACATGGGACAATGCTCTAATAATGATGGTCATCACACTTTTATTTACTTACAATTCAAGAATTACAACTCGATATCTAGAACAAAATATGACTCTATATGAATGCCTCTGGTGGTGTACTGGGACATGCAATGATCTAGCATATCAAATGACATGAAAAAACGGACAAGCAATGAAAACATCATGCTAGCTATCTTACGATCATGCAAAGCAATGTGAAAATGATTGTGCATGTCATAATAAACGGAACGGTGGAAGTTGCATGGCAATATATCTCGGAATGGCTATGGAAATGCCATATAGGTAGGTATGGTGGTTGTTTTGAGGGAGGATATATGGTGGGTTTAATGCACCAGCGAAAGTTGCGTGGTACTAGAAAGGCTAGCAAAGGTGTAAGGGTGAGAGTGGGTATAATTCATGGACTCGCATTAGTCATAAAGAACTCACATACTTATTGCAAAAGTCTATTAGTCATCAAAGCAAAGTATTAGATGCATGCTCCTAGGGTAGAGCTTGTAGGAGTTAACCATCGCGCGGTCCTGACCCTCACACAAAGGTTGACAATCAATAAACAAATCATGCTCCGACTTCCTTACATAACGGTTCACCATACGTGCATGCTACGGGAATCACAAACTTTTACACAAGTATTTCTACCAATCCACAATTACTCACTAGCATTACTCTAATATCATCATATTTATATCGCAAAACTATTGCAAGGAATCAAACACATCATATTCAGTGATCTACAAGTTTTATGTAGGATTTTATGACTAACCATGTGAATGACCAACTCATGTTAACTCCCTAAATAGATATAAGTGAAGCGTGAGAGTTTAATTCTTTCTATAAAAGATATGCCCACGCTTTAACAAATATAAGTGAAGCAAAAGAGCATTCTACAAATGGCGGTTTTCTATGTGTAGAGAAACAGGCAATCCAAACTTCAAATGATATAAGTGAAGCACATGAAGCATTCTATAAAGCCATACTCAAAAGATATAAGTGAGGTGCAAAGATCCTTCTATAAATCAACCAATGACTTTCTCATACCAGCATGGTTCATTATTAAAATAAAAATAAAAATCACACGACGCTCCAAGATTTACGCATATCATGTGACGAATAAAAATATAGCTCCAAGTAAAATTACCGATGGTTGTTAGAAGAAAGAGGGGATGCCTTCCGGGGCATCCCCAAGCTTAGTTTCTTGGGATTCCTTGAATATTACCTTGGGGTGCCTCTGGCATCGCCAAGCTTAATCTCTTTCCACTCCTTATTCCTTCATCCATCATTATCTCACCCAAAACTTGAAAACTTCAATCACACAAAGCTTAACAAAACTCTCGTGAGATCCGTTAGTATAATAAAGCAAATTACCACTTTAAGTACTGTTGCAAACCAATTCATATTTTGTTTTTGCATTGTAGATACTGTATTATAACTTCTTTATGGCTTATACCATCGATAAAATTGATAGTTTCATCAAAACTAGCAAAACAATGCATCAAAAACAGAATATGTCTTAAACAGGACAGTCTGTAGCAATCTGAACATTTACTATAGTTCAGTAACTCTAAAAATTCTAAAAAATTAGGAAAAAATAACTAATTTGCATGGAAGTACTGTGTAAACAATTCATAACCTTCTGACATTCCAATAAAAAACGAAAATTCACGCACTACATCCAAAGTTTCTATTTTTGCACTGCACACACCAAACAAGCAATCTAATCATCCTAAAGGCAAATCTTGGCACATTATTTTTATAATACAAGGGCATAATTATTTTTGTTGAAAAGTTTCTATAATTAAGATTCGCAAAGTTTCCATGGGCATGAACAAAGTTCAAGGAGCTCCCCCACTTCAACGGTGCTCGTCCTTCTTATTTTCACTTCTCTTTTTGAAAAAGTTTTAGGTTCCCCTCTTTTTTTGAACTATATAAAAGCACACAACAGAATAAAATGACTCTCTAAAATTTCCGGGTGGTCTTCCTGGCAGCGCTTTGTTTAAAGCCATTAAGCTAGGCATAAAGTGCTCAAGTAATGGATCCACCCGGATCCCAAGGTATATCAAAGCCAATTTTAATTAACAATGATTTGGAATTTAGTAGTGAGCACAAAGTGATATATATCATGTGACAACGAAGTCTAACTCTTTTACTATGCATTGGCATGTCAGACAAGAACAATTGATGCACACAAAGTAAAGGCCAATGCATAGTATGAACAGTTTCTTGCAATTTTATCGTATTGGAAACATAGAGAGGTGGAGATGTAGTTACTCTATCATGATAATTGCAAGTAGGATCAGCAAGCACATGCATATTATATTCATTAAAATCATCATGTGCAAGAGGAAAACGCAACCCATCAATATAATCCTTAATAAGTGAAAACTTCTCCGATATAGTGTAGTTTGGAGAATTCAAAAAGATAATAGGACTATCATGTGTGGGTGCAATAGCAACAATTTCATGTTTAAAATAAGGAACTATAGCAAGTTCATCTCCATAAGCATTATTCATATTGGCATCGTGGCCACAAGAATAGCAAGCATCAAGTTCATCAAAAAGGGATATTTCAAATGAATCCAAGGGAACATAGCAATTATCATAGAATTCATCCTTCGGTAAGAACGAAGGGAAATTAAGCAATGTATGAGTTGGAGAGTTACTCTCATTAGAAGGTGGGCACGGGTAGCTAATCTACTCTTCCTCCTTTTGTTCTTCGTTCTCCTCCTCATCTTTTTCATCTAATGAGTTTACAATTTCAACAACTTCCTCTTCCATAAATTCCTGCAAAATATTAGTCTCTTCCAAGGCAGCGGTAATTATTTCAATAAATTTTTTAACATAAGCATTATAAGCATAGTTTTCATAGCAATATTTAAGTATGGCAAAAAAATTAGATTCGTAAAGAGTAGCATCATACTTTTCAATGAATGAAGCAATTTCATAGGCACCCTCGAAAGCAACAAATTCTTCAATTTGTTCAACATCATTATAGCAATAGGCCTCCTTGGCATAAGAGGATAATATTTTATTATCATTAAACACACATTGGTCGGGAAGGTGTTTTTAGCTTCCTTAGAACAACAAGTAAAATCATAAATTTCACATAGATTCCAAGCATAGCAACACAAAGTATTAATTTGATGCCACGAGAGTTTCCCTTTTTGAGATATGCGGTGTCGCACATAATGAGCATGATCATTTAATGATTTTCTCTCAACTAAGCTAGTTGGGTTTTCATCACGAGCACAAGTAGATCGAAGATGACCCAAGTAATATTCTTCAATGGTACGGAACACTAGTGGTTCGTCAACTTTTGGAGCAGCAAGTACAACTAATGTTTTTTCTATTTTGCATTTCCTACCCATAACTAAATATAGAGAACAACTTATAACAGCAAATAAAATCTACTTAGTGATAAAGCAAACAAGCACACACGACAATATTCACCCCACACTATTGCTCCCCGGCAATGACGCTAGAAAAAGGTCTTGATAACCCACAAGTATAGGGGATCAGTTGTAGCCTCTTTCGATAAGTAAGAGTGTCGAACCCAACGAGGAGCTAAAGGTAGAACATATATTCCCTCAAGTTCTATCGACCACCGATACAAGTCTACGCACGCTTAATGTTTGCTTTACCTAGAACAAGTATGAAACTCGAAGTACTATGTAGGTGTTGTAGGATAGGTTTGCAAGATAATAAAGAGCATGTAAATAAACTAGGGGATGCTAAGATAAAGAAACAACTAAGTTAATTTAATGAGTGTGTAAAAGTGGTGGTAGGAGTTGCGGAATTGTCCTTAGGCAATCGATAACTAGACCAGTCATCATTATTGCAATTTTATATGAGGGAGAGACATAAGCTAACATACTTTCTCTACATGGATCATATGCACTTATGATTGGAACTATACCAAGCATCTGCAACTACTAAAGATCATTAATGTAAAACCCAACCATAGCATTATAAGGTATCAAGTCCTCTTTACTCCCATATGCAATAACCCACCTCCTCGGGTTTATGCTTCTGTCACTCAAGCAATCCATCATAGGCGAATCATGAACACATTGAAACACCCTACAACGAGGATCCCTCACGCTTGTGTGACACGTAGAGAACCATAGGACATCACCAATAATAAAACATACAACTCAAACCAATCATGATCATCAATCAACCCATAGGACAACCAAAATCTACTCAGACATCATAGGACAGCAACACATCATTGGATAATAATATGAAGCATAAAGCACCATGTTCAAGTAGAGGGTACAAGCGGGTTGCGGGAGAGTGGACCGCTTTAGATAGATGGGGGAAGGTGATGGAGGTGTTGGTGAAGATGACAGAGTTGTTGGAGTAGATCGTCGTCACGATGATGGCCCCGATAGTGTTCCGATGCCACCGGGAGAGAGGGGGAGAGAGCCCCCCTCCTTCTTCTTATTCCTTGACCTTCCCCCTAGATGGGAGAAGGGTTTCCCCTCTGGTCCTTGGCCTCCATGGCGGTAGAGGGGCAAGATCCCCTCCGAGATTGGATCTATCTCTCTGTTTCCTTCTGTTTCTCCGCTCCCAGATTCTAGCCTTTCACCGTTTCTTAAATATCCGGAGATCCGTAACTCCAATCAGCCTGAAATTTTGAGGGGAGCTTTATACAAAAATTAGCTTTCTTGCGGCCAAAGGACAGAGCCAACCGACCTAAGGGGTCTCCACAAGCCTGCCAGGCGTGTCCAAGGGGTGGGTCATGCCTAGCAGGCTTTGCCACCTCCTCTGGCATCGTCTCGCGTTGATTCTTTTTCCCAAAAATCACATATATTCCAAAAAAATCTCCGTAAGTTTTTATCACGTTTGGACTTCGTTTGGTATGGATATTCTGCGAAACAAAAAAACATGCAACAAACAGAAACTGGCACTGGGCACTAGATCAATATGTTAGTCCCAAAAATAGTATAAAAAGTTGCCAAAAGTATATGAAAGTTATAGAATATTGGCATTAAACAATCAAAAATTATAGATACGAAGGAGACGTATCAGCCTCTCATTTTCCTCTCCCCCACTTCTAAAACAATTTTCAAAAAATAACAAAAAGATTTGCCTTTTTATCTGCCCTTCTTCCGTTCGCCTTTTCGTTGCTATGTTAGCTTGTGTTGCCATGTGACTTCTATTTGCTTGCATCTTCGCTTGCTAAAAATCTATTGATATGGATCCTCATCCACTTGCTAATCTTTTCAAAATACCAAATTATGATGAACCAACTGCTAATGAGTTGAGTGCACTTGATTATCTCTATGAAGTTTTGTTTGAAAAACATGAATATGAAAATTTTGATGAAGTATTGAAAGAAGAAATTTATAAGGAGATTCATGATAGTTCCTTGAATGAAAAGCATGAGTGCCATGTTGTTAGTATGAATTCTGTAAATATCCATGATGCTAATGATATGCAAAACCACAAGCTTGGGGATGCTATGCTTGATGAAGATGATTTTTTTGTTCCCAAAGTTTTGGTGATGACACGTATGTTATAATTGATGATGGAAATAATGCTTTGTTTGATAGTTATATTGTGAAATTATTTCATGATGCTACCGAAAATTATTATGAGGGAGTAACATATGCTTGTAGAAATTTCAATAATATCAAGTTTCCTCTCTATGTGTTAAAAGTTTTGAAGTTATGCTTGTTTTGCCTTCCTATGATAGTTGATTTTTGCTCACATAAATTGTTTGCTCACAAAATCCCTATGCATAGGAAGTGGGTTAGGCTTAAATGTGATTTTAGTGAGACTCATGATGCTCTCTTGCATGTTCCAATTACTACTTTTTATGTGAGCATCATTGAGATCATCATGCCTAGCTAAAAGGCTGTAAAGAAAAGCGTTTGTTAGGAGTCAGACCAATTTTATTTTTGTGTTCTGTTTTTGCTTCTGTTTGTGAGTGTTTCCCACATTATTACCTCTGTAATATTTGTGTTTTGGTGTTTTAATTAGTGTTTGAGCCAAGTAAAACCTTTGGGGTGATCTATGGTAGTTGTTGATTTGTTCCTGCTGAAAAATAGAAACTTTTGCGCTCAGTCCAGGAATTTTCTAAATTGTTCAGAGCATCTAATGAGTCTGAAATTTTTACAAAAGATTTATACATAAACTTATCAGGTTGTCTTAATTTTTCAGAATTGTTTGAGTTACATAAGTATACGAAGTTTTCAGATTGCTACAGATTGTTCTGTTTTTGACAGATTCTGTTTTCTTTGAATTGTTTGCCTATTTTGATGAATCTATGGGTTGTATCATGGGGTATGAACTATGGAGAAGTTATAATACATT
Organism: Hordeum marinum; assembly: GCA_022496015.1. Lineage (NCBI taxonomy): Eukaryota > Viridiplantae > Streptophyta > Magnoliopsida > Poales > Poaceae > Hordeum > Hordeum marinum. Next base: position 332,426,509 of record CM039674.1, read on the forward strand.
AGGTATAATACCAATATAAATAAATAATGAGTTCACAATAGTACCTAAAATGGTGATTTATTTTCTTATACTAACGGATCTCGCGATTTTTCTTTTAAGTTTTGTGTTGTGAAGTTTTCAAGTTTTGGGTAAAGATTTGATGGACTATGGAATAAGGAGTGGCAAGAGCCTAAGCTTGGGGATTGACCAAGGCACCCCAAGTCGTATTCAAGGATGCCAAAGAGCCTAAGCCTAGGGATGCTCCGGAAGGCATCCCCTCTTTCGTCTTCAATCCATCGGTAAATTTACTTGATGCTATATTTTTATTCACCACATGATATGTGTTTTGCTTGGAGCGTCTTGTATGATGTGAGTATTTGCTTGTTAGTTTGACACAATCATCCTTGCTTCACACATTTTTTGAGAAGGACATGCTGCATCGTGAATTTTTTAGAATGCTCTATGTGCTTCACTTATATCTTTTGAGTTAGGCAATTTTGCTCTATGTGCTTCACTTATATATTTTAGAGCACGGTGGTGTTTGCATTTTATACAAATACTTGAACTCTCGTACCTCACTTATATTATTTTGAGAGTCTCTAAATAGCATTATAATTTTTCTAGGTTGTGAATTTAGTCCTAATGTTATAGGCATCCAAGAGGAATATAATAAAAACTTCCATATTAAGTGCATTGAGTATTTATGAGAAGTTTGATTCCTTGCATAAAGTTTTGATATACAAAGATGGTAATGTTAAGAGTCATGTTAGGAAGTAATTGTGATTTGGTAAAAATACTTGTGTAAAGTTTTGTGATTCCCGTAGCATACACGTATGGTGAACCGTTATGTAAGGAAGTCGGAGCATGACTTGTTTATAGACTGTCGACATTTGTGGGAGGGTCGGGAGCGCGCGATGGTTAACTCCTACCAACCTCTCCCCTAGGAGCATGCGTTTAATACTTTGCTTCAATGACTAATAGACTTTTGCAATAAGTATGTGAATTCTTTATGACTAATGTTGAGTCCATGGATTATACGTACTCTAACCCTTCCACCTTTGCTAGCCTCTCTAGTACCGCGCAAGTTCCGTCGGTACAAAAAACACCTTCCTCAAAACAGGCACCATATACCTTCCTCAAAACAGCCACCATATATATTTTCTCAAAACAGCCATCATATATACTCCCTCAAAACATCCACCATACCTACCTATTATGGCATTTCCATAGTCATTCCGAGATATATTGCCATGCAACTTCCACCGTTTCCTTTTATGACTTGCACCATCACTTCCATATTGCATATAGAGTCATATTTTGTCATAGGTATCGAGTTGTAATTTTCTTTTGAGTTGTAAGTAAATAAAAGTGTGATGATGGAAGCTATGATTCCCTCATAAGTGGGGATGAGATTCCGGACTTTATGAAAAAATAAAAGAGGCCAGCGAAGCCCAAATAAAAAAATATAATAAAAGAGGTCTTATATGCCCACCAATAAAAAAAATGAAAAAACGAGAGAAAATAGAGAAGGGACATTGCTACTATCTTTTTCCACACTTGTGCTTCAAAGTAGCACCATGATCTTCATGATAGAGAGTCTCCTATTTTGTCACTTTCATATAACTAGTGGAATTTTTCTTCATGATGCACGTCCACTTAGTTCCTTTTTGAGCTTTCATACACTTATAGCTCTAGTGCATCCGTTGCATGGCAATCCCTACTCACTCACGTTGATATCTATTAATGGGCATCTCCATAGCCTGTTGATACGCCTAGTTGATGTGAGACTATCTTCTCTCTTTCCTTGACAACCTCCACCATATTCTATTCCACCTATAGTGCTATATTCATGGCTCACGCTCATGTATTGCGTAAGAGTTGAAAAAGTTTGAGAAAATAAAGGTGTGAAAACAATTGCTTGATTTTTCATCGGGGTTGTGTATGATATAAATACTTTGTGTGGGGAAGATGGAGCATAACCAGACCATATGATATTGTAGGGATAACTTTCTTTTGCCATTATATTTTGAAGAGATACAGTTGCTTTGCTACTATGCTTGAAACGTTATTGTTTTTATATCAATATTAAGCTTTTGTTTTGAGTCTTACGGATCTGAATATTCATGCCACAATAAAGAATATTACATGAATAAACATGTTAGGTAGCACTCCACATCAAAAATTCTGTTTTTATCATTTACCTACTCGAGGACGAGCAAGAATTAAGCTTGGGGGTGCTGATACGTCTCCAACGTATCTATAATTTTTTATGATGGCATGCTATTATATTATTTCTTTTGGATGTTTTTTATGCATTAATATGCTATTTTATATTATTTTTGGGACTAACCTATTAATCTAGAGCCTAGTGCCAGTTTCTGTTTTTTTTCCTTGTTTTGAGTTTTGCAGATATGGAATATTAAACGGAGTCCAAACGGAATAAAACCTTTGGAAGGATTTTTTCTCGAAGGAAACAAATCAACCAGGCTTGGAGTGCACGGCAAGAAACCTGCCAGGGAGTCACAAGTCTGCTAGGCGCGCCCCCCCTGGCCACGCCTAGTAGGCTTGCCGTCTCCCAGCAGGGCTCCTAACCCTAATTTGTGGCCTATGAATTCCCAAATATTCCCCCAACCTCAAAACAAGCCACGTAAATACTTTTCCACCACCAGAAACCTCCGTTCCCGAGAGATCCAATCTTGGAGCCTTTTTCGGTAATCTACCGGAGGGGGTTTCGATCACGAAGGGTATCTACATCAACTCCATTGCCCCTCCGATGATGCGTGAGTAGTCCACCACAGACCTATGGGTCCATAGCTAGTAGCTATATGGCTTCTTATCTCTCTTTGATCTTCAATACCATGTTCTTCATGATCTTCATGGGGATCTATCCGATGTAATCCTCTTTTGTGGTGTGTTTGTCAAGATCCGATGAATTGAGAGTTTATGTTCAGATTATCCATGAATCTTATTTGAATCTCCTCTGAATTCTTATATGCATGATTTCATATCATTGCACGTCTCTTCGAGTTATTGGTTTGGTTTGGCCAACTAGATTGGTAATTCTTGTAATGGGAGAAGTGCTTGGTTTTGGGTTCAATCTTGCAGTGTCCTCACCCAGTGACATAGTAGGGGTAGCGAGGCACGTATTGTATTGTTGCCATCAAGGGTAACAAGATGGGGTTTTCATCATATTGCTTGAGTTTATCCCTCTACATCATGTCATCTTTCTTAATGTGTTACTTTGTTCTTCATGAACTTAATACTCCAGATGCAGGCAGGAGTCGGTCGATGTGTGGAGTAATAGTAGTAGATGCAGAATCGTTTCGGTCTACTTGATACAGCCGTGATGCCTATATGCATGATCATTGCCTTGGATAACTACATGATTATTCGCTTTTCTATCAATTGCTTGACAGTAATTTGTTTATCCACCATGATATTTCCTTCAAGAAAGAAGCCTCTAGTGAAACCTATGGCCCCCGGGTCTACTTTCCATAATATACTTTCAGATCTATAAACCAAAAATACCAAAAATACGTTGCTGTAATTTATTGACCTTTTACTTTCCATTCTCGTTTACATCTATCTCTATCGGATCTAATCCTTTCAAATAATCGTGAAGGGATTGACAACCCCTTTATAGTGTTGGGTGCAAGAGTTTGATTGTTTCTGTAGGTGCATCCATTGGTGACTTGCTTGTTCCTCCTACTGGATTGATACCTTGGTTCTCAACAACTGAGGGAAATACTTATCTACTTCGATGCATCACCCTTTCCTCTTTAAGGGAAAACCAACGCAAACTCAAGAGGTAGCAAGGAGCCATAGGGTTGTCTTTAATTATTGTATGACCTGCGTGTCAATCATTAAGCGCTATGTAATGCTTTACTTTATCGCTAAGCGGTAGCAATAGTAGTAGAAGCATGGTGGGCACGACAACCCCGGTGGCGACACAATGATGGAGATCATGGTGTTCTGCCAGTGACGATGGAAATCATGCCGGTGCTTTGGAGATGGAGATCAAAAGCACAAGTTAATGGCCATATCATGTCACTTATGATTTGCATGTGATGGTAATCCTTGTATGCATCATATTTTGCTTAGGATGACGGTAGCATTATAAGGCGATCCCTCACTTAAATTTCAAGATAAAATTATGTTCTCCTGGAGTGTGCACCGTTGTGAAAGTTTGTCATTTCGAGACACCATGTGATGATCGGGTGTGATAGACTCTACGTTCACATACAACGGGTGCAAGACAATGTTGCACGTGCAGAACACTCGGGTTAAACTTGACGAGACTATCATGTATAGACATGGCCTCGGAACACAAGAGACCAAAAGGTCGAACATGAGTCATATAGTAGATATGATCAACATGGAGATGTTCACCATTGACACCACCTCATGTCACATGACGATCGGACTTGGGTTGGTGAATTGGATCATGTAGCACTCGGATGACCGGAGGGATGTCAATTTGAGTGGGAGTTTTTATGTAATATGATTAACTAAACTCCTTATCATGAACATAGTCTAAAGTTGTCTTTGCAAAATTATATTGTAGATCAATAGCTTGCGTTGTAGCTCCCCTGTGTTTTTAATACGTTCCTAGAGAAAATAGAGTTGAAAGATGATGGTAGCAATTATGCGAACTAGGTCCGTAAACTGAGGATTGTCCTCATTGATGCATAGAAGGCTTGTGTCCTTGATGCACCGCTCGGTGCACCACCCCCTCTAGCATCGTCTGTGGATGTTGTGAACATCTGACATGCACACTGTGATGACTACTTGATATTTTAGTGTGTCATGCATTACAGCTTAGAATTTAGGCTCCAAAGACGTTTTGAACATAACGAAACATATGAGATGTTCCAAGAGCTGGAATTGATATTTCAGGCCCGTGCCCGTGTTGAGAGGTATGAGACCTCCAACAAGATTGTTTGCCTACAAGATGAAGGAGAATAGCTCAATCAGTGAGCATGTGCTCAGATTGTCTGGGTTCTACAAATCGCTTGAATCGAGTGGTAGTTGATCTTCCAGATAAGATAGTTATTGATATAGTTATCCAAGTCACTGCCACCAAGCTACTAGAGCTTTGTGATGAACTATAATATGCCAGGGATGGAGTAGATGATCCCTGAGCTCTTCGCGATGTTTGACACCACGAAGGTAGAAATCAAGAAGGAGCATCAAGTGTTGATGGTTAGTAAAACCACTAGTCTCAAGAAGGGCAAGTGAAAGAAGGGAAAACTTCAAGAACGGCAAGCCAGTTGTCGCTCCAGTGAATAAACCCAAGGTTGAACCCAAACCTGAGACTGGGTGCTTCTATTATGAGGAGAACAGTCACTGAAGCGGAAACTGCCCTAGATACTTGGTAGATAAGAAGGCTGGCAACGTCAACAAAAGTATATTTGATATACGTTTTATTCATGTGTACCTTACTAGTACTCCTAGTAGCACCTGGGTATTAGATACCGGTTCAGTTGCTAAATGTTGGTAACTCGAAATAAAAGCTACGGAATAAAAGGATACTAGCTAAGGGCAAGGTGACGATGTGTGTTGGAAGTGTTTCCAAGGTTTATGTGATCACCATCGCACATTCTCTTTACCTTCAGGATTAGTGATGAACCTAAATAAATGTTATTTGGTGTTTGCGTTGAGCATGAACGTGATTAGATCGTGTTTATTTCAATACGGTTATTCATTTAAGTTAGAGAATAATGGTTATTCTGTTTACATGAATAATACCTTCAATGGTCATGCACCCAATGAGAATGGTTTATTGAATCTTGATCGTAGTGATACACATGTTCATAATATTGATGCCAAAAGATGCAAAGTTAATAATGATAGTACCACATACTTGTGGCACTGCCGCTAAATGTCATATTGGTGTAAAGCGCATGAAGAAAACTCCATGTTGATGGATCTTTGGACTCATTCGATTTCTAACTGGTTGATACATGGGGACCATGCGTCATGGGCAAGATGACTAAGACCCCGTTTTCCGGTATGAGGGAGCGGGCAAGTGACTTAGTGGAAATAATACATGTTGATGTATGCGGTCCAACGAGTGCTATAGCGTGCGGTGGATGTCGTTATTTTTTTTACCTTCACTGATAATTTTAGTAGATATGGGTATATTTACTTAATGAAACACAAGTCTGAAACGTTTGAAAAGTTCAAGCGAATTCAGAGTGAAGTTTGAGATCATCGTGCCAAGAACATAAAATGTCTACGATATGACCGTGGAGGTGAATATCCGAGTTACGAGTTTGGTATACAACTTAAGACAATGTGGAAGTTGTTTCACGGCTCACGCAACCTAGAACACCATAGTGTGATGGTGTGTCCGAACGTCGTAGTCGTGCTCTATTGGATAAGGTGCGTACTATGATGTCACTTATCGTTTTGCCACTATCGTTTTGGGGTTATGCTTTAGAGGCAACTACATTCACTTTAAATAGGGCACCATCTAAATCTGTTGAGATGACACCGTATGAATTATGGTTTGGCAGAAACCTAAGCTGCGATTTCTCAGAGTTTGGGAATGCGACGCTTATGTCTGATAAGCTTGAACCCAAAGTGGAAAAGTACATCTTCATAGGATACCCTAAGGAAACAATTGGGTATACCTTCTATCTAAGATCCGAGGGCAAAGTGTTTGTTGCTAAAAACGGGTCCTTTCTCGAGAAAGAGTTTCTCTCGAAAGAATTCGGTTGGAGGAAAGTAGAACTTGATGACGTTGTTGAACCATCACTTCAGTTGGATAGTAGCATGACACAGAAAGATGTTTCTGCGATGCCTACACCAAGTGAAGAGGAAGCAAATGATGATGATCATGAAGCTTCGGATCAAGTTACTACCGAACCTCGTAGGTCGATAAGGGCTCATACCGCCCCTGAGTGGTACATCAATCCTGTCTTGGAGGTCATGTTGTTAGACAACAGTGAACCTACGAGCTATGAAGAAACGATGGTCGGCCCGAATTCCGAAAAATGGCTAGGAGCCATGAAATTCGAGAAAGGATCCATGTATGAAAACCGAGTATGGACTTTGGTAGACTTGCCCATTGAACGACAGGTCATTGAGTACAAATGGACCTTTAGGAATAAGACGGACGTTGATGGTAAATGTCACCACTTATAAAAGCTCGACTTGTCGCAAAGAAGTTTCTGACAAAGTTCAAGGAGTTGACTACGGTGAGACTTTCTCACCCTTAGCGATGCTAAAATCTATTGGAATTATGTTAGCAGTTGCTGCATTTTTCTATTATGAAATCTAACAGATGGATGTCAAAACATCGTTTCCTTAACGGTTCCCTTGAGGAAAGGTTGTATCTGATACAACCAGAAGGTTTTGTCAGTCCTAAGGATGCTAAAAGATATGCAAGCTCCAGCGATCCTTCTATGGGCTGGAGCAAGCATCTCGGAGTTGGAATATATGCTTTGACGAGGTGATCAAAGTTTTTGGGTCTATAAAAAGTTTATGAGAAACTTGTATTTACAAGAAAGTGAGTGGGAGCACTATAGAATTTCTGATGAGTATATGTGGTTGACATATTGTTGATCAGAAATTATGTAGAATTTCTGGAAAGCATAAACGGTTGTTTGAAAAGAGTTTTTCAAAGGAAGACCTGGATAAAGCTACTTAATTGTTGGGCATCGAGATCCATAGAGATAGATCAAGACGCTTGATAAGACTTTCAATAAGTACATACCCTGACAATATTTTGAAAGAGTTCAAAATGGATCGGTGAAATAAGGGGTTCTTGCCTGATTTGTAAGGTGTGAAGTTGAGTAAGTCTCAAAGCATGACCACGACAGAAGAAAGAGAAAGGACGAAGGTCGTCCCCTATGCCTTAGCCATATGCTCTATATAGTATGTCATGCTGTGTGCCGCACCTGTGTGTGCCTTGCCATGAGTCTGTCAAGGGGTACAAGAGTGATCCAGGAGTGGATCGCTGGACAACGGTCAAAATTATCCTTAGTAACTAGAGGACTAAGGAAACATTTCTCGATTATGGAGGTGATAAAGAGTTCGTCGTAAAGGGTTACGTCGATACAAGCTTTAACACCAATCCAGATGATTCTTAGTAGCAATCCAGATACGTATAGTGGAGCAGCCATTTGGAATAGCTCCAAGTAGAGCATGGTAGCAGTATCTATATTATGACATAGAGATTTGCAAAGTACACACGGATCTCAAAGTCACAGACCCGTTGACTAAAACCTCTCTTGCATGCAAAGCATGATCAAACCCCAGAACTCATTGGGTGTGAGATTCATAACAATGTGAGCTAGATTATTGACTCTAGTACAAGTAGGAGACTGCTGGAAATATGCCCTAGAGGTAATAATAAATTAGTTATTATCATATTTCCTTGTTCATGGTAATCATTTATTATTCATGCTAGAATTGTATTGATTGGAAACTTAAATAAATGTGTGGATACATAGACAACACCATGTCCCTAGTATGCCTCTAATAGACTAGCTCGTTGATCAAAGATGGTCAAGGTTTCCTAGCCATGGGCATGAGATGTCATTTGATAACGGGATCACATCATTAGGAGAATGATGTGATGGACAAGACCCAAACTATAAACATAGCATATGATCGTGCCAGTTTATTGCTATAGTTTTCTGCATGTCAAGTATCTGTTCCTATGACCATGAGATCGTGCAACTCACTGACACCGGACGAGTACCTTGTGTGTATCAAACGTCGCAACATAACTGGGTGACAATAAAGGTGCTCTACAGGTATCTCCGAGGGTGTCTGTTGGGTTGGCATGGATCAACACTGGGATTTGTTACTCTGTGTGACAGAGAGGTATCTCAGGGCCAACTCGGTAATACAACATCATAACAAGCCTTGCAAGCAAAGTGACTAAAGAGTTATCCACATGATCTTGTATTACAGAATGAGTAAAGAGACTTGCCGATAACGAGATTGAACTAGGTATGGAGATACCGACTATCGAATCTTAGGCAAGTAACATACCGATAAACAAAGGGAACAACGTACGGGATTAACTGAATCCTTGACACAGAGGTTCAACCGATAAAGATCTTCGTAGAATATGTAGGAACCAATATGGACATCCATATCCCGCTATTGGTTATTGATCGTAGAGGTGTCTCGGTCATGTCTGCATAGTTCTTGAACCCGCAGGGTCTACACACTTAACGTTTGATGACCATATAAGTACAATTGAGTTATTATCTTGGTGACCGAAAGTTGTTCGGAGTTCCGGATGAGATCCCGGATATGACGAGGAGTTTCGGAATTCACCAGAAGAGGTTTCAGGTGTTACCCGAAACGTTCAGGGTACAAGAACACTTTATTTGGGCCAAGGGGTAAAGCTCGTGAGGCTATAGGAAGGTGCAAAAAGAGTTTTGCAGAGGCCAGGGGCCAGACGCCAAGAACCCTGGCTTGGTCCTCGTCTGGTCCTGGAGTCCGAGGAGGACTCTTGCCTTGCGGGCCAAACCGACTTTGAGGAGGCTCTTTCTCCAAGTTTCAACCACATGGCTCAATATATAAATAGAGGGGCAGGGCTAGCACCCGGAACACATCAAGAATTCCCAAGCCATGCGCCCGCAACCCCGTCCCCTCTAGTTTATCCTCCATCATAGTTTTCATTGTGCTTGGCGAAGCCCTGCGGAGATTGTTCTTCACCACCACCGTCACCACGTCGTCGTGTTGCCGGAACTCATCTACTACTTCACCATCGCTCGCTAGATCGAGGAGGGTGAAGACGTCATCAAGATGTACGTGTGTTAAACGCGGAGGTGCCGTCCGTTCGGCGCTAGATCGTGATTGGATTGCGGGACGGCTTGCGATTTGGATCGCGAAGACGTTCGACTACATCAACTGCGTTTCTCAATGCTTCCGCTTAGCGATCTACAAGGGTATGTGGATCCGATCTCTCCTCTCGTAGATGCTCATCTCCTAGATTGATCTTGGTGAAGCGTAGGATTTTTTTTTGTTTCCCATGCAACGTTCCCCAAGAACATCGTATGCCACCGCGGTGAGTATACTTACACAATGCCAAGAGAGATTAAGAGGAAGGTAAAGCATCGTACAAGTCTAGACCATCTTTTTGGGCCTTTAGACTACCCACTGTGGGGAGTAACTTATACTAGTAACATGCATATGTTACTTGTCTATGTTACCACCTCTATAGTGGGAAGTAATACACATGTGATGTCATGCAACACTTTATTTATTAAGTTGTAGACTCATCTTGTCTTGATATGTGTGATGTTACTCATAGTGTGAGTAACTAGCTATGCTGCTCAATTTGTCTCTCTCCTCATTAATTAGCTGCCACATCATCTTTTTTTGCTTAGGTGCCATCTATCTTACTTTCTATGCTACTCCCACTAAGGGTACTCTTAGGGCATGGCCAACGGTATGATTCAAAGGTGTTGCTCCACTGCCAACTAGGCTCGGATGCCACCGTGGAGCAAATGTGGTAGCTCTGCAGCGTGTCAGAGTGGCCCGCAAAAGAGGTCACTGCTCCATGAGAGAGAGTAAAAAAAGAGAGGAAAGAGAGGAGAAAAAGGGGTGAGAGATGGCGCTGGATGCATTGTTAGGGTCCCATACTGCTGATTGCTTTAGCTACACGCGTTGGGTGAAACTATACTAAACGAGTCCCTCATTTCTTTCCGTCTAGCTGGATGGGCTAGAGCACCACCAAGGTGCTGCTACCATGGTACATGCCCTTATACAACTTCATGGTTAGCCGACCAAATTAAGGAGAGAAGCCCCAAGTCGCTTTGCGAAATAGCAGCCGGTGTGCCGAGTGGGCATCGCGGTTGACGAGCTGAAAAATGACCAGACACAATTTGTGTGGCCGGATATGTAGATCTAGAGCATGCAGTGATGCAATCGACGATTGGGAATGTTGATCCGTTGTGGAGGCTCCTAGCTAGTTGCGGCCAGATGCGAGTTGTGTGGACGGATATGTAGATCTGAAGCGTCCACTAATGCAATTGACAGTTGATAATATTGAATCGTTGTGGAGGCTCCTAACTAAGTGTGTTATGCTATTTCTAAATAGGACGTTCTACACGTCCGTCAGCTGATCTTTTCTGAAAGATTGGTTGGCTCGCGGGCCATTAGGTCTGGCATACTGAAGCCCTTCAACCTTGCAACATAGGTCTTGTTGCAGAAATTTTCTACAACGGATGTGTTGTTGCCGAAATTTTCTCAACTCAAGTTTTGTTGTAGATATATTTTACAACTAATGTTTTGTTGCATTTTTTCTTTTTCACCTTTTTATAACATAGTTGATGTTATAAGAGAATTTTTCTATAACATTGGTGAAAGTTGGAAAACAATCATCGTGAGGCGGGACACGTGTTGTGCGAGCACGGCGGCGGATGGGAGCCAGAAAATCAACCGGCTATGGGGAATCATTTTTGTTTTAAATAGGAACCTGATAAGTGACACAGTTATGACGCGAAGCAATTCCGTCCTGACATTTTCTTATGACAACTTTAGTTATTCGAGAATGGCAACTTACATGTCGACTCTTTTTTCTTTAGTTTTTAGGATGGTAATTCTAGTTGTAAAATCGTCATGACGGTGTTATTTCATACAACGCGTGTGACATTTATCGGTTTAAATATAATATAAGGTTAAAAAGTGCGATTTGGGCCACTCAAGAAAGGAAAATACAGCTGCAGCCGATGAGGCTTCACTGACAGTGGGCCACGGGCGCGTCTCCTTCCTTCTCCCCAAGCCCCGGACGCCAACAGACACGACCATCGCAGTGCTCTGTTCCCCCAAATCCGAATCACACAACACAATCCGTACATGTAGATCCCTTGTTCTTGTCAATCCGTCCACCTGCGTTCCTCTTCCTATCCCGCGCGTGCTCTGGCGAATCTGTAGCCCCTATCTCGGCGGACGGCGGAAATGGCGAACCCCCTAGCCGGGCTGCAGGACCACCTCAAGCACGCGCGCGACTACGCGCTCGAGGGCCTCTACGACACCTCCATCATCTTCTTCGACGGCGCCATCGCGCAGATCAACAAGTTAGCCTCCTAGCCCCCCCCCCCCCCCCCCCCTCCCTCCCTGGATTCGCTGGCGGTTCGGGGTCTACGGACCATGTGATCCAGTTAGATGTGTAATTCGCGACGTCGTGCCCGTCAGGATCTGTGCATTCGACCTCACGGCCTCGGATTTTTCCCGCGAGGAGCCGTTTGGTTGTTCCGCTGTAGTGGGTTCTAGTCATTTCGCTCTGTGCGAGAAGCCTTGCGGTTGGTATGTTGTTAGCCTATCGTTCTTTAGGGTGGAGAAAACCATCGTCTATTCTCACTGATCTGCCGTCATAAAGCGTCGCAGTAACTCATGTTCATGATTAGGGTGCTTCAGCATATCAGGCGATGCATGTAAGGCTGCTTGTAGTGGGGAGTATTACAGATGATATACTAACTACGTTGGCATGCATAATACTTGCTATGATACTTCCAGTACGGGAGGTCTAAAGTCTGCCTGGATTTGAAGTCATGATGCACCTTGGTTATTGTAGAAGTGATACTGAGCTTTGTACGGTCGCACAAAGTGAACGTCAATGCTCTTGAAACTTTCGAATTAGTAGCGTGTGTTTTCACTAGAACATTGCATTCACGCCAGAACCAGCCGATGGCGGATCTGCTTTGAGTCTCATTGTGTGACCGTGCCAAAGAAAAAGAGGCCCATGTTCTTGTTGATGTGTTAATCAATTACAGATTTGAAGGTAAAATGTTCGATGTGATGAATATTGTTGATATTTAAAACTTAGATAATGCATTTCCCTGTTGCTTAGTTATCTTTAGTACTCAGGAGTAAAAGCTTAACAGATGTATTTTACTTGTTGTCCTCCATGTTGTGATGGTTGATCATGGATATTTATGCAGGCAAAAGCTTAACAGATGTATTTTACTTGTTGTCCTCCATGTTGTGATGGTTGATCATGGATATTTATGCAGGCATTTAGCTAATCTAGATGACACCTTCATGCGCACAAAATGGATGAACTGTAAGAAAGCTATAAGTGAGGAGGTAGAGATTGTGAGGCAGCTCGATGCCCAATTGAAGTCGTTTAAAGAAGCCCCTGGGACAATGCGGTCCTCGTCGCCTCCTATTCGCTCTAATAATAAATCATTTATGTTCCAACCATTGGACGAGTATCCAACATCATCGCCAACAACCTTTGACGATCCTGATGTGTGGGCACCTCCAAGAGATACAAGTACACCAAGCCGAAGGTCAGCAAGAGGCCAATCTAGTGCAAGAAAATCCTCCCAAGATGGAGCTTGGGCACGGGGTCCATCAAAGACTGGAACACCTAGCCGTGGTGCAAAACCCAGCGGAAGTAAAGCAAGCTCTGCGGTAAGATCATCAACTGCTTCAAGCACTGGCGGGAGGAAAGGAAAATCAAGTTCAAGCAAGGCTGATTCAGCGGTAACTTCTCTCAAGCAAATATTCGTTACACTCTAAAATGTTTATTTGAGTAAATATATTTTGTTGATGTTGTTAGTTACCTCTGTCTGTACCCATGAATGAGAAGAAAAAAAGTATGTTCAACATATGTTTTGAGTATTAGACTTTTAGTGCTTCCTTTTTCTGTTGGCAATGTTTGCCTACCTATCTGCCTAGCACCAAAAAAAGGAGAAAAGAGAGCTTTACGATATCATCTAGGATCCATACTTCTTATATATTAGCTTTTGTATGTGTATGGTGTCAAAATGTGGCTACATCTATTATTTCTAACATACCTCCTTGGTGTATGCAAAGTGGAGTTAACAATTTTCTGCAAGATACTACCGAAGTCAATCACATATGTCGACTTGGGTTCTCCATCTGTTCCTAAAATCATTTAGTTTGTCATACTGAGAAACATACCTTTTTATAGTTGTTGAAGACTCATTTTGTAACTCTACTGAAGGAATACTCTATCATCATCTATTTCTAGCTCCTCGTTGTGCATATTCCATAGGTGCATAGTATGATGGTGCACACAACAAGAATGATGTTGAAATCACCAAAGCATCTCAAAAACAATCATATACTGAAATAGGAGGGCATCTATTTTTACCTTCTAAATTAGGGAACTGGAATCCACATATATACATGTAAAATATTTCTCCTGCTTCTTGTTGGGTTGAGCTTTTTGATCAACTTAATGATATGCAAATACAGAGTACTGCTATATGCGTTTCTAAAATTTTCTATTTTTTCCGATCCTTTCCTTTCAGAGCAGCGACGCTGAAGAAGGTAAGTCCAAGAAAGCACAGTATGAAGGACCAGATGGGGACTTAGCTGCCATGCTTGAAAGAGATGTTCTAGACTCTACCCCAGGAGTGAGATGGGATGATGTTGCAGGGCTTAGTGAGGCCAAAAGACTCCTTGAGGAAGCAGTTGTGCTTCCTCTCTGGATGCCTGAATATTTTCAGGTAATGATTTGGAATTTCTAACTATGCTATTCAATGAAGTGTGTTATTTTATCCATTCATTCATTCTTGTTGCTATCATACATCATGACCATGGACAAAGTTGCTGCCTTTATTTTGTAGCATGGTGCACAGGAGTCACCTGGACATTCACACTTGTAATTTTTCTTTAATATGGCCAGTTTATATCGTGTCATTGGAAATTATGTACACCCAATCATGTTAACTGCAATTTGATTTCTAACATTAGTAACTCGTGATATTAATGCAGTATATTTTCTCTTTCTCTTTTGTGACCTGTTCCATTCAGTCTAAAGTGACACGTACCCTCATCATGCTCCTTTGGGTTCTATTTCTGTTCAGGGTATTCGTCGACCTTGGAAAGGGGTTCTTATGTTTGGTCCACCAGGTACCGGGAAGACCCTTTTAGCTAAGGCAGTAGCTACAGAATGTGGAACAACATTCTTTAATGTTTCTTCGGCGACATTGGCTTCGAAATGGCGGGGGGAGAGTGAGCGGATGGTCCGTTGTTTATTTGAACTTGCAAGGGCCTATGCTCCAAGTACAATCTTCATTGATGAAATTGACTCCCTATGCACATCTCGTGGGTATGTGACCATACATTTTGCTGTTCGCCATGCAAGTTTTAAGTTCTATTAGTGATACCCAAGATAATGACAATTTTCCCAACAGCTTTGTACCTTAAACATGAAGACATTCGTTATTGTTTTGCCTGGTAAATAAGTTACATGTCGAAGAGAACATTCTTATGTTTTTATATCTCTTTCTTTAATTAAGCTTGACAGGAAAATTGAATGAAAATATGAAACTGCCAGTTATTTTATTTTATATATCTTCACTTAGTAAACACCGTGCCCAGATTCATCAATTTATATATTTATACAGAGCTTCTGGTGAGCATGAATCGTCGAGGAGGGTAAAGTCTGAACTTCTAGTGCAAATAGATGGTGTTAACAATAGCTCTACTAATGAAGATGGTCAGCCGAAAATTGTTATGGTTCTGGCAGCTACCAACTTTCCATGGGATATTGATGAAGCACTCAGGTTGGCAAACTCTTTTCACTCATATTTGCATTTATTAATTTGGAGGTGCTACTGGTAGTATCAAAACTCTTGGCATAATATCTGGATTTGTACAAGATGATTGATTTCTTGAGTTATGTTACTATTGGAGTTAGAGACTGGATTGATTTCTAGAGTTGTGTTGCTATTGGAATTAGAGACCAGATTGATTTTTAGAGTTTTGTTTGCTGTTGGAGTTAGAGACTGGATTGATTTCTTGAGTTGTGTTGCTGTTGGAGTTAGGGACCGGATTGATTTCTTGACTTGTGTTACTATTGTACTTAGAGATCACCAGAGGTGAAGCATGTTACATATGTTATCTTCAAATAAGGCAAATGATTCTTTTGTTTGGTTCATGCTACATTTGTCATGTCGCGGTTTTATGGGGCAAGATCAGAGCCTTGAGCATCTGTAACTCGAGTTGTGTTCCAGTTCGCTACCTTTGCAGGCCAGAGTGGTATCCGGGTGTTCTGAAATTTAACTGCTCTTACTCCTCTACCTTTATTAGTCTGCCTTTATTCCTATTTGTATTGTCTACCGCAATAAACAGTTTCTTTTCTGCTGTGAAACTTCAGCTTCTTTTTTCCTGTCTATTTGTTTGTCAGTCAGTGTGCTAGCTACATGCTTATTTTACTACTCGTCTGGCACATATGGTTTTTTAACTCTGAATCTTGATTGGCTCAGGCGGAGGCTGGAAAAGCGTATCTATATTCCACTTCCAAGTTTTGAAAGTAGAAAGTCACTCATCAGCATAAATCTTAGGACGGTTGAGGTATGATGTACTAAAGCATTTCTTGCCCATCATTTCTTGTGTCATCATTTGATTGTTGTGGTTTATTTCATTCATGGGTACTGTTCACTAATCATACTGCGTCATCTACTTTGATGATAAGTCACTGTTTCATATCTCATGTTACTTACCAACGTCCTGTTTTTGCACCAACAGGTAGCTACTGATGTTAACATCGACGAAGTTGCACGAAGGACAGAAGGGTATAGTGGGGATGACCTGACAAATGTTTGCCGTGATGCTTCGATGAATGGTATGAGGCGAAAGATCGCAGGCAAGACCCGTGACGAGATCAAGAACATGTCAAAGGATGACATCTCAAAGGACCCGGTGGCCATGTGTGACTTTGAAGAAGCTTTGGTCAAGGTCCAAAAGAGTGTGTCGCCCTCCGATATCGAACGTCACGAGAAGTGGATGGCCGAATTCGGATCTGCTTGAAACCTTGGTTCCCGTTCAAAGCTTGCTGGATTTTGTCCACACTTGTTTGTTTGTGTTTTATTCCTGGCATTTGCCTTAGTTCCACTTGCTGTGTGTTGTTTCAACGGCGGCCGTATGTATGTATGTTCAACTAGGTTTGCTGAGCCGGTAGTTTATTACAAGAGGCAGACGGTAAACTCGTAAGCGTTTTTCTCTCTTTCTTTTAAAGAACAGAAGCGAATTATTACGCGTTGAGTGTTTGTGTTTCAGTGGTACTGGAGCTGTGGAATTGAAATTCTTTTGTGTTAATTCTCGAAATGCCATGTCTGGCCATGACCATCACTGGAGTTCCATCTCCACAACCATTACTAGATGACGCACGTAACAGTTTTGAAGTTTTGATATCCACCTTTTACAGTGTAAAATGTTTTATGTACGGCGCTTTGTGTTGAAGAAGCTGCGTCTCTCGTGCTTACGCTTCTGCATCCCTGAAGGCGCCGTGGAGCTCTTACCGAGAGAAGAGATACGATCGTGTGAAGCGGTTGCTGCCGGTCTCAGATACTTACGCAGGGACGGCCCGGCACCGAGACCTGGAAGATCCATATGCTGTTGGCATTTTTTGCTTTCTGATCATAACCTACTTCTCCTACACACAAAAAAACGGACCTACTTGTACTACACGTGATCTAGTTGAAAGCATGGAAATCGTATCCTTGACTTGCTTTCATGTGACCGCTCATGGTACATACTTCCTTGACTTGCTTTCATGTGGCCGCTCATGGTACAGTATGCATCAGTACCTGCCCCAGCCATCAAACTCTTCGTGGCGAAAAAAAGACGCCGTTGCCGGGGATCGAACCCGGGTCACCCGCGTGACAGGCGGGAATACTTACCACTATACTACAACGACTTTCGTGGTAGTTAGAAGAGTCTGTTCTTCCTAATCGTGAGCAAAGATCATCTCATGCTCTAACATGTCTTGCAAGATAGATCAACTGTGAATGCTTGGCTTTGTACTGCACACGCACGACTGTATGAATTCGTCGCAACCCGTTGTACCAGCCCCAGAAGTAGCCAACAAGTAACACCACCACCATGCCGAGCGCGCGTAGCCTATTCGTCTTTTCAGAAAGGCGCAGGCACGGCATTTACCCCTCTCTTACCGATGAGGAGTGACAACACGTACACACACAGCGACCGGTATAGTAGTAGGAGGAGCCGAGGAGGAGTATCAGAAAGCCGCTAGGTCGCCAGGAGTGCGAGAACAAAAGGAACGAGCGCGAGCGCGCACAGTGCGCGGACTGCGCCCGGAACGTGGCCGCGCCACTGTGCGCCGAGCTGGAACGGAACAGTAACGGACTGGCGGGGGAGCAACTGGGTAAACCCACAACAGGAAAGCAAGCGGTAGCCACTGCTGCCGCCTGTGCACACGGCGATGGCGGGGTGGGCTTGCGGATGCGGTAAAGTAAAACAAACACCTACGCCCGGCACTTTGGACGCAGCATGCAGCAGCGGCCGCTCACACGCTGCACAGCACGACACGCTCGAGCTCGATGGCTCGACGCCGACCCGTCCATGCCAACGTACGCGCAGTGCCATAGCGCACCGGGGCACGCGTACGTGCGTCGCCGATGCCGTTGGGGAAACCGAGCCTGCCGTCTGGCGCGGCGCGGCATCGGCGGTACTGGCCTGGCCATAAATAAAAGCGCTAGCTGTGTGTGCATGCGCGCAGCGCAGCGGCCGGCATCTCGCGATCTCTCTTGTCTTGTCCGTCCTGCCGCTGCCGCCTGCCGCCTGCCGGCCGCGCGGGCGTCGGGCAGGCCTCGATCCTTGTTGCCACCAGCTAATTCAGCTAGCTCGCGGCGGGGCAGCCGGCCGGCCCCGGCTGCCAGCAGTACCCCTCCTTTCCCTTTATTCCTCTGGGCTGCGCAGGCGTGCGCCGGTACAGCGTCGCCGGCACGGCTTGTCAAGGCCGGATGGCCGGGTCTATGCATGCGTCCATGGCGCAGCGCGGGGCCGCTTTGTGCGTGGCCAACGTGGTGCCACTAGCGTCCGTTAACACTCCACAGAGGGGAATCAAAGCTGGCTAGTGACAGTGTATATCAGACGACAACCGTTTCTGCTCCGGTGCTCTCCTAAAGTGAACGTTCAGCGCGAGAAACGCAAGGGCGGTCCAGATGCGTCGATCGCCGTTTGTAACCAGGGGCACGATGATCATTTCAGGTGGACGTAGAGCGCGTATAGACCAGACGTAGAGCCCTGTACAAGCCCGTGCCGGCCCATGTACTATTATACGTCTGGCGTGTACGTGTATTATATGGTGGCATTTGCGTTTCTTCGCGGTCGTGCGCGTGCACGTGTGCGTGGATAACTTCCAAAGAAAGGCCGACGATATAAGAGGAGCGGAACCGGAACCGGCCGCATCGCCCACCCATTTCCCTCAAATCCGAATCCATCCAAATCGCCTCTGCCTCCCTCCTCTCTCCTCTGCCTTATCGTCTCCCTCACCGGCCACCCGACCTGCTCGCTCACCACCATCGCCTTCCTCTCTTGTCATGCTTGCTTCTGGCTCCGATGGAGCAAGGCCGTGGCAAAGCCGCCGTCGCGGAGGGAGATGTGAAAAAGACGGGCATGGAGACCGCGGTAGATGACGTGCAGGCCTGCGTCGGCGTTGCGGGTGCGGGAGGTGCTGCATCCCCACGAGCTGGATCTCCGGTCGTTGCGACGGCGGATCTGGAGGAGAAGAAGGTGGCCGTGCCGGACTTCGCCGTGCCAGAGCTAGGCGTGACGGCGTCGAGCTGCGCGTCTCATGGACCTGCGGAGGCCGGCGGCAAGCACGTGGACCTTGCAGGTAATCCTCTCCAGTAGTCCCTTCGTTGCTAGTTACTCCTGTTAAGCAGTAGATGTAGGTGTTAGTGTTATTTTTTGTTGATAGTTGCTGCATCCCCTTTTGATAATTAGGTTTTTTTTGATATTGGATTGATTTATCAGTGCTCAATTGTAAATCTTGGATAGATTCTGTGACTGAATCATCCAGTAGATGTAGTAGTTAGGTTTTTTTAGTTAGATGTTTAGTTAGGTTTTTTGTATTGGATTCACTTATAGCCATTGATAAATAGATTATGTGATTGAATCGTCTAGTAGATGTAGTAGATAGGGTTTTTTAATTAGATGTTTAGTTAGTTTTTTTATTGGATTCATTTATAGCCAGTGATATATATATACATTCTGTGATTGAATCATCCACTAGATGTAGTAGTTAGGATTTTTTAATTAGATGTTTAGTTACGTTTTTTTGTACTAGATTCATTTATAGCTAGTGATATATACATTATGTGATTGAATCATCCAGTACATGTAGTAGTTAGTATTTTTAATTAGATGTTTAGTTAGGTTTTTTTTTTGTAGGATTCATTTATAGCCAGTGACACATGTAATTAAATGTTGTGATTGGATGATACAGTAGAAGTACGAGTTAATTTTTTTTAGTTAGATGTATTAGTTAGGGTTATTTGTACTGGATTAGTTCATATCCAATGATATATGTAACTAAACTTTGTGATTCAACAATCCAGTGGATGTAGGAGTTAGTGTTTTTTAATTAGATGTTGGAGTTAGGGTATTTTAATTAGATGTAGGAGTTAGGGTTCATCATTTCACTCATTGTGACCTATCAGTGCTCATTCACAACTGGTCATACCATACTGCATTTGTAATTCAATGATCCAATGGATGTAAGAGTACGTGTTATTTAATTAGATGTTGGAGTTAAGGTATTTTAATTAGATGTAGGAGTTAGGGTTCACTATTTCACTCATTATGATCTATCAGTGCTCATTCAAAACTGAGACTAAGAAAAAAATGGCTATAAGGGATATTTCAAGAACAAGAAGTATGAGTATGTTGACATAATTTCAGTAGTAGTCATATGAGTTGCAAAAACATTAACATGTTCTTGTACAAAAATTTGTAAACCATGAAGTAAATATTCCAAGGCAGGATTATTAAAAAACAAATTTAATTTGTAACACGTCAGGAAATTGTGCAAAATGTGTTGTTAATCATATGTATTCGGCTTGAGTGGTAATATTTGAGTCCTGGCACCACCACTGCGAGCGAGCCCACCACTACTAGTACCGAGCGACCTGGTCAGTTTGACTCTGTTTCGGGCGTCACTGCAGTTTCCTCCGCCTCCTCTGCCTCTCCCACTGAAACCACCAGATCCAGTAGATAGCGATGTCCACCAGGGAGGAACAGATAGCGACGCTGGAGGGCGGCGACAAGGAGAAGTTGGGGCGGCTCAGGGAGATTGATTTCTGGTTCCCACGCAAGGAGCAGCTCAACGACACCGTGTTAGTGGTCAAGGATAAGTTGCGCGATGACGAACTGTTGCGCTGCTTCCCTGTCTCCCAGCCGCAGCCGGCCATGGGGGTGATTCTCTGGGCGATGATGGAGGCCGAGTCCCCGGATTCGGTGAAGAGGAACAAGTGGAAGCTCTTCAAGTCGATGCGATATCGGGTGGATCTGCTCATAGAGGTGCCGCCGCCGGTGGCGGAAGTGCCAATTGGTCTCCCAACCCAGGGCATCGGTCAGGAATAAGAAATCGAAGGCGCCGGTCTCCTCCCTCCCAAGGCGCCGGCCAGGAAGAAGAAATCGAAGGCGCCGGTCTCCTCCCTCCCAAGGAGGTCCCCGCGTTTCACAAGGCATTCCCCACGGCTGCTGGCCCTCTCCAGCCAGCAGTAGGATTATCTCCGGCTGGCTCCGTCGTCTATGGTAAATTCTCAAATCATAACAAATACTTGAATGACACTACTCTGTTTATTGTGCATGCATGTGTGTAGGTGTGTCATTGCAGCTACATTGCTTTGCTTAGATGCTATGCAAGTAGCATTGAACAAAATTCAGTTAACTATGTTAACTGTTAAAAATTAAGTGAATTAGAAGCATGGAACAAAATTGAGTTATCTATGTTTCTACAACTTGATTGATGTCAATTGAGTTATCTATGTTTCTACTAATTTTTGATTGAAGGTGAGATTGGATAAGTCTATACTGATATCAGAGGCACTTTACACAGCATGCACCAAGTGTATATCAGGATGATTATGTTGAATTTAGGGGAATTGAAATCCGTATTCATCATGTAGTTGTCGCATAAAAAGTGGTATATAGTAATCAAAATTGTTTGCCATTGTATCTTGCAGATAAAGGAGCCAGAAAAAAACTGCTGCTGCAGGATGTGGATTGGTTCTTCTTTCCTTGCTCCATGGTCCTGACTTCCTCTATGTATCTAGCAGCATCGTTAGACTTTGCTTTTGCTAGCTGTAGCTGGCTTGCTTGTGGTAGCAGTTGGTTTGCTACTTATCTGACCTTCTGAAAGTTGATGCTGATGGTAGTAGTACATGCTAGGTCTTAGCTGTCAATTTGGTGCTTGTAGTTTCATAGACCCTCTGGTTTCTAGTAATGAAAATCGGGAGGGCATAAAAGCCCCTCTTTAGCTAAAAAAGAGAAGTAGATACTCAGGAGTGATCATTTGACGTACGCAGGTGTTCTACTCTTCTTCTTGCCCTATAATTCTGCACATGATAGCACACAAGTTAACTTAATGAATGGTAAGGTTACAAAAAATAGACAATGCATATAAACACTTACTTTTATTAAGTTTACATTTCTTGCTGCGTTTAGTGTGTCCTAGCAATTTGCAAGCCCCGCACCGGATTTGTATCTCATCGTAAGAAAGTGGTCTACCATTTTTCGACACCGGGTGCTTCTCATCTAACTTTGTTGCACCTTTGCTTGATACTTTCATAGGATCTTTAACTGCAATCACGTTGCCTTCACCATCCTCTAAATATTCAATTGCACACTTACTGAGATCAGACGTTTTGTTACTCAAATTTTTTGTACAAGATCATACTCATTGCTCTTAGCTATGACGACCTTCAAACTATCATGTAACTGATCCCACAGAGCTGGGTGTTTGCATGCTGCATGCATAGCTTCTGACGCTAACACACTGACCTGGCTATATTTCATTCTTTCCTCTACCCCAGTCCAACCAAATCCCAACAAATCGCTTGTGCGCCTCGCGGGTAGTCCAACCTTGCTTGTTTAGTGAACCGAACAAGAACTAAACAATTTGATATCTCAGATATATTCATGTACTTAAGTACATGGAATATGTGCTTGCAAGGTAGACCCTTGCGAATCATTCTTCTATAGCTGCACCTTATAGTTTCTGTGGACTTTACTGGTGTATACTCCACCAAAAAATGGCTCTGCCGGTTATTCTTCCAACACACGATGAACTTTTGTGATTCGTCTTCAACCATTCGTTCTACAATCTCCATGCTGCCAACCTTTATAAGATCATCTTGCAACATATAGAAGTTTGCTAGAGTGAAGACGTGAGAAACAACTACCTCAAGTTCCCTGGAGCTAGTAACTGGCACCGGTTCAGTCTGTGATGTCGTGCAGTCATCTCGTGCCTCGTTCTCACGGATACGTACAATTGCGTTCTCATAGTGCAAAATCGTATCCACCAGGGTCATTTCACCGTCTAGGTGGAGGTGAAGGCATGAGTTCAAACTTTCACTCCTCCGGTTGCTTTTTATGCCAAGCCAAAACCCGTCTGTCAGATAAGCTGTGGCCCATAGTCTCCGTTTCTTATACATCCTTCTCAACCAAGTTACTGTTTTTTCTGACTGCCATCTTTTCGCAAACACGTGCCATCTCTCCTCAAACGTGGCCGTGGACGTGGTGTAGTACAAAAGAGTTCGGAACTGGTTCAAGGACTGAGGTGAATCTTCATATTATTTTTTTCTATATGCCACGTACATATACGATGCCACATATCTGTCAAGACTTCGCGAATTGCCCTGATCATCGCAGCATCAGCGTCCGTGATTACACTCTTCGGCAGCTTCTGACACATGGACCTCAAAAATGTTTGCAGCAGCCAGACATATGTCTCTTCGGTCTCGTCTGAAACTATGGCACAAGCAAAAACAGTAGTCTTCCGGTGATTGTTAAGACCAACAAAAGGTATGAATGGCATACCATAGCGATTCATCTTGTACGTGCTGTCAAATACAACCACGTCGTCGAAGTCCTCGTAGTCCTGACGAGACTGGGAGTCACACCAGAACATTCTATTCATATGTCCTTCTTTATCTAGCACGTACTCGAAAAAGAAGCAAGGATCCCTCTCTTTCCTATTGGCCATAATGCCTATGGCTGTGGCAGCATCTCGTTTTGAAAGCAGCTTCCTCTTCTTCCTGGACAAGGGTTGTATATATCACGCCTCGTAAAACCAACACCGCCGTATCATGCATGTTTACTGATGAAGGAATCCATAATAGTGTGAATTCTTATCCCTGCGACACCCATGAACATTATCTCAAACTTCTGGTACTCTTTGATTTTTTCTATGGGACCAAAGAAAAGGTACTTCGTCTCGTCTTGCTAACATATGGCTATGCTTGTCCTCGAAACTTCCAACATACCAAAGCCCACGCTTTTCGTCAAGCTTCACGGTCAGCTGTGCTTTGCAGTTGCAGTGTGACTCGGGTCTGAGCCTACGGCTGCGTCCTTCCTCGGTTAGCAATCTGCTGTCACGTTTCTCTTCTCTGGAACAAACATACCGCCGCAAACGCATATGATGTGACTCTGTTTTGCTATACCTAACCTTATCTTTTTTAATGCTGAAACCATTATCTTTAGCATATTTGTTGTAGTAGACGAACACAGCTTCTACGGACACAAAAGTCATTTCTCTTATCTTCATGAACATACCCCTCTGATCATCTGCATGCGTACTATCTTGGACATTCTTTTCCCCTCATCTTCTGTCACCTGAACAATCAAAATATAGCCATGATTTTTTTACATGGTTTAACATTACTTCCATACAACATTGAGCTCATACATACCTCACTCATGTTGACCGACGACTGCGACTCTGCAGAATCAGGTGCATCTACTGATTCGTCTTCAAGGTATGTCTCCGCGTCGAATTCACCATAATAGTCGTACGCGTTATGAGATCCTGAAATTAGCTGAAATAATGAACAGAAATACATAATTAATTATCATATAGTATTTCACAAACTATTCGATTTGCATGCCCCAACAAAAAATTCCACTCCCCCACCTGACTAATGTAATCTTCATTCGAGACCTCGGAGTTGTTTTCCTCAATATCATCATCCACGTCAATCTATAAATTTCCAATACAGAAATATATTGTTGTTGGATGCCACAAAAAACATTTTACAACAGGATAATGCCACTCACATTAGCATCTTCCCCTACGTTCCCATTCTCTGCCCAATCTCCACGATCTGAATTTTCATCATCTGACCAATCATGTATCCAGTCTTTCAGCAGTTCTCCAAACTCCATATCTACCATGATATCAGTTAACTCATTGTTCGTCATTTTTCCTATAACAAATAATAAGTATCATCATAAGGTACGTGAACCCTAGTTAGGAAGATGCACACGCCACCCGTCCTGATCACTTTGGATCTATCTAGGTGGGTCGTAACTCAAACATATGCATCTATGGGATCGCGAGAAGGAGCAGGAGCACTACCGAAAGCAAATAAGTGATAGCCTGTGCCGCCGTATACCTAGGTTGGCAGCCGCAGCAAATAACGATAGCCGTCGTGCACACAACAGACGTTAACCCTAGACAGAAGGAACCCACTTGAGCCGGCGTGATCACTTTGTAAGACGGGGAGCAGCTCTACAGGAACAAGATTCGCAATCACGTGCGCCTCCCGGTAGCTAGGTTACCCGCTAGCACGAAAACGACGGCAGATCGTCCCATGTTGCCGCCGCGAGCGAGAGAAATGTGTGTGTGAGGTGGGGAGGGGGGGGGGATCGCGAGCGAGATGTGGTACCTGGAAACGCTGGAGGTTGACGACGGTGTCGCGCGCTGTCTGCCGAGAACGCTGTCGACGAGATCGTCGCCGCCGATTTTCAAAGCTCCCTCAACTAGGGTAACGCATGAATGATGAAGTTGCGTGATTGAGAGGGCTCAGTTAATGATGAGTGTCAGTTTGTATGTGGTCGTGGGGTCGTTTTTTTTAAAATGATATTGTATCTATACGGTATGAATTTTATAAGTTATACAGAGTTTGGATTTGGGTTCTAAGGGTAAAAGTAACGGGAGCAAAAATACCCTCCGAACCGAACAGGGGGAGCATGGAAGTAGGACTCCACGAGAACATGGTACCGCGCCACAGAATGTGACAGGACAGATCACGGCGGCACGCGCGCCGTACGAGCGTACGTACGTACGTAGCCGGGTTGATGGACGCGCCGTGAGCCAAAACACGTACTAGTACTACGCCTACGCGTGTAGTCCCGACATCCACCGGCCGGCGGCCGCTCGCACTAGAGAGCACGCTGGGCAATGGCGTCGCCCCTTGGCTTAATTCAGGTTCCAGGGGCCTGCCTGCACGCGCACGCAGCATGCTGCTTTTCTTTCTAGGATATGCTCCTATTGCGTTACTCCTACTACTGCCGTCTGGGTCTGTAGCTTCGTGCTTGTTCGCTTTGAGGAGCTCAGCCCGGCCTAGGTATATAGATGCCTTTGTCAATTGTCAGCTAGTTTGCGATCTGTCTCCTGACGAGAGATCCGGGGCGTGTAGAGCCTATGCTTCGTTTAGGCTTTAGATCGCCGGCCGGAATGCATGGCAACGTGCAGGGAGATTGTGCTAGGCTACTGCCCGTCTCTCAGGCTCAGGCTCAGCCATGCCGTAGCCCTTGACTAGGCCCATTTAATGCCGTCTATCTGTTTGTGTTTCACCGTTTTGAATCACCACGGAAAGAATTGTTCATGGGAGAGAATTTACAGTGTTTGGGTTTTGCTACCCCAGAATCCTCAAGTTTCTCCGAAAATGACCAATGTAGGACGGGCTCTAGGAAGGCCGTTTTGAGAATAGCGTATTTTTGCGGCGCGTCTCTTGTTTGAAAAAATGCACATACAAAAAATACATGTATAACACGTTTGAGAACATAAGAGCATCTCTCACAGCCGTCGAACGCGCCGCGCGATAAAAACTACTTTGTCGCGCGTCCAACGTCTAGTTTGGCGCGGTGGGCAGTGCTGGTTCTAGCAGCCGCACTAAAATGCAACGCGTGCAGTTCCAACAGTGTGCAAAAATGCTGGAACCAAAATCAAAAAGATCAAAAACAAAATAAATCAACAATAAATAGTTCAATTTCGTTATTACAACTCAAACAAATAGTTTATCGTTCAATACAACAAATAGTTTAATAACACAACAAATAGTTCAACAATACAACATCGAACGCACAAATCATGATCCTCTTTGTCGTCCATTCCATGCCCACCACTCCTCAATGAGATCCTTCTGAAGATCATCATGCGCCGCGGGACGTCGAATGGCATGATAGGAGGCAACAAAACGGGCCACCCTTTCAGCCCTCCGTCGCACTCGCACGGGATGTCCCAAGAGCTCATATTGAGAGTAGTCTACATCTTGACCACGCTCATTCTCGATGATGATGTTGTGCATGATGTATCAAAGCTTTTTTTATCTCAAAATCTAGCCGGTCCTCTCACAATAGCAAATTGGGCTTGCAAAATCCCAAAAGCTCTTTCCACATGTTTTCTAGCCGCCGCTTCAACATTGTGGAAATCAAGATTTTTCTTACCTTCCGGTTTTTTCAACGGCTTCACAAATGTTTGTCACTTTGGGTAGATGCCATCTGCAAGATAATAGCCATAGTTGTATGTACGGCCATTTGCTACAAACTGCACCGGTGGCAAATCACCATTTGCAATCTTATTCATCAGTGGTGACCGGTTGACAACATTGATGTCATTCAAAGATCCAGGCATTCCAAAGAAAGCATGTCAAATTCAAGTCTCTTGATCGGCCACCGCTTCAAGGATTATAGTGGAACCCTTTTTTTGGCCGTGGAATTGTCCATGCCATGCC
This sequence comes from Hordeum marinum, assembly GCA_022496015.1. Classification (NCBI taxonomy): domain Eukaryota; kingdom Viridiplantae; phylum Streptophyta; class Magnoliopsida; order Poales; family Poaceae; genus Hordeum; species Hordeum marinum. The sequence continues at coordinate 332,454,201 of CM039674.1, forward strand.
TTTGGACAATTCTTCCAACTCCAATGCATGCAATCTATTGAGCCAAGCATACCTGGGAAGTCGCGAGCTTTGTTCATCTCCAATAGCCTTGCGGCGTCTTCAGCATTGGGAGATCTCAAATACTCCTGGCCAAACACTTGAACAATTCCGACTGCGAAGCGCTTGAACACATGATGTGCATAGCTATGATCATTGCAAGATCCTCCTCCTCTTCCATACCAAATTCTTCTTCAGAAGAATCATACGACGAACTCATCTACAATGTTCAATACTAGGCTATAACAACTACAATCAACGTGCACCAAATTCATGAAATTTGAGCAATACATACCTTGCGGGCGTTTTGTCGAACACCTTGCGGGCGCCGAGCGGCAGCGAGCGGCCACGCGCTGTTCGTCGGAGGACCGCCGCGCGCGGGGGGCGGCGGTGACTAGGGAGAGGCGGAGAAAGCCGCTGCGACGTAGGGATAGGTCGGGGAAGCGCCGGAACGGTCACCGGGCGGCGCGGGCGGCGGCGACGCCGCGAATGGATGGGGTAGGTAGAGTTGCGAGCGAGCGCTCAAGAGCCCAGCGCGCAGGAGCGGGCGCAGCAAATAAGCGGCGCGCGATGGCGTTTCGGCTCGCACGCTGAACTAGATGTGCCCCCGCGCGCAAAAAACACTGATTTTTCAGCGCGGCGCGGCTGTTGGAGATGCTCTAACAATATACTACTTTTATAGGTGTCATAGATAGATAAGAAAGACAAATACATACATGAAAATGTGCTACTTTTTTCTCTGGCCAAGACTTTTTTTCTATACCTTGCAAACTGTAATACATTTAAACGAAAATTTACAGATCCGTCAATAAGTTTTCATAGACCCCGAAAAAAAAGGTTTCATAGGATTTTTTTTGAAATAACGGGCTCCAAGGAGCCTGTTTACAAATTCGCACCTAAGTTTCCCTCCCTACATCCATGGAATCTGACTTGTCTCGGGTTGATGAATATTCATCTCTAGTCGTTAACATTTGCCGGACAAAATTTGTGTATTTAACCTTTTGTGCTAACAAAATTCAGAATTGACCTCGTTTTAAAAAAAATCGAATCTAACCTTTTTGGTCACGCCCATGCCCGTGACGTCCAGCTTGCAAGGGAGACGTCATAATCCCTGACATTTGGTCCCTGGTCCGCACGACCGACTGGCCCGTTGATCCGTTAATGTGGCAAAGGGCCAAGCGCCAAGCACCTTGGTGTCTCACCCTGCTAATTGAATCACACCGCGGGCCTAGCCCACCCATTCCCCTCTTATTCCTGGTGGCGCCCGAACGGAACAAAGAGGGCTCCTCTCCGTCGCCCCTCTTCCCCCTCACATCAAACCCCCCTTAATCTACTTCATCCTCCACTCAAATCCGTGGATCTGAGCCCCCCCCCCCCAAGCATCCTTGTGGTATTCTCTCCCATTCCCTCCAATTTATTTCGGTTGAGTCCTCTTCTTATGTTAGATGAGTATATGGTTTCTTTGTTTTAGGAGTTTGTTTGTAGTTGATAGATGATTTGGTAGGTAGTAGATGATGTGTTGTTGAATATGTAGGCAAAAACAAGTTGGTTTGATGCATATGCTGTCCCGTAGGAGTTTTTTTGTTTGATAATCCGGTTTGGTGATGAATATATGATGCTTGTACGTAAAATAGACTTGTTTGATAAATTGGTTTGATTATAAATGACGGGTGTATGTGCCAGCAAATTAGTTTTATGTTTGCAAGGAAAGTCTATTTAAAAAAATATGATATGTGTATGTGGTATGAGAATACGGTTGAATTTATATACGATGTCTCTATATTTTGATCATCCTATTGTTGGCACACTTATTTTGCAAAAGAGAAGATGAAATATGATGGTTGTGTGATGCATGATTTTTTCAAGAGATTGGTTTGGTTACTCTAGATGATATGTATATGCATATGTTGTCAATAGGAATGTTTGAAGAGAGAGATTGCATACTGTGAAACTTCGCATATGGTTGTATGTGACACCATATTGTTTGAGATTTATTCGATTGAGATGATGTTGGTATGTTTGAGAAGAATTATGTGTCATATGGCATAACTTGGAGAAGCAAATTGTATTGTTCATGTATTTATAGATCATGTTGTGATTTTTTTGGTAGGATGACAGATGATGATGGACCTTGGTATGACGCATTAATCGAGGAGTTTGACAGGGAGCATCTTGCTCGTGCCATTGAGAACCATAAGGTAAGAAGCAAGACTTATCAATTATCGGTGTTTATCATATGTGTTCTTGTACTAATTCAAAACTCACTTTGTTTGCAGTATGTAGTTGTTATGCCCAAGAGAGGTCATGGTGCGGATGACTTTTCCTATGACATGCGGTACATGCGGTACGAGTCGAACATTTAGGGCGTGTTTGGTTTCTTGGCTTGCACCTCATCGCACCTGTCATGCAATTTTCTGTGTGTTTGGTAGGTTGAATATCTCACTGGGCCAGGCCCGACAGATGCAAAATCGGGCTCTCAGCCAGGCTGAGCGGAAGCATAGGGATCGACCGTTTTCACGAGCCAGGCCTGCGCCTGCACGCGCGCGTGCAAAGTCGTCGCTCCCCCCTCCCGTGCTCTCTCTTGTCGTCGCTCTATTCTCCGGTGTGTCGCGTTTGGATCTTGCTATCCCGCGGTCGTAGCTCCCTTCGCCGCCGCATCTCCTTGCCGGGGCAAGGTAAAGCTCTCCTTCTGTCTCCCCTCTCCCTCCCGTCGCAAGCTCTGGACCCTCCCTTCCATCCACGGCCTTTCGCGACCCGCTCGTCCTCGCTCATGGCCACCCGCCCAATCTAACCATGAGAGCAAGCTCGATCATGTGCTTGAGCAGCTCGATGTCCTGCTTGGTTCTGCCGCTGGCTCTGTACATGCATGATCTGCCTGTGAGAGCTACCAATGGATTAGAGATGATTCTGCATATTTGTTCTATTAACTTCATGAATAATTTGTTAACTTCACCAATAGTTTGTGCATATTTTTTCTTTTGATTTGATCAGGAGGAAGAAGAACAAGAGATCAGCTAGCTAGAGGAAGAACAAGAGAGAGACAACTAGTTTTCTTTTGTATTTGTGTTGTTGGGATCAAGAGATCAGCTAGCTAGAATAGATGGGCAACAAAGATTCAAAATATTATGATTTCTTATTTGTATTGGGTCATATTATTTTACTTCAATCAGCAAAGATATATGAGTTGGTGTCACCAAAACAATCTTCTAATTTTTGTACATACATGTACAAGCCTAGAATCAAATTCCACATCTATCATATTGTTTGGTCCATGCAACCTATCAAACAACATCTGAGGTAAGCATGACCCATATCATTCAAGTACACCAAACACACATCTCAACTCCTACTTGCATCAGCTCAACCAGGCCAACCCCAGCCAAGCTCCTTCATGCGATGCAGGCTAGATGCATCCAGAAAATCAAACATGCCATTAGAGAATGAGTCCTCTCCCATTCGTGTTGTGTCAAATGTGACGGTAAGACCATCACATTTGAATAAGATGAGCAGATCACAAACGTGTATGCAGCCAAATAGCTACGGTTTGCATCTGTTCATCCGTTAAACACAAACACAGACAACCAAACAACCGACTTTAAAATGGTCACTGAGGCAATGCAGACAACCAAACAACATGTGGATATTGGTTTGTTGCCTGTTTTTCTCAACAGGACTATGGTGAAATGTGGTTGAAATGTAGATACTGTTTACCCTAGACAACCAAACGCAGCCTTGATCTCGTTATTCCCTTTTGCTCGATCTGCACGCACGCATGGCCACTGTATTAGTATACAGCTGTGTACGCAACCTCGTGATATACCGCAGTGGATCATTAGTAAACTTTGGAAAAGTAAGGCGATGAAAATCAAAACTGAGAGAGAGAGAGATGGAGCAGCGACGTCGACCGGACGGCCCCAACATTGTCATTGATGAGGCCGTGGCGTCGTGTTGCGCGTGCACCGATCGAGCGTAGATCCGCAGGACAAGCGTTGGACTGGAGAGCGCGAAGTACGCGATGCACACATGCTGCTGCTCCTCGTACGTCCCTCGCTGGAGTCCCGTGACGCTTGTTCCATCCCCGGCTAGTTTTTACCCTTCATGTTTCCTCGTCAAATCAAGACGAAAAATGTTGCTAAGACCATCTATAGCCTGGTCAAATCTGATCCTTCTATACACCCGTGGACACGTCCGGGTACGTTCGCGAGCGCATCCGAACGGCCCTTCATATTTCGCTTCGCACATTCACATATTTCATATTCAGACTCTTAAATTCATACAATTCATGCACGTCGATCATTCGATACAAATTGTCCTAATTCAACAGTTTAAAACAAAAGCAAATGAAATCGTAGTTCAACAATCCGGACATGTCAAAATGAAATTAATGTCCGCCCGACAAGTGCTACTTGTTCGATCACAGGCCGGACGAGTTCGTCCATCCGTCCTGCTCCTTCTGGGCAGCCATCTTCGCCTGCATCCGGGCAACCATCTTCGCCTGCATCCGGGCTGCTTGCTCCGCCTCCATGCTGGCCGCCTGCTCCGCCCCCCTCTCTCGCTGTCGACGACATCGCATCTTACGAGCGACGTTCTCAGGCTTACAAGACGAAGCAGACGAAGGGACGTCGACGGACGAGGCGGACCGTGTCTCCGTCACGGCGGTCGAGGACGGGTTAGAAGACATCACGGCGGCGGATTGGGACGGGTTGTGAGGATGGAGAGCAAGGGTACCAGACGGCGAGGAGTCGGGCGCAGAAAATGTTGGAGGGCGGTGAGAGGAGGAAGGGTTTGGAGAATTTGGAAACAATTTGAGATGGGGTCGGGCTGTCGGGTCCGACGTGGCGGACGTGTCCGGACGTGCCCGGGCTCCCGTATATCCGCCTCATATGTGGTTGGAAATAAGGGGCGTCGATCAGTCCGGACGTTTGAGGTCCGTTTTAAAGGCCCGTCTGGATCGCAATTTAATGACCCGATCATTTAAGACGGGTTTGAAAGATCCGGTTATAGATGCTCTAAGATCCGGTTATGTGATGCTAGACATTAGGTGAAAACGTAGAAACTAAGCTGAAAAAGGCACCAGTTAAGAGATCAATCTGTATTTCTAATTTGAGGTACATATGCCTTGTGAAATTTACAGCGTGGCTCGTGTGGGCATCACACCGTAGTATGTACAGCTCACTGCTCGGCGAAGAAATGGACAATGCACTAACAGCAAAAGGGCCGTGGACTCGCCTACACCACATGCCTAATTACTGCTCTGCTATTGGCTGGCAGAGATGGCCTTCAAGAGCTATCTACTATACAATCTAGTACCACTTCCTGATGTACTCTCAAGAACAACACTAGTGGCCGTTTACATAATTTCTGCCAAAGCTTTCTAAAGCCATAAGCTCTTCTTTTCCTTACAAATGGCTCCCTGCCAGTGCCAAGGCCATGGTAGCAGTGGCAGTAGTGGTATGCGTTGCTATGCCATGCGTATGCTCCTCTTGTTTCCATGGCCCAGCAGTAGTAGTATGAGCACAGTGAGCGCTGCCACGCCAATTAAAAGCAAAGGTATAAAGGGAGCACAGGGCTGCATGCATTAGACCCCTGCACAGCCGCTGAATATTCCCCTGCCCCGGCCCCCGAGCATTAACAGCAGCGCCCAGAGTTTGAATGGTGCTGGAGGACAAGCATCTGACCAACACTGTGTTGTGCCCGTTTTGTTGCCACGCCGCGGTAGTAGTAGCAAAGGCCACACCCCCCAAGGCCCTAGCACTACGCACACTACCGCAGCACCAAGCATGACCAATCAGACCAGAGGGAGAGAGAGAGAGAGAGAGCTACTACTCGAGAACGCAGCTCGTCTCATCCATCCACATGCAGATACCAGAGAGATGTCATAGATGCAATCCCATCGTCTCATACTCCTGCATCTTGTTTCTTTGGCACTCACCCATGCATGCCCTGGTGGCACCACCACCACCACCACATCCTCCGAATCCTCTCTATCTTATTCCTGCCGTGCTGACCTAGAAGTGGAGAATGTCTCTAATGCCAATTGATTGATGTGCAAACAGAAGCATTAAACACCGCCGTGCAGTGTGCACACCTGACCTGAGCCTGCATTCCGGATGTGCATGCGCTTGTGGGGATGGGGAATTTAATTTGGCAGGTACCGAATACACTACTCATGAAGCTCCAATATATATATATGTATAGCTAGCTTGAAAGATTGTTTCTTCTGTTGAGGGCAATGTACTGTATCAAATTTGAGAGATATGTTCACCTGGTGTTTGGAGATTATTGAAGGAGCGACAAAAGAAACAGCAATTGCCTGGACGGTATGCATTGCAACATTGGGGCTGCTAACTGCTAGTGTGAGTAATTTTCAGTCTCAGGCACCTTGGTTACAGTGCACACGATGGCGCACAAATGATGGTTTAATCGGTTATTCACTGTATTACTCTGAGCCGAAACACAGACAGGATCACAGGAACAAGAGCAAAATCGTACTGCTAAAACAGACAAAGATTACATGCATTACAAAGTGTAACCGATGCATTCCAGGCTCAACCAGACCTTTCACCAAGCACTCTCAGCACCAGAAGATTACGGTGCCTAACATCACAAACAGGCTCCTCCACGCCAAGAATGCGCCGCTTACAGCCTCTCGATACAAAACGAAAGAAGAAGGAAGAAACACGGACGAAACAAAGAGGACCGGAGGAGGAAGAAATAACTAGTTAAGATGCCTAGAAAAGAGAGAGAGAGAGAGAGAGAGAGAGAGAGAGAGAGAGAGAAAGAGAGATATACATATATCTCGGACCATGACGCCTCAATTCCCCACCGCACGCTCGCACCGTACGCCTCATGCACGCCCGTAGAGCAGAGCAGAGGAGGACGACGCAGTGAGAGCTCAATGCGAGCCGCTAGCTCGCGCGCCCGCCCGCCCACCATCTCCTATCTGTCGCCGTTGGACTCCTCCGCTCTTGGGTCTCCAAATGCCGGCCATTCTGCACCGGCTGCTGCTGCAGCAGAAGCACCAAGAAGCTCCATTGCCGGGCTAGGAAGAAGATGGGGAGATTACTGGCAAGTCAAGTGTGAGGGGGAGAAGAAGATGCTGGAGAAAAAGGATAGTGGTGTTTATATACTCACATGACTAGAAGAGGGGGAGAGGGAGGCGCTGACAGAGTCCACACCTTTACGAGCCATTGCAAAATTCATTCATTGTGGCGGTGTACCACCGGTACCATGGCACAGTACATGCCTACATGCTCAGGCTATGTCCATTATGGTCTTGTCTTGGTCCATACGCAGTGTCAGAGGGACGCCTGGACGGACATGTTCCTACACCACATGACCTGTATCTGTATGCTGCTGGTAGTGTAGGAGTTGTAGGCTCAGTAAATGCTTACACAGATTTGGTTAAGATTCGGTTTGGCAGAATATTTTGTTTGGTTAAGCTTTGCATTGCCCGGCCATGAATTCATGGTAGTCGAGCAACGTTTTGGAATGTTTGCTGTGAGTTTGCGCAGGGACGCCGCTTGATTGGCTTCGCATTAAACAAAGGGAGATGTGAGGCATGTTCTCGGGGAAACGCCGAACCGCACCTACACGGACTACGGTGCACCTTGGGCTCAGCAAAAAATAGTTTCCTCAGGCCGAACCCCAGGCATACGTTTAAACCGTGCGGTAGAAATCATTCAACACGGTTATATATGGGTCAGCTCGACGCATTTTCTTCGTAAAATGCAAATAAATTAAGGGGTTTTCAGGAGTCCAGACAGCAGTCATGTTGAACTTCGACATCTCAAGGTCATTAAATTTGCCCTTCGGACCGTATTTTCTTTCACTCGCTACTTCTTCCCTTTGGTTTGCTTCTGCACCCCTCACCTCCAACCGTCGTCGTTGTACCTCTCCAACCGCCACACATGCAGCTGCACACATGTATTGTTCGACATTCGCAACCAGCATCGATGCACCCATTCGCCTTCTACTATGGCGCTGTCCATCATGGAGCTGTTTGTACCATCCGCCACCTTGTGGACGACTTTTATGGTGGCCATCACGCCAGACAGGTGTTTGATCAAATGCCATTGAGCTTAAACTTGAACGTCATGTCATTTTTCTAGAGTATAAGAAGGATGTCGAGATACCCGACCATGGAGGATGAGTTGTTGTGTGATGTGTGGTTAGCCGTATCGGCGGATCTCGTAGGAAAGAGCAGAGGGGGACCTTCTGACAACAAGTGCATGAATCATTTCACGCACGAAAGCACATTATGTCGTACGGCATGCACATCATCCATGATCGCAACATGAGAGGTCGTTGTTGTATCGATGGTGCCATCCATACCATCATCACCAAGTTTTGTCATGTCGTTGCTTAGTTGGAGGCAAGGTGACCATTCGACACGGTAGGGGAGAAAATTGCAAGTTTTGCTTCTTCTTTCTCAACTTGTTGATTAAATCATTCATTCACTCAATGTTGATGTGCACATTGTGTAGCTCGTGTGTGCTACCGTGATGTATCGCGAGAAAAATGAAGAGTTATTTATGTACACACACTATTGGATGAAGCTGAAAGGACGGTATATGTGCGGACGACATGATCCATTATTAAAAAGTTCTTGGACGTCGAATTTGAGACATTGTTGTATTAGGGTTATTTGCATGCTATGTATGGATGATTTATGTTATTTTCTATGAGAATTTAAACATTGTTGGACATCAAATATTAGCCGATTTGCATGAATTTCGTCCTCTAAGTCAAAACCGGGCTTGAAATGTATGTGCGCAACGCTGCCTATGTCCCTCTTGTTCGCGAATGGATGCATCATGAAATTTACAAGTCGGCGTTAAAGATGCCCTCAAGGCATCTTCAACCCGCAAACGTGGCAAGCCCACAACTATTTAGACACGCGGTCTGAATTTGTTTTACCATCTAAGGCCAACTTCAACGTGCGATCGCCAACACACGTCCTTTTTTCAATTTCAATGTGCGGTCCGAATTTGTTTTATCATCTAAGGCCAACTTTAAGGAAGACGCTCTAGCGTATCTAATTATATGATTAGAAAAACATGCATGCCTATAATCACAACAAACGAATATATTTTAAATTTCTAATGATGATGTTAATTTCTTGCTTGGTAAGTTAATCATGTAACATCTTGGAAAATGGAAGATACAACAATACCATGAAAAATGTAACACCTAGTGCCTCTGTCGTCATGTGTATAACGTAAAATACAGTAGTCCACTTTTATTACCTCCGTGAGCTAGCTCTGCCATCTACATGAAAAAATCAAACCATGTGCAATCAACAATGTAACCAATGGCTCCTAAACCTGCAAAATGTTTGGGAATCCGACAAGAATCAAACGCCTTGATGATCTCCTCCCTTCTAGATCAGGTGCTAGCAAGTTCCTCGATATTGAAATAATAGCGCTTGAATCAAGTCAAGGCAGTGGCTAGGGGCCGCACACAGGGAGGTGGCGCCCCTCGGGGTGACCGCACCACCTGGTCATGTGGCATACTACACTTCAAAAATACTTATTTTTTAAAAAAACTCCAAATATCTTTGTCTAATTCTGAGCCTTCAAAAATACTTGTTTTTTTTTAAAAAAAAAACTTCAAATATCTTTGCCTAATTCCGAGCATTTCTATTTCTACATAGAAACAACATCATGACAGTTTTGTTGAAAACAAAGTCAGTCCGAATTAGTTTCATTTAGATCATGCAAATTAGAGGCCAAAACAATAGCAAAAATGTTGAAAAGGTAGATATGTTGGAGACGTATCTCCATCATACCTACCTACTATGACATTTTCATAGTCATTCCTAGATACATTGTCATGCATCTTTCGTTATTACTTACATGATTGTTTCATTGTCATTTTACTTTGCATGATCATATAGAGTTGACATGATAGTTGTGAAAATGACACTTCATCATTGTTTTACATGTTATGCCAGATCATTGCACATCCTGGTAAATCACCAAAGACATTCATTTGTAATCATCATTTTCATTCTGAGTTGTAACGAAATAAAAGTGCGATGCCAATTAGAGTGTGCCTCTAGTGTGCGGTTTATCGAGGGCTTCCAGCATTGCAAGTCTAGGACGACGGGGGATGTCGTCGATCTTCGTCGACAAGGCCATGATGGTCGTCTTTAGGTCCGCCAACCCCTTCGTGTGCTCATCGATGGTGACTGCCTTGTCACACCTTGTCTGGATGATAAATGGAAAATGACCCTCCAGATCGCATGGGTGGCAACGAAATTGGTGGAGAGGAAAGGCTCTGAATACCACTTGTTATGCTCCCGATCGATCTACTAGTCTTAGATGCAGGTGGATACATGGTTTGGGTACACGACTGGAGGATTCGAGAGTAGAGAGAAGGAGGTCGGCAAAGAGAGCCGATGCCACTGTCTAGTTCATTGACACTACCCGCGGGAGGGGGGTCACCCCGTACTTAACCTAGTTGTTGGTTATCCAGATATTGGTCGGGAAATGGTTGTTGGGCAACCTGAGATGTTGGGCCTGCTTCAGCCTGTACTAGCCACAGGGGGTAGGCTGGAAGGTATCTGAGTTGTAAGAGCATCTACAGCGGTACCGGGAAAATCCGCCCTATACGTCCACGGACGTGCCCGGGCATGCATGCAGACGCATCCGGACGATCCCTCACATTTCGGTTTGTGCGTCCACACACTTAAATTCGGACTCTCAAGTACATGCAAAACTATGTATGTCGATCATACAAACCATTGTCGCACGTAAAAAACAAATGTTGGTACCAAACATAAATAGTGTTTACATAAATTTTATTTTAAATGCACAATCAATCATTTGCTCTTTATTTTTTATTGTGAGTCCACATATGCTCCACGAGATCATCGAGTAGTTACGCGTGCACCTGATGATCTCAAAGATTCTGATGCATCTGCGGAAAGTTCATAGGCTAAGCTACATCTTGATCTTCAGGGATTTCAACTTGCTCTCCATGTGCTTCAATATCATTGGTTTGGGCTACACCATCACCCTCATTCTCGAAAATAATATTATGCAAAATAACACAACATGTCATGAGCTGCCACAAAGTTTCTGATTCCCACATCACTACAGCCCCATGAACAATTCCCCCAATGAGCTTGAATCACACCAAATGCCCTCTCCACATCATTCCTAGCCGCTTCCTGCATTGTTGCAAAGTGCTTCTGTTTGTTGCCACACGGTTCGAATATGTTCTTCACAAACACTGCCCAATGGGGGTAGATGCCATCGGCATGTTTTAGTCTCGGTCGTTGACAGTGTAGTTGCACGGTTGTGATTCCCCATTGCAAAGCCTCCTGAACACCGGAGATCGTTGAAGCACGTTGATGTCGTTATGAGTACCCGACGTTCCAAAGAAAGCATGCCAACTCCATAAGTTATGTGATGTCATCGCTTCTAGTATCATGGTGGCCTCTTTGGTGTGGCCTTGATATATTCCTCGTAAACCTTTGGGGCAGTTCTTCCACAGCCAATGCATGCAATCAATTAATCTGAGCATTCCTCAAAACCCTCTAGCCTCTCCAATAGCCAACAACTTATCCGTATACTCCGCATTTGGTTCTCTCATATACTTTGCTCCAAAAACCTTCACCACAATACTGGCAAACGCTTGATAGTAGTCTTCAAGCATGTGCTCTCCCCCATCCTAACCATCTCACCAATGTCATCTATATCAGTACCAAGTGCAAACATTCTCATTGCAGCTCTGCACTTCTGCTTGGCACTGAAAGAGAGTTGACCGTGGCAATCCCTTGTGAGCTTGAAGTAGTCAGTGTGTGCCTTCACTCCCTCCATAATGCGCAAAAGCAATGGTTTGCGCATGCGAAAATGGTGACGAAACCATGGATCATCCGCTAAAGTTGGGTTCGAAGCAAAGTAGTCCTTCAGCAGTAGCTTTGCTCCGGATACCCTATCCCGGTTAATCACTCTTCTCCCTTTGATTGAGCCCTCGAAATTGAGAATATGCTCCACTTGCCGGTCCATTTCCTCTTGCATGGTCATGAGCATGATCATGTTCTTCGTCCAAATCCGAGGAATCAAAGAACTCATTTTGAATCAAGATCAAGCTCCGTTGGTCCATACTCCTCATCGGACGAAACATCGGAATCCATCGGTTTCCTTAATAAAATCACAAAAAATCCGGTCAGACATTATGTCAAACACATCAAGCAAAAGGCGAAGCCAGAGATTTTTCGGACGTACCGTAGTGGCTTCCGAGCCGGCGACGATGTCCCCCGCAGCATGAACGGGAGAGCCGTGGAGCGCGTGCGGAGGTGGAGCTGCAAGACAGACGGCGCGGAGGAAGAAGAGAAGAGAGAGCAAATGAATCCAGCAGCTCTAGGATGGATTTGGTGCAATTTGCGGTGGGGTTGGAGTTATCGGTTTCGATGTGAATGGATGTGCCGAGATGCTCTATATCCGTCTCATATTTTGGCTGGATATGAGAGGTGCCGATCGGTCAAGACGTTGGGCGCCGGTTTGAGAATGAGTACGGCGGGTCTAAGAGTACGTACATCGCAAGTTTGGATACTCAGAGAGAGAGAGAGAGAGAGGAGAGCTCTCGGTCCGGGCTAGCTCCCGCGACACAGGAGGTGCCTAGGGTTCCCTCTCCTCCCCTCCCACCGCCGGCCAAGCCCTCCTGTCCCCTTCCGTCCCCTCCTCCCCCCGTCCAGATCTGCCCTCGCGCCGCCTCCCCAAGAGGTGGCCGGGGCGGAGCTCGAGCTCCTTCTCCGCGGGCTCCCTCCTTCCCCGTCTCCCCTCTCTCCGCCGGCGGGCGCCCCCGGCGCTGGCTCGGGTGATGCCGTCGGCGGCGGGCCATCTTGTCCTCCCGCGCGCGTCCTCCCTTCCCGGGGCAGGGAGGCGACAACGGTGCAACCCGGTTTGGTAGCGGTCCGGCGGCCCTGCGGTGGCGACGGGTGGTCAGCGGGGCAGCGGCGCCGCTCCTTGGTGGCGGGGCGGCATGGTGGCGTAGGGTGGCCGGCGACGCGCCCTTGGCCCAGATCTGGGCCCGACGGGCCCCATATGGGTCCTGGCGGGCTGGCGCCCCGGCGTGGCCTCGTTCTCTGTTGCGCGGTGAGGAGGAGGAGCGGCTCAGATGTGGGGCGACGGTGCCGACGGCGTGCCTGCAGCAGCGCAAGGGCGGGAGCTTTACGGGATTATGAGGGCCCGACCAGGCCTGTGGGTCCACAGGCCTGGTGTGCTCCAGGTATTGCGTCCGGACGGCTACCGTCGTTGACGGTGGAGGTTGAGCCCTCCCGCGTGCTGACGGTGCTGCTGCCCTAGTCCCGACTCTGAATCATCGTCGTGTTCGCGGTGCGTGGTGAGACGGCGTGGGGGCTTCAACTCCGTGTTGGCGCAGGGTGGTGGTTGGTTTGGTGGCAGGCTTCGGAGTGCCCGAGGTGTGGGTTGGGATTGGGGGAAATCCCTGTCGGCATGGCCGACACCGGCGCGGTGGTGCGTGTGGGTGCCGCCTGACCTTCCTGGAGGGCGTCGGGGGCTACCCTTCCTCTCGCCTCGTCGTGTACTGGGGAAAACCCTTGGCAGCAGCGTTATCATCGTTGCAATCCTTCTTAGAGGTGTTGATTGCTGCCGACGCTTCGGAATCTTGGAGCTTAGTGGAAGATCCCCGATAGACGTAGCGGTCACGAGGCTTCTTCGTTTTTGTTTATCCGCCGTTGTCGGCATTTGTTTCTTTTATTCTTTCTCTGTCTTTTTTTTTTTAAAACGTGACTGTGCTGCTTTCGCCCAACACCTTTTAAATGGTTCGGTTGGTTGGTTGCTTTATAATACAAGCGGGAGAAACCCTTTTCCAGAGTTTAGATACTCCTACTCTATCCATGGTTTCAAGTTAGTGGGTCAGTCAACCAAGGCTGGCCTGTGAACTCGCTTACCGACGTCTCGACAAATAAACTGCCTAGATGGAAGGAATTAACAATAAGTAATTAATCATGAGCCTTGTCTAGGCACAGATCGAGCAACTTTCCGTTTTTCTATGCACGGCTACTGAGGCCAGTGCCAGAGGTTGGATAGTACAAACTTTACCAGTTATGGTGTGAGGAGTTTGCGATTTGAGCTTGTTTACCAATGCACTGTCAGTCACTCGCTTGGGAAGGATATATAGAAGCTTCACCTTCACTGCTCACTAGCTTCCCTCTCTCCTTTGCTCTGTCCTCCGCACGCACGCTACGGAGAGTAGGGGTAATGCTAATACTCTATGATACTGTACTTGTGTGCTTTCCTAAAGCTGCACCATTAGGCGTACGTAGAATAGGATTCACGCCATGATACAAGACCAAGCAATCGGTTTTGTTTATTGCCTGTGGCTCCGAATCATGATGTTATCATTGGAGAGAATGTAATACAGATTCACATGCTTCTTCTCATACTCCTACATGCAATGGTTCAGTAGTCAAGACTCACTGACGGCGCACTGACAAGAGAGAGGAAAGCTAGCATGCATCGAACATCGCAATCCCTTCCCCTTCTCACAGACCAAGCAATCGTTTTTGTTCATTGATACGTAGTACCACAGTTCTACAGTAGTAGGAAATTCATAGGCCCGCGGTAATGAGAAAAGGAAGAGGAGATGAATTTTCTGGCATGCAAAGGCTGACCTCTAAACGAGGAGCAGTGGCACAAGAGAATATGCTCAGCTCGGAGACAAGCGTTACGTACGTGCAGAGGAAAAGCAAAGGCACGAGCTAGTGGAGATTCAGCAAGGCCATGTCACCTCGCAGCGATCAGGGGGGCAAGGGAACGGTGCATCGTGCATGGATGCGCACACTGATGCTTGTTGTGTATGCATGTCGACACTCGATTGATCGCATGCATGCATGCATGCATGCACACGGATTGCTTGCAGGGATTCTCTTGCCTGCGTCTCGATCAATGTACTCCCTCTCTTTTTATTTACTTGCGTATATTAGCTTTGATCAAAGTCAAGCTTTATAAAATTTAACAAAGTTTATAAACAAAAATATTAACATATACAACAACAAATTAGTACCATTAGATTCATTATTAAATGTACTTTCACATAACATGGATTTGTTATGATAAATATTTATATTCTTTTCTATAGATTTGGTCAAACTTTATGAAGTTTGACTTCAGTCAACTTTAATATACAGAGTAAATATAAATAAAAACAAAAAAAGTACACCAAAGACCAAACCATGAAAGATGAAACCAGCCCCACCAGCCCCACCAGGTTGGGCCAGGGCATGCAGAGCAAAGCTTCAACAGCTAGGGATCGAGACGGGCAGAGCTTCCGCAACTGGCACTAGTGGTGGCAAGGGAAAGCCTAGTCGCGCAGCATCTAGCGTGTGCTCGTCGATGGTGTACGAGGCGGACCGGCGGACAGGCAGGCAGCCCGCGGCCTCTTCGATTAGAATGATGGACGCTTTAGGCCTTACTTTTAAACGGATATTTGTTTTGTTCGACTCGTTCGTTTAGGATGAAAATGAAAAAGCCGATGTCCGTGTCGGACCGGCTTGACGTCGAGACGCCGAACGCACGGCCCCAAATGCAAATTGTCCGCGGTGGACATAAAAAACAACTTAAGCAAAAGCTAAATAAGATATTTTAACATAGCTAAAAAACTTAATATATATAAAAAATCCGCCGTCCTCACGGCCCAATCATAATACTTAGTTTAATTAATATAAAAAACACAAAAGATAATGTGTCCGCCTCACGCGTTGTAGAAGACCTCGCCGTCGTCGATGATGTCGTCGCAGCCACCCTCTTCATCAGGTGCCACCATCCTCGTCGTCGCTCGTCAGATCGATGTCGGGTGGGGGCGTCCAGAGGTGCAATTGCGGCCCCCAGATTGGGCAAGGAGTGTAGTGCGCAGGCGACGGGAGCGGTAGTGGAGGAGGTGCTGGGGGTGGCGACCACGACGCCCATGCACGCTGCTCCGTAGTCTTCTCCTTGACCTCCTGCTGCACGTCTAGCTCCGGGACGTACACGTCCCCGGAGGCCGACAACTCAAACATGTATTGGAGGCCCTGCCATTCCTCGTCTTGTTGACGCATGTACTCCCCCTCGGAGTCCTTCATGACGGCCTGCATGAGCCGTTCCTCCTCCTCGGGGCGTCATGACGGGTGGTTCTGGTGGTGGCAGCGATGAGGAGGGAGACATCGTCGATGTCAGGGCATGGATCCGTGTGCGGCTGCGCACTCTGGGCGGGCTTGGTGCACGCGCACGAGGCGCAGGCCGCGCACTGTGGGACGCGCGGGATGGGCTACCACGACCGGCAAAATAGGTGGCACGACGCATGTCGTGCTGATCCTGAAACTAGGTGTCTCAAAGTGGCGAGTCCATGACGTACCTGCGGTCGGCGAGGAGCTCGCACGGGATCCTGGTGCGGCGACGAGCGATCTCTTGGAGGCGGGCGCGGCCTGACGACGGAATAGGGGGAATGGGCACCCGATCCGGGCTCAGATGCCACCCATTAGGGAGGTGGGCATCAGACCACGGCAGCGGAGTGCCGGTCTCCTAGTATCGGCGACACACCTCGACCTTGACGCGCGGCCGGAAGTGTGGCGCGTCCGCCGGAGGGGAGATGAAGAACGACGCCGGAGAGGTGGAGTGGCTGGCCGCGCTACCAGGCGAGGAGTCTGCCTCGTGGTCGTGCTTGGCCTTCTTGCCATGGAGTGCCACTTCCAGAACCCCATGGCCGGCGGGGGAGCGAGGTCGACGGGCTAGGGTTTCATTTTTGGTGTCTCTGGTGGGGGGAGTGGTGAGGGAGTGGATGGGGATAGCGAGTGGAAGTCCACGATTTTCCCATAAAAAAGGACGTGGCCCGGGGGCGGCTGGTGGCTGACTTGCGGGCCCAACCATCCGTACGCATTGACTACGGTTGGTGGAAGGTAGTTGGACCGCCGACACGCGGGTCTGACATGAACGTGTGTCCGTCCGTTTGGTGTCCGTTTGACCGCAAATCTGGCTCAACTATGTGTCTGAAATGAGTCAAGCGAATCAAAAACGAACACGTTTTACAAATAAGGTTACGTGTTGGACCGTATCGTTTGCCTTCTCGGATCTTAATAAAAATGAACGGGCAATTTAGGATCATATGTTGGAGTTGGCCTTAGGACGACGTGATGGAGTCCAAAAGATGCAGCCGTTTCGGAATACTACACGAGTACTTCATGTCCAGCTCGCGGCCTGCCTACTACAGTGGCTCTTTTTATTCTTTCTCGGCCGACCTTTCATTTTCTTTCACAGGTTGGGTGTGGGCGTGCATTCTGGAGCTCTCTTTTTTCTCTCCTGATGCTCCTTCGGTTTGGAGATGAGGCTTGTTTGGTTTGTTATTAAGTTTGTCAAATTTTGTCGTATCTAAGATTAGGTAATTTTGATCAATTTAGATGGGTGTTTGGTTTAGACTATACCCTTGACAAGTCATATTAGGATCTCACATCACATATACATAAAAAGTATGACAAGATATTTTTAGGCTTGTCAATTTATGATTTTTATTTTAAAAACTAACCTTAAACAAGTGTGACAATATTGTGTGATAAAGTATGACATTGTTAGATGTAAAATCAAATAGCCTCGATCTCCAACAGTGTGCCATGGTCTCCACTCTCCACAAAGCATCTCCTCTTCTTCAAGAGCAATGCGATTGACGTACGTATAGCCGGCGACGCCACGGAAAAGGTACTGGTATGTTCGAAAAATAAAAGGTATTGTTAGTTATTGTCCCGAAAGATCAAAGTTGCTTCTTCCAAATAAAAAATCAATCATTGGGCACTCAACACTTGATCTGTGCCACCAGCCAATGGCTCCTCGACACGGCGGGCGTGCGCTGCCGGGCCGTCCCGCGACACACGAGCGGCGCGTGCGGCCGCCGGGCCCCGCCCACGAGGGAACCCGCACGCGCGGGGAGGCGGAGCCGGAGCCACGAGGCCTTTTCTTCCTTTCCCTTCCGGTTCTGGTAGGCGCGTGTGCACGCCGTGTGTTGCCATGGACTGCTCGCTCGCTTTCCTCGTTGCACCTTTGCCTCGTCAAAATGCAAACTGCGTGCTTGAGCACCGGCTGCGTATCGCGATTCATGGCTCCAATCAGGAGGGGAAGGTCGCTATTTAGCTGCCGTCTCTGCTTTATATGATGTGAGCCAAATTGAAAATTATACCGAAAAAACTTTCGTTCCGATTTATATATAAAACAAACCACCAACAGCACAAGGTCAAACAGAGATTACAACGCAAACACACACACACAACGGTGGCATAACATAAAGTACACACAAGTTTGGTTAAAGACATAACTCAACAAGCTCAGAAAGTAAACAAGAGGCCCAGACACAAGAGGGTGCACCCTGTGCGTCCGCGCATGCCCCAGTCTTTTGGGGGCCAGATTTATTAGCACGTTGTATAGTACTTATATATATAAGCTTATTTTCTTCTCAAAGATATATATAATATGGATGTCCTTCTTTCGCTTTTCCAAACTTTTACCTAGGCCATTTGTTACTTAAGCATCTGCTACGCTGACGCAGCCCGACCAGGCGGATGGACGTATCGATCGAAACGAGCGAACAACGAAGCCATCGAAGCGCCGCGCCAACATAGCTCTTCGTATTTTTGTCTGGCGGACATCGATGTGGCACCCGACAGGTTAGGGTTCCTCCTTCGCTCTTTGCTCACTGCTCAGATCTCCCGCCTCAGGTGGGCAGGAGCAGGTAAGAATCCTTATCCTCTCATCTGTTTTTCAGTTCTTGAATCTTGATGCCTTGATGACTCTATTAGATCTCAATGAGGAACGTCACCCCGCAGCTGGCAAGGAACATATGAAGCCAAGGAAATTTCAAGCCATCTCCCGATCTCCAAATTCTCAAGTGTTGTCGTGTTGATAACCGACGATCCTGCAAGGCCTTAACCGCCGGGTTCCAATTTTCACCTGCTATTTTCTTTTGCTAAAGCTTGTAGGTAAGTTTATTCTTCTCATCCATTAGTACAAATGCCCGTGTGTTACAACTGGACAAAATACCAATTTCTACTAAACCTGGTTGACCAGGTTGAGGAACTATGTCACGTGACAACGGTCACTGATGACAAAACAAAAAGATGCATGATTTGAGGATCATGACTTGATCAAGACAAGGGTTATGATCTGGAGTAAATTGATTTGATTGACAACATTCTTTTGTGAAGACATTCGAGCCCATGCGTTGCAAAGGTAAAAAAATATTGGCCTGTACTAAGATTTATTGAGAATTATTTATCCCAAATACATCCATAATTCATGTAAATTTTAGCTTTATTAAGATATGTAGAAACATTAATGAAGTGCTTCTTGCAATCATCTTGTTATTTGATTTTGAGCATTGAGTAAAAACGGATCCAAAAATTTAGACATATACAATGAGAACTTTTAATATACGATGAATCTTTAAATTCAAAATCTCATATTTGTAGTTCAAACCTAAATTTTAACCTAATTGGACTTTACATTTTTGGAAATAAAAAATAAACTAAATACTAATAAACTACTCCCTCTATAAAGAAATATAAAAAGGTTTAGATCACTAATTTAGTTATCTAAACGCTCTTATATTTTTTTAGGGGGAGTACATATTTGATCTAGGCTTGCTTTCGATTTTCTGGTTGTCTTCCATCATGGTATGTGTTCATACCACCGTGTGCCATGTATTTGTATATTGACAGTAATATCTGGCATTTGTGATCATTTTCTTTTCTTTCCTTGCGAATTGTTTCGGTCAGTTTTGTCGCCTTGGGTTCATATTAGTCGAGTCTTGCTGAGTCCGCGTGAAAATGAATGTGCGTCTATGTGCTTGCAAATCAATTGAGGTGATCCTTAAAAAAATCAATTGAGGCAATGGAAATCAATTAGATAACTGATAGTGCGTGTGTTGTGCTTCTCCGCTGATTATTATTTTTGGACGCTTGTCTGCTGTTGATTATGCGAGAAATCAGATTGTATTTGATACACATGCACGTGACAGTGTTGTATATACATCTTTTTTAGTGGAGTATATACATCTATTAATGGTGCGTGTCTCCGGAGGTGAACTTGTATTTTTCTTGTTTCACGGGAAGTTGTATTTGTTTTTTGGTATACATGCACATGATCAACTCAAAAAATGTACACATCGTTCTATTTCGGCAAACTTGATTGTGGTACGCTTTGGAAGTCAAGTTTTATTGGGCTTGTACATACATCGATCTACCATGCAAAGAAAGATAAATATACATCAATCTATTTACGCAGGTTTGATTATGTTGGTTTATATCCTACCCAGATAAAAATTATTTATCTTTAATTCTATGTCTAACTTCACGGGTTAAATTTTATATTTAAGCCCAATAACTGAATTTTATATAACAGAAACACATAAAATGTTTTATTTATTTTATTATTTTCAATCAAATATAAATAAAGTAGTATTTTTATATCTATCTAATTAATAATATATTTCTGTATTATTATTTTGAACAACTTAAAATGTTGGTCAACTGTGTATCCGACAGACTGTTTGTAACTGGATTGAACTTATAAACACACTATATGAAGCACATATCTCTACCTAATCTCTACCTAATAATAAAGCAACAATAACTTCTAGTCGCACGTTGCGTCTTTTTGCAGAAAAGTCCTTGTGCTTCGCGCGGTCCACACTATCCCGACGGTAAGTAAAAAAAATGTTTCATATGCAACCCTTACTCGCCCGTCGTTGACTGCCTCACAGGAGAACACGACGGTTCCTTCGCCGTCGTCGCCGTGCCCCCATCCATCCTCTCCGTGGTGGCGGCGGCTTGGGTGATGGCCGAGGCGGTGACGTCCGTGCTCGGCTCCGGGAGGCCGACGGCTCCGACGAGGGGTGGACGGCTAGCGGCGTTCCAGGCACGAATCTGGGGCTGGCCTGGATGTCGCGCCCGATGGGTGCGGTGGCCCAAGGAGGGCTCCCGCCGGTGTCACTATTGTGGTGGTTGCGTGGGTGGCGACATGGCAGCACCGGTGGTCTGTGGCGGTGGAGATGGATCTTCCTGCCCGGATCTGCGTGGGTGGGGCTGCATTGGAGCAAGGTGGGTTGCTGGCGGCGAGTGCTACCTCTTGAGTTTGCGTTGGTTTTCCCTTGAAGAGGAAAGGGTGATGCATAGAAGTAGATAAGTATTTTCCTCACTTGATGAGAACCAAGGTATCAATCCAGTAAGAGGAACAAGCAAGTCACCAATGAATGCACCTACACAAACAATCAAACATTTGCACCCAACGCTATAAAGGGGTTGTCAATCCCTTCATAGTTATTTGCAAGGATTAGATCCGATAGAGATAGATGTAAACGAGAAAGGAAAGTAAAAGATAAATTAATTGCAGAAAAGTATTTTTGGTATTTTTGGTTTATAGATCTGAAAATATATTATGGAAAGTAGACCAGGGGGCCATAGGTTTCACTAGAGACTTCTCTCTTGAAGGAAAATATCATGGTGGGTAAACAAATTACTGTCAAGGAATTGATGGAAAAGCGAATAATCATGTAATTATCCAAGGCAATGATCATGCATATAGGCATCACGTCCGTGTCTAGTAAACCGAAACGATTCTACATCTACTACTATTACTTCACACATCGACCGACTCATGCGTGCATCTAGAGTATTAAGTTCATGAAGAACAGAGTAACACATTAAGTACGATGACATGATGTAGAGGGATAAACTCAAGCAATATGATGAAAACCCCATCTTGTTACCCTTGATGGCAAAAATAAAATACGTGCGCTACCCCTACTATGTCAGTGGGTGAGGACACCGTAAAATTAAACACAAAACCAAGCACTTCTCCTATTGCAAGAATTACCAATCTAGTTGGCCAAACCAAACTAATAACTCGAAGAGACTTGCAAAGATATGAAATCATGCATATAAGAATTCAGAGAAGATTCATGGATAATCTGAGCATAAACTCACAATTCATCGGATCTTAACAAACACACCATAAAAGAGTATTACATCGGATTGATCTCCATGAAGATCATGAAGAACATGGTATTGAAAATCAAAGAGAGAGAAGAAGCCATCTAGCTACTAGCTATGGACCCGTAGGTCTGTGGTGGACTACTCACGCATCATCGGAGGGGTAATGGAGTTAATGTAGATGCCCTCCGTGATCGAAACCCCCTTCGTTAGATTATCGGAAAAGGCTCCAAGATTGGATCTCTCTAGAACGGAGGATTCTGTCAGCGGAAAAGTATTTGCGTGGCTCGTTCTGGTGTTGGGGGAATATTTGGGTATTTGTAGGACGAAGAATAGGGTTAGGAGACCTGCCAGGAGACGGCAAGCCTGTCAGGCGCGGCCAGGGGGGTGGCCGCGCCTACCAGGCTTGTGACCTCCTGGCAGGTGCCCTGACATGCACTCCAAGCCTCTTGGATTTGTTTCCTTCTAGAAAAAATCATTCCGAAGATTTTATTCCGTTTGGACTCTGTTTAATATTCCATATCTACAAAACTCAAAAACAAAGAAAAAACATAAACTGACACTAGCCTCTAGATTAACAGGTTAGTCCCAAAAATAATATAAAATAGCATATTAATGCATATAAAACATTCAAAACAGATAATATAATAACATGACATCATCAAAAATTATAGATACGTTGGAGACGTATCAGCGAGCTGGTCGGACTGCTCGGTCATGTGGCTTGGCCACGGGCGGTCGACAAGTCCGGAGACGGTTTGTTGGGCATGTTGTTGGGAGGATGGATTTGCTGAGCTCCGGGCGAAAGTCTTGCTCGACCTCGGTCGTTGTCGGCATCGACAGCATCCTAGGATGTCGTTCCCTTCTTGGCGGCGGCGTTGTGAAGCCCCTTCACCACCATTGTCGCCTCAGTCTCGGGCTTTCCGGGTGAAAACCTAAGTTTCGATCTTGGTCGGAGCGGGCGTTGGCGGTGTTCCCATCGCTTCCCACTTGGGGGCGACGCCTTGGAGGTCTGGTCCTTCGTTAGTTCACGATGCCTTGGGTGTCTTTGCGGCTTTGTCGTCAGCCAGGAGTGTGCGTGACCTCGGAGTCGGTGAGGAAGTCGGAGCAGTGGCTCCGGATATCAGTGTCATGGAGTGTCGGTTCTGGTCGCGTGGGCGGTAGAGTCGTTGGCGAGGAGTGTGCGCGACCTCAGGCTCAGTGAGGAAGTTGGAGCAGCGGGTCCGAAGACCAGTGTCGTGGAGTGTCGGTTCTGGTTGCATGGGTGGCAGAGTCGTCGGCTCAGATGGAGCGCGGACTCGGGGCCGATGGGT
This sequence comes from Hordeum marinum, assembly GCA_022496015.1. Classification (NCBI taxonomy): domain Eukaryota; kingdom Viridiplantae; phylum Streptophyta; class Magnoliopsida; order Poales; family Poaceae; genus Hordeum; species Hordeum marinum. Next base: position 332,477,529 of record CM039674.1, read on the forward strand.
AACTCGGAGCGGCGGCTCTAAGGAACACCCTGGTGTTGTGGAGTGTCAGATCTGGCCGCGTGGGCGGCAGAGTCGCCGACTTATGTGGAGTGCGGCATCGGGACCGACGTGTGTGTTCCTGAGGCTTGTAAGCCGGAGTGGAGGCTTTGGGTCTTGTGGTAGGTTGACCATTCTGGTCATTTGGGCAACGTGGTAGTCGTCTTGTTGGGTACATAGCCTCGGGGCTGGTGTGTGTTTGGTTGTATCGGTTTTCGGCTGGTTTTCCTTATAAACTGGTCAATTTTCTTCTTCTTAATGCAAAGGCAGAGCTCCTGTTGGTTTCTCGAAAAAAACAAGGTGGTCAGTGCGGTCCGGTGTGAACTGATAGCTGACGTCCAAATGGTGGCTTGGTGAGGGACATGACTGGCCCAAACCATGTCCACCCTACACAGGCTTGGTAAAGTGGACGACGTATGTCTTAATCCCGAGCTCCGTGTCTCTGTCTTCATCGGTGTCCGGTGTGACGAAGCGGACATCTGGCGGCGGCGCGGCGTCAGGGCACCGAGCTCCTCATCCTTATCTTCGGCGGCTTCCATGCGGTGAATTATTCAGCTTGAGGTCAAAGTTGGTGAAGCAACTCCAGCATAGCCATATGCATGCGTCGGGCATGGACGTCGTACGTGAGGGCGTGTGGACATAGCCGGTAGTGGTCTGCCTCGTTGGTGCACTCCGGACAGGCGTCTTGGCGAGCTTGACGAAGATGATTGGACGGTGAACTCACAATGATGGAATTGATAGTTTGATGTATCTTTAGACTACCTACAATGGGAGTAACATAGGTAGTAACATAGGTGTCATCTAAGCAAAAAATATGATGTGACAACTAATTAATGATAAGAGAGAGAAATTGAGTAACTTAGCATGTTACTGTAACATAACGCATATTAAGGCAAGATGAGTCTATAAGCTAATAAATGAATAAGCCAATGTTACCACCACTATGTTACAATCCATTGTGGAGGCAATAATTTAGACTAGTAACATATGCATGTTACTACTCTATTTTACTCCCCATTGTGGGTAGTCTTACGAGATCTAGCGTCTTGTGTGATGCTTCATCCACCATCTATGCAATGTGCTTACATGCAAAATAAATAATGAAACATATAGGTCATAATCTCACCGTTCGCAAGGATTAGCCGCGCCTCCATCATCATCTGACCGGTACGCTAGTACACGTGCACCTCCTTCGAGCCCGACATCCTACACTTAAGCCTTGACGCGTACGCGCGCTTGTGCCTGCCCGTGCTCATCTGTCTTCAGGTGCTCCCAACAGATACGATCGCCTCTGGTTGATCTTGCCATTGTGTGTCCTATGTCTTTTATCTCTACCTCGCCTTTCTGTGTACGTGAGTTGCGTGGGTTGTGATAATGTGTTTGTGTGTATGTCGGACTCTCCAGACTTTTAGAGAAGAAAAGACCCTCAATAGACATGCCAATGATAGATTCTGTGCCTAATTTATATTTTACGTCACTTTATGTAGATCTACATTTCAATCTCGGTCATTGATCTTTATGATCAACACAAATCAACGGATATAAAGGGGTGAATTATGGAGAACTAAGAAAGTTTTTCCCCTTTAATATTAGGTATAGATATGGCATTGCAAGATCCAAGTCATGTCTTTATTTAGAAAACATGAATCTAGTTACAAAAAGTGTAGGAAGAAACAAAAAGAAATCAAGGATTTAACTTAGTGTCACAACAGAGATATGGAAAAGTTTGTTATGAAAAAACCACAAGTGTGTTCTAATAATCTGTCACTTGATCAATACCATACAGGTGATAATAATGTTGACGATTATCCTAACCCTGGAGATTGCTAGACAAAGACGAAAAATAACGTTGGGGTTGAAGAAAATTATTGATAATAATGTAGTTTTATTAGAAAGTAGGGCGCATTTTAGAGTTTAGCATAGGGCCTCATATTTTGTCGGCACAGCCCTGATAAACAACAAGTGGCGGCACAAAGCAGAAGATCTAATCCGGCTCTGGAGATGGCGAAGGGGGCGGTGGACCCAAGCGGAGAGCCATCGCGCAGAGATCAACAAGGATAGAGTTGATGGTGTCTCTTTCTCGAGGGCAGCTATGCAGCTGCCAAAGGTTCAAGTAACTACACATTTTGAACATTGCTTCAGTATCACATCAAAGGGGAATACGACACAAGCTTATTTCGGATTGTCCACAGCTTCCAGGCCAGGATACCAACATACAACAGTCAACCACCTAATGTGGCGTATAGCAAGCGGCGTGGATTGGGGTTCGGCGAGGTTGTTGTGGCACCAACTACCGCCGAACACTTCGCGCAGGCAGCTCCAGAGGAATTGGGTGGCCACGCAGGAGAAGAATATGTGATTCGAGTCCTCTTCGATCCCGCATAGCGGACAAATCCCATCACCCGGGTCATTGCTCTTGAGCACCTCCACACAGGGAACCCGACCTCGGATCCATTGCCACAGGAAGATCCGTGTCTTTAAAGGAAGACATATCGCCCAAATCAACACGAGAGCTTCTCGTCTAGGCATGGAACATCATGTAAGTTTTACTCGCTGCTCCTACATTAGCCGTGCATGCGGCAGGGTGATTCTTCTAGCTTCCTTGAGCTTGGATCTGCTTTTGCACCAGGATGATGTTTTATGTTTTTGTTCCGTTATGATTTAAAATGGAACCCAATCCTCTCATGGATCGTATGAAAAAATGAATGTCAACAAATCCTGTGTATCTAGCTCCATGACAGTTGATTATTTTTGCTGTTGCGGATACATTAGGAGCAACATTTTTGCCAGATTGTCATTATTGCATTACATCCTCTCCTCAAAATGCGGTTATTATCGTTACCATTTACGACATACAGAATAGAAAAATGGACTTGCGTTCAAGTTCCATAATAATTACAAGTACAAAATGTCAAAAAGAACGCGATATGAACCATACTATAATCCGTATCGGCTTCCAGATTATGGAAGAAAGAGCAATCAAGGAGTTAGAGAAATATCTAAAAAAGCAATTAACTCTGTAAAACCAGAGACTCGTCTTGCATACTATGTGTTGATCACATATCAGCTGCCACATGATTGCCCCAAAATATATCAAAGACATGTGGAACCGCACAAGGTTCACAAAAAAATAATAATCATAACTTCATAAGTAGATCATGTCGACTGGGTCTTAGCAGCTTGGAATTTGAGGAAGAATCCATGAATTCTATGCGGTTCGCTGCATGCAAGCACATAAACAAAGATGCGCCTACACCAACATTGTCATTGTCTTCGCCGCTCGCATGCAACAGGTAAGAGTGTGCGCATGAGGTCTTCAGACTAGTAATTTATTATAAATGGAAATTAGAGCGGAAAATGATGGAAAGTAAAACTACGTCCTCTGTAAACAAATATAAGGATGCTAACATTTTCGGGGTTAGGATTGGGATAACGCCCCCGTGTTGCTCGCGACTCAGGCGGATCCCTAATCGCAGTCGCCACCCCTTCCTCCTTTGACCTTGCCCCCTCCCCCCCTGCCACAGCCGAAGGATGCCTCAGGTCAAAGGCCACGAGGCTGATGGCAACAGCATGTCCTCATACTCCTCGCGCTACTGATGGTGGAAGGGCCCTCATTGTTTCTCGTGTTGATGGATCTCCGAACGGAGCTTTATGGCGGTCCTAGACGGCGTGGTTCGTTCGGTAGAGATGGGCGCCGGGACGACAACCCCGAATTTCTTTGGTGACCTCGAATGCCAGTGTGGCCACTGCTACCTATTGAGCTTGCGTTGGTTTTCCCTTGAAGAGGAAAGGGTGATGCAACGAAGTAGATGAGTATTTCCCTCAGTTGTTGAGAACCAAGGTATCAATCCAGTAGGAGGAACAAGCAAGTCACTAATGGATGCACCTACAAAAACAATCAAACTCTTGCACCCAACGCTATAAAGGGGTTGTCAATCCCTTCACAATTATTGGCAAGGATTAGATTCAATAGAGATAGATGTAAACGAGAACGGAAAGTAAAAGGTAAATAAATTGCAGCAAACTATTTTTGGTATTTTTGGTTTATAGATGTGAAAATATATTGTGGAAAGTAGACCAGGGGGGCATAGATTTCACTAGAGGCTTCTCTTTTGAAGGAAAATATCATGGTGGGTAAACAAATTACTGTCAAGCAATTGATGGAAAAGCGAATAATCATGTAGTTATCCAAGGCAATGATCATGCATATAGGCATCACGTCTGTGTCAAGTAGACCGAAACGATTCTGCATCTACTACTATTACTCCACACATCGACCGACTTCTGTCTGCATCTAGAGTATTAAGTTCATGAAGAACAGAGTAACGCATTAAGGAAGATGACATGATGTAGAGGGATAAACTCAAGCAATATGATGAAAATCCCATCTTGTTACCCTTGATGGCAACAATACAATACATGCCTCGCTACCCCTACTATGTCATTGGGTGAGGACACTGCAAGATTGAACCCCAAACCAAGCACTTCTCCCATTGCAAGAATTACCAATCTAGTTGGCCAAACCAAGCCAATAACTCGAAGAGACTTACAAGGATATGAAATCATGCATATAAGAATTCAGAGAAGATTCAGATAAGATTCATGGATAAACTGAACATAAACTCATAATTCATCGGATCTTGACAAACACACCACAAAAGAGGATTACATCGGATAGATCCCCATGAAGATCATGAAGAACATGGTATTGAAGATCAAAGAGAGAGAATAAGCCATCTAGCTACTAGCTATGGACCCATAGGTCTGTAGTGGACTACTCACACATCATCGGAAGGGCAATGGAGTTGATGTAGATGCCCTCCGTGATCAAAAACCCCTCCGGTATATTACCGGAAAAGCCTCCAAGATTATATCTCTCGGGAACGGAGGCTTCTGGCGGCAGAAAAGTATTTGCGTGGCTCGTTCTGGTGTTGGGGGAATATTTGGGTATTTATAGGACAAAGATAGGGTTAGGAGACCTGCTAGGAGACGACAAGCCTGCCAGGCACGGCCAGGGGGTGGCCACGCCTATTAGGCTTGTGATCTCTTGGTTGATCCCCTGGCGTGCACTCCAAGCCTAGTGGATTTGTTTCCTTCCAGAAAAAATCATTCCAAATTTTTTATTCCTTTTGGACTCCGTTTAATATTCCATATATGCAAAACTCAAAAACAAGGAAAAAATAAACTCATACTAGGCTCTAGATTAATAGGTTAGTCCCAAAAATAATATAAAAAGCATATTAATGCATATAAAACATCCAAAACAGGTAATATAATAGCATGACATCATAAAAAATTATAGATACGTTGGAGACGTATCAGCATCCCCAAGCTTAATTTCTGCTCGTCCTCGAGTAGGTAAATGATAAAAACAGAATTTTTGATGTGGAGTGCTACCTAACATAATTATCCATGTAATATTCTCTATTGTGGCATGAATATTCAGATCCATAAGACTCAAAACAAAATCTTAATATTGATATAAAAACAATAACGTTTCAAGCGTACTAGTGAAGCAATTGTATCTCTCCAAAATATAATGGCAGAAGAAAGTTATCCCTACAATATCATATGGTCTGGCTATGCTCCATCTTCCCCACACAAAGTATTTGTATCACGCACAACCCCGATGAAAAGTCAATCAATTGTTTTCACACTTTTATTTTCTCAAACTTTTTCAACTCTCACGCAATACATGAGCGTGAGCCATGGATATAGCACTATAGGTGGAATAGAATATGGTGGATGTTGTCAACGAGAAGATAGTCTCACATCAACTAGGCATATCAACGGGCTATGGAGATGCCCATTAATAGATATCAATGTGAGTTAGTAGGGATTGCCATGCAACGGATGCACTAGAGCTATAAGTGTATGAAAGCTCAAGAGGAAAATAAGTGGGGGTGCATCCAACTTGCTTGCTCGTGAAGACCTAGGGAAATTTGAGGAAGCCCATCATTGGAATATACAAGCCAAGTTATATAAAGAAAAAATCCCACTAGTATATGAAAGTGACAAAATAGGAGACCCTCTATCATGAAGATCATGGTGCTACTTTGAAGCACAAGTGTGGAAAAAGATAGTAGCAATGTCCCTTCTCTCTTTTCACTCATTTTTTTCTATTTTCTCTTTTTTTGGTGGGCATCTAAGCCTCTTTTATTATTATTTTATTTGGCCTTCGCTTGCCTCTTCTATTTTTTTCATGAAGTCCGGAATCTCATCCCCACTTGAGAGGGAATCATAGATTCTATCATCATTTCCTCACATGGGACATGCTCTAATAATGATAATCATCACACTTTTATTTACTTACAACTCAAAAGAAAATTACAACTTGATACCTATGAAAAAATATGACTCTATATGCAATATGGAAGTGATGGTGCAAGTCATAAAAGGAAACGGTGGAAGTTGCATGGCAATATATCTCGGAATGGCTATGGAAATGTCATAATAGGTAGGTAAGGTGTCTGTCTTCAGGAATGATATATGGTGGCTGTTTTGAGGAAGGTATATGGTGTCTGTTTTGAGGAAGGTGTTTGTTGTACCGGCGAAAGTTGTGCGGTACTAGAGAGGCTAGCAAAGATGGAAGGGTGAGAGTGTGTATAATCCGTGGACTCAACATTAGTCATAAAGAACTCACATACTTATTACAAAATTCTATTAGTCATTGAAGCAAAGTATTAAACGCATGCTCCTAGGGGAGAGTTGTGACAACCCAAGTGCTGTATGGCATGTATTCTTATGTGAACCTTGTTGTCATGACTTAATGAAATGAGTTTGCTCCTTGTCATGCCTTGTCTCATGCATTCATGCATCATGAATCATATCATTCATCATCATGCCATGCCTTTGTTTGTGATGTGATTCTTGACCTTGTTGTGTTTGGGAGTGATCTTGTTATGTGTGATGTGGTTTGAGTGGGCTTCATCTCCTTACTGTTGGGGAACGTTGCACGGGAAACAAAAACTTTCCTACGCACACGCAGATCTATCCATGGTGATGAGCATCTACTAGAGAGGGAGAGTGTATCTACGTACCCTTGTAGATCGCTAAGCGGGAAGCGTTAAGAAACGCAGTTGGTGTAGTCGAACGTCTTCGCGATCCAACTCGCCGAGCGTCACGCGATCTCATCACGATCCGTCCCACGATACAATCACGATCCGTCCCGCAAACTCATCACGATCCGTCCCGTGATCCAATCACGATCCGTCCCGCGAACTCATCACGATACGTCTCGCAATCTTGATCATGGTCCTTCCGATCTAGCGCCGAACGGACGGCACCTCCGCGTTCAGCACACGTACAGCTCGATGATGGTCTCCGCCTTCTTGATCCAGCAAGAGGGAGCGGAGAGGTAGAAGAGTTCTCCGGCAGCATGATAGCGCTCCGGCGATGGTGGTGGAGCTATTCTGGCAGGGCTTCGCCTAAGCACTGCAGAAATCCGATCTAGAGGAGAAACTATGCACTGGAGGAACGGGCAACACGTGGCTGAAAATTCTGTGCCAAAACCCAAAAATCCTCTAGTATATATAGGAGGAGAGGAGGAGGAGGCTTGGCTGCCAAAAAGCCAGCCCTTGGGTCGGCCGAAGTGGGGAGGAGAGGAGGACTCCTCCTCCAATCCTAGTAGGACTAGGATTCCTCCTTTTTTTGGCCTTTTTCCACCTTTTTCCCTTTGGGCTTTTTCTCCCAGCCGCATGGGCCTTGTGTGGGACTTCCACCAGCCCACAAAAGGCTGGTATTTACTCTCCCACAAGCCCATGAAGCCTCTTGGGTCGAAATACCCCTCCCGGTGGTCTCCCGGTACACTACCGGCACTCCCACTACACTACCGATTAGCCAAAACTTTTCCGACGACCAAAATAGGAATTCCTATATATCAATCTTTACCTCCGGACCATTCCGGATCTCCTCATGACATCCGGCATCTCATCCAGGACTCCGAATAACGTTCGGTCACCACCATACATAACTCTATACTACCGAAACGTCACCGAACCTTAAGTGTGCAGACCCTGCGGGTTCGAGAACTATGTAGAACTGACCGAGACACATCTACGGTCAATAACCAATAGCGGGACCTGGATGCCCATATTGGTTCCTACATATTCTATGAAGATCTTTATCGGTCGAACCTCTATGTCAAGGATTCAGTTAATCCTGTATGATGTTCCCTTTGTTCTTCGGTATCTTACTTGCCCGGTACCTAGTTCAACCTCGTTACCGGCAAGTCTCTTTACTCGTTCCGTAACACAAGATCCTGTGACTAACACTTAGTCACATTGCTTGCAAGGCTTATTGTGATGTTGCATTACCGAGTGGGCCCTGAGATACCTCTCTGTCACACGGAGTAACAAATCCCAGTCTTGATCCATGCCAACCCAACAGACACCCTCGAAGATACCTGTAGAGCACCTTTATAGTCACCCAGTTACGTTGCAACGTTTGATACACACAAGGTACTCATCCGGTGTCAGTGAGTTGCATGAACTCATGGTCATAGGAACAGATACTTGACATGCAGACAATAGTAGCAATAAACTGACACGATCATATGCTACGTTTGTAGTTTGGGTCTTGTCCATCACATCATTCTCCTAATGACGTGATCCCGTTATCAAATGAAATCTCATGTCCATGACTAGGAAACCATACCCATCTTTGATCAAGGAGCTAGTCTATTAGAGGCATACTAGGGACATGGTGTTGTCTATGTATCCACACATGTATCTGAGTTTCCGATCAACACAATTATAGCATGGATAATAAATAATTATCATGAACAAGGAAATATGATAATAACTAATTTATTATTGCCTCTAGGGCATATTTCCAACACTTTCCCCTCTCTTATTCCTTTTTCAAACACACCCAACCTAATAACCTTTTATTCCATTGGCATTTTATCAACAGGTTCAACTTGCTAATAAAATTGTTTTAAAATGTTCAGGTGGTAGTCTGCTATGTTTTAAAATTGTGTGTGTGGTTCTTTTATTGTTTTGAGCTATATGAATTTGGGGTTTTAAATAACAAGGGGGTTGTTGTTTTTAAAACTAATTAAATTAGTTACTCTAAAAATCAGCAAGTTAATTTTGTTAAAGAGGTCTCAAATTCTTGTTTGTAAAAGTGTTTTTGTTTTGTCAAAGAACCCCTCTATTTATTTATGTATGATTTTGCAAGTATTCTATTTTTTAAAATAAAGAAAACCTTCTCTGTTTTCTGTTTAGTAGAGAGGTGAGCGTGCGAAGTGGGCCTTTCCCTTCCCCTCCGGCCCAGCCCACAAGGAGACGGAAACCTGCCCCGTCGTCCTCCTCCGTGAGTTTGTGTGAGAGAGAGCAGTGAGTGGGCGCCCGTCGATGCCGTGAGAGGAGCTCACGGACGTCGAGGCCGGGCCCCCTACTTAAGTGCGCGGATCCCTAGGTTTTCCTCCCCTTCTCCCTCCTCCTCCCCTCTTCTTCTTCGTTAGGTAGGTTCAGAGAGTGGGTTCAGAGAGTAGCCGCACGCCGGTGACTTTCTTCGGGTCGTTGTTGTCACCTCCGGTGACCCGCTCGTCGCTGTCGGAGATGGTGTGGAGCTCGCGGGTGCCGTCCGTGTTCCCTTCCCGGTGCTAGGGGTGAGGAGCACCCCTACAGCATGCCCCGTCGTTGCCATCGTTCACAAGCAGAGGAGTCGTGTTGCCGGCCTTCTTCGTCTTCTTCCTCGCCGTCGCTCGCGTCCCCGCGCCTCTGAGTAGCCGCGAGGTGAGCTCCCCGTCGCCGCAGCCTTTCCCCATCGCGTAGGCCCGCGTCCTATCGCCGTCGTGTTCGTCTCCGCCATGCCCCGAGCCGAGCAGCAGCTCGAGCTCGAGTGCATCCCCTTGCCACCACGCCTGCCCATTGTTTGGTGCGGGAATGGGTTCCCCGAGGACCCCACTCTCCCCGCTGGTGGTCCGCGTCGCCGGAGAGCCAGAGTGACGCCGGTAATCGCCGCCGCCATGCCCGTGTAGCCGGTGTTTTCATTAGTTTCGTTAGAGTGAACGCGTCGTGGTTAGTATTAGAGGGGCAAGTCCCCTACTTGGACACAAATCGCACCGTAGCAGAGTGGCAATTGGCTCAGGGGTGCAGACCAGAGGTCTGGGGTTCGATCCCCGAACCCCCCTTTTTTCCCTTGTTTTATTTTCTTTTTTTGCTATGTGGTATGTACATATATGCACTTGTAGTGCATATATGTGTACATATGTGTGTGTGTGATGAGCACCCACACACATAGGGGTGTGTGTATGTGTGCTAGTGTGTGTAGGTTTGGGTGTGTGTGTGTGACAAGTGGGCCATGCCCCACTTGTCATACATTATATATTTTAGCATGTGTCATGTTTTGTATTGACAATTAGCTCTTTTCCTGTTATAGCAATATTGCCAAATCTGGATAGGTTCATTTATGCTCATGTACATTTGTGGTAAGTTTTCACTTATAAGAGTGGATGATGATTTTGATATGTAGTTGTTGTCATGATGCTCCATGGGACTATATGGGTATGATACATGAATTTGGGGTAGAAAAATCGCAGGAATTCATTGGTGCTATTGATTTGGTCTTTTGAGCAAGTTTGACAAAATGTCATTTAGCTCATAGTGCCATTTTGTCATTTATGCCATGTTTAATCCTTGCATGCTATGATGGTTGTGCCAACATGTATATGGTAGTCTTTGATGTGTAGAATGCCATGGTATTTATATTTGTCATGATCAACTTGCAAATAAGTGGGAACCATGCTCTAAAGTAGCCACTAAAATGTTGCTGTTTTCAACCATGCTAAATATTTCTAAGTCTGAGAATCTGTTGTTATTTTTATGCCATGAAGAGTGGTTGCTATCTTGTGATATGTTGTGAATTAGTTCAAGCTCAGTGCTAGTGATTGGAAGTATATGTCGTCTTCTAGCATACTGTTAATTTTCATGCCATGAGGTGGTCTCCAACACCATTAGTTTCTGCTGTCAACTTGCCATCAGGGTAACCCAGATTCCAGAAAACTGTTATTTTCACTAAGTCCCAAAAACCTGTTTCATCATGCCAACTTGTGAGCTTCATGCTTATTGATGTGTGCCTCCTTTCCAGATTGTGTAGTTGGATAAGTTGATAAGCATGTTACATAGTTTCTGTAAATGCCTTGGTTGTGGTTGTAGGAAATCCAGCAGCTCAAGTTATTGGCTATGAAAGTTGCTATGTTGTTGTTTTGTGGCAGATTGTTTGTTTATTGCTTTGTGACTTGTGGGAGCTATACTCCATGGAATTGCTTGATCTTTCGCTCTATTGTGGTTGGTTTATCATTTCCTAACCAGTGGCTACCTTGGAATGCCAAGGAATAGCCCAGGTCCTTCTTGTCTTGTGTTTTGCCTTCGTATCTTGTCGTGAGCGTATCGTGAGAACCGTAACTCCGTTTCTTACGTTCTTCATATGCAATTTTATAGTTTTTGCATGATGCATCCATATTTGCCATGTTCATGCATGTCTAAATAACTTAACATAAGGTTCTGCCCAGATTCATTAATAACCAATCCTTTGCATGTGAAACATGACTAGTTAGGATTGCCATGCTAAAACTCTTCAAATAATCATGCATCATTCTTGCTTGTGCATTGCACCATGGTTGCTCGTTTATTCTTGCTGTTTCTTTTTGTTAGACACGAACGTTGAACCTGAGTACGAAGAGCCAGGCGAGTACAACTACGAGGATCCCACTACTTGTTCCACTGAGGAACCAACAGGCAAGATGATCGTACCCGGATCCCGATACTATTTTCGCTTGCTAGTTGTCTCGTTCTTATCACTACTTTCGCGCTACCTACCACTTGAATGTCAGCCTTCTAATTGCCATGATAGCCTCTAACCCTCCACATCCTAGCAAACCTTTGATTGGCTAAGTTACCGATGCTCAGCCCCTCTTATAGCGTTCTAGTTGCAGGTACAGGTTGTTCCATGTGATAACTAGGGATGGCACCCGCAGGGTATGGGTACGGGTGGAGCCTCCCCATATCCTTACCCGTCCTGCGTGAGCTTACCCATCACCCGTATCCATACCCGTCAACGGGTAAAATTTTTGCCCATACCCATTACCCGACAGGATAGATGGGTACCCACGGGTAAAATTACCCATATTTGCAAAGCATCAATTTGAATCACTTATAGTCATAAACTGCATCATATAATATACTTTACAAAATAGATTATAACAACAATATATACATATAAATAACATCATATAGCCATAAACAACAACACATAGACATACATTTTTAGTTCACAAATTCTTCACATAGTGTAGATTGTAGAAATAATTTTCAATTTACATAGATTTTATACGGGTACATGGGTATGTGGGTATGGGTTATATGATCCCATACCCATACCCGCTCTACCTGCTGGGTTTCAGATTTTCCTATTTATATACCCATGGGTAAATTTTTGTCCCATACCCTTACCCTAATAGGGTTTTTACCCGCATGGTACGTGGGTAATGGGTACCCATTGCCATCCCTAGTGATAACATGGATTTGGCATATCACAATATTATCTGTTACTTAATTTAATGCACATATATATCTTGGTATTGGTGGAAGGCTTGGCCTCTTGCTAGGTGTTTTGTTTCGTTGTTATCGCCATAGTTTCTTGTTACCGGTGTTATGTTTCCATACTTTGCGCTCCTAACATGCTCGGGGTTGTTATGGGGACCCCCCTTGTTTATTTGGTTAAGATTAAAACTTGTCTAGCAAGACCCAACTTTGGTACTACATTTGCTTAATAACTTAATAAAATTTGCATAGGTATTGCAACCTCGTGGATAATTAATCAACCCTCGGGCCAGTGCTCCTCATGAGTGTTAGTCCAAACTAGAGCACCGTGCGGGGCCAATCCGAGGCAACTCAAGAGGTTTCTATCAGGCCACCATACGCTTCGCTTATCCGTCGTGTCCTGAGAACAAGATACACGGCTCTTATCGGGTTCGTTGACACGTCGGGTGGTCTTGCTGGATTTGTTTTACCTTTATCGAGTGTCTTGCGTGAGGAGCTCTGACTTTCTTTGGGCTATATCGAGGTGTTGGAATTCCTTTGGAGTCGCCTAGGATTATCACGAGATCCGTGGTCGAGGCTATTCCCACGGAGTGTGGTTAATTTGTGATGGACTAGTTGGAGCACCCCTACACGGTCAAATCTTTCAAAAAGTCGTGCTCGTGGTTATGTGGCAACTTGGATATTTGTTTAACACTCAGTTATAGTTAAATTGAAGTAAACTCTAATAAAATGCACCAACTGTGTGAGTAACCATGATCGTCTCTACTCGTGAACATGATCCGAGAGAGAACACGGTGGGGTTATGATTGATGTAAGTAAGTGTTCAGGATCTCATAGAGGTCATTCTAGATTCGATTGTTTATCGTAGGCCACATATTTATTCTCATGTTACGTAAGTTTAGCCACCATGAATGCTTAGTGCTGCTGCAAACTAAACACATACCCCATCCCAACCTTTAAGCTTGAATAGTCTTGGTACCCGGGCGCATGATTGCTGAGTCCTTGTGGCTCACAGATTACTACAACAATCCAGGTACAGGTACATATGAGTTCGTGCAGGATGATCTGACGCAGCTCCAGTGGGAGTATGACGAGGAAAGAGGTAGAATGTATGTGACTTATTCGGATGAGTAGAGGACCATGGTCGTGATCTTCGAGACCGGCGAGATAGTATCATTTGCATCTGTTTTTATCGTTTGATTTCGTCCGTAGTCGGACCATGTCTTCATATTGGTGTTTGAACTCTTGTGTGGTATTGTAATTTAGTATGTGGCGAGTGTAATCCAACTCATATACTCATCTCTTCTTTAATGTATGATGTAATGATGCTATACTTGCGAACGACGAGATGCGCCTCTATCCCTTGTGAGGCCTGTTGGGAGACGTAGTAGTAAATCAAAATTTTCCTACGTTCACCAAGATCTATCTATGGAGAAACCAGCAATGAGAGGGGAGAGATTGCATCTTCATACCTTTGAAGATCGCTAAGCGGAAGCGTTACAAGAACGCGGTTGATGGAGTCGTACTCGCAGCGATTCAGATCGCGGTAGATCCGATCAAGTGCCGAACGGACGGCACCTCCGCGTTCAACAGACGTGCAGCCCGGTGACGTCTCCAACACCTTGATCCAGCAAGGAGGAAGGAGAGGTTGGGGAAGGGCTCCAACAGCAGCACGACGGCGTGGTGGTGGTGGAGTAGCAAGGTATTCCGACAGGGCTTCGCCTAAGCGCTGCGGAGGAGGAAGAAGAGAGGTAGGGCTTCGCCGTGAGAGAGAGAGATCAAATCCTGTCTCAAAACATCCAAAACCTAAAGTATATATAGGAGGAGGGACGTGGAGGGCTGGCTTGGCCTCTACTCCAAAGAGGAGATGGCCGGCTGAATTAAAGGGAGAGTCCACCTCCCACAAGGGAGGTGGATCTCCTCCTTTTAAATCCTTTTTGCCTTATCTCCTTATCTCCAGCCGCATGGGCCTTTAGCAAAAGTCTTGCCCAGCCCAATAAGGGCTGGCACACTTTATCTAACAGCCCATGTGGTCCTTTGGTCGTCACACCCCTCCCGGGGTCCTCCGGCACCCTCCCGGCACTCCCGGTACACTACCGATGAGCCCGAAAACTTTCCGGTGACCAAAACTGGACTTCCTATATATCAATCTTTACCTCCGGACCATTCCGGAGCTCCTCGTGACGTCCGGGATCTCATCCGGGACTCCGAACAACCTTCGGTAATCACGTATACCTTTTCCCTATAACCCTAGCGTCATCGAACCTTAAGTGTGTAGACCCTACGGGTTCGGGAGACACGTAGACATGACCGAGACACCTCTCCGGCCAATAACCAACAGCGGGATCTGGATACCCATGTTGGCTCCCACGTACTCCACGATGATCTCATCGGATGAACCACGATGTCAGGGATTCAATCAATCCCGTATACAATTCCCTTTGTCTATCGGTATGGTACTTGCCCGAGATTCGATCGTCGGTATCGCCATACCTTGTTCAATCTCGTTACCGGCAAGTCTCTTTACTCGTTCCGTAACACATCATCCCGTGACTAACTCCTTAGTCACATTGAGCTCATTATGATGATGTCTTACCGAGTGGGCCCAGAGATACCTCTCCGTCACACGGAGTGACAAATCCCAGTCTTGATTCGTGTCAACCCAACAGACACTTTCGGAGATACCCGTAGCGTACCTTTATAGCCACCCAGTTACGTTGTGACGTTTGGCACACCCAAAGCATTCCTACGGTATCCGGGAGTTACACAATCTCATGGTCTAAGGAAATGATACTTGACATTGAAAAGCTTTAGCAAACGAACTACACGATCTTGTGCTATGCTTAGGATTGGGTCTTGTCCATCACATCATTCTCCTAATGATGTGATCCCGTTATCAACGACATCCAATGTCCATGGTCATGAAACCGTGACCATCTATTGATCAACGAGCTAGCCAACTAGAGGCTCACTAGGGACATGTGATGGTCTATGTATTCACACATGTATTACGGTTTCTGGTTAACACAATTGTAGCATGAATAATAGACAATTATCATGAACTAGGAAATACAATAATAACCATTTTATTATTGCCTCTAGGGCAGATTTCCAACAGTCTCCCACTTGCACTAGAGTCAATAATCTAGTTACATTGTGATGAATCGAACACCCATAGCGTTCTGGTGTTGATCATGTTTTGCTCGTGAGAGAGGTTTAGTCAACGGATCTGCGACATTCAGATCCGTATGCACTTTACAAATATCTATGTCTCCCTCCTGAATGTAATCACGGATGGAGTTGAAGCGGCGCTTGATGTGTCTTGTCTTCTTGTGAAACCTGGGCTCCTTCGCAAGGGCAATAGCTCCAGTGTTGTCACAGAGTAGAGTCATCGGGCCCGACGCATTTGGAATCACTCCTAGGTCGGTGATGAACTCCTTCATCCAGACTCCCTCCTTTGCTGCTTCCGAAGCAGCTATGTACTCCGCTTCACATGTAGATGCCGCCACGACGCTTTGCTTGCTGCTACTCCAGCTGACTGCCCCTCCATTCAAAATATACACGTATCCGGTTTGCGACTTAGAGTCGTCCGGATCTGTGTCGAAGCTAGCGTCGACGTAACCCTTTACGACGAGCTCTTCGGCACCTCCATATATGAGAAACATGTCCTTTGTCCTTTTCAGGTACTTCAGGATATTCTTGACCGCTGTCCAGTGTTCCGCTCCGGGATCACTTTGGTACCTCCCTACCAAACTTATGGCAAGGTTCACATCAGGTCTGGTACACAGCATGGCATACATGATAGAGCCTATGGCTGAAGCATAGGGGATGACACTCATCTCTTCTCTATCCTTTGCCGTGGTCGGGCATTGAGTCGTACTCAATCTCACACCTTGCAACACAGGCAAGAACCCCTTCTTGGACTGATGCATATTGAACTTCTTCAATATCTTTTCAAGGTATGTGCTTTGTGAAAGACCAATGAGGCGTTTCGATCTATCTCTATAGATCTTAATACCTAATATGTAAGCAGCTTCTCCAAGGTCCTTCATTGAAAAACACTTATTCAAGTAGGCCTTGATACTTTCCAAGAGTTCTATATTATTTCCCATTATCAGCATGTCATCCACATACAGTATAAGAAATGCTATAGAGCTCCCACTCACTTTCTTGTAAATACAAGGTTCTCCATAAACCTGTACAAACCCAAACGCTTTAATCACCTCATTAAAGCGAATGTTCCAACTCCGAGATGCTTGCACCAGCCCATAGATGGAGCGCTGGAGCTTGCATACCTTGTTAGCATCTTTAGGATCGACAAAACCTTCCGGCTGCATCATATACAGTTCTTCCTTGAGGAAGCCATTAAGGAATGCCGTTTTGACGTCCATTTGCCAGATCTCATAATCATAAAATGCGGCAACTGCTAACATGATTCGGACTGACTTTAGCATCGCTACGGGTGAGAAAGTCTCATCGTAGTCAACTCCTTGAACTTGTCGATAACCCTTAGCGACAAGCCGAGCTTTATAGGCGGTGACATTACCGTCCGCGTCAGTCTTCTTCTTAAAGATCCATTTGTTTTCAATGGCTCGCTTATCATTAGGCAAGTCCACCAAAGTCCATACTTTGTTCTCATACATGGATCCTATCTCGGATTTCATGGCCTCAAGCCATTTGTTGGAATCCGGGCCCGCCATCGCTTCTTCATAGTTCGAAGGTTCACCGTTGTCCAACAACATGATCTCTAGGACAGGATTGCCGTACCACTCTGGTGCGGAACGTGTCCTGGTGGACCTTCGAATAGCAACTTGATCTGAAGTTTCATGATCATCATCATTAACTTCCTCTCTAGCCGGTGTAGGCTCCACAGAAACAACTTCCTGTGCTGCGCTACTCTCCGGTTCGAGTGGAGGTACAATTTCCTCATCAAGTTCTATTTTCCTCCCACTTACTTCTTTCGAGAGAAACTCTTTCTCGAGAAAGGATCCATTCTTGGCAACAAAGACTTTGCCTTCGGATCGTAGGTAGAAGGTATACCCAATAGTCTCCTTGGGATATCCTATGAAGACGCACTTTTCCGCTTTGGGTTCGAGCTTCTCAGGTTGAAGTTTCTTCACATAAGCATCGCATCCCCAAACTTTTAGAAACGACAGCTTAGGTTTCTTTCCAAACCACAATTCATACGGTGTCGTCTCAACGGATTTAGACGGTGCCCTATTTAAAGTGAATGCGGCAGTCTCTAATGCATATCCCCAAAATGATAGCGGTAAGTCGGTAAGAGACATCATAGATCGCACCTATATCCAATATAGTGCGATTACGACGTTCAGACACACCATTTCGCTGGGGTGTGCCGGGCGGCGTGAGTTGTGAAACAATTCCACATTTCCTAAGGTGCGTGCCAAACTCGTGACTTAAATATTCTCCGCCACGATCAGATCGTAGGCATTTTATTTTCCTGTCACGTTGATTCTCGACCTCACTCTGAAATTCCTTGAACCTTTCAAAAGTTTCAGACTTGTGTTTCATTAAGTAGACATAACCATATCTACTCAAGTCATCAGTGAGGGTGAGAACATAACGGTAGCCACCGCGAGCCTCGACGCTCATTGGACCGCATACATCGGTATGTATTATTTCCAACAAGTCAGTTGCTCGCTCCATTGTTCCGGAGAACGGAGTCTTGGTCATCTTGCCCATGAGGCATGGTTCGCATGTGTCAAATGATTCGAAATCAAGTGACTCCAAAATTCCATCAGCATGGAGCTTCTTCATGCGTTTGACACCAATATGGCCAAGACGGCAGTGCCACATGTAAGTGGGACTATCGTTATCAACTTTACACTTTTTGGTACTCACACTATGGACATGTGTAACATCACGTTCGAGATTCATCAAAAATAAACCATTGACCAGCGGGGCATGAGCATAAAACATTTCTCTCATATAAATAGAACAACCATTATTCTCGGATTTAAATGAGTAGCCATCTCGCATCAAGCGAGATCCAGATACAATGTTCATGCTCAAAGCTGGTACTAAATAACAATTATTAAGGTTTAAAACTAATCCCGAAGGTAGATGTAGAGGTAACGTGCCGACGGCGATCACATCGACCTTGGAACCATTCCCGACACGCATCGTCACCTCATCCTTGGCCAGCCTCCGCTTATTCCGCAGCTCCTGCTTGGAGTTACAAATGTGAGCAACTGCACCGGTATCAAATACCCAGGAGCTACTACGAGCGTTGGTCAAGTACACATCAATAACAAGTATATCACATATACCTTTAATGTTGCCGTCCTTCTTATCCGCTAAATACTTGGGGCAGTTCCGCTTCCAGTGACCGGTACCCTTGCAATAAAAGCACTCAGTCTCAGGCTTGGGTCCATCTTTCTTCTTCTTCCCGGCAACTTGCTTACCGGGCGCGGCAACAGCTTTGCCGTCCTTCTTGAAGTTCTTCTTACCCTTGCCTTTCTTGAAACTAGTGGTATTATTCACCATCAACACTTGATGCTCCTTTTTGATCTCGACCTCCGCTGATTTCAGCATCGAGTACAACTCAGGAATGGACTTCTCCATACCTTGCATGTTGTAGTTCATCACAAAGCTCTTGAAGCTAGGTGGAAGCGACTGGAGGATTCTGTCAATGACCGAGTCATCCGGGATATTAACCCCCAGCTGAGTCAAGCGGCTGTGTAGCCCAGACATCTTGAGGATGTGCTCACTGACAGAACTATGCTCCTCCATCTTACAGCTGAAGAACTTGTCGGAGACATCATATCTCTCGACCCGGGCATGAGCTTGAAAAACCAGTTTCAGCTCCTGGAACATCTCATATGCTCCGTGTTGCTCAAAACGCTTTTGGAGCCCCGGTTCTAGACTGTAAAGCATGCCGCATTGAACAAGGGAGTAATCATCGCAGCGTGATTGCCAAGTGTTCATAACATCTTGTTCCGCTGGGAGAACGGGTGCGTCACCTAGCGGTGCATCTAGGACATACAATCTCTTGGAAGCTATGAGGATGATCCTCAAGCTACGGACCCAGTCCGCATAGTTGCTTCCATCATCTTTTAGCTTGGTTTTCTCTAGGAACGCGTTGAAATTGAGGGTGACATTCGCGTTGGCCATTGGATCTACATCATAGATTGTAAAGACAATTTTAGACTAAGTTCATGATAATTAAGTTCACTTAATCAAATTAATGAACTCCCACTTAGACAGACATCTCTCTAGTCTTCCAAGTGATACATGATCCATGTCAACTAGCCCGTGTCCGATCATCACGTGAGACGGACTAGTCATCCATGGTGAACATCTTCATGTTGATCGTATCTTCTATACGACTCATGTTCGACCTTTCGGTCTTCCGTGTTCCGAGGCCATGTCTCTACATGCTAGGCTCGTCAAGTCAACCTAAGTGTTTCGCGTGTGTAAATCTAGCTTACACCCGTTGTATGCGAACGTTAGAACCTATCACACCCGATCATCACGTGGTGCTTCGGAACAACGATCCTTAGCAACGGTGCACAGTTAGGGTGAACACTTCTCTTGAAATTTTATTGAGAGATCATCTTATTTACTACCGTCGTTCTAAGCAAATAAGATGTAAACATGATAAACATCACATGCAATCAATATAGTGACATGATATGGCCAATATAATTTTGCTCCTATGATCTCCATCTTCGGGGCACCATGATCATCACTGTCACCGGCACGACACCATGATCTCCATCATCATGATCTCCATCATTGTGTCTTCATGAAGTTGTCTCGCCAACTATTACTTCTACTACTATGGCTAACGCTTAGCAATAAAGTAAAGTAATTACATGGCGTTTATGATTGACATGCAGGTCATACAATAAATAAGACAACTCCTATGGCTCCTGCCGGTTGTCATAATCATCGACATGCAAGTCGTGAATCCTATTACAAGAACATGATCAATT
This sequence comes from Hordeum marinum, assembly GCA_022496015.1. NCBI lineage: Eukaryota > Viridiplantae > Streptophyta > Magnoliopsida > Poales > Poaceae > Hordeum > Hordeum marinum. The sequence continues at coordinate 332,498,071 of CM039674.1, forward strand.
CATACATCACAATGCATCACATCACATCCTTTGGCCATATCACATCACAAGGCACATGCTGCAAAAACAAGTTAGACGTCCTCTAATTTGTAGTTGCAAGTTTTTACGTGGCTGCTATAGGTTACTAGCAAGAACGTTTCTTACCTACGTCAACACCACAACGTGATTTGCCAATTGCTATTTACCCTTCATAAGGACCCTTTTCATCGAATCCGATCCGACTAAGGTAGGAGAGACAGACACCCGCTAGCCACCTTATGCATCTAGTGCATGTCAGGCGGTGGAACCGGTCTCACGTAAGCGTACGTGTAAAGTTGGTCCGGGCCGCTTCATCCCACAATACCGCCGAATCAAGATAAGACTAGTAGCGGCAAGCAAATTAACAAACTCGACGCCCACAGCTGCTTTGTGTTCTACTCGTGCATAGATTCTACGCATAGACCTAGCTCATGATGCCACTGTTGGGAGACGTAGTAGTAAATCAAAATTTTCCTACGTTCACCAAGATCTATCTATGGAGAAACCAGCAACGAGAGGGGAGAGATTGCATCTTCATACCTTTGAAGATCGCTAAGCGGAAGCGTTACAAGAACGCGGTTGATGGAGTCGTACTCGCAGCGATTCAGATCGCGGTAGATCCGATCAAGTGCCGAACGGACGGCACCTCCGCGTTCAACAGACGTGCAGCCCGGTGACGTCTCCAACACCTTGATCCAGCAAGGAGGAAGGAGAGGTTGGGGAAGGGCTCCAACAGCAGCACGACGGCGTGGTGGTGGTGGAGTAGCAAGGTATTCCGACAGGGCTTCGCCTAAGCGCTGCGGAGGAGGAAGAAGAGAGGTAGGGCTTCGCCGTGAGAGAGAGAGATCAAATCCTGTCTCAAAACATCCAAAACCTCAAGTATATATAGGAGGAGGGACGTGGAGGGCTGGCTTGGCCTCTACTCCAAAGAGGAGATGGCCGGCTGAATTAAAGGGAGAGTCCACCTCCCACAAGGGAGGTGGATCTCCTCCTTTTAAATCCTTTTTGCCTTATCTCCTTATCTCCAGCCGCATGGGCCTTTAGCAAAAGTCTTGCCCAGCCCAATAAGGGCTGGCACACTTTATCTAACAGCCCATGTGGTCCTTTGGTCGTCACACCCCTCCCGGGGTCCTCCGGCACCCTCCCGGCACTCCCGGTACACTACCGATGAGCCCGAAAACTTTCCGGTGACCAAAACTGGACTTCCTATATATCAATCTTTACCTCCGGACCATTCCGGAGCTCCTCGTGACGTCCGGGATCTCATCCGGGACTCCGAACAACCTTCGGTAATCACGTATACCTTTTCCCTATAACCCTAGCGTCATCGAACCTTAAGTGTGTAGACCCTACGGGTTCGGGAGACACGTAGACATGACCGAGACACCTCTCCGGCCAATAACCAACAGCGGGATCTGGATACCCATGTTGGCTCCCACGTACTCCACGATGATCTTATCGGATGAACCACGATGTCAGGGATTCAATCAATCCCGTATACAATTCCCTTTGTCTATCGGTATGGTACTTGCCCGAGATTCGATCGTCGGTATCGCCATACCTTGTTCAATCTCGTTACCGGCAAGTCTCTTTACTCGTTCCGTAACACATCATCCCGTGACTAACTCCTTAGTCACATTGAGCTCATTATGATGATGTCTTACCGAGTGGGCCCAGAGATACCTCTCCGTCACACGGAGTGACAAATCCCAGTCTTGATTCGTGTCAACCCAACAGACACTTTCGGAGATACCCGTAGCGTACCTTTATAGCCACCCAGTTACGTTGTGACGTTTGGCACACCCAAAGCATTCCTACGGTATCCGGGAGTTACACAATCTCATGGTCTAAGGAAATGATACTTGACATTGAAAAGCTTTAGCAAACGAACTACACGATCTTGTGCTATGCTTAGGATTGGGTCTTGTCCATCACATCATTCTCCTAATGATGTGATCCCGTTATCAACGACATCCAATGTCCATGGTCATGAAACCGTGACCATCTATTGATCAACGAGCTAGCCAACTAGAGGCTCACTAGGGACATGTGATGGTCTATGTATTCACACATGTATTACGGTTTCTGGTTAACACAATTGTAGCATGAATAATAGACAATTATCATGAACTAGGAAATACAATAATAACCATTTTATTATTGCCTCTAGGGCATATTTCCAACAGTGCCCCCGTGCCTTAATATGGATAGGCGCACATCTTGGGCGTGACAAGAGGTTTGTAGGAGTTAACCATCACGCGCTCCCGACCCTCACACAAAGGTTGACAATCTATAAACAAATCATGCTCCGACTTCGTTACATAACGGTTCACCATACGTGCATGCTACGGGAATCACAAACCTTTACACACGTATTTTTACCAAATCACAATTACATGCTAACATGACACTTAATATTACCATCTTTATATCTTAAAACTTTATGCAAGGAATCAAAGTTCTCAAAAATACTCAATGCACTTAATATTGAAGATTTTATTATATCTCTCTTGGATGCCTATCATATTAGGACTAAATTCATAACCTAGACCAATTACCATGCTATTTAGAGACTCTCAAAATAATATAAGTGAGGTACGAGAGTTCAATTATTTCTATAAAACGCAAACACCACCATTCTCTAAAAAATATAAGTGAAGCACATAGAGCAAAATTGCCCATCTCAAAAGATATAAGTGGAGCACATAGAGTATTCTAATAAATTCATGATTCAGCGTGTCTCTCTCAAAATATGTGTGCAGCAAGGATGATTGTGGAAAACTAAGAAGCAAAGACTCATATCATGCAAGATGCTCCAAGCAAAACACACATCATGTGGTGAATAAAAATATAGCCTCAAGTAAATTTACCGATGGATTGAAGACGAAAGAGGGGATGCCTTCCGGGGCATACCCAAGCTTAGGATCTTTGGCATCCTTAAATATGACTTGGGGTGCCTTGGGCATCCGCAAGCTTCGTCTCTTGCCACTCCTTATTCCATAGTCCATCAAATCTTTACCCAAAACTTGAAAACTTCACACCACAAAACTTAACAGAAAACTCGTGAGATCCATTAGTATAAGAAAATATATCACCACTTTAGGTACCGTTGTGAACTCATTCTTTATTTATAGTGGTGTTATACCTACTGTATTCTAACTTGTCGATGGTTCATACCCCATGATACAACCCATAGATTCATCAAAGTAGGCAAACAACTCAAAGAAAATAGAATGTGTCAAAAACATAACAGTCTGTAGCAATCTGAAAACTTTGTATACATCTGTAACTCAAAAAATTCTGACAATTTTGGAAAACCTGGGCCATTTATATATAAATCATGTGTAAAACTTTCAGACTCATTCGATGCTCTACTATTTAGAAAATCCTGGACTGAGCGCAAAAGTTTCTGTTTTTCAGCAAGATCAAATCAACAACTACCATAGATCACCCCAAAGGTTTTACTTGGCTCAAACACTAATTAAAACACCAAAACAAAATTACTACAGAATTAATAATGCGGGAAACACTCAAAAACAGAATCAAAAACAGAAGACAAAAATAAAATTGGGTCGCCTCCCAACAAGCGCTATTGTTTAATGCCCCTAGCTAGGCAAAACGCAATAGAGCTAGGTGTTGTCATCTTTGGTATGCAATCCAAAAGTAGCTCTCATAATAGATTCATAAGGCAATCTTATTTACTTTCTAGGAAAGTGTTCCATGCCTTTCCTTAATGGAAATTGAAATCTAATGTTTCCTTCTTTCATGCTAATAATTGCACCAATCCTTCTAAGGAAAGGTCTACCAAGAATAATAGGACATGTAGGATTGCAATCTATATCAAGAACAATGAAATCTACGGGCAAATAATTGCTATTTGCTACAATAAGAACATCATTAATCTGTTGGGGAACGTCGCATGGGAAACAAAAAATTTCCTACGCACACGCAAACCTATCCATGGTGATGAGCATCTACGAGAGGGAGAGTGGATCTACATACCCTTGTAGATCGCTAAGCGGGAAGCGTTAAGAAACGCGGTTGGTGTAGTCGAACATCTTCGCGATCCAAATCGTCGAGCGTCCCGCGATCTCATCACGATCCGTCCCGCGATCCCATCACGATCCGTCCCGCGATCTCATCATGATCCGTCTCACGATCTTGATCACGATCTGTCCCGCGAAACTCATCATGATCCGTCCCGCGATCTCATCACGAACCGTCTCGCGATCTCGATCACGGTTCTTCCGATCTAGCGCCGAACGGACGGCACCTCCGCGTTCAGCACACGTGCAGCTTGATGACGATCTCCACCGTCTTGATCCAGCAAGAGGAGGTGGAGAGGAGAGAGAGTTCACCGGCAGCGTGACGGCACTCCGGTGATGGTGGTGGAGCAATTCCGGCAGGGCTTCGCCTAAGCACCGCGGAACTACGATCTAGAGGAGAAACTATGCACCGGTGGAACGGGTAGCACGTGGCCGGAAATTCTGTCCAAAAACCACCCAATCCACTAGTATATATAGGAGGAGAGGAGAGGAGAGGCAGACAAGGCCTTTGGGTCGGCCGAAATAGGAGGTGGGAAGCAATCCTACTTCACCTCCAATGCTAGTTGGAGTAGGATTGCCTCCTATTGGCTGATTTTCCACTTTTTGCTTTAGGACTTTCTCTCCTGCGCCATGGGCCTTTGTGGATGTTTTCCCAGACCAATAAGGGCTGGTTATTATTCTCCCACATCCCATGGACCTCTTGGGGTCGAAATACCCCTCCCGGAGGCCTCCCGGTACACTCCCGGCACTCCCGGTACACTACCGATGAGCCCGAAACTTTTCCGGAAACCAAACTGGGACTTCCTATATATGAATCTTTACCTCCAGACCATTCCGGAGCTCCTCGTGATGTCGGGGGTCTCATCCGGGACTCCTAACAAACTTCGGTCACCACCATACATAACTCTACACTACCGAAACATCACCGAACCTTAAGTGTGCAGACCCTGCGGGTTCGAGAACTATGTAGACATGACCGAGACACCTCTACGGTCAATAAACAATGGCGGGACTTGGACGTCCACATTGGTTCCTACATATTCTACGAAGATCTTTATCGGTCGAACCTCTATGTCAAGGATTCAGTCAATCCCGTACGATGTTCCCTTTGTTCTTCGGTATGTTACTTGCCCGAGATTCGATCGTCGGTATCTCCATACCTAGTTCAACCTCATTACTGGCAAGTCTCTTTACTCGTTCCATAATACAAGATCCCGCAACTAACAATTAGTCACATTGCTTGCAAGGCTCATTGTGATGTTGTATTACCGAGTGGGCCCTGAGATACCTCTCCGTCACACGGAGTAACAAATCCCAGTCTCGATCCATGCCAACTCAACAGACACCCTCGGAGATACCTGTAGAGCACCTTTATAGTCACCCAGTTACGTTGCGACGTTTGATACACACAAGGCACTCCTCCGATATCCGTGAGTTGCATGATCTCATGGTCATAGGAACATATACTTGACATGCAGAAAACAGTAGCAATAAACTGACACGATCATATGCTATGTTTGTAGTTTGGGTCTTGTCCACCACATCATTGTCCTAATGATGTGATCCCGTTATCAAATGACATCTCATGTCCATGGCTAGGAAACCTTAACCATCTTTTGATCAACGAGCTAGTCTACTAGAGGCATACTAGGGACATGGTTTTGTCTATGTATCCACACATGCATTTAAGTCTCCGATCAATACAATTATAGCATGGATAATAAACGATTATCATGAAAAAGGAAATATGATAATAACTAATTTATTATTGCCTCTACGGCATATTTCCAACAGTCTCCCACTTGCACTAGAGTCAATAATCTAGTTCACATCACCATGTGATTCGCATTGTTATGAATCTAACACCCAATGAGTTCCGGGGCTCGATAATGCTTTGCATGTGAGAGAGGTCTTATAGTCAACGGGTCTGCGATATTCAGATCCGTGTGTACTTTGCAAATTTCTATGTCAAACCGAAAACACTGCTACCACACTCCACTTGGTACTATTCCAAATGGCTGCTCCACTATACGTATCCAGATTGCTACTACGAGTCATCCGGATTGGTGTTAAAGCTTGCATCGACGTCACTCTTTACGACGAACTCTTTATCACCTCCATAATCGAGAAACATCTCCTTAGTCTTTTAGTTACTAAGGACAATCTTGACCGCTGTCCAGTGCTCCATTCTAGGATCACTTTGAAACCTTCCAGCCATACTTATGGCAAGAATGACATCGGGTCTTGTGCACAACATTGCATACATGATAGAGTCTATGGCTGAAGCATAGGTGATGACACTCATCTTTTTTCTATCTTCTGCAGTCACTAGGCATTGAGTCATACTCAATTTTATACCTTACTTATCAGGCGAGAACTCTTTCTCTGACTGATCCATTTTGAACTCTTTCAAAATCTTGTCAAGGTACGTGCTCATTGAAAGTCTGATCAAGTATCTTGATCTATCTCTATAGATCTTGATGCTCAACAATTAGGTAGCTTTATCCAGGTATTCCTTTGAAAAATCACTTTTCAAACAACCATTTATGCTTCCCAAAAATCCTACATTATTTCCGATTAACAATATGTCATCCACATATACTTATCAGAAATTCTATAGTGCTCCCACTCACTTTATTGTAAATACAAGTTTCTCGCAAACCTTGTATAAACATTAAAACTTTGATCACCTCATCAAAGCGTATATTCCAACTCCGAGATGCTTGCTTCAGTCCATAGAAGGATCACTAAAGCTTGCACACCTTTTAGCATCCTTAGGACTAACAAAACCATCCGGTTGTATCACATACAACCTTTCCTCAAGTAAACAGTTAAGGAAACGATGTTTTGACATCCATCTACCAGATTTCATAATTGAAAACACAGCAACTGCTAACATAATTCCAACAGACTTTAGCACCACTACGAGTGAGAAAGTCCTATCGTAGTCAACTCCTTGAACTTGTCACAAACATCTTTGCAACAAGTCGAGCTTTACAAATAGTGACATTCACCATCAGTGTTTGTCTTCATTTTAAAGATCCATTTGTACTCAACGACCTGCCGTCCAACGAGCAAGTCTACCAAAGTCTACACTTGGTTTTCATACATGCATCCTATCTCGGATTTCATGGCCTCCAACCGTTTGTCGGAATCCGGGCCCATCATCGCTTCTCCATAGCTCGTAGGTTCATCGTTGTCCAACAACATGATCTCCAAGACAGAGTTGTCGTACCACTTAGGAGCAGTACACATCCTTGTCGACCTACGAAGTTCGATAGTAACTTGATCCTGAAGCTTCATGATCATCATCATTAACTTCCTCTTCAACTAATGTAGGCTTCACAGAAACATCTTTCTACGCCGCGCTACTCTCTGGTTGAACAAAGGTTTAACAACCTCATCAAGTTCTATCTTCCTCCCACTCAATTCTTCCACGAGAAACATTTCCTCGAGAAAGGATCCGTTTAAGCAACAAACACTTTGCACTAGGATCTGAGATTGAAGGTTCACCCAACTGATCTTAGGGTATTCTATGAAGATGCATTTGTCCGCCTTGGGTTCGACCTCATTAGGTGAAAACATTTTCCACACAAGTGTCACAACCCCAAATATTAAGAAATGACAGCTTAGGTTTGTATCAAACCATAATTCACACGGTGTCATCTCAACGGATTTAGATGATGCCCTATTTAAAGTGAATGTAGTTGTCTCTAATGCATAACCCCAGAAATTATAGTAGTAAAAACGATAAGAGACATCACAGTATGCACTATATCAATAGAGCATGACTATGATGTTCGGACACACCATCACACTATGGTGTTCCAGGTGGCATTAGTTGTGAAACAAATTTCACATTGTCTTAAGTTGTATGCCAAACTCGTAACTCAGATATTCACCTCCACGATCATATCGCAGTTATTTTTATCTTCTTGTCACGATGATCTTAAACTTCACTCTGATTTGCTTGAACCTTTCAAACGATTCAGACTTGTGTTTCATTAAGTAAATATACACTATATTTACTCAAATCATCAGTGAAGGTAAGAAAATAATGATATCCACTGCACACTACAAGACTCACTGGATTGCATACATCAACATGTATCATTTCCAATGAATCACTTGCCCGCTCCATCCAACGGGGTCCTTTAGTCATCTTGCCCAAGAGGCATGGTTTGCATGTCTCAACCAATTCGAAATCGAATGAGTCTAAAGATCCATCAGCATGGAGTTTCTTCATGCGCTTTATACCAATATGACATTCTGCTGCAGTGCCACAAATATGTGGTACTATCATTATTAACTTTGTATCTTTTGACATCAATGTTATGAACATGTGTATTACTACAATCAAGATTTCAACAAACCATTCTCACTGGGTGCATGACCATTGAAGGTATTATTCATGCAAACAGAATAACCATTATTCTCTAATTCAAATGAATAACCGTATTGCAACAAACATGATCTAGTCATGTCCATGCTCAATGCAAAACACCAAATAACATTTATTCAGGTTCGTCACTAATCCTGAAGGTAGAGAGAGCGTGCGATGTTGATCACATCAACCTTGGAAACACTTTCAACACATATCGTCACCTCACCCTTAGCTAGTTCTCCATTTATTCTATAGCTTTTATTTCGAGTTACTAACATTTAGCAACCGAACCGGTATCCAATACCCAGGTGCTACTAGGAGTACTAGCAAGGTACACATCAATAACTCGTATATCAAATATACTTCTGTCGATGTTGCTAGCCTTCTTATCTACCAAGTATCTAGGGTTATTCCGCTTCAGCGACCGTTCACCTCATAACAGAAGCACTTAGTCTCGGGTTTGAGTTGAACTTTGGGTTGCTTCACTGGAGCAGCAATTTACTTGCTATCCATGAATTTTCCCTCCTTGCTCTTGCCCTTCTCGAAACTAGTGGTTTGGTTAACCATCAACACTTGACGCTCCTTCTTGATTTCTACCTTCGTGGTGTCAAAACATCGCGAACAGCTCAGGAATCATTATTTCTATCCCTGGCAATTTATAGTTCATCACTAAGTTCTAGTAGCTTAGTGACAGTGACTTGGAGAACTATGTCAATCACTATCTTATCTGGAAGATCAACTCCCACTTGATTCAAGCGATTGTAGCACCCAGACAATCTGAGTACATGCTCAACGATTGAGCTCTTCTCTTTCAGCTTGCAGGCAAAGAATCTTGTTGGAGATCTCATATCTCGCAACACGGGCACGAGCCTGAGATCCTAATTTCAGCTCTTAGGAACATCTCATATGTTCCGTGCAATCAAAACGTTTTTGGAGCCTCAATTCTAAGCCGTAACGCATGATGCACTAAACTATCAAGTAGTCATCAGAACGTGCCTGTCAGATGTTCACAACATCTACAGACGACGCTAGAGGGGTTGGCACACCGAGCGGTGCATTAAGGACATAAGCCTTCTGTGCAGCAATGAGGACAATCCTCAGATCATGGACCCAGTCCGCAATATTACTACCATCATCTTTCTATTCTATTTCTCTAGGAACATATAAAAAATACAAGGGAGCTACAGCGTGAGCTAGTAATCTACAACATAATTTGCAAAGACACTTTGACTATGTTCATGATAATGAGTTCAATTAATCATATTACTTAAGAACTCCCACTCAAGTTGACATCCCTCCGATCATTCGAGTGATACATGATCCAAATTCACCAACTCAAGTCCGATCAGCACGTGAGTTGAGGTGGCTACAATGGTGAACATCATCATGTTGATCATATCTACTATATGACTCATGTTCGACCTTTCGGTCTCTTGTGTTCCGAGGCCATGTCTGTACATGCTAGGCTCGTCAAGTTTAACCCGAGTGTTCTGCACGTGCAAATCTGGCTTGCACCCGTTGTATGTGAACGTAGAGTCTATCACACCCGATCATCACGTGGTGTCTCAACACGACGAACTTTCGCAACGGTGCACACTTGAGGAGAACACAATTTATCTTGAAATTAAGTGAGGGATCACCTTATAATGCTACCGTCGTCCTAAGCAAAACAAGGTGCATAAAAAGGATTAACATCACATGCAAATCATAAGTGACATCATATGGCCATGAACTAGTGCTTTTGATCTCCATCTAGAAAGCACCGGCATGATGTCCATCGTCACCGGCATGACACCATGATCTCCATCATCTTGATCTCCATCAACGTGTCGCCATCGGGGTTGTCACGCCCTGCATGCTTCTACTACTATTGCTACCGTAGCGATAAAGTAAAGCATTACATAGCGCTTAATGATTGACACGCAGGTCATACAATAATTAAAGACAACCCTATGACTCCTGCCGGTTGCCGTACTCATCGACATGCAAGTCGTGATAATCTATACATCACATGATCATCTCATACATCACATATATCACATCATGTAATTGGCCATATCATATCACAACATACCCTGCAAAAACAAGTTAGACGTCCTCTAATTGTTCTTGCAAGTTTTACGTGGCTGCTATGGGTATCTAGCAAGAACGATTCTCACCTACGCATAAACCACAACGGTGATACATAGATTGCTTTTCAACCTTCTCAAGGACCGCCTTTGTTGGATCCGATCCAACTAAAGTAAGAGAAACTGTCACCCGCAAGCCATATATGCAACAAGTTGCGTCGAGAGAACCGGTCGCTCGTAAGCGTACGAGTAATGTTGGTCCGGGACGCTTCATCTTACAATCCCGCTGAACCAAAATCCGACCAAGGGAGGAAGCAATCTAAGCATCAATGCCCACAAACCTTTTGTGTTCTACTCGAGATCTCATCAAACCATCAACCTAGCTCATGATGCCACTGTTGGAGAACGTCGCATGGGAAACAAAAAATTTCCTACGCACATGCAAACCTATCCATGGTGATGAGCATCTACGAGAGGGAGAGTGGATCTACATACCCTTGTATATCGCTAAGCGGGAAGCGTTAAGAAACGCGGTTGGTGTAGTCGAACATCTTCGTGATCCAAATCGCCGAGCGTCCCGCGATCCCATCACGATCCGTCTCACGATCTTGATCACGATCTGTCCCGCGAACTCATCACGATCCGTCCCGCGATCCCATCACAGTTCTTCCGATCTAGCGCCGAACGGACGACACCTTCGCGTTCAGCACACGTGCAGCTTGATGACGATCTCCACCGTCTTGATCCAGCAAGAGGAGGTGGAGAGGAGAGAGAGTTCACCGGAGGGTACGAGAACTATGTAGACATGACCGAGACACCTCTACGGTCAATAACCAATGGCGGGACCTGGACGTCCACATTGTTTCCTACATATTCTACAAAGATCTTTATCGGTCGAACCTCTATGTCAAGGATTTAGTCAATCTCGTACGATGTTCCCTTTGTTCTTCGGTATGTTACTTGCCCGAGATTCGATCGTCGATATCTCCATACCTAGTTCAACCTCGTTAATTGCAAGTCTCTTTACTCGTTTCGTAATACAAGATCCCGCAACTAACAATTAGTCACATTGCTTGCAAGGCTCATTGTGATGTTGTATTACCGAGTGGGCCCTGAGATACCTCTCCGTCACACGGAGTAACAAATCCCAGTCTCGATCCATGCCAACTCAATAGACACCCTCGGAGATACCTGTAGAGCACCTTTATAGTCACCCAATTACATTGCGACGTTTGATACACACAAGGCACTCCTCCGATATCCGTGAGTTGCATGATCTCATGGTCATAGGAACATATACTTGACATGCAGAAAACAATAGCAATAAACTGACACGATCATCTGCTATGTTTGTAGTTTGGGTCTCGTCCACCACATCATTCTCCTAATGATGTGATCCCATTATCAAATGACATCTCATGTCCATGGCTAGGAAACCTTAACCATCTTTTGATCAACGAGCTAGTCTACTAGAGGCATACTAGGGACATGGTTTTGTCTATGTATCCACACATGCATTTAAGTCTCCGATCAATACAATTATAGCATGGATAATAAACGATTATCATGAACAAGGAAATATGATAATAACTAATTTATTATTGCCTCTAGGGCATATTTCCAACATAATCCTTCCCATAGGTTTCTTAATAGTGGAGTTCGCAAGATGCAAATTTAGAGAGCAATCATCAAGATCATTGTAAGCTAGCACATCACATAAAGTTTTCGGAATCGTGGAAACACTAGCACCCAAATCACACAAAGCATGGCACTCATAATCTTTGATTTTAATCTTAATAGTAGGTTCCCACTCATCATGAAGCTGTCTAGAGATAGAAACCTCTAACCCAAGTTTTTATTCAAAATATTTCATCATAGCGTCAATGATATGTTTAGTAAAAGCCTTATTTTGACTATAAGCATGACGAGAATTCAACAAGGAAATACGATCAATCAACGAGCAACTATCATAATTAAAGTCCTTAAAATCCAAAAGAGTGGTTCATTGCTATTCAAAGTTTTGACCTCTTCTATCCCACTTTTATCAATCTTAGCATAAAGATCTATAGACTCTGAATCATTATGACGCTCTTTAACTAAAGTTGACTTATCTCCATACCCATCTTTATTAAGATTCAAATTGGAAAACAAAGATTTAATAGGAGTCACATCAATCACTTTGAGATCTTCATCATTATTATCACGAGAACACACTTTTTCAAGCCATTCACACTTAGCACGAATTCTAGCGGTTCTTTCCTTACTTTCATCAATAGAGATTCTGGTAGATTTTAAAGAATCATTAATATCATGCTTGGCTGGATTATATCTAACTTTCAAATAATCAATGTCAAGCAAAATTATATCAATGTTCCTAGCCAAATCATCAATCTTAAGCAATTTTTCTTCAATCGTAGCATTGAAAACCTTTTGTGAACCAATAAATTCTTTAACAATATTCTCAAGATTAGAGGGAATATTATTATAATTTCCATAAGAATTGTTGTAGGAATTACCATAATTATTAGAGGAATTACTAGGAAACGGCCTAGGGTTGAAATTACCTCTATACGTGTTATTACCAAAATTGTTCCTACCAACAATATTCACATCCATAGATTCATTATTATTTCCAATCAAAGAAGACAAATGCATATCATTTGGATCAATAGAAGCAATCGTACTAGCAAAAAATTCCATCAATTCATCCATCTTTTCACTCAAAGTATTTATTTCTTCAACAACATGCACCTTTTTACTAGTAGGAGATCTTTCGTTATGCCATTGAGAGTAGTTTGTCATAATATTATCTAGGAGTTTAGTAGCTTATTCTAATGTGGTTTCCACAAAATTACAACCCGTGGCTTAATCTAAGTGATTCCTAGATGCAAAATTCAATCCCGCATAATTTTTGTGTGTAATCATCCATAAACTCAAACCATGTGCGCGTCAATTCCTAATCATTAATTTCATCCTCTCTCAAGATTGTGCAACATGCTCATGATCAAGTTGCTTAAAATTCATTATATCATTCCTAAGGGAGATAATCTTAGCGAGCGGAAAGTACTTGGAAATAAAAGCATCTTTACACTTATTCCATGAATCAATACTATTTTTAGGCAAAGATGAAAACCAAGTTTTAGCATGATCTCGTAGTAAGAACGGAAATATCTTCAATTTAACAATATCATTATCCACATCTTTCTTCTTTTGCATATCACACAACTCAATGAAATTATTTAGATGGGATGCGACATCTTCACTAGGAAGGCCAAAAAATTATTCTTTCATAACAAGATTAACTAAGGCAGCATTGATTTCATAAGATTCCACACTAGGGGTGGGAGAAATCGGAGTACTAATAAAATCATTATTATTCGTATTGGAAAAGTCACACAACTTGGTATTCTTCGACATCATGACAAAGCAAGCAACCAAGCACACAAGCAAACGAAAGGCAAATGAAAGAAGGGTGAATAAAATGGCAAATCTTTTTGGTATTTTCTGAAAATCGTTTTAGAAGTGGGGGAGAGGAAAATGAGAGGCAAATAGAAAATAACATAAATGCAAGAGATGAGTTTGTGATGGGTACTTGGTAGGCTTGATGTGTATCCTCCCCGACAACGGCGCCACAAATTCTCCTTGCTACCTCTTGAGCTTGCGTTGGTCTTCCCTTGAAGAGGAAAGGGTGATGCAGCGAAGTAGATAAGTATTTCCCTCAGTTGTTGAGAACCAAGGTATCAATCCAGTAGGAGGAACAAGCAAGTCACCAATGGATGCACCTACACAAACAATCAAACTCTTGCACCCAATGCTATAAAGGGGTTGTCAATCCCTTCACGACTATTTGCAAGGATTAAATTGGATAGAGATAGATGTAAACGAGAATGAAAAGTAAAAGGTAAATAAATTGCAGCAAAGTATTTTGCGTATTTTTGGTTTATAGATCTGAAAATATATTATGGAAAGTAGACCCGAGGGGCCATGGATTTCACTAGAGGCTTCTCTCATGAAGGAAAATATCATGGTGGGTAAACAAATTACTGTCAAGAAATTGATAGAAAAGCGAATAATCATGCAGTTATCCAAGGCAATGATCATGCATATAGGCATCACGTCCGTGTCAAGTAGACCGAAACGATTCTGCATCTACTACTATTACTCCACACATCGACCGACTCCTGCCTGTGATACGTCCATGTTGCATCATGCTTTTATTTTGATATTATTGCATTATGGGCTGTTATTACACGTTATTGTACAATACTTATGCCTTTTCTCTCTTATTTTATAAGGTTTACATGAAGAGGGAGAATGCCGGCAGCTGGAATTCTAGACTGGAAAAGGAGCAAATCTGAGATACCTATTCTGCACAACTCCAAAAGTCCTAAAAATTAACGGAGAATGATTTTGGACTATATAAAAAATATTGGGAGAAATAGATACCAGAGGGGAGCCACCAGGAGGTGGCAAGCCTGCCAGGCGCGGCCACCCCCCTGGTCGCGCCTAGCAGGCTTGTGACCCACCTGGCAGGCCCCCGACGCCCATCTTCTGCTATATGGAGGGTTTTGACGTGGAAAAAATCATAAGCAAGCTTTCGGTACGAAGCGCCGCCGTCTTGAAGCGGAACCTGGACAGAACCAATCTAGAGCTCCGACAGACTGTTCTGCCGGGGAAACTTCCCTCCCGGAGGGGGAAATCAAAGCCATCGTCATCACCAACGATCCTCTCATCGATAGGGGGTCAATATACATCAACATCTTCACCAGCACCATCTCCTCTCCAAACCCTAGTTTATCTCTTGTATCCGATCTTTGTCTCAAACCTCAGATTGGTACCTGGTGGTTGCTAGTAGTGTTGATTACTCCTTGTAGTTGATGCTAGTTGGTTTACTCGATGGAAGATCATATGTTCAAATCCTTTATTATAATTAATACTCCTCTGATTATGAACATGAATATGCTTTGTGAGTAGTTAGGTTTGTTCCTGAGGACATGGGATAAGTCTTGTTATAAGTAATCATGTGAAATTGGTATTCGCTCGATATTTTGATGAGATGTATGTTGTCTCTCGTCTAGTGGTGTTATGTGAATGTCGACTACATAACACTTCACCATTATTTGGGCCTAGGGGAAGGCATTGGGAAGTAATAAGTAGATGATGGGTTTCTAGAGTGAAAGAAGCTTAAACCCTAGTTTATGTGTTGCTTCGTAAGGGGTTGATTTGGATCCACATGTTTCATGCTATGGTTAGATTTATCTTAATTCTTACTTCGTAGTTGCAGATGCTTGCGAGTGGGGTTAATCATAAGTGGGAGGTTTGTCCAAGTAAGTGCAGCACCCAAGCACTGGTCCACCCACATATCAAATTATCAAAGTAACGAATGCGAATCAAATGAGCATGATGAAAACTAGCTTGACGAAAATTCCCATGTGTCCTCAGGAGCGCTTTGCTTTATACAAGAGTTTGTCCAGGCCTGTCCTTTCCTACAAAAAGGATTGGGCTACCTTGCTGTACCTTTGCTACACTTGTTACTTGTTAGAAATTATCTTATCGCAAAACTATGTGTCACCGATAATTTCAGTGCTTGCAGAGAATACCTTACTGGAAACCGCTTGTCATTTCCTTCTGCTCCTCGTTGGGTTCGACACTCTTACTTATAGAAAGGACTACGATAGATCCCCTATACTTGTGGGTCATCAAGACTCTTTTCTTGCGCCATTTCCGGGGAGTGAAGTGCCTTTGGTGAGTGAATCTGGTAAGGAAAAATTTATATAGTGTGCTGAAATTTACTGTCACTTGTTACTATGGAAAGTAATCCTTTGAGGGGCTTGTTCGGGGTATATTCACCTCTATCGAAAACACAAAGATTTTTCCCTCAACCTACTGAACCTACTGAAAATATTTACTATGAAATTCCTTCGGGTATGATAGAGGAACTGCTGGCTAATCCTTATGCAGAAGATGGAACACTACATCGTGATTTGCATCTAATCTATGTGGATGAAGTTTGTGGATTATTTAAGCTTGCAGGTCTGCCCGAGGATCATGTCAAGAAGAAGGTCTTTCCTTTATCTTTGATGGAGAAGGCATTGACATGGTATAGGATATGTGATGATATTGGATCATGGAGCTACAACCGATTGAAAATGGAATTTCATCAGAAGATCTATCCTATGCATCTAGTTCATCGTGATCGGAATCATATCTATAATTTTTGGCCTCGTGAAGGAGAAAGAATCGCTCAAGCTTGGGGGAGGATTAAGTCAATGTTATATTCATGCCCCAATCATGATATCTCGAGAGAAATTATTATTCCGAATTTTTATGCTCGGCTTTCTCGTAATGTTCAATCCATGCTCGATACTTGTTGTGTTGGTTCCTATATGAAGAAATATATTGACTTCAAATGGGATTTATTGGAAGGAATTAAATGCAAATCTGAAGATTGGGAACTCGACGAAGATAAGGAGTCAGGTATGAACCTTAAGTTTGATTGTGTTAAGTCGTTCGTAGACACCAATGCTTTTCGTGAATTTAGCACTAAACATGGACTTGACTCTGAGATAGTAGCTTCTTTTTGTGAATCTTTTGCTACTCATGTTGATCTTCCTAAGGAGAAGTGGTTTAAATATCATCCTCCCATTGAAGTGAAAGTAGTTGAACCTATTAAAGTTGAAGAGAAAATTATTACTTATAATGTTGATCCTGTTATTCCTGTTACTTATATTGATAGACCACCTTTCCCTGTTAGAATAAAGGAACATGTTAAAGCTTCAACTATGGTTCGAAAGAGCTGTGCTAGAACACCTACACCCCCCTGAGAAAATTAAAGTTGAGCCTAGTATTGCTATGGTTAAGGATCTCTTGGTTGATAATATTGATGGGCATGCTATTCAATTTTGTGATGAAGCCGCTAGAATTCCTAAACCCGATGCTAAAGATAAACATAGACCCATTGTTGGCACGCCTGTTGTTTCTGTTAAAATAGGAGATCATTGTTATCATGGCTTATGTGATATGGGTGCTAGTGTGAGTGCAATTCCCTTTACCTTATATAAAGAGATTATGAATGACATTGGACCAGTTGAGTTAGAGGAAATTGATGCTGCAATTAAGCTTGCTAATAGAGATACTATATCACCAGTTGGGATTATTAGAGATATTGAAGTCTTGTGTGGGAAAATAAAATATCCTACTGATTTTCTTGTTCTTGGCTCTCCACAAGATGATTTTTGTCCCATTATGTTTGGTAGACCCTTCTTGAATACCATTAATGCCAGGATAGATTGTGAGAAGGAAACTATTACCGTAAGTTTTGGGGATACGTCTCCTGAGTTTAATTTCTCTAAATTTCATAGACAACCCCATGATAAAGAATTGCCTAGTAAGGATGAAATTATTGGTCTTGCTTCTATTGTTGTGCCTCCTAGTGATCCTTTAGAAAAATATTTGCTAGACCATGAAAATGATATGCATATGAATGAAAGAAATGAAATAGACAAGATTTTCTTTGATCAAAATCCTATTCTAAAAGACAACTTGCCTGTTGAAATACTTGGGGATCCTCCTCCACCCAAGGGTGATCCCGTGTTTGAGCTTAAACAATTACCCGATACTCTGAAATATGCTTATCTTGATGAAAACAAGATATATCCTTTTATTATTAGTGCTAACCTTTCAGAGCATGAAGAACAAAGATTATTGAAAACTCTGAGGAAGCACCATGCTGCTATTGGATATACTCTTGATGATCTTAAGGGCATTAGTCCCACTCTATGTCAGCATAAAGAGCCCGATGCTAAGCGAGTTGTTGATCACCAATGACGGTTAAATTCTAAAATGAAGGAAGTGGTAAGAAATGAAATATTAAAGCTTCTGGAGGCAGGTATCATTTACCCTATTGCTGATAGTAGATGGGTTAGTCCCGTTCATTGTGTCCCTAAGAAAGGAGGTATTACCGTAGTTCCTAATGATAAAAATGAATTGATCCCGCAGAGAATTGTTACATGATATAGAATGGTAATTGGTTTTAGGAAACTAAATAAAGCTACTAGAAAAGATCATTACCCTCTACCTTTTATTGATCAAATGCTAGAAAGACTATCCAAACACACACATTTCTGCTTTCTAGATGGTTATTCTGGTTTCTCTCAAATACCTGTGTCAAAAGAGGACCAAGAGAAGACCACTTTTACCTGCCCTTTTGGTACCTTTGCTTATAGATGTATGCCTTTTGGTTTATGCAATGCACCTGCTACATTTCAAAGATGTATGACTGCTATATTCTCTACTTTTTGTGAAAGGATGGTTGAGGTTTTCATGGATGATTTTACCGTTTATGGAACTTCTTTTGATGACTGTTTGAGCAACTTTGATCGAGTTTTGCAAAGATGCAAAGAAATTAACCTTGTCTTGAATTGGGAGAAGTGCCACTTTATGGTGAATGAAGGCATTGTCTTGGGACATAAAATTTATGAAATAGGTGTTGAAGTTGACAAAGCTAAAGTTGATTCTATTGAAAAAATGTTGTGTCGCACGGATATCAGAGGTATAAGAAGTTTCCTTGGTCATGTTGGTTTCTATAGGAGAATTATTAAAGACTTCTCTAAGATTTCTAGGCCGCTCACTAATCTCTTGCAAAAAGATCTTCCATTCGTTTTTATGGTGATTGTGTAGAATCTTATGAAATTCTGAAGGATGCCTTGATTTCTGCACCTGTTGTTCAACCACCTGATTGGAACCTACCCTTTGAAATCATGTGTGATGCTAGTGATTATGCCGTTGGTGATGTCCTCGGACAAAGAATTGATAGGAAATTACACGTTATTCATTATGCTAGCAAAACTCTAGATAGTGCTCAAAGAAACTATGCTATCATTGAAAAAGAATTTTTAGCTGTTGTGTTCGCTTGTGATAAGTTTAGACCCTATATTGTTGATTCTAAAGTAACTGTTCACACCGATCATGCTGCTATTAAATATCTTATGGAAAAGAAAGATGCTAAACCTAGACTTATCAGGTGGGTTCTTCTGCTACAAGAATTTGATTTGCATATTGTTGATAGAAAGGGTGTTGATAACCCCATAGCAGATAATTTGTCTAGGTTAGAGAATGTTCTTGATGATTCACTACCTATTGATGATAGCTTTCCTGATGAACAATTAGCTGTCATAAATGCTTCGCGTAATTCTCCTTGGTATGCTGATTATGATAATTACATTATCACTAAATTTATACCGCCTAGTTTCATATACCAACAAAAGAAAAAGTTCTTCTATGATTTGAGACATTACTTCTGGGATGACCCACACCTTTATAAAGGAGTAGATGGTGTTATTAGACGTCGTGTACCTGAGCATGAACAGGAACATATCCTACATAAGTGTCATTCTGAGGCCTACGAAGGACACCGCGCTGGAGATAGAACTACACATAAGGTATTACAATCTGGTTTTTATTCGCCTTCTCTCTTCAAGGATGCTCGTAAGTTTGTATTGTCATGTGATGAATGTCAAAGAATTGGCAATATTAGTAGACGTCAGAAAATGCCTATGAATTACTCTCTTGTTATCGAACCATTTGATGTTTGGGGTTTTGATTATATGGGACCTTTTCCAACATCCAACGAGTATACTCATATTTTAGTTGCTTATGATTATGTTACTAAGTGGGTAGAAGCTATTCCAACTAGTAGTGCTGATCATAACACCTCTATTAAGATGCTTAAATAAGTTATTTTCCCTAGATTTGGAGTCCCCAGATATTTAATGACTGGATGTGGTTCACATTTTATTCATGGTGCTTTATGTAAATTGCTTGCTAAGTATGATGTTAATCATATAATTGCATCTCCTTATCATCCTCAGTCTAGTGGCCAAGTAGAATTAAGCAATAGAGAAATTAAATTGATCTTGCAAAAGACGGTTAATAAATCTAGGAAGAATTGGTCTAAGAAACTTGACGATGCATTATGGGCTTATATAGCTGCCTACAAGAATCCTATGGGTATGTCTCCGTATAAAATGGTTTATGGTAAAGCATGTCACTTACCTCTAGAGCTAGAGCACAAAGCTTATTGGGCAATCAAAGAGCTCAACTATTATTTCAAACTTGCTGGTGAGAAGAGGTTATTTGATATTATCTCACTTGATGAATGGAGAACCCAGGCCTATGAGAATGTCAGGTTGTTTAAAGAGAAAGTTAAGATATGGCATGATAAAAGGATACAAAAGTGTGAATTCAATGTAGGTGATCATGTCTTGTTATACAATTCTCGGTTAAGATTTTTTGCAGGAAAACTTCTCTCTAAATGGGAAGGGCCTTACATTGTCGAGGAAGTATTTCGTTCCGGTGCCATCAAGATCAACAACGCCGAAGGCACAAACCCGAAGGTGGTAAACGGAGCAAGAATCAAACATTATATCTCAGGTACTCCCATAAATGTCGAAACCAATGTTATTAATACCATAACTCTAGAGGAGTATATTAGGGAGACATACCGGAACGTTTCAGACTCCGAAAAGGAATAGGTATGTGGTACAGTAAGTAAACCGACTCCAAAACTTTCCCAATAGCAATTTTATACAGTTTTGGAATATTTAAAAATTAGGAAAATAAAAATTAGTCCGAAAGATGCACGAGGAGGTGACAAGCCTGCTAGGCGTGGCCACCCCCTGGCCGCGCCTAGGGGGCTTGCCACCACCCCGTGCACCCTCGGGACTCCGTTTTATTGTGGTATACTCCTACAGGTCAGCAAAAATTCATTATATTCTCCAAAAGGTTTGCACTTTCGTATCACGACAATACCTCCTATTTTTGTTTTGAGTTGTTTCTGCAGCAGATTTGGAGCAAGATGTCTTGGCAAGAGTCGACCGGGGAGAGTGTTGTTTCTCACCCAACACAAGAACCTGGAGAATACATTGAAGCTAATCACTTTGGGAAAACCATGGATGAGGATATGGAGGCCGACTTGAAAAGGGTGGATGCTATGGAGGAAGACTAAGAAGTCAACTCTCATCCACAACATGGAGTCATGTTGGAGGAACTTCAGAGCTCATCAATCCCGAATTCGGTTATTCCTCCCGATATTAAACTTCTTACTTATGAAAACCTAAAAAGGAGTGTTGTCTTTTCACCCGCAATGATGAAACATCCATGGGTGAAGGGATCTCTAACCATCACTTGAAAACTTCACAAGGAAATAATGAATCTCAAACGGCAAAATAACAAGCTTGAGGAGTAGAATCGCATTCTGAGGGGTATTATCGTGAAGAATATCGAATCATCAGCCCGAAGAAGGACATCTAAGCACATGGGTAAGGGCACTCCCCTTGGCTTTTGCCAAGCTTGGGGGAGGTGCCCCGGTATCGTATCACCATCACACCTTTTTACTTTATCCTTTTTCTTGTTTTTATTAGTTTGATCCTTTTAGTTTTTGTTCTGATCTAGTAGAATAAAAATTTAGTATGATCTAGCTTTTAGTTTTTGCTTTTTGTTCCCCTTATGTAAGCAAGTCTGAGAGTTATACAATAAAAAGTAGTTTTGATGTGAGGGCTCTGCTAGCTTACTATGCTCTTGAGAGTAACAAATAACAGAAGAATACAATAAAAGGAAAGAGTATACATAATGATCTTATGGGGAGTGATGACTTCACACATAAAAGGTATGTCGATTGAAATTTGTTGGGAGTTAACAAACATAGTGATTTTTCATTGGTGCAATTGAAAAGGAAGTGATAAAGAAAGAGAGATTCACATATATATATTATCTTGGAGATATTTTATGATTGTGACCACTCATTAAAATATTACATGCTAAGAAGTTGATGTTGGACAAGGAAGACAACATGATGGATTATATTTGCTTGCCTCCGGATAGAAGTTATATGGTTTTAGATCCTCCAACATGTAGTACTTGCTTCCACCTCATAGTTGCCAAAACTTCCGCACTAAGTAGGAATACTACTTGTGCATCCAAACACCTTTAAACCAGTTTTGCCATGAGAGTCCACTATACCTAGCTATGGATTGAATAAGATCCTTCAAGAAAATTATCATCGGTGCAAAAAGCAATAAAAATTGCTCTTAAATATGTGTGATCTTTTATTGTAAGGGAAATAAGCGTTGTACGAACTTGTGATGGTAAAGAAATAAAAGCGACGGACTGCATAATAAAGGTTGCTATCACAAAAGGCAATACAATGCGGCGTTCATTTGCACTAAGTGTTTGTGCATCCCACAAAAAAAGTGCATGACAACCTCTGCTTCCCTCTGCAAAGGGCCTATCTGTTACTTTTACTTTTTAAGTACTTACCTTTACACAAGAGTCGTGGTGATCCTCACCACTTCCTATATTTCGCCTCTCTCTTGGCAAGCATTATGTGTTGAGGAATGATCTAGATTCATATATCCACTCGAATGTTGGTGATCACGAGTTATTATTGTTGACATCACCCTTGAGGTGAATAGTTGGGAGGCAAAACTATAAGCCCCTATCTTTCTCTGTGTCCGATTGAAGCTTTGATCTCATGAGTACCGTATGAGTGTTAGAAATTATGAAAGACTAAAAGATGATTGAGTATGTGGGTTAGCCTTACAAGCTCTTATATTGACTCTTTCTGATGTTATGATAAATTGTCAATTGCTTCAATGACTAAGATCATAGTTTGTTTGTTGTCAACAGAGTTCTTGGTTCATACTTTATCCTGTGAATGAATTGTTACTCTAGCATAAGAAATCTTATACAATAAGTATTGTTGTTCTAAAGATGTTCATCATGCCCTCATTTCCGTATTGTATTTTATCAACTCCTCTATCTCTAAACATGTGGACATATTTAACGATCTCGGCTTTCGCTTGAGGGCAAGCGAAGTCTAAGCTTGGGGGAGTTGATACGTCCATTTTGCATCATGCTTTTATATTGATATTTATTGCATTATGAGCTGTTATTACACGTTATGGTACAATACTTATGCCTTTTCTTTCTTATTTTACAAGGTTTACATGAAGAGGGAGAATGCCGACAACTGGAATTCTAGGCTGGAAAAGGAGCAAATCTGAGATACCTATTCTGCACAACTCCAAAATTCCTGAAAATTTACGAACAATTATTTTGGAATATATAAAAAAATTGGGCGAAACAGATACCAGAGGGGGCCACCAGGAGGTGGCAAGCCTTCGAGCCACGGTAACCCCCCTGGTCGTGCCTAGCAGGCTTGTGACCAACCTGGCAGGTCTCTGATGCCCATCTTCTGCTATATGGAGGTTTTTGACATGGAAAAAATCATAATGAAGCTTTTGGGACGAAGCGCTGCCGTCTCGAGGCAGAACTTGGACAAAACCAATCTAGAGCTCCCGCAGGGCTGTTCTGCCGGGGAAACTTCCCTCCCAGAGAGGGAAATCGAAGCCATCGTCATCACCAATGATCCTCTCAATGGAGATGGGGTAAATCTCCATAATCATCTTCACCAGCACCATCTCCTCTCCAAACCCTATTTCATCTCTTGTATCCGATCTTTGTCTCAAACCTTAGATTGGTACATGGTGGTTGCTAGTAGTGTTGATTACTCCTTGTAGTTGATGCTAGTTGGTTTACTTGGTGGAAGATCGTCTATTCAGATCCTTTATGATAATTAATACTCCTTTGATTATGAACATGAACATGCTTGGTGAGTCGTTATGTTTGTTCCTGAGGACATGGATAAGTCTTATTATAAGTAATCATATGAATTTGGTATTCGTTCGATATTTTGATGAGATGTATGTTGTCTCTCCTCTAGTGGTGTTATGTGAATGTTGACTAAATAACACTTCACATTATTTGGGCCTAGGGTAAGGCATTGGGAAGTAATAAGTAGATGATGGGTTTCTAGAGTGACAGAAGCTTAAACCCTAGTTTATGTGTTGCTTCGTAAGGGGCTGATTTGGATCCACATGTTTCATGCTATGGTTAGATTTATCTTAATTATTCTTTCATAGTTGTGGATGCTTGCGAGAGGGTTTAATCATAAGTGGGAGGTTTGTCCAATTAAGGGAAGCACCCAAGTACCGGTCCATCTACATATCAAATTATCAAAGTAACAGACGCAAATCATGACAAAAACTAGCTTGACGGAAATTCCCATGTGTCCTTGGGAGTGCTTTGCTTTATATAAGAGTTTTTCCAGGCCTGTCCTTTGCTACAAAAAGGATTGGGCTACCTTTCTGCACCTTTGCTACACTTGTTACTTGTTACTTGTTACAAATTATCTTACCGCAAAACTATCAGCCTGCATCTAGAGTATTAAGTTCATGAAGAACAGAGTAACGCATTAAGAAAGATGACATGATGTAGAGGGATAAACTCAAGCAATATGATGAAAACCCCATCTTGTTACCCTTGATGGCAACAATACAATACGTGCCTCGCTACCTCTACTATGTCACTGGGTGAGGACACCGCAAGTTTCAACCCAAAACCAAGCACTTCTCCCATTGCAAGAGTTACCAATCTAGTTGGCCAAACCAAACCAATAACTCGAAGAGACTTACAAGGATATAAAATCATGCATGTAAGAATTCAGAGATGATTCAAATAAGATTCATGGATAATCTGAACATAAACTTACAATTAATCGGATCTTGACAAACACACCACAAAAGAGGATTACATTGGATAGATCCCCATGAAGATCATGAAGAACATGGTATTGAAGATCAAAGAGAGAGAGAGAGAATAGGCCATATAGATACTAGCTATGGACCCATAGGTACGTGGTGGACTACTCACGCATCATCGGATGGGCAATGGAGTTGATGTAGATGCCCTCCGTGATCGAAAGCCCCTTCGGCAGATTACCGAAAAAGGCTCCAAGATTGGATCTCCTGGGAACAGAGGCTTCCGACGGCGGAAAAGTATTTGCGTGGCTCGTTCTCGTGTTGGGGGAATATTTGGGTATTTATAGGACATAGAATAAGATTAGGAGACCTGCCAGGAGACGGCAAGCCTGCTAGGTGTGACCAGGGGGTGGCCGCACCTACCAGCCTTGTGATCTCCTGGTAGATCCCCTTGCGTGCACTCCAAGGCTGGTGGATTTGTTTCCTTCTAGAAAAAATCATTCCGAAGATTTTAAACCTGTTTGGACTCCCTTTAATATTCCATATCTACAAAACTCAAAAATGAGGAAAAAATAGAAACTGGCACTAGGCTCTAAATTAATAGGTTAGTCCCAAAAATAATATAAAATAGCATATTAATGCATATAAAACATCCAAAACAGATGATATAATAGCATGACATCATCAAAAATTATAGATACGTTGGAGATGTATCAGCCATGAGGGCGGCTGGATTGGGGGGCTCGGTGCGGCTTAGCTACTCATATCCGCATGGTGCAGGTGGTGGTGACGGTGCCCATTGTGATCTCCAGCTTGTTGTAGAGAACGAGCAGGTGGTGTTGTTATACGTCTCCAATGTATCTATAATTTTGATTGTTCCATGCTATTATATTATCATTGTAGGATACTTTTTGTGTAATAATTTACCAATTTATATTATTTTTGAGCACTAACCTATTGACCCAGTGCCAGTTGTTGTTTTCTATGTGTTTTTTACTTTTCAGGTTTACAGTACAAAAACAAGTCCAACTGCCCCAAAACATTTTTATGATTTTTGGTGGACCAAAAGAAGACCTGGAAGCTTCGGGAGAAGATTGAAGGCCGCACAAGGGGGCCACAAGACAAGAGGGCGCGCCTAGGGGGTGGTCGCACCCTGATGGATTGTGCCTCCGTGACGCCCCTCCTGACCCTGTTCTCTGTCCTATAAATTCTCATATATTCCAAAAACCCTAGGGGACATCGCAAAATACTTTTTTGCCACCAGAAGTCTCTCTTCCATCACCATGCCATCTGGAGGCCTGCTCCGGCACCGTACTGGAAGGGAATAGATCACGGAGGGCCTCTTCATCAACCTCGATGCCCTCATGATGATGTGTGAGTAGTTCACCACGGACATATAGGTCCGTAGTTAGTACCTATATGGCTATCTCTCTCTCTCTCTCTCTCGGTCTTCAATACAATGATCATCGCATCTACGCTTTGATCTATCCGATGTAATTCTTTTGTGCGGTGTGTTTGTTGGGATCCGATGAATTGTTGGGTTATGTTCAGATTATTCATGAAAAGTATTTGAGTTTTATCTAAAATTATTATGGTTCTTAATTGCATCATCATTATAGCTTCGTAATTCTCTCCAATCTATTGATTTGCTTTGGCCAAGTAGATTGATCTTTCTTCGATGAGAGAGGTGTGTTGTCGTGGGTTCAATCTCACAAGTTTCTATATCCCGGTGATAGAAGGGGACAAGATGCATCTTTGTATTATTGCCACTAAGGATAAAACAATGGGGTTTATTCATATTGCTTATGTTTACTTTGTCTACATCATGTCATGGTTCTCCATGCATTACTCTCTTTGTCATGAACATAATACATAGAGAGGCAAGCATATAAGCGCTCTTGAAGTGAAGTAATAGTAATAGGTGCCGGCAGGAGTCGACCTATTTCTTTTGGACGTGATGCCTATATACACATGATCATTGCCGTGGATATCGTGTAACTATGCGCTTTTCTAACAATTGCCCAATAGTAATTTTTTTATCCACTGTATGCTTATTTTCATGAGAGATGCCGCTAGGGAAAACTATGCCCCCGGGTCTATTCACTTATATTTACAAACTTATCAATACCTTACTGTTCTTATTTACCTTTTATTTTATTTTGCAATTTATAATTATCTATTATTATCTACACACTTAACTTTCTTGCAAATAATGAGATCAAGAGGATTGACAACCCTCTTACCCGCGTTGGGTGCAAATTGTTTGCTCTTTTTTGTGCATCCACTAAAGACTGTTGTGGATTGATATTCCTATTGGTTCGATAAACCTTGGTTTCACAACTGAGGGAAATACGTACCTGTATTGTGCAGCACTTACCCGCTCCTCTTCACGGAAAACCCAATGTAGATTACAAGTATTAGGCAAGAATTCTTGCGCCGTTGTCGGGGAATATGGTCACCAACTATCAAGTAACTCCACACAAATTATCATTCACTTGTTATTATTTTTAATTGCTATTATATTTAGTTTGTCTCATAAAAATCAAAAATACAAAAATATTTACCTTTGCATGCTATTAGTTTACTCTTTTGCTTGTTAGTTTGCTTGTCCTGCTGGTTACTTTGCTTGTTCAGTCACCATGTCTCAAGATACTTCTATGTTGTGTGACTTCTCAAATACTAATAACAATGATTTTATTACTACTCCTATACCACCCGCCACTAGCGTGTATGCTTTCAATAGTAATGTTGCGTTGCTAAATCTTGTGATGAAAGATCAAATTTGGGGAAGTCCTAATGAGGATCCCGCTTCTCATCTTAATACTTTTGTTGGACTTTGTGATATGCAAAATAAAAGGACATGGATAATGATTTTGTGAAATTAAAATTACTTACTTTTTCAATAGAAGATGAAGCTAAGGCTTGGTTTTCACCTTTACCACGTAATAGTATAGGAACATGGGATAAGTGTAAAGATGCTTTTATTGCCAAGTATTTTGCTCCTGCTAGGATCATCTCCATTAGAAAGCAAATAATGATTTTTTAACAACATGATCAAGAAAATGTTGCACAAGCTTGGGAGAGTATGAAATTAATGATTAGAAATTTTCCAACTCATGGGTGAAACTTATGGATGATTATCCAAAACTTCTATGCTGGACTAAACTTTGTGTCTAGAAATCTTCTATATTCTGCTGCAGGTGGTACCTTTATGGATGTGACCTTTGGAGAGGCCACAAAACTTCTGGACAACATCATGACAAATTATTTTCAAGGGCATACCGAGAGAGCTCCGACTGGTAAGAAGGTAAGTTCTGTTGAGGAAATCGCTACTTTGAGTGAAAAGTGGATGCTCTTATGAATATGGTTGCTAGAAAAAATACTCATGTTGATAGAAATTATATGCCTTTGTCCACTTTGATTGAGCAAAATAATGATACTATTGATTTGAAATTTATCTCGCAAAATAATTTCCCAATTCTTATAGAGGAAATTTCAATGCTAGGTCGTATCCCGGTAATTCATCTAACAACTATGGAAATTCTTATGGTAATTCCTCTACAAATGCTAATAGGATACCCTTTGATCTTGAGAATAAAATTAAATAATTTATTCGTTCTCAAAAGATTTTTGATACTATGGTAGAAGAAAAGTTGCATACAATTGATACTTTGGCTAAAAACACAATTAGATTTGCTCTTGATGTAGAAACTCTTAAAAGTAAAGCTTTACCACCTAATCATGATTTTAATGAGACTATTAAATCTATAAAAAAAATATTAATGAAAGTAAGGAGATGACAGCTAAGTTGAAAGCTAAGAGGGAATTCTTAGAAAAAACCTTCCACCCGGTTTTTACCGGAATCATGGTGAAGATCTTAAAATGATTGGTACTTCTCCTATTTAATATTTTTTTACCTATCTTTATATAAATGATAAATGGACTGGATATGAGTCAATTTTAGTTAGTGAGCGTCCTTTTTGCTTGGAAGGTGATGATTTTGATGCTAAAACTGAGAAAAGTGGGTTTGGAGGTCAAAACTTTAAATAGTGATGTGCCCAGTATCTTGAATTACAAGAAATTTAATTATTAAAGTTTCTCTTTAGTATAATGTATTTCCTTGATTAAAACCATTATTATCTCACCCAATGCTTATTTCCTTGACA
The DNA here is from genome assembly GCA_022496015.1 of Hordeum marinum. Lineage (NCBI taxonomy): Eukaryota > Viridiplantae > Streptophyta > Magnoliopsida > Poales > Poaceae > Hordeum > Hordeum marinum. Next base: position 332,527,351 of record CM039674.1, read on the forward strand.
CAAAACAAGGCTTTCACTAATCACATAGTGGAAGCGGTGATAAAAGCTTACAATGAGAAACTTGAATGTGAAGTTTCCATTTCTATAAAATTGCATGATGAGTGGGAACCTACTATCAAAATAAAGATAAACAAATATTTATTCAATGCTTTGTGTGACCTTGGTGCTAGTGTTTCAACTATACCTAAATCTCTTTGTGATGTGCTTGGTCTCACTAATATACAAGAATGTTCCCTAAACTTGCATCTTGCGGATTCTACCATTAAGAAACCTTTAGTTATAATTAATGATGTTATTATTATTGAAAATAAGAACTATGTTCCTATATATTTCATTGTGCTTGATATTGATTGCAATCTACTTGTCCAATAATACTTGGAAGACCCTTCTTACGAACTATAGGTGTAATTATTGATATGAAAGAGGAAAACATATGGTTCCAATTTACATTAAATAAAGGGATGGAACACTTCCATAGAAATATAATTAAAACACCATAAGAATCAATTATGATATCCACTTAGGGTGGAGTGTCAAAGATTAAAATACTTGAAACTTTGCATTATGCCTAGCTACGGGCATAAAACAATAGCGTTTGTTGGGAGGCAACCCAATAGTTATCTCATTTTTGCTTTTTACTTTCAGTCTTGGTGTGATAATATGATTATTTACTATTTCATTATTGTGTTTTTATGTTTTAATTAGTGTTTTTGTCAATTAAAGCCTTTGGGATGACTCATAAGATGAGTAGAATTGATACGGTGCAAAAACAAAAACTTAAGCGTCCAGTGCATAATTTATCTGATTTTACTGGAATGTATGTTTGATCTGAATTTTTTACAAAGTATTTATATAGAAATTATTCAGGTTGTCCTAATTTTTCATAATTTGTGGAGTTACATAAGTATAGGTTCTTTACAGATCATTACATGATGTTCTATTTTAGACAGATTCTGTTTTTGCTTGCATAGTTTGCTTGTTTTGATGATGATATGCATTGTATTGGGTGTATAAGCAATGGAGAAGTTAGAATATAGTAACTATTATGCAATAATTAAATATGAATCAATTTATAACAGTACCTAAAATATTTTATATGTTGCTTATACTAAAGGATCTCACGAGGTTTTGTTGAGTTTTGTGTGATTGAAGTTTTCAAGTTTTGAGTGTTATCACGATGGAAAATGGAATAAGGAGCAGAAAGAGCCTAATATTGGGGATTACCAAGGCACCCCAAGGTAATATTCTAGGAAGACTCAAGCGTCTAAGCTTGGGGATGCTCCGGAAGGCATCCCCTCTTTCGTCTCAATCCATCGATATGTCACTGGGAGCTATATTTTTATTTGTCACATGATATGAGTTTTTCTTGGAGCGTCGTTTGATTTTGTTTGATTTTTTCCCACCATAATAGTTTGATGGACACACCTATTTCAGGGAAACACACCTTCATCATAATTTTTTAGAAAACTCTATGTGCTTAACTTATATCTTTTGAGCTTAGCAGTTGCTCTAGTACTTCACTTATATCTTTTTGAGCACGTGGGTCGTAAGGCTAGTCCAAAAATAATAGGTGTTCAATGAGTGATAATAAAAACCATCATGTAGCACATAAAGTGAAATTGTGGGTCAATGATATTGATGTGGTAATCTGAAAATGTGTGAGTGCATCATTGTTGATTCATAGAAGTGTCGATATTAAGAGGTGTTAACTTCTTGTTTGTCTAAAAACTAAAAAGGCATGGTGAGGATGTGTGAGCAGTTCTATTCCTTGTTAAAATCCTAGTGTTGTTTCGGTCGAAGGCGTGCGATGGTTAACTCCTCCCAACCTCCTCCCTCAGGGCATGCGAGTAGTACTTTGATTTGTGATAAAACTAATAAAAATTTGCAATAAGTATATGATTTATTTATAACTAATGTGAAACCATGGACATACGCAATCTCACCTCCTCATATTTTGCTAGCCTCTTCGGTACCGTGCCTTGCCCATTCTCACCTCGAGGATCGGTGCAAATTTTGCGAGTGCATAGAAAGCCCATGACATGATATGTTGTGTCACACATAATCCTCTTTATATCTTCCTCAAAACAGCCACCATACCTACCTATTATGGCATTTCCATAGCCATTCCGAGATATATTGACATGCAAATTTCATCGTCACATCATATGACTAGTTCGTTCATCATCATATTTCTTTGCATGACCATATAGAGCTGACATAGTATTTGTGGCAAAGCCACTATTTATCATATTTTTTACATGTCATGGTAGATCATTGTACATCCTGGTACACTGCCAGAGGCATTCATATTGAGTCACATTGTATCATAGTTCTTCATATCGAGTTTTTGTATTGAGTTAAGTAAATAAAAGTGTGATGGTCATAATTATTAGAGCATTTTCCTAGTGAGGAAATAAAAATGGGGGAGGCCAAATGATCACACTATATATGAAAATGGGAAAAAAATAGAAAAGGGACTTTGCTACTATCCTTTACCACACTTGTGCCTCAAAGTGGCACCTTCTTTTTCATATAGAGAGTCCCATGTTATGACATTTTCATATGCCAGTGGGAATCACTTTTTCATTATTATAGACTTGGCTTTTATAATCCAATGACAGGCTTCCTCAAATTCCCGAGGTCTTCATGAGCAAGCAAGTTGGATGCACACTCCACTTAGCTTCCATTGAGCTTTCATACACTTATAGCTCTAGTACATCATTTCATGGGAATCCCTACTCCTTGCATTGATATCTATCGATGGCCATCTCCATAGCCCGTAGGTACGCCTAATTGATGTGAGCCTATCTTCTACACTTTTTACCCCTTCGATATCCATGGTTCATGCTCATGTATTGTGTGAAGAATAAAAAGTTGATGCATGTTAAAAAAAGTACAATCCAATTGCCTCATTTGGACACCGTGGTGCTTGACATTTGCATTAATTTGGTGAAGATGGAGCCATGCCTTGCTAATATAATAAGATGAACGGGGGTAATCATTCTTTGAGGATCGTACACTTTGAAAGATTGATGATTTTGTTGCTTGTTCTTATAAGTATTATTATGTCATTTTTTGTTAATTCATCGTTTCTCAATGAGAATACATGCAAAATATTACAAACTGGGTAGCATGTTACATCAAAAATTTGTTTTTATCATTTACCTACTCGAGGATGAGGAGGAATTAAGATTGAGGATGCTTGATACGTAGCCAACGTATCTATATTTTTTTTATTATTCCATGGTATTATATTATCATTCTAGTATACTTTTTGACTAATAATTTACCAATTTATTTCTTTTTTAGGACTAACCTATTGACTCAGTGACCAGTGACAGTTGCTGTTTTTTGCGTGTTTTTTAGTTTTCAGGTTTACAGTAGCAAACGAAGTCCAATTGCCCCAAAACTTTTTTATGATTTTTTCGGGACCAAAAGAAGACCTAGAAATTTCAGAAGAAGACCGGAGGCCACGTGAGGGGGTCACAAGACAACTAGGTGCCCCAGGAGGGTTGCCACGCCCTGATGGCTTGTGTCTCCCTGGCACCCCTCCTGACCCTATTTTCTGGCCTATAAATTCTCATATGTTCCAAAAACCCTAGGGGACATCACGAAATACATTTCCCGTCACCGCAAGTCTCTGTTCCGCCGCGATCCCATCTGAAGCTCCGTTGTGGCACCGTGCCAGAGGGGGATCGATCACAGAGGGCCTCTTCATCAACCTCGTTGCCCTCATGATGATGTGTGAGTAATTCACCACAGACCTACGAGGCCGTAGTTAGTACCTATATGGTTCTCTCTTTCTTTTGATCTTCAACACAATGATCACCGCATCTTCGCTTTGATCTAGCCAATGTGATTCTTTTGTGCGGTGTGTTTGTTGGGATCCGATGAATTGTGGGTTTATGTTCAGGTTATTCTTGAAAAGTATTTGAGTCTTCTCTAAAATTATTATGATTCTTAATTGCATGATCATTATAGCTTCGTAATTCTCTCAGATCTATTTATTTGCTTTGTCCAAGTAGACTGATCTTTCTTCAGTGAGAGAGGTGTGTTGTAGTGGGTTCAATCTGACATTTGTATATCCCAGTGACAGAAGGGGACAAGATGTGTCTTTGTGTTGTTGCCACTAAGGATAAAACTACGGGGTATATTCATATTGCTTGAGTTTACTTTGTCTACATCATGTCATCGTTCTCCATGCATTACTCTGTTTGTCATGAACTTAATACGTAGAGAGGCAAGCATAGAAGCGCTCTTGAAGTGGAGTAATAGTAATATGTGTAGGCAAGATTCGGCCTATTTGTTTTGGATGTGATGTGTATATATACATGATCATTGCCATGAATTCGCATAAATATGTTCTTTTCCATCAATTGCCCAACAGTAATTTGTTTATCCACCGTATACTTATTTTCATGAGAGATGCCGCTCGAAAAAACTATGCCCCCGGGTCTATTCACTTATATATTTACAAACTTATCAATACCTTGTTATTCTTATTTACCTTTTATTTTATTTTTCAATTCATAATTACCTACTATTATCTACGCACTTCACTTTCTTGCAAATAACGAGATCAAGGGGATTGACAACCCTCTTGCCCGCGTTGGGTGCAAGTTGTTTGCTCTTTTGTGTGCAGCCGCTCAAGGCGGTTGTGGATTGATATTACTATTGGTTCGATAAACCTTGGTTTCATCTCGGGAAAATACTTACATGTATTGTGCTGCAATTACCCGTTCCTCTTCACGAAAAATCCAACGCAGATCACAAGTATGACGTGGTCCTTGGGTTCTTTTTTCTCTAAGATGGTGTTCTGTTGGTTGCCAACCCTGATGGATTTGGCCATTGGAAAGTTTTGGAATGATCCACTAGAGATCTTGATTGGGTGCTTGACGCCTATAGACTGCTGGATTGGATGGGTTTCGGTCGTGTGTGCCCCTATTTCAGCCCAAGTTGCTTCAAGAGGGTGTGCCGTGAAGCTTCGATACCTGTTGACATTATTGGACACGTTGTGTCGTGGATTTATTATAGCAGATGTCCGGGTGAACGGACTTGGATTCGAGGCCATCGCTAATGTGATGGACTCAAAGGGGTTGATTGGGACGAAGGACACGGGTTTACCCAGGTTCGGCCTCTCAAGTCGAGGTAATAGCCTACGTCCTGCTTGTGCTTTTATTGCTTGTTGTGTCGATTACAAGGGAGCTAAAGCTTGACCTAGTTCTCGATAACCTGATCTCTAAGTCGCTCTGGGTCTGCCTTTATATAAGAGGTCAGAACCACGGGTCTTTACAATTGTCTAACCGAGTCTCATTGTCTATCCGAGTCTTACTCTATCTTCTTGTCCAAACTGTCTCCGAGCGGTTTACACGCCCGGATCTTCTCAGTCCGGGTCACCTTGCAGCCCACACCATGAGCCGCCTATCTTCATGGGCCGTAGGCTTTATGGCTCACCCTTGGGCCGGCTCATGAGCCATCAACATGACTCGGAGCTTTCAAGGGCGGGTCATATTGCGGGGTTATATCCCCAACATTAGGCCCCAGGTTGAATTGAGCTTGCTCACTTCATCCTTCTCTTCTGCTCTTTGGCGAGTCGCCTGGTGATGACCCGGCGTGACGTCACGAGATCTGCTGACGTATCACCGAATCTTTCATTAAATGGTCAGCCTGAAAATCGAGGCGCCCGCCTCGGTCAAATGGTTTCCGTCGCCTAGATTTTCACGCCTGCCTCGTCTTCTCTTTAAATAAGACCTGTTGCGGGGGGGGGGGGACTTTCCTTCTCCCGCTCTCCCTTCATCTTCTTCCCTTCATCGTCTCTGCTCCAGCGCTCCCTGCTCCGGCGCCGTCTTCTCACCATCGTCAACTAGGCCGCTGCATCAACCTGAGTCGTACCAGAGTCTCTTCCGCGTCTGCCGCTCCATCATCGGAAGTCCAAGCTCCCCTAGATCCATCGCCGCCATAGCAGGGTTCGCGAGAAGCTCCGCTGCCACCGCTCGGGCTCCTCCATCGCCACCGTTAGGGTATTCCGACGCCATCGACGTCTTTAGCGCGCGTCCCCGCCGTGCTGTTGCATACAAGGCAGCCGTGTGTAATGCGCAGACCGTTGCGGCTCTGTTTCATTCTTCTCTGTTCCGCCTGTTCTTCGCTAGGTCTAGAAATAAGAACCTATTTTTCTGTTTTTGTAGATCCGTAATTGCAGTGGTAGTTTGTGAAACCTATTTTTCAGGACTTAGCCAATTTTTCGCTCCTCCTTTCCTTATTGAACCGCCAGACCTCTCCGGCTCTCATCAGCCGGACTATGGCGTAGTATTTGTAGAGCCCTTAAAATTGTAAGCCGTCACAGATATTGCTTGCCCTTAACTTGCCGCATATTTAATTTTGCACAGTCTTTAAGACGCCGTCATGTCCCGCGCTTCCAACTCATGCAACTGGGTCGGATCTAGCGTCACAGAAGAGTACTTAATGGATTTTGTTGACACAGACACTCTTCCTTCCAAGGAGGTCCTCCACTGGCGGGTTCCAGGTGACGAGACTCGGCCCTCTCCCCAAAAAAGAGAGGTAGTAGTTTTCTCTGACCATATCGAGCGAGGGTTCGTGCCACCCAGCTCTAAATTCTTCCGTGACGTTCTCCATTTGTACAAGCTTCACCCTCAAGACTTGGCCCCCAACTCCGTTTCAAACATATGCAATTTCCAAGTGCTCTACGAAGTCTACCTGCAAATCAAGCCGTCTGTGGGGTTGTTTCGAGAGTTCTTCTACGCCAACCGCCAAACCGAAATGAAAGGCGGTCTGAGTCTGGAACTTGGCGGTATTTCCATTCAACGACGTAGAGACATCATCTTTCCGGCTGCGCAGATGCCGAGTCATCCAAAGGACTGGAACAAGACTTGGTTCTACTGCAAGGACACCTCTCCTAAAAATGAGCGCCCATTGCCGTGTTACCGTCCCTCCCGGCTCAGGACAGATTCAGAGCTTCCTGGCCGGCTCTCAGTTTCAGAGCGTGCCAGGTATGAGCCGGCTCATGCCAATATCAAGGCACTCATGGCCAATGGTTTGACCGGACTGGATTTGATTCGCTGCTGGATTTCATGGTAGATCATGTCGTTAAGCCATAGAAGTCGGCTTATGTGTGAATATGAAGGCAAGTATGATAGCTCCTTGTGCTTCAGTCAATCAACCCTAACAGAGGATGACATCACCACTGTCATTCGGAGCCTTGTTCATGAAGCCTCCAGCTCATGCAGCGCCATTAGTCTGGCGCCTTTTAGCGTCAACAATCCGTCTCCAGATGTAAGTCAATTTCTTTCCATCTGTCTCTTGGATTTTTGTTTGTACCTTGCTGATCTATTACTCTTCCCTGGTTTTTTTTCGTAGGTCGACTCTGATTTCTGGAAGAAGGAGTACGTCCCTCCTCCGAAGAAGCTCAAGAACAAGGCCCCAGCCAAGAAGCCAAAGAAAGACGCCCCGCGAGAGGAATGGTTCGACCCGCCACCGTCATCCATCTCAGAGGTAAAAATTTAGTTGTTTGTCTGATTTTTTGCCTTCTTGTTTTACCAATGCTTGTTTTACTCACAGGATGATGTGGATACCAGGCGCGCCAATGCCCCTGAGGTAAACTATGTTTCTTCCGGCTCATAGTATTTTGTCCCACGAAAGCCGCGGCGGGTTACCAGAAAAGTTCCTCTTTCTCATCCTCTCGCTTACTTGGCTCCCGACTTTCTTTTGAAAAAGCAACAACAGGCTGAACGTCGCCAGACCCGGAGCGCCAGCTCCATTGAGCTTATGTCCGGCTTGCCGAACTCGCCGGCTGTGAAGAAACTCCCCGTAGAGGTATGTGTTCATGTTTGATTCATCTCTCTTTATAACCTTGGTACTATCTCATCTTTCTTAAATTTCATCTCAGAAATCGCCCTCTTTCGGCGACTCTTCGGCGACCGCTCTGCCGCCTCCCAAGATCAACCCGCTGTAAATGTTTTTCTATTATAACCTCCGGTTCTTTGTAGGGTAGCAATATCCTTTGGATTCTGATCTTTCTATCTTGTAGTGCTCAAGCCAAGCGTCGGAAGATCAATAAGCCCTCCCCCAGTCCTGCTGCTCAAGAGCCAGAGCAAGAACAACCGTAGGAGCCACAACCGGATGCAGATCCGCCAATTGCCTCCACTGAGCCAGCTGCTGAAGATATCATCCCGGAGAGCCCTCTAAGGGGTCCTTCAAAACCGCCAAGTCCTGCCAAGACCACTGCGACTCCGGAGGTTGTGATCATCGGCTCTGCTCCCTAGTCCCCTCTGGCTCATGCGCTGACCAGGCATAAAGAGTCTGCCGAGGCCTCCAAGAAGCTGGATTTCGACTCTTCCTTTGAGAAGATGACGGCCGAAGAACTCCACATCGGGTATACGAACCGGCTTACTACCAGCCGGGATCTGGAGCTTTGGCTGGTAACTTTGATGAAAACAAAATATGAGGTATTCCTCTTGCTGCTATAACCTTACTTAGGCCCCAAGGGTCGGTTCAATCTAGTTAAGAGATGAACCGGGTCTTTCCTGATCCTCTGTAGAAAATCCAAAGCCTTTGTCCCCAAGGACCGGCTCAATTTGTTAGAGTTGAGTCGGATCTTCACTTTAGATAGCGTGAACAGCCAATCGTAGCCCCCAAGGGCCGACTCAAACTTGATAAAGTTGAATCGGAGCTTCAATGTAGATAGCCTGAAGAACCACTTGTAGCCCCCAATGGGCGACTCAAGCTTGATAACGTTGAGTCGGAGCTTTTATTATAAGTAAATTTGAAGAGCGATATCGTAGCCCCCAAGTTCCGGATTAACTTTGATGAAGATGAGCCGGAACTGTGTTGTATGCTCGAAGATCAAATATACATTAGCCCCCAAGTGTCAAACATATTGCTTGCAATCTGCTTGAGACTTGCATAATTTTGTCTTTATCCTTCATCATTTGATATGACTTCCATTCTAGCGACTTATCCTGTATTTTGACGTGTCACAGGAAGCTTTAAGCGAAGCCGGGTCGCAATTGATGGACCTGAAGACCAACTTGGCGGCTCAACAAGAGGCCCGCAGCGTTGCCGATGAAAAGTGTCGGCTTCTCTCTGAGGAGTTAGCCACAATCAAAGCTGAGTTCGCTGCTCTTAAGGAGTCAGCTGAATCTAAGAAGACTGCCTTGACCCAACGGGCGGATGACGCCGACCAACAGCTGATAGCTGTGGCGGATGAACTCCAAGGCTTGAAGCGCCACATAAGCAAAATGTCAGCTGCCCTCTTTGGTAAGCTTCTGACAACTTTGTGTTTCAAATGGTTTCATCTTTACTTAGACTGGCGACTCATCTGAATTGTCCGGTTTATACAGGTCCTAGGAGCCGGCAGTTGGCTTCTGATAGCCTGCTGCCGTTGAAGGCCATCTATACCTTAACTGAGCAGTTGTATTGTGGTGCAATCTGTACTATCCAGGCCATGCAATATAAGGATAAAATTCTGGCAACTCTCAGGGGTGTCTTAGAGCTCTTCTCGACCATGCCGAAACAGATTGCCGAACTCAAGAAATCAGCCGCCTGCCAAGGGGCCATTACGGGCATCACCCGGGCTTTGGCCTTTGCTCCGGGCCTAACAGCTGCCGAGATGATGGAGGGCTTCCCTTCAAGAAAAGATGACGTCTTGGAGTTTACTGACGCTGACTATAGCCGGTGCATGAAGGAGTCATGGGTGTTAGCTTCGGTCTTGGCGGAGGAGGTTGATCTGTCAACTTATCAAGCAGCTTATGACTCGAAGCAGAAGAGGGTCCGGGGTCCTCTGTATGAGTGCAAAGATTTGATGCCTGCTCGGATTAAGGACCTCTTTTCTCCAGATCTTGACCCGTCACCCTTTTCTGAGGGCTCTTTTGCGGCTCTAATGAACTGCAGTTGGGATTTGGACAACCTCCAGATCAAGGCCCTAGAAGAGCCGGCGCAGGATGACCCGTCAGCTAACTAGCTTCTGCTTTAAGATCTTGTATCAGCTTAACCCGCCGTGTGACGACTGAAAAACTTTGTCTGAAATTTTGATCTCCTCTGGGAGTGTAACAGCTAGACGAAAACTTGTCTGAATTTTGTCATGATGTTCTTATAAGATGATCCGGCTTTTGGTCTGCCATTTGTCTATGTATGCTTTGAGTTATTTACACTTGCCTTGTCATCATATAAGATACCTGCAGCTAAGATTAGGAAAGCCACACCCGAAGGTGGTGACTCCCTCTTTGATAATTATGGCCAATCTGGTTAGCCGGAAATGGCATAAAGCCTGGCCAATAAGGCATTTAGAAGATACACCCGGAGGTAACAATATGGCGTAAACGCCGGCGGATAAGCATTAGAAGCTATACCCGAAGGTAAGAAGCCGCCCTCGCCGCGGCTAATTTTTCCTTAGCTGGATTTTTATGAGAACAGTTAATAGGTGTTAGAAGCTGTACCCGAAGGTAAGAAGCTGCCGTTCACCGCAGCTAAGTTACCTTAGCTGTTTTTACATGGCCTTAGGCCGGCTAATAGGCATTAGAAGCTTTACCCGGAGGCAGAAAGCCGTTGTTCGCGGGTCATGAGACGTTAGCTACCCGTCGATAAAAAACCTCTCATAACCGCGGCTAAACTGGTTAGCCGGAGATGGCATAAAGCCGGCTGATAGGGTGTTAGAAGCGATACCCGTCGGTAAGAAGCCCCCTCAGCAATTACGGCGTAACCCGCCGGCGGATAGGCGTTAGAAGCTGCACCCGGAGGCGAGAAGCCGCCCTCACCACGACTAATTACCTTAGTCGGGTTTTTTGTGGCAAAATGCCAGCTTAATAGGTGTCTACCACCGTTCAGCAATACGACGCAAAGCGCCGACGGATAGGCATTAGAAGCTGCACCCGAAGGCGAGAAGCTGCCCTCGCCGCGACTCATTTTCTTGAGCCGGTTTTTGTGGCATAACGCCTGGCTAATAGGCATCTACTGTCGTTTGCCGACCTTAGTTGATGCATCAACTGGAATATTGCTTAATCTTCTCTTATACAAGGATGCATGAAATAGCAGAGGCCTCCTTGTTTATTCATATAACTGTGGTATGTATAATGATAGTGTACAATGATAGATCTTTACACCCTTAGGTGAAATAAGGCCGGAGATGCGCAATGTTCCATGGCCGACGGGTCTCCTGACCCGCCGTATCTGAGTCATCTCGGATATCGATGAGGTAATATGATCCGTTGTTGAGATTTCTGCTGACTACAAAGGGTCCTTCCCATGGAGGTGACAGTTTATGCATATTTGTCTGGTCTTGAATCAGCCGGAGTACCAAGTCGCCCTCCTGGAACGTCCGGGTCTTGACCCTGCGGCTATGATAGCAGCACAGGTCTTGTTGATAAATTGGCGATCGGGCTGCTGCTAACTCTCGCGCCTCTTCCAAAGCATCCAATGCATCTCGGCGCGCTGTTTCGTTTTCCGTCTCAACGTAAGCCGCCACCCTTGGCGAGTCATGCCGGATGTCGCTGGGTAAGACGGCCTCAGCACCGTACACCATAAAGAAGGGTGTGAAACCCGTGGACCTTTTAGGGGTGGTTCTGATGCTCCATAAGACGGGAGGTAATTCTTCAACCCAACACCCAGGCGTTCGCTGCAAAGGAACCATAAGTCGCGACTTAATCCCTCTTAGAATTTCCTGATTGGCGTGCTCCGCCTGACCGTTGGACTGTGGATGTGCCATGGCTGAAATATCAAGCCGGATATGTTCTTCACCACAGAATTTCTTCATAGCCCCCTTGGAGAGATTTGTACCATTATCGGTGATGATGCTGTGCGGGTAAGCAAAGTGGTAGATTAGCTTTTTGATAAACAGAACTGCTATAGCTACATCACATTTGCTGACCGGCTCTGCCTCTACCCACTTGGTAAATTTATCAACCGCCACCAGGAGGTGCGTTTTCTTGTCCTTGGACCTCTTGAAAGGCCCTACCATGTCCAGCCCCCAGACCGCAAATGGCAAAGTGATTGGTATCATCCTCAATTCTTGAGCCGGAACATGAGCACGCCGGCTAAATTTCTGACAACCATCGCACTTACAGACTAAGTCCTCTGCATCTTTGTGATCCGTCAACTAGAAGAACCCATGCCGGAAAGCCTTGGCCACCAAAGATTTTGAGCCGGCATGGTGTCCACAATCTCCAGCGTGGATTTCACTCAAGATCTGCTGGCCCTCCTCTGGTGAAACACAATGTTGAAAAACCCCTGTTACACTGCATTTATGCAACTCGCCGTTAACTATCGTCATGGACTTAGAACGGCAGGTGATGTTTCTGGCCAGATCTTCATCTTCTGGCAACTCGCCCTGGGTTAAATAGGCCAAATAAGGAATAGTCCAATCTGGGATAACATGTAGAGCCGCCACCAATTCTGCATCCGGGTCGGGAACAGCCAAATCCTCCTCTAAAGGTATCTTGACAGTCGAATGATATAAGACGTCCAGAAAAACATTAGGCGGCACCAGCTTACGTTGGGAACCTAGCCATGATAAAGCATCAACCACCTCGTTCTTGCGACGATCAATGTGATCTACCTGATACCCTTTGAAGTGACCCGCAATAATATCAACCGCCTGCCTATAAGCCGCCATCCACGGGTCTTTGGAGTCCCAAGTGCCAGAAACTTGCTGAGCCACTAGATCTGAGTCGCCCAAACACCTGACCTAGCTCAAATTCATCTCCTTGGCTAATCTAAGACCATGAAGCAAAGCCTCATACTCAGCCGCATTGTTGGTGCAAGGGAACATCAGCCGGAGCACATAACAAAACTTGTCACCCTTTGGGGATGTCAGGACACCCCCTGCTCCGGACCCCTCTAACTGCTTGGATCCATCAAAGTGTATAGTCTAGTATGTGTTATCTGGCTTTTCTTTGGGAGCTTGGCACTCTGTCCAATCATTGATGAAATCCACCAAAGCTTGGGATTTGATCGCTGTGCGAGGAACATGCTTTACATTAAGAGGTCCCAGCTCTAGGTCCCATTTGGCAATCCTCCCTGTGGCTTCTCTGTTCTGGATAATATCTCCCAACGGAGCAGAACTAACCACAGTTACCTGGTGCCCTAGAAAGTAGTGCTTTAACTTGTGGTTGGCCATAAAAACCCTGTATACCAGCTTCTGCCAATGCGGATATCTCTACTTAGATTCTGTCAGGACCTCACTGATATAATAAACTGGCCTTTGCACGGGATACTCCTTCCCAGCCTCCTTGCGCTCGACCACAATTGCGATGCTGACTGCCCTGTTGTTAGCCGCCACATAAAGGAGCAACGGTTCTTTCTCAGCTGGAGCGGCTAACACTGGTGGCTCGGTGAGCTGTTTCTTAAGCGCCTCAAGTGCTTCACCCGCCGCCTTGCTCTGGGCAAACTTGTATGTCTTTTTCATCATCTGATATAAAGGGATATCTTTCTCTCTAAGACGGCTTATGAACTGGCTCAACGCAGCAATCCGCCCTACTAAGCGCCGAACGTCGTTAATGCAAGTCGGCTCTCTTAGAGAAGTAATAGCTTTGATTTTGTCCGGGTTAGCCTCCATGCCACGCTCAGAGACCAAGAAACCCAAAAGCTTTCATGTTGGAACACCAAAGACACACTTGGTCGGATTAAGCATCATCTTGTAGACCCGGAGATTGTCAAAGGTTTCCCTTAGATCCTCCAAAAGAGTTTCCTTCTTTCTGGATTTGACCATGATGTCATCTACATAAGCATGAACATTACGGCCAATTTGACTGTGAAGGCAGTTCTGCACGCATCGTTGATAAGTTGCCTGGGCACTTTTGAGCCCGAAAGGCATAGAGACATAATAGAACACCCCAAAGGGTGTAATAAACGTCGTCTTCTCCTGGTCTTTCACTGCCATCTTGATCTGATGATAACCTGAGTAAGCATCTAGGAAGCATAAACTTTCACATCCGGCTGTAGCATCAATGATCTGATCAATTCGAGGAGGGCAAAAGGATCAGCCGGACAAGCCTTGTTAAGGTCCATGTAGTCCACACACATACGCCAGGTGCCGTTCTTTCTGAGCACCAGCACTGGGTTAGCCAACCATTCCGGGTGAAAAACTTCAACAATAAAGCCAGCAGCCAAGAGCCGGGAAACTTCTTCCCCAATAGCCTTGCGCCTCTCCTCATTGAACCGCCGCAGGAACTGTTTGATCGGTTTAAACTTTGGATCCACATTAAGGTTGCGCTCAGCGAATTCTCTCGGTACACCCGGCATGTCAGAAGGTTTCCATGCAAAGATGTCTCGATTCTCACGGATGAATTCGATGAGCGCGCTTTCCTATTTGGGATCCATATGACCTCTGATGATGAACTGCTTAGATGAGTCGCCCGGATTGAAATCTACTGCCTTGGTATCATCTGCTGAAAACTTGAGGGGCAGCTCAACCTCCGTGGCTGGCTTTTTCAGGGGGGTCATATCCTCTGGATCAACATTATTTTATAAAACTTAAGCTCCTCCTGGGCGCAACTGGACTCTGCGTAAGTCGCATTTCCTTCTTCACACTCAATAGCCGTGTTTCGGTTACCATGAACGGTGATGGTACCATTTAAACCGAGCATCTTGAGCTATAAGTAAACATAGCAGGGCCGAGACATGAACTTAGCATAAGCCGGCCATCCAAACAAGGCATGATAAGGGCTCTTTATCTTCACCACCTCAAACCATAAGGACTCCACTCTGTAGTTGTATTCATCGCCAAAAGCCACTTCCAAAGAAATCTTGCCCACTGGATGCACCGACTTACCTGACACCACACCATGAAAAACAGTGGACGAAGGTTTTAAGTCCTTGTCGAGCAACTTCATCCGCCGGAAGGTGTCATAATAAAGGATGTTTATGCTGCTGGCGCCATCCATGAGCACCTTGTTCAGCATATATCCACCCACTTGGGGGGCCACAACCAAAGCTAGCTGCCCCGGGTCATCAATGCGTGGCGGGTGATCTTCATGGCTCCATGTTATGTCATATTCAGACCACTTCAGATACTGTGGAAGAGCCAGTGTAACCGCATTGAATGCCCGTTTATGCAACTTCTGGTCCCATCTATTGAGGCTAGTCGTGAAGACGTGGTATTGCCCGGAGTTGAGCTGCTTCGGATTACTCTGAAAGCCAGACTAATTCCGCTGTTGCTGGTGTTGTTGATTATTATTACCAGAATGCGGTTGCTGTCCCCCGTGATTATCCTGACCCAGATGACCGGATGCTGAACCGCCAGAGCCAAAACCGGCTCCTGACCCGCCAGAACCAAATCCAGCTCCTGACCCGTCACGTCTTGTGCCTCCTGGCGGGACGCCCCCGCGATGGTTAGGTTGTGTGACATACCGCTTGAACTTCTGCATAAAAGAACAACTCTCCCATTTATGATTTGCTGGCCTATCAGGCAAACTGTGATTCGGACAAGGTCGCTTAAGCATCTCTTCCATGTTCGAGGAAAAATTATCCCTGCTCGAGGGCGGCCCAAACCTCCTGTTGCCCTTGGGGTGATTTTGCTGGGCGTTTGTGTTGGCCACCAGCTCTGACCCGGCCTCTGGATTCTTACGTTTACTCTGGTTACCATTGTTCACTGCGCCCTTGCCTTGGTTGCCCTTCTTGCCTTGACTAGCCTTTTCCTCATCAGAACCCGGATCCTTCGTGCTGTCTGAGTCGGCGTACTTCATGAGAGCCGTCATGAGCTCTCCCATGTCCTGACACGTACGCTTGAGCCGGCCAAGTTTCTGCTTTAAAGGAACAAAATGGCAATTCTCTCTAAAATCAACACCGCTTGAGCCGCCGTGATCTGCTCTAATGAGTGAATAATTGTCGAGACCCGCCGTACCCAATGATGATCCGACTCGCTCTCTTGTTGGACACAGTGATCAAGATCCACAATGGTCATAGGCTGCTTGCACGTCCCTTGAAAGTTTTTGATGAACCGAGCCCCGAGCTCTGCCCATGAATTGATGGTATTAGGTGGCAACCCTTTTAGCCATGTACGAGCCGGGCCTTCAAGCATCATGATGAAATATTTGGCACAAACTGCCTCACTAACATCCAGCATCTCCATGGCCACCTCATAGCTTTCCACCCAGGCCTCTGGGGGTAAATCAGCGGTGTAATTTGGGACCTTGCGGGGACCTTTAAAGTTGTTTGGCAACCGCTCGCTCCGGAGAGCCGGTGATAGACACGGCAGCCCTCCCGTCCTGGGGATTACTCCTGTCCCAATGGAAACGGAAGGCCCAGGCTCTTGGTAAGCCGGCCTAGCTAGCACCTCTTGCGGGCTTCCCGCATGGTCTACACGTGCCTGTGTATCTCTTCGCGGTCGGTGACCCGTTGGAATTTCTCTGTGACGGTTACTGCTGGAACCTGCTGGTGGCTCATAGCGCCGGCTAAAGCTACGGCTGGAAAGAGGGGTTGAATGGATGCGGCTCCGTTTGTGAGCGTACCTCTCTTGCTGGGCCATGGCCGTCTGCAAGTACCCGATGGCGTTCCGTACATCCTCCGCAAAGGGTGCTTCATCCGGGATAGGGATCGTCTCAAGCCGGGTGGCAGCTGCTACCATATTCTCGACCGGGTTAGAATAATGACCCGCCGGCGTTGGAAAGCCCCCAGGTGAAGTTGGGTTATGTTGGGCCGGATGAGTCGCTGGCCGTTCCGTTGGGCGGCTCTCGGGCGCGCCCGCGGCTCGCCCCGTGCCAGGGGTATTAAAGAGGTTCCTTGCTTCATAATGCTCTGGTAGACAGGACTGATGCCTCCTCCGGTGTACCGCCGCTGCTGACCTTTGCTCCAGCCCTAGACGGAAAGCATCTGTCTTGATACGTTCTGCTTCTTCTTCCATCTGGACCTACATCTCAGCCATCCTTTGTCGTCCCTCTGTCATCCGGCCCTTGATCCATGCAATCTCTATATTTCGAGCTGCTTGATTATCTGGTGTCATTTCAGTGGCCATGAGAGCCGCAAGTTCATCCATCAGCTCCACAAGAACTTGAGCCGGCGGCGGTGGGCTATCACCCGAAGCCGCGGCTCCCGCGGCTGTGCTACCAGTGGCTGGGGCTAATCCTGCCATGAACACCGCCACATGAACCGGAGGTTTTAAAGCATCCGACTCAAAGCCATCTGACTCAGAGTATGCATTGTCACAGCCCCCAAGCCCACCGTTGCGGAGCTGGTACATTGATTCTATTTCTCCACTTGAAGATTCATCTTCTGAATAGACAAGGGTTTCCTGTGACCCGGAAGCTTCCAGATCCCTACCTTGCATGAAGCCTACGAGGACATGCTTTGGACCCGGATTGGCGCGAGCAGGCCGCACGTTACTTGCAGATTGGAGACGCCAAGCCGGCTCGATGATGTTGGTGCAGATGTCCGGCCCGGGTGTAGATCCATCAGCCTTTCCGATGAAAACATGGATCCCGCCGAACGGGACCCGGAATCCATACTCCACGGGCTCAGCATCAAGCTCCCAACCGGCATCATCGATGTAGAACCGGCCACGACGACTCTTGATCATCCTTCCGACCACATATCCCTCGAGCCCTGGGAGAGAGCCCTTTGAGAACTCAACACCACCAAGCGCAGGCCCCACGGTGGGCGCCAACTGTCGTGGATTTATTACGGCAGATGTCTGGGTGAATGGACTTGGATTCAAGGCCATCGCTAATGTGGTGGACTCAAAGGGGTTGATTGGGACGAAGGACACGGGTTTACCCAGGTTCGGCCCCTCAAGTCAAGGTAATAGCCTACGTCCTGCTTGTGCTTGTATTGCTTGTTGTATCGATTACAAGGGAGCTAAAGCTTGACCTAGTTCTCGATAACTTGATCTCTAAGTCGCCCCGGGTCTGCCTTTATATAAGAGGTCAGGACCATGGGTCTTTACATTTGTCTAACCGAGTCTCATTGTCTATCCGAGTCTTACTCTATCTTCTTGTCCAAACTGTCTCCGAGCGGTTTACACGCCCGGATCTTCTCAGTCTGGGCCACCTTGCGGCCCACACCATGAGCCGCATATCTTCATGGGTCGTAGGCTTTACGGCTCACCCTTGGGCCGGCTCACGAGCCATCAACATGACCCGAAGCTTTCAAGGGCAGGTCATATTGCGGGGTTATATCCCCAACACGTTGGTATTTCGATTTTCCTGGTGAAGACAATGGCGGAGAACGTCATCGTGGCTGAGGTCTAAGGCCTTGTAATGGTTGATCGAGTCTTCGTGTCGATGAGGACTTTACTTGGTGTGATTCGTGAAACATAGTAGCGCAAATGCAAGTGGGGGGCACAACACAGACGGAGTACAAAAGTCATAGTTTTCAGGGTGAAAACCCAAGGTGTGGCCTTAATTGGTTGTGTCAAGCACTGACCTTGTTATAGACAGTGTTTTGAGAGCAGAGATCTTCTCCAAGGTGAAAACCTAAGATCTAGGATCAGGCGATGACGGTGCTTATGCATTGTTTTCTTCTTGGAGGCATCATTTTTTGAAGAATTTGGACTTTGGGTGTTCTCTAGGTGGTGTTTCATGCTATAGCTACAATGAATTGATCACTATAGTGGGGGTTTTCTTTCTTCTTCTTCTTCTTCTTCTTCTTCTTGTCTTTTGGATGTGTGCATGTGTAATGTCTTTACGATGTTGCGTTGTTACATAGGCTGAGTGTAATTAGTATCTTCACGATGTATTTATTTATTTTGTAAAAAAAGAAATATAAGACATTTTAGATCCGTCTGTTAGTCCACTAATGAGGATAAGATATAAAATGCCCCTAAAGGGACGTGTCCAAAGGACGTGAATGTTAAAAGACATATGAGGGAAATGACGTGATTGTTTCTAAAAGAATTTTCACACACTTAGAAGTTAGAACACATGTCAATAAACCTTCTTGTGATGCCCTGGCTTTGCAGCAACAGTAAACTCTATAATTAAGCTACAGTAATACCATGCTAATGATGCCTTGTCATCGCCTTCACTATTGTTAATCCCATTTTGGTTTGAAGCACGATGAACTTCAAAATTTAATTAAAGTTGACAGTTAAAGTTTTCAAAATGCCAAATCAAAAATGTTCGGGATGCGACAATTATTACATAGGTAATTGTGTTGTTGAAATCATTTTTTTGAAAGCATTTAAATTACCAAGTTAAAATAAAATTAAAATAGAAAATAATAAACAACAAAATAAAAACAAACAAAAAAAGAAAAGCAAAAAAAACCTCCCCCCCGGGCCAGCCCAATTCGGCCTGCCCAGCTGGCCGGCCCAGTCGGCTCGTATATGGAGCCACGCGCGACCAAACCCTAGCCCCTGCCCCCACTCCCCACCTCGTCCTCCCTCTCCCCCCCTCGGTTTGGATCAGGATCGGGGAGGAACCAAGCCCGACGCCACCTGTGCCTCCGCTGCCTCTTCCTCGCCCCTCCCTCGAACCGCCGTCGCCGCACCTCCGTCGCCTCCTCCCCGCCGGCCTACACTGAACCTCGACGCCCCAGCCCCCCATCGAACGTCGGTGAGGCTCCGACCGTGGCCTCCCCTCTCTCCTCCTTCCCGCTGCCGCCCCGTGCTCGCGCACTGCTGGCCGCGCCTGTTGGAAATATGCCCTAGAGGCAATAATAAATTGGTTATTATCATATTTCCTTGTTCATGATAATCGTTTATTATCCATGCTATAATTGTGTTGATCGGAAACTCAGATACATGTGTGGATACATAGACAACACCATGTCCCTAGTATACCTCTAATAGACTAGCTCGTTGATCAAAGATGGCTATGGTTTCCTAGTCATGGACATGAGATGTCATTTGATAACGGGATCACGTCATTAGGAGAATGATGTGATGGACAAGACCCAAACTACAAACGTAGCATATAATCATGTCAGTTTATTGCTACTGTTTTCTGCATGTCAAGTATTTGTTCTTATGACCATGAGATCATGCAACTCACTGACACCGGAGGAGTACCTTGTGTGTATCAAATGTCGCAACATAACTGGGTGACTATAAAGGTGCTCTACAGGTATCTCCGAGGGTGTCTGTTGGGTTGGCATGGATCAAGACTGGGATTTGTTACTCCATGTGACGGAGGGTATCTCAGGGCCCACTCGATAATACAACATCACCATAAGCCTTGCAAGCAATGTGACTAAGTGTTAGTCACGGGATCTTGTATTACGGAACGAGTAAAGAGACTTGCCGATAACAAGGTTGAACTAGGTATGGAGATATCGACGATCGAATCTCGGGCAAGTAACATACCGAAGAACAAAGGGAACATCATACGGGATTAACTGAATCCTTGACATAGAGGTTTGACCGATAAAGATCTTCATAGAATATGTAGGAACCAATATAGGCATCCAGGTCCCGCTATTGGTTATTGACCGTAGAGGTGTCTCGGTCAAGTCTACATAGTTCTCGAACCCGCAGGGTCTGCACACTTAAGGTTCGGTGACATTTCGGTAGTGTAGAGTTATGTATGGTGGTGACCGAAGGTTGTTCGGAGTCCCGGATGAGATCCCGGACGTCACGAGGAGCTCCAGAATGGTCCGGAGGTGAAGATTGATATATAGGAAGTCCTGTTTTGGTCGCCGGGAAAGTTTTGGGCTCATTGGTAGTGTACCGGGAGTGTCGGTAGTGTATCGGGGGACCATCGGGAGAGGTATTTCGACCCAAGAGGCCACATGGGCTGTGGGAGGAGGTAAACCAGTCCCTGGTGGGCTGGCCGAATCCTCCTCTAAGGGACCATGCGGCTGGAGTGGTTTGAGAAGGAAAAAATCCAAAGGTGGAGAGGTGGAAAGAGTTTCCAAGTGGAAAGGAGGAATCCTACTCCTAATAGGATTAGAGTAGGACTCCTCCACCTCCAATTTGGACCAAACCTTGAGGGTTTGAGGCTGCCTCCTCCCCTCCCTCCCTCCTATATATACTAGAGGATTTAGAGGAAAAAGCTAACCCTAATAGCCACGTGCTACCTCTCCTCTAGATCGCAGTTTCTCCTCTAGATCGGTTTTCAACGGTGCTTAGGCGAAGCCCTGCTGAAATAGCTCCACCACCATCGCCGCAACGCCGTCGTGCTGCCGGAGAACTCATTTACCTCTCCGCTCCCTCTTACTGGATCAAGAAGGCGGAGATCGTCATCGAGCTGTACGTGTGCTGAACGCGGAGGTGTCGTCCGTTCGACGCTAGATCGGAAGACTGTGATCAAGATCACGAGACAAATCGTGATGAGATCATGGGACGGACCGTAATGAGTTCGCAGGATGGATCATGATTGGATCGCGGGACGGATCGTGATGAGATCGCGGGATGCTCGGCGATTTGGATCGTGAAGACGTTCGACTACACCAACCGCGTTTCTTAATGCTTCCCGCTTTACAAGGGTTTGTAGATCCACTCTCCCTCTCGTAGATGCTCATCACCATGGATAGATCTTGCATGCGCGTAGGAAAATTTTTGTTTCCCATGCAACATTCCCCAACAGTGGCATCATGAGTTAGGTTTATGTGTAGATGAGATCTCGAGTAGAGCACAAAGAGTTTGTGGGCGTGGATGCTTAGATTTCTTCCTCCCTTGGTCCTGATTTGGTTCAGCGGTATTGTGGGATGAAGCAGCCCGGACCAACCTTACTCGTACGCTTATGAGAGACCGGTTCCATCGACTAACGTGTAACTTCGTTGCACAAAGATGGCTGGCGGGTGTCTGTTTCTCCTACTTTAGTTGGATCGGATTCGACTAAGGCGGTCCTTGAGAAGGTTGAAAAGCAACTTATGTATCACCATTGTGGTTTATGCGTAGGTGAGAATTGTTCTTGCTAGATACCCATAGCAGCCACGTAAAAAATGCAACAACAATTAGAGGACGCCTAACTTGTTTTTGCAGGGTATGTTGTGATGTGATATGGCCAATTACATGATGATATGTGATGTATGAGATGATCATGTGTTGTATAGAATATCATGACTTGCATGTCGATGAGTACGGCAACCGGCAGGAGCCATAGGGTTGTCTTTAATTATTGTATGATCTGCGTGTCAATCATTAAGCGCTATGTAATGCTTTACTTTATCGCTAAATGGTAGCAATTGTACCCCGATGGCGACACGTTGATGGAGATCAAGACGATGGAGATCATGGTGTCATGCCGGTGACAATGGAGATCATGTCGGTGCTTTCAAGATGGAGATCAAAAGCACAAGTTCATGGCCATATCATGTCACTTATGATTTGCATGTGATGTTAATCCTTTTATGCACCTTGTTTTGCTTAGGACGATGGTAGCATTATAAGGTGATCCCTCACTTAATTTCAAGATAAATTATGTTCTCCCCGAGTGTGCACCGTTGCGAAAGTTCGTCGTGTCGAGACACCACGTGATGATCGGGTGTGATAGACTCTACGTTCACATACAACAGGTGCAAGTCACTGTTGCACATGTAGATCACTCGGGTTAAACTTGACGAGCCTAGCATGTACAGACATGGCCTTGGAACACATGAGACTGAAAGGTCGAACATGAGTCATATAGTAGATATGATCAACATGATGATGTTCACCATTGAAACCACCTCAACTCACGTGATGATCGGACTTGAGTTGGTGAATTTGGATCATGTGTCACTCGAATGACCGGAGGGATGTCAATTTGAGTGGGATTTCTTAAGTAATATGATTAATTGAACTCATTATCATGAACATAGTCAGTAGTGTCTTTGCAAAATTATGGTGTAGATTACTAGCTCATGTTGTAGCTCCCTTGAATTTCTATATGTTCCTACAGAAATAGAGTTGAAAGATGATGGTAGCAATATTGCGGACTGGGTCCGTGATCTAAGGATTGTCCTCATTGCTGCACAGAAGGCTTATGTCCTTAATGCACCGCTCGGTGCGTCACCCCCTCTAGCGTCGTTTGTAGATGTTGTGAACATCTGACAGGCATGTTCCGATGACTACTTGGTAGTTTAGTACGTCATGCATTACGGCTTAGAATTGAGGCTCCAAAACGTTTTGAACGTCAGAGAACATATGAGATGTTATAAGAGCTGAAATGGGGATCTCAGGCTCGTGCCCATGTTGTGAGATATGAGATCTCCAACAAGATTCTTTGCTTGCAAGATGAAGGAGAATAGCTCAATCGTTAAGCATGTGCTCAGATTGTCTGGGTGCTACAATCTCTTGAATCAAGTGGGAGTTTATCTTCCAGATAAGATAGTGATTGATATAGTTCTCCAAGTCACTGTCACTAAGCTACTATAGAACTTGGTGATGAACTATAAACTGCCAGGGATAGAAATAATGATCCCTGAGCTGTTCACGATGTTTGACACCGCGAAGGTAGAAATCAAGAAGGAGCATCAAGTGTTGATGGTTAGTAAAACCACTAGTTTCGAGAAGGGCAAGGGAAAGGAGGGAACTTCATGGATGGCAAGTCAGTTGCTGCTCCAGTGAAGCAACCCAAAGTTGAACCCAAACCTGAGACTAAGTGCTTCGATTATGAGCAGAGCGGTCGGTGAAGCGGAACAACCCTAGATACTTGGTAGATAACAAGGCTGGCAATGTCGACAAAAGTATATTTGATGTACGTGTTATTTATGTGTACCTTGCTAGTACTCCTAGTAGCACCTGGGTATTTGATACCGGTTCGGTTGCTAAATGTTAGTAACTCTAAGTAAAAGCTACAGAATAAATGGAGACTAGCTAAGGGTGAGGTGACGATGTGTGTTGGAAATGTTTCCAAGGTTGATGTGATTGACATCGCACGCTCTCTACCTTCGGGATTAGTGACAAACCTAAATAAATGTTATTTGGTGTTTTGCGTTGAGCATGAACGTGATTAGATGGTGTTTATTGCAACACGGTTATTCATTTAAGTTAGAGAATAATTGTTATTCTGTTTACATGAATAATACCTTCAATGGTCATGTACCCAGTGAGAATGGTTTGTTGAATCTTGATCATAGTAATACACATGTTCATAACATTGATGCCAAAAGATACAAAGTTAATAATGATAGTACCACATACTTGTGGCACTACCGCTAAATATCATATTGGTATAAAGCGCACGAAGAAATGTAGCGACCCAACCTGAAAGGTCAAGTCTCCGGTGTTTCCGTACCATCCCAAGATCATGCTGGTACACACACGGTACATCCATGTATATATCAAAGGGAAATCACACAGCATTATATTAATCGAAATCTCATATCGAGTCCTTTATTACAATAAAAATTACAATAAAGTGGCTAAAAGCCAACTCATGAGAAATATCTAAATCTTGCGGAAGCGTCGAAGGTAGATGAGTCCATCCGACTCCAAGGGCATCTCACTGAGCATAGAACGTGTCCTCACTCCGGGTCGGAAAAGTACTCTGCAACATGATACGTTGCAGCCGTGTAGGTCAGCATATGGAATATGCCGGCAAAGTCACAAGAGAAGAGTGAAAAGATAATCATCTAGTCTATATGCATATATGGCAGGTGGGGTGGTAAGTTTTGCGTAAAGCCAATTTTTCCTACATCAAGAAAAGGGGCTAAGCAAAACATTACTAAGTTGGTTGATTAATGAGATGGTTCCACCAACCAATTCTCATACCCAAAATTATTAAATTCCCACATCATCATATTATTTGTGTTGAGAGTTCCGGAAGTTCCAATTCCTTTGGCTCAAGTCGTCCATGACCGTGGACACGGCTAATCGATTAGGTTTTGTACTCTGCAGAGTTTTGCACACGTTCCCCACAAGATTTGGTCGCCTCCGTTTGATTTCTCGCACTTCAGGGTGTTTGAGAAACGGATGACCAAAACATGGTCTTCCAAAGGGTTTCCCTGCGACTCTGACGGTGCCCATCCTTTCCTACTGTTCTTCTACCTCTCGTAGCACCGCCTGTCCAGAGTTACCACGATATCCAACCAAGCCAGAGCCCATAATGACTTGTGGCTGTGCAGGTAAGCCTTGGGTCTTGAAGCACCCATCCATCCCTTTGTGCCTGGGTGGACCTTTCCGCGTGAATACTGGCCATCTCCAGCATCACCTAGGCTAACCACTGGTTTCTCCAGGGCGCCGTTCAACCATCATCCACCCAGAGGTATGTTGAAAACTTGGAGTATTGAAATCTTGATCATTATGTAGGTCTTGAAATTATTAACTCTCTCAACTCTCATGAATCACACAACCAACCCCGTCTACTAATAGCATAGCAAAAGGTAAAACAACGTTTCCCGGGGCCAATGTTGTCAAAGGGGGTTGAGAGAGGTATCTACCACATGATACTACTACAATGTAACCAAGTTTCCAACTAACCTATCTTGCATGCAACTGGGGAGATGGTAGAACTAATGCATATAAAACATGGGTAAAACATGATCAAAGTGACTTGCCTGATTGATGATCTTCGTACGTGAGTGACTCTAGGTAACAAGTTTCGCACTCCGGATAATCTAACGAAAAAAACAATGCACTCAAATAAGCATACAACCAAAATAAGTACTCATAACATTCAGCAAAGAAGTACTAAACAAACAAGGCAAACAATGCACAAAAGTCTCTAGCAAGTAAAACACACAAAGTTTTGTTTTTCCAAAGGGGATGATGAAAACACTTCTACATAATAAAACTATTTTGAAATAACAAGACAATTGTTGACAGCAAGGCAACAATAGAATATTTTACTATTAAAGTAAACAAAGTCAATTTAGGTTTGTTGGGAAAACTCTAGTAAAGTTTATAAAAGGTTTTGATAAACACTATATGAATCAACTATGGTTATACTAACAAGGGGAATGAAAACTAAACTTATTAATTTGTTAACAAAACATGTTCTTACAGAAAATAACTTACAAATAAATTTGTCTTAGAAAACAGAATTAATTATACAAAACTTTATTTGAAAACAAAACTATTACTAGTTAGTTGTTTAGTCAAATTAAGCCTATTTGAAAAGACATTGTGATTCCTATGTTAAATAAAATTAAACTAAGCAAATTTATATTTTTATTAACAGTGAGTGAAAACACTAAATGTTTACTAACAGAGCCTAATAGACAAATAAAACTAATTCTAAACCAAGCTAATCAAAATTGAGTTTATAAAACTATATTATAATACTGAGCAGATTCTGTTTTTGGTTAAAACACTAATCAAATATATCTTGAAAATCCTCAAACTAAACATGAAGGTAGTCCTAACTAATACCAAACAGTAGCAAAAAGATTCATATAAAAATCTATTTTCAAACTCTAGATATTCAGATTTGAAGATTTTGAGCAAATTTGATTAAATTCAAATTTTATAGTTCAAATTTGAAATTTAAAAGTACAGGGAGAAACTACATGAAAAATGTGAGCTATTGCAAAAAGAATCAACTCAAAACTCTAAACAGGTTAAAAGATATAGCTAAAACAAAATTAGAATAGGTTATGTTTTCTAAATAAAATCAGAAAAAGGTGAAATTCTACCGGTCGGCCAGGGGGTGACGTAGCGCGATCCGATTGGTTAAGGGGGCGTGCGGTAGGTGAAATAGAGCGGGCGACCGATCGATATAAGAAAACGGTTCGGACTTAAGTCCGTTCTAATCTTAGCCGTTGGTTCGGGATCCGACGGTTGAGGGGGCTTACGGAGGGAGGTTGCCGGCGTCGGGGTACTCCGGCGAGTCCGGTAGCGGCGATTGCGATGGCGAGGTGTTCCGGTGGTCGGGGAGGACGGGGAAGTGGTCCGGGCGACGGCGACGGTTCTCCGGAGTCGATTGGTGGCGACGGCGAGGCGAATGGTGGTCGGGGGTGGTGGCTACGGTCGACGGCGACTTCCGGTGGTGGTGGAACTCCGACGAGCAATCGACGGCGTCTCGGCGAGAGAGAGAAGGGGGCTCGGGGGGGAAATGGATGCGGGGCAGTGGGGCTCTTATATAGGCGCTCGGGGGGTGCGGGGAGGAGAGAGGGGAGAGATCCGGTGAGGGGGGGAGCGACCGGCGTCGGGTCCGGCGCGCGCGGGGGAGGGAGAAGACGATGACCGTTCCGGGGCAACGGTCGGACGGGGTGGGGTCCAGCGTCAGTGAGAGGGAGATGTATCCGTTGCGCGCGGTCGGCCGGCTCGTAGTTAATGCGCGAATAAAACCTGTGGGCCGGCCCGTTTAATACCGGAAACGGTTACCGTTTCTTTTTAATAATTTCCAGAGACATTCAAAAGCTTTTAAAGCATTCAAATCGTTTGTAAATATAGGGGTATTATATATCAAAATTAACAGAATAATAAATGCTATTTAATGAACATTTCTATTCTGTCATTTGAACACTTTGAAAAAAATATTATTTTCAGAAATTGCCTAAATGTTTTTAAATCCTTTTTGCAAATATTTTCAAAATAACCCCTGGTTATTTTGTTCAAATAATTCACCAATTTGACCCTGGTGTGGAGTGTCATGTTCCTCCTCTCTTATTTTGAACATTTAACCAAAATTTCAAATAGGGGAAGCAACATAGGGAAAAGTAGAAAGAACTTTCAGAAAGTCAGAAAAGACATTTCAACTATTACATACAATCAAACAATGATGATAATGGATGCATAGCTATATCATAACATTCCAAAATGAAATTTTGGGATGTTACAAACCTACCCACCTTAAGATGAATCTCGCCCTCGAGATTCGGGTTGGCTAGAAAATAGGTGCGGATGGTCTCTACGAAGATCCTCTTCGCGTTCCCAGGTGGCTTCTTCCTCAGTGTGGTGACTCCACAAAACCTTACAGAACTTGATAATCTTGCTGCGGGTAACTCTGTTGGATGTCTCGAGGATCTTGACTGGTTTCTCCTCATAAGTCAGATCACTTTCAAGCTGTATGGCCTCTAGGGGCACGGTGTCTCGCAAAGGGATGTCAACCATCTCAGCATGACATTTCTAGCTGGGAAACATGGAACACATTATGAACTTCGGACAATCCTTCTGGCAATTCCAGTTTGTATGCAACTTCGCCTCTGCGTTCAAGAATTTTGTAGGGGCCTATAAATCTGGGTGCTAATTTTCCTTTAACACCAAATCTCTTGGTTCCTCGAAGCGGGGATACACGAAGATATGCTCGGTCTCCCACTTCATATGTCACTTCTTTACGTTTGCTGTCAGCATAACTCTTCTGTCGAGATTGAGCTATCTTGAGTCTGTCACGAATCAACCTGACTTTCTCTTCCGAATCTTGAATAAGGTCGGGACCAAAAAGTTGTCGGTCTCCAACACCATCCCACGTCAGTGGTGTTCTGCACCTCCTTCCGTATAAAGCTTCGAAAGGGGCCATCTTTAGACTAGTCTGGTAACTGTTGTTGTACGAGAATTCTGCGTAAGGCAAGTTATCGTCCCAACTAGATCCATAATCTAGCGCACAAGCTCTCTACATGTCTTCCAGAATCTGGTTGACTCTCTCAGTCTGTCCATCTGTCTGCGGATGAAAAGCTGTACTGAACTCTAGCCTTGTACCCAAAGTTTCATGTAACTGATGCCAAAACTTTGAAGTGAATTGTGTTCCTCTATCTGACACGATACTCCTCGGAACTCCATGCAGACATACAATCCTGGTCATATATATCTTGGCTAGCTTAGCACTGGTATAGGTGGTTTTCACTGGAATGAAATGTGCTACCTTGGTCAAGCGATCAACCACTACCCAGATGGAATCATAACCTGAACGGGTCCTGGGCAATCCTGTGATGAAATCCATACCAAGTTTTTCCCATTTCCACTCGGGTATCGGCAGAGGTTGAAGTAACCCTGCTGGTTTCTGATGTTCTGCCTTTACTTGCTGACAAACATCACATATGGCAACATGCTCTGCAATATCTTTCTTCATACCTGTCCACCAATAACTTTCCTTCAAATCCAGATACATCTTGGTATTGCCTGGGTGTATCGAGTAAGGTGAATCGTGGGCTTCCTGAAGTATCAACTTCCTGAGCTCTGGGTCATTGGGCACATAGATGCGGTTCTCAAACCACAAAGTTCCGTGTTCATCCTCACGAAAACCTTTAGCTTTGCCATCTTTCATTCTTTGTTTAATCTCAGCTATCTCCTTGTCCGATTTCTGGGCTTCTCGAATTCTTTCGGTCAAGGTGGACTGAATTTCCAGTGTAGCAACATATCCTCTTGGAACTATCTCTAGCTTGAGCTCTCTGAGATCATCGACTAACTCTTGAGGTAATCCTCCAGCTGTGAGTGTGTTCACATAAGTTTTCCGACTCATGGCATCGGCTACAACATTAGCCTTACCTGGATGGTAGTGTAATCTCATGTCATAGTCCTTGATTAACTCTAACCATCGTCTCTGTCTGAGGTTCAACTCTTTCTGCGTGAAGATATACTTCAGGCTCTTATGGTCGGTGTAAACATCACAACTATTTCCGATAAGGAAATGTCTCCAAGTCTTGAGTGCGTGCACTACGGCTGCTAATTCCAAGTCATGCGTGGCATAATTCAACTCATGAGGTCGTAGCTGTCTGGAAGCATAGGCTACAACTTTTCCATCCTGCATAAGTACTCCTCCAAGTCCTTGACGTGAGGCATCACAGTAAACTTGGAAATCCTTCCGATTATCGGGCAAGATCAATACTGGGGCTGTGACCAAACGTTCCTTCAACTCTTGGAAACTGGTTTCACATTCCTCGGTCCAAACATACTTGGATTCTTTCTTTAACAACTCTGTCATAGGCTTGGCAATCTTTGAGAAATTCTCAATGAACCTCCGGTAATAACCGGCAAGTCCGAGGAAACTGCGGATCTCCTTAACTGAGGTGGGTGACTTCCACTTGGTGACGGCTTCAACCTTAGCGGGGTCCACTGCTATTCCATCTCTGGAAATAACATGTCCAAGGAATCCGACTTCTGTCAACCAAAATTCACATTTACTGAACTTGGCATATAACTGATGCTCTCTTAGCTTCTCCAGAACTAAACGCAGATGTTGCTTATGCTCTTCCTCGTTCTTGGAGAATATCAGAATGTCATCGATGAACACCACAACAAACTTGTCTAGGTATTCCATGAATACTTTGTTCATCAAATTCATGAAGTAGGCAGGAGCATTAGTCAATCCAAAAGACATGATCGTATACTCATACAAGCCATACCTCGTGGTGAAAGCTGTTTTGGGTATATCCTGTTCACGAATCTTCAACTGGTGATACCCTGATCGAAGATCGATCTTGGAGAATACTTTGGCTCCTATGAGCTGATCAAACAAATCATTAATCATCGGTAGGGGATACTTGTTCTTGATAGTCACCTCGTTCAAGGCACGATAGTCAACTACCATTCTCAAGGATTTATCCTTCTTCTCCACCAAAAGTACTGGGGCTCCCCAAGGTGAAGAACTGGGGCGTATATAACCTTTGTCCAATAACTCCTTGATTTGCTTCTTGATTTCCAACAGATCATTTGCGGGCATCCGATAGGGTCTCTTGGAAATTGGAGCTGTCCCTGGCTGTAGCTCTATTAGGAACTCAATCTCCCTATCTGGTGGCATTCCTGGTAATTCTTCCGGAAATACATCTGGAAAGTCTTTTACCACAGGTACGTCCTCCTGAACAACTCCCGTGAGGGCATTTAACCTAGCACTCATACATGTGCGTCGGGATACATACTTAATCCTCTTGTTCTCCGGGGTGGTAAGTGAAATAGACTTGCTAGGGCAATCAAGATTTCCTTCATACTTGGTCATCCAATCCATGCCTAGGATTACATCCAATCCCTGTGACTCTAAGACGATAAGGTCGGTGGGAAAAACATGGTTTCCTATATTGAGTTTCAAGGCATGGCATCCTATCCCTGCCATCATCGTACCTCCTGGGGAACTGACCTGAATGGGCTGACTAAGGGTTTTGGTGGGCAAACCATACTTATCCACAACTACCCTTGATATGAATGAATGAGTTGCACCAGAATCAAAAAGTACTGTAACAGGACGTGAATGCAATAAAAACTTACCAAGCACAGTCTCAGGTTGATCATAGACTTCTTCCACGTTGATGTGATTCACTTGAGCACGGGGAAACGGATTGGGTTTCTTGGCTGCTGCATTGCCGTGGTTGTTGCCGTTTCCATTGCCTTGCTTGCTCTGGGGACACTCAGTAGCATAGTGCCCTGTCTTCTGGCACTTGAAACAGGTAATGTGACTCAGATCCTTCTGAGCAGGAACTTGACGGTGCTGGTTGTTGTTCCCATTCCCATTGTCACTCTTGAAGTTACCATGGTTGGGACGGTTGTTCCCATTTCCTCCATGATTGTGGCCTCCATGGTTATGCACACTATGAGTGTGCTTTCCAAACTTACTGTTTCCTGATCCGGTATTCCCGGAGTACGGGGAGTAGCGAGGCTTCTGATGAGTTCCAGAGTTGAACTTCCCCTGAGTGTACTTCCGCTTGCGGTTCTCAATCTGCTGTTGTTTACCCTCCAGAATAAGGGCCTTGTCCACCAGCTCTTGGTAGTTGTTGAAAGTAGCCACTACCAGCTGTATGCTCAACTCATCATTGAGTCCTTCCAGAAACTTTTCTTGCTTGGCCGCATCATCGGCCACATCTCCTGGGGCATAACGGGCCAACATGTTGAACTCTTCCACATATTGGGCCACAAAGCGATTACCCTGGCGCAAGTTGCGAAACTCGCGCTTCTTTAGACTCATGGCTCCAGCTGAAACATGAGCGGTGCGGAAAGCAAGCTTGAACTGCTCCCAAGTCACATCTGCAATAGGATATGTGGTGGTGTAATTCTCCCACCATGATGCTGCTGGTCCTTCCAGTTGATGTGCGGCAAATCGCACTTTCTCAGCGTCAATGCATCCAGCGGTGACAAGTTCTCTCTCCATCTTACGGAGCCAGTCATCTGCCACAATGGGCTCAGTACTGCTGGAGAAAGTTGGAGGGTTCAACCTCAGAAAACGGGTGAGATTGTCAGTCTGGGGTGGATGGTGATGATTATTGTTGTTCTGATTGTTGGTCTGATTCTGAATCAATAGTTGCATCAGTGCATTCTGTTGCTGAAGGAGTTGAGTGAGTTCCGGTGGGAAAGTGAAGTCGGTCTCACGTCGTGGAGGCATCTTGCTGTTTTCAGAGGGATGAGAATTAGAATAGAACAAGGGTCTAGAAGAAATTCACTACCCATATGCAATGCAACAAACATATCACACCAAACACTCATTCAGTTATTCAATCAATGTCAAACCTCGAGATACAAATCTCAGACAAACTAAACATCGACCTACGCTTTAACGACTAAAATAAAGATACATTGGAGGGCATAACTAATGTTCTCCTCAAAAGTGCATAGTCGTAGGTCCTCCGGTGGTGCTTTCCTCATAGTCTTCATCGTCGCTGATGAAGGGTGCCATGTCTCCTTCGGGGTGAAGGTTTTCCCCCATGTCTAGCTGCTCCTCCAGAGTTGCGATGCGTGCATTCTGCTCATCAATCCTCTCTAGGAAGTCCTTCACTTCATGCTCGTGTTCATAGTTGGCCTCTCGCAGATCAGCTTCAAGGTCCAGCTCGCGGTTCATCAGATTCTTGATTGTCTTCGTATCAGCACGAACTCGAAGCTCCAGAGTCCTGATATGAGTCTCCAAGGTCTGGATATAGGAGATAGTGGTGTCTGCAGTGGGAAGAGTTATGATGTTTCCATTGGCATCTCTACGACAAACCATGCTGAGTCCTGGTGAAATGGTTCCACCTCTGTATTCCTCCTGAATACGTCCAAGGGCACGATGAATGGCCATGTCTCTTCCAAGTATCCAACTGGGTGCTACGAACTTGAGATCTATGGGTTCCTTCCGATTCCCAAAGGTCTTCCCTGGGATGTGCACCTCGATCTTGTAGCGTCCATCTTGGGGAAATGACATGATAGGAATCCCGGTGATGCTCGGCAAAGCAATCCTTACGTCCTTGACGATCCTCATTAGCTCCTTACCAAAGGGCATCGTTGCGTCAGGCTGGCAAAACTCTGTGATCAACACTGGGATGAAGGTGGCCATCTATAAATTTTGAAATAATCGGAGAGGAGTCAGAAACGAATAGATGAGAGTATAAGAATTTTTAAAGACAAAGAAAAACAATCCTAAGGCTTTCCAATCCTAGAGGTTACGTCCTATGGTCAACGTGTGCTCTGATACCATTTCTGTAGCGACCCGACCTGAAAGGTCAAGTCTCCGGTGTTTCCGTACCATCCCAAGATCATGCTGGTACACACACGGTACATCCATGTATATATCAAAGGGAAATCACACAGCATTATATTAATCAAAATCTCATATCGAGTCCTTTATTACAATAAAAATTACAATAAAGTGGCTAAAAGCCAACTCATGAGAAATATCTAAATCTTGCGGAAGCGTCGAAGGTAGATGAGTCCATCCGACTCCAAGGGCATCTCACTGAGCATAGAACGTGTCCTCACTCCTGGTCGGAAAAGTACTCTGCAACATGATACGTTGCAGCCGTGTAGGTCAGCATATGGAATATGCCGGCATATTCCATATGCTGACCTACACGGCTGCAACGTATCATGTTGCAGAGTACTTTTCCGACCAGGAGTGAGGACACGTTCTATGCTCAGTGAGATGCCCTTGGAGTCGGATGGACTCATCTACCTTCGACGCTTCCGCAAGACTTAGTTACTCTCATGAGTTGGCTTTTTGGCCACTTTATTGTAATCTTTATTGTAATAAAGGACTCGATATGAGATCTCGATTAACATAATGTTGTGTGATTTCCCTTTGATATATACATTGATGTACCGTGTGTGTACCAGCATGATCTTGGGATGGTACGGAAACACCGGGGACTTGACCTTCCAGGTTGGGTCGCTACAAGAAACTCCATGTTGATGGATCTTTGGACTCATTCGATTTCGAATCGGTTGAGACATGCGAACCATGCCTCTTGGGCAAGATGACTAAGGACCCCGTTTTCCGGATTGATGGAGCGGGCAAGTGATTTATTGGAAATGATACATGTTGATGTATGCAATCCAATGAGTCTTGTAGCCTGTGGTGGATATCATTATTTTCTTACCTTCACTGATGATTTGAGTAGATATAGTGTATGTTTACTTAATGAAACACAAGTCTGAATCGTTTGAAAATTTCAAGCAAATTCAGAGTGAAGTTTAAGATCATCGTGACAAGAAGATAAAAATGTTTGTGATATGATCGTGGAGGTGAATATCTGAGTTACGAGTTTGGTATACAACTTTAGACAATGTGAAAGTCGTTTCACAACTCACGCCACCTGGAACACCATAGTGTGATGGTGTGTCCGAACGTCATAGTCATGCTCTATTGGATATGGTGCGGGCTATGATGTCTCTTATCGTTTTGCTACTATAGTTTTGGGGTTATGCATTAGAGACAACTACATTCACTTTAAATAGGGCACCGTCTAAATCCGTTGAGATGACACCATGTGAATTATGGTTTGATAAAAACCTAAGCTGTCATTTCTAAATGTTTGGGGCTGCGACGCTTGTGTGGAAAAATGTTTTCACCTAGTGAGCTCGAACCCAAAGCGGACAAATACATCTTCATAGATTACCCTAAGAACAGTTGGGTGAACCTTCTATCTCAGATCCAAGCATAAATTGTTTGTTGCTAAGACGGGTCCTTTCCCGAGAAAAAGTTTCTCTCGAAAGAATTGAGCGGGAGGAAGATAGAACTTGATGAGGTTGTTGAACCTTTGTTTCAACTAGAGAGTAGCGCAGCACAGAAAGATGTTTCTATGGAACCTATGTCAGTTGAAGAGGAAGTAAATGATGATGATCATGAAGCTTTGGATCATGTTACTATCAAACCTCGTAGGTCGACAAGGATGCATACTGCTCCTGAGTGGTACGACAACCCTGTCTTGGAGGTCATGTTGTTGGACAACGATGAACCTACAAGATATGGAGAAGCGATGATGGGCCTGGATTCTGACAAATGGTTAGAGCCCATGAAATCTGAGAATAGATACATGTATGAAAACCAAGTATAGACTTTGGAAGACTTGCTTGTTGGATGGCAGGTCGTCGAGTACAAATGGACCTTTGAGATGAAGACATACGCTGATGGTAAATGTCACCGTTTATAAAGCTCGACTTGTCACAAAGAAGTTTCCGACAAGTTCAAAGAGTTGACTGCGATGAGACTTTCTCACTCGTAGTGATGCTAAAGTCTGTTGGAATTATGTTGGCAGTTGCTGCATTTTTCAATTATGAAATCTGGTAGATGGATGTCAAAACATCGTTTCCTTAACGGTTTACTTGAGCAAAGGTTGTATGTGATACAACCAGAAGGTTTTGTCAGTCCTAAGGATGCTAAAAGGTGAGCAAGCTTCAGTGATCCTTCTATGGAATGAAGCAACCATCTCGGAGTTGGAATATACACTTTGATGAGGTGGTCAAAGTTTTGTAGTTTATACAAATTTTACGAGAAACTTGTACTTACAATAAAGTGAGTGGGAGCACTATAGAGTTTCTGATAAGCATATGTGGTTGACATATTGTTGATCAGAAATGATGTAGAATTTCTGGAAAGCATAAAGGGTTGTTTGAAAGGAGTTTTTCAAAGGAAGACCTGGATAAAGCTACCTAATTGTTGAGCATCAAGATCTATAGAGATAGATCAAGATGCTTGATGAGACTTTGAATGAGTACATACCTTGACAAGATTTTGAAAGAGTTCAAAATGGATTAGTCAGAAAGAAGTGTTCTCGCCTGCTTTGTAAGGTGTGAAGTTGAGTGAGACTCAAAGCTCGACCACGGCAGAAGAAAGAGAAAGGTCGAATGTCGTCCCCTATGCCTTAGCCATAGGCTCTGTATAGTATGCCATGTTGTGTACCGCACCTATGTGTGCCTTGCCATGAGTCCGTCAAGGGGTACAAGAGTGATCCAGGAGTGGATCACTGGACATCGGTCAACATCATCCTTAGTAACTAAAATACTAAGGAAATGTTTCTTGATTATGGAGGTAAGAAAGAGTTCGTCGTAAAGAGTTATGTCGATGCAAGCTTTGACACCAATCCGGATGACTCTTAGTAGCAATCCGGATACATATAGTAGAGCAGCCATTTGGAATAGCTCCAAGTGGAGTGTGGTAGCAGTGTTTACAGTTTTACATAGAGATTTGCAAAGTACACACCGATCTAAATGTCGCAGACCCGTTGACTATAAGACCTCTCTCACATGCAAAGCATGATCGAGCCCCAGAACTCATTGGGTGTTAGATTCATAACAATGTGAATCGCATGGTGATGTGAACTAAATTATTGACTCTAGCGCAAGTGGGAGACTGTTGGAAATATGCCCTAGAGGCAATAATAATTTGGTTATTATCATATTTCCTTGTTCAAGATAATCGTTTATTATCCATGCTATAATTGTGTTGATCGGAAACTCAGATACATGTGTGGATACATAAATAGCACCATGTCCCTAGTATGCCTCTAATAGACTAGCTCGTTGATCAAAGATAGCTATGGTTTCCTAGTCATGGACATGAGATGTCATTTGATATCGGGATCATGTCATTAGGAGAATGATGTGATGGACAAGACCCAAACTACAAATGTAGCATATGATCGTGTCAGTTTATTGCTACTGTTTTCTGCATGTCAAGTATTTGTTCCTATGACCATGAGATCATGCAACTCACTGACACTAGAGGAGTACCTTGTGTGTATCAAACGTCACAACGTAACTGGGTGACTATAAAGGTGCTCTACAGGTATCTTTGAGGGTGTCTGTTGGGTTGGCATGGATCAAGCCAGGGATTTGTTACTCCGTGTGACGGAGAGGTATCTCAGGTCCCACTCGGTAATACAACATCACAATAAGCCTTGCAAGCAATATGACTAAGTGTTAGTCACGGGATCTTGTATTACGGAACAAGTAAAGAGACTTGCCGGTAACGAGGTTGAAGTAGGTATGGAGATACCGACGATCGAATCTCGGGCAAGTAACATACCGAAGAACAAAGGGAATATCATATGGGATTAACTGAATCATTGACATAGAGGTTCAATCGATAAAGATCTTTGTAGAATATGTAGGAACCAATATGCGCATACAGGTCTTGCTATTGGTTATTGACCATAGAGGTGTCTCGGTCATGTCTACATAGTTCTCGAACCTGCAGGGTCTGCACACTTAAGGTTCGGTGACGTTTCGGTAGTGTAGAGTTATGTATGGTGGTGACTGAAGGTTGCTCAGAGTCCTGGATGAGATCCCAGACGTCATGACGAGATCCGGAATTGTCCGGAGGTAAATATTGATATATAGGAAGTCCTGTTTTGGTCGCCGGAAAAGTTTCGGGCTCATCGGTAGTGTACCGAGAGTGCCGGTAGTGTACCGGGGGACCATCGGGAGAGGTATTTCGACCCAAGAGGCTACATGGGCTGTGGGAGGAGGTAAACCATCCCCTGGTGGGCTGGCCGAAGCCTCGTCTAAGGGCCCATGCGGCTGGAGTGGTTTGAGAAGGAAAATATCCAAAGGTGGAGAGGTGGAAAGAGTTTCCAAGTGGAAAGGAGGAATCCTACTCCTAATAGGATTGGAGTAGGACTCCTCCACCTAAAATTTCGACCAAACCTTGAGGGTTTGAGTCTGCCTCCTCCCCTCCCTCCCTCCTATATATACTAGATGATTTAGAGGAAAAAGCTAACCCTAATAGCCACGTGCTACCTCTCCTCTAGATCGCAGTTTCTCCTCTAGATCGGTTTTCAGCGGTGCTTAGGCGAAGCCCTGCTAGAATAGCTCCACCACCATCGCTACAATGTCGTTGTGCTGCTAGAGAACTCATCTACCTCTCCGCTCCCTCTTGCTAGATCAAGAAGGCGGAGATCGTCATCGAGCTATATGTGTGCTGAATGCGGAGGTGTCGTCCGTTTGGCGCTAGATCGAAAGGACCGTGATCAAGATCGCGAGACGGATCGTGATGAGATCGCGGGAAGGATCGTGATGAGTTCACGGGAGAGATCGTGATTGTATCGCGGGACGGATCGTGGTGAGATCACGGGATGCTCGGCGATTTGGATCGCGAAGACGTTCGACTACACCAACCGCGTTTCTTAACGCTTCCCGCTTAGCGATCTACAAGGGTATGTAGATCCACTCTCCCTCTCGTAGATGCTCATCACCATGGATAGATATTGCGTGTGCGTATGAAATTTTTTGTTTCACATGCAACGTTCCCCAACAGCGCCCGCGATCACCACCGCGCCCTGACCCCGCTCGCATCCGCGCACGGCCCCGTTGTCGTGTTGTGCCGCCGTGGCCCCACCCGCACCGCGTGCCCCCCTCCCCCACTCGCCTCCCGCCGGGCCCTTGCCGCGTCTCGTCCGCACCGCACGTCCGCGCCTACACGGCCTCGGACGCCCGCTCGCACGCGCTCCTGTCGCTCGCAGCCTGCAGCCGCTCGCCCTCGCCGGCTCCCGGCGCCGCTCCCCTCACCAGCCCACGGCCGCTGACGACCTCCATTGGCCTCCGGCCAGCCTCGGCCGCCCCGCCGGCGACCACCTGCGCGTGCCCGAGCCCCCTCCCTTTGTCCATGCGTGTGTGCGTGCGCAGTGTGTGCGTGTGGCCCAGATGGGCCACTTACAGGTGGGGCCCACCCCAGTAAAGAAAAATAAATAAAAAGAAAGGGAAAATGATTTTAGAAATAAAAACAAATATATTAATTAATTATTTAGCGAATTAATTAACTTGATTAAGTTTGCTTGATTAACTTAACATTAATTAACCTGTAATTAAACTAACTAAAATTGTTAGTTAATTAATAGTCAATGACAGACGGGTCACACCCGTCAGGTTGACCGAGTCGTGACTGCTGATGTCATGCTGACATCATGATGACGCAATAAATTAATTTTCAAATTAAATTAAATCTTTTAATTTCAAAAATTGATTAAATCTTTGAAAATTAATGTAAAATAATCTGTAACTTGGATGAAAATATTTTATACATGAAAGTTGTTCAGAAAAATCCCACAAATCCGAATACGTACCCCGTTCGTTTGTCACGTGCTCCTATCATAACAAACAAGGAACATTTCCATCGTTTTCGTTTGACCGATAGTAGTCCGAGACCCGGAAAATATTGTCACATATTATTCCGCCCCATCTGCTACGCGTAGTATTGCGTTAGTGCATGCCTACCTTTGCATA
Organism: Hordeum marinum; assembly: GCA_022496015.1. NCBI lineage: Eukaryota > Viridiplantae > Streptophyta > Magnoliopsida > Poales > Poaceae > Hordeum > Hordeum marinum. The sequence goes on from CM039674.1 coordinate 332,566,487, forward strand.
TTGCTATGTCATGCATCGTGATTGCATATGTGCTTTATATTTATTGTTTCCCCCCCCCCTCTTCTTACCGATAGACCCCGAGACTGGCGCTGCTGCCGGGTACGACTACGCGCATGACGATCAGTCTTTTGCCGCAGAGCAGTAAGGCAAGCAACCCTCCCTTGAGCATTCCGATATCACCCAATTCTTTCCCTATTATTATTGCATTAGATTTTTGCTACTGTATTAGCTAGCTCCTATTTCTGATGCATAGCCTGTTTTTGATAAACTGCTTCTATACCTACAATCATATCAACTGCTTAGTATAGGTTGATCAATGAATCCCCTATGATCCCCTTAGTCCCAATTGCCTCTGCTTCTTCCTTGATGACTCGAAGACTCGGTCAACCGACCGACAAGCCAGGCCCCTCACATCACCGCACCCCATTAGTTGTATGACTCTGTAGTGCTACTATTGAGTATCGAGGGTGGCACCTCGTGAAGTACTCATGATGCTATATTGTGGTGCAACTAGTCGGTCGTGGTTATCGAGGGTGATTCCTCCTTCACCACTCCCGACGATGACTCTGTCGTGCAACCCCTCAAGTGTGGACCCTCGAGGGTGATTCCTCTAAGTCCACCTTGATGGTTTCATCGAGCGGGACCCTTTGAGGGTGATTCCTTAGGTTCCGTCTCGATGTTTTATACACACATTTACTATGAACTGGTTACAGAAACATGTTGGTGATGGGTCGGCCCTGAGGAGTACCCACGGTTTGATGATGATGAGGCATGGACGAGCAGGAGAGGCCTTGCCACACATCCTCGAGAAGGGGCAACGGGACCGCACTTCATGGGTCATGCTTGCCCTGCATTAATAAAATGCTAACGGGTTGGGTATTTGATCTGAGTTGGTCGATTGACCTTTTACGCACCAAACCTTCACGTGGGAGAAGTTATGGGTACTCAGCGTCGTTGTATCAGTCGAAGCTCTTCGGACGTCAGCAATGGAGCGGCGCATGCCCGAGTGGCCTGGACACTACAGCTCTTGGACTAGAGTGTGCTAGGGCTGACCTCGGCCGCGTTCGCATCATGCAGGAGTGCAAAGGGAGAGTGGACCCATGACCCCTGCGCACTTAGGATTTAGATCGGCGGGCTGGCCTCTCTGTTGAGTCTAGGTGGGGCGACGACGTGTTAAAATCTCGAGGTCGGGCATTACCCAGGAAAGTGTGTCCGACCGGAGGTGATCAAGCATGTTGGAAATGCAGCGCACCCCTGAGGGATGAATTCATCTATTCGAATAGCCGTGTCCACGATAACAGGACGACTTGGAGTTGTACTTTGACCTTCTACAACTATAATTGTGACTTTAAATTGAAATGAAGGTTGGCTCTCGAATTACTTCCTCGCAGGGAGTCGAGGAAGAATCTTTGCGCGTGGATACTTAATAAATTTGCTACAATAATATGATTATATATGAGATAGCAGTCTAATCTCTTCTAATGCTGCAAGATGCTCAAGATGCTAGTCTTCGATAGGACTAGGCTTTCCCCCACATTCTTTCTTTCTGCAGTTAGTCTAGATATAACCCCACCACTTGATAATGTTGCATACTTAGCATAGTTTTGATGTGAGTCTTGTGAGTACTTTGGATGAGTACTCACCGCTGCTTTGCTGCCTCTTTCCCCCTCGATACGATTGTTGCGTTCAGATGATGGAGCCCAAGAGACCATGTACCCCACCGACGACTACTACTACCCCCACGGAGCCTCCTACTATGTGGAGGTCGCTGACAACTAGCGGTAGGTTAGGAGGTTCCCAAGCAGGAGGCCTCGCCTCGTTCGATTCGCTGTCATGTTTGTGCTAGCCTTCTTAATGCAAGACTTGTTTAACTTATGTCTATACTCAGATATTATTTGCTTTCGCTGACTCGTGCTTATCGAGCTTTGTATTCGAGCCCTCGAGGCCCCTGGCTTGTAATATGAAGCTGTATGACTTTAATTTGTGTCTAGAGTTGTGTTATGATATCGATCAGTGAGTCCCTAATCTTGGTCGTACGCATTGCGTGTATTATTAGCGTACGGTCAAATTGGGGGAATCACACTTCTCCTCTCCTTCAAACGAACATGCGGCTATGTTTTTTGCCTCTTGTTGGTGGCACCGCTAATCTACCTCGTTTCCTGTGGCATTAGGGCCATGAGGGTGGGGGAAGATCACGCCCTTGCCAACGGGAAGGATCTATTTTTATGTGTTTCTTTGAGGTTTGGTAGTGTTTATGTGCAGTTCAGGAAAATATTTATGATGATGGCTCCCTGAAAATGAAATAAGGTTCTTCCACCCTCGTCCTCATCTCGATGGTGCGTCTAGCATCGTTGGAGGGTATGCGAGGTGCATCTCATGCGAATCTCTAGGTTGATGGTTGTCTTTAGCAGATCCCCTCAGATTCGTCTTTGTTCGTCTACGTCCGTGTGTCTTTAAGTTGGATTCTTCCAATCTACACTTCACGTCATTGATGTCGGTTGCTATTCCGATGCGCTGGTCTTATGAGGCCTTAGTACGAGGACTTTTTGACTGTCTACAACAACAAGTTTTTGTCCCACTCCAGCGAAAAAGGGACGATGACGGCGACACGCCTTCTTCCCGGTTTAGTGGTTGTATTCGTCGCTAAGTGATCTACGGATACGGATGTAACTTTTTACTATTCTCATGTTTGTTACATTGTCATGATTGATGATGAATAGATCGATTTTTGTCTCGCAAAAAGACATGTGAATACAATATTCAGTTTCTAAATTATGTTATATTTTATAAACATGGAACAGTAAACAAATAAAAACATGTGCAAACTAAAAAGGCCAACAAAATACTCACTGAAAACTGGGTGCACGCTCGGTGTCGAAGTGGGCCGGCCCATATGCACGCGAGTGTGTGTTTCCTCAATTATTTGATGCTATGGGTGTCAAGGGAGCTCCTATGCACCGCATTTTGCGGCAAGTAGCCGCTCGACGCATACACATGCAGTGACCTGGGCCGGCCAAGTAGGTGCGCTAGTATTGTAGTGTTTTTCCGATTCTTTTCTCTTTTCTTTTTCCTTTTTGCTGTTATTTATTTCACTTTCTATTTATTTTTAATTCCTTTTCCTTCTCTTTCTTGTTCTTCAAAATTTCAATTTGTTTCAAACTTTAAAAATGTTCCTATAATTATTTTTTATTCACAAATTCAAAAAAAGTTTGCATATTAAAAAAACATCTTCACCTTTCAGAAAGTATTCATAACTTCTAAAAAAATTAGGATTTTCAAAAAAAATTCAGGATTTTCAAAAAATGTTCGCATTTTCAATTTTGTTTCGAAATTTCATAAAATGTTTCCCTGATTTTAAATTTTGGAAATAAAATAAAAAAGAGTTTTTTTGAAATTCCTGTACACTTTTTGAAACACAAACATTTTTATGAAAATTGTGAAGAAGTTTTGAGAATGAGACTAATATTTTTAAACACAGCAATTTTATGAAAACCGTGAACAAATTTTGAAAAGGAGAACAATTTTTGAAAGCCAATTTTTTTTATAAAATCATGATTTTTTTAAAACATATTCTTAAATCCATGTTTTTTTTAAAATGGAAAATTTTGAAAACCGTGTAGCTTTTTGAATACGAGAACAATTTTTGAAACAAAGACATTTTTTAAAATATGAACATATTTGGAAAGCCAGAACATTTTTTGCAATTCTTGATTATTTTTTGAAGCACGAACATTTAAATATAAATTGTGAACAAAATTTTGAAAAATATAACATTTTTTCAAATTCAAAACAAAAAATAGAGGATGTCAAACAAAAGGAATAGGAAAAGGAAAAAATTCAAAACGAAAACAATAACATTTTATGAAAACAAGAACATTTTTCCGAAAATTCCGATTCTTTTGAATAAAGCGAACATTTTTTGAAAATCTCAAACATTTTTTGAAGTTATGAATATTTTTTTAAATGGCAATTTATTTGAAATTTAGAAGACTTTTTATAAAAGTAAGAACATTTTTCGAATTTTAAGAACATTTTTCGAACATGAACTTAGTTTAAAAAGATAAAATAACCTTGGAAAAAAGGAAAAAATAAGAAAGAAAAAAGAAACACGAACCTAAAAAGGAAAAAGAATAAAAGATAAAAATAATAAAAATGGTTCAAGGAACGTCCTGGAAGGTTCCCAAAATCGGTGGCTAATCGAAACTTGGCCAACCCAAATTAAGTCGAGGTGTGTGCGGAGCCTCGACAATTCGTCGCAAAATGCACCACTAAATAGGAGGTCTCGCCTGTGCAGACCCAGCCTAGCTTAAGACTGAGTGAGAGGCCCATGCACCACTAATCCAAGCAAGAAGAGCTGGCTCGTTTCCAACTTTCCATCACAGCACAGCCCGCTGCTCCTCGCCTCCTCCCGCCTCCCGAGCACACCCCTGCTTTTGCCTGGCGCCTTCTTGGCCGCCCCAGTTGTTGGTCGTCGCGTTGTAGGCTCTCCTGGTCGCCGACATGCCTCCCCATATGGCCTCCCTCCTCCTCCACAACTCAACAGGTCTGCGCAACGCTTCTTCTTGCTCGCTTCATTTTTTACATAGTCGCATGACTCCCGCCTCTCATGCAGGACTATTTGGACATTTATTATCAATTGTGTGGAAATAGAAATTAAGAGACTTTTCCCCATCGTTCTTTTATTGTTTTACCTAAATGATGATGCCCACACGTGCGACATATTTATACTTCGTCCACGCGTCTTAATCTTCATCTATCCTAGTTTGCATGAATCTTTACGGTCTCTGACGAAATTGGAGTGCCTCGTACGCGTAGTGTGCTATGTGGGGGTTAGAACGCTCCCCCACATGCCTCGCAGCACACGGTTGCCAGTTGTGATGTGTGGGTGAACTAGTCCCCGCCCACACGGACACCACCCAGTTCACGCCGTGTGGGTGAACTACTCTTCGTCCACACAATGCTCATACGGTGATAGATGGCAACTAGTGTTGTGCATATGTGATAACTAGTTAATCACACATGGTAACTATATTGACCATACATGGCAAATATGGTTGGACCTCACGTGGCAGCTAGTTAATTACACATGACAACTATGATTGACCATACATGACAACTATGGGTTGAACACACGTGGTAAATACCGTTAATTAGGCATGGCAACTATAGTTAACCAAAACAAAGCAGTTGTCATGCTTTACAACTAAAGTTGCCATCCACGGGTAACTATAGTTGCCATCCCCGGGATAACCAAAGTTGCCATCCAAAAAAGTTGCAACACAAGACCACACCTGTGGGCGTGTGGCACGAAGTAGCTGTTGTTCTTGGGGATGACTAGTTCTTGTTGGGCGTGTGGCACGATGAAAGCACACTGTGCTCCCTTGATAGTTTTGATAATTCATGACAACATACATTGTCTCTTGGACTAATACTTTCATGTAGTGTATTTCAAATAAATCCCACAAAGAGATGGGTTGGCAAAAGGAGTGTGGAGAGTATCCCCATGAAGAAGAAAGAGAAGGAATAGGATTGGCAAAGCTTCAAGAAAGAGGACTCTACATTTTACCTTTTGTGAGAAATCACTTTGAGTCCATAGGAAAGCCAATACTATTAAAAGGGGGTAAAATACTATTGGTGAACAAATGCTCATGCGTGCACAAGTGATAGTCACCACATACACCCACAAGCTCTTCCACGAAAGTTTGTCCAAAGCCAAATATCCAAAATCGGTGCAATCAACACTTTCCACTCGGTGCCACCGATTCTCAGCCTCAGAAAGACTCAGCCAAACCCTAGCCCTTCGGTGCAACGAATTCCATTTCGGTGCCACCGAGTTTGGGTTGCCAACTGTTACGCAAATTCACAAAATCGGTCTGACCGAGTTTGTTGAATCGGCATCATGGAGTTTGGCAATATGACCGTTGGTCACCTTATCGGTGCAACTGAGTTGTATGTATTGGTCTCACCAAGATTCAAAAGTTGCTACCTTTGAGGCAATTCGGTACCACTAAGATTAACACATCGGTGTCACCGAGTCTGACTTATTAGGTGTAACGGTTGGATCTTTGGAGATGCCTATATATACCCCTCAACCACCACCTACTCGCAAGAGAAGCACTCAGAACTATTCCATACTTGCCCTATACTATTTTCTGAGAGAGAGCCACCTACTCATGTGTTGAGATCATGCCATTCCATTCCTACCATATGAATCTTGATCTCTAGCCTCCCCAAGTTGCTTTACACCAAATCAATATCTTCCACAATAGCCAAATCTGTGAGAGAGTGATTGTGTGCTGAGGAGTCTATCACCTTGAAGCAGAAGAGCAAGGAGTTCATCGACATTATCGAGCCTATTACCTTTTGGAGGGTGGTGCCTCCTAGATTGGTTATGTGTCACTTGGGAACCTCCTACTTCATGTTGTGGAGTGAACCTAGAAGTTTGTAAGGGCAATAAGATCGCCTACTTCATGAATATCTACCCATAGTGAGGCTAGTCCTTCGTGGACGGAAGCCGTTATGGAATAGTCAAGGTTGCTTCTTCATGGAACCCTCCATGGGTAGAGCCCTCCGTGGACTCTCGCGACTGTTACCCTCCGTGGGTTGAAGACTCCATAAACGTGGACATACCATAGCACCAACTATCGGAACCACAGGAAAAATCTTCGTGTCCTTCATGCATTTGATCACCCTATCTTCACTCCTTTCTTGCATGTGCAATGTCCTTACTTTCCACTGCCATACTTGATGACTTGCATGTGTAGGGTTTTTTAGACTTGTTATATATGTTAAAACTGTCAACCCTTAATCTTATGCTTGAGGTAGTTTTAATTTCCTGCTAGTAGTCTATTCACCCCCTCCCCCTCTAGACATACTCTTCTAGTGATCCCGCAATTGGTATCAGAGCGTTGGTCTCCATTGCTTTGGTTTCAACACCATGGAGGAAGATGGATGTGTCTAGTGTGGAGAGTTTGTATTGTAGAGTGCCCATTCTTGATGGAGAGTACTATAGTCAATGGAAGTATGCCATGACTGATCTATTTGACAAATTCCATTTGAGAAAACATATTGAAAATCCCTATGTGCTCCCCATTGATGAATTGCATCCCACACACGAAGAGGAAATTAACATGATTGGTAACCTTAGAACTGTCAACCTTATTGTTAGAGGCTTACCAAGATTCATGATTTCTCAATTGAAGAACTTTGCATGTGCTTATACTTTGTGGACTGATTTGGAGAAACGATATCCAAATCTTTCATTAAGTAATCTTGATGAAATTCTTCACAAAACTGTTGCTTTTCACAAAATGAAGCCTAGCGATCCAAACTTTGATAAATGCCTATTTGAGCTCCGTGATCTCATGCGTGCTAAAGGAGATGTCACTATTGTCAACAACATTGTTTTTTAAGCCATTCACATTCATAAACTTTATCATTGTCATGGTTACGATTCTAACAAGTCTCCTGATTTTTATGACGAGGAGATTCCACCAAATGATGACAATGAAGAACATGGCTGCTATGATGAAGATGAGTTGTTTGACATCGAGCATGAAAAGATCATGAGGAATCTAAGTCTAATGGCAAACTTCAAGGATTACATGTCCAGAGGAAAAGAGTGGATTCTAACCAGTGGATGCATAGATCACATGACTGGTGATAAAGACATGTTCCAAGAGATCACGCCTAATCAATGTCCTCGGGGGTACGTGACCTTTGGAGACAATTCTGTGGGTAAGGTACTTGGCCTTGGTAAGGTGGCCATATCTCGTGATAGCTCCATTCAAAATGTGATGCTTGTTGAATCCCTTGGCTACAATCTTCTTTCTGTATCTAGATTAGCAGACTTTGGTTTCAATGTGCTATTTATCAAAGTAGATTGCCAAGTGTTTCGATTTGATAATCATAAAATTATCTTTACCGGTATTCGTAGAGGTGATCTATACATTGTTGATTTCACTAAAAAGACCCAACCTCGTACTTGTCTCATTGCAAAATATTCTAAGGTTTGGCTATGGCATAGAAGGCTTGGACATGTAGGCATGCGCAATCTAGATAAGGTTATCAAGGGTGATCATATTCTTGGTGTTAAAGATGTTATCTTTGACAAAGATAGACTTTGTAGCGCTTGTCAAGAAGGAAAGCAAGTAGGTGGAAGTCATCCGGTCAAGAACATCATGACCACTAGGAGACCACTCGAGTTACTTCATATGGTCTAGTTATAATTGATGATGTTTCCATATTTACGTAGGTATTCTTTCTTGATGATAAGTCACAGGTACAAAAGATCTTCAAGAACTTCGCACGCAAAACGCAAAATCAGTTTGAAGTGAAGATCAAGAAGGTTCGAAGCGATAACGGATCATAGTTCAAGAACACCCATGTGGATACCTTTCTTGAAGAATAGGGTATCTCACATGAGTTCTCGGCTACGTACATGCCTCAACAAAATGGAGTTGTTGAGAGAAAGAACCGAACCCTCATTGAGATGGCAAGAACGATGTTTGACGAATACAAGACGCCAAGACACTTTTGGGCAGAAGTCGTGGAAACAACATGTCATGCCACAAACCGACTCTACTTGCACAAGCTTCTCGGTAAAACGGCATACGAGCTTCTCACCGGTAACAAACCCTAAGTTGGATACTTTCGGGTATTCGGCTCTAAGTGTTACATTCTTGATAAACATCGTCGTGCTAAATTTGCTCCCAAATCTCATGAAGGTTTCCTACTTGGTTATGTATCAAACTCTCACACCTACCGTGTCTACAACAACTTCACTCGAAAAGTTGAAGAGACGGTAGATTTGAAGTTTGATGAGTCTAATGGTTCGCAAGTCGAACAGTTGCCAAATGATGTAGGTGATAAAGATCCTTCGGAAGCTATCCAAGATTTTCCCATCGGCAAGATTCGTCCCATGGAGGTGAAGGAAAGTACTTCATCAACCCAAGTGGAAGCTCCTACTTCGGATCAAGTCTACCGACAAAACGATATGGAAGCATCCACAAGTGGTACACGTCAAGATGAATAGGAGGAGGAAGTACATCATGAAGATCCACCCCAACCTCCTTCACCACCACGTCAAGGAGATGACCACGTCGACAACAACAGAGATGAAGGAGATGACGAAGAAGAAGAAGCTCCACCAACTAACAAGCCAAAGCTACCCCGAGTTCAAGCACAAGTGACCAAGAGCCATCCCCTAAACCAAATCTTCGGTGACATACAAACAGGGAGGATCACTCGCTCTAAAACTTGCTTGGATAACTTTTGTGAGCATTATTATTTTATCTATAGCATTGAACCCTTAAAGGTTGAACAAGCTCTTGAAGACGCGGATTGGGTGAACGTTATGCATGAAGAGCTTCACAACTTCTAAAGGAACGAAGTGTGGACACTCGTGGAGAAGCCCAAGGACGAGCAAAACATTATCGGCACGAAATGGTTTTTTGGAACAAGCAAGATGAAGACGGTCAAGTCGTTCGCAACAAGGCTCGCCTCGTAGCTCAAGGATATATGCAAGTCAAATGTATTGACTACTGTGAGACCTACGCCCCTGTTGCTAGACTAGAAGCCATTTGAATTCTTCTTGCTTATGCTAATCACCATGATATCACGCTTTGCCAAATGGATATTAAAAGTGCATTTTTAAATGGTGAAATTCAAGAAGAGGTCTGTGTTAAGCAACCACCTGGTTTTGTAAATCCTAAGAAAGCTAACCACGTTTGCAAACTTCGCAAAGCTTTATATGGTCTTAAGCAAGCTCCTCGTGCTTGGTATAAATGTCTCATGAATTTTCTTATTGAAAAAGGATTTGAAATTGGTAAAATTGACGCAACCTTATTCACAAAGAGAGTTAATGGTGAATTATTTGTGTGCCAAATTTATGTGGATGATATTATCTTTGGATCTACTAACCCGCAATTTAGTGAGAAATTTGGAAGATTGATGTCAGAGAAGTATGAGGTGTCTATGATGTGTGAGCTGAAATTCTTTCTTGGACTACAAATCAAGAAAACGAGAGAAGGTACTTTTAGCTCTAAAACAAAGTACACCAAGGACTTGATAAAGAAGTTCAACATGCAGGAGTGCAAAGGTATGAAAACTCCCATGCCCACTAGCGGACACGATGATCTTACTAAGGTGGGTGAATCGGTTGATCAAAAGGTTTATCAATCAATGTTGGTTCATTGTTTTATATATGTGCCTCCCGTCCCAATATTATGCTTAGTGTTTGCATGTGTGCTAGATATCGAGCTGCACCTAAAGAATGTGATTTTAAGGCCGTGAAAAGGCCGTGAAACGCATTGTGAGATACTTGATACATACACCAAACTTTGGCATTTGGTATCCCAAGGGATCTTCTTTTAATCTTGTTGGATACTCCGAGTCGGACTACGCTGGTGACAAGGTTGATAGAAAATCCACCTCGGGTACATGTCAATTTCTTGGTAGATCTCTTGTGTCTTGGTCTTCCAAAAAACAAAACTCAGTATCTCTATCTACTGCCGAAACGGAATACATTGTCGCCGGATCATGTTGTGTGCAATGTTATGGATGACACAAACACTTAAAGATTATGGAATCTATGTTAAAAATGTGCCATTACTATGTGACAATGAAAGTGCTATTAAGATTGGTCATAATCATGTGCAACACCTCGAACCAAGCACATTCAAATTCGACATCATTTCATTCGTGATCATGTTGTCAAATGAGATGTTAATCTTAAGCATGTTCGTACTAACAAGCAATTGGCCGATATCTTTACTAAGCCTCTTGATGAAAAAACAAATTGTCATTTGAGGAGCGAGTTGAACATCATTGATGCTTCAAACTTGAGCTAAGCTCACTTGGATGCATGCAAGGGGATGAGCTTAATTGTCTATTCCAAGCTATTATCTTGAATATCATATATCTTGGAATTCTATGCTCCCTTGTCTTGCATCGAACCCTTTTGTAGGTACTTGGAAGAACAACACTCCACAAGATTGCCCACAACTCATATCTTAAGCAATCTTGTCATGACCAAGTATCCACAACCTCACTTTGATGATAAAAGGAAGAAGACAACAAAACATATCCTTGACACATAATTCTCAATTGATATGAACTTACAATTGATGTCATGTCAAATGGATATATCATGTTCTTCCTTGCGTGACTAAACCATGTAGGTGAAAAGTGAACGAATCAACAAGGATTGCTCCCAACTCAAGATGATCTTCATCAACCTCGAGCATCCTCATCAAGTTCACCTACAAGCTACATCAACAACATCACTCAAAGGTATGTACTCATATCCTTGATATAGATTTACTCCAAGTCATGAGATAGAGCAACCCAAGAGATATGAAGACATTAAAATGCTTAATCGAAAAATGGTAACCCCATTTTGAGCTTAACGATGAGTATGACCTATGATCAGGTATTCTTGCTTGGCTCCTAAGTCAATATACTCTAATATAGGTGACCTAGTCACCTCCCATCATCTAGTTAATAATCTTGTTTGGTTAATTCTCTATTGCACAATTTCTTGGAACCATTCAAATCTTTTCTAGTTGATACCTCTTTGTAAATTACCCGTAAATTATCTGCAATTGGTATCCCATAATTTGCAGATCTTTTGCTCTTCTTCCCTAGTTGATTTTCTTTTACAATTTTGTTTCTTGTTACAAAATTTCACATTTGACAAGTTTCTGTCTTATGGCTCGGAGCCTCCGATACAAAGGACTCGATTCTACCGATTCAGCAGATGAGCTGCAAAACATGACATCGGTACCACCGACAAATTTGTCTCAGAGCCACCGACTTTATATCATGTTTCTGTCTGATTTTGTTTTTTTAATCTTTGTAATCCTTCTATGATATTTTCATTTCTTCTATGATCCCTCTTTTTTAAAAAAATTGAAAGGGCGAGAAATACAATCAAGGATCCCTAACTCAAAGGAGGAGAAGCTCCGCAAATTCTCAGTTTATCCAATGGGAGAGAAATTATTTTCCATGATTCCTTCATTTTTCTCATGATATTCATATTCTATGAATCCTACATTCTATGACCCATGTTCTCAAGGATCCCCTTCCTAATCAATGATCCCTGTATCTGACCCTATGTCTGACCTTTTTGGCAATTAATACCAAAGGGGGAGAAATATATAAAGCTTCAAAAGCTAAAGAGGGAGATACATGCTTATGCAAGGGGGAGATATGATTTAGGGGGATAGGAGGATATCAAAAGTTCATACTTATATAAACAAGGTGAGAATACCAAACTAAGGGGAGAAAATTTGCTTACAATAAATTTATTGCATTTGATTTCTCATGTTAGAATTTTCCAACCCTCTCCAATCCCGATATCTACATGCTAAGATTCGGGGGGGGGAGAGGATGTCCTACTATTTCATATCTAGGGGAGAAAGTTCTAAATTTTCATGGAGACATATCAATCTTAAGAAATACTATCTTCTGTATGTTCTCTATATCTTGGTACTCTTGAGTTCTATTGATTTTGATTGGTAGAATACTCTTGTGTTTCCTAACATTGTTTTCTCAAGTGTATCTCCACTACTAGAATGCTCAAGAACTCAAGGTAAGTATATGCATCATATCTTTGATCAAGATGATCTCTTGCTTCTTGCACATATTGTTTGCAATAGTGAAGTCTTGAACAAGGATACACCGCATTCATATACATTTGATGCATATAGCAAAGATACACATGACTTACTATATCCATTCTACTATATGTGTGTACATGCATTCCAAAGCAACTATCCTTTAAAGGGATTGCACACATTTAGGGGGAGCAAGTCCAAGTCATGTGTCTCTCAAAGTCTTCATTATATACATGCATATCTTTATTTGAATCTTTGATTGTATGTTGTCATCAATGACCAAAAAGGGGGAGATTGAAAGCACAATGTGCTCCCTTGATGGTTTTGATAATTCATGACAACATACATTGTCTCTTGGACTAATACTTTCATCTAGTGTATTTCAGATAAAGTCCGTAGAGAGATGGGTTGGCAAAAAGGAGTGGGGAGAGTATCCCCATGAAGAAGAAAGAGAAGGAATAGGATTGGCAAAGCTTCAAGAAAGAGGACTCTACATTTTACCTTTTGTGAGAAATCACCTTGAGTCCATAGGAAAGCCAATACTATTAAAAGGGGGTAAGGTATTGTTGGTGAACAAAATGCTCATACGTGCACAAGTGATAGTCACCACATACACCCACAAGCTCTTCCACAAAAGCCTGTCCAAAGCTAAATATCCAAAATCGGTGCAACCAACACTTTCCACTCGGTGCCACCGATTCTCAGCCTCAGACAGACTCATCCAAACCCTAGCCCTTCGGTGCAACCGATTCCATTTTGGTGCCACCGAGTTTGGGTTGCCAACTTCCTGTTACGCAAATTCACAAAATCGGTCCCACCAAGTTTGTTGAATCGTCATCATTGAGTTTGGCAATCTGACCATTGGTCACCTTATCAGTGCAACTGAGTTGTATGTATTGGTCTCACCGAGATTCAAAAGTTGCTACCTTTGAGGCAACTCGGTACCACCAAGATTAACACATCGGTGTCACCGAGTCTGACTTATTAGGTGTAACGGTTGGATTTTTGGAGATGCCTATATATACCCCTCCACCATCACCTACTCGCAAGAGAAGCACTCAGAACTATTCCATACTTGCCCTATCCTATTTTCTAAGAGGGAGCCACCTACTCATGTGTTGAGATCATTCCATTCCATTCATACCATATGAATCTTGACCTCTAGCCTCCTGCTACTTCTCGAGCATGCGTTGGTTTCCCATGAAGAGGAACGGTTTGATGCAGCAAAGTAGATAAGTATTTCCCTCAGTTTTTGAGAACCAAGGTATCAATCCAGTAGGAGATACAGGCGAGCCACCAATAGATGTACCTGCACAAAGAATCAAACTCTTGCACCCAACGCTATAAAGGGGTTGTCAATCCCTTCAGGGTTACTTGCAAGGATGAGATCTAGTAGAGATAGATATAATAGGATGCTTGAACAGAAATTTAAACTGAAGTAAAAATAGGGCAACAAGTATTTTTGGTATTTTTGGTTTTAGTTCTGAAAGTATAATATGGAAAATAGACCCGGGGGCCATAGGTTTCACTGGATGGCTTCTCTCATGATGGCAAGTATTACGGTGGGTGAACAAATTACTGTCGAGCAATTGATAGAAAAGTGAATAATTATGAAGATATCCAAGGCAATGATTATGCATATAGGCATCACGTCCGTGACAAGTAGACCGAAACGATTCTGCATCTACTACCATTACTCCACACATCGACCGACTCCTGCCTGCATCTATAGTATTAAGTTCATGAAGAATAGAGTAATGCTTTAAGCAAGATGACATGATGTAGAGGGATAAACTCAAGCAATATGATGAAAACCCCATATTTTTACCCTTGATGGCAACAATACAATACGTGCCTCGCTACCCCTACTTTGTCACTGGATGAGGACACCGCAAGATTGAACCCAAAACTAAGCACTTCTCCTATTGCAAGAATTACCAATCTAGTTGGCCAAACCAAACCAATAACTCGAAGAGACTTGCAAAGATATGAAATCATGCATATAAGAATTCAGGAAAGACTCAAATAATATTCATGGATAATCTAAACATAAACCCACAATTCATCGGATCTTGACAAACACACCACAAAAGAGTATTACATGGGATAGATCTTGATGAAGATCATGAAGAACATGGTATTGCGAAGCAAAGAGAGAGAAGAAGCCATCTAGCTACTAGCTATGGACCCGTAGGTCTGTGGTGAACTACTTGTTGGGGAACGTCGCATGGGAAACAAAAAAATTCCTACGCACAGGCAGATCTATCCATGGTGATGAGCATCTATGAGAGGGAGAGTGGATCTACGTATCCTTGTAGATCGCTAAGCGGGAAGCATTAAGAAACGCGGTTGGTGTAGTCGAACATCTTTGCGATCCAAATCGCCAAGCATCCCACGATCACATCATGATCCGTCCCATGATCCAATCACGATCCGTCCTGCGAACTCATCATGATCCGTCCCGCGATCTCATCACGATCCGTCCTGTGAACACATCACGATCCGTCCCGTGAACTCATCACGATCCGTCCCGCGAACTCATCACAAACCGTCTCCCGATCTTGATCACGGTCCTTCCGATCTAGCGCCGAACGGATGGCACCTCCGCGTTCAGCACACGTGCAGCTTGATGACGATCTCCACCGTCTTGATCCAGCAAGAGGAAGTGGAGAGGAAGAAGAGTTCATCGGCAGCATGACAGCGCTCCGGTGATGGTGGTGGAGCAATTCCGGTAGGGCTTCGCCTAAGCACTGCGGAAATCCGATCTAGAGGAGGACCGGTGGTACGGGTAGCACGTGGCCGTAAAAACTCGTGCAAAACCCTAAAATCCACTGGTATATATAGGAGAAGAGGAGAGGAGGCTGGCGCAAGGGCCAAGGCTCCTATAGGAGTCGGCCGAACCAACTAGGGAGGAGTCCACCTCCTCCACTCCTAGTAGGATTAGGACTCCTTCCCTAATTTGCCTTTTTTGCCTTTTCCCTTTTGGGTTTTTCTTCTCCAGCCACATGGGCCTTGTGTGGGAGTTTCCACCAGCCCACTAAGGGCTGATATTCACTCTCCCATAGCCCATGAAGCCTCTTGGATCGAAATACCCCTCCCGGAGGTCTCCCGGTACACTACCGACACTCCCGGTACACTACCGATGAGCCCGAAACTTTTCCGGCGACTAAAATAGGACTTCCTATATATGAATCTTTAACTCCAGACCATTCCAGAGCTCCTCGTGACGTCCGGGATCTCATCCAGGACTCTGAACAACCTTCGGTCACCACCATACATAACTCTATACTATCGAAACGTCACCAAACCTTAAGTGTGCAGACCCTGCGGGTTCGAGAACTATGTAAACATGACCGAGACACCTCTACGGTCAATAACCAATGGCGGGACCTGGATGTCCACATTGGTTCCTACATATTCTATGAAGATCTTTATCGGTCGAACCTCTATGTCAAGGATCCAGTTAATCCCGTATGATGTTCCCTTTGTTCTTCGGTATGTTACTTGCCCGAGATTCGATTGTCGGTATCTCCATACCTAGTTCAACCTCGTTACCGGCAAGTCTCTTTACTCGTTGCGTAATACAAGATCCCGTGACTAACACTTAGTCACATTGCTTGCAAGGCTTGTTGTGATGTTGTATTACCGAGTGGGCCCTGAGATACCTCTCCGTCACACGGAGTAACAAATCCCAGTCTTGATCCATGCCAACTCAACAGACACCCTCGGAGATACCTGTAGAGCACCTTTATAGTCACCCAGTTACGTTGCGACGTTTGATACACACAAGGTACTCCTCCGATGTCAGTGAGTTGCATGATCTCATGGTCATAGGAACACATACTTTGACATGCAGAAAACAGTAGCAATAAACTGACACGATCATATGCTACGTTTGTAGTTTGGGTCTTGTCCATCACATCACTCTCCTAATGACGTGATCCTGTTATCAAATGACATCTCATGTCAATGGCTAGGAAACCTTAACCATCTTTGATCAACGAGCTAGTCTATTAGAGGCATACTAGGGACATGGTTTTGTCTATGTATCCACACATGCATATAAGTCTCCGATCAATACAATTATAGCATAGATAATAAACGATTATCATGAACAAGGAAATATGATAATAACTAATTTATTATTGCCTCTAGGGGCATATTTCCAACAGTCTCCCACTTGCACTAGAGTCAATAATCTAGTTCACATCACCATGTGATTTGCATTGTTATGAATCTAACACCTAATGAGTTCTGGGGCTCGATCATGCTTTGCATGTGAGAGAGGTCTTACAGTCAACGGGTCTGCGACATTCAGATCCGTGTGTACTTTGCAAATTTCTATGTCAAACCGTAAACACTGCTACCACACTCCACTTGGTACTATTCCAAATGGCTGCTCCACTATACGTATCCAGATTGCTACTACGAGTCATCCGGATAGGTGTTAAAGCTTGCATCGACGTGACTCTTTACGACGAACTCTTTATCACCTTCATAATCGAGAAACATCTCCTTAGTTTTTAGTTACTAAGGATAATCTTGACCGCTATCCAGTGATCCACTCCTGGATCACTCTTGTACCCCTTGACGGACTCATGGCAAGGCACACACAGGTGCGGTACACAGCATGACATACTATACAGAGCCTATGGCTAAGGCATAGGGGACGACATTCGTCCTTTCTCTTTCTTCTGTCGTGGTCGAGCTTTGAGTCTCACTCAATTTCACACCTTACAAAGCAGGCGAGAACACTTCTCTCTGACTAATCCATTTTGAACTCTTTCAAAATCTTGTCAAGGTATGTACTCATTGAAAGTCTTATCAAACATGTTGATCTATCTTTATAGATTTTGACGCTCAACAATTAGGTAGCTTTATCCAGGTCTTCCTTTGAAAAACTCTTTTCAAACAACCGTTTATGCTCTCCAGAAATTCTACATCACTTCCGAATAGCAATATGTCATCCACATATACTTATCAGAGACTCTATAATGCTCCCACTCACTTTATTGCAAATACAAGTTTCTCGTAAACTTTGTATAGACTCAAAAACTTTGATCACCTCATCAAAGTGCATATTCCAACTCCGAGATGCTTGCTTCGGTTCATAGAAGAATCACTGAAGCTTGCACACCTTTTAGCATCCTTAGGACTGACAAAACCTTCTGGTTGTATCTCATACAACCTTTCCTTAAGGAAGGAAACGATGTTTTGGCATCCATCTGCCAGATTTCATAATTGAAAAATGCAGCAACTGCTAACATAATTCCAACAGACTTTAGCATCGCTACAAGTGAGAAAGTCTCATCGCAGTCAACTCCTTGAACTTGTCGGAAACTTCTTTGTGACAAGTCGAGCTTTATAAATGGTGACATTTACCATCAGCGACTGTCTTCATTTTAAAAATCCATCTGTACTCAACAACCTACCATAGAACGAGCAAGTCTATCAAAGTCTATACTTGGTTTTCATACATGGATTCTTTCTCGGATTTCATGGCCTCTAACCATTTGTCGGAATCCGGGCCCATCATCGCTTCTCCATAGCTCGTAGGCTCATTGTTGTCCAACAACATGACCTCCAAGACAGGATTGTTGTACCGATCAGGAGCAGTACACATCCTTGTCGACCTACGAGGTTCGATATTAACTTGATCCGAAGCTTCATGATCATCATCATTAACTTCCTCTTCAACTGATGTAGGTTCGATAGAAACATCTTTCTGCGTCGCGCTACTCTCTGGTTGAAACAGAGGTTCAATAACCTCATCAAGTTCTATCCTCCTCCCACTCAATTCTTTCAAAAGAAACTTTTTCTCGAGAAAGGACCCAGTTTTAGCAACAACCATTTTATGCTCGGATCTGAGATAGAAGGTTCACCCAACTGTTCTTAGGGTATTCTATGAAGATGCATTTGTCCGCTTTGGGTTTGAGCTCATTAGGTGAAAACATTTTTCCACACAAGCATCGTAGCCTCAAATATTGAGAAATGACAGCTTAGATTTCTACCAAACCATAATTCACACTGTGTCATCTCAACGGATTTAGATGGTGCCCTATTTAAAGTGAATGCAGTTGTCTCTAATGCATAACCCCAAAACTATAGTAGTAAAACGACAAGAGACATCATAACCCGCACCATATCCAATAGAGCACGACTATGACGTTCGTACACACCATCACACTATGGTGTTCCAGGTGGCGTGAGTAGTGAAACAATTTTCACATTGTCTAAAGTTGTATGCCAAACTCGTAACTTAGATATTTACCTCCACGATCATATCACAAACATCTTTATCTTCTTGTCACGATGATCTTAAACTTCACTCTGAATTAGCTTGAACCTTTCAAACGATTCAGACTAGTGTTTCATTAAGTAAATATACACTATATCTACTCAAATCATCAGTGAAGGTAAGAAAATAACGATATCCACCGCATGCTACAGGACTCATTGGATTGCATACATCAACATGTATCATTTCCAATAAATCACTTGCCCGCTTCATCAAAACAGAAAACGGGGTCCTTAGTCATCTTGACCAAGAGGCATGGTTCGCATGTCTCAACCGATTCGAAATCGAATGAGTCCAAAGATCCATCAACATGGAGTTTCTTCATGCGCTTTATACCAATATGACATTTAGCGGCAGTGACTCAACTATGTGGTACTATCATTATTAACATTGTATCTTTTGGCACCAATGTTATGAACATGTGTATTACTACGATCAAGATTCAACAAACCATTCTCACTTGGTGCATGACCATTGAAGGTATTATTCATGTAAACAGAATAACCATTATTCTTTAACTTAAATGAATAACCGTGTTGCAATAAACATGATCTAATCACGTTCATGCTCAACGCAAAACACCAAATAACATTTATTTAGGTTCGTCACTAATCCCGAAGGTAGAGAGAGCGTGCGATGTTGATCACATCAACCTTGGAAACATTTCCAACACACATCGTCACCTCACCCTTAGCTAGTGCTCCGTTGATTCCGTAGCTTTTATATCGAGTTACTAACATTTAACAACCAAACCGGTATCCAATACCCAGGTGCTACTAGGAGTACTAGCAAGGTACACATAAATAACACGTACATCAAATATACTTCTGTCGACGTTGGCAGCCTTGTTATCTACCAAGTATCTAGGGTTGTTCCGCTTCAGCGACTGCTCTCCTCATAATCGAAGCACTTAGTCTCGGGTTTGGGTTCAACTTTGGGTTGCTTCACTGGAGCAACAACTTACTTGCTATCCATGAAGTTTTCCCTCCTTGCTCCTGCCCTTCTCGAAACTAGTGGTTTGACTAACCATCAACACTTGACGCTCCTTCTTGATTTCTACCTTCGCGGTGTCAAACATCGCGAACAGCTCAGGGATCATTATTTCTATCCTTGGCATTTTATAGTTCATCACCAAGTTCTAGTAGCTTAGTGACAGTACTTGGAGAACTATATCAATCACTATCTTATCTGAAAGATCAACTCCCACTCGATTCAAGCGATTGTAGCACCCAGACAATCGGAGCACATGCTCAACGATTGAGCTATTCTCTTTCATATTACAGGCAAAGAATCTTCTTGGAGATCTCATATCTTGCAACACGGGCACGAGCCTGAGATCCTAATTTCAGTTTTTAGTACATCTCATATGTTTCGTGACGTTCAAAACGTTTTGGAGCCTCAATTCTAAGCCGTAATGCATGACACACTAAACTATCAAGTAGTCATCAGAACGTGCCTGTCAGATGTTCACAACATCTACAGACGGCGCTAGAGGGGTTGGCGCACCGAGCGGTGCATTAAGGACATAAGCCTTCTGTGTAGCAATGAGGCCAATCCTCAGATCACGGAGCCAGTCTGCAATATTGCTACCATCATCTTTCAACTCTATTTCTCTAGGAACATATAAAAATTCAAGGGAGCTACAGCGCGAGCAAGTAATCTACGACATAATTTGCAAAGACACTACTGACTATGTTCATGATAATGAGTTCAATTAATCATATTACTTAAGAAATCCCACTCAAATTGACATCCCTCCGGTCATTCGAGTGATACATGATCCAAATTCACTGACTCAAGTCCGATCATCACGTGAGTCGAGGTGGTTACAATGGTGAACATCATCATGTTGATCATATCTACTATATGACTCATGTTCGACCTTTCGGTCTCTTGTGATCCGAGGCCATGTCTGTACATGCTAGGCTCGTCAAGTTTAACCCGAGTGTTCTGCATGTGCAACACTGGCTTGCACCCGTTGTATGTGAACGTAGAGTCTATCACACCCGATCATCATGTGGTGTCTCGACACGAAGAACTTTCGCAGCGGTGCACACTCGGGGAGAACACAATTCATCTTGAAATTTAAGTGAGGGATCACCTTATAATGCTACCATCGTCCTAAGCAAAACAAGGTGCCTAAAAGAATTAACATCACATGCAAATCATAAGTGACATGATATGGCCATGAACTTGTGCTTTTGATCTCCATCTTGAAAGCACCGGCATGATCTCCATCGTCACCGGCAAGACACCATGATCTCCATCATCTTGATCTCCATCAACGTGTCGCTATCGGGGTTGTCGTGCCCAACATGCTTCTACTACTATTGCTACCGTTTAGTGATAAAGTAAAGCATTACATAGCACTTAATGATTGACTCGCGGGTCATACAATAATTAAAGATAACCCTATGGCTCCTGTCGGTTGCCGTACTCATCGACATGCAAGTCGTGATAATCTATACATCACATGATCATCTCATACATCACTTATATCACACCATGTAATTGGCCATATCACATCACAACATACCCTGCAAAAACAAGTTAGACGTCCTCTAATTGTTGTTGCATGTTTTACGTTGCTGCTACGGGTATCTAGCAAGAACAATTCTCATCTACGCAAAAACCACAACGGTGATACACTAGTTGCTTTTCAACCTTCTCAAGGACCACCTTTGTCGAATCCGATCCAACTGAAGTGAGAGAAACTGGCACCCGCAAGCCATCTATGCAACAAGTTGCGGTCGAGGGAACCGGTCTCTCGTAAGCGTACGAGTAATGTTGGTCCGGGCCGCTTCATCTCACAATACCGTTGAACCAAAATCCAACCAAGGGAGGAAGCAATCTAAGCATCAACGCCCACAAACCTTTTGTGTTCTACTCGAGATCTCATCAACACATAGACCTAGCTCTGATATCACTGTTGGGGAACGTTGCATGGGAAACAAAAAATTTCCTACGCACACGCAGATCTATCCATGGTGATGAACATCTATGAGAGGGAGAGTGGATCAACGTACCCTTGTAGATCGCTAAGCAGGAAGCGTTAAGAAACGCGGTTGGTGTAGTCGAACATCTTCGCGATCCAAATCGCCGAGCGTCTCGCGATCACATCACGATCCGTCCCGCGATCCAATCACGATCCGTCCCGCGAACTCATCACGATCTGCCCCGCGATCTCATCACGATCCGTCCCGTGAACACATCACGATCCGTCCTGTCAACTCATCACGATCCGTCCTGTGAACTCATCACGATCCGTCCCGCGAACTCATCACGAACCGTCTCGCGATCTTGATCACGGTCCTTCCGATCTAGCGCCGAACGAACGACACCTCCGCGTTCAGCACACGTACAGCTTGATGACGATCTCCACCGTCTTGATCCAGCAAGAGGAAGTGGAGAGGAAGAAGAGTTTACCGGCAGCGTGATGGCGCTCCGGCGATGGTGGTGGAGCAATTCCGGTAGGGCTTCGCCTAAGCACTGCAGAAATCCGATCTAGAGGAGCACCGGTGAAACGGGTAGCACGTGGCCGTAGAAACTCGTGCAAAACCCTAAAATCCACTGGTATATATAGGAGAAGAGGATAGGAGGCTGGCGCAAGGGCCAAGGCTCCTATAGGAGTTGGCCGAACCAACTAGGGAGGAGTCCACCTCCTCCACTCCTAGTAGGATTAGGACTCCTTCCCTAATTTGCCTTTTTTGCCTTTTCCCTTTTGGGTTTTTCTTCTCCAGCCACATGGGCCTTGTGTGGGAGTTTCCACCAGCCCACTAAGGGCTGATATTCACTCTCCCATAGCCCATGAAGCCTCTTGGATCGAAATACCCCTCCCGGAGGTCTCCCGGTACACTACCGACACTCCCGGTACACTACCGATGAGCCCGAAACTTTTCCGGCGACTAAAATAGGACTTCCTATATATGAATCTTTAACTCCGGACCATTCCAGAGCTCCTCTTGACATCCGGGATCTCATCCAGGACTCTGAACAACCTTCGGTCACCACCATACATAACTCTATACTATCGAAACGTCACACAACCTTAAGTGTGCAGACCCTGCGGGTTCGAGAACTATGTAAACATGACCGAGACACCTCTACGGTCAATAACCAATGGCGGGACCTGGATGTCCACATTGGTTCCTACATATTCTATGAAGATCTTTATCGGTCGAACCTCTATGTCAAGGATCCAGTTAATCCCGTATGATGTTCCCTTTGTTCTTCGGTATGTTACTTGCCCGAGATTCGATTGTCGGTATCTCCATACCTAGTTCAACCTCGTTACCGGCAAGTCTCTTTACTCGTTGCGTAATACAAGATCCCGTGACTAACACTTAGTCACATTGCTTGCAAGGCTTGTTGTGATGTTGTATTACCGAGTGGGCCCTGAGATACCTCTCCGTCACACGGAGTAACAAATCCCAGTCTTGATCCATGCCAACTCAATAGAAACCCTCGGAGATACCTATAGAGCACCTTTATAGTCACCCAGTTACGTTGCGACGTTTGATACACACAAGGTACTCCTCCGATGTCAGTGAGTTGCATGATCTCATGGTCATAGGAACAGATACTTGACAAGCAGAAAACTATAGCAACAAACTGACATGATCATATGCTATGTTTATAGTCTGGGTCTTGTCCATCACATCATTCTCCTAATGATGTGATCCTGTTATCAAATGACATCTCATGCATGGCTAGGAAACCTTGACCATCTTTGATCAATGAGCTAGTCTATTAGAGGCATACTAGGGACATGGTTTTGTCTATGTATCCACACATGCATCTAAGTCTCCTATCAATACAATTATAGCATGGATAATAAACGATTATCATGAACAAGGAAATATGATAATAACTAATTTATTATTGCCTCTAGGGCATATTTCCAACACTACTCACGCATCATCGGAGGGGCAATGGAGTTGATGTAGATGCCCTCCGTGATCGAATTCCCCTCCGACATATTACCGAAAAATGCTACAAGATTGGATCTCTCGGGAACGGAGGCTTCTGGCGCCAGAAAAGTGTTTTCGTGGCTCTCTTCGATAATGATGAAATATTTGGGAATTTATAGGCCGAAGATTAGGGTTAGGGGAGTTGCGAGGGGCCCACAAGCCTGCCCGGCGCGGGTGCCCCCTGGCCACGGCAAGCGGGCTTGTGGCCCCGTGGTAGCTCCTCTGCCTTGGTTCTCAAGTCTCATGGCTTCCTTTTATTCCAGAAAAAAATGTTCCAGAGGTTTTATTTTGTTTGGACTCCGTTTAATATTCCTTATCTGCGAAACTCAAAAACAAGAAAAAAACATAAACTGCCACTAGGCTCTAGATTAATATGTTAGTCCCAAAAATAATATAAAATAGCATATTAATGCATATAAAATATCCAAAACAGATAATATAATAGCATGGAACAATCAAAAATTATAGATACGTTGGAAACGTATCACCTCCCCAAGTTGCTTTCCACCAAATCAATCTCTTCAGCCATAGCCAAATCTATGAGAGAGTGATTGTGTGTTGAGGAGTCTATGATCTTGAAGCACAAGAGCAAGGAGTTCATCGACATTATCGAGCCTATTACCTTTTGGAGGGTGGTGCCTCCTAGATTGGTTAGGTGTCGCTTGGGAGCCTCCTACTTCGTGTTGTGGAGTGAACCAATAAGTTTGTAAGGACAAGGAGATCGCCTACTTCGTGAATATCTACCCATAACGAGGCTAGTCCTTCGTAGACGGAGGCTGTTATGGAATAGTCAAGGTTGCTTCTTCGTCGAACCTTCCGTGGGTCGAGCTCTTCGTGGACTCTCGCGACTGTTATCCTCCGTGGGTTGAACACTCCATAAATATGAACGTACAATAGCACCACCTATCGGAATCATGGAAAAATATTCGTGTCCTTAATGCGTTCGATCACCCTATCTTCACTCATTTCTTACATGTGCAATGTCCTTACTTTCCGCTGCTATACTTGATGACTTGCATGTGTAGGGTGTTCTATACTTGCTATATATGCTAAAACTGCCAACCCTTAATCTTATGCTTGAGGTAGTTTTAATTTCCTGCTAGTAGTCTATTCACCCCCCTGTAGACATACTCTTCTAGTGATCCCGCACACGAAGTAGCGGTGCCCACACGTGTAGTCAGTTTTAATGTTCGTCCACACATGATCATGTTGGCTGCCTCGTGGGTGTGCCATACATGTTGTGTGGTGGGGTGTCCATTATGCCACACGTATGATGAATATCACGACCTTGTTTGATTCTTTCGTATGATTTTTTTCCAGTTTTTGGCGCGAGGTTTACTTCAATCTTGGCTCTGCCTCAGTGACGGATCTAAAATGTGGACATGATTGGGCCACAGCCCACCATACGATTTCGAGTCGACGCATACATATACTATATCACTAAACTCCCTAAAATTGAAGGCCTCTCATTCAATTGAGGTCATCAATTTAGAATTGCGTCATCGATTTTTTCCGAGTCAACAATTTCTCACTTAATTATTTTAATCCTTTATAACACTAAGCTCCTTATTTTTTATGGCCTCGCAATCAATTGAGGTCTTAATTTGAAGTTGAGTCATCCAATTTTGACCGAGTCAACAATTCCACAATGACCTCTCTCATTTACTTTTTAATACACCATGCTCCCTAATTTTTAATCTTCTCCCGTTAATCCTTTATTTTGACTTCGTAAATCTTTTGATGTGGCAATGAAATCTCTAACTTCGTTAAACTATCTCGTTTTAAAGCTCCTCATTCAACTCTTCAATTTTGATTGGACACATAATTGATTGGATCGTTCACTCTGTCTTCATGGTGGGATCTCTCAATGAATGGTGACAAAACAAAAGTGTCGTCCATGACACATTTAGCAACAGCATAACACACGCATTCCAATAGTGTACCGAACTTTTCATGTTTTTTATTAATTAAAATACATCCTCCAATCACACGGTCAAAAAACCAAACACCATAATAAGAAATAATAGAAAAATGATACACTCACGAACAATTCGCTACAAATTGGTCGTACCAAACATTGTCCCCCTAATCACTTCCCCGATTTACACCATTAACCCACTTTTTTCCTAATCTCTCGCCCTAAATTGACACATCCATCTGTAAAACACGATTCCGCAAAGTATGTCGATAGGAGTGACATATAAAAAAAATGCACTTCATTGTATCCCCACACGTCAAACAAATTAATACGTAAATATTTTTTAAAACTTTAGAAAAATACATGAAACATATACAACCCTAAAAATATAAGAAACGCGCACTTGGTGGTCCTATTTGCCGCTCTTTGCGGCAGAATCTAGCGACCACTACTGGGCCAGCACATCTTTAAAAATTGTTCTGCATTTCCAAAAACTGTTCTTAAATTTAGAAAAATTTCACATTTTCATAAAAAAATAGAAACGATGAAAATGTTTTAGATTTAGAACAAAATTTTTAACTGAGAAAAATAGAAAATCATGAATTTGGTTTGAAATGCGAAGATTTTCTGTATAGGTGAACAAAAAGTTGAAACTACAAAATTTTTCTAAACCATTAACATTTTTCCCAAACGCGAACATTTTTTGAATTGGTCAAAGAACGTGTGATTTTTTTTTGAAAACAAGAACATTCTTTGAAATCTGTGAACAATTTATAAAAACAGGATCATTTTTTGAAATCCCGGTCATTATTGAACAGTTCTAAAACATTTTGAGAAAAAAATTCTGGAAAATTCTAAAAACTTGAGAACATTTGCTGAAATGCCCGAACATTTATTTGAAAATGAAAACATCATTTAAATTTATGAAAAAAATTCATACTTGACCATTTTTTAAAAGATCGAACATTTGTTGAAGTTATAAGCATATATTGAAAGGTGACCATTTTTTCAAATATAGTCACATTTTTTAATTAAAGAAAAGTTTCTGAATTTCTGATAAAAAATTGAATCATGAACATTATTGGACTGTACGAACATTCTTTTTGAAAGGTAAACATTTTTTCAAATATGCACACATTTTTAAAAAATTAAAAAATATTTTTAATTTCTGAAAAACAATTTGGAACAGGAACTCGTTTTAAAATTATGAACATTTTTTCAAAGACCGATATTTTTTTATAATCACGAAATGATTTGGAACTTCTGAACAAAAATAAAAAATGACTGGAAAAAATTGAACTTCCAAACTTTTTGTGAAGTGTCATTTTTTTTGAAATTCCGAAAAAATAAAAGTAAGAATGAAAACGAGAATAGAAGGAAATAAAAAGCAATGGTAAAAATAAAAATAAACAGAAATACGAAAAAATAAAAAAAAGATCAATAAAAAACCAAAACCACAAAAAACTGGTCCGAGAACCTTCTAGAAGTTCCCCAAAACCAGTGAGGAACCTTCTAGGAGGTTCCCAAAATTGGAAACTATAACCCGTACGTTATCTTGTAATTGGGCCAGCCCACCTTGTTTGCTAGTCGCTGGCTCTCTGTGCGAATCGACAACAACGGAAAATAGGATTTTTTGCGCTCACTGCCCTTCAAGTAGTATACACCATACCATAGCCCATAAGAGATTAGGGGTTGGGTTAGAGAAAAAGAGAAAAAAGGCCAAGCAAAGACAACCTCAGCCACACCCGTCGGGAGAGTAGCTGCTGCGCACTACCCCTGTCCCCGGTTCCCCTCACGACTGTCGATCTGGCCGCTCTAACTCACCGCCTGGTTCCATGCCTCGCCGTCGAATCTACCCGCCCCCGCCCTTGCCCTGCGCCACCGCGCCCAACCGGCAGTCGGCAACCCGCCCACACCGCACTCGGCAGTCGACGCCCTACACACATCTTGTGCAGCTGCAGAAGGCAAGCAACTAGCCGTCCAACCCGATTTGAGGTAGTACATTTGATGAGATTTCTGCCCTCGCTACGAATTTAGACTTGTTGTGCTCCTTTGTAAATTGTAATGTATTCCTACTGAATTTGTCCAAGAATGTTACCTACTACTGAAATGTTTCAGTTTGGATCCATTTTTTTAAATCCATCTGCATATTGAGTTGTAATTTTCAAAAATGTTACTACTTACCACTGAATCAGTGGCGGACCTACACGGTGACCAGGGTGGGCTGCGACCCAACCTGGGATTTTAAGACAGCTTATATACTTATACATTTTAAATGGGTCAAAAATTAAAAAATTAAGCTCAATTAACACACCTAGGAGCCCATGCAGCCGCTCGAGACCTCTCGTCCCCGACGCCCTTGCGCAGTCGCCTTAGGAATATCCTATTTGACTCATTTTGCATCAAATATTCCTGACTTCGCACAGACCTAGCGATGAGCGGTAACACCTGGGCCAGCCCATTAACATATTCCCGTGTTTCCGGTTTTGGGAACCTTCTACAGTTTTCCTGTCGTCTTTTCTGGTTTTGGAAACTCCTAGAAGTTTCTCTAAACTTTGTTTCTGTTTTCTATTTTTTATTTTTTATTCGTTCTTTGTTCTTTCCTTTTTCTTTTCAGTTTCATTTTTTCTTTATTCGTTTCTTTCTTATTTTTCAGTTAAATTACATCTTTACAAAATTTCATACTTTAAAATTTCTTCGGAAACTCAAAACATTGTTCGTGCTTTTAAAAAATGTTCAATTTTTATGGCTGTTCTTTAGAAAATTGTTCATAAATTCAAACATGTTCAAAATTCTATAAGAGAATTTGGAATTTAAAAAATATTTATTACTTAAAAATGTCTGGAAATGCTTCCTGTTTTAAAACAGATCATGTTCCAACAATTGTCCGCAAAATGCCAAATTTACATGATTTCAAAAAAAGATTCAAGTTCCAAAAATTATTTGCAATTTTCAAAAAATGTCAGTTTTTTTAAAAAAATCGGTATGTTTTTCTTTAAAATGCTCACAACTTTTCAAAAATTGTTTGGAATTTCAAAAAATGCTCCTGCTTTAAAAAATATTTGACAATTTTTAAAAATTGTTCATGTTTCCATTTTGGCAGGAGTTTCCAATATTTTTCGCAAATTTTAAAAAATGTTTCTGTATTCAAGTTTTGTTTGTGTTTTCAGAAAATTCTTCTTAAGGTTATTTTAAAACTATGTGGAACTTCAAAAAATGTTCCCGTTTTCAAAAAATATTTACAAAGTTAAAAAATTCTTGATATTTCGATTTTTTATGAGTTACAAAAAATGTTCTCGCTTCAAGAATTGTTCACAAATTTGGAAAAATATTTATGTTTTAAATTTATTCCCGGAATTCCTATTTTTCTTTTCCAAATTTTGTTTTCTAATTAGATAATATTTTCCCGTTTCAAAAAATGTCCATGATTTTTGAAAAAATGTTCGAGGGATTCAAAAATTGTTCAGAATTTGAAAACTCGTCCAGTTTTAAAAATATTTCCAAAGGTTTATTTTTCTCACGTTTTTCAGAAGTTTTTAGCAATTTCAAATAATTTTCAGAATTTCAAAATTTGTGCGCATTTTTTAAAAGTTTGGAGTATCAAAATTTGTTCGTATTTTCAAAATTATTTGAAATGTTATTTTTTGTTCTCATTTTTCAAAGTTTGATTAGTTTTTATAATTATGTTTCTACTTTTTAATTTTTTCATGTTTTCAAAAAATATGTTCCCATTTTTTCAAGAATTGTTCACAGATTCAAAAGATGTTCACGAATTAAAAAATGCATGTGGATTTCAAAGTATGTTCGTGGTTTCAGATTTGTTTGGAATTTAGAAAATAGTTTCTGTTTTGGAAACTTTTTCGCAGATTAAAAAAATATTCGGTATTTCAAAATTTGTTCAATTTTCAGAAATATTTGAAATAAAAAAATTTGGAATACCAAAATTCATTGTCATTAAAAAAAGATTCGGCTTTTAATTGTTTTCGAAAATTTTGTTATATGTTCACAACACTAACTCATGCCGGTTCGCTACATTAGTGTTTTTTTAGGGATGGTCCGCTACAATAGTTGATGAGAATTGGTTCGCTACAATAGTTGATTCGAACCGCTAAAGTACTCAGTCTGGTTTCCCGCTTCGCTGCGTGCACTACTGGGCCGGCCCAATCAGGAGGCCGCCTATGCATTGCCCCGCCAATCTACCGCAAAGGGCGCCCTACCCCGACCTGGTTCTGCCGCCAGCCGCCAGCCGCCTCGCCGTTCCCCGCCGTCGGTCGCGCCCCCGCCGCCGGTTGCGCCCCCGTCCAGGAAGCTCCCGCCTCTCATACGGTCGTCCCAGTGCCCCACCCGCCCGCGGCCCGCCCCTGCTCTGCTCCAGGCTCCAGCCGACGCGGCGACGCCTCCCTCCCCTGCTCGCTGCTCGGCTGCTCCAGCACGCGGCTGCGCCCCTGCGGCTGCGGGCAGCGCCACTGCCGCCGGACAGCGCCACTGCCCTCGCGGCCACGCCCCCCCCCCCTCTTAGGTAATGCACAAATTTTCTGATTTAGGGTATATAAATGCACAAATTTTCTGATTTAGGGTTTGTGTTTTTGAACTACGCTATCCACAACATGAAGAACATATACATAATTCTGCAAATCATTTAAGCCTCAATTAGCTATAGTGATAGAAAGTTGTTTTCTTGAAGATTTGTTGTAAATTGAGAATTCTAGTGTGTTTGCTAGACCATATTGATCTATTTCTATGTAGAACTGAGAACTAGTTAGAACGTTCACATGTCAAGTTTTTTGTCAATTTTTTTTTGGAAGTGGACCACCCTGATGTGAAAAGCTAGCTCCACCACTGCACTGAATTGTTTTAGTTTGGGTCAAACAATTGATACATTGTTCTCTTTTTTTGAATCAATGAATGTCATTGTTGTATTGAAGAACAGAATGTCAACTAGGACCGCATGATTACATATATGTATCAAATGTGGAAGAATGAACACATGCACATAGTCTTCTTTGAACTTTTCAAGGCATGTAGGCTTTTTTTTATGCAAAATCAAGATTTTTTTCATATGTTTGTAAGATCATATTGATCAATTCCTATTGTGCTATTGGCATGTCATATTTATTATAGTTTTTTTTAGGGTGGACCACTCTATTTCAAAATCCTAGATCCGTCACTGCCAACAGTTCAACTCCCATGGCAGCGGCAGTGCCCGTGGCGAGTCAGGCGCAGGCAGTGCTGCGGGGCCGGCTCTGTGACCCGGCCTTCGTCCACTCCTGCCTCAGATCCTCGCCCGACACCAACTACAGGTGAGCCGAATCGATCCCACCCCCACCCCATTGCGCATCACCAGAAATAGCTCCAAACTCATCTCTGATCGGCGTGCTTGGTATTGTGTCATGCAGTAAGCTGAAGTACCTTGTGTCCAGCTCGGTCTCCGAGGCCTGCAACAATTCTGTCCTCCTCCTTGGACCCCGTGGCTGCGGCAAGGGAGCGGTGAGGTTCCCTTTTACTTCCCCCTTCCCTGACTTGCCGAAATGCAGGTGTCCTGTTTGATGAAATGTGCATCTGAGCAATTGGCACTGTGTACTGATTTTGTTTGTTCTCAGTTGTGGGACTCAAGTTTTATCCTGTACAGGTGCTTGACATGGTTCTAGAGGACCTGAAGAAGGAACATCCTGATGCCATATCTGTGGTATGGCTACAATGTGTAACGTGCCTCATTAATCATTACGGAACCTGCTCTTGTGAAGTTTGTGTGACATTGTGAGGGTTACGAGAAAAGGAAGTTTGTCTAAGGAAGCTGTAGGAAATGATTTGAAGAGCCTTTAAATAGAGAAATGCAAAATTCCCTCACAGCTCACTTTTTCTGTTGTGTTCTCAAATCCACTGCTGTCTCTTTTTATCAAGAGCGGTAGCATTTACTTGCTCGTTAAACTTGCTCTTCAGGTTGATAATTATGTAATGTTTTCAGATCAGGCTGAATGGCATGTTACATAGTGATGACAACTGCGCTACAAAGGTTAGCACTTCCGCTGACTATATCAGAGCTCGCTTTCTTCCAACCTTTATGTGGCACCTTCTCAACTTGCGTCTGTAACTGATTTACTTGACTCTGTACTTGTGACTTTGTGTTCTTCGCTCCCATTGAGCCATGCTGATATTTTTGCTATTTTGTGTTTTAAGGAAATTGCCAGGCAGCTGTGTCTGGAGCATCAATTGTCATTTTCCAAAATGGTGCATACTCGTCTACTTTTTTTCCTTTACTCAATGACTTTTCGTTCTGCCATTCCAAATGGGCTGAAGGTAGACTGAAAGTCTTCTTATTTAGGCTTCTTCGGATGACAACACTGAATTCATGATTGACATGTTACGGTCAGTACTGCATTAAGATCATGACAGTTCTCAGTATGATGTGATTCTCCTTGTTTCAGCTTCTGTGTAATTTTATGGGTGCTCATTTATATCTTTCTCTTCTGTAGAGAGTGTGGACTAGCTCACAAGACAGTAATTTTTGTCCTGGAAGAGTTTGACCTCTTTGCTCAGGTTGAAATCAATACATATGCCTTCTGCTCCTATACCGCATTTAACTCCCAATACATATCCATTTTATTGAATATCAGCTGCATAATTTTTTACGCCAATGTGTCTCTTGATTTGTCTAATTGTAAAGAGAAAAAGTCATAACATGCTTTCAAGTACTGCTACTGGCATTTTTACATGTGAGGATGGCTGATGTTCGTGATGTTCTGTTACAGGGGAAGCAGCGGTTACTCTATAGCTTACTTGATGCAATGCAATCTCTTACATCACAAGCTGTCGTCATTGGTATGAGTTGTCGATTGGTACGGCCGACAGTTCTCATGCTTTAGTCGCATTTTCACCAAGCAAGTCAGAGAAATATTTCTAGTGAGTTGAGTTCTTATGTTTTCTTGTAGGATGCAGATCAACTGCTAGAAAAAAGAGTTCGATCTCGGTTCTCTCACAGGAAGCTTCTTTTTGTTCCTTCTTCATTAGATGATATACAGAGGTCTGTCTTGTGCTTTCTCAGTTTTTCTCTTTTTCCAGTGATAGGATGCATTGTTGATCTAGTTCTCTTCTTTAAACGACCTTTTAACAGTTGAAGTGCTACAGGTTGATGGAACATTTGCTAATGCTAGAGAAAGACTCAAGCTTACCAACAAACTATGTTACGGAGTACAATTCAAGGCTTACTGTATCCTTTCTACAATGTAATCTTTCACTGCATATGCTATTATGCTTGCAGAACCTACCTATTGGTCATTGCTTTTAATGTTTGTTATCATCGTACTTGGTTGTACTGAACTAATAATAGAACACGATCATGTTAGATAATTAAAAATCTTGTCTCTTAGACATGGTGGGGACCAAGGAATTATTACTTAAGAGTGAGCTGAATTGTATATATGATATCTTCTGTAGAAAAAATGCATACTCCCTCTGTTCCTAAATATAAGTCTTGTTAGACATTCCACTACGGACTACATACGGATGTATATAGACATACTTTAGAGTGTAGATTCACTCATTTTGCTCCGTATGCAGTTCGTAGTGGAATCTCTAAAGAGACTTATATTTAGGAACGTAGGGAGTCTATGGTATCATTCCAGTAAGTTGCCTTGAGACATATTTCTGTTGTTCCATTGTGGCAAAACAAATACTTTTAATAGTTTTGTTATCCTATATATGCCGTAGAGCATTTTCAGCAATAAGAAGTTTAAAGGATTTCTCGACTCTCTCACGGATACTGACGCAACAACCAGCAACATCCTGAGATTTCTGTAGGTTTTTAAGCAGTTTGTTTGGTCCTTTTCCTCTTTACAATTCCAAGATTTTGGTTATTAGCTAAATCTGGAAATTGTTCAGCTTCAGAGTGGTGTCATATATGGACATGGAATCTGGACTTCTGTCAATGGAATGCTTTATGGATGCACTTTCCTCCATGCAGAGGCAACCCAAGATGGACAGTTTGCAAGGTCTCTTTGTTAGCTGGCCTCAATTTACTGCACTTAGACTAGCACTATGCCTAAGGATGGAGATTATAAAAAACTCTAAAGACAGCTCTTTACTAAGTATTATTTCAGTGTCATTTCAAACAGCACAAAATTCTGAAAATCCTATTAGTCTTACATGTAGTTACCATAAGTTAGCATCACGAGATTGGGGGTTGGTATGAGTCTGGCTGAATTATGTCCAGGTCGGATCATGTTTGGGGTCAGAACACCAGTCAATGAAAATTAGGTTTAAGGTCAAAGGGGTCTAACCATTCTTGTCACTAATAGGGGCACTAACCGTGATTATGATGGAAAAGGTTGCGGTAATAGCATTTACATATTATTCTACTGTTTGAAATGGTACTCAGCAAAGAGGCACTTTTGGAGTAGTATCTGTCCAATTTCGACTTTTTGGGAGTGGTATATGCCTAATTTTCTCCAGGTTTGTAGGGGTAGTTTAGTTCTTTGTAGTGATCTAGATACTAAAGAAGCTATGCTTCCCTTGCTTCCCAGCAAAAGAAAAATCGACAAATATGTTATACCGTTGCTCTGAGCTTGCTCTCATTTTTGGTCATTTCGAGTTCAGTATATCGAGTTGCAACAGTGCAATAGATCACATCCATGCCACTAAATTTTGATGGCAGATCTCTCGATTTTGGAACTCTACATACTTGTATGCATGAATAGACTAGAGGATAAGGAGCAAAAGTCGTACAACTTCAACACTATAATAAAAGGTATAATTTCCTCTCATCCCTTCATGATCAACCCTAGACAAAAAAACTGACAGTTGATGGGCTGGTTGTATGTCAGAATACAAATCTATTCAGGATGCCTACAAAACTTCCGATAAGTACGCAACCACTGTTTGCTTCAGGGTAAGTATTTGGCATTATCAAGAACTAATGATAGCTGTGCTGTATTTAATGTCCAAAAAAGCTCACATGCTTCATTGCTGTAGGCTTTTGAACATCTTTTGGATCGCGAGTTGATCACCTTCGCGGACACCAAAAGGAGAAATGTGGCACTTGAATATCGGCCCGTCAAACTCCTGATATCTTCTCGTGAGCTCGCACAATCCCTCAAGTTAAACACTACCTGCCCCGTGAGTCACTGTCCACATGCGACTATTTTTCTCTGCTCTACTTGTCCCTCAAGTTATTCACGATATGAAGAGATTAACGGGCTGTCACATTTTGTGAATGATGGTGTTTCTCTTGATTGCTTTGCAGGCCGTACTGCAAAAGCTGCTTGATCGTGAAAGATACATGTAGAAGTTCCTGTGTGTTTGCTGAAGCTGTGACGCTGTTTCAGTGGTTCCTGTGTGTGTTAGAAAGCTGCAAAATTACAAACTTGAATGCGTACACTGATGCAACAATGACTTGGCCAGTCGTTGGCGAGTATGGTTGTCGATCTTTTTGAGCAGTGATTTGTGAGGTAGCCGTGGGTGCTTCATCAATTGCTGCTGATGGGATGTGATGAACATGTAAAATTGCAGCAAACTTGGTATTCAAGTGGGATCCGCTCCACTGCTGAAAAAAAGGCCTTCGTTTTTGAAAATTCGTTTCGGAGTTCGAGCTCAGATGCTCCCGTTGACGAAAAAAATCAAAAAATAGTAGAAAAATTCAAAAAAAATCCAATTTTTTTGTGTGGTAGATATTTTTATGCGTGAGGTTTGCTTCAAATTTTAGCTTATTTGGACATTCGATCAGCTCTCGGCAAAAAAGACAAATCGGGTCACAAAAGTTTGTGAACAGTAAACCTTTTTTACAGACTCCGATTTGTCTTTTTTGCCGAGAGCTGCTCAGATGTCCACATACGTTCAAATTTGAAGCGAACCTTGATGAGTCCGGAAGCCAAATAGCCGCTCTCTTTCGTTTTATCTATCACATCATTCATGTGGGTCATGCCCTGCCTATTTTTTTGTAAGATAAGATCACATGATGATCATGAGACCACCTACAGCAAACTTGGCCGTAAAGTGAGTTCGCTGAAGCTGGTGATCGTGGGATTTATTTCAATGTACTCTCTCTGTAAACTAATATAAAAACGTTTAGATTACTAAAATAATATTTTAAACATTCTTATATTAGTTTATGGAGTGAGTAATTGCCACCGCTACTTACTTGGCTGCGTGCTGGCGAAGAGTTGGAGTTCAACCAGCACTGTGCTAGCAAAGATGATGTAGTACGTGGGTCGATTCAGGCATTCGCACCTGTCAAGCTGCGAAGTCAAGAGCAACTACACTACGCCTGCGAGCCGCAACAATCGCCGGGGAATCGATTCACTCGTGACCCCTGGCGAGGTTGCTTCCTTGCTTCCTCGGTGGCAGTTTTCGTGCTAACCCAGTACAAAAGTACTTCGGTCTGATTCCAGCTCAGGAGAAACAGAGAGGTTGTGCGGAGAAGAAGCGCGGAGAGGATCGAGGCAATGGTTCGGGAGGAGGACCTTGATCTGGTGCTGGTGCCCCTGGGGCTGGCGGTGGTGGCCGGCTACCACCTGTGGCTCCTCTACGCCATCCTGCGCCACCCGACCCGCACCGTCGTCGGCCTCAACGCCCTCGCCCGGAAGCGCTGGGTCGCCGTCATCATGGCCGTCGGTAC
This sequence comes from Hordeum marinum, assembly GCA_022496015.1. Lineage (NCBI taxonomy): Eukaryota > Viridiplantae > Streptophyta > Magnoliopsida > Poales > Poaceae > Hordeum > Hordeum marinum. The sequence continues at coordinate 332,602,899 of CM039674.1, forward strand.
CACCGTCCCCCCCTCAAAAAATCTCCATCTCCCCTTTGAGAAATAATGACTAATAACTCGGCTGCCGGCCGTTCCTTGGAGCGCGGAGCAGAACACGGAGAAGAACGGGGTGCTGGCCGTGCAGACGCTGCGGAACAACATCATGGCGTCCACGGTGCTGGCCACGACGGCCATCACGCTCGCCTCCGTCATCAGCGTCTTCATCGGCGCCACGGCGGGCCGCTCCCCGGCGTCGCCCTCCTCGTCGCCGTCGCCGCTGCTGGTGTACGGGAGCACGACGGGGCGGGTGTTCGCGGTCAAGTACCTGGCCATCTCGCTCTGCTTCATGCTCGCCTTCGTGTGCAACGTGCAGGCCATCCGGCTGTACGCGCACGCCAGCTTTCTGCTGGGCCTGCCGCCGGGAGGCGAGGACGACGGCGCCGGCGCGGCGGAGGAGTTCGGGGCGTACGTGGCGCGCACGGTGAACCGCGGCAGCCACGCCTGGTCGCTGGGCCTCCGCGCCTTCTACGTCTCGCTGGCGCTCTTCATGTGGACCTTCGGGCCCATCCCGATGCTGGCGTGCAGCGTCCTCATGTGCGCGCTGCTCTACTTCCTCGACACCACCACGGACTACGCCAAGGGGATACAGCACATGCACACGCACGCCCATGGCGAAAGGGGCGCACGCAAAGATGGCACCGTCTGAGCTTTGCCGGCATCGGGTGTCCGCCCAAACCCGGGAGACGCTGTGATGACCTTTTGCCGAGTTGGTACATAGATCAGTGGCAGAAACGACGACATACAGCAGGGAACCGCGCATGATTTATAGCCGGATTACTTGTTTATGTGGAATTTCATCTGTCTTGAGTTTGCTACTGCGGTGAATTATAATACTCCTAAGAGCATCTTCAACAGCCGTTCAACACGTACGACGCGTTGATCGTCTGTTTTGGCACGGCAGAGAGTGCTGGCTCCAACGATCGCTGTAAATTTTAACGTGCGTGTGTTGCTCCAGCAGATGTACTAAAATGCAGCATGCGAGCAGCCGGAGCTTGCCATATGTTGTATTTTGACCCAAAATGAAGACATGGCATAATTTTAAATCACACAAACAAGTTCATGATGACATAAAAAAGTTCATGCCCATAAGTTCAAATTCATGCCCACAACATCATCCAACCAAGTTCAAAATCCGAACCAAGTTCACAAAAGTTCACACCAACAAATGGCCCATCAACAATCAAGCCTTGTCCTTGTCTTCATCTTCCTCTTCCTTCGATTCATCATCCAAAGACGATCTTCCTCCTCCCCTTCATTGTTGCGCGCTGCATCATCATGTAAAGCTCGGAAGGGGTTGGCAAGATTTTTAACGACATCTTCATGCGAAGGTGTGTGAGGCACATCGGAAGACATTTCGTCCATACCGCTCGGAGGTGCTCCCATGCCTCCCATGAGAGACGCGAAACTCATGCCTTTCATGCTGCCCATGCCGCCCGTAGGTGCTTCGAGGCCACCCATGCCTTCCATGGTCTCCATGGTAGCTCCAAAACCACCCATGGCACCATGCCTCCCATGCCACCAAGGCCACCGCCTCCCATGCCGCCAAGGCCACCGCCACCCATGCCGCGAATCATGGCTCTTTTTTGGATCAAGACTTCTTCACGGGTAAGATTGACATACTCTTTTTGCGGCTCATTGAGCGTAGATGGGGGGGGGGGGGAGGGGGCACATGGCTTCACGGCGGGCACCGACGCGTCGCCACCCGCCGCCGAGGGGCGCCGGCGCGACGCCACCCACCGCCGAGGTCATCCGTGGCGGCATGAAAAGGCCGTGCGTGATGACGGTGCTTGGAGGAGCTCTCCCCGCGCTAGGGTTTGCGGCGACGACGGCGGCGGTGGCGGCGGCCGAGGGCTCGCGGGAGTAGGAATGGGTGAGGGGGTGTCGGGGCCGACGTCCATCGGGTCGATTCGCCGGCAGCGGCACGGGCGGGCGAAGATGGCGCGTCGAAGAGAGTGCAGCGCGCGGAAGCAGGTGTATCAAATACACAACGCGCGATGACGATTCAGACCGCACGTCCAACTCTATATGCAGCGCGCGCTTATTGCGCGTCCGTTGGATCCCCATATCTATTGCGCGTGCGCTAAAAAGGACAAATTTACGGACCGACGCTTGTTTAACGCGGATATGTCAAATTAAGCCAAATAGTATTTGGGTCCTTCTACGTCACATCTAGATGTGAGATATTATCCTACATCTAAGTATGATGTCAGCGCCAACTCATTTTATTATTGTTTGGCTTGTTTGTTTGATTTTAATTTGTCAAAGCCTAAAACTAAAAACCAGCTCGACCAACTTCCGCCTAGATGTCCGTCCTATCTATAAATCTGGTGTGCTGCTTCGCCATCTACCCGCAAAGTTGAAGTGGTGGATCAGCTGGCCCGTCGCATCGGACGTGTGAAGGAGACTCAGCTCGCGCCCAAATTGTACTATGAGGGGGACTATGTGAGGGTCCGGGCGGGGGTTCTTGTTGGCAAACCGCTTACAAGGGTAACGAAACTCAATGTCATAGGAGAAGGACGCCGCTTCCTGCCAATCAAGTATGAGAAAGTTCCATATTTCTGCCAAGTTTGTGGCCTAATGGGTCATAATCACGAGGAGTGTGGTGATGGTGTGTGGGAACCGAAACAGCGGCAATTTGGAGACCGTTACAAGCCCCCTGAAGCCTGGTACTGATCCTATTCTTGTGGACAAGGAGGCAAACCCATGAGCACGTAAGAGCCTACTACTCGATTTTAATACCAATAGTACCGTAGTTGGCAAGGAGATGCAGGTGCCATCACATGCTCAGACGCTCGTCGCATCTACCTCCGCGGCTGCACAAGAGATTCTGGTCACACCACCACTCCCGCCGGCTTACGTCTCCCCGAAAGAACTGAAGAAAACAAGGAAGTCAGCATCACCGAAGAAAAACGACAAATTGGCATTATTGGCAGGCTACGACACGGAGCGCCGTCAGGCTCAATGAAAATCTTGAGCTCGAACTGTCGTGGAATTGACAACCCCGCGACAGTTCATGAACTCTGCGACCTCGTGGAGACTAGTGCGCCGGCAATTCTTTGCTTAGTGGAAACTCAGTTAAAAAAAAGTCGAGTTGAAGGTCTTTATTTTTCATTAGGTTATGATTTCAGTTTTGGAGTAGCCTCGCCTCCCGCTGCGTTCTTTGCCTTAACTGTCGTCGGCTCGTCCTCCACGCCAACCAAGGTCACCCACCCCACGCCGCGCCTCGTCGCTGCTATCGGGCCGACACCCCCGTCCCCGCCACCAACCTCGGAGGACGGACCAAAAGACGACAACCTCGACGACCTTCCTCCACCCTCTACCATGCAGCTGCCCTCGGCCTTCCGCCCATTCGACAGTTGCAACTCATCGGCCCTTGGCATAGACGTCTTCAGCATTGCCTTCTCAGCTGGGGCGTCCTCCTCTGGTACGGTTCCATCAATCACTTGTACTTCACCTCCTCCTGCATATCAAACCGTACATAGCCTAATCACGGTGAACCCTACAATGGAACCTGCAGACTCTCATGAGTGTGTGCTCCGCAAGTTGCGCCACAGCGCCAAACGCTTGGCAGGCAAAAATAAGAGCCTTCGTCGAAGCTCTCGCCTGGCAGCAAAGGAACCAAGAGTCTTCACCGATATGACGACAAAGGCTGTCCGTGCCAGAGCTGCGTGCCTCACTGCCTCCGACGTGGCAAAAACACTCAAAGACACCATCCACGATGCCCAGCTCGACAGCCTCGACGCACCGCCCGCCTCTGCAGCAGCCCTTGCGAAAATAGCCACGCTTTGCAGCGCAGACAAAACGGCTGCTGCTTCCATTGCCCAAGCCGACGACAATGCCAACGATGATGGTGCTGACGTGGAGCCATGATGTGCCCAACCAGCCATGCAAGCCCATGTGGCGTCTCAACGGCGACCGGCCGTCCCTATCGCAGCCCTACATCAAGGGTCTACTTATTCCACCGTACGTGTGCCTGGAGCAATCATCTGTTATGCTCCACTTATCTACTAGTATCTACCATGTCTCCTCTAGCTACCAGTATCATGTTTACGTCTAGGTGTCAATCGTGTTTTTATGAGTAGTACAACTCTATCTATTTGTTCGTAGAATGTAAGAAGACTAGGCGATGAATCTACATGTACTGACATCCTTTCCGAACTAATCAGTATCAGCCCTCATTGTGCCCTCTTACAAGAGTCAAAACTAAACGAGATTAATGACCAAAAATTCAAATCCTTCCTACCAAGATCTCTAGACGAAAAATTGTTTCTACTAGCGGACGGATCGGCTGGCGGAATTGTCTCCGCTTTTAACAAAAAACTACTTCTCCCTAATCTCTCACTCTCATCATAATTTTGCCACATCCATCAAACTCACGTCTCTTGCTCACCCCCTTCCCTTCGTCATCACTAACATATATGCACCATCAAATCGTCACCTCAAACAATCTTTCCTAGATGAGCTCAAACTAATCCAGCAAGATGACCAAACACCATGGCTAGTTGTAGGGGACTTCAACCTCGTACTCTCCAACGAAAAAAATAACAGTAACTTTCACCAACGAGAAGCCGACCCTTTCAACACTACAATCAATGACCTAGCACTGATTGAGCTACCACTACTAGACAAACGATTTACTTGGTCCAATAAACGAGCTACGCCAACCCTTGAACGACTGGACTGAGCCTTCTTTAATTTGGCTTGGAACAACTGCTTCCCCAACACAACTCTGTCATCTCTACCACGTATCATATCCGATCACGTTCCATTAATTATTAAAATTCAAACAACTGTTCTAAAACCATGCCACTTTAGATTCAAATCTGCCTGGACCAAAAACCCCGCTTGCCTGGAAATAATACAAAAATGTTGGGTCCAATCTCACCACTTGAATCAACGACAAAATTCCGCCGCAGCCCTTGCAAAAGGCCTAAAAACAACAAGATGCGCACTCAAACAATGGGCTTCCAAACGAACTCCAGCACACCATCGCGAGGCTGCTGCAAAACAAATTATCAATCTCGTTGATCTAAAAGAGGAGGTTCGACCCCTCTCTAACGCCGAAAAATGCTAAGAATTGTCGTCTCAGACACCCTACAATCAGCTCTTGCTGAAAAAATGGCCTTCTGGAAGTAGCGAGGCAAAGTTCGTGCTGCAATTCAAGGAGAGGAAAACACTCAGTACTTCCACGCCGCTGCGTCTCAGCATCTTCGTAAAAATACCATAACATCCCTACTTGCTGATGGAACGAGTTCCACTCTCACGCTAAAAAGCAACCATTCTAAAAGATCATTTCGCAGCAATTATCGGATCCGCACCTCACACCTATTGGTCATTCCAACCAAAAAAATACTACCCCGAAATACTAACTCAACTTCACATGCTTGACGCCCCCTTCACCAATGAAGAAATTAAGGACGCGTTCCTTCAAATGAACCCCCTCGCTAGCCCGGGTCCAGATGGCTTTGGCCCACAGTTCTATAGGAAATATTGGAACCTGGTAAAGGCTCATATCAACTCATTCATGACTGATTTTCAAAACCTCAATGCTCAAACTGAATGTTTAAACAGAGCACACCTTATTTTGCTACCCAAAAAAGAACATGCAAACACTCCCGACGCCTACCGCCCGATCTCCCTCCAGAACTGCCCCATCGAAGCCGTCGCAAAAATCCTCACTAACAGGCTAAAACCGATGATTCCACTGCTTGTTCACAACAACCAAACTGGGTTCATCACAGGACGAAGCATCGCTGAAAACTTCGTCTTCGCTGCGGACCTCGTCGGAGCCTGTCATACTAGGAAAACTCCAACCATGGTAATTAAACTAGACTTTAGAAAAGCCTTCGACTCGCTCTCGTGGGACTCCCTTGCATCCATACTACGCTGTCGTGGTTTCCCGCCAAAATTCTCGGCATGGGTCCATGATCTCCTATCAACAGGAAAAACGGCCGTTATGCTCAATGGAATACCCAGAAACTAGATTAATTGCAAGAACGGACTCAGACAGGGCGACCCAGCTTCCCCCTATCTCTTCATCATTGTTGCTGATCTTCTTCAACAAATGATCCAACAAGAATGCGATCTCACACACCTCAACCACCCTCTGTTCTCTCATCTTCCGTCGACTGTTTTACAATATGCCGACGACACCCTCATCGTCGCCAAGGCATCCAATGCTGCTGCCCAACAATAAAAAAAAATCTCCATGAATTCGCCATGGCCACTGGCCTCTCCATCAACTTCGCAAAAGCAACGCTCGTACCCATGCATGTAAGCCCTAACATGGCGGCCTCCATTGCCTCCACCATGCAATGCCCTATCTCAACTTTCCCACATATCTACCTAGGACTACCACTAGCACCCACACGGCTACCTGCAAACACCTTCCTACCTATCATCGAGCGGTGCCGAAAGTTTTTGACAGGATGGCGCGCAAAAATCCTCTCCAAAGGGGTAGACTCATCCTCCTCTCGTCTGTCCTCGACTCCATCTTGGTATATTTTATGTCTGTGTTCCACATCCCCAAAAGCGTTTTAAAAACACTAGACTCTATACGGCGAGCCTTTTTTGGGCTGAGGAGGAAAGTTGCACTGGTGCCCAATGCTTAGTTGCCTGGAAAAATGTGTGTAAACCAAAAAAGTGTGGTGGTCTAGGGCTAAAGAACTTACATGAGCAAAATAACTGCCTACTTATGAAATTTGCTATAAAAGCTCTCCTACCAGACCAAACACCCTGGCTAGACTGGATCGCCTTGTAGCACCCAAATGCTCTCATCGCCCCACAAAACAGCCACTCCTTTATTTGCCGAACTATAAACCAACAACTGCCAGCACTACATGCTATCTCCTTTATACTCACAAACTCTGGCACAAATACCTACTTCTGGCTAGACGCCTGGGTACACCACAAACCACTTGCTACTCTATTCCCTTGCCTCTACTCCCACACCATTATACCTCTCGCTCGTGTGGCTACTGTTTTTAACCACGGTTTAGAATCAATCCTTGGGAACCGCCTAACATCTAATGTTGCTTCCGAGTTGTGCTTTGTGTTGTCTCTTATGCAGGATTTCCAGCTGTCCACAGGACCGGATGAGCGCTACCTCAATGGTGGCCTGCGCTTCTCCACAAGGGCCGCCTACGCACTGACCATGGGCGAAGACGATAACAATGATATGCATGCTATAGCCATATGGTCTTCATGCGTTCCAAACCGTGTGAAGATCTTTGCATGGCTTCTGTTTCACGATCGACTAAACTCCAAAAGCAACCTACTTTGCAAACATATAGTCTCAGACTCGCTATGCCCATGATGCGGGTTTGATGGTGAAACCAACTCACAAATATCCATCGACTGCCCGCTTGCACAGAGGATTTGGCAACGTTTTGGGATCTCACCTTCTGACACCATCGATGACCTTTGGGACTGCCGTATCCCACCACAGGTGGATGCGCCAATCTGGCAGTCCATGCTACTCATCATTTTGTGGAAGATCTGGGATTCAAGAAATGCTATGACTTTCAAGATGGAAAACCACCACAGTATCCTCACCCTTAGGCGAATCATTAATGACCTCATGCTATGGACACACCGGATGAAGAAACTGGAGTATAAGCAGGCCGCCTCCTCATGGCGTTCCTACCTCTTATCACGACTACACGTGCTTATGTAATTTCCCTTTGTAATCACTTAAACAATGGGTTACAAACTTGAGAAATATATTCAGGTGGGGATCTTCCCCCGGTGATTTTTCAAAAAAAAAGGTTTTGGAGTATCTAGTAGTGGTCGTAGTGGAGGTTTATGTATCTTCTGGAAATCGGATGTTAATTTGGTAAAAGAACTTTTCACAGTATCATGTTGACTCGTGGATCTTGGAGCCAGGGACTGATCAATGGCGCCTCACATGCTTCTATGGAGAGGCCAATAGTAGTCTAAGGTACAAAACCTGGGACACTATGAAAATATTGAGGGGTGAAAGCACACTGCCCTGGCTATGCATAGACTACTTCAATGAGATACTTCATCGTGAGGAGCAGATGGGGCCAAACCCCTGGGATAGTTCTCAAATTGCAGGGTTTCGAGAGGCGGTGGACATTTGCGGCCTGTCTGATCTTGGGTACAGAGGTTTGGATTGGACCTTCGAGAAGAGAGTGATAGGAGGACATTTTTGTAGGGTTCGGTTGGATCAGGCTCTAGCCTCGCCGAGCTGGTCGAGCATTTTTCCGTTTGCGAGGGTTGAGCACTTAACAACAGCAAAAAGCGACCACAACCCAATCCTGCTTATGAACGATCTTGAAGCGGGAAACCTTCGCATCTCCATCAAGAAGCCTTTTTGGTACGAGTGTGCTCGGGAGATGGATGGGCGATTTAAAGATACAGTTGAGGCGGCATGGAATGATGATGACCCTGCCTCATCAGTATCTGATCTCGCTAATAAGTTACAATCTGTTGCTACATCTCTGTCGTGTTAGGGCAGGTGCACTTTTGGTACTGTTCGACAGGAACTACGGTTGCTACGCCGACAACTTGCTACGCTATAGGTGGACCCGTTGAGAATTGGGCCAAGTGAGGAGGAGAAAAGAATTGAGGATTGAATGGTGGAACTTGCGTACAGGGAGGAGATCATGGCGAGGCAACGCTCACGTATTACATGGCTGTCCAAGGGAGACAGTAACACCAAATTTTTAGAGGAAGGCAAGTGCTCGACGGGCTAAAAATAGTATAACGCAGCTAGATGGGAATGATGGAACAACTTGCATGGATCCCAGTGAGCTGGCGGGCATGGATCCCAGTGGTGTACATGTTAGAGTAAAACTCAGTGGTGCCGAATGTCCGAGCCTAATACCAAACAGACATCGCACCAAATCGTAACATCTAATGCCGGATGCCCCATCCTATCCACATACCGGGACTGGGTCACACACCGGCCCGACGCACTCACCGAGGCTGCCGCCGCCTTCTTCCACCGGTCCATCTCTAGAGCAGGTACTGGCGCACATACCTTGCCAGGCTTGTCGTCGATGCCACCATGGTGCCAGACAGCTCGACCACCCTGCGCTCGTCCATCCAGTCGCATCCACCCGTCATCGATATGCAGCTACACCATGCTGCCAACACTTGTCGTCAATGACGCGGAAGATACAACACCGCACCACCTGGCAACCTCCACACCATCGCCACTGATGGAGCTACTCGGAGCCCACCATCCACAACATCTCTCCCCCGAAGAACAGGTCCTCCCAAGACGATGCCTCCATGAAGGATACAACGTGCAGGACGCCACCGCCGCCCAATCCCGACTAAATTTTGAACTTTCATTCGGGAGGGGTTCGGGGGTGGATAGGGGAGACCTCGACTTCGCCTCTAGGGAGGGTAACTGTTGGGGAACGTTGCATGGGAAACAAAAATTGTCCTACGCACACGAAGATCTATCCATGGTGATGAGCATCTACGAGAGGGAGAGTGGATCTACATACCCTTGTAGATCGCTAAGCGAGAAGCGTTAAGAAAGGCGGTTGCTGTAGTCGAACGTCTTCGCGATCCAAATCGCCATGCGTCCCTCGATCCAATCACGATCCGTCCCACGATCCGATCACGATCCACCCCACAAACTTGATCACGATCCGTCTCACGAACTTGGTGACGCTCCTTCCGATCTAGCACCGAACGGACGGCACCTCCGCGTTCAGCACACGTACAACTTGATGACGATCTCCACCGTCTTGATCCAACAAGAAGGAGTGGAGAGGAAGAAGAGTTCTTCGGCAGCCTGACGGCGCTCCGGCGATGGTGGTGGAGCAATTCCGACAGGGCTTCGCCTAAGCACTGCAGAAAACCGATCTAGAGGAGAAACTATGCACTGGAGGAACGGGTAGCACGTGGCTGAAAATCTAGTGCAAAAACCCTCAATACCACCAGTATATATAGGAGGAGAGGAGGAGAGGAGGCATCTTGGCCTCCAAGCCTCCTAGGCTTCGGCCGAACTAGGAGAGGAGGAGTCCACCTCCTCCACTCCTAATAGGATTAGGATTCATCCTTTTTTTTCCCTTTTTGCCTTTTTCCACCTTTTTCCTTTTGGGTTTTCTTCTCCAGCCACATGGGCCTTGTGTGGGAGTTTCCACCAGCCCACTAAGGGCTGATATTCACTCTCCCACAGCCCATGAAGCCTCTTGGGTCGAAATACCCCTCCCGGAGGTCTCCCGGTACACTACCGGCACTCCCGGTACACTACCGATAAGCCCAGAACTTTTCCGGCGACCAAAACAGGACTTCCTATATATGAATATTTACCTCCGAACCATTCCGGAGCTCCTCGTGACGTCCAGGATCTCATCCGGGACTCCAAACAAACTTCGGTCACCACCATTCATAACTCTATACTACCGAAACGTCACCAAACCTTAAGTGTGCAGACCCTGCGGGTTCGAGAACTATGTAGACATGACCAAGACACCTCTATGGTCAATAACCAATGGCGGGACCTAGATGTCCACATTGGTTCCTACATATTCTACGAAGATATTTATCGGTCGAACCTCTATGTCAAGGATTCAGTTAATCCCGTATGATGTTCCCTTTGTTCTTCGGTATGTTACTTGCCCGAGATTCGATCGTCGGTATCTCCATACCTAGTTCAACCTCGTTACTGGCAAGTCTCTTTACTCGTTCCGTAATACAAGATCCCGTGACCAACACTTAGTCACATTGCTTGTAAGGCTTATTGTGATGTTGTATTACTGAGTGGGCCCTGAGATACCTCTCCGTCACACGGAGTAACAAATCCCAGTCTTGATCCATGCCAACTCAACAGACACCCTCGGAGACACCTGTAGAGCACCTTTATAGTCACCCAGTTATGTTGCGACGTTTGATACACACAAGGTACTCCTTCGATATCTGTGAGTTGCATGATCTCATGGTCATAGGAACATATACTTGACATGCAGAAAACAGTAGCAATAAACTAACACGATCATAAGCTACGTTTGTAGTTTGGGTCTTATCCATCACATCATTCTCCTAATGATGTGATCCCGTTATCAAATGACATCTCATGTCCATGGCTAGGAAACCTTAACCATCTTTCAATCAACGAGCTAGTTCACTAGAGGCATACTAGGGACACTGTGTTTGTCTATGTATCCACACATGTATCCATGTTTCCAATTAATACAACTATAGCATGGATAATAAACGATTATCATGAACAAAGAAATACAATAATAAACACTTTATTTATTGCCTCTAGGGCATATTTCCAACAGTCTCCCACTTGCACTAGAGTCAATAATCTAGTTCACATCACTATGTGATTTACATTGTAATGAATCAAACATCCATGCAGTTCTGGTGTTGATCATGTTTAGCCCTTGAAAGTGGTTTAGTCAACGGGTCTGCAACATTCAGATTCGTGTGCACTTTGCAAATATTTATGTCTTTCTCCAAGATGTAATCGCGGATGGAGTTGAAGTGTCGCTTTATGTGTCTGGTCCTCTTGTGAAACCTTGGTTCCTTGGCCAGAGAAATGGCACCAGTGTTGTCACAGAACAGGTCCATTGGATTCAGTGCACTGGGCACTACTCCAAGACCTGTCATGAACTACTTCATCCAGACACCTTCCTTCACCGCCTCCGAGGCTGTGATGTATTCCGCTTCGCACGTAGAATCAGCTACCACGCTTTGCTTGGAACTGCACCAGCTTACCGCTCCCCCGTTAAGAATAAATATGTATCCGGTTTGCGACTTAGAGTCGTCCGGATCAGTGTCAAAGCTTGCATGGACGTAACCCTTTACGACGAGCTCTTCATCACCTCCATAAACGAGAAACATTTCCTTAGTCCTTTTCAGGTACTTAAGGATATTCTTGACCGCTTGCCAGTGCTCCATTCCAGGATCACTTTGAAACCTTCCGGCCATACTTATGGCAAGGCTGACATCGGGTCTTGTGCACAACATTGCATACATGATAGAGCCTATGGCTGAAGCATAGGGGATGACACTCATCTTTTCTCTATCTTCTGCAGTTACTGGGCATCGAGTCTTACTCAACTTCACACCTTGTAATACAGGCAAGAACCCCTTCTTGGACTGTTCCATTTTGAACTTCTTCCAAACTTTACCAAGGTATGTGCTCTGTGAAAGTGCTATTAAGCGTCTCGATCTATCTCTATAGATCTTAATACCTAATATGAAAGCAGCTTCTCCTAGGTCCTTCATTGAAAAACTCTTGTTCAAATATTCCTTCACGCTTTCCAGCATTTCTATATTGTTTCCAATCAGCAATATGTCATCCACATATAATACTAGAAGCGCTATAGAGCTCCCACTCACTTTCTTGTAAATACAAGCTTCTCCGTAAGCTTGTATAAACTCAAACGCTTTGATCACCTCATCAAAGCGCTTATTCCAACTCCGAGATGCTTGCACCAGTCCATAAATGGATCGCTGGAGTTTGCAAACTTTGTCAGCATTCTCTGGATCGACAAAACCTTCGGGTTGCATCATATACAACTCTTCCTCAAGGAAACCGTTAAGGAACGCTGTTTTTACATCCATCTGCCAAATTTCATAGTCGAAATAGGCAGCTATTGCTAACATGATTCTGACAGACTTAAGCATCGCTACGGGTGAGAAAGTCTCATCGTAGTCAACTCCTTGAACTTGTGAAAAACCCTTTGCCACAAGTCGAGCTTTATAGATGGTGAGATTACTGTCCGCGTCTGTCTTCTTCTTAAAGATCCATTTGTTCTGAATGGCCTTTCGCCCTTCAGGTAATACTTCCAAAGTCCATACTTTGTTTTCATACATGGATCCCATCTCGGATTTCATGGCCTCTAACCATTTCTCGGAATCCGGGCCCATCACTGCTCCTCCATAGCTCGTAGGTTCATTGTTGTCCAACAACATGACCTCCAAGACAGGGTTGCGTACCACTCAGGGGTAGTACGCGGCCTTGTCGACCTACGAGGTTCAATAGCTGCTTGATCCGAAGCTTCATGATCATCATCATTAACTTCCTCTTCTACCGTCGTAGGTTCCACAGAAACATCTTTCTGTGTTGCGCTACTTTCTGGTTGAAGTAAAGGTTCAATAACCTCATCAAGCTCTATTTTCCTCCCACTCAATTCTTTCGAGAGAAACTCTTTCTCAAGAAATGTTCCGTTTTTAGCGACAAACACTTTGCCTTCGGTTCCGAGATAGAAGGTATACCCGACTGTCTCTTTCGGGTATCCTATGAAGACACATTTCTTCGCTTTGGGTTCCAGCTTTTTAGGCTGAAGCTTTTTGACATAAGCATCACATCCCCAAACTTTAAGAAACGACAACTTTGGCTTCTTGCCAAACCACAGTTCATATGGCGTCGTCTCAATGGATTTTCATGGTGCCCTATTTAAAGTGAATGCAGCTGTCTCTAATGCATAACCCCAAAACGATAGTGGCAAATCAGCAAGAGACATCATAGAACGCACCATATCTAATAAGGTTCGATTACGACGTTCGAACACAGCATTACGCTGTGGTGTTCTGGGCGGTGTCAACTGTGAAACAATTCCACACTGTCTTAAGTGACTGCCAAACTCATAACTCAGATATTCACCTCCTCGATCAGATCGCAAGAACTTAATCTTCTTGTTACGATGATTCTCAACTTCACTCTAAAATTGCTTGAACTTTTCAAACGTTTCAGACTTGTGTTTCATTAAGTAAATATACCCATATCTACTTAAGCCATCAGTGAAGGTCAGAAAATAATGATATCCACCACGCGCTGTAACATTCATTGGACCGCACACATCAGTGTGTATGATTTCCAATAAGTCACTCGCCCGTTCCATTGTTCCAGAGAATGGCGTTTTAGTCATCTTGCCCATGAGGCATGGTTCACATGTGTCAAGTGATTCAAAATCAAGTGACTCCAAAAGTCCATCAGCATGGAGCTTCCTCATGCGTTTTACACCAATATGACCTAAACGGCAGTGCCACAAGAAAGTGGTACTATCATTATCAATTCTACATCTTTTGGCATAAATGTTATGAACATGTGTGTCATCACTATCAAGATTCAATATGAATAAATCCCTAACATTGGGTGCATGACCATAAAAGATATTACTCATATAAATAGAACAACCTTTATTCTCTGATTTAAATGAGTAACCGTCTCGCAATAAACAAGATCCAGATATAATGTTCATGCTTAACACAGGCACTAAATAACAATTATTCAGGTTCATCACTAATCCCGATGGTAATCAAAGAGAGAGCATGCCGACGGCGATCACATCAACCTTGAAACCATTTCCCACGCGCATCGTCACTTCGTCCTTTGCCAACCTTCGTTTATTCCGTAGTTCCTGCTTTGAGTTGCAAATGTGAGCAACCGAACCGGTATCAAATACCCAGGCACTACTACGAGAGCTAGTAAGATACACATCAATAACATGTATATCATATATACCTTGTTTGTCGTTGGCTGCCTTCTTGTCAGCCAGGTACTTGGGGCAGTTCCGCTTTCAGTGACCAGTTCCTTTGCAATGAAAGCACTCAGTTTCTGGCTTGGGTCCATGCTTGGGCTTCTTTGCAGGAGTAGCAACTGCTTTGCCATCCTTCTTGGTTTTACCCTTCTTGCCCTTGCCCTTGACTTTGCCATTTTTCTTGAAACTAGTGGTTTTATTAACCATCAACACTTGATGTTCTTTCTGGATTTCAGACTCAGCGACTTTTAGCATCGCAAACAGCTCGGCGACTGACTTGTTCATCCCGTGCATGTTATAGTTCATCACAAAGCTCTTGTAACTAGGTGGCAGTGATTGAAGAACTCTGTCAGTGATCGCCTCTGGCGGAAGGGCAATTCCCAACTCTGCTAGACGAGTTGAATACCCAAACATTCTGAGTATATGTTCACTGATAGACCCGTTCTCCTCCATCTTGCAAGCATAGAACTTATCGGAGGTTTCATACCTCTCGATCCGGGCGTTCTTCTGAAAGATAAACTTCAACTCCTGGAACATCTCATATGCTCCATGACGTTCAAAACGTCTTTGAAGTCCCGGTTCTAAGCCATACAATATTGCACACTGAACTATTGAGTAATCTCTAGTATGTGCCTCCCAAGAGTTCTTAACGTCTTCGGAGGTCATGTCTTCTGGTTGGTCACCAAGCGGTGCATCAAGGACATATGATTTCTGGGAAGCCTTGAGGATAATCCTCAGATTACGGGCCCAGTCAACAAAGTTACTTCCATCATCTTTCAGTTTAGCTTTCTCTGGGAATGCATTAAAATTCAGGGGTGCTATTGCGTGAGCCATTAATCTACAACATAAATATGCAAAGTTCACTTAGACTATTGTTCAAGATAATGAGTTTAGTTAATCAAATTACTAAAGCTCCCACTCAAATTGACATCCCTTAGGTCATCTGAGTGTCACATGATCCAAATCCACCAACTCAAGTCCGATCATCACGTGAGTTGAGGTGGCTTCAATGGTGAACATCATTATGTTGATCATATCTACTATATGACTCATGTTCGACCTTTCGGTCTCTTGTGTTCCGAGGCCATGTCTGTACATGCTAGGCTCGTCAAGTTTAACCCGAGTGTTCTGCGCGTGCAACACTGGCTTGCACCCGTTGTATGTGAACGTAGAGTCTATCACACCCAATCATCACGTGGTGTCTCAACACGACGAACTTTCGCAACGGTGCACACTCGGGGAGAACACAATTTTATCTTGAAATTTAAGTGAGGGATCACCTTATAATGCTACCGTCGTACTAAGCATAACAAGGTGCATAAAAGGATTAACATCACATGCAATTCATAAGTGACATGATATGGCCATGAACTTGTGCTTTAGATCTCCATCTTGAAAGCACCGGCATGATCTTCATCGTCACCGGCACGACACCATGATCTCCATCAACGTGTCGCCATCTAGGTTGTCCCGCCCTACATGCTTCTACTACTATTGCTACCGTTTAGCGATAAAGTAAAGCATTACATTGCGCTTAATGATTGACACGCAGGTCATACAATAATTAAAGACAACCCTATGGCTCCTGCCGGTTGCTGTACTCATCGACATGCAAGTCGTGAAATTCTATATATCACATGATCATCTCATACATCACATATATCACATCATGTAATTGGCCATATCACATCACAACATACCCTGCAAAACAAGTTAGACGTCCTCTAATTGTTGTTGCATGTTTTACGTGGCTGCTACGGGTTTCTAGCAAGAACAATTCTCACCTACGCATAAACCACAACGGTGATACATAATTTGCTTTTCAACCTTCTCAAGGACTGCCTTTGTTGAATCCGATCAAACTAAAGTGAGAGAAACTGCCACGCGCAAGCCATCTAGGCAACAAGTTGCGTCGAGGGAACCGGTCTCTCGTAAGCGTATGAGTAATGTTGGTCCGGGCCGCTTCATCTCACAATACCGCTGAACCAAAATCTGACCTAGGGAGGAAGCAATCTACGCATCAACGCCCACAAACCTTTTGTATTCTACTCGAGATCTCATCTACACATAGACCTAGATCATGATGCCACTGTTAGGGAACGTTGCATGGGAAACAAAAAAATTCCTACGCACACGAATATCTATCCATGGTGATGAGCATCTACGAGAGGGAGAGTGGATCTACATACCCTTGTAGATCGCTAGGCGGGAAGCGTTAAGAAACGCGGTTGGTGTAGTCGAACGTCTTCGCGATCCAAATCGCAGTGCGTCCCGTGATCCAATCACGATCTGTCCCGCGATCCAATCATGATCCGTCCCGCGATCCGATCACGATCCGTCCTACTAACTTGATCACGATCCGTCTCACGAACTTGATCACGGTCCTTCCGATCTAGCACCGAACGGACGACACCTCCGTGTTCAGCACACGTACAGCTTGATGACGATCTCCACCGTCTTGATCCAGCAAGAAGGAGTGGAGAGGAAGAAGAGTTCTCCGGCAGCCTGACGGCGCTCCGGCGATGGTGGTGGAGCAATTCCGGCAGGGCTTCGCCTAAGCACTGCAGAAAACCGATCTAGAGGAGAAACTATGCACTGGAGGAACGGGTAGCACGTGGCTGAAAATCTAGTGCAAAAACCCTCAATACCACCAGTATATATAGGAGGATAGGAGGAGAGGAGGCAGCTTGGCCTCCAAGCCTCCTAGGCTAGGAGGAGTCCACCTCCTCCACTCCTAGTAGGATTAGGATTCATCCTTTTTTTCCCTTTTTCCCTTTTTCCACCTTTTTCCTTTTGGGTTTTCTTCTCCAGCCACATGGGCCTTGTGTGGGAGTTTCCAACAGCCCACTAAGGGCTGATATTCACTCTCCCACACCCCATGAAGCCTCTTGGGTCGAAATACCCCTCCCGGAGGTCTCCCGGTACACTATCGGCACTCCCGATACCCTACCGATAAGCCCGGAACTTTTCCGGCGACCAAAACAGGACTTCCTATATATGAATCTTTACCTATGGACCATTACGGAGCTCCTTGTGACGTCCAGGATCTCATCTGGGACTCCGAACAAACTTCGATCACCACCATACATAACTCTATACTACCGAAATGTCACCAAACCTTAAGTGTGCAGACCCTGCGGGTTCGAGAACTATGTAGACATGACCGAGACACCTCTACGGTCAATAAACAATGGCGGGACCTGGATTTCCACATTGGTTCCTACATATTCTACGAAGTTCTTTATCGGTCGAACCTCTATGTAAAGGATTCAGTTAATCCCGTATGATGTTCCCTTTGTTCTTCGGTATGTTACTTGCCCGAGATTCGATCGTCGGTATCTCCATACCTAGTTCAACCTCATTACTGGCAAGTCTCTTTACTCATTCCGTAATACAAGATCCGGTGACCAACACTTAGTCACATTGCTTGCAAGGCTTATTGTGATGTTGTATTACCGAGTGGGCCCTAAGATACCTCTCCGTCACACGGAGTAACAAATCCCAGTCTTGATCCATGACAACTCAACAGACACCCTCGGAGACACCTGTAGAGCACCTTTATAGTCACCCAGTTACGTTGCAACGTTTGATACACACAAGGTACTCCTCCGATATCTGTGAGTTGCATGATCTCATGGTCATAGGAACATATACTTGACATGCAGAAAACAGTAGCAATAAACTGACACGATCATAAGCTATGTTTGTAGTTTGGGTCTTGTCCATCACATCATTCTCCTAATGATGTGATCCCGTTATCAAATGACATCTCATTTCCATGGCTAGGAAACCTTAACCATCTTTCAATCAACGAGCTAGTTCACTAGAGGCATACTAGGGACATTGTGTTTGTCTATGTATCCACACATGTATCCATGTTTCCAATTAATACAATTATAGCATGGATAATAAACGATTATCATGAACAAAGAAATACAATAATAAACACTTTATTTATTTCCTCTAGGGCATATTTCCAATAGTAACAACGTCGAGTGACGTCGCCGATGCCGGGCCAAACAAGCCGACCAAAGTTTCCTCCGGTCCCCATCCTATGCCACCAAACCTCCGTGTACTCCGGATCCGGCAAGCCACGATCCGAAACCTGCGAAGATGAAAAATCCATGGGGCTCAACCCACCAGAAAGGAGGATCAAGACAAACTACTCGTAGATCTCCATACGCCGAATCCAACGATCTGACGTGGCCAGCGACGATTATCACCACCCCGCGGCGACCGACGGAATCCGAAGATAGGATCCAGATGGATCGGATATGGATCCGGCGGCACCCACGACCACCGGTCAGGCCAACGCAGCCACCACCTCACGACACGCAGGTCACCATCGCCGCGCCATTCACGACGCCGACGGGAGACCTGCCCGCCGTGCCGCCGGACCCCACGTTCGCCCAGTATTCCTCTGGATCCCGCTGTCCCGCGCCAGCCAAGATGGAGAGGATGGGGAGAAGCCCCCCCGCCGCCCAGCCATCCAGGCTTCGCCCGGCGGCACTGCGAACAACGACGAGTAGGCAGAGAGGTGGAGGAGACTCGAAGGGCGGCGGCTAAGGTTTCCCCCCCAGGTTTCCCATGGGGGCGACGTGAGGGGCGAGGGGCGGTTTGTTCGGTGGCTGGAGTTTGTGGTGTTGTGGCCTCCTGGTGGTCCATGCGTGTCGGCGTCTCAGGTGGTTGGGGTGAATGGCGGGGGGGGGGGGGGGCGCTAAGGCTGGCCTACGTGCCATACATGGAAGGAGCATGACGTTGCCATTCTTTGAAGGATCGAAAGTAGTGCTAGAGGGGGGATGATTAAACTACTTGACCAATTAAAAATCTACGTTTCCCCAATTTTAAGTGTTGGCAGATTTTAGCATTCATAGTATGTCAAGTACACCCTAAACATGCATGTGTACGAGTATTGCAGCGGAAAGTAAAGACAAGCATGTAAGTAAAGGAAGGGTAGGAAGATCAAACGCAATTGGTGACATGATGATTTTTTCCATGGTTCCGATAGGTGGTGCTATCGTACATCCACGTTTATGGAGTCTTCAACCCACGGAGGGTAACGATCACGAGAGTCCATGGAGGGTTCCATGAAGAAGCAACCTTGACTATACCATGATGGCCTACGTCTACGGAGGACTAGCCTAACTCGGGGTAGATCTTCATGAAGTAGGCGATCTCCTTGCCCTTTCAAACTTCTTGGTTCACTCCACAACACGAAGAAGGAGGCTTCCAAGCGACACCTAGCCAATCTAGGAGGTATCACCCTCCAAAAGGTAATATGATCGATAATGTCGATGAACTCCTTGCTCTTGTGCTTCAAGATGATAGACTCCTCAACACACAATCACTCTCTCACAGATTTGGCTATGGTGGAAGAGATTGATTGGGTGGAAAGCAACTTGGGGAGGCTAGTGATCAAGATTCATATGGTTGGAATGGAATGGCATGATCTCAACACATGATTAGGTGGCTCTCTCTTAGAAAATCAGTAGGTATGAGTGGGGAACTGTTCTGAATGCTTCTCTTACGAGTGAGTGGTGGTGGAGATATATAGGCATCTCCAAAAATCCAACCATTACACCTAATAAGTCAGACTCGGTGACACCGATGTGTTAATCTCGATGGTACCAAGTTGCCTCAAAGGTAGCAACTTTTGAATCTCGATGAGACCGATACACACAACTCGGTTGCACCGATAAGGTGACCAATGGTCAAATTGCCAAACTCGGTGACGCCGATTCAACAAACTCGGTGGGACCGAATTTGTGAACTTGCATAACAGGAAGTTGGCAACCCAAACTCGTTGGCACCGAAATGGAATCGGTTGCACTGAAATGCTAGGGTTTGGCTGAGTCTTTCTGAGGCTGAGAATCGGTGGCACCGAGTGGAAAGTGTTGGTTGCACCGATTTTGGATATTTGGCTTTGGACAAACTTTTGTGGAAGAGCTTGTGGGTTTATGTGGTGACTATCACTTGTGCATGTATGAGCATTTTGTTCACCAACAAAACCTTACCCCCTTTTAATAGTATTGGCTTTCCTATGGACTCAAAGTGATTTCTCACAAAAGGTAAAATGTAGAGTCCTTTGCTTGAAGCTTTGCCAAACTATTTCCTTGCATATTGGGGTATTCCACAATCCTTACGCCAACCCATCAATGAACTTTTCCTGAAACATACTTAGTGGAAACATTAGTTCAGTGACATATATGTTGTTATTAATTACCAAAACCACCAAGGAAGCAAATGTGCTTTCAATTTCCCCCCTTTTTGGTAATTGTTGACAACATATAGATCAAAGCTTCAACATATGATATAATCAACGAATATAATCGTCGCTTTGAGAAGTATGTGATAAGCAAGAGCTCCCCCTAAATTTGTGCATTATTTTTAAATTTGCGTTTGAATGCAAATGCACAATCGATTAGGTACATGGGGCACTTCTTCCATGTCACACACATCTTGGTGGTGTGTGAGAGTAATAAGAGTTAATGGCATAACACAACAAATCAAGCAAAGTGAATGATCATCACATAAATATCAAAAGGATGAAAATAGTAGCTGCACACGTTAAAGCATATGATCAAACACAAACAAAAGTATATCACATCCAAACCAAAAGATCAAATGTTTTGTAAAACAGCAATAAAAGCAGATGCTCTCTCACACGAAGCCTAGATCTATATACAACTTCTTCCCCTTTGGCAACAAGTTACCAAAAAGCTCGAAGAGATATAACTAATCGTTCTTCTGCAGCTGATCTCCTCTGGTAGTCGATGTCGGAGTCGAGAGAACTGCGTTGGCGAAGACCTCTGCCGATGTCCTGGATGGAGTTGGAGTAGACACTGGAGGCACTGAAGGAGCTGAAGTCACTGTAGCTGGAGCAGAAGATGAATGTCTCATCTCTGGAGCTGGCACTGTAGGTGTCCTGGCCTGTGTCCTATACTGGACAGTCGTCCTGACAGGTGCACTATCCTCCTCATCAGCAGAAGAATCAGACTCTGAAGAGGTGTGACGGATAGGAGCTTCATCTACTTCCTTCTTGAGCTTGTTGACAGTCTTGGTCAGCCCATCTACCTTGTCATTAAGAGTTTTCACTCTATCCTCAAATATGTTCACAAGGCTCTCCTGACTATCCATAATTGTTTTGATGTCCTTCTTTATGTCCATGACAGTGGAGATCAATAGATCCATCTGCTCGTTCCTGGATCTGGGGACCTGAGCACTAGTGGCTCTAGCTGCCTCTGCTTGAGCTTGAACTGCAGCTGATGTGGGATGGTCTGGGTCCATCACCACAACATTGTCCTTGAAATCTGGCTGAAGTGGCAAGTGGGGTCCATCCAAAGCAAAGATGTGCTTCTCAAGTTTGGAGTTGATAAACATCTGAATGTAGGGTGCATAGCAGCATGAGCGCTTCTGGTCAGCAGCACCACTCTTCATAGTTTCGACAATCAAGTCCATCACTCGGGTCCTCATGTGACTATCAAGATGGATAAGAATGTTGATGGAGTAGCTACAAATCATCTTCTCATCTCCAGACTTAGGCATCAATGTATGCCTCAAGATGGTGTTCATGGCACGGAGGCCATCCTGGAGGAAGTAAATAGATCCTAACTGGTATGATTGCGAGTTAGCAGCAGGGATAGCATTGTACATATCCTTCATAGAATTGTGGCTCTCCTTGGATTTAGAGTAGACATCCAAGTCACCATCCTGTACCTCAGGGACTCCTAATATGGTAGCCCACTCATCAATTGTAGATTCGTATCTTGCTCCTACAATCATCCACACTATCCTACCATCTCCATAGAAGTGAGCACCGGAGTAGAATTGCATAATCATCTCATCATTCCAAGCAGTAAACTCTCTGCCAACAAACTGATCAAGACCAATGCAGTGATAGTTATCTTGCACACATGGGAAATAGTCCTCATTTACCTTGATATACTTCCAGTCAACGTATCTCATATCACTGACTATTGGACTCTTGTCAAGCAAGATTGTCTCATAGAAATCTTGCTATTCCTTGGTGTAGAACCTATAGTCCACAATAGTTTTTCTCCTCTGGGCATATGGATCAATAGCTCTCCATGCCCTTAAACTTGAATCCTTCCTCTTCTTCATATCCTCAACAACTGGATGGCTAGCATTGTGTTCAGGAAGGTGAGGTCTGAGCTTCATCAAAGCTGTCATAGCATCATCATCATCATCTGCTTCTCTGAAAGTCGATCCTTTGTTCTTTTCAGAAGTTGGAATATCTCTGGTAGTCCTCTTGGACATCCCTGCTGCAACCTTCTTAGGTGCAGACTTGGTGCTCTTGGAGGGGCCTGGCTTTGACATAGCATCTGCCAACAGCTTCTTGTGTTTCTTCTTGGGAGGAGCCTTGACAATAGTCTCTTCCTCCTCCTCCTCCTCCTCCTCAGCAGCAGCACCAACAACCTCCTCTGGATCCTCAAACATTGAGGTAGGCCTGCCAACAACATGAATGATTCTCTTCCTGGCATTCTTCTCACCTGCCTTCTTAGGCAATGATTTCTTTGGGATCTCAACAGGCATGGTAGATCTAGCACTATCATGTGCTCTAAAAGTCTCTGGAGGTACATAAATCTTGCTGACTACCCTCCTAGATGAGGTGGCCTCATTTGCAGACTTCTTTGCAACCTTCTCTTGCTTCTTAGCAAGAACCTCCTCAGGCATAAAATAAGAATCTTCCTCTTCAGAATTCTGTCTTTTCCTGGTCCTTGTAGCAGCTTTAGGCAGCCCATGAGAGCTAGGGGTGCCTGGATCTGAGAAAGAGCTGGACTCAGGGATAGTGCCTAAACTCATATCAACATTCTGCTCCTGCAGATTCTAGCTATCCTCTAAACCTAACATGTTTGACCCTGTGAATAGAGTTGAGAAGAGTGCAATAGGATAAGTCATCACAAAACACAGAGTTTTTGAAAGTTTGAACAAAAGAATTTCTCAAATTTTGCATTCTGCCAAATGTATTTCGGTACAGCCGAGGCAAGGTGTTCGGTCACACCGAGACTAACAACCTGATTTCCAGGAACTTGGCACCATTTTTGGTTGCACCGAAAATTGGCACTCGGTTCCACCGAGGTGTTCTCAGTGTGGCAGAAAAACCAAATTGGTGATACCAATTATTTCGCATCGCTTCTACCGAGATACACGAGGCAGACGAAAAACCTAAAAAATTCATCGTTCGCTAATATATTGAGTTTTTATGTGGATAGAAGGATCTGCAAATGGTGGCTTATCGAGAAATTGAACTTCATTGCGCAATATTCGGACGGGGAGCGCAAGAAGGATCGGATCCGTACCCTAGCTTGGTGACGGTTCCGCTACGGCGAAGACGACAGCGAAGATGCCCGTCGACGGCGAAGATCCCAGCGGCGGAGGAGCGCGGGGAGACAAGGGCGACGACCAGGGGGTCCTTTTGTGGCAGCTTAGGGTTTTGGAGCGCGACATTTGAAGATTGAATTTCAAAGCATCGAGGTCCACAACTTATATACCCATCACTGTCGGTGTCATTGATTCTACATTTTTGGTGTCACCGAGTTTCTCAACTGTCAGCTGACAGAGAAACTCGGTGTAATCGAGAATGTGGAATCGGTAGTACCGAGATACAAAACCCAAATCAACCCTAGGCAATCGGTGAGACCGAGAATTTTGAGTTGGTTCCACCGAGTTGCACTTGGGAGGTTTTAATGGCCAGTCCTTTGTCGATACGGAACTCCGAGTGCTCCTCACACAGAGAGATCGAAAAATACGTGTTCAAATTTTGTGATGCATCATGAATAGAACATGAGGTGAGAAAGCATAGATAGCTAGAGGATTGGTCCTAAGCATTCTTGTATATCCAATTGGCAAATGAAAAATCAAAACCAAATAG
Source organism: Hordeum marinum (assembly GCA_022496015.1). Lineage (NCBI taxonomy): Eukaryota > Viridiplantae > Streptophyta > Magnoliopsida > Poales > Poaceae > Hordeum > Hordeum marinum. The sequence continues at coordinate 332,627,307 of CM039674.1, forward strand.
CAACAATTGGATATCCTCGAATGAGTAAATCAGTGCAGACCAACATGCTCACTCAATAAGATGTCAAATGAAATCATGGCGAACATGCACAAACACATTAGCATCTACAAGCACTTTGGCGATGACGGAGTCATCTATATATGAGTATATTGACTTAGGAGCCAAGTAAGAATACTTATCATAGGTCATACTCATTGTTTAAGCAGAAGTGGGGTTACCACTTTTACATAAAGCATTTAATGTTGTCACATTCTATGAGATGCTTTGACTCAAGTCTTATAGTAAAGCTCCCCATTGATGTGACATCCCCCCATAGGAGGGATAAACTAACCTTGGGTTTTGTCGATGAAGAATTCATGTATGTGAAGTAGTGGTGGATGCTCAAGGTTGATGAATATCACCAAGAGTTGGGAGCATCCTCGTTGTTTCATTACTCTTCTCACCTACATGAGTTAGTCCCAACACACAAGAGACACATACGAGGATATCTATGGACATGGAGTGCAAAGCATATATGATGATGTCCATTGATTTGTTGATTACCTTGTCCCTTGCTTACCAATGAGGGGATGTGTGACTCCTTCAACTATTGCATGATGGTGATGTTGATTGCAACTAGTTCTTGCCAATAATGAATATGAGTGGATTTCATTGGCGGAGTCACCCCTCAAGGACTTCTCTAGTTCTTCTTCTTGGGGACCCACATCAAGTTGATGGGATCATTGGTGTTGAAGTAGCACTAGTAGAAGTTGAGCTTGTAGTAGCCTTGGGAGGCCACTTCACCAAAGCTTGGGATTCATCTTCATATGAGTCAATGTCCTCTTGAAGCTTGTTCTTGCCCTTGATCTTGGGGTCTTGTGGTGGAAGGTCATCTTGAGATCTTGTTCCCTTGGGGAGAGTATTTTCACACTTCTACTTTTGAGGAGCAAACTTAGGATTGGGGTATTGACTTTCTTCCCATTCAACTCCATTTGCATTGAAGTAGCCAACACCAAGATTCTTCCAGTATCCTCCGTGCTTGCGTACAATCTCCTCAAATTGGTTGCACCCTTCAAGACTCTTGTAGATACCTTTCTCTATAATCCCTTTCAAAAGTTCATTTTCTTGCTCAAGTGTAACTTGGCTAAGAGAAGAGTTAGTGGGATCAAGAGTAGTACTAGAAGCAATATCATTGGATTTATCATTTTTATTGCTACGCGTTGAACAACCTTTCTTTCCTTTGTTACTAGCTTGCTTAGTCTTAACTTGTGGCATGAACGTAGACAAGAGAAGTCGCTTGGATAGATAAGAGGAAGTCTTCTTTCAAAGATCGTCATTGATAGGTTTAAGGAACTCATGTTCTTGCTCTAAGTTGAGCTTCTAGAAGCGGAGCTTCTCATGTGTCCTTTCAAGATCTCTATGATCTTGTAGAGTAGACTCGCGAGCTAACTTAAGAGTGTTCAGTACTTGAGTTAGTCATTCTATTTCCAACTTATCATCATCGCATGACCTATCTAGACTAGAGTGGTTACTAGCAAGTTCATCTTGACTAACATTACTAGATTTGTCAAATAGCAAGTCATCTTCAATTAACAAGTCATCTTAATCACTATTGAAATCAAGATACTCGGGGTGTGATACCTTGGGGTCTTTAGACATGAAGCAACATCCACTCCCTTCATTTGGTGAATCAAATATGTCATAGGAGTCGGTTGTCACTAGTGCAAGTACGGCAACACCTTCATCTTGACTATAGTCGGAGTTGGAGTGATAGCTTCTCTCGGAGTGGTTGTCGGATTTGGAGCCGGAAATCCATTCACGAACATGAGCTTGATGTTTTGTTCTCGAGTAGCTCTTGGTATGAGTCATGGAAAAGTTAGAATACAGTAGGTATTACACAAATATAAATAAAGAATGAGTTCACAACAGTACCTAAAGTGGTGATTTATTTTTTCTTATACTAACGGATCTCATGAGTTTTCTGTTGACTTTTGTGTTGTGAAGTTTTCAAGTTTTGGGTGAAAATTTGATGGACTAAGGAATAAAGAGTGGAAAGATCCTAAGCTTGGGGATGCCCAAGGAACCCCAAGTCATATTCAATGATACCAAAAATCCTAAGCTTGGGGATGCCCCGGAAGGCATCCCCTCTTTCGTCTTCAATCCATCGGTAAATTTACTTGACGCTATATTTTTATTCACCGCATGATATGTGTTTTGCTTGGAGCGTCTTTATGATATGAGTCTTTGCCTTTTATTTTTCCACAATCATCCTTGCTGCACACATCTTTTGAGAGACACACGTTGAATCATGAATTTATTAGAATACTCTATATGCTTCACTTATATCTTTTGATCTAGGCAATGTTGCTCTAGTGCTTCACTTATATCTTTATAGAGCATGGTGGTGTTATATTTTATAGAAATTATTAAAATCTCGTTCCTCACTTATATCATTTTGAGAGTTTCTTAAAACAACATGGTAATTTGTTTAGGTTATGAATTTAGTCCTAATATAATGGGCATCCAAGAGGGATATAATAAAACCTTTCATATTAAGTGCATTAAAAACTATGAGAAGTTTGATTCCTTGCATATAGTTTTGAGATAATAGAGATGGTAATATGAGAGTCATGCTAGTGAGTAGTTGTGAATTGGAAGAGATACTTGTGTTAAATCTTGTGATTCCTGTAGCATGCACGTATGGTGAACCGTTATGTAACGAAGTCGGAGCATGATTTGTTTAATGATTGCCGACCTTTGTGTGAGGGTCGGGAGCGCGCGATGGTTAACTCCTACCAACCTCTCCCCTAGGAGCATCCATCTAATGCTTTGTTTGATAACTAATAGACTTTTGCAATAAGTATGTGAGTTCTTTATGACTAATGTTGAGTCCATGGATTATATGCACTCTCACCCTTCCATCTTTGCTATCCTCTCTAGTATCGTGCAACTTTTGCCGGTACATGAAACCCTCCTTCCTCAAAAAATCCACCATATATTCCTCAAAACAGACACCATACCTACCTATTATGGCATTTCCATAGCCATTCCGAGATATATTGCCATGCAACTTCCACCATGTAGTTTTTCATGACTTGCATCATCACTTCATATTTTTGTCACGCCCAAGATGCGATCCTACCCTTATTTTGGCACGAGGGCCTCGACAAGGATAGCAGCGCATCCCGTCATGTTGCAAGAATGGATATCATTACAAGTACATATACAGAAGAGATGAGTATATGGAATTGGCTTACACTCGCCACAAGCTACATCAAGATCACATCAATACAACAACATATTCAAACATCATACAGAAGAGCAAGGTCCGACTATGGACGAAATCAAACGATAAAATGCAAGAATCTTGGTAAACCTCTAACAATAAGATTTACACTTCTTAGGTTACCAAGCATGTTAATTTGTTCTTTGTGTGTGGGATGCAATTCATCACTAGGGAGCACATAGAGGTTTTGAATATATTTTGTCAAATGGAATCTATTAAATAGATCAATCATGGCATTCTTCCATTGACTACAGTATTCTCCATCAAGAATGGGCACTCTACAACTCAAACTCTCTACTCTGGACACATCCATCTTCCTCCATGGTGATTAAACCGAAGCAATGGAGACCAAAGCTCCGATACCACTTGTAGGATCGAGAGAGGGGTGTCTAGAGGGGGGGGGGGTGAATAGACTACCAGTAGGAATTTAAAACCTAACCTTTTCCCAAGTTAATTGGTTGGATGATCTTAACTATTTTAACAAGTCTAGCAAGTCTAATATCCCTACACATGCATGTCTACAAGTATGGCAGCGGAAAGTAAAGACATTGCACATGTAAGAAAAGAGATTGGATAGGAAGATCAAACGCAATAGGATACGCAAGGATTTTTTCCTGTGGTTCCGATAGGTGGTGCTATCGTACGTCCACGTTCATGGAGTCTTCAACCCATGGAGGGTAACGGTCACGAGACTCCATGGAGGGATCTACCCACAGAGGGTTCCATGAAGAAGCAACCTTGACTATTCCATGTGGCTTCCGTCCACGAAGGACTAGCCTCGCTATGGGTAGATCTTCACGAAGTAGGCGATCTCCTTGCCCTTACAAACTTCTTGGTTCACTCCACAACATGAAGTAGGAGGCTCCCAAGCGACACCTAACCAATCTAGGAGGCACCACCCTCCAAAAGATAATAGGCTCGGTAATGACGATGAACTCCTTGCTCTTGTGCCTCAAGATGATAGACTCCTCAACACACAATCACTCTCTCACATATTTGGCTTGGTAGAAGAGATGGGATTGGTGGAAAGCAACTTGGGGAGCCTAGAAATCAAGATCCATATGGTTGGAGTGGAAGATCTTGACCTCAACACAAGGGTAGGTGGTTCTCTCTCAGAAAACTGAGTAGGATGGGTATGGAATAGTTCCGAGTGCTTCTATTTCGAGTGGGTGGTGGTGAAGGGGTATATATAGGCATCCCCAAAAATCCAACCATTACACACAAAATGACCAACTCGGTGACACTGATGTGTAAATCTCGGTGGTACCGAAGTGACAAAAGTGGCAACTTTTCAATCTCAGAGGGACCGATATACGATTCTCGGTTGCACCGACAAGGTGACCAACGGTCAGATTTTCCAATCTCGGTGATGCCGATTCACCATTTTTGGTCGGACCGAAAATGTGAACTTGCAAAACTGAATCTTGGCAACCCAACTCGGTGGCACCGAGAGCAGTGTCAGCTACACTGAAGTGTTAGGGTTTGGCTGAGTCTGTCTAGGGTTTAGAATCGGTGGCATCGGGATTGGAATGTTGGTTGCACTGATTTTGCATATTTGGCTTTGGACAGACTTTGGTGGGAGAGTTTGTGGATGTTTTGGTGACTGTCACTTGTGCACGTTTGAGCATATTGTTCATCATCAAAACTTTACCCCCTTTTAATATTATTGGCTTTCCTATGGAATCAAAGTGATTTCTCACAAATTTAAAATGTAGAGTCCTCTTGCTTGAAGCTTGGCCAACCTATTTCCTTGAATCTTGGGGTAATTCCACAATCTCCTCAATCCTTTTTCCAACTCAACTCTCCATGGATTATTATCTAAAATACACTAGATAGATGTGTTAGTCCAAGAGACAATGTATGTTGTCATGAATTATCAAAACCACCAAGGGAGCATGTTGTGCTTTCAATCTCCCCCTTTTTGGTAATTGATGACAACATACAATAAAAGCTTCAATTAAAGATATGCATGGATGCAATGAATACTTTGAGAAACACATGACTTAGATTTGCTCCCCCTAAATGTGTGCAATCCTTTAAAGGATAGTTGCTTTGGGATGCATGGACACACATATGGATGAAAGGGATATAAGAGTCCTGTGTATCTTGGCTATATGCATCAATATATGTGAATGAAATCTATATCCTTGATCAAGACTTCCCTCCTGCAAACAATATGTGCAAGAAGCAAGAGATCATGTTGATCAAAGATATGATGCATATACTTACCTTGAGTTCTTGAGCATTCTAGTAGTAGAGACACACTTGAGAAAACAATGTTAGGGAACACAAGAGTATTCTACCAATCAAAAGCAATAGAACTCAAAGGATACCAAGATGTGGAGAACATATAAAATATGATAACCATTAAGATTGATATGTCTCCACCTTTAGCATTAATCTATTATATCTTTTCTCCCCTTTGATATGAAAATGGTAGTACATCCTCTCCCCCTGAATCTCAGCATGTAGATATTGGGATCGGATAGGGTGAGAAAAGGAATCCTTTGTTCACTCGAGACTTTTCTCCAAAAGTAGTTTTCTCCCCCTACATTGTTGTTCCTCTCCTTGATTATATAAGTGTGAACTTTTGATATTTTCCTCTCCCCTAAATCATATCTCTCCCCTTTGCATAAGCATGTAACTCTCCCTTTAGCATGAAGCTTTGATATTCTCCCCCTTTGGCATAAAATACCAAAAAGGTTAAACTTGGGAGTAGTTATAGGGATCATTGACAAGGAAGGGATCCTGGAGATCAAGGGTCATTGAAAGTAGGGTTCATTAAAAGACTAAGGGAATCATTGAATGTAACTTCTCTCCCTTTGGAAAATTTGAGTTTTCTTCTCCTTGGAGCTAGGGATCCTTGAATAAAGAATTTCTCCCCCTAAGTATTGTTTGTTCTTCTCTCCCTGAAGATATATGTGTATATAGTTTTTTAGGAAGGGGTCATCGAAGGAACAAGAATATCACAAGAACAGAAACAACTAAACAATATCAAAGAAACACAGATTTTGAAAGCAAAGAAAACCGGTGACTCCGGGATAAATAAATCGATGATACCGAGATTGTGTAGTGCATCTTATCTACAAATTCGGTAGAACCGAGTTATTTATATCGGTGACGCTGAATGAGAGACCAAGTTTCTGTTTTCACAGAGACAAACGAGGTCGTTTCAAAAAAAATGCGAAAGTTTTACAAAGGACATCAAATAGATAAGCTTTGAGTGGTTATGAGAAATAATGCAAATAGAGAGCAAACCACGCAAGATTCTTAACTAAATGATGGGCGGCGACTAGGTCACCTATATTAGAGTATATTGACTTGGGAGCCAAACAAAAATGCTTGATCATAGGTCATACTCATCGTTTAAGCTCAATATGGGGTTACCATTTTTCGATTAAGCATTTTGATGTCTTCATATCACTTGAGTTGCTTTAGCTCATGACTTGGAGTAAAGCCTTTTCAAGGATATGAGTACATACCTTTGAATGATGTTGATGACGTTGCTCATAGGTGAACTTGTTGAGGATGCTCGAGGTTGATGAAGATCATCTTGAATTTGGAGCAATCCTTCTCGTTCTAGTACACTAGTCACCTACAAAGGTTAGTCATGCAAGGAAGAATAGTGGATATATCCTATTGACATGATACTACTTAAGATTTTGCAACTAAGATCAAGTATATGTCAAGGATATGTTTTTGTTGTCTTCTTCCTTCCATCATCAAGAGGGGTTGTGGATACTTGGTAATGACAAGGTTGCTTATGATTGGAGTTGATGGCAATCTTGTGGAATGAAGTTCTTCCAAGTACCTACATAAGGTTAGATGCAATACAAGGGATCATAGAATTCCATGGCACATGATAACGAGTTACAGGAACATGGAGATAATAAGAAAGCTCATGCCCTTGCTTGCAACCGAGTGAGTCTAGATCAAGTTTGAAGCATAAATGATGTTAAACTCACTCCTCAAATGACAAAATGTTTTCTCATCAAGTGTCTTCATGAAGATATCGACCTATTGTTTGTTAGTACGAACATGCTTAAGATTGATATCTCCTTTGGCAACATGATCACGAATGAAATGATGTCGAACTTGAATATGCTTGGTTCGAGAATGTTGCACATGATTATGTCCAATTTTAATAGCATTTTCATTGCCGCAAAGTAATGGAACATTTTTAACATAAATACCATAATCCTTAAGCGTTTGTGTCATCCATAGTAATTGCGCACAACAAGATCCAGCAGCAATATACTCAGCTTCGTCTGTAGATAGAGATACCGAGTTTTGTTTCTTGGAGAACCAAGACACAAGAGATCTACCTAAAAATTTACAAGTACCCGAGGTGGATTTTCTATCAACCTTGTCACCGGCATAGTCCGAATCGGAATAGTCAACAAGATTAAAAGAAGATCCCTTGGGATACCAAATGCCAAAGTTTGGTGTTTGTATCAAGTACCTCACAATATGTTTCACAGCCAAAAGATGACACTCTTTAGGTGCAGCTTGATATCTAGCGCACATGCAAACACTAAGCATAATATCGGGATGAGATGCACAGAGATATAACAATGAACCAATCATAGATCGATAAACCTTTTGATCAACCGGTTCATCCTCCCTGGTAAGGTCAACATGTCCACTAGTGGGCATAGGAGTTTTCATACCTTTGCAATCCTGCATGTTGAACTTCTTGATCAAGTCCTTGGTATACTTAGTTTGAGAGATGAAAGTTCCTTCTCTTGATTGCTTGATTTGCAATCCAAGAAAGAATTTCAGCTCACATATCATAGACATCTCATACTTCTCGGACATCAACCTTCCAAATCTTTCACTAAATTGAGGGTTAGTGGAACCAAAGATAATATCATCCACATAGATTTGGCACACAAATAATTCTCCATTAACTCTCTTAGTGAACAAGGTTGCATCAATTTTACCAATTTCAAAGCCTTTTTCGATGAGAAACTTTGTTAAACATTTATACCAAGCACGAGGGGCTTTCTTAAGACCATAAAGAGCTTTGCGAAGCTTGTAAACATGATTAGGTTTCTTAGGATTCACAAAACCAGGTGGTTGCTTAACATGAACTTCTTCTTCAATTTCACCATTTAAAAATGCACTTTTGATGTCCATTTGATAAAGCGTGATATCATGGTGATTAGCCTAAGCAAGAAGAATACGAATCGCTTCAAGTCTAGCGACGGGGGCATAAGTCTCACCGTAGTCCATACCTTCGACTTGCGTATATCCTTGGGCTACGAGACGAGCCTTGTTGTGCACGACTTTACCATCTTTGTCTTGTTTGTTCCAAAACACCCATTTGGTTCCGATGATGTTGGGCTCATCTTCGGGCTTCGCCACAAGTGTCCACACTTCATTCCTCTCGAAGTAGTGTAACTCTTCATGCATTGCATTCACCCAATTTGCGTCTTCAAGAGCTTGTTCCACCTTTAAAGGCTCAATGCTAGAGATGAAAGAATAATGCTCACAAAAGTTAGCTAGACGGGTTTTAGAGCGAGTGATTCTCCCTGTTTGTGTATCACCAAAGATTTGGTTTAGGGGATGGTTCTTGGTCACTTGAGCTCGAACTCGTGTCAACTTCCAATTGTTGTATGGTGGAGCTTCTTCTTCTTCATCATCATATCGTTCATCTTCGTTGTTGTTGAAGGTGTCGTTACCTTGAGGTGGTGGTGAAGGTGGTTGTGGCGGATCTTCATGATGCACTTCCTCTTCTTCATCATCTCGTCGTGTACCACTCGCGGATGCTTCCGTGTCGTGTTGAGGTTCACCTTGACGTGAAGTGGGGGCTTACACTTGAGTTGATGAAGTACTCTCCTTCACCTCCATGGGACGAATCTTGCCGATGGGTAGATCTAGAATGGCCTCCGAATGATCCTTATCACCTACATCATTTGGCAATTGTTCAACTTGCGAACCATTTGATTCATCAAACTTCACATCTATTGTCTCTTCAACTTTTCGAGTGAAGTTGTTGTAGACACGGTAAGTGTGAGAGTTCGATCCGTAACCAAGTAGGAATCCTTCATGAGATTTAGGAGCAAATTTAGTACGACGATGCTTATCAAGAATGTAGCACTTTGAGCCAAATACCCGAAAGTATCCGACTTGGGGTTTGTTACCGGTGAGTAGCTCGCATGCCGTTTTACTGAGAAGCTTGTGCAAGTAAAGTCGATTTGTGGCATGACACGCTGTTTCAATGGCTTCTGCCCAAAAGTGTCTTGGCGTCTTGTATTCGTCAAGCGTCATTCTTGTGATCTCAATGAGCATCCGGTTCTTCCTCTCAACAACTCCATTTTGTTGAGGTGTGTACGTAGCCGAGAACTCATGTGAGACGCCTTCTTTGTCAAGAAAGGTATCCACATGGATATTCTTGAACTCCGATCCGTTATCGCTCTGAACCTTCTTGACCTTCACTTCAAACTGATTTTGCACTTTGCGAGCGAAGTTCTTGAAGATCTTTTGAACCTGCGACTTATCATCAAGAAAGAATACCCAAGTAAATCTAGAAAAATCATCAACTATAACTAGACCATAGGAATTTCTACTGAGACTCTTGTAAGCATTGGGACCAAAAAGATCCATGTGAAGTAACTCGAGTGGTCTCCTAGTAGTCATGATATTCTTAGCGGGACGACTTCCACCTACTTGCTTTCCAGTTTGACAAGCACTACAAAGTCTATCTTTCTCAAAGATAACATCTTTAACACCAATTATATGATCACCTTTGATTAGCTTATCTAGATTTCGCATGCCTACATGTCTAAGTCTTCTATGCCAAAGCCAACCTTTAGAAGATTTTGCAATTAAACAAGTGTGATGCTTGGAACTTTTAGTGAAATCAACAATGTATAGATCACCTCTACGGAAACCGGTAAATACCATTTTATGATTATCTTGACGAAACACTTGGAAATCTACTTTCGTGAATAAGACATTGAAACCAAAGTCGGCAAGTCTAGATACGGAAAGAAGATTGTAGCCAAGGGATTCAACAAGCATAACATTTTGAATAGAGCTATCATGGGATATAGCCACCTTACCAAGGCCAAGTACCTTACCCTTAGAGTTGTCTCTAAAGGTCACATACCATCAAGGACCTTGATTAGGCGTGATCTCTTGGAACGTGTCTTTATCACCAGTCATATGATCCGTACATCCACTGTCAAGAATCCACTCTTTTCCGCCGGACATGTAATCCTTAAAGTTTGCCATGAGGCTCAGATTATTCATGATCTTCATGTGCTCGATGTCAAACAGCTCATCTTCTTCATAATAGCCATGTTCCACATTGTCATCATCAAGTGGGAAATCCTCGTCATAAAGAACAAGAGATTCGTTAAAATAGTGATCATGACAATGTTCAAGTTTATGAATGCGAATGGCTTCAAACATAATGTTGTTGATAGTGGTGACATCTCCTTTAGCACGCATCAGATCACGGAGCTCAAATAGGCATTTATCAAAGTTTTGATTACTAGGCTTCATTTTTTGAAAAGCAATGGTTTTATGAATAATTTCATCAAGATTTCCTAAGGAAAGATTTGGATATCGTTTCTCCAAATCAGTCCATAAGGTATAGGCACATGCAAAGTTCTTCAATTGAGAAAGCACGAATCTTGGTAAACCTCTAACAATAAGATTTACACTTCTTAGGTTACCAAGCATGTTAATTTGTTCTTCGTGTGCGAGATGCAATTCATCACTAGGGAGCACATAGGGTTTTTGAATATATTTTGTCAAATGGAATCTATTAAATAGATCAATCATGGCATTCTTCCGTTGACTATAGTATTCTCCATCAAGAATGGGCACTCTACAACTCAAACTCTCTACTCTAGACACATCCATCTTCCTCCACGGTGCTTAAACCGAAGCAATGGAGACCAAAGCTCTGATACCACTTGTAGGGTCGAGAGCAGGGTGTCTAGAGGGGGGGTGAATAGACTACTAGTAGGAATTTAAAACCTAACCTTTTCCCAAGTTAATTGGTTGGATGATCTTAACTATTTTAACGAGTCTAGCAAGTCTAACAGCCCTACACATGCATGTCTACAAGTATGGCAGCGGAAAGTAAAGACATTGCACATGTAAGTAAAAAGATTGGATAGGAAGATCAAACGCAATAGGATACGCAAGGATATTTTCCCGTGGTTCCGATAGGTGGTGCTATCGTACATCCACGTTCATGGAGTCTTCAACCCACGGAGGGTAACGGTCGCGAGAGTCCATGGAGGGCTCTACCCACAGAGGATTCCATGAAGAAGCAACCTTGACTATTCCATGCGGCTTCCGTCCACGAAGGACTAGCCTCACTATGGGTAGATCTTCACGAAGTAGGCGATCTCCTTGCCCTTACAAACTTCTTGGTTCACTCCACAACATGAAGTAGGAGGCTCCCAAGCGACACCTAACCAATCTAGGAGGCACCACCCTCCAAAAGATAATAGGCTCGGTAATGATGATGAACTCCTTGCTCTTGTGCCTCAAGATGATAGGCTCCTCAACACACAATCACTCTCTCACATATTTGGCTTGGTAGAAGAGATGGGATTGGTGGAAAGCAACTTGGGGAGCCTAGAAATCAAGATCCATATGGTTGGAGTGGAAGATCTTGACCTCAACACAAGGGTAGGTGGTTCTCTCTCAGAAAACTGAGTAGGATGGGTATGGAATAGTTCTGAGTGCTTCTATTTCGAGTGGGTGGTGGTGAAGGGGTATATATAGGCATCCCCAAAAATCCAACCATTACACACAAAATGACCAACTCGGTGACACTGATGTGTAAATCTCGGTGGTACCGAAGTGACCAAAAGTGGCAACTTTTGAATCTCAGAGGGACCGATATACGATTCTCAGTTACACCGACAAGGTGACCAATAGTCAGATTTTCCAATCTCGGTGATGCCGATTCACCATTTTCGGTCGGACCGAAAATGTGAACTTGCGTAACTGAATCTTGGCAACCCAACTTGGTGGCACCAAGAGCAGTGTCAGCCACACCGAAGTGTTAGGGTTTGGCTGAGTCTGTCTAGGGTTTAGAATCGGTGGCGCCGGGATTGGAATGTTGGTTGCACCTGTTTTTCATATTGGGCTTTGGACAGACTTTGGTGGGAGAGTTTGTGGATGTTTTGGTGACTGCACTTGTGCATCTTTGAGCATATTGTTCATCATCAAAACTTTACCCCCTTTTAATATTATTGGCTTTCCTATGGACTCAAAGTGTTTTCTCACAAATTTAAAATGTAGAGTCCTCTTGCTTGAAGCTTGGCCAACCTATTTCCTTGAATCTTGGGGTAATTCCACAATCTCCTCAATCCTTTTGCCAACTCAACTCTCCATGGACTATTATCTATAATACACTAGATAGAGGTGTTACACCAAGAGACAATGTATGTTGTTATGAATTATCAAAACCACCAAGGGAGCATGTTGTGCTTTCACACGTCGCGGGAATAACCTCGACCACGAATCTCGTGATTATGCTAGCCAATTACAAAGGAAATCCGACACCTCGAGATAACCCAAAGAAGATCATAGTTCCTCACGCAAGACATTCGAGAAATGTAAAACAAATGCAGCAAGGCCTCCCGGCGTGTCAACAAACCCGATAAGAGCCGCGTATCTCGTTCTCAGGACACGACATATGGGTCTAGCTACAGGGAAAAAACAATCCCCGAGTTTCCTCGAGGCGGCTCTGCAAGCAGCCCGTTTTGGACCAACACTCATGAGGAGCACTGGCCCGGGTTGTTGATTAATTATACACGGGGTGATCATGCCCTATGCAAATTTTAGTTGTTATTAAGCAAATAGTACCAATGTTGGGCCATGCCAGACAAGTTTTATCCTAAAATGAAGATCAAGGGGGTCCCCATAACAACCCCGAGCATGTTAGGAGCGCTCAATTATGGAACATAACACCGGTTCACAAGTAACTAGGGGCGGCAAGAGCGGAACAAAACACCGAGCAAAAGGCCAAGCCTTCCACCCTTACCAAGTGTATAAGTGCATTAAATTAAATAGCAATAATATTGTGATAACAAAAGAATGTCCATGTTGTCATATGGAAGCAATTGCACCTGCAACTAGAAACGCTATAAGAAGGGCTGAGCAAGCGGTAACATAGCCAAACAAAGGTTTGCTGGGAAGGTGGAGGGTTAGAGGCTTTTCATGGCAATGTTGGGAGGCTTAAAAAACAAGTGGTAGGTAGCATGACATGGCGATAGAAAACGAGAACTTTAGCATGGCAATGATAGTAGTGGTATCCAAGGAAATGTGTCATCTGTTGGGAGACATAGTAGTAAATCAAACAATTTCCTACGTATCACCAAGATCTATCTATGGAGAAACCAACAACGAGCGGGGAGAGATTGCATCTTCATACCTTTGAAGATCGCTAAGCGGAAGCGTTACAAGAATGTGGTTGGTGGAGTCGTACTCGCAGCGATTCAGATAGCGGTGGACTCTGATCTAAGCGCCGAACAACGGCACCTCCGCGTTCAAAACACGTGCAGCCCAATGACATCTCCTACTCCTTAATCCAGCAAGGAGGAAGGAGAGGTTGAGGGAGAGCTCCGGAAGCACGATGGCATGGTGACGGTGGAGCTACGTGGACTCCAGCACGGCTTCGCCAAGCGCTACGGAGAACGAGGAAGAGGAAGGGTAGGGCTGCGCCGAGAGAGAGAGAAGTCGTCTTCTCAAATCAGCCCCAATACCTTGGATATATATAGGAGGAGGGAGAGGTAGGGCTGCCTTGGCCCCTCCTCCAAGGAGGAGAGGTTCGGTCGAACCTAGGGAGGAGTCCACCGCCCACAATGGAGGTGGATCTCTTCCTTTTGAATCCTTTTCAACCTTATCTCTTATCCCTAGCCGCATGGGCCCTTTCGGAAGGTCTTGGCCAGCCCAATAAGGGCTGGTACACCTCCTCTAAGGGCCCACGAAGTCCTTTGGTCATCACACCCCTCCCGGGGGTCCTCCGGCACCCTCCCGGCACTCCCGATACACTACCGATGAGCCCGAAAACTTTCCGGTGACCAAAACTAGACTTCCTATATATCAATCTTTACCTCCGGACCATTCCGGAGCTCCTCATGATGTTCGGGATCTCATCCAGGACTCCGAACAATCTTTGGTAACCACGTACAACATTTCCCTATAACCCTAGCGTCATCGAACCTTAAGTGTGTAGACCCTACGGGTTCGGGAGACACGTAGACATGACCGAGACACCTCTCCGGTCAATAACAACAGCGGGATCTGGATACCCATGTTGGCTCCCACATGCTCCATGATGATCTCATCAGATGAACCACGATGTCGGGGATTCAATCAATCCCGTATACAATTCCCTTTGTCTATCGGTATGATACTTGCCCGAGATTCGATTGTCGGTATCTCTATACCTTGTTCAATCTCGTTACCGGCAAGTCTCTTTACTCGTTCCGTAATACATCATCCCGTGGCTAACTCCTTAGTCACATTGAGCTCATTATGATGATGTCTTACCGAGTGGGCCAAGAGATACCTCTCCATCACACAGAGTGACAAATCCCAGTCTCGATTCGTGCCAACCCAACAGACACTTTCGGAGATACCCATAGTGCACCTTTATAGCCACCCAGTTATGTTGTGACGTTTGGCACACCCAAAGCATTCCTACGGTATCCGGGAGTTGCACAATCTCATGGTCTAAGGAAACGATACTTGACATAGAAAAGCTTTAGCAGACGAACTACACGATCTTGTGCTATGCTCAGGATTGGGTTTTATCCATCACATAATTCTCCTAATGATGTGATCCCGTTATCAACGACATCCAATGTCCATGGTCATGAAACCGTGACCATCTATTGATCAATGAGCTAGTCAACTAGAGGCTTACTAGGGACATGTT
The DNA here is from genome assembly GCA_022496015.1 of Hordeum marinum. NCBI lineage: Eukaryota > Viridiplantae > Streptophyta > Magnoliopsida > Poales > Poaceae > Hordeum > Hordeum marinum. The sequence continues at coordinate 332,642,489 of CM039674.1, forward strand.
GTGGTCTATGTATTCACACATGTATTACGGTTTCCGGTTAACATAATTATAGCATGAACAATAGACAATTATCATGAACTAGGAAATACAATAATAACCATTTTATTAATGCCTCTAGCGCATATTTCCAACATCATCTTGCCTGAATAAGCGAGAAAGAACATGATCTTGATAAATAGGATGATGGTTGAAAGAGAGCAACATTACAACGCCTCTGGAAGAAAAGAATAGAAACTAGATCGATGGAAGGAAAAGAACGGAGAAGAAAATAACAACTTCTACCACCATTGAACTTGAGAAGCATAGGTGAACAGAGTTGATGGTGTATCAACAAAGAAAAGAATAGCTTGTTATGGGCTTATGGAAAACATCTCAAAATTATGAGGTGACAACCTACCACAATAGAAACAATTGATTGCTTGAGAGCAACAAGATATGCCACACTTCTTTCACCAAGAAGAGGAGGAGAAAACTTGGATCATTTATGACACCATAATAGCAACAATCCTTAGGAAATGCTTTAGGTGAAATCCAACCCAAGTTAACTCCGAGAAGACATGATGGGTTTACTTATCTCATTCTTGTCAATTTCCTTCGAGACTCCTTATAATCAAGAATTTAATAACACCATCTCAAAAGACAATGGAGAAGGAATTGAACTTAGACATCCAAGATAAAGAACACTTGAGCACCTACAACAAGAATCTTGAAGAACAATTCGAGAAGAATTACATCCTTAACAAACCACCATGAAGAAGCATCGGGAAGAACTCCGGAAACAATGATGATGAAAGAATGAAGGTTGGGAAGAATAAGATGGAAGCCTTGCCATGATTTAGAAGAAGCTTTGCAAAGAGATGCTTGAGAAAACTTGGAACTCCGGAAAATAAAAGCTCAACAACTTAGAATCGAGAATTTGATGTCATAAACACTCTGGAAGAAGGATTGAAATCACCTTGATGAAACTAGAATAAGAATTAAGTTATGCTTATGCTTCATCAAGTTGAATTGATCACAAGCAACGGATTTAGCATACCACTTATTCTTTTTGCAAAGAATTGAAGATAAAGATAGAGAGATCACAAACTTGAAGAAGTCTTGCACGAGAACACCGGTAAGAATTAGAAACTAGAGAGGATAATACAAATGAATGATATAACATGAAAACAAAGAGAGGATGATCCACCTAATAGAAAACTTGAACGAAGCACCAGAATAATTGAGATACGAACGGAGGGACAACAATTGAGAGAATTTGAGAATGAAAGCTAAAAGCTGAGAATGAAGGAATCTTCTGAAATAATGGCCTTCGGAGGATAGAGAAATGAAAACAATTATGTAATGCACCAAATAGATACGGGAGGAATTACTCATGACCAAAACAATTTGAGAGGATAGCAAGAAGATAAAACCACACTCTTGAAAGGAATGAACAAAGATTTAAGAGAAACTCTCCTTCAAACTTCAATGATGAGAATGAAGACGAGAACACCACCCAGATTATTGAGACACTCCGAAAGAATGAATAAGGAAAGGTTGAGCCAACAATGAAAATGATTTAGAAGCGATCTTCAAGAAGGCATATGACTGTTGAAATTGATTCTTACAATATTTGAAGAGAACTTGAGAACATCTCCGGAAAGATTAGAAGAGCCAGGTAAGATCCTGGGAAAAACCCTGTGGGTTATGGGCCCACTCAAAGAAACACAGTTGAAACGATTGATTAAAAAGAGAGATTACACCAGTACAATTAAGAACTTGATGATATGAGACCCTTGAAATAATTTAAAAGGATATGAATGGAAATGAAAGTCTCTCGAGATATCTTCAGCACTCCGGATAGGATAGAGAGACATGAAAACCCAGAGAGGCTTGAAAAGAATTTCCAACAAGGAAACCATTAAACGAATGAGAAAGGATATGATGAACACTGAGATCTTGAATGGAATGAGAATTTAATCACTGAATAAAAAGGGCAGGAGGGTGGGAAAAACAAACAAAAACTTGGGACGGATGAAATGAACTCCGGAAGAATAAGAGGATTGATCTTACTATATTGTAGAGGATAGAATTATCTTGAAGAGAAGCACACTGGATAAAAAGAATTGATATGGAAACTTGATTGAGCAAAAGAATTAGCATTCCCGTAAAATATGAGAACACTACTTAGGAAAGATATGAAATCACCACTTGACATCGAAGCAACTCAAATTACCATATTCGAAACAAAACGAAGGATGAGTCTTCCGAAACAAGCCGGAAACAAATTCATGATAGAGATTCCACTCGATATTTTCATGGTAAGGTTCACACGGGCTCGATCGTACATTGGATTGTCATATTGAAATGACGCTCGAATATGCTCCCTAGGCGTAGTGAACTACAAGGCTTGACGAAGCATATCTGATGACATATATCGAGACTGTCCTTTGCAAGAAAGACCGTGAACAAATGAATCCACTAGATGTCGAACCCCAACCTCACATCATGATCTGTTGGAAGATAGCCTAGGTAACTACTTGAATTCCCACCTAAGAACTCCCGAAATCTTCTGGTTATGCAATCGGGTCCACGGATACAAGGAGCAAAATCCATCACCCAACTCCTAACAATAATACTACGGTCCAATGTAACACATCTGCCAACACATAACCAGAGGTCTCGGAAACTCATCTATCTCGGACCCTCGAAAACACAACGATACCAAACATGGCAGTACGCCAGATGCCTCCCCAGTACTGGGTGACTCTGACCTTATCTCGCCACGAGAAGTATTGAAGTAATTTTGAACATCCTCCGTCCTGAGATACTAAGGAAACTGAACGATAACGATGTGTCAAGAATCCCTTGGAGCACAACTCCCCAGAAGAAATCAAGTCAGACAGGAGGCACCAAGACAGAATTCCATCACATCAGCATCATATAGTTTCCAAAATACCCGCATGATCCTACAAACTTTTTGAGCGAGAAGAGGAATAGTAACAAAATTCCTAAGTCGCAATTCCTCACTAGAGCATAGAAGAGGAGTAAAAAGAATCCTACTCTCCGATATAACTAGACTCAAAATAGTTTTTTCTCTAGACTCGACTCGGCCAAGTTCGATCAATCAAGGGGGCTCCTAGGTCGGAACCTGGCTCTGATACCAACTTGTCACGCCCAAGATGCGATCCTATCCTTATTTTGTCACGAGGGCCTCGATAGGGATAGAAGCGCATCTTGTTGTGTTGCAAGAATGGATATCATTACAAGTACATATACAGAAGAGATGAGTATATGGAATTGGCTTACACTCGCCACAAGCTACATCAAGATCACATCAATACGACAACATATTCAAACATCATACAGAAGAGCAAGGTCCGACTTTTGACGAAATCAAACGATAAAATGACATCCATCCTTGCTATCCCAGGCTGCCGTCTGGAACCCATCCTAGATCGATGAAGAAGAAGAAGAACTCCAATTCAAACAAGCATCGCTCTCACATCAAAGCATCACATTACCTATACCTGCAACTGTTGTTGTAGTAATCTCTGAGCCACAGGGACTCAACAATCTCATTTCCAAGGGTATCAAGACTATTAAAGATTAATGGGCGAGGTATGGTTAAGTGGTGAGGCTGCAGCAAGCGACTAAGAATTTATTTGAGTGGCTAACTTACGAATACAGAAAGTAAAGTATGGTGGTTTACGCATAACAGACGTGAACTAGTAATGATCACTAACTGATCTTGAACACATACTTACGTCAAACATAACCCCACCGTGTTCTCTCTCGGATAAGAACTCACGAGAAGAGACAGTCAAGGTTACGCACATAGTTGGTGTATTTTATTTGAGTTTACTTCAAGTTTGATATGACCGGGTGTTAAACAAAGTATCCAAGTTTGCCACATAACTGTTGGAAATATGCCCCAAAGGCAATAATACAATGGTTATTATTATATTTCCTTGTTCATGATAATTGTCTATTGTTCATGCTATAATTGTATTAACCGGAAACCGTAATGCATGTGCGAATACATAGACCACACCATGTCCCTAGTAAGCCTCTAGTTGACTAGCTCGTTGATCAACAGATGGTCATGGTTTCCTGGCCATGGACATTGGATGTCGTTGATAACAGGATCACATCATTAGGAGAATGATGTGATGGACAAGACCCAATCCTAAGCATGGCACAAGATCGTGTAGTTCGTATGCTAGAGCTTTTCTAATGTCAAGTATCGTTTCCTTAGACCATGAGATTGTGCAACTCCTGGATACCGTATGAATACTTTGGGTGTATCAAATGTCACAACATAACTGGGTGACTATAAAGGTGCACTACAGGTATCTCCGAAAGTGTCTATTGGGTTGGCACGAATCGAGACTGGGATTTGTCACTCCGTGTGACGGGGAGGTTGTTGGGAGACGTAGTAGTAAATCAAAAAATTTCCTACGATCACCAAGATCTATCGATGGAGAAACCAGTAACGAGTGGGGAGAGATTGCATCTTCATACCTTTGAAGATCGCTAAGTGGAAGCATTAGAAGAACGCGGTTGGTGGAGTCATACTCGCAGCGATTCAGATCGTGGTGGATTCCGATCTTAGCGCCGAACAACGGCGCCTCCGCGTTCAACACACGTGCAGCCCGATGACGTCTCCTATGCCTTGATCCAGAAAGGAGGAAGGAGATGTTGAGGGAGAGCTCTGGCAGCACGATGGCGTGGTGACGGTGGAGCTACGTGAACTCCGGCAGGGCTTCGCCAAGCGCTACGGAGAACGAGGAAGAGGAAGGGTAGGGCTACGCCGAGAGAGAGAAGTAGTGTCTCAAATCAGCCCAAACCCTTGCATATATATAGGAGGAGGGAGAGGGAGGGCTGCCTTGGACCCTCCTCCAAGGAGGAGCTTCGGCCGAACTAGGGGGAGAGTCCACCTCCCACAAGGGAGGTGGATCTCCTCCTTTTAAACCTTTTTCAGCCCTATCTCTTATCTCCAGCCGCATGGGCCTTTCTAGAAGGTCTTGGCCAGCCCAATAAGGGTTGGCACACTTCCTCTAAGGGCCCACGAAGTCCTTTGGTCATCACACCCCTCCCGGGGGTCCTCCGGCACCCTCCCGGCACTCCCGGTACACTACCGATGAGCCCGAAAACTTTTCGGTGACCAAAACTGGACTTCCTATATATCACTTTACCTCCAGACCATTCCGGAGCTCCTCGTGACGTCCGAGATCTCATCCGGGACTCTGAACAACTTTCGGTAATCACATATACCATTTCCCTATAACCCTAGCGTCATCGAACCTTAAGTGTGTAGACCCTATGGGTTCGAGAGACATGTAGACATGACCGAGACACCTCTCCGGCAATAACCAACAGCAGGATCTGGATACCCATGTTGTCTCCCACATGCTCCATGATGATCTCATCGGATGAACCACGATGTCGGGAATTCAATCAATCCCGTATACAATTCCCTTTGTCTATCGGTATGATACTTGCCCGAGATTTGATCGTCGGTATCTCTATACCTTGTTCAATCTCGTTACCGGCAAGTCTCTTTACTCGTTCCGTAATACATCATCCCATGACTAACTCCTTAGTCACATTGAGCTCATTATGATGATGTCTTACCGAGTGGGCCCAGAGATACCTCTCCGTCACACGGAGTGACAAATCCCAGTCTCGATTCGTGCCAACCCAACAGACACTTTCGGAGATACCCGTAGTGCACCTTTATAGCCACCCGGTTACGTTGTGACGTTTGGCACACCCAAAGCATTCCCACGGTATCCGGGAGTTGCACAATCTCATGGTCTAAGGAAACGATACTTGACATTGAAAAGCTTTAGCAAACGAACTACACGATCTTGTGCTATGCTTAGGATTGGGTCTTGTCCATCACATCATTATCCTAATGATGTGATCCCGTTATCAACGACATCCAATGTCCATGGTCATGAAACCGTGACCATCTATTGATCAAGGAGCTAGTCAACTAGAGGCTCACTAGGGACATGTTGTGGTCTATGTATTCACACATGTATTACGGTTTCCGGTTAACACAATTATAGCATGAACAATAGACAATTATCATGGACTAGGAAATACAATAATAACCATTTTATTATTACTTCTAGGGCATATTTCCAACAGTCTCCCACTTGCACTAGGGTCAATAATATAGTTACATTGTGATGAATCGTACACCCATAGCATTCTGGTGTTGATCATGTTTTACTCGTGGGAGAGGTTTAGTCAACGGATCTGCGACATTCAGATCCGTATGCACTTTACAAATATCTATATCTCCCTCCTAATTGTAATCACGGATGGAGTTGAAGCGGCGCTTGATGTGTCTTGTCTTCTTGTGAAACCTGGGCTCCTTCGCAAGGGCAATAGCTCCAGTGTTGTCACAAAATAGAGTCATCGGGCCCGACGCACTTGGAATTACTCCTAGGTCGGTGATGAACTCCTTCATCCAGACTCCTTCCTTTGCTGCTTCGGAAGAAGCTATGTACTCCGCTTCACATGTAGATGCCGCCACGACGCTTTGCTTGCTGCTGCACCAGCTGACTGCCCCTCTGTTCAAAATATACACGTATCCGGTTTGCGACTTGGAGTCGTCCGGATCCGTGTCGAAGCTAGCATCGACGTAACCCTTTACGACGAGCTCTTCGACACCTCCATATACAAGAAACATGTCCTTTGTCCTTTTCAGGTACTTCAGGGTATTCTTGACCGCTGTCCAGTGTTCCACTCCGGGATCACTTTGGTACCTCCCTACCAAACTTATGGCAAGGTTCACATCAGGTCTGGTACATAGCATGGCATACATAATAGATCCTATGGCTGAAGCATAGGGGATGACACTCATCTCTTCTCTATCCTTTGCCGTGGTCGGGCATTGAGTCGTACTCAATCTCACACCTTGTAACACAGGCAAGAACCCCTTCTTGGACCGATCCATATTGAACTTCTTCAATATCTTTTCAAGGTATGTGTTTTGTGAAAGACCTATGAGGCGTCTCGATCTATCTCTATAGATCTTAATACCTAATATGTAAGCAGGTTCTCCAAGGTCCTTCATTGAAAAGCACTTATTCAAGTAGGCCTTTACACTTTCCAAGAGTTCTATATCATTTCCCATTGTCAGTATGTCATCCACATATAATACGAGAAATGCTACAGAGCTCCCACTCACTTTCTTGTAAATACAGGGTTCTCCATAAACCTGTACAAATCCAAACGCTTTAATCACTTCATTAAAGCGAATGTTCCAACTCCGAGATGCTTGCACCAGCCCATAGATGGAGCGCTGGAGCTTGCATACCTGGTTAGCATCTTTAAGATCGACAAAACCTTCCAGCTGCATCATATACAGTTCTTCCTTGAGGAAGCCATTAAGGAATGCCGTTTTGATGTCCATTTGACAGATCTCATAATCATAAAATGCGGCAATTGCTAACATGATTCGGACAGACTTCAGCATCTCTACGGGTGAGAAAGTCACATCGTAGTCAACTCCTTGAACTTGTCGATAACCCTTAGCGACAAGCCGAGCCTTATAGACGGTCACATTACCATCCGCGTCAGTCTTCTTCTTAAAGATCCATTTATTTTCAATGGCTCGCTTATCAACAGGCAAGTCCACCAAAGTCCACACTTTGTTCTCATACATGGATCCTATCTGAGATTTCATGGCTTCAAGCCATTTGTTGGAATCCGGGCCCGCCATCGCTTCTTCATAGTTCGAAGGTTCACCGTTGTCTAACAACATGATCTCTAGTACAGGGTTGCCGTACCACTCTGGTGCAGAACGTGTCCTAGTGGACCTTCGATGTTCAATAGTAACTTGATCTGAAGTTTCATGATCATGATCATTAACTTCCTCTCCAGCCGATGTAGGCTCCACAGAAAGAACTTCCTGTGCTGCGCTACTCTCCGGTTCGAGTGGAGGTAAAATTACCTCATCAAGTTCTATTTTCCTCCCACTTACTTCTTTTGAGAGAAACTCTTTCTCGAGAAAGGATCCATTCTGTGAAACAAAGACTTTGCCCTCGGATCGTAGGTAGAAGGTATACCCAATAGTCTCTTTGGGATATCCTATGAAGACACACTTTTCCGCTTTGGGTTCGAGCTTCTCAGGTTGAAGTTTCTTCACATAAGCATCGCATCCCCAAACTTTTAGAAACGACAGCTTAGGTTTCTTTCCAAACCATAATTCATATGGTGTCATCTCAACGGATTTTGACGGTGCCCTATTTAAAGTGAATGCGGCAGTCTCTAATGGATATCCCCAAAATGATAGCGGTAAGTCGGTAAGAGACATCATAGATCGTACCATATCTAATAGAGTGCGATTACGATGTTCAGACACACCATTTCGCTGAGGTGTGCCAGGTGGCGTGAGTTGTGAAACAATTCCACATTTCCTTAGGTGCGTGCCAAACTCGTGACTTAAATATTCTCCGCCACGATCAGATCGTAGGCACTTTATTTTCCTGTAACGTTGATTCTCTACCTCACTCAGAAATTCCTTGAACCTTTCAAAGGTTTCAGACTTGTGTTTCATTAAGTAGACATACCCATATCTACTCAAGTCATCAGTGAGGGTGAGAACATAACGGTAGCCACCACGAGCATCGACACTCATTGGACCGCATACATCGGTATGTATTATTTCCAACAAGTCGGTTGATCGCTCCATTGTTCCGGAGAACGGAGTCTTGGTCATCTTGCCCATGAGGCATGGTTCGCACGTGTCAAATGATTCAAAATCAAGAGACTCCAAAAGTCCATCAGTATGGAGCTTCTTCATGCGTTTGACACCAATATGACCAAGGCGGCAGTGCCACATGTAAGTGGGACTATCGTTATCAACCTTACACTTTTTTGGTACTCACACTATGGACATGTGTAACATCACATTTGAGATTCATCAAAAAATAAACCATTGACCAGCGGGGCATGACCATAAAACATTTCTCTCATATAAATAGAACAACCATTATTCTCAGATTTAAATGAGTAGCCATCTCGCATCAAGCGAGATCCAGATACAACGTTCATGCTCAAAGCTGGTACTAAATAACAATTATTAAGGTTTAACACTAATCCCGAAGGTAGATGTAGAGGTAGCGTGCCGACGGCGATCACATCAACCTTGGAACCATTCCCGACGCGCATCGTCACCTCGTCCTTTGCCAGCCTCCGCTTATTCCGCAGCTCCTGCTTGGAGTTACAAATGTGAGCAACTGCACCGGTATCAAATACCCAGGAGCTACTACGAGCGCTGGTTAGGTACACATCAATAACAAGTATATCACATATACCTTTAATGTTGCCGTCCTTCTTATCCGCTAAGTACTTGGGGCAGTTCCGCTTCTAGTGACCGGTACTCTTGCAATAAAAACACTTAGTCTCAGGCTTGGGTCCATTCTTGTTCTTCTTCTTCCCGGCAACTTGCTTACCGGGCGCGGCAACAGCTTTTCCGTCCTTCTTGAAGTTCTTCTTACCCTTGCCTTTCTTGAAACTAGTGGTCTTATTCACCATCAACACTTGATGCTCCTTTTTGATCTCGACCTCCGCTGATTTCAGCATCGAGCACAACTCACGAATGGATTTCTCCATCCCTTGCATGTTGTAGTTCATCGCAAAGCTCTTGTATCTAGGTGGAAGCAACTAGAGGATTCTGTCAATGACCGAGTCATCCGGGGGATTAGCTCCCAGCTCAGTCAAGCGGTTGTGTAGCCCAGACATCTTGAGGATGTGCTCACTGACACAACTATTCTCCTCCATCTTACAGCTGAAGAACTTGTCGGAGACATCATATCTCTCGACCCGGGCATGAGCTTGGAAAACCAGTTTCAGCTCTTGGAACATCTCATATGCTCCGTGTTGCTTAAAGTGCTTTTGGAGCCCCGGTTCTAAACTGTAAAGCATGCCGCAAACAAGGGAGTAATCATCGCAGCGAGAATGCCAAGCGTTCGCAACGTCTTGCTCTGCTGGGAGAAGGGGTGGGGTCACCTAGTGGTGCATCAAGTACATATAATTTCTTGGAAGCTATGAGGATGATCCTCAAGCCACGGACCCAGTCCGCATAGTTGCTTTCATCATCTTTCAGCTTGGTTTTCTCTAGGAACGCGTTGAAGTTTAGGGTGACATTCGCGTTGGCCATTGGATCTACAATATAGATTGTAAAGACAATTTTAGACTAAGTTCATGATAATTAAGTTCACATAATCAAATTATTTAATGAACTCCCACTTAGATAGACATCTCTCTAGTCATCCAAGTGACACATGATCCATGTCAACTAGCCCGTGTCCGATCATCACGTGAGACGGACTAGTCATCCCTGGTGAACATCTCCATGTTGATCGTATCTTCTATACGACTCATGTTCGACCTTTCGGTCTTCCGTGTTATGAGGCCATGTCTGTACATGCTAGGCTCGTCAAGTCAACCTAAGTGTTCCGCGTGTGTAAATCTGGCTTACACCCGTTGTATGCGAACGTTAGAGCCCATCACACCCGATCATCACATGGTGCTTCGGAACAACGATCCTTAGCAACGGTGCATAGTTAGGGTGAACACTTTTCTTGAAATTTTATTGAGAGATCATCTTATTTACTACCATTGTTCTAAGCAAATAAGATGTAAACATGATAAACATCACATGCAATCAAAATAATGACATGATATGGCCAATATCATCTTGCTCCTTCGATCTCCATCTTCGGGGCACCATGATCATCACTGTCACCGGCACGACACCATCATCTCCATCATTGTGTCTTCATGAAGTTGTCTCGCCAACTATTACTTCTACTACTATGGCTAACGTTTAGCAATAAAGTAAAGGAATTTCATGGCGTTTATTATTGACACGCAGGTCATACAATAAAATAAGACAACTCCTATGGCTCCTGTCGGTTGTCATACTCATCGACATGCAAGTCGTGAAACCTATTACAAGAACATGATCAATCTCATACATCACAATGCATCACATCACATTCTTTGGCCATATCACATCACAAGGCATATGCTGCAAAAACAAGTTAGACGTCCTCTAATTTGTAGTTGCAAGTTTTACGTGGCTGCTATAGGTTTCTAGCAAGAACGTTTCTTACCTACGCCAAAACCACAACGTGATATGCCAATTGCTATTTACCCTTAAGAAGGACCCTTTAATCCAATCCGACTAAGGTGCGAGAGACAAACACCCGCTAGCCACCTTATGCAACAAGTGCATGTCAGGCGGTGGAACCAGTCTCACGTAAGTGTACGTGTAAAGTCGGGCCGGGCCGGTTCATCGCACAATACCGCTGAATCAAGATAAGACTAGTAGTGGTAAGAAAATTAACAAGATCTACGCCCACAACTGCTTTGTGTTCTACTCGTGCATAGACTCTACGCATAGACCTAGCTCATGATGCCACTGTTGGGAGACGTAGTAGTAAATCAAAATTTTCCTACGTGTCACCAAGATCTATCTATGGCGAAACTAGCAACGAGAGGGGAGAGATTGCATCTTCATACCTTTGAAGATCGCTAAGCGGAAGCGTTACAAGAACACGGTTGGTGGAGTCGTACTCGCAGCGATTCAGATCGCGGTGGATTCCGATCTCAGTGCCAAACAACGGCGCCTCCGCATTCAACACACATACAGCCTGGTGACGTCTCCCGCACCTTGATCCATCAAGGAGGAGGGAGAGGTTGAGGGAGAGCTCCGGCAGCACGACGACATGGTGACGGTGGAGCTACGTGAACTCCGGCAGGGCTTCGCCAATCGCTACGGAGAACGAGGAAGAGGAAGGGTAGGGCTGCACCGAGAGAGAAAGAAGTCGTGTCTCAAATTAGCCCATACCCTTGGGTATATATTGGAGGATGGAGAGGGAGGGTTGCTCTGGCCCCTCCTCCAAGGAGGAGAGGTTCGGCCGAAGGTGGGGAAGAGTCCACCTCCCACAAGGGAGGTGGATCTCCTCCTTTTAAATCCTTTAGCCCTATATCTCTTTACCCCAGCCGCATGGGCCTTTCTAGAAGGTATTGGCCAGCCCACTAAGGGATGGCACACCTACTCTAAGGGCCCATGAAGTCCTTTGGTCGTCACACCCCTCCCGGGGGTCCTCCGGCACCCTCCCGGCACTCCCGGTACACTACCGATGAGCCCGAAAACTTTCTGGTGACCAAAACTGGACTTCCTATATATCAATCTTTACATCCGGACCATTCCGGAGCTCCTCGTGATGTCTGGGATCTCATCCGGGACTCCAAACAACCTTCGGTAATCACGCATACCATTTCCCTATAACCCTAGCATCATCGAACCTTAAGTGCGTAGACCGTACGGGTTCGGGAGACACATAGACATGACCGAGACATCTCTCCGGTCAATAACCAACAGCGGGATCTGGATACCCATGTTGGCTCCCACATGCTCCACGATGATCTCATCGGATGAACCACGATCCCGGGGATTCAATCAATCCCGTATACAATTCCCTTTGTCTATCGTTATGATACTTGCCCGAGATTCGATCATCGGTATCTCTATACCTTGTTCAATCTCATTACCGGCAAGTCTCTTTACTCATTCCATAACACATCATCCCGTGGCTAACTCCTTAGTCACATTGAGCTCATTATGATGATGTCTTACCGAGTGGTCCCAGAGATACCTCTTCGTCACACGGAGTGACAAATCCCAGTCTCGATTCGTGCCAACCCAACAGACACTTTCGGAGATACCTATAGTGCACCTTTATAGCCACCCAGTTATGTTGTGACGTTTGGCACACCCAAAGCATTCCTATGGTATCCGTGAGTTGCACAATCTCATGGTCTAAGGAAACGATACTTGACATTGAAAAGCTTTAGCAAACGAACTACACAATCTTGTGCTATGCTTAGGATTGGGTCTTGTCCATCACATCATTCTCCTAATGATGTGATCCTGTTATCAACGACATCCAATGTCCGTGGTCATGAAACCATGAACATCTATTGATCAACGAGCTAGTCAACTAGAGGCTCACTAGGGACATGTTGAGGTCTATGCATTCACACATGTATTACGGTTTTCGGTTAACACAATTATAGCATGAACAATAGACAATTATCATGAACTAGGAAATACAATAATAACCATTTTATTATTACCTCTAGGGCATATTTCCAACAGCACATTCTTCAACTTGATGCCGTAGTCCTTGAGGGTTTTCTTCATCCATAGTAACTGAGCACAACACGAGCCAGCACCAATGTACTCAGCTTCTGCAATAGAGAGTGAAACGCAGTTCTGCTTCTTCGAGGACCAGCAAACTAAGGATCGTCCGAGGAAATGACATGTGCCTGAGGTTGACTTGCGATCCACACGATCTCCAGCATAGTCCACATCAGAGTATCCGACGAGGTGAATATTTGAGCCCTTGGGATACCACAATCGAAGTGTTGGTGTGTGAGCTAAGTATCGAAGAATATGTTTCACAGCCTTATGGTGTGATTCCTTCGGTGTTGCTTGGAATCGAGCACACATGCAAACACTTAGCATTATATCAGGCCTAGATGCACATAGGTACAATAAGGAGCCAATCATGGAGCGGTATACCTTCTGATTGAAATCTTTACCATTTTCATCAGTGCAGAGGTGTCCTTTTGAAGGCATTAGAGTTTTGACGCCTTTGTCATCTTGCATGTCGAATTTCCTCAGAACATCTTTGAGGTATTTCTCTTGTGAGATGAAGATGCCATTGTCTTGCTGACGAATTTGAAGACCTAGGAAGAATTTCAACTCTCCCATCATAGACATTTGATATTCTTCACTCATCATATAGGCAAATTCATCACTGTAACGTTTGTCAGTACAGCCAAAGATAATATTGTCTACATATATCTGGCATATGAACAGTTCATTGTCATGAGATTTTGTGAAAAGGGTTGGGTCGAGTGAACCGGGTTTGAAGCCTTTCTTCATGAGGAATTCCTTTAGAGTATCGTACCACGCCCGAGGGGCCTGCTTGAGGCCATAAAGGGCCTTGTTTAGTCTGAAGACTTTGTCAGGATGCTTAGGGTCTTCAAAACCTGGGGGTTGAGCAACATATACTTATTCCTCAAGCTTACCATTGAGGAATGCACTTTTCACATCCATTTGATATAAGATGATATTATGATGGTTAGCGTAAGCAAGTAATATGCGAATAGCCTCAAGTCTAGCAACAAGTGCAAACGTTTCATCAAAGTCAATTCCTTCAACCTGTGTATAGCCTTGGGCTACAAGGTCAGCCTTATTCCTCACCACGAGGTCATTTTCATCTTGCTTGTTGCGATAGATCCACTTGGTACCAATGATGTTATGTTTGCGAGGATCTGGTCGCTTGACAAGTTCCCACACGTTCTTGAGCTTGAACTGATGCAATTTCTCTTGCATAGCTTGAATCCACTCGGGTTCCTTGAATGCTTCATCAACTTTGGTGGGCTCTATGATAGAGACAAAGGCAAAGTGCCCACAAAAGTTAGTTAGATGTTAAGCTTTTGAAGGCGTGAGAGGACCTGGTGCGTTGATGTCATCGATGATTTTGTCAATCTGCACTTTATTTGCTACTCTTGGATGAGCAGGTTGATGAGGCTGAGGATTTTCATTAGCACCATTTTCTTCAGGTGTATCAGCATGAGAGTCTTCATTTATTGGAATGATTTCCTCAGTGGGTATGACATCTTCTGTTGCCTTCAGCTTGATGGATTCCTCAGGAGACTGTTCATCTAACACAGAAGGCAGGAGCTCTCTTAGCGAGCCATTAGTTTCATCGAACCGCACATCTACAGTTTCAACCACCTTGTGATGGTAGGTGTTGAAGACTTTCTAGGTGTGCGAGTCCTTTCCATAACCAAGCATAAAACCTTCATGTGCTTTCGGTGCAAACTTAGAACTGTGGTGAGGATCTCTGATCCAGCATTTTGCACTGAAGACTTTGATATAACTTACATTGGGTTTCTTGCCTGTCATGAGCTCATATGAAGTTTTCTTGAAGAATTTGTGAAGATACACCCTGTTGATGATGTGGCATGCAGTATCAATTGCTTCAGGCCAGAATCGACGAGGGGTTTTGTATTCATCAAGCATGGTGCGAGCCATCTCGACAAGTGTCTTGTTTTTGCGCTCCACGATGCCATTCTGCTGAGGAGTATAAGGGGCAGATAGCTCATGAGTAATACCAAGTTCATCAAGATATTCATCAAGATTAGTGTTCTTGAACTCAGTCCCATTATCACTCCTGATATGCTTGATCTTGATGCCAAAGTTGGTGGAGGCCCTTGAAGCAAATCGTTTGAAGACGTCCTGCACTTCATTTTTGTACAGAATAATATGCACCCATGTGTAATGAGAGTAATCATCAACAATGACAAAGCCATACAAACTTGATGCATTTGTTAGTACGGAGCAATGAGTGGGGCCAAATAGATCCATCTGAAGCAATTCAAAGGGTCGAGTCGTGGTCATGATTGTCTTCGAGGGATGCTTGGATCTAGTCATCTTCCCAGATTCACATGCACCGCAAAGGTGGTCCTTGAGGAATTTTACACCCTCGATGCCAATGTCGTGCTTTTTCTTCACGAGTGTGTGCAAGTTCCTCATGCCCGCATGTCCAAGTCGTCGATGCCACAACCAGCCTTCTGAGGACTTAGCAAGTAAGCATGTGGAAGGCTGAGGACCTGTAGAGAAATCATCAATATACAAGTCTCCTCTCCTAAAGCCTTCGAAGACTTTGGAATTGTCAGATTCCATGATGACAACACAACGATATTTTCCAAATACGACAACCATATCAAGATCACAAATCATTGAGACGGACATAAGGTTGAACCCGAGGGATTCAACAAGCATCACCTTATCCATGGTTCGGTCCTTTGAGATAGCAACCTTACCAAGTCCCAATACCTTGCTTTTTTCCTTTGTCTACGTAGGTGATATGCTTCAGAGGAGATAGAGTGAGTGGCAAATTCATTAGTAGATTCTTGTCACCCGTCATGTGGTTTGTGCATCCACTATCGAGAACCCACTCAGTGGCTTTTAGAGTATCATCCTGCAGATGAATTAGTACAACTTACGAACTCATATGCTTCAGAGTGAAGAATATGACATCAATTTCATCAGACAAAATTTCATCACACAAGATAGTAAGCACGTAGAGTGAGGACGTGAGAAATGAAGAATTCATTTCATCATGGTTAGCTTGCGTCCTTTCAAGCATTTCCTCAGGTCTCCAACAAATTCATTAGATGTTCGAATTCATCAGGAGACCTGACCTTGCATAAGATGTCAGTTTGTTTTCTTCACCACCCACATCTGGAGGGGTGGCAAAGAATTCATCATTCCGCGAGTACCATATGAGAAGGGAGGCATAGAAGAAAGTGTGTTTCGTTTCACAGGGCGAGGGTTAGAGTATTCAAATGAATAAGCAGAGAAATTCTTCGAGGATTTATGAACATAATGGTTTGAAGAATAATGCACATATTCATAACTCTTAGGTTTTCCCTGCGAAACAAAGGCATTAGCACGAGAATGATTATTTTGACCATTTGAGGAATTTGGTCCAAGTGAGGACTTTGGTCCATATGAGGAATTTGATCTGGGGTTCCTATTCTTCATGAGTGGTGTCGTGAGGACATTCACTTCAAGATTTTGTAGGTAGCTCTTGGGAACCCAGATTTTCTTCATAGGAGAACCGTTCCTGCAGTTAGTTCCAACATATCTAGCAAATACTTCACTTTTCTGATTTTTGAAGAATTTGTAATTGGAGTCAAGTGACTCATTAGAGGAATATGAAGTTTCACAAGTAAAGCCAGATAAATTGGATGGATCTACAGGAGATCCTTTTGCAGCAACCCATGAGGTTTTGGGGTACTGCTCAGATGTCCAGTAGGACCCATCGGCATTGAGTTTCCTCACAAAGGCAATACCCTCTTTCCTAGGGTTCCTGTTTAGTATCTGCTTTTTGAGGACATCGCAAAGAGTTTGACGCCCTTTGAGACTTTTGTACATGCCTGTCACATACAATTCCTTCAACCCTGCATTGTCATCAGTGATACTAGTGGTATCCTTAGATGAGGAATTTAAGACCATGGGAATAGTTGAAGAAATTGCAGCAATAGAAGCATTTGAACATTCAGGTGAAGAATTAGCAGTTTCACGTTCGATGCATTTCAAACAAGGTGGAATGAAATCTCCCTGAGCGGTACTGATCTGTTGAGCCAGTAAGGAATCATTTTCCCTTTGGAGATCCTCATGTGACACCCTCAGTTTTCAAGATCTTGCTTTCCTTGAAGAAATTCATAAGAAAGCTTCTCATGATTAGCTAAGAGGACGTTATGATGACTCTGTAGGTTATCATACTTCGTCTGAAGACTTTTGAGATCGACAGACAGAGTTTGAGTCCGATCCACTTCATGGTTCAACAGATCATCACTTTTGTCTAGCATTTTCTGAAACTTTTCAAGTGCACTTTGTTGCTTAGTGGCAACTTTAATGAGTTTAGCATAGCTAGGTTTCACATATTCATCAGATTCACCTTCACTTGATTCAAATGAGGAATGATGTTTGTGTACCTTTGAGCCTTTTGCCATGAAGCAATAAGTGGGAGCATAATCGTCATTGCTGACGTCAGAGTCGTTGGAGTAGTCATATTCTTCATCATTGAAGATGGACTTGCTGACGAAAGCAGTAGCGAGAGCAAGGCTAGCGACACCAGATTCTGATTTCTCCTCAGATTCTTCCTCTTCTTCATATTCTTCAGATTCTTCCTCAGAATCCATTTCCTTGCCGATGAATGCTCGAGCCTTTCTGGAACCATTCTTCTTGTGCTTTGAGGACTTTGAAGATGAAGACTTTGCAGATGAGGACTTTGAAGATTTCTTCTTTTTCTTCGAGTCATCAGAACTATAATCCTTGTATTTCTTCTTATTCTTTGAGTCTTTTTCCCAGAGAGGACAGTTAGAGATAAAGTGACCAGGCTTCTTTCAGCGATGACAGGTTCTTTTCTTGTAATCTTCTGAGGAATCTGATTTCCTCAAGCCACTTTTTGATGACTTTCCAAATCCACCTCTTCTTGAGAACTTCTAGAATTTCCTCACAAGCATTGCTAGTTCCTGACTTAGTTCTTCAGGATCACCAAGGCTGCTGTCACAATCTTCTTCTTCAGATGAGGAAATTGCTTTTGCCTTCAGAGCATGAGATCTTCCATAGCTTGGCCCGTAGAGGTCTCTCTTTTCAGCTTGTTGGAATTCATGAGTATTGAGTCTCTCAAGAATATCAGCAGGATCAAGAGCTTTATAATCTCCATGTTCTTGGATCATCAAAGCCAGAGTATCAAATGAGGAATCGAGAGATCGTAGCAGTTTCTTCACCACTTCATGGTCAGTGATATCAGTGGCACCCAGTGCTTGAAGTTCATTGGATATATTAGTGAGGCGATCAAATGTTTGATGAACATTTTCATTGTCAAGTCTCTTGAAGCTGTTGAAGAGATTGCGAAAAACATCAACACGAGAGTCACGTTGAGTGGAAACACCTTCGTTGACTTTGGACAGCCTATCCCAGATAAGCTTAGTAGACTCCAAAGCACTCACTCTGCCATACTGACCTTTGCTGAGTTGGCCACAGATGATGCTTGAGAATCGAGTTGCTTGAATCTCTTCACATCAGCAGTAGTAACAGTGGGAGTGATAGAGGGCACACCATTTTCCACAATGTACCAGAGATTGTTGTCAATAGCTTCAAGGTGCATACGCATCTCGTTCTTCTAGTAGGGGTAGTCTGTCCCATCGAAGGTAGGACATCCCGCGGAAACCTTGATCATACCTGCAGTCGACATAACTAAAACTCCAGGTGGTTAAACCAAATTCACACAGAGCGAGGGAGTACCTACTCTGATACCAATTGAAAGTGCGTTATATCGACTAGAGGGGGGTGAATAGGCGATTTTTACAAATTCATCACTTGAGGAATTTCAACTTTGAGGAAATTGAAATTTGATGAATAACTAGCAGCGGAATAAGTACTCAAGTGCATGAGGAACATAGTGACATCATAGTCTTCATGATGAAATGAAACATGCACAAATAGAGAGTAGCGTGATACAGGATAAGCAGTGATGAACAAGGTAACTTGAAGAATTTGAGGTGAGGAATTTGTGGAAGTCTTCACTCAAATTCTTCAAACGGTAACAATCAATTTCATCAACAGGTATATGAGGAATAGAGGGGTTGAGGAAATAGAACCAGATAGCTCGATGAAGACAATGGGTTGATGACCCAGTTCCAACTGCTGTGACAGTCGTACGTCTACGTCTGGTTTGGAGCGGCCTGGTATTTAAACCAGAGGACACACAGTCCCATGACACATAGTCCTTACCGTATTCTCCTTGAGCTAAGGTCACACAGTCCTCGCCCAACACTCGTGGTAAGTCTTCAGGGTAGATTTCCAAAACCCTCACAAGCTGGTCACCCGGCGATCCACAATTTACTGTTGGATGCTCTTGACCAAGGTCACTTCGTGGTCCCCAATTGACTGCAGGAGCACTAGACCATGACGCCTAACCGTCTGGAGGATGCACAATCCTCAAAGGTAACAAGCGTCGGTTCCACACAGGAATTTCTTCAGTGATGCTCAATCACTATGGGTTTTGTGGTTTGGTTGTGGGTTTTTCCTCACTGATGATTTTCTCTCAAAGTCCTCGGAGGATGGGTTGCTCTCAAATGACAAGTGTCAGTTCTCTCTCAGAGCAGCCAACCAACTATTGGTTGTGGGGGGTGGCTATTTATAGCTAGGATGCAACCTGACATGATAAGACATAAATGCCCCAATGATATGACCGTTATGTGGATAAGAATGATTGGGGACAGCTGGCGCTAAGCACAGCAACGGTCGGAATTTCGAACTATGAAAGTCCTTAGCTTATCATGTTCCTCACTTGTAGGCAATTCGCACTAGCAAAATCCTAACTCCTCAGTTAGATCAATTTCCTCAGAGACGAGAAGAACTTCGTCTCTATCACTGAAGAACTTGTCTGAACCGTAAGAGATTTCCAAAGGCTTCGCTCGAAGGATTGTATGGGTTGAGGATTTTGGAGTTGAGCATCAGTTGGAAATTTTCCTTAGTATTACCTCGGCCCCCTTTAACAGTACGGTGTTTCCTATGACAGAAAAAAGGAAATGAAACTACGAAAACAAAAGTCTTCACGCTTCATATTCCTCGTTCATATCTTCAAGGTCACACCAACTTCTTCATTTTCAAAGTCTTCACAAAGTCTTCACCAAAGTCTTCAGAAAGTCTTTAGCAAAGTCTTCACTTGAAGACATACATTTTTAGGGGTCGATAATCTCCGAATATATCAAACTCCTCATCGACTTATAGAGCCTGTGTACACTCACAAATGCATTGGTACCTTAACCTATAAGTCAACAATACACCAAAATCACTAAGGGGCACTAGATGCACAAACACATAGCCATTCCGAGATATATTGCCATGCAACTTCCACCATGTAGTTTTTCATGACTTGCATCATCACTTCATATTGCATATAGAGTCATACTTTGTCATAGGTATCGAGTTCTAATTTTATTTTTTGAGTTATAAGTAAATAAAAGTGTGATGATTTTTCATTAATAGAGCATTTTCCCATGATAGAAAAGGATGATGGAAGCCATGAATCCCTCACAAGTTGGGATGAGTATCCAGACTTTATAAAAAATAAAAGAGGCCAGCGAAGCCCAAACAAAAAAATAAAACAGGCCAAAGAAGCCCACCAAAAAAAAGAAAAAAAGAGAGAAGGGACAATTGCTACTACCTCTTTCCACACTTGTGCTTCAAAGTAGCACCATGATCTTCATGATAGAGAGTCTCCTATTTTGTCACTTTCATATAACTAGTGGATATTCATTTTGCACGACCACTTAGTTTTCTTTTTGAGATTTCATACACTTATTACTTTAAGTACATTTGTTGCATGGCAATCCCTACTCACTCACATTGATATCTGTTGATGGGCATCTCCATAGCCTGTTGATACGCCTAGTTGATGTGAGACTATCTTCTCCTTTTTCTCCTTGCACCTGCTATATATTCTATTCCACCTATAATGCTATATCCATGGCTCACGCTCATGTATTGCGTGAGAGTTGAAAAGGTTGGAGAGAACCAAAAGTGTGAAACAATTGCTTGACTTGTTCATCGGGGTTGTGCATGATTTAGATACTTTGTGTGGGGAAGATGGAGCATAGCCAGACCATATGATTTTGTAGGGATAAATTTCTAAGGCCATGTTATTTCGAAAGGACACGACTACCTTGTCGGTGTGCTCGAAGTATTACTGTTTTTATGTCAATATTAGACTATTGTTTTGAATCTTACGGATCTAAATATTCATGCCACAATAGAGAATATTACATGGATAAATATGTTAGGTAGCATTCCACATCAAAAATTCTGTTTTTATCATTTACCTACTCGAGGACGAGCAGGAATTAAGCTTCGGGATGCTGATACGTCTCCAACGTATCTATAATTTTTGATTGTTCCATGCTATTATATTATCTGTTTTGGATGTTTATATGCATTAATATGCTATTTTATATTATTTTTGGGACTAACCTATTAATCTAGAGCCCAGTGCCAGTTTCTTTATTTTTCCTTGTTTTTGAAATTTGCAAATAAGGAATATTAACTAGATTCCAAATGGAATAAAACCTCCGGAAGGAAACCAGGAGACTTGAGAACCAAGGCAGAAGAGCCACCATGGGGCCACAAGCCCTAGGGGCGCGCCCAGGGGGGTAGGGAGCGCCGGGCAGGCATGTGGGCCCATGGCAGATCTCCTAACCCTAATCTTCGGCCTATAAATTCCCAAATATCCCATCATTATCAGAACGAGCCACGAAAACACTTTTCCGCCACTAGAAGCCTCTGATCCCAAGAGATCCAATCTTGGAGCCTTTTCCAGTAATCTGCCGGAGGGGGATTCGATCACGGAGGGAATCTACATCAACTCTATTGCCCCTCTGATGATGCGTGAGTAGTTCACCATAGACCTTCGGGTCCATAGCTAGTAGCTAGATGACTTCTTCTCTCTCTTTGCTCTTCACTACCATGTTCTTCATGATCTTCATGGATATCTATCCGATCTAATACTCTTTTGCGGTGTGTTTGTCGAGATCCGATGAATTGTGGGTTTATGTTCAGATTATCCATGAATATTATTTGAGTCTTTCCTGAATTCTTATATGCATGATTTCATATCTTTGCAAGTCTCTTCGAGTTATTGGTTTGGTTTGGCCAACTAGATTGGTAATTCTTGCAATGGGAGAAGTGCTTAGTTTTGGGTTCAATCTTGCAGTGTCCTCACCCAGTGACAAAGTAGGGGTAGCAAGGCACGTATTGTATTGTTGCCATCAAGGATAACAAGATGGGGTTTTCATCATATTGCTTGAGTTTATCCCTCTACATCATGTCATCTTACCTAATGCGTTACTCTGCTCTTCATGAACTTAATACTCTAGATGCAGGCAGGAGTCGGTCGATGTGTGGAGTAATAGTAGTAGATGCACAATCGTTTCGGTCTACTTGACACGGATGTGATGCCTATATGCATAATCATTGCCTTGGATTTCCTCATAATTATTTGCTTTTCTATCAATTGCTCGATAGTAATGTGTTCACCCACCGTAATACTTGCTATCATGAGAGAAGCCTCTAGTGAAACCTGTGGCCCCCGGGTATACTTTCCATCTTATACTTTCAGATCTCAAACCAAAAATACCAAAAATACTTTGTTGCATTATTTTTACCTTTTGTTTTACTTTCTGTTCAAGCAGTCTATCTCTATTAGATCTCATCCCTGCAAGTAACCTTAAAGGGATTGACAACCCCTTTATAGCGTCGGGTGCAAGAGTTTGATTCCTTGTGTAGGTACACCTATTAGGGACTTGCTTGTATCTCCTACTGGATTGTTACCTTGGTTCTCAACAACTGAGGGAAATACTTATCTACTTTTCTGCATCACCCGTTCCTCTTCATGAAAACCAACGCATGCTCGAGAAGTAGCAAGTAGCACATCACTTGTGGCTTTGTAAACACTGCTAGACTTGTGGTGAAGCTCTTCCTTGTCCTTGAGTGTCATCTCATGAGCAACAATCCTTCCAATCACTTATGTTGGCTTGAGATCTTTGTAGTTGGGCATCATTTGGATCAATGTGCATACGATGTCATATTGATCATCCAAAGCTTGAAGTATCTTCTTGATTATGAATTTATCGGTCATTTCTTCGTTTCGTAAGCCAACAATCTCATTGGTGATGAGAGCTAGCCTAGAGTACACCTCAACAACTCCTTCACCATCCTTCATCTTGAACTTGTCAAGTTGACTTTGAAGAACATCCAACTTGGATTCTCTCACAGATTCGGTACCTTCATGCATATCAACCAAAGTATCCCAAATCTCTTTCGCATTCTCAAGACGGTTGATTTTGCTAAATTCTTCGGGGCATAGGCAGTTGAAGAGAATATCACATGCTTGAGCATTGAGTTGCAACATCTTCAATTCATCCGTAGTCGCTTCGCGATCCAGTTCCCTTATATCCGCAAAGAATTCACCTTGCAATCCAACATGAACATCGGCCCAAACGGCGGGGTTATGACCAAGTAAATGCATTTTCATTTTGTGCTTCCAACTAGAAAAATTAGTCCCATCAAAGTACGGACCTCTATGGTGATAATTTCCCTCACTAGACGCCATACTCTCCTAGCTTGTGAAACCAATTCAATGGAGACCAAGGCTCTGATGCCATTTGAAGGATCGAAGGTAGTGCTAGAGGGGGGGGGGGGGGTGATCAGACTACTTGACCAATTAAAAATGTACTTTTCCCCAATTTTAAGTGATGGCTGATTTTAGCATTCATAGTATGTCAAGTACACCCTAAATATGCATGTCTACGAGTATTGCGGCAGAAAGTAAAGACAAACATGTAAGTAAAGGAAGGGTAGGAAGATCAAACGCATTGATGACACGATGATTTTTCCTGTGGTTCCGATAGGTGGTGCTATCGTACATCCACGTTTACGGAGTCTTCAACCCACGGAGGGTAATGGTCGCGAGAGTCCACGGAGGGCTCTACCCACGGAGGGTTCCACAAAGAAGCAACCTTGACTATACCATGATGGCCTACATCCACGAAGTACTTGCCTAACTCGGGGTAGATCTTCACGAAGTAGGCGATCTCCTTGCCCTTACAAACTTCTTGGTTCACTCCACAACATGATGTAGGTGGCTCCCAAGCAACACCTAACCAATCTAGGAGGCACCACCCTCCAAAAGTTAATAGCTTGATAATGTCGATGAACTCCTTGCTCTTGTGCTTCAAGATGATAGACTCCTCAACATACAATCACTCTCTCACAGATTTGGCTATGGTGTAAGAGATTGATTGGGTGGAAAGCAACTTGGGGAGGCTAGAGATCAAGATTCATATGGTTGGAATGGAGTGGCATGATCTCAACACATGAGTAGGTGGCTCTCTCTTCGAAAATCAGTAGGTATGAGTGGGGAACTGTTCTAAGTGCTTCTCTTACAAGTGAGTGGTGGTGGAGGGGTATATATAGGCATCTCCAAAAATCCAACCATTACGCCTAATAAGTCAGACTCGGTGACACCAATGTGTTAATCTCAGTGGTACCGAGTTGCCTCAAAGGTAGCAACTTTTGAATCTCGGTGAGACCGATACACACAACTCGGTTGCACCCATAAGGTGACCAACGGTCAGATTGCCAAACTCGGTGACGCCGATTCAACAAACTCGGTGGGACTGAATTTGTGAACTTTCATAACAGGAAGTTGGCAACCCAAACTTGGTGGCACCGAAATGGAATCGGTTGCACCGAAATGCTAGGGTTTGGCTGAGTCTGTCTGAGGCTAAGAATCGGTGGCACCGAGTGGAAAGTATTGGTTGCACCGATTTTGGATATTTGGCTTTTTTGGGGGGATGATCCCCAGGTACCCCAAAGACGGCAAGTCGAACGAGGTGCATTCCATCCCGGGCCGGTTGCTCCGACTCACACCCGTGGCCGGCTGCTCCGACCAGCCGGCTGTGCCCTCCAGCTGGCAGCCCGGAGCCAACTATGACACCCCATCGGACACGCGCGGACCAGATGGCCGTCTCCAGTGGTGGTGCAGTATTGGCAAGCAGTAGCGCACCATACATGCGTCATGTGGTACTATCTACAGTGTAAACTGCCCCCTTGACACTGATTTATAAAGTGCACTAGGGGACAGACATAACTTAGTTCACAAGCTACATGTGGCTTGACATGTAAGCTACCCATGGTAGCTTACACCTCAAGCTGCTTCGGATGTAAGCTACCCACTGTAGCTTACATCCCAAGCTACCCACCTATGCCTATATAAAGGCCTCATGCCCACAACATATGGGGGGTGCACCGTCACGTGCTCATGCATACACACACATGAGCCAAGAAGCCTCATGGCTCACCTCTCCCATACAGCTCCGGGAGGAACCATGTACCGGATATTCCAGAGATATACAGATATGCAAGAGTAGGGGTATTATCTCTCCGGAGAGCCTCGAACCTGGGTAAACCACTGCATCCTATTCGCATACACGTCCCGGATCATCCACGACAGCCTTGCTCTCACCTCGATAAGCCACCCCATGGCATCTGTCGTCTCGTGTGACCCCCATGAGAAAACAACGATAGTTGGCGCCCACCGCGGGGCTAGCTGCCGCTGGAACCGCAGTTCGGGCAGGACCGTCTTCGTCATCTCCACCGCGACGTTGCCGCCATTAGCGCTCGGGGGTTTGAGATCAACACGCCCACGGGGCGAGCGAGCGCGGCACCGCGTCCTTGCCACCAGTCTCGTCATCACCACCGCGGTGCTACCGCCGTCTCTCCGGTGACGCCCGAGGACTCGACACCAGCATGCCCCTAGGGCGGCCGCACGGGACGGTTGGGGGATCGACGCCAACACACCCTCGAACAGCCGAACGGGACGTCGTGCTCTTGGCCTCATGCACCTCTAGCTCGCTCCAATGCCCCGCCAGGGCAACCATCCGAGTCGGCGCGTCCTCACTGTTGGTCTTGTCCTGCTCCAGTCTCCCACACCTTTGCGTCCCTGTACGTGCACGCGGTCATGCTTAGCTAGCTATCTAGCAGGGCGAATCGATTGGGTTGTGTGCTGGCTAGCTAGGTTAGCTCGTGTGCACGCACAAAGCCGGCCGACCGTATGAGCCTCGCCGTCACCTCGGCCGACAACTCCATCTTGCGACGTCGCCTCCTCCGCGTGCCCTTCCTACCGTGGCCTCTCCATGGCTAATGAGCCCCTCGGCCGCATCACCATCCGACCATCCCAGTCCTTCGCCGCCACGACCGGCCATAGCTACGCTGGCTCCGTTGACTGCCTCGCCGCCTCAGCCCCGCCTGCGCCACGTCAGCATATTGGCTCCGCCGTCCGTCCCAGCCCGAAGCTCTCCAACACGCTGGTTGCCGTGGTCGGGTGCATGGGGCCAACGGGCAACACGGCTGTGCCGTACTCCAACGGCCTCTGCCCATCAGTCTGCGATGGCGGCAACGCTCCCCACATCGCGACAGCTAGCTCGCTGTGGATGCCGGCTCCTTCCTCTTGTCCCTACAAGTTTCTTTCATCTCGCCCGGCTCCTGATTTGTTGCATCGCCTCGCACCACGGTTGGCTTGCTCGCCCGCGCATGCATCCGTCCACAAATATCTCTCCCTGGCCAGCTGCGTGCACGTACCTCCTGGCCGCGTGCACACAAAGAATGAGAAAGTGAGATATGATTAGCTCCATAGAAAAGTAAAGTTCAGGCAAGGAAGCCAGCTTATCTCCCTACGTGCACATGTGCTTCGCTGGCTCAAAGGAGAAAAACCTCACGCGCTCTCCGGCATTAGTGTCCTCGAGCCAATTCTCCTTCGTCCGGCTACTGCCTGGCAGGCCGTGCCTGACCTACTGTTCGGCCGGCTGCGCCAGCCCGGCTCATGCGACTCGGCCGCCTCGTTATGGCCGACGCCTCCTGCACTAGTCGTCCCCACGTCCACCGGCCCGCCGGCTTGCCCTCGCCGCATCCGGCAGCCTCCTCGTGCTAGTCGGCTCTCACGCCCACCGGCTCACCTTTGCCATGCCCACCTACTCCGCCTCCGCACGCGACGGCTGGCCACCTGCGCTGGCTCTGCCGCTCCGCCCGGCTCCGCTGCGCCCGGCTGGCTGGCGCAGGAGGAGGACCTTCTCCTCCATGCCTTGCTACTACTCCATCTTGCCGTGGCCAACCCTGCTCCGTGTCGAGCGCACGCCCACGTCCGGCTCCGCGGCCGACCGTCCCCGCGCCCGACCGTGCTCCTGCTCGTGCGCCTGCTGTCTCGCCGCCCCGCACTGGTCGGCTCTCGTGCGCCTCGACCGGCTCCTCCCGCTCCCCAAACTCCCGTGGCCATCTTTCCGTGAGGAAAGTAAGGCGGCTGTGGGAGCCGACTCGGAAAGAGTTGTGTGAAACCAGCCCAAGAAAAAGAGAAAAAGAAGAACGTGCGTGCAAGCATCCATGCACATGGTACGTGCATAGTCAGCTGCGATACTCACGTACATGCCTGGTCGGCCGGCTACCTGCGTGTGTGCGTGCCTGGCCGGCCGGCTGCATTGTGTGCGTGCGTGTGTGTCTGGTTGGCTGCATGGCCCTGGACGATTGCACTACGCGCGTGTGTGTCCGTCCGGCTGGCCGACTGGCCGACCGTGCGCCTAGCCGGGAACACAGAGGCTATCACGTCCCGCACAAGTAAAGCTCATCTGGCCGACAGTGTCAGGATTTGTCCGCCGTCGCGCCTCCACTCTCAAAGCTGCTCCTGTTTCTCCAACATAAACTGCGACTCCAAGATCATCTCCATCAAGTGTCTGCCCTGGCCGGCTGACGCCACCTCGCGTTGGCCGGCTCCGCCTCCACCCCGCACCGGCCGGCTCCCGCTGCCGCTCCCACGCGTTGGCTATTGTACCTGGATGTGCCTCCACGCCCCTTTGCCATGCCGCGTTGCCGGATCACCGCCGCGCCCGGCCGCTGCCGCCTCCCGCTCACGGCCCCGGCCGGCTCCGGGCGGCTGCCCCTAAGCCCGCTTCTCGCGCCGGCTCTGCGTGCCTCCCGCTCCCCGTGCGCCTCGGCAGCGGTCCTGCCGGCTGTCGGCTCCCCGTGCGCCTCGGCTGTCTCCTACATGGCTCCCGTGGCCCAAAGGTGTGGCCGGCTGGGGAGGTCAAAGAAAAGTGGAGCCGGTCCAAAAAACAGGAGAAGACACCTGCGTCCCCACTTGACCGACCGACCTGCATCACTGGCTGGCTGGCTGGCCTGCCCATCTACTTCAACACCGGGCCGACTCTAGCTCCCCACCCATCTCGACGTCCAGCCAGTCAGATTTGGCCAGCTAGCACACTCGCCAATCGCCAGGGGGCTCGACGACTACACCCAGCGGGTGTGCCGGCGCACTCCACAAGCGCCAAGCCGCATCAGCTTTCGTCAACAACAAATGTCTCGCCTACGCGCAGAGCAACGAACCTCCGCGCCCGGACGCGTGGAAGGTACTTCCGACAGCAACTCGCGCTCATCAGTCGACGGACCCCACGTCCACCCTCGGCAACGCCTCATGCACACCAGCCGGCGGACCCCCGTGTCCGCCATCGGCAATGCCTCGCTGAAAGCACATTTGCTCCCTTGGTGGTTTTGGTAATTAATAACAACATATAAGTCATTGAACTAATGTTTCCACCAAGTATATTTCAGGAAATGTTCAATGAGAGGATTGGCAAAAGGAGATTGTGGTGAAACCCCAAGATGCAAGGAAATAGGTTGGCCCAGCTTCAAGCAAGAGGACTTTATATTTTATATTTGTGAGAAATCACTTTGAGTCATAGGAAAGCCAATACTATTAAAAGGGGGTAAGGTTTTGTTGGTGAAGAATATGCTCCAACATGCATAAGTGATAGTCGCCAAAAACATCCACAAACTCTCCCACCAAAGTCTGTTCTATACCCAACACTCAAAGTCGGTGCAACCAACTTTCCCACTTCGGTGCCACCGATTCCAGAACCTAGGCAGACTCAAGCCAAACCCTAGCCACTTCGGTGCAACCGATTCCATACCGGTGTCACCGAGTTTAGGTTGCCAACTTTCTATTACGCAAATTCACATTTTTGGTCCCACCGAGAATGTTGGATCGGTGTCTCCGATATTGGAAATCTGATCGTTGGTCACCTTATCGGTGCAACCGAGTTTCCTATATTGGTCTCACCGAGATTCAAAAGTTGCCACCTTTTGGTCACTTCGGTACCACCGAGATTAACACATCGGTGTCACCGAGTTGGTCATTTTGTGTGTAATGGTTGGATTTTTGGGGATGCCTATATATACCCCTTCACCACCACCTACTCGAGAGAGAAGCACTCGGGACTATTCCATACCTATCGTATCAGATTTTCTGAGAGAGAACCACCTACCCTTGTGTTGAGATCAAGATCTTCCACTCCAATCATACGGATCTTGATTTCTAGCCTCCCCAAGTTGCTTTCCACCAATCCCATCTCTTCTACCAAGCCAAACATGTGTGACAGAGATTGTGTGCTGAGGAGTCTATCATCTTGAAGCACGAGAGCAAGGAGTTCATCGTCATTATCGAGCCTATTACCTTTTGGAGGGTGGTGCCTCCTAGATTGGTTAGGTGTCGCTTGGGAGCCTCCTACTTCGTGTTGTGGAGTGAACCAAGAAGTTTGTAAGGGCAAGGAGATCGCCTACTTCGTGAAGATCTACCCATAGTGAGGCTAGTCCTTCGTGGACGAAAGCCGTTATGGAATAGTCAAGGTTGCTACTTCGTGGACCCTTTTGGGTGGAGTCCTCCATGAACTCTCGCGACCGTTACCCTCTGTGGGTTGAAGACTCCATAAACATGGATGTACAATAGCACCACCTATCAGAACCACGGGAAAAATCATCGTGTCTACAATTATGTTTGATCTTCCTACCCTATCCCTTCTATACATGCTTGTTGTTACTTTCCGCTGCTATATGCTCTTAGACTTGCATGTGTAGGGTGTACTTGACTTGCCATGAAATGCTAAAAACTGTCAACCCTAAAACTTGGTATAGGCAAAACTCTTAATTGGTCAAGTAGTCTAATCACCCCCCCTCTAGACCTACTTTCGATTGTACAAGTGGTATCAGAGCATTGATCTCCATTGCTTAGGTCTCACAAGCTAGGAGAAGTATGGCGTCTAGTGAGGGAAGTTATCACCATAGAGGTCCGTACTTTGATGGCGCAAATTTTGCTAGTTGGAAGCTGTAGCGACCCGACCTGAAAAGTCGAATCTCCGGTGTTTCTGTACCATCCCAAGATCATGCTGGTACACACACGGTACATCAATGTATATATCAAAGGGAAATCACACAGCATAAATTAATCAAAATCTCATATCGAGTCCTTTATTACAATAATGATTGCAATAAAGTGGCTGAAGGCCAACTCATGAGATAAACTAAACCATAAACTTGCGGAAGCTCCAAAGGTAGATGAATCCATCATGACTCCAAGGGCATCTCACCGAGCGTAGAGCGTATCCTCACTCCTGGTTGGAAAAGTACTCTGCAACATGATACATTGCAGCCGTATAGGTCAGCATATTGAATATGCCGGCAAAGTCACAAGAGAGGGGGTAAAGTAATCATCTAGTCTATATGCAAATATGGCAAGTGGGGTAGTAAGTTTTGCATAAAGCCAAGTTTTTCCTACAACAAGAGAGGGCAAAGGCATAATTACTACAATGTTGGTTGATTAATGAGATGGTTCCACCAACCAATTCCCATACCCAAGTTGACATTAATAACCCACATCAATATAATTTATTGTGTTGAGAGCTCCAGATAGTTTCAGATCCTTTGGCTCAAACTGTCCATGACCGTGGGCACGGCTAATCGATTAGGTTTGGGTACTCTGCAGAGTTTTGCACACGTTCCCCACAAGATTTGGTCGCCTCCATTTGATTTCTCGCACTTCAGGGTGTTTGAGAAACGAATGACCAAAACATGGTCTTCTAAAGGGTTTCCCTGAGACTCTATCGGTGCCCATCCTTTCCTATCGTTCTTCTACATCTCGTAGCACTGCCTGTCCAGGGTCACCACGATATCCAACCAAGCCAGAGCCCATAATGACTTGTGGCTGTGCAGGTAAGCCTTGGGTATTGAAGCATCCATCCATCTCTTTGTGCCTGGGTGGACCTTTCCGCATGAATACTGGCACATCTCCAGCATCATCTAGGCTAACCATTGGTTTCTCCAGGGCGCCGTTCAACCATCATCCACCCAGAGGTAAGTTGAAAACTTGAAGTCTTGAAGACTTGATCATCATGTAGGTCTTGAAATTATTAACTCTCAACACTCATGAATCACACAACCAACCCCGTCTACTAATAGCATAGCAAAATGTAAAACAACGTTTCCCGGGGCCAATGTGTCAAAGGGTTGAGGGGTACCTACCACATGATACTACAACAAGTAACCAAGTTTCCAATTTACCTACTTTGCATGCAATTGGGGTGATGGAAGAACTAATGCAATAAAACATAGGTATACATGGTCAAAGTGACTTGCCTTGCTGACGATCCTCGTAATCAAGTGACTCTAGATAACAAGCTTCGCACTCCGGATGATCTAACGAATCAAACAAGAGCATACCATAAGCATAAACACAAAACAATTCACACAATTCAGCAAGGTTAAACAAACAATACTAAAACCATTCAATAGTATCAATCAAGAGAAAGAAATAAAATAATTTTGACTTACAAAAATTTTAGTGTCAAAAACTTTTACTACTACCACTTTAAGACAAACAACCAAGCAATAGCTAGTAGAAAATACATAGTAAAGAAAATCAATTTTAGTAGACAGGATCAAATTTACTAAAACTTTTGTGTAAAGAAACACTACTAAAATGAAAATAACTAGAATGTTACTATAACTTTGGAATAGGAAACTATAACAATAATATTATTAACATTAATATTATTATCATCATATTACTTAACAGAATGGAATTACTAAAATTATTTATTAGAAATCTAACTTAATCATCTAGCTAGTTTGTGAAAGTAAAATTAAATTGTTTTATAAAACTATACCTAATGAAAAAGATATAAATATTCCTATAACAACATGGTATAAAACTAAACAATCATTCTAAATACTAGCAAGTAATGTTACCTAAATATTTGAAACATCAGAAACTCATGAAATTATTAACAAAAGTTAAACTAATTCAGATTCAAGTTAAATTAAAATTAAGATAACTAAACTATATTAAGAACTAAACAGATTCTGTTTTTGTTAAAAACAGTAACTAAATTTATTCAAAAAATACTCAAATCATGTAGAAAGATAGATTTAACTAATACCAAACAGTGGCAAAAAGATTCACTCAAAAATATATTTTTAAACTATAGTTATACAGATTTTAGTAATTTAAACAAAATTGATTAGATTCAAAATCTAAAGTTCAAATTTGAAAACTAAGCATACATACATAAACTAAATCAAATATGTGAACTAATGCAAAAAGAATCAACTAAAAACCCTAAATAGTTTAAAAGATATGATAAAAACAAGATTTGAAAACATTCTGTTTTCTAAAACAGAATCAGAAAAAGAAAAAATGAAACTCATCGGACAGGGTGACGTGGCGGGTCGTGGTTGGCTGAGAGGGTGTGCGTGCGGGCTTTTGCGGGCGGGTGACCGAAGCTTAGCGCATACCGTTTCGGCTTTTAAAACGATCTAATCCTACGCGTCGGATCTGGATCGAACGGCTACGGAGGGTTTCGATGGCTTACAGAGAAAGCATCACCGGCGATGGAGTTTTCCGGCGAGGCCGAGGCGGCGAGGTCGTCGAGGGCGGCGCTCCGGTGGTTGGGGACGGCGTCTGAGGGCTTCGAACGATGGCGGCGGGTCTCCGGCGTACTCTGGTGGCGACGGAGGGGAGTGGGGACTACAGAGGCGACGGGCACGAGCTCTGGAAGGGTTCGGCTGGGGATCCGAACTCCGGCAAGGGTGTGGGAAGCGCTCTAGCAAGGTAGAGTGGGGTCTTGGGGGTGGAATGAGGAGCGGAGGGTCGGGGCTACTTATAGGGCCGGTGCGATGGTCGGGGAAGGAAAGAGGAGGGAGATCCGGAGAGGAGGAATCGCCGGCGATGTTTTGTCGACGCGAGGAGGAAGGCGACCGCGGCGTCTTCAGGATCGGGCGATGGGGCCAGGGCGTCAGAGAGGGAGGGCGGCGTCAGCGCGTCGGTCGATCGGCTCGGAGCGGTTTCGGGACTTAACTGTTGTGGACCGGCCCGGTTCAAATTAAAACATTTCCTTTTTAATATCCGGAGCAGTAAAATTCATTTAAAAGCATTCAAAACATTTCCAAATATAGGAAATATATATATCAAAATGATCAGGAGAATTAATGCTATTCAATGAACATTTTTCCTCTGTCATATTGAATACTTTGAAAAAAAATTATTTTCAGAAATTGCTGTTTTGATTTTAAATCCTTTTGCAATAATTTTTCAAATAGTCCCCTGGTTTTATTGTTCAAATATTTCACCAAGATGCCCCTTGTGTGGAGTGTCATGTTACTCCCCTCTTTTCTTTGAACTTTTCCACAGGTTTTCAAATAGGTGAAACAAGAAAAGGGGAAAGATGAAAGTGACATTTCAGAAATTCAAAGGAAGCACTTCAACCATTATATTCTCTCAAACAATATGATGATGATGCATAGCTGTATATCGTAACATTCCAAAATGAATTTTTGGGATGTTACAGAAGCATAAAATGAAAATGCATATTCTTGGTCGTAACCCCGCCGTTTGGGTTGTTGTTCGTGTCGGCTTGCAAGGTGAGTTCTTTGCGGATGGATGGGAACCGGATCATGAAGCAACCGCGGATGAGTTGAAGATGTTGCAACTCAACGCTCAAGCATGCGACATTCTCTTCAACTTCTTATGCCCTGAAGTATTCAACAAAATCACCCGTCTTGAGAATGCAAAAGATATTTGGGATACTTTGGTTGATATGCATGAAGGAACCGAGTCCATGAGAGAATGCAAGTTAGATGTTCTTCAAGGTCAGCTTGACAAGTTCAAGATGAAGGATGGTGAAGGATTCGCACAAATGTACTCTAGGCTAGCTCTCATCACCAATGAGACTGTCGGCTTAGGAAGCGAAGAAATAACCAACAAATTCCTCATCAAGAAGATACTTAGAGCTTTGGATGAGAGATACAACACCGTGTGCACATTAATCCAAATGATGCCAAACTACAAAGATCTCAAGCCTATGGAAGTCATTGGAAGGATTGTTGCTCATGAGATGACACTCAAAGATAAAGAAGAGCTTCATCACAAGTCTAAAGGTGCTTACAAAGCCACAAGTGATGCTCCCGCAACTTCAAGCAATAACCTTGTCACCAATGAAGAGATAAGCCTCATGGTCAAGAAATTCGACAAGTTCTACAAGAATAGAAGCAAAGAAAGAAACTCCAACTCAAGATATGAAGAGAAGAGTTTGTCAAGTCGTGATCGCAATTGCTACAATTGTGGGAAGCCCGGACACTACTCAAATGAGTGCACGGCTCCCTACAAAAGAAGAGAAGAGTCACCTCGAAGACGAAGCTCAAGGAATGAATCACCATAAAGAGAGAGAAGGAGTAGATATGATCGTTATGAACGAAGACACTCAAGGAGAAGTAGAGATTCAGAGAAGAAGGACAAGCACACCAAGAGCTACACAAGAATAAAACATCAAGCTCATGTTGGTGAATGGGTTTCCGGCTCCGACTCTGACAACCACTCTGATAGAAGCTATCACTCCGACTCTGACTATAGTTAAGATTAAGGTGTTGCCAGAATTGATCTAGTGACTACCAACTCCTACAATCTATTTGATTCACCAAACGAAGGGAGTGGAAGTTGCTTCATGGCTAAAGGCCCCAAGGTATCACACCCCGAATATCTTGATTTTGATAGTGATGTAGATGATTTACTTTATGATGATGACTTGCTTTCTGATAAAACTAGTGATATTGATCAAAATGAACTTGATAATTCTCATGCTAGTCAAGATAAGTCATTTGATGATGATAAGAAGAAAATATAACAACTAACTAAAGAACTAAACACTCTTAAGTTAGCTCATGAATATACTCTCGAAGATCATAGAGAGCTTGTGAGAACTCATGAGAAGCTACACTTCGAGAAGCTCAACTTGGAGCAAGAGCATGAGTTTCTCAAAGCTATCAATGACGATCTCCGAAACTAGACCTCATCTTATCTAGCCAAATGACTACTCTTGTCTACTTTCATGCCTCAAGTTTAAACTAATCAATCATGTAACAAAGGCAAGAAAGGTTCTTCATCAAGTAGCAACAACAAAAATGCTAAACCCAATGATGTTGCTTCTAGTAGTTCTATTGATTCCACTAATCATGCTTCTCTTAGCCAAGTTACACTTGAGCAAGAAAATGCTTTATTGACAGGAATTATAGAAAAGGGTATCTACAAGAGTCTTGCCGGATGTAAGCAATTTGAGGAAATCGTATGCAAGCACGGAGGATACGGGAAGAATCGTGGTGTTGGCTACTTCAACGCTAATGGAGTCGAATGGGAAGAAAGTCAATATCCCAAGCCCAAGTTTGTTCCTCAAAAGGAGAATTATGAAAATACTCTTCTCAAGGGGACAAACACTCAAGATGACCTTCTACCACAAGACCACAAGCTGAAGGGGAATAACAAGCTTCAAGAGGACATTGACTCATATGAAGATGAACTCCTAGCTTTGGTGGAGTGGGTTCCCAAGGCTACTTCGAGCTCAACTACTACAAAGGTTACTCCAACACCGAGGATGCCCATCAACTTGATGTGGGTTCCCAAGAAGAAGAACTAGTAAGTTCTTGAGGGGTGACTCCGCCAATAAAATTCACTCACATTCATTATTGGCAAGGACTTGTTGCACTCAACGTCAACTCAATGCAATAGTTCAAGGAGTCACACATTCCCTCAAAGGTAAGCAAGGGACAAGGTAATCAACAAATCAATGGACATCATAACACATGCTTTGCACTCCATGTCCATAGATATCCTTGTATTTGTCTCTTGTATGTTGGGACTAACTCATGCAGGTGAGAGGAGTAAGGAAACAACAAGGATGCTCCCAACTCTTGGTGATCTTCATCAACATTGAGCATCCACAACTACCTCACCAACATGAAGTCTTCATCGACAAAACCCAAGGTTAGTTTATCCCTCTTATGGGGGATGTCACGTTAAGGGGGAGCTTTACTCTAAGACTTGAGTAAAAGAATCTCTTAGTATGTGACAACATTAAATGCTTTATGTAAAAGTGGTAACCCCACTTGTGCTTAAACGAAGAGTATGACCTATGATCAAGTAATCTTACTTGGATCCTAAGTCAAATACTCATATATAGATGACTTTGTCATCGCCCAAGTTCTTGTTAGATGCTAGTGTGTTTGTGCATGTTCGTCATGATTTCCTTTGACATCTTATTGTGTGAGCATGTTGGTCTACATTTATTTTCTCATCCGAGGACATCCAATTGTTGCTATTTGGCTTTTGATTTATCTTTTGCCAATTGGATGGACAAGAATGCCTAGGACAACTCTTTAGCTATCTATGCTTTCTCACCTCATATTCCATTCATGCTGCATCACAAAATCTGAACAAGTGCTTTTCGATCCTTGTGTGTGTGGAGCACTCGGAGTTCCGTATTGACAAGGACTGACCATTAAAACCTCCCAAGTGCAACTCGGTGGAACCAATTCCAAAAACTCGGCCTCACCGAATGCCTAGGGTTGATCTGGTTTTTCAATCTCGGTAACACCGATTTCATATTCTCGGTTACACCGAGTTTCCCTGTCAGCTGACAGTTGTGGAACTTGGTGACACCGAAAACATAAAATCGGTATCACCGACAGTAAAGGGTATATACGTTGTGGACCCCGACGCTTCGAAATTTCTATCTTGAACGTCATGCCTCAGAACCCTAAGTTGCCGCCCCAAGACCCCTGGTCATCGCCCTTGATTTCCCGAGCTCCTCCATCGCTGGGAATCGCCACCGTCGACGTAATCTACACCAACATCGCCGCTGTAGAGGATCCGCGCCAAGCTAGGGTACGGATTCGATCTCTAGTGCGCTCCCATTCTGATTCTTGTGCATTGGACCTAGTTTTCTCTATAAGCCACCCCTTGCTCATAAATTCATCCAATCAAATCTACAAAATCTCGAGTTAGATGATTTTTTCTAGGGTTTTGCTATCCGCCCGATACATCTCGGTGGAACCAAAACGGAAATATCGGTCTCACCGATATACTTTTCTGTGTTGTTGAGAACTGACTCGGTGGAACCAAGTGGCTCTTTTCGGTCCTACCGAAAAGGCTGCCAAGTTCCTGTTAAGGAGTTGGTCTGTCTTGGCCCCACCGAAAAATTCATTTTGGTTGTATCAATATGTATGTGACTGATTGCAAAACTTTTGAAAAACTCACTGCTCAAATTTCAAAAACAGCCTCATTTTGTGATGACCAATCTCCTTCTCCTCGTCTACACTCTATTCATAGGGTCAGCATGTCAGGTTCAGAAGACAGTCAGAACAGGTCAGAGCAGGGAGTACACATGAGTTCAGGAACAAGCCCGGAGCCTAGTTCATTCTCAGATCCAGGCACCCCCAGCTCTCATGGGCTGCCCAAGGCTGCCACCAGAACCAGGAAGAAGTTGAACTCAGATGAAGAGGATTTAGACTTTGTGCCTGAGGAGATTCTTGCTACGAAGCAAGAGAAGGCTGCCAAGAAGGCTGCAACTGAAGCTACTTCCTCTGGAAGAGTTGTCAGCAAAATATATGCACCGGCTTCTACCTTCAAGGCTCATGAGACTTCCAGAGCAACAATGTCTGTTGGGATCCCCAAGAGAGCTATGCCTAAGAAGGCAGGAGAGAAAAAGGCCAGGAAGAGGATCATCCATGTGACTGGTAGACCTACCTCCATGTTTGAGGATCCAGAAGAAGCTGCTGCTGCTGAGGATGAGGAGGTTGAGCTATCTACAAAGGCTACTCCCAAGAAGAAGGCAAATAAGTTGATGTCTGATGTTATGCCTAAGACCAACACATACAAGAAGGTTGCTGAGAAGCCCAAGACGACAACTAGGCAGATTCCAGGTTTTGAGAAGAACAAAGGAACTGCTTCCAGAGTTGATGATGTGGATGACTTGACAACACTGATGAAGCTTAGACCACACCTTCGAGTTTATAATGCCAGCTACCCACTAGCTGAGGACATGAATAAGAGGAAGGATTCTGGATTGAGGGCATGGAGAGCAATAGATCCTTATGCCCAGAGAAAGAAGACTGTTGTGGACTACAGATTCTATACCAGAGAGCAGCAGGACTTCTATGAGACTGTGCTCTTTAACAAGAGTCCAGCTGTCAATGATATGTGGTACGTTTATTGGAAGTTCATCAAGGAGAATGAGGACTACTTTCCAAGTGTCTAGGACAACTTCCATTGCATAAGTCTGGATGAGTTCGTTGGCAGAGAATTCACAACATGGAATGATGAAATGATCATGCAGTTCTACTCCACTGCACACTTCTACGGAGATGGTAGAATTGTGTGGATGACTGAAGGTGCGACATATGAATCAATAGTTGAAGAATGGGCTAATATCTTAGGAGTTCCTGAAGCACAGGATGGTGACCTGGATGTCTACTCAGAATCCAAGGCTAGTCACAATACTATGGCTAGCATGTACAAGGAGATCCCTGCTGCCAATGTGAAGTCTCAATGCTAGGATCAATCTATTTTCTCCAGGCTGGCCTCCGCACTATCAACACCATTCTAAGGCATACCTTGATGCCCAAGTCCGGAGATGACAAGATGATCCGAGGCCACTCCATCAATATGTTGATCCACCTTGACACTCACATCAGGATCAGAGTCATGGACTTGATTGTAGAGACAATCAAGAGGGTTGTTGCTGATCAAAAGCGCTCATGCTGTTATACACCCTACATATAGATGCTCATAAACTCAAAACTGGAGAAGCACATATTTGCCCTAGATCACCTACATTTGCCCCTACAGCCAGATCTCGAGGACAATGTTGTGGTGATGGATACTGATCATCCCACTTCATCTGCAGCTCAGGCAGAGGCAGAGGCAGCTAGAGCCACTAGTGCTCAAGTCCCACAATCCAGGAACGAGCAAATGGATCTATTGATTGCATCAGTCCAGGGCATGCAAAAGGACATTAAGGGGATTCTAGACAACCAAAACAGTCTTGTTAGAATCTTTGAGACCAGAATCAAGACCCTTACTGATAAGGTGGACGGGCTGACGAAGATAGTCACAGAACTTTAGCATGAAGTTGACTTCGTGAACATCCCTCGGGTCTCTTCTACTTCAGATGAGGATGATGAGGATGATTCACCTCTAGGGCCAGGCACTCAGTTCACCACTCAGGCTAGATCAGCCACAGTGCCAGCTCCATCAGCTCCATCAACTTCAGCTCCATCAGTGACCACTCCAGCTCTATCCACGACATCTGCAGAGATCTTCACTAACGCTGTCATCTCGACTCCTTCATCAACAACCAGAGGAGATATGCCCAAGAACGCTTAGATGTATGCCTTTGAACTTTTTGGTAACTTGTTGCCAAAGGGGTAGAAGTGTATATAGATCTTTAGGCTTCGAGCGAGAGAGCGATTTGGTTTTTATTGCTTTTCAAAAACATTTGGTTCTTTTGGTTCGATGTGAGATACATGTGTGTTATGCTATTATGCTATGGGTGATGCTACTATTTCCTATCATCTTAATGCTCATGAGATGATCATTCACCTTTGTATGATTGTGTTGTGCATTGTTATTCATTCTAATTATTCTCGCTCACCACCAAGTTGTATGTGACATGGAAGAAGTGCCCCATATACCTAATTGATTGTGCATTTGCATTCAAACGCAAATTCAAAATAATGCACAAATTTAGGGGGAGCTCTTGCTTATCAGATACCTCTCAAAGCGACGATTAATTTCATTGATTTTATCATATGTCAAAGCTTTGATCTATATGTTGTCATCAATTACCAAAAATGGGGAGATTGAAAGCACATTTGTTCCCTTGGTGGTTTTGGTAATTAATAACAACATATAAGTCATTGAACTAATGTTTCCACCAAGTATATTTCAGGAAATGTTCAATGAGAGGATTGGCAAAAGGAGATTGTGGAGAAACCCCAAGATGCAAGGAAATAGGTTGGCCAAGCTTCAAGCAAGAGGACTCTACATTTTATATTTGTGAGAAATCACTTTGAGTCATAGGAAAGCCAATACTATTAAAAGGGGGTAAGGTTTTGTTGGTGAACAATATGCTCAAACGTGCACAAGTGATAGTCGCCAAAAAATCCACAAACTCTCCCACCAATGTCTGTTCTATACCCAACACTCAAAGTCGGTGCAACCAACTTTCCCACTTTGGTGCCACCGATTCCAGAACCTAGACAGACTCAAGCCAAACCCTAGCCACTTCGGTGCAACCGATTCCATACCGGTGTCACCGAGTTTAGGTTGCCAACTTTCTGTTACGCAAATTCACATTTTCGATCCCATCGAGAATGTTGGATCGACATCACCGAGATTGGAAATCTGACCGTTGGTCACCTTATCGGTGCAACCGAGTTTCCTATATCAGTCTCACCGAGATTCAAAAGTTGCCACCTTTTGTCACTTCGGTACCACTGAAATTAACACATCGGTGTCACCGAGTTGGTCATTTTGTGTGTAACGGTTGGATTTTTGGGGATGCCTATATATACCCCTTCACCACCACCTACTCGAGAGAGAAGCACTCAGGACTATTCCATACCTATCATATCAGATTTTCTAAGATAGAACCACCTACCCTTGTGTTGGGGTCAAGATCCTCCACTCCAATCATATGGATCTTGATTTCTAGCCTCCCCAAGTTGCTTTCCACCAATCCCATCTCTTCTACCAAGCCAAACCTGTGTGAGAGAGATTGTGTGCTGAGGAGTCTATCATCTTGAAGCACCAGAGCAAGGAGTTCATCGTCATTATCGAGCCTATTACCTTTTGGAAGGTGGTGCCTCCTAGATTGGTTAGGTGTCGCTTGGGAGCCTCCTAGTTCATGTTGTGGAGTGAACCAAGAAGTTTGTAAGGGTAAGGAGATCGCCTACTTCGTGAAGATATACCCATAGTGAGGCTAGTCCTTCATGGATGGAAGCCGTTATGGAATAAACAAGGTTGCTACTTCGTGGACCCTTTTGGGTGGAGCCCTCCATGGACTTTCGCGACCGTTACCCTCCGTGGGTTGAATACTCCATAAACGTGGATGTACGATAGCGCCACCTATCGGAACCACGGTAAAAATCATCGTGTCTACAATTGCATTTGATCTTCCTACCCTATCCCTTCTATACATGCTTGTGGTTACTTTCTGCTGCTATATACTCTTAGACTTGCATGTGTAGGGTGTACTTGACTTGCCATGAAATGGTAAAAACTGTCAACCCTAAAACTTGGTATAGGCAAAACTCTTAATTGGTCAAGTAGTCTAATTACCCCCCCCCCTCTAGACCTACTTTCGATCCTACACTCGCGCACACCAGCCGGCGGACCCCGCGTCCGCCCCTCGACAGGGCTCCGTGCCCATAAGCCGGCGGACTCTGCATCCGTGCCAGGCAGCGCCTCGCGCTCATTAGCCGACGAACCCCGCGTCCGCCCTCGGTAGCGCCTCGCGCTCAACAGCCGGCGGACTTTGCGTGCGTGCCCGGCAGCACATTGCGCTAATCACCCGGCGCACCCCGTGTTCGCGTGCAGCAGCTCCTTGCGCTCGACAGCTGGTGGACCCCGCGTCCGTGCCTGGCAGTGCCTCACGCTCGATAGCCAGCAGACCCCGCGTCCGCGCCTCGCGTGCGTTAGCAGGACCACGTCGGCTACAAACCGCGTTGGCCATCTTCGACAAAACCGCCTCGCTGGCACCCAAAAGCAATGTGAGATCTCCATGCGCATACCCTTGCACCATACACACAAAACAAATAACCCCGAGCGACCCTTGGGGGCCATCTCGGCATTTATTCTGCAACTTTATTGTTCACCCCGGCGTCGACTAGTCTTGGCCCGGGGCTGGCCACTTGGCCCGATACGTTCGTTACCACAAGATGGCTTAGTAGCATGCATGGGACCGAAGGCCTACTCTTTGTCTCAGCTACAGACCGCGCCGCGGCTGTCTGGCTAGCGAGAGCAAACGCTTGAGGTCACCAGACTCTAAAAGCGTCCAGGGAGAAAACGGCTTGGGTGACCCAGCCATTTCATTTATGAGTATCTGCTCGGTCGAGTCTGCTCCAAGAGTCCGATTACTATACGCTCCATTCCGTGGCCCACTCTTCGTCTCAGCTATAGACCGGCTCCCGGTTGTGTGGCTAGCAAGAGCAAAAGCCAAAGAGCGGAGAGAACATGAAAAAGACTTAGGGGGGCTCGGACGAAAACGAGTCGGCACCCTCTGCACATACTTGCACTACCAAAATCAAATATTTGATATATCTGTGCCAACTTAACCTTGTCTTTTGCACGATCATTTCCATGAGGAACCTCCTCGCTCGGAGGCTCGGAGGCTACTCCTGGCAAGGCACCGCGCTCGACAGCCGGCGGACCCCGCGTCCGTCTACGGCAGGGCTCCATGCCCATCAGCCGGCGGACCCTCGGTCCGCGCCCAGCAGCGCCTTGGGCTCAACAGCCGGCGGACCCCGTGTCCACCTTCGGCAGGGCTCCACGCCCACCAGCCAGCGGACCCTCCGTCCGCGCCCGGCAGGGCTCCATGCCCATCAATCGGCGGACCCTCCATCCACGCCCGACAACACCTCGTGCTCGACAGCCGACAGACCCCACGCCTCCCTTCGGGAGGGCTCCATGCCCACCAGCCAGCGGACCCTCCTTCCGTGCTCGGCAGCGCCCCGCCCTCGACAGCCGGCGGACCCCGCGTCCGCCTTCGACAGGGCTCCACATCCATCAGCCGGCAGACCCTGCGTCCACGCCCGGCGGCGCCTCGCACTCGACAGCTAGCGGACCCCAAGTCCGCCTTCGGCAGGACTCCACGCTCACCAGTCGGCGGACCCCATGTCTGCCTTCCGCAGGGCTCCACGCCCACCAGCCAGCGGACCCTACGTCCGCGCCCGACAGCGCCCCGCGCTCGACAGTCGGCGGACCCTGCGTCCACCTTTGGCAGGCTCCACACCCATCAGCCGCCAGACCTTGCGTCCACGCCCGGCGGCGCCTCGCGCTCGACAGCCAGCAGACCCCGCGTCCGCCTTCGGCAGGGCTCCACGCCCACCAGCCGGCGGACCCTCCGTCCGCGCCTTCGGCAGGGCTCCATGCTCACCAGCCGGCGGACCCTCCGTCCGCGCCCGGCAGCGCCTCGCGCTCGACAACCGGGGACCCCGCGTCCTCCTTTGGCAGGGCTCCATGCCCACCAGCGGCGGACGCTCCGTCCGCACCTCGGCAGGGCTCCACGCCCACCAGCCGGCTGACGCTGCATTCGCGCCCGACAACGCCTCGCGCTCGACAGCCGACGGACCCTGCGTCCGCCCTCGGTGGGGCTCCACGCCCATCAGCCGGCAGGCCCCGCGTCCGCCTTCGGCAGCGCCTTGCGCCCTTCAATCGGCGGACCCTGCACCTATGCCCGACATCTCCGACACCATCGCCTGCCTCAGCAGACAGCAAAGACCCTCCGCGCGACTCCTCGAGTCGCCCGGAGGCTCGGAGGCTACACCCAGCAGGTGCGCTGGCATGCCCCCACTGGAAACCGCTAGACGGTAGACCCCGCGTCCGCGCCCGGCATACTCGACGCCACCATCTACTTCAGCAATAGCACAGACCCTCTGCCCAACTCTTCGAGTCGCCCGGAGGCTACACCCAGCGGGTGCGCTGGCGCGTCCCCGCTTGAAGCAAGCCACGTTGTCCCCAACCCGCGATCGACCGTCATCGGCAACTTTTGCAACAACAACGACAATGACTACGAA
Organism: Hordeum marinum; assembly: GCA_022496015.1. Taxonomy (NCBI): domain Eukaryota; kingdom Viridiplantae; phylum Streptophyta; class Magnoliopsida; order Poales; family Poaceae; genus Hordeum; species Hordeum marinum. The sequence goes on from CM039674.1 coordinate 332,686,650, forward strand.
AACCCTCCGCCCGACTCTACGAGTCGCCCGAAGGCTCGAAGGCTACTGTTGGGGGGATGACCCCCAGGTACCCCAAAGACGATGAGTCGGATGAGGTGCATGCCCGCCCAGGCTGGCTGCTCCGACTCACACCCGTGGCCGGCTGCTCCGACCAGCCGGTTGTGCCCGCGAGCTGGCAGCCCGGAGCCAACTACGACGCCTCATCAGACACACGCAGACCAGACGGCCATTTCCAGTGGCGGTGCACTATTAGCAAGAAGTAGCGCACCATACACGCATCACGTGGTACTATCTACAGTGTAAATTGCCCCTGGACACTGATTTATAAAGTGCACCAGGGGACAAACTTAGCTTAGTTCACAAGCTACATGTGGCTTGACATGTAAGCTACCCATGGTAGCTTACACCTCAAGCTGCTTGGGATGTAAGCTACCCACTATAGCTTACATCCCAAGCTACCCACTCATGCCTATATAAAGGCCTCATGCCCACCACATATGGGAGGTGCACTGTCACGTGCTCACACATACACACACATGAGGCAAGAAGCCTCATGGCTCTCCTCTCCCATACAACTCCGAGAGCAACCATGTACCGGATGTACCACAGATATACAGATATGCAGGAGTAGGGGTATTATCTCTCCCGAGAGCCCCGAACTTGGGTAAACCACTGCGTGATATTTGCATACCCGTCCTGGATCATCCATGGCAGACTTGATCTCACCTCGATAAGCCACCCCATGGCATCTATCGTCTCGTGTGACCCCCTGTGAGAAAACGGCGACAGCTTTGGACAAACTTTTGTGGAAGAGCTTGTGGGTGTATGTGGTGATTATCACTTGTGCACATATGAGCATTTTGTTCACCAACAAAACCTTATCCCTTTTTAATAGTATTGGCTTTCCTATGGACTCAAAGTGATTTCTCACAAAAGGTAAAATGTAGAGTCCTTTGCTTGAAGTTTTGCCAAACTATTTCCTTGCATCTTGGGGTATTCCACAATCCTTTTGCCAATCCATCATTGAACTTTTCCTGAAACATGCTTAGTGGAAACATTAGCTTAGTGTCATATATGTTGTTATTAATTATCAAAACCACCAAGGGAGCAAATGTGCTTTCATTCTTCTTGGGGGAGGACGTGGGAGTCCTCCGGCGCGTGTGATGGCGAGGTGGTGGCCGCATGCATCATGAAGCAAGACGAAGGAGTTGGTGGAAGTCAATGGAGATGCCCCGCCCTGTCTTGTCGGTGGAGAGGTGGCGGCCACGGTTGCGGAGGCGCACGTACTGCTCGTCCTAGAAGGGCACCCAACGAACTAGATTTGCTGCAAGCCGTGGCCCTCGCCGAACTGGAACTACCGGGGCTGCCGCACTCGCCGAACTGGACCTACTGGGGGCCATCACGCTTGATGAGGAGGGAGAGGAGAGGCAACGAGCGAGCGAGGGGAAGTCCATCCAGCGTGGATCTGGCATCGATCCGGCAGCTCGTGGGCTGGCACCGGGTGGCCGCGTCGGGCTGGAGAAGGCAGGAGCCCATGGCCGGCGGCGGGAGGCGGGGAGGCCATTGTAGGCGGGCGGAAGGCAGGGAGCCCGTGGCCGGCGGCGGGAGGCGTGGAGGCCGGTGTAGGCGGGCGGAAGGCAGGCAGGGAGACCGGTGGCGGCGGGAGGCGGGGGAAAGCAGGCAGGGAGGCCATGGACGGCGGTGGAGAGAGATGGGGATCTAATCTAGAGGTGGGGACGGGGTGAGTTAGTAGTGGGGGTAGTGGGCATGTCAAAGACGAGGTGGGGACTGGGTGAGGCAGAGAGACTGGTGGGCTGGGCCGGCCAGCCAGGGCGCATGGGTTTGGGTCTACGTATGATTTGCGGACTAGATTATGCCATGTCATCAATCCCTAGGATCGATCCGCGTGGTGTGTTTGTTCTATGCCGTCTGTGGGTTTTTTTACAGAAGGCAAAATATTTTTGTCGTCGTCAATTTTTGATACGGATGACAAATAAGTACTTTGCCGTCATCAGTTTTTCTTACAGGTGGCAAAATATCTCTTTACTGTTAGTAATTCTTTGCCGTCAATCAATCCTAATATTTGCCGTAAGTCATTCTTTGTCGTCAGGTCCATGATGGCAAAATGACCTTTGCCCTCGACGAGTGGCTGACGGCAAAGAATTTTCCTGTCAGCAAAATAGTTGATTCCTATAGTGTAAGGCCCCAGGCCCAGACGGTTTTCCAGCGCATTTCTTCTAGAAACATTGGGATTTATGTGGTGATGAGGTTACAAGGATTATTATCATAGTGCTTGATGGAGTAGATTCACTGAAGGAGATAAACAACACGTTCATTGTTTTGATTCCCAAGATAGCGAGTCCAAAAGTTTTAGGACAATTTTGGCCGATAAGTCTTTGTAATGTGATCTATAAGATCGCATCAAAGGTCTTAGCAAATAGGTTGAAAGTTATTCTCCTTGATGTCATCTTCATAGAGCAGACAACTTTTGTCCATGGGTGTCTCATTACAGATAACTTTATTATAGCTTATGAATGTTTGCATTATATGAAAACTCAGAGGGTGAAAGGCAATAGATATTGCACTCTTAAGTTGGATATGATGAAGGCATATGATCGTTTGGAGTGGTCCTATTTACGTGCAGTCATGCTCAAGATGGGTTCCAGTCCCCGGTTTACTGAGACAGTAATGAGGTGTGTATCATCAGTTTCCTTCTCTGTATTATTTAATGGTGGGAGTTTGGGTGTTTTCACGCTGTATCGAGGTTTGCGGAAGGGGGATCCCATCTTGCCATATCTGTTTTTGCTTGCAGCCGAAGGGCTTTCGTGCTTGTCGAAGGCTCAAGGAGTAGTTCGTGTTGGGGAACGTTGCATGGGAAACAAAAAATTTCCTATGCACACGCAAGATCTATCCATGGTGATGAGCATCTACGCGAGGGAGAGTGGATCTACATACCCTTGTAGATCGCTAAGCGGGAAGCATTAAGAAACACGATTGATGTAGTCAAACGTCTTCGCGATCCAAATCGTCGAGCGTCTCACAATCCCATCACAATCCATCTCACGATCCAATCATGATTCGTCCCTGTTGGGGAACGCAATAACAATTCAAAAAATTTCCTACGTGTCACCAAGATAAAATTAGGAGATGCTAGCAATGAGAGAGAGGGAGTGCATCTTCATAACCTTGAAGATCGCTAAGCAGAAGTGCTACAAGAACGCGGTTGATGGAGTCATACTCGCGGTGATTCAAATCGCGGAAGATCCGATCCAAGCGCCGAGCGGACGGCGCCTCTGCGTTAAACACACGTAAAGCCCGAGGATGTCTCCTCATTCTTGATCTAGCAAGGGGGGAGGATAAGTTGAGGGAGAGCTCTGGCAGCACGACGGTGTGGTGGCGTTGGAGCTTGCGGTTCTCTAGCAGAGCTTCGCTAAGCGCTACGGAGGAGGAGGTGTAGGAGGGGGAAGGGCTACGCCAAGGGAAGGGGTGTGGCTACCCTCCCACCCCCCACTATTTATAGGGGGAAGGAGAGAGGGGGCTGGCCCCCCTAGATCCATATAGAGGGGGGCGGCCCCCGAGGGGCATCGCCCCCTAGGGTTTCCAACCCTAGAGGGGGCGGCGCCCCCCCCGGGGGGCAACGACCCCCCTACCCTAGGCGCCTTGGGCCCTTGGGGGGTGCACCAGATCACTAAGGGTCTGGTTCCCACCCAACTACATCCCATTAGGTCCTCCGGGGCAGGTGGACCCTCCCGGTGGACCCCCGGAACACCTTTGGTGGTCCTGATACAATACCGATAAACCTCGAAACCTTTCCGGTGACTGAAACTGGACTTCCCATATATAAATCTTCACCTCCAGACCATTCCGGAACGCCTTGTGACTTCCGGGATCACACCCGGGACTCCGAAAAACTTTCGGTAACCACATACAATTCCCATTATGACTCTAGCGTCACCGAACCTTAAGTGTGCAGACCCTACGGGTTCGGGAACCATGCAGTCATGACCAAGACACCTCTCCGGCCAATAACCAATAGCAGGATCTGGATACCCATATTGGCTCCCACATGTTCCACGATGATCTCATCGGATGAACCATGATGTCGGGGATTCAATTAATCCCGTATACAATTCCCGTTGTTCATCGATATGTTACTTGCCCGAGATTCGATCGTTGGTATCCCTATACCTTGTTCAATCTCGTTACCAGCAAGCCTCTTTACTTGTTCCGTAACACATGATCCCATGACTAAATCCTTAGTCACATTGACCTCATTATGATGATGTATTACCGAGTGGGCCCAGAGATACCTCTCTGTCACACGGAGTGACAAATCCCAGTCTCGATTCGTGCCAACCCAACAGACACTTTCGGAGATAGTTGTAGTGCACCTTTATAGTCACCCAGTTATGTTGTGACGTTTGATGCACCCAAAGCATTCCTACGGTATCCGGTAGTTGCACAATCTCATGGTCTAAGGAAATGATACTTGACATTAGAAAAGCTCTAGCAAACGAACTACACGATCTTGTGCTATGCTTCGGATTGGGTCTTGTCCATCACATCATTCTCCTAATGACGTGATCCCGTTATCAACGACATCCAATGTCCATGGCCAGGAAACCATGACCATTTATTGATCAACGAGCTAGTCAACCAGAGGCTCACTAGGGACATGGTGTGGTCTATGTATTCACACATGTATTACGGTTTCCGGTTAATACAATTATAGCATGAACAATAGACAATTATCATGAACAAGGAAATATAATAATAACCATTTTATTATTGCCTCTAGGGCATATTTCCAACAGTCCCGCGATCCCATCACGATCCGTCCCACGATCCAATCATGAATCGTCTCGCGATCTTGATCACGGTCCTTTCGATCTAGCGCCGAACGGACGGCACCTCCACGTTCAGCACACATACAGCTCGATGTCGTTCTCCGCCTTCTTGGTCCAGCAAGAGGGAGTGGAGAGGTAGATGAGTTCTCCGACAGCAGAATGGCATGGTGGTGGTGGTGGTGAACTAATCCTGCAGGGCTTCGCCTAAGCACCGCAGAACTAATCTAGAGGAGAAACAGATCTAGAGGAAGAAGAGGGCAGCACGTGGCTGATTTGTATGTCTCAACACCCTCTAAACCTCTAGTATATATAGGAGGAGGGAGGGAGGAGGCTTGGAGCACAAGGGGACAGCCCTTGTCCTAGGCGCAAGGAGGAGAGGAGGAGTCCTCCTCCAATCCTAGTAGGATTAGGACTCCTCCTTCCCACTTGGAAACTCTTTCCACCTTGTTTTTTTCCTTCTCAAATCACTCCAACCGCATGGGCCCTTAGGGGAGGCTTCGGCCAGCCCACCAAGGGCTGGTTTACCTCCTCCCATAGCCCATGTATCCTCTTGGGTTGAGACACCCCTCCCGATGGTCCCCGGTACCCTCCCGACACTCTCGGTACACTACCGACAAGCCCGAAACTTTTTCGGCGACCAAAACATGACTTCCTATATATCAATCTTTACCTCCGGACCATTCCGGAGCTTGTCGTGACATCCGGGATCTCATCCGGGACTCTGAAAAACGTTCGGTTACCACCATACATAACTCTATACTACCGAAACGTCACCAAACCTTAAGTGTGCAGACCCTGCGGGTTCGAGAACTATGTAGACATGACCGTGACACCTCGACGGTCAATAACCAATAGAGGGACCTGGATGCCCATATTGATTCCTACATATTCTATGAAGATCTTTATCGGTTGAACCTCTATATCAAGGATTCAGTTAATCCCGTATACTGTTCTCTTTGTTCTTCGGTATGTTACTTGCCCGAGATTCGATCGTTGGCATCTCCATACCTAGTTCAATCTTGTTATCAGCAAGTATCTTTACTCGTTCCGTAGTACAAGATCTCGTGACTAACACTTAGTCACATTGCTTGCAAGGCTTGTTGTGATGTTGTATTACCGAGTGGGCCCTGAGATACCTCTCCGTCACACGGAGTAACAAATCCCAGTCTTGATCCATGCCAACCCAACGGACACCCTTGGAGATACCTGTAGAGCACCTTTATAGTCACCCAGTTATGTTGCCATGTTTGATACACACAAGGTACTCCTAGGATGTTAGTGAGTTGCATGATCTCATGGTCATAGGAACAGATACTTGACATGCAGAAAACAGTAGCAATAAACTAACACGATCATATGCTACGTTTATAGTTTGGGTCTTGTCCATCACATCATTCTCCTAATGATGTGATCCCGTTATCAAATGACATCTCATGTCCATGGCTAGGAAACCTTAACCATCTTTGATCAACGAGCTAGTCTATTAGAGGCATACTATGGACATGGTGTTGTCTATGTATCCACACAAGTATCTGAGTTTCCAATCAATACAATTCTAGCATGGATAATAAACGATTATCATCAACAAGGAAATATGATACTACCTCCATTCCACAATGTAGTGCGTCCATGCTTCCCAAAATCTATGTTTGACCAAAAATTTAACCAACGAGACCGATTGCGGCAGGAGTAAAAATAATATCATTGAATTCATATCCGAATGAAATTTTCGATGATATAATATTTACTCCCGCTGCAGTTGGTCTTGTTGGTTAAATTTATGGTCAAACTTAAAGCTCAAAAATAGAGGACGCACTATATTATGGAATGTAGGGAGTAATAACTAATTTATTATTGCCTCTAGGGCATATTTCCAACAGTCTCCCACTTTCACTACAGTCAATAATCTAGTTCACAGCACCATGTGATTCACATTGTTATGAATCTAACACCCAATGAGTTCTGGGGCTCGATCATGCTTTGTATGTGAGAGAGGTCTTTTAGTCAACGAGTCTGCGACATTCAGATCCGTGTGTGCTTTGCAAATCTCTATGTCATACTATAAACACTACTACCACACTACACTTGGACCTATTCCAAATGGCTGCTCCACTATACGTATTCGGATTGCTACTAAGAGTTATCCGGATTGGTGTTAAAGTGTGAGAGCCTGGCTTAATAGGAATGATAGACTACTCGTATCAACAAGGAATTCCTTTTTTTCCGGGATCCCATTCGAAAAGAACCCCAAAGTTAAGCGTGCTTGGCTTGGAGCAATTCTAGGATGGATGACCGATCGGGAAGTTGCTCCCGGGTGCGCACGAGTGAGGACAAAGTGCGCAGGGAAGACTAGTGTTGGTCTGTGGGGCCGGTCTCGATCCTGCCCGGCGTGACACGGTGTTACAATTGGTATCAGAGCCGACCCTTGCGGTCCTCGTCGGTTCCTTTGAGTGGGGGTGTATGTGAGAGCCTGGCTTAATAGGAACGATAGACTACTCATATCAACAAGGAATTCCTGCTTTTTCGAGATCCCATTCGAAAAGAACTCCAAAGTTAAGTGTGCTTGGCTTGGAGAAATTCTAGGATGGGTGACCGACCGGGAAGTTGCTCCCGGGTGCGCATGAGTGAGGACAAGGTGCGAGGAAAGACTAGTGTTGGTCTGTGGGGCCAGTCTAGATCCTGCCAGGCGTAACGGGGTGTTACATAAAGCTTGCATCGATGTAACCCTTTACGAGGAACTCTTTATCACCTTCATAATTGAGAAATATTTCCTTAGTCCTCTAGTTACCTAAGGATAATCTTAACTGCTGTCCAGTGATCCACTCCTGGATCACTCTTGTACCCCTTTACAGAGTCATGGCAAGGCACACACACAGGTGCGGTGCACATCATGGCATACTATACAGAGCCTATGAACAAGGCATAGGGGACGACCTTCGTCCTTTCTCTTTCTTCTACCGTGGTCGAGATTTGAGTCTCCCTCAACTCCACACCTTACAAATTAGGCAAGAACTCTTTCTTTGACTGATCCATTTTGAACTCTTTCAAAATCTTCTCTAGGTATGTACTCATTGAAAGTCTCATCAAGCATCTTGATCTATCTCCATAGATCTTGATGCCCAACAATTAGGTAGCTTTACCTAGGTCTTCCTTTTGAAAAACTCTTTTCAAACAACCTTTTATGCTTTCTATAAATCTACATTATTTCCGATCAACAATATGTCGACCACATATACATATGAGAAATTCTATAGTGCTCCCACTCACTTTGTTGTAAATACAAGTTTCTCATAAACTTTGCATAAACCCAAAAGCTTTGATTACCTCATCAAAGCGTATATTTCAAATCCGAGATGCTTGCTCCAGCACATAGAAGGATTGTTGGAACTTGCACACCTTTTAGCATCTTTAGGACTGACAAAACTTTCTGGTTGTATCACATACAACCTTTCATAATTGAAAAATGCAGCAACTGCTAACATAATTCCAACATACTTTAGCATCGCTAACGGTGAGAAAGTCTCATCGTAGTCAATTCCTTGAACTTGGAGAAAACTTCTTTGCGACAAGTCAAGCTTTATAAATGGTGACATTCACCATCAGCGTCTGTCTTCATCTTGCAAGTCGATTTGTACTCAATGACATGATGTTCAACGGGTAAGTCTACCAAAGTCCATACTTGGTTTTCATACATGGATCCTTTCTCAGACTTCATGACCTCTAACCATTTTTTGGAATCCGGGCCCATCATCGCTTCTCCATAGTTCATAGGTTCATCATTGCTCAACAACATGACCTGTAAGACAGGGTTGCCATGCCACTCAGGAGTAGTACGCGTCCTTGTCGACCTACGAGGTTCAATAGTAACTTGATCTGAAGCTTCATGATCATCATCATTAACTTCATGTTCAACTGACATAGGCTCCACAGAAACATCTTTCTACGCTGCGCTACTCTCTGGTTGAAACAAAGGTTCAACAACCTCATCAAGTTTTATCTTCCTCCGACTCAATTCTTTCGAGAGAAACTCTTTCTCGAGAAAGGACCCGTTTTTAGCAACAAACACTTTCCACTCGGATCTGAGATAGAAGGTATAACCAACTGTTCTTAGGGTATCCTATGAAGTTGCACCTTTCCGCTTTGGGTTCGGTCTTATCAAACATAAGTGTCGCATTCCCAAACACTAAGAAATGATAGCTTAGGTTTCTATCAAACCATAATTCATACGATGTCATATCAACGGATTTAGATGGTGCCCTATTTAAAGTGAATGTAGTTTTCTCTAATGCATAACCCCAAAACGATAGTGGCAAAACCGATAAGAGACATCACAGTACGCGCCATATCCAATAAAGCATGACTACGACGTTTGGACACACCATCACAATATGGTGTTCCAGGTGGCGTGAGTTGTGAAACAACTTTCACATTGTCTTAAGTTGTATACGAAACTCGTAACTCAGATATTCACCTCCACGATCATATCGTAGACATTTATATCTTCTTGTCATGATGATCTTAAACTTCACTCTGAATTTTCTTGAACTTTTCAAACATTTCAGACTTGTGTTTTATTAAGTAAATGTACACTATATCTACTCAAATCATCATTGAAGGTAAGAAAATAATGATATCCACTGCATGCTACAACACTCATTGGACCGAATATATCAACATGTATCATTTCCAATAAGTCACTCGCCCGCTCCATCACTCTAGAAAACGGGGTCTCAGTCATCTTGCCCATGAGGCATGGTCCGCATGTCTCAACCGATTCGAAATCGAATGAGTCCAAAGATCCATCAGCATGGAGTTTCATCATGCGATTTATACCAATATGACATTTAGCGGCAGTGCCACAAGTATGTAGTACTATCATTATTAACTTTGTATTTTTTGGTATCAATGTTATGAACATGTGTATTACTATGATCGAGATTCAATAAACCATTCCCATTGGGTGCATGACCATTAAAGGTATTATTCATGTAAACAGAATAACCATTATTCTCTAACTTAAATGAATAACCGTATTGCAATAAACACGATCTAATCACGTTCATGCTCAATGCAAACATCAAATAATATATATTTAGGTTTATCACTAATCCTGTGTCACATCCAAGATGTGGTCCTATCCTTATTTCGGCACGAGGGCCTCGACAGGGATAGAAGCGCATCTCGTCGTGTTGCAAGAATGGATATCATTACAAGTACATGTACACAAGAGGTGAGTATATGGAATTGGCTTACACTTGCCACAAGCTACATCAGAGTCACATCAATACAACAACATACTCAAACATCATACAGAAGAGCAGGGTCTGACTACGGACGAAATCAAATGATAAAATGACATCCACCCTTGCTATCCCAGGCTGCCGCCTGGAACCCATCCTAGATTGATGAAGAAGAACTCCAAATCAAATCAAACATCACGCTCACGTTCAATCATCATGTTACCTGTACCTGCAACTGTTGTTGTAGTAATCTGTGAGCCACAGGGACTCTGCAATCTCATTTCCAAGGGTATCAAGACTATTAAAGCTTAATGGGTGGGGTATGGTTAAGTGGTGAGGCTGCAGCAAGCGACTAAGCATTTATTTGAGTGGCTAACTTACGAGTAAAAAAAGTAAAGTATGGTGGTCTACGCATAACGGACGTGAACTAGCAATGATCACTAAATGATCTTGAACACCTACTTACGTCAAACATAACCCCACCATGTTCTCCTTTGGATAAGAACTCACGAGAAGAGACAGTCACGGTTACGCACATAGTTGGCGTATTTTATTAGAGTTTACTTCAAGTTTGCTATGACCGGGTGTTAAACAAAATATCCAAGTTTGCCACATAACCGCGGGCACGGCTTCTCGAAAAGATTTAACCCTGCAGGGGTCCTCCAACTCATCCATCGCAAATTACCACACGCAGCGGGAATAACCTCAACCAAGGATCTCATGATCTTCCTAGGCAATTCCAAAGGAAATCTGACACCTCGAGATAGCCTGAAGAAGATTAGAGTTCCTCACTCAAGACGTTCGACAAAGGTAAAACAAATCCAGCAAGGCTGCCCGATGTGCCGACAATCCCGATAGGACCCGCGTATCTCGTTCTCAAGGCACAACAGATGAGCGACGCGTACAGTGGCCTGATAGAAATCTCCCAAGTTGCCCCGGGTTGGCCCCGCATAGTGCTCTATTTTGGACCAACACTCATGAGGAGCACTGACCCGGGGGTTGATTAAATTATCCGCGGGTGTCGGCGGGTCCCTATGCAATTTTATTAATTATTAGGCAAATATAGTACCAATGTTGGGCCTTGCCAAACAAGTTTATCCCAAAACGAAAATCAAGGGGGTCCCCATAACAACCCCGAGCATGTTAGGAGCGCTCAATTATGGAACATAACACCGGTTCACAAGTAACTAGGGGCGACAAGAGTGGAACAAAACACCAAGCAAAAGGCCAAGCCTTCCACCTTTACCAAGTATATATGTGCATTAAATTAAATAGCAGCAATATTGTGATATAACAAAAGAATGTCCATGTTGACACATGGAAGCAATTGCACCTGCAGCTAGAAACGCTATGAGAAGGACTGAGCAAGCGGTAACATAGTCAAACAACGGTTTGCTAGGATGTGGAGGGGTTATAGGCTTTCATGTCAATGTTGGGAGGCTTGTCAAACAAGTGGTAGGAAGCGCGACATAGCGATAGAAAGACGTGACAACTAGCATGGAAATGATAGTAATGGTATCCAGGGAAATGTGTCATCTTGCCTGAGCTCCCGCTCGGAAGAAGAATGAGTCCATGAAGAAGACGAGCCAACGTAGTCGAACGGATCCTCACACTCCGAACGCTTTCGGAACTCTATCGAGAAGAAGCAAACCGGAAACAACAATCAACACAAGAGAAACACCACAACATATGCATGACATGATGCGCAAACAAATATTATGCATGTCCGGTTCAAATATGCAAGGCATGACAAGCAACAACAACAAACAACTATTACACATTAAGTGAAGTTCAATATGCAACGGGTTGCATATTGACGAAACTCCACGTTCGAATTATTTAGTTCATTCCCATTAGGTACACGGCAATGTTAAATGTTGTTGAACATGGCAAGAGGTGAAGCATAAGTAAACTATCTATCTAGGCATCTTAAATGAGGCCGGAAACAACTTATAGCACTTCCGAAATGACCTCATATGTTAATTTCGAAATTGGTCCAGATCTGAACTAATCATATTTAATATTTGTTAAACAACATAATAAAGCATACCATGCAATTCTACACGTCATTCTAGTCGTTTTACATATATGGAACATCTCAAACGGAGCTACGGTCTAAAAGATATGAGCAACACAAGATGCACATGTCATGAATGCAAATGCATGGAAAATACAATCACAAACATTTCAAATCATGAATGCAGAAAGTTATTATGAAACTACATGAGATTCTAAGCAAGTTTCGTACATGGCATGTCCAAAACGGAGCTACGGTTCAACCACAAACACCAAAACAAGTTTTATAAGGAATCTGCCCAAAACAGCAACATGGCATTTTGCACACATGAAAACAACAAGTTACACTATTCTAAAATGCACAAACTAAGCATGGGGCAGTATCATATAACACACACTTCATTTCATCTTCACATATCATATTCAAAACATGCATGGATCACATGGTAGGAAGCTCACAAGTGGCTACTTGAAAACAGTTTCAGACTTGGTGAAAATAGCAGTTGTTGACAGTGCAGTTTTTTATCACGAAGGCATATTGACAGCAGTAAAACTATATGCTACAATTCATATTATGGCATGAAACTTAACAGCATAATAGAGGACATTATCAGCTACAAATAACTCCATTACACCTACCACAAAAGGGTTCTAGATCACTAGCAAAACACATGGCAAGACAGCAAAACAATAATACAGATTCCAGACTTAGAAATATTTTGGACCCTCAAAACATCAGTAATTTTATAGCATGTTGTCAACAAGAAAATAACACCTATACATGCATTTCTATGGCAAGCAAAATGACCAGGTGCTAGGACACATACCAAAAGGCACATCTCATGTTAAAAATTATTTCATATCATGCATGGATTAAATCCCACAAAATTAACAAAAAGGCATCACCACAAAATGATATGCAACAAAAATGCTCACATGACAAAACTAAATGCGCAGATAAATTCTATGGATTTTTCTACCCCGAAAACATATATAATATGCATAGGTTCTTGTGGAAAAATAATCACAATTAAATTATGCAAGTTTGAGGAATAACCCCGTTTAAGAAATTATAAATGCAATTAGATGCAAATACCACCACACGCATATATGTCATGCATCAAAATGCGCTACAATTAATATGAAAGATTTAATTAACTTGTTGGATTAATTTCAATGCATGGTTAAATAAATATGACAAGCAAAACAATGACAATTATGCAAAATGAAGCAAACAACGAGCTTAGTTATTTTTATCATGAATGAAAATGGCATTTAATTAATCTACGCACTTTTCTAAGCATTTTTTTATATATGAAACATTTTTATACGACGAGCGGTTGATTAATTATTAACATTTTAAAATATGCAATTAGGCCTACACATGAAAAAAAATAAAAACGCACGGGGGGGGCAAAGGCTGGGCTCACCATGGGCCTTGGCCCGTTCTGTGGAACAAGGGAGGCCGAGATGGGCCGGCGGAGGGAGCTGGGCCGGCCCACACAGAAGTCAACGCGAGCGGGCGCTGGGGCGCTCGTCCCCTTCCCGTTGGAGGACGCATCCATGGCAGCGGCGGTTGCCGACGGGAGGCGGCGGCGGAGGGTCGGGGCAGCCGGATCCGGTGTGGGGATGGGTGGATCCGGTGGTGGGGAGCCCATCCCCAGTGAAGAACGATGGAGAGCGGCGGTCTAGGGCGGCGAGGTGAAGTCCACGGAGGCGGGGACCTGCAGGTAAAGAGGGAGGCCGGGGTGAGAAAAATAGAGGAGGAAGGAGAGGGAAGGGAGAGGAGAGGAGGTTCGGCGGGGTTCCTGGTCGCCGATGGCGACTCTGTTGCGGGGCCGGTCGGGAGCTGCGGGGGTGACGCAGCTACAGCACTATGGGAGCTCGGGGCTCTGCGGTCGCCGGACACATCCGGGTTGGCCGCCGGACATGTCCGGTAGGTGGCGATTTGGGCGAAATTGAGCCTCTAGATCGCGATCCGAGGGCCAAAAACGGGCAGATGGTTGGGGCTGCGGGATCTGGAGGAGGAGGGCTAGCAGGTAGGGGGTTTTCTAGGTGGGTGGCTGCAATTTGGCAAGGGGGAAACCCTAGGGAGCGAGGGGCTCTCTCTCCATGGGGTTTATATAGGGAAGGCACTAGGGTTGAGGGTTGGACCTTGTCCGTCCGATCATGATCCGATGACCACGAACGGAGGAAGGGGCTAGGTTGGGCTAGCGGGCTGTGTAGAGGGCCTTGGGAGAGATTAGAGGAAGTTTGGTGGCCCGTTACACGAGGGTTTTTAAAACACCGAAACATCCGATAATAACCGATGACCGCACTGCTACGACTTACCGACGAGGTATCAAACGAACTCGAAATGCGACGAAATTTGGCACGCGGCCTACCTACAATATAACAAGACCGCACGCCGAGTTTCAACCCAATCGAAGAATATTTTAGCGTGTCTTTTTAAAACATTTTAAAATGATGTCGCGGGCGCATGCATGTGTGGTTGGTCTCAAAATGGTCAGCTACGAGAACGGAAAGAACCGTTAACTTACGAACGGATGCAAGTTTTGAAAACGAGAGACGATGCTATGCAGATGATGCGAATGATGTGATGATGAATGCAACAACCAGACGAACACAGACGAGAATGGAAATAAAAGGGGAATCTTCTGGAGCGTCGGCCCCGGGCTGTTACAACTCTCCTCCACTACACGAGGATCTCGTCCTGAGATCTAGAATGAAAAGGGGAACAGAAAGGGCAAGAGGTCAAACTTAGTTGCTTCTGTGACAAACGAGTGAAACCAATGAAAACATGAAGGTTGGAATAGAAGAAGAATAACATGGCAGCAAGCAAGAATTCACAAGAAATTTGGGCAGCACTTCGGTAGGATAGAGAGGAAAAATTAGATATGATGGAAAGAAATTGAAAGAGACACACCAAACTTTGGTTGGATTAGAATCAAAACTTCATAAGATGGAAGGGTCATGAAAACATAGCACAACACTCCGGTGAATGAATAAGCAAAGAAAGAACATGATCTTAATCAAACTAGATGAGAGTTGACAAGAGCAACACCACTATGCCTCCAGAACCAAAGAATAGAAGCTAGTTCTTTGGAGAGAAGAGAACTAAGAAGAAAAATGACAACTTCTACCACCAATGAATTTGAAAGCATATTTAGGAAGAAGAGATTGAATGGAGTTGTTGGAACACCAACAACGAAAAGGACAAGCTTGTTGTGGTCTTATGGAAAAACATCTCAAAATTATGAGGTGACAACCTACCACAACAGAAACAATTGATTGATTGAGAGTAACAAGATATGCAAAACTTCTTTCACCAAGAGTAGGAGTAGAAAACTTGGATCTTTTATGACACCACTATAGCAACAATCCTTCGAAAATGCTTTAGATGAAATCCAACCCAAGATAACTCCGAGAACACAAGATGGGTTTACTTATCTTATTCTTGACAATTTCCTTGGAGACTCCTCATAACCAAGAATTTAATAACACATCTATAAATACAATGGAGAAGGAATTGAACTCAAAATCCAAGAGAAAGAACACTTGAGCACCTCCAACAAGAATCTTGACGAACACTTGAAAATGAAAGAAATCTTGATGAACCACCATGAAGAACCTCCGGAAGAACTCTGAAACGAAAGGACGATAGAAAGAATTGAAGGATGCAAAAAGAATAAGATTGAGGCCTAGCTACGAATTAGATGAAGCTTAGCGACAAGATACTTGAGAAAAACTAGGAACTCCGGAAAAGAAAGATGACCACTTGGGATAAGGAATTTGATATCATGAACAACTCCGGAAGAAGGATTGAAATCACTTGGATGAAACAAGAATAAGAATTATGATATGACTATCCTTCATCAAGTTAAATTGATGACAAACAACGGATTTCACACACCACTTATTCTTTTGGAAAAGATAGGAAAGATAGATAGAGCACAAACTTGAAGAGGTCTTGAACAATACACCGGAAAGAATTCAAAATGAAAGAGGATAATGCAAATGGATGATATAACATGAGAACAAAGAGAGCATGATCCTCCTAATAGAAAACTTGAACGAAGCACCGGAAAGAATTAGAAACTAAAGAGGACACATGAGAATGAAGAGATCAAGATTTGCCTAATAGAAACTGAAAAAGGCACCGGAATAATTGAGATACGAACGAAGGAACAACAATTGAGAAGAATTTGAGAATCAAAGCTGAAAGCTGAGAACGAGGAATCTTCTAAAATGATGGCCTTCGGGAGGATCGAGAAAAGAAAACAACTCTGAATGCACCGGATAGATATGGGAGAGATTTCTCATGAATGGAAACAATTTGAGACAATAACAACAAGCTGAAACCATGAATCTCTAGGAGAATGAGCAGAGATTTAAGAGAACCACTCCTTCGGTCTTCAACACTGAGGATGATGACGAGAAACAACACCACGAATTACTGAGACACTCCGGAAAAATGAATAAAGAAAAGGTTGAGCCAACAATGAAAATGATTTGAAGCGATCATGAAGAAGGAATATGACTGATGAAAATCATTCTTTCATCATATTGAAAATAACTTGAGGACATCTCTGGAAAGATTAGAAGAGTTAGGTAGGATCTTGGGAAAACACCTATGGGTTATGGGCCCACTCAAAAGAAACCACCGTTGAGACAATTGATTAAAAGAGAGATTGCATCGGTACAAATTAAGAACTTGATGATATGAGACCCTTGAAATAATTAAGAGGACAAGAATGAAAATGAATGTCTTTTGAGATATCTTCAACACTCCAGATAGAACAGAGAGAGACAAATAAACCAGATAGGCTTGGAAAAGAAATTCCAACATGGGAACCATTGAACGAATGAGAAAGGATAAGAAGAGCATCGAAGCTTGAATTGAGTCCACCGGAAAATAAAACAAAGATGAATACTAATAAATGATAACTTGAGCATGGAGCATCTTCATAAAGAATCATTAGAGAAGAATAACAACGAGAACAAGGAGTATGAGGATAGATCTTGAAATGAAACTCTTGAGAATCTCCACAAGAAATCACCGGATACCGGACAAACGAAATGATAGTTGAAGCATCACATGAATAGAAAAGGCACTTGGACGAGAATTTAATCATTGAAGAAAAAAGGGCGGGAGGGTGGGAAAAACAAAGAAAACTTAGGATGGATGAGACAAACTCCGGAACGAAATGAGAATTGATCTTGCAATATTGAAGAGGATAGAGCACACCGGTAGGAAAAGAATTGATATTATAACTTGATTGGGCAAAAGAATTAGTATTCCCACATAATTATGGGAACACTACTTAGCAAGATATGAAATCACCACCTGACATCGAAGCAACTTGAATTACCATATTCAAAACAAAACAAAGGATGAGGCTTACGAAACAAGCCAGAACAAATACATACCCACTATGCACTTGTTGGAAAGATAATCCTAGGTACCTACTTGAATTCCCACCTAAGAACTTCCGAAAACTTTCTGGTTATGTAATTCGGTGTGGGGGGGATACAAGGAGGAAATATCACACACAACTAGCAAACCTACACCCCAACTGTATCCATCCCTCAACACATAACCAAAGGCTTTCGCAAATTCATCTAACTCGAATCCTCGAAAGCACAACAATACTAACCATGGTGGTACCCCGGACACCTCCCTGGTACTGGGTGAATCCGACCTTATCTCACCACGACAAGTATTGAAGCAATTCCGAAAATCCTCCGTCCTGAGATACTAAGAAAACTAAATGATAACGATGTGCCAAGAATCCCTCGAATCTCAACTCCCCGGAAGAAATCAAGTCAAACAGGAGGCACCAAGACAGAACTCCATCACATCGGCATCATATAGTTTCCAAAATACCTGTGTGATCCTAAAAAAATTGAGCGAGAAGAGGAGTAGAATCAAAATTCCTAAGTCGAATACCTCACCAGAGCATAGAAGAGGAGTAAAAAGAATCCTACTCTCTGATATAACTAGACTCAAAATAGTTTTTCTCTAGACTCGACTCGGCCAAGTTCGATCAATCAAGGGGTCTCCTAGGTTGGTACAGGCTCTGATACCAACTTGTCACGCCCAAGATGCGGTCCTATCCTTATTTCGGCACGAGGGCCTCGACAGAGATAGAAGCGCATCTCGTCGTGTTGCAAGAATGGATATCATTACAAGTACATGTACAGAAGAGGTGAGTATTTGGAAACGGCTTACACTTGCCACAAGCTACATCAGAGTCATATCAATACAGCAACATACTCAAACATCATACAGAAGAGCAGGGTCCG
Source organism: Hordeum marinum (assembly GCA_022496015.1). Taxonomy (NCBI): domain Eukaryota; kingdom Viridiplantae; phylum Streptophyta; class Magnoliopsida; order Poales; family Poaceae; genus Hordeum; species Hordeum marinum. The sequence continues at coordinate 332,705,059 of CM039674.1, forward strand.
ACTACAGACGAAATCAAACTGATAAAATGACATCCGCCCTTGCTATCCCAGGCTGCCTCCTGGAACCCATCCTAGATTGATGAAGATTAAGAAGTCCAAATCAAATCAAACATTGCGCTCATGTTCAATCATCACGTTACCTGTACCTACAACTATTGTTGTAGTAATCTGTGAGCCACAGGGACTCAGCAATCTCATTTCCAAGGGTATCAAGACTATTAAAGCTTAATGGGTGGGGTATGGTTAAGTGGTGAGGCTGCAGCAAGCGACTAAGCATTTATTTAACTGGCTAACTTACGAGTATAGAAAGTAAAGTATGGTGGTCTACGCATAACGGACATGAACTAGCAATGATCACTAACTGATCCTAAACACCTACTTACGTCAAACATAACCCCACCGTGTTCTTCTTCGGATAAGAACTCACGAGAAGAGACAGTCATGGTTACGCACACAGTTGGTGTATTTTATTAGAGTTTACTTCAAGTTTGCTATGACCGGGTGTTAAACAAAATATCCAAGTTTGCCACATAACCGCGGGCACGGCTTCTCGAAAAGATTTAACCCTACAGGGGTGCTCCAACTCATTCATCACAAATTAACCACACGCAGCGGGAATAACCTCAACCACGGATCTCATGATCTTCCTAGGCAATTCCAAAGGAAATCCGACACCTCGAGATAGCCGGAAGAAGATCAGAGGTCCTCACTCAAGACGTTCGAGAAAGGTAAAACAAATCCAGCAAGGTCGCCCGACGTGCCGACAATCCTGATAGGAGCTGTGTATCTCGTTCTCAGGGCACGACAGATGAGCGACGCGTACAATGGCCTGATAGAAATCTCCCGAGTTGCCTCGGGTTGGCCCCGCACAGTGCTCTATTTTGGACCAACACTCATGAGGAGCACTGGCCCGGGGGTTGATTAAATTATCCGCGGGTGCTGGCAGGTCCCTATGCAATTTTATTAATTATTAGGCAAATATAGTGCCAATGTTGGGCCTTGCCAGACAAGTTTTATCCCAAAACGAAAATCAAGGGGGTCCCCATAACAACCACGAGCATGTTAGGAGCGCTCAATTATGGAACATAACATCGGTTCACAAGTAACTAGGGGCGGCAAGAGTGGAACAAAACACCAAGCAAAAGGCCAAGCCTTCCACCTTTACCAAGTATATATGTGCATTAAATTAAATAGCAGCAATATTGTGATATAACAAAAGAATGTCCATGTTGACACATGGAAGCAATTGCACCTGCAGCTAGAAACGCTATACGAAGGGCTGAGCAAGCGGTAACATAGCAAAACAACGGTTTGCTAGGATGTGGAGGGGTTATAGGCTTTCATGTCAACGTTGGGAGGCTTGTCAAACAAGTGGTAGGTACCGCGACATAGTGGTAGAAAGACGAGACAACTAGCATGGCAATTATAGTAATGGTATCAAGGGAAATGTGTCATCTTGCATGAGATCCCACTCGGAAGAAGATCGAGTCCATGAAGAAGACGAGCCAACGTAGTCGAACGGATCCTCACACTCCGAACGTTTTCGGAACTCTATCGAGAAGAAGCAAACCGGAAACAACAATCAACACAAGAGAAACACCACAACATATGCATGACATGATGCACAAACAAATATGATGCATGTCCGGTTCAAATATGCAAGGCATGACAAGCAAGAACAACTAACAACTACTACACATTAAGTGAAGTTCAATATGCAACAGGTTGCATATTGACGAAACTCCACGTTCGAATTATTTAGTTCATTCCCGTTAGGTACACGGCAATGTTAAATGTTGTTGAACATGTGAAGAGGTGAAGCATAAGTAAACTATCTATCTAGGCATCTTAAATGAGGCCGGAAACAACTTATAGCACTTCCGAAATGACCCCATATGTTAATTTCGAAATTGGTTCAGATCTGAACTAATCATATTTTATATTTGTTAAACAACAGAATAAAGCATACCATGCAATTCTACACGTCATTCTAGTCGATTTACATATATGGAACATCTCAAACGGAGCTACGGTCTAAAAGATATGAGCAACACAAGATGCACATGTCATGAATGTAAATGCATGGAAAATACAATCACAAACATTTCAAATCATGAATGCAGCAAGTTATTATGAAACTACATGAGATTCTAAGCAAGTTTCGTACATGGCATGTCCAAAACGGAGCTACGGTTCAACCACAAACACCAAAACAAGTTTTATAAGGAATCTGCTCAAAACAGCAACATGGCATTTTGCACACATGAAAATAACAAGTTACGTTATTCTAAAATGCACAAGCTAATCATGGGGCAGTAGCATATAACACACACTTCATTTCATCTTCACATATCATATTCAAAACATGCATGGATCACATGGTAGGAAGCTCACAAGGTGGCTACTTGTAAACAATTTCAGACTTAGTGAAAATAGCAGTTGTTGATAGTGTAGTTTTTTATCACGAAGGCATATTGGTAACAGTAAAACTATATGCTACAGGTCATATAATGGCATGAAACTTAGCAGCATACTAGAGGACATTATCAAATACAAATAACTCCATTACACCTACCACAAAAGGGTTCTAGATCACTAGCAAAACACATGGCAAGACAGCAACGAAATAATACAGATTACAGACTTAAAAATATTTTGGACCCTCAAAACAGCAGTAATTTTATAACATATTGTCAACAAGAAAATAACACCTATACATGCATTTCTATGGCAACCAAAATGACCAGGTGCTAGGACACATACCAAAGGGCACATCTCATGTTAAAAATTATTTCATATCATGCATGGATAAAATCACACAAAATTAACAAAAGGGCATCACCACAAAATGACATGCAACAAAAATGCTCACATGACAAAACTAAATGCGCACATAAATTCTATGGATTTTTCTATCCTGAAAACATATATAATATGCATATGTTCATGTGGAAAAATAATCACAATTAAATTATGCAAGTTTGAGGAATAACCTCGTTTAAGCAATTATAAATGCAATTAGATGCAAATACCACCATACGCATATATGTCATGCATCAAAATGCCCTAAAATTAATATGAAAGATTTAATTAACTTGTTGGATTAATTTCAATGCATGGTTAAATAAATATGACAAGAAAAACAATGACAATTATGCAAAGTGATGCAAACAACGAGCTTAGTTATTTTTATCATGAATGAAAATGACATTTTATTAATCTACGCACTTTTCTAAGCATTTTTCATTTATGAAACATTTTTATACGATGAGCGGTTGATTAATTATTAACATTTTAACATATGCAATTGGGCCTACACACGAAAAAAATAAAAACGCGCGGGGGCGAAGGCTGGGCTCACCATGGGCCTTGGCCCGTTTTGTGGAACAGGGGAGGCCGAGCTGGGCTGGCGGAGGGAGCTGGGCCGGCCCACGCGGAGGTCAACGCGAGCGGGCGCTGGGGCACTCGTCCCCTTCCCGCTGGAGGACGCATCCATGGCAGCGGCGGTTGCCGACGGGAGGCGGCGGCAGAGGGTCGGGGCGGCCAGATCCGGTGCGGGGATGGGTGGATCCGGTGGTAGGGAGCCCATCCCCGGCGAAGAACGGCGGTGAGCGGCGGTCTGGAGCGGCGAGCTGAAGTCCATGGTGGTGGGGACCTACGGGCAAAGAGGGACGTCGGGGTGAGAAAGATAGAGGAGGAAGGAGAGGGAAGGGAGAGGAGAGGAGGTCCGGCGGGGTTCCTGGTCACCGACGGCGGCTCCGGCGAGGGGCCGGCCGGGAGCTGCGGGGGCGACGCGGCTGCAGCACCGCGAGAGCTTAGGGCTCTACAGTCGTCGGACACGTTCGGGTTGGCCGCCGGACATGTCCGGTAGGTGGGGATTTGAGCGAAATTGAGCCTCTAGATCGCGATCCGAGGGCTGAAAACGGGCAGATGGTTGGGGCTACGGGATCTGGAGGAGGAGGGCTAGCAGGTGGGGTTTTTTCTAGGGGGTGGCTGCAATTTGGCAAGGGGGAAACCCTAGGGAGTGAGGGGCTCTCTCTCCATGGGGGTTTATATAGGGAAGGCACTAGGGTTGGGGGTTGGACCTCGTTCGTCCGATCACGATCCTATGACCACGAACGGAGGAAGGGGCTAGGTTGGGCTAGCGAGCTGTGTAGAGGGCCTTGTGAGATATGAGAGGAAGTTTGGTGGCCCATGACACGAGGGTTTTTAAAACACCAAAACGTCCGATAATAACCGATGACCGCACTGCTACGACTGACCGACGGGGTATCAAACGAACTCGGAATGCGACGAAATTTGACAGGCAGCCTACCTACAATATAACAAGACCACACGCCAAGTTTCGACCCAATCCAAGAATATTTTAGCGTGTCTTTTTAAAATATTTTAAAACGATGTCACGGGCGCGTGCATGTGTGGTTGGTCTCAAAATGGTCAGCGACAAGAACGGGGAGAAGCGGCAACTTATGAACGGATGCAAGTTTTGAAAACGAGAGACGATGCTATGCAGATGATGCGAATGATGCAATGATGAATGCAACAACCAGACGAACACAGACGAGAATGGAAATAAAAGGGGAATCTTCTGGAGCATCGGTCCCGGGCTGTTACATCCCGAAGGTAGAGAGAGCGTGCGATGGTGATCACATCATCCTTGGAAACACTTCCAACACACATCGTCACCTCACCCTTAGCTAGCCTTCATTTTATTTTGTAGCTTTTATTTCGAGTTACTAATATTTAGCAACCGAACCGGTATCCAATACCCAGGTGCTACTAGGAGTACTAGCAAGGTACACATCAATAACACGTATATTAAATATACTTCTGTCGACTTTGCCAGCCTTCTTATCTACCAAGTATCTAGGGTTGTTCTGCTTCAGTGACCGTTCTCCTCATAATAGAAGCACTTAGTCTCGGGTTTGGGTTTAACCTTGGGTTTCTTCACTGGAGCAGCAACTGACTTGCCATCCATGAAGTTTCCCACTTAGCCCTTGCCCTTCTTGAAACTAGTGGTTTCACTAACCATCAACATTTGATGCTCCTTCTTGATTTCTACCTTCGCGGTGTCAAAACATCGCGAATAACTCAGGGATCATCATTTCCATCCCTGGCATAATTATAGTTCATCATGAAGCTCTAGTAGCTTAGTGACAGTAACTTGGAGAACTATATCAATCACTATCTTATCTTGAGGATCAACTCCCACTCGATTCAAGCAATTGCAGCACCTAGACAATCTGAGCACATGCTCAACGGTTGAGCTATTCTCCTTCATCTTGCAGGCAAAGATTCTTGTTGGACATGTAATATCTCACAACATGGGCACGAGCCTAGGATCCTAATTTCAGATCTTAGGACATCTGATATGTTCCATGACGTTCAAAACGTTTGGAGCCTCAGTTATAAGCCGTAATGCATGACACACTGAAATATCAAGTAGTCATCGGAACGTGCATGTCATATGTTCACAACATCTACAGACGACGCTAGAGGGGGTGGCACACCGGGCGGTGCATTAAGGACATAAGCCTTCTGTGCAGCAATGAGGACAACCTCAGATCACAGACTCAGTCATCTTTCAACTTTATTTCTCTAGGAACATATATAAAAATTTAAGGGAGCTACAGCGCGAGCTAGTAATCTACAACACAATTTGCAAAGACACTTTGACTATGTTCATGATTATGAGTTCAATTAATCATATTACCTAAGAACTCCCACTCAAATTGACATCCCTCCGATCATCCAAGTGATACATGATCCAAATTCACCAACTCAAGTCCGATCATCATGTGAGTTGAGGTGGTTTCAATGGTGAACATCATCATGCTGATCATACCTACTATATGACTCATGTTCGACATTTTGGTCTCTTGTGTTCCGAGGTCATGTTTGTACATGCTAGGCTCATCAAGTTTAACCTGAGTGTTCCGCATGTGCAACACTTGCTTGCACCCGTTGTATGTGAACGTAGAGTCTACCACACCCGATCATCACTTGGTGTCTCGACATGACAAACTTTCGCAACGATGCACACTCGGGGAGAACACAATTTACCTTGAAATTTAAGTGAGGGATCACCTTATAATGCTACCATCGTCCTAAGCGAAACAAGGTGCATAAAAGGATTAACATCACATGCAAATCATAAGTGACATGATATGGCCATGAACTTGTGCTTTTGATCTCCATCTTGAAAGCACCGACATGATCTCCATTGCCACCGGCATGACACCATGATCTCCATCATCTTGATCTCTATTAACGTGTCGCCATCGGGGTTGTCACGCCCACCATGCTTCTACTACTATTGCTACCGCTTAGCGATAAAGTAAAGCATTACATAGCGCTTAATGATTGACACGCAGGTCATACAATAATTAAAGACAACCCTATGGCTCCTGCCGGTTGCCATACTCATCGACATGCAAGTCATGATATTCTATACAATACATGATCATCTCATACATCACATATATCTCATCATGTAATTGGCCATATCACATCACAACATACCCTGCAAAAACAAGTTAGATGCCCTCTAATTGTTGTTGCATGTTTTACGTGGCTGTTACGGGTATCTAGCAAGAACAATTCTCACATACGCAAAAATCACAACGGTGATACATAAGTTGCTTTTCAACCTTCTCAAGGACCGCCTTTGTCGAATCCTATCCAACTAAAGTAGGAGAAACAAACACCCGCCAGCCATCTTTGTGCAACGAAGTTACACGTCAGTCGATGGAACCGTTCTCTCGTAAGCGTACGAGTAAGGTTGGTACGGGCCGCTTCATCCCACAATACTGCTGAATCAAAACACGACCAAGGGAGGAAGCAATCTAAGCATCAACGCCCACAAACTCCTTTGTGTTCTACTCGTGATCTCATCTACACATAGACCTAGCTTTGATACCACTGTTGGGGAACGTTGCATGGGAAACAAAAAATTTCCTACGCAAACGCTAGATCTATCCATGGTGATGAGAATCTACGAGAGGGAAAGTGGATCTACATATCATTGTAGATCGCTAAGCGGGAAGCGTTAAGAAACGCGATTGATGTAGCCGAGCATCTTCACGATCCAAATCGCCGAGTGTTCTGCGATCCCATCACGATCCATCTCACGATCCAATCACAATTCGTCCCGCGATCCCATCACGATCCGTCCCGCGATCCAATCACGAATCATCTCGCGATCTTGATCTCGGTCCTTCCGATCTAGCGCCCATCGGACGACACCTCCGCGTTCAGCACACGTACAGCTCGATAACGATCTCCGCCTTCTTGATCCAGCAAGAGGGAGCGGAGAGGTAGATGAGTTCTCTGGCAGCACAATGGCGTAGTGGCGATGGTGGTGAACTAATCCTGCAGGGCTTCGCCTAAGCACCAGAGAACTAATCTAGAGGAGAAACCGATCTAGAGGAAGAAGAGGGCAGCACGTGGCTGATTTCTATATCTCAACACCCTCAAAACCTCTACTACATATAGGAGGAGGGAGAGAGGAGGCTTGGCGCACAAGGGGCCAGCCCTTGGCCTTGGCGCAAGGAGGAGAGGAGGAATCCTCCTCAAATCCTAGTAGGATTAGGACTCCTCCTTCCGACTTGGAAACTCTTTCCACCTTTGTTTTTTTTCCTTCTCAAACCACTCCAGCCATATGGGCCCTTAGGGGAAGCTTCAACCAGCCCACCAGGGGCTGGTTTACCTCCTCCCATGGCCCATGTAGCCTCTTGGGTCGAGACACCCCTCCCGATGGTTCCTCGGTACCTTCCCGGCACTCTGGGTACACTACCGACGAGCCCGAAACTTTTTCGGCGACCAAAACATGACTTCCTATATATCAATCTTTACCTCCGGACCATTCCGGAGCTCCTCGTGACCTCCGGGATCTCATCCGGGACTTTGAACAACCTTCGGTCACCACCATACATAACTCTATACTACCGAAACGTCACTGAACCTTCAGTGTGCAAACCATGCGGGTTCGACAACTATGTAGACATGACCGAGACACCTCTACGGTCAATAACCAATAGCGGTACCTGGATGCCCATGTTGGTAATACATATTCTACGAAGATTTTATCGATTGAACCTCTATGTCAAGGATTCAGTTAATCCCGTATGTTGTTCCCTTTGTTCTTCGGTATGTTATTTGCCCGGGATTCGATCATCGGCATCTCCATACCTAGTTCAATATCGTTACCGGTAAGTCTCTTTACTCGTTCCGTAATACAAGATCACGTGACTAACACTTAGTCACCTTGCTTACAAGGCTTGTTGTGATGTTGTATTACCGAGTGAGCCCTGAGATACCTCTCCGTCACACAGAGTAACAAATCCCAGTCTTGATCCATGCCAACCCAACGGACACACTCGGAGATACCTGTAGAGCACCTTTATAGTCACCTAGTTACGTTGCGATGTTTGATACACATAAGGTACTCCTCCGGTGTCAGTGAGTTGCATGATCTCATGGTCATAGGAACAGATACTTGACATGCAGAAAACTGTAGCAATAAACTGACACGATCATATGCTACGTTTACAGTTTGGGTCTTGTCCATCACATCATTCTCCTAATGGTGTGATCCCGTTATCAAATGACATCTCATGTCCATAGCTAGGAAACCTTAAGCATCTTTGATCAACGAGCTAGTCTATTACAGGCATACTAGGGACATGGTGTTGTCGATGTATTCACACATGTATCTGAGTTTCCGATCAATACAAGTCTAGCATGGATAATAAACGATTATCATGAACAAGGAAATATGATAATAAATAATTTATTATTGCCTCTAGGGCATATTTCCAACAGTTCGAGGGATATCAGTCGCGGCCAATGCCCCTTCGGTTAACCATCTACTCTTCGCCGACGACATCTTACTCTTCTCCGAGGCCAATGATGCAAGTGCTACACGTGTGAACGGGCTCTTAAGGATATATTGTAACGCTTCCGGACAAAGGGTTAATATGGAAAAATCATCCATCTTATTCAACAAAGGTGTAGTTGATCCTACTCAAGACTCCATCAAGAACATCCTTGTTGTCCATAATGAGTCTTTATCTGAAAAATACCCGGGTCTGCCTTCGGATGTTGGTAGGGCAGAAGAAGGATCATTCAAATACTTAAAGGACAAAATTTGGAAGAAAGTTCAAGGTTGGATGGAGAAGTGCTTATCAGCAGGAGGAAAAAAGGTACTTATAAAGTCTATGGCTCAATCCATTCCAACATATTCTATGTCATGCTTCAAACTCCCACGTGGTTTGTGTGAGCATATTAACAGTATAATCCAGAAATTCTAGTGGGGTAGTAAGAATGGCCAGAACAAAACTGCATTGGTGTCATGGAAAACAATGTCGAAACCAAAGTTCATGGGCTGTTTGGGATTCCGGGATGTTGAGTTGTTTAATCTAGCTCTACACGCACGTCAGGCTTGGAGATTATTACATGAGTCGGATTCACTCAGTGCATGTGTGCTTAAAGCCAGGTACTATCCAAATGGTCACCTGTTAGATGCCACTTTGGGTTCGCCCCCCTCCCAGCTGTGGCGCTCTATCCTCGAGGGCAGGGATGTGTTTCCACAAGGCCTTATAAAGAGAATTGGCTCGGGTTTACACACTAATATCTGGAACGAGAACTGGCTTCCAAGGGATTACAAACTTAGACCGATTTGTGCACGATCGACTAACCCCCCAGTTCTGGTCTCGGATCTCATTGATCCTATCACTAGGGTATGGAACAAGCTAGCACTCACAGAGCACTTTATTGCTCCTGATGTTGAAGTCATTCTTAATATTCCTCTCAGCACCCGGACACAAGATGATTTTTGGGCTTGGCACTATGACAAAAGGGGAGTTTTCTCTGTACGATCGACGTATAGGATGATCTCTGCAATCAAAACTCAGAGGGAGGACTGGCTAGATCATCAGCCCGGGCATTCAAATATTGCAGCAGACAAGATATCATGGTCTCAACTTTGGAAAGTGAGGGTCCCCTCCAAAGTCTGAGTATTTTTGTGGAGGCTAGCGCATACTTCGATTCTTATGGGTCTTGTCCATCATGAGAGGAACATGACTGACTCCCCAACATGCTCCATATGCGGTGCAGAGGAGGATACTTGGCAACATTCTCTACTTACCTGCCGCATGACCAGATGTGTTTGGGCCTTGCGTGATGAGGAGCTGCTCGAACATGTGATCTCGAACCAGAATGATGATACAAGGCTTTGGTTGTTCTGGCTATTTGAATCCACAAATCAACAAGACCTTGCTCGAGTATTAGTAACTATGTGGGCAATATGGTGGGCTCCTTGAAAAGCCATTCACGAGAACGAGTTTCAGAGTCCGTTATCAACAATGAGCTTTATTAGAAAATGTTTGGAGGAGCTGGAGATTGCTGCTGTTCAAACAGCGCGCGCATCCGGCTCGTTTCGCGTCTCCTAGGGTACATGCATGGCTGCCACTAGTGAGAGAAGCTGCTAAGTTGAATTGCGATGGTGTAATCTCGACTCTGGGCGAGAAGGGAGCAGCGGCTATAGTGTGTCGAGACAAGTCAGGGCAATTCCTAGGAGCGTCAGCAGTGGTTTTTGACGGCTTGATCGACCCAGCGAGCTTGGAGGCGCAAGCTTGTAGCGAGGCTCTTGCCCTTGCACATGACTTGAATTTACAGGATCTGGTGATTGCTTCGGATTGCTTACAAGTGATTTCAAATATCAACGATGAAGCCTCGTCAGTTTATGCTCCAATCTTGCAGGAAATACATTCTAGTATGAACATTTTTTCTTCTGTTATTTTTCGTTTTGAATGTAGGGAGAGTAATTTCGAGACCCACTCGATGACAAAAGGAGATGCGTCTTTGCCTGTGGGCCGCTGGCTACGATTTTACCAGACATTGCTTGTATTTCGGAAGTGTTGATCCTTGAATAAATACCCTAGTTATCCTTAAAAAAATCTATAAATCTGGTCCCTAGCACAGCACCCCCCAAAAAATCTGGACGCTAGCTACTTGTACGATAAAAAAAATCAGATCGCTAGCTTTTTCCGGGAAAGAAAACTGATAACTAGTGCGGCAGTGCTAATGTCGATTTGTTAGCTTTTGCGTATGGTCGCTGTACATTTACAAGTACGTCTCCCATTGCTAGCTTCTACCTACCAACCATTATTTATTTGTCTCTTGGTTTTTGCGTTTTTCACTCTTATATTTTATAATTAATTTTCAGCAAGGAGCAAAGTTTGATCAAAACATATTAAAAAAAAACCTTGTTCACGAATTTACATAAATTTCTTCAAATTATAGAAAATGTTAACAAATACCAAACATGTCCTAATATACGGCAAAAATTCTTTAATATATGACAATCATTTTCTAAATACACAATAATTTTTTTGCAATATATATTGAACTTTTTTTAATATACAGAGGAGTTTTTTTATATAAGATGAACTAAAAAGCAAATTTGTATATACTATTGAAGAAAAAGCGAACATGAAAAAACAAAAATAAATGAGAAAAACAAATAGATAAATAAGAATAGAACAAAAAATAAATATATTTTTATTTTTGTAAATGATAAACACAAATAATTTTAGGAAAATGATTTTTTAAGAATTTTGGAACATTTAGTGAAACTTGTGAATTTATGAAAAGGGGGAAGAATCAGAAAAAACGAAAAAATGAGATCAACTTTTGGAAAATAAAAAAACTAAAAGGAGAGGAAAACCAATGAAGACAGAATGATAAAATAGAAAAACAGAAAAACATGAAGAAAACGAAGTAAAAAAATAAAAAAAAGTATCCTAGCTACTTGGGCCGACTCATCTGCGGGGTTTTCATTGTCGTGGATGGACTTGCAACTAGGATAAAAAAAGGTTGTATCCCAAGTGGCACGTCAAGGATGGACTCGCAATTGGCGCTAAAAAGGTTGGGTCCCAATTGCGAGTCGGGTTTGGACTTGCCGCAGGAACATAAACGGTGGGGCCCAAGTTGCAAATCGACAGTGGCCTTGCAACCTGGACTAAAAAAGTCAGGTCACAGTTGCGAATCAAAGGTGGACTTGCAATTAGGATTAAAAATCATGGGCCCGAATTGCGAGTCGAGAATGGACTTGCAAGTGGGACAATGAAAGGTCGAGTTTTCAATTGTGAGTCGAGGATGGACTTGCAAGTGGGACAATAAAAGTTCGAGCTTCCAGTTGCGAGTCAACGATGGACTTGCAAATGGGGCAGAAAATGTTGGCTCTAGTTGTGAGTCGAGGGTGAACTTGCAACTCGAACAAAAAAGGTTGGGCACTAGTTGCGAGTCAAGAGTGTACTTGCAACTTGGACGGAAAAAATCAAAACAAAAACAAAAAAAGTATCCTAGCTACTTGAGCTGACTCATCTATGTTTGTTCGCTGTCGAGGGGTGGACTTGCAACCAGGACAATAAAAGATCAACCCCCAGTGGCGAGTCGAGGGTGGACTCCGCGGCTGCTGGCACAGAGTTAGCTGATGCTTATTCCTCATATACCGTCATTGTTTCTTCTCCGAGAAAAGAAGTTGACGACTCGCCATTGGGACAAAAAAGGTTGGGCCCAGTTGCGAGCAGAGGGTAGACTTACAACTCGGACAAGAAAAGGTTGAGCCCCACTTGCGAGTCAATGGAAGACTTGCAATTGGGACAAAAAAAGATCGGGCCCCATTTGCAAATCAAGGATTGACCAACAATCAGGACTAAAAAACTCGAGCCCCAATTGCGGGTCAAGGGTGGACTTGCAACTCGTCGGCAAAAAAGATTGGGCCTTAGTTGCGAGTCTAGTGTAGACTTGCAACTCGACAAAAAAGGTTAGGCCCCATTTACGAGTCGAGGGTAGACTTAACCATGGGCAAAAGAAAAAGGTCTGACCCCATTTGTGAGTCAAGAGTAGACTTGCAACTAGGACAAAAAAGGTTGGGCCCAGTTACGAATCGAGTGTGGACTTCCAACAGGAGAAAAAAAGGTGAGACCCAAGTTGCAATTCGAGGATGGACTTGCAATTAGGAGAAAGAAATTTCGGGGCCCATTTGTGAGTCGGGAGTGGAATTGCAAATCGAGAAAAAAGGCTGGGCAACTGGGACAAAAAAGAAGTTGGACTCCTTGTTGCGAGTTGAGGGTGGACTTGCAACCGGAACAAACAAAAGGCCAGATCATAGTTACGAGTCGTGGGTGTGATTGCAACTGAGACAAAAAAAGGTTGGGCTACAGTTGCGAGTCGAGAGAGTACTTGCAACTAGATAAAAAGATTTGGGTCCAGTTGCGAGTCGGCGGTGGACTTGCAAGTGGGACAAAAAAATGCTAGGGCCTAGTTACATGTCGAGGGTGGACTTGCAAAGTGAAAAATGGGCCGGGCTCATTTGCATATCAAGGATGGACTTGCAGCTGATTTAATTACTTCTTCTCTTGTGTGGGGAAAAACTCTAGAGACTTTATCTGTCATGCATCTTGTACACTGGTTGTTGTTGTGCCTTTTCTGCTCTCAGATATCTGCAAGAACTTAACTGAAAAAGCACAACGAATAAGTCAAGGAAAAACCCTGAAGAGGACATCTTTCTTGCATGAAGAGCAGGGATAGATATCCCCCCTTGTGAAAGAGATATTAAAAGGACATCTCTAGTAGATGCTTTTACTCACCTTCGGCACAAATTCGTGAAACAATGTACAATTCCTGGAATAGGTAAGGAGCTAACCCCATGTTTCTGCTCAAACTCTCGTACCATGTACAGTGGGATATGATTTTCAGAAAACCAAAATATGTGCCATTCTGATCATGATTACCTTTTGCTTCCAAAATATTAGACGTGAGGATGCCGAGCAACCGTGAGCGCCTGTCGGTGTTGTTCGGTTGCCCGGGGAAGAAAGGCTACACGAAGTTCCGGCACTCGGACGAAGGGCGCAAGTCAAGTGATCCATTGAAGGCCTTTTGCAGGGTGAAGACGGATGATCACCGTTCGTAAGTCAATCTCACTTCACCTCACCATTCTAAAGTCATCAAGCTATGTTCTCCACACCATTCCCAAGCTGTCATTGCTAAGGTTACCCATTGAAGCAGGGGAAATGCATTGAAGCAACCATTACATACTCAAGTCTTATTCCTACTGAACTTTGCTCTAATCACTGCTGGTGTTTTACACTTGTAAATTCAACGCCCCTCTCGGTTATCTCTTGGTCATGGATATTAGAGGGATGTCAGTTATCTCCTCAATTAAGCATTTTTATTGATGATCCTCACTGTTTCAGCATAACATGTTGACCTTTTCAGCATCACGGTTGCAGTATTCAGTTTACTGTTGTACACACGTTGATTTGCTAATGACCGGTGCAATATTTGCTGGCACTATTTCAACTTTGAGAATATGTTCATCACTTCATCAATGCTTTGATCATGCACAAAGCTGCACCGAGCTACAGAAATCATCCAAGGAACTCCAAAAGCGATTGAGGACGACGAGCTCATGCGTGCAGCACAAGACGGCGATAGAAACAGAAGGATTATTGCTTCGACAGACGTACTCCCTCCGGGTGAATCTCCGCCGGATGCAGCGCCGCGATGTGGAATATCTCTTGGATGTCGAAGACGGCGGTGCCTGGGGACACCACGTACTCCTGGTGCACACCGTCGGGGCAGAGCAGAGCTTCAACAGTTTGGGTTCGGTTCAGAGGAAGAAGAGGCCGTTATCCTTCCGCTCCCGTGCGGCTCCTCTGCCGCACCGGAGCGACCCCAGATCCGGCCGGCTAGGGCCCTCCCCCATCCTCCTCTCCCCTCACCGCCGCCGGAGGGCGCCGCCGGGCAAAGCCCGGGCGGTGTCAGCGGCGGTGGGGCCGTTTTTTTTCTCGATGCGGCGGCAGAAGATCTGGTGTCCTGACGTGCCGGCGGCGGGATGTGCTTCAAGGGCTGCGTGCGCCGGCGGTGGAACGGCTCGAGGTGGGGGTCGTGGCTGGTCGTGCTGTGGCCGCGACCTGGCGGCGCGGAGGGGCTTCATCCTGCGGGCGCGGTCGGCGACCGCACGAGGAGGCCGGGGCGACGGCCCCGGGACAGGCTTTTGCCGGCGTGCCTCATGGGGTTGCGGCGGCGGCTTGGGTGGAGGTCGTGACGGCGGCGTCCGTGCTCGGCTGCGGGCGGCAAGCGGCTCCAGTGATGGGTGGTCGGTTGGCGACGTGTTTTGGCGCGGATCTGGGGTCTCGGCCTGGATCTCGCGCGGGACGGGTGCTGCGGCCCCTCGGGGGCTCCCGTCGGTTCCGCTGCTGTGGTGGCTGCGGGGGCGGCGTCATGGCAGCCTTGGTGCTATGCGGCGGTGGAGACGAGCCTTTCATGGCCGGAGCTGGGGCTGTGATAAGTCTCCAACCTATCTATAATTGTTTGGAATGTTTTATATGTATTACTATGTTATTTTATATTATTTTTATGACTAACCTATTAATCTAGAGTTTAGTATCAGTTTTTTTTTTAAGTTTCACACATAAGGAATATTAAACGGAGTCCAAACGGAATAAAACCTTCGGAATGATTTTTTTTGGAATGAAAGAAAACTACGAGACTTGAGAACCAAGGGAGAGGAGCCACCATGAAGCCACAAGCCCTAAGGCACGGTCAGGGGGTAGGCCGCGCCGGGCAGGCTTGTGAGCCCATGACAGCTCCCCTAACCCTATTCTTCGGCCTATAAATTCCTACATATTTCATCATTATCAGAACGAGTCACGAAAACACTTTTCTGCCGCCAGAATCCTCCGTTCCCGAGAGATCCAATCTTGGAGCCTTTTCCGGCAATCTGTCGGAGGGGGATTCGATCATGGAGGACATCTACATCAACTCCATTGCCCCTCTGATGATGCGTGAGTAGTTCACCACAGACATACGGGTCCATAGCTAGTACCTAGATGGTTTCTTCTCTCTCTTTGCTTCGCAATACCATGTTCTTCATGATCTTCATGGAGATCTATCCGATGTAATACTCTTTTGCGATGTGTTTGTCGAGATCCGATGAATTGTGGGTTTATGTTCAGATTATCCATAAATATTATTTGAGTCTTTCCTGAATTCTTATATGCATGATCTCATATCTTTGCAAGTCTCTTTGAGTTATTGATTTGGTTTGGCCAACTAGAGTGGTAATTCTTACAATGGGAGAAGTGCTTGGTTTTGAGTTCAATCTTGCAGTGTCCTCACCCAGTGACAAAGTAGGGGTAGCGAGGCACGTATTGTATTGTTGCCATCAAGGGTAAAAAAAGGGGTTTTCATCATATTGCTTGAGTTTATCCCTTTACATCATGTAATCTTAATGCGTTACTCTGTTCTTCATGAACTTAATACTCTAGATGCAGGCAGGAGTCGGTTGATGTGTAGAGTAATAGTAGTAGACGCAGAATCGTTTCGGTCTACTTGTCACGGACGTGATTCCTATATGCATAATCATTGCCTTGGATATCTTCATAATTATTCGCTTTTCTATCAATTGCTCGACAGTAATTTGTTCACCCACCGTAATATTTGTCATCATGAGAGAAGCCATCTAGTGAAACCTATGGCCCCTGGATCTATTTTCCATATTATACTTTCAGATCTAAAACAAAAATACCAAAAATAGTTGTTGCCTTATTTTTACTTTTGGTTTTACTTTCCGTTCAAGCATCCTATTTTATCTATCTCTATTAGATCTCATCCTTGCAAGTAACCGTGAAGGGATTGACAACCCCTTTATAGCGTTGGGTGCAAGAGTTTGATTCTTTGTGCAGGTGCACCTATTGGTGACTCGCTTGTATTTCCTACTAGATTGATACCTTGGTTCTCAAAAACTGAGGGAAATATTTATCTACTTTGCTGCATCAAACCGTTCCTCTTCACAGGAAACCAACGCATGCTCGAGAAGTTGCAGGCTGCAATGGAGCGAGGTGAGCTGCGTTGGTTTGTGGAGCCGGTGATTGTTGGCGGCGGCGAGCCGTCCGACATGCTTGGTCATGTGGCTTAGGCTGTTGGAAATATGCCCTAGAGACAATAATAAAGTGATTATTATATTTCCTTGTTCATGAAAATTGTCTATTGTTCATGCTATAATTGTATTAACCGAAAACCATAATAAATGTGTGAATACATAGACCACAACATGTCCCTAGTGAGCCTCTAGTTGACTAGCTCGTTGATCAATAGATGATCATGGTTTCCTGGCCATGGACATTGGATGTCGTTGATAACGGGATCACATCATTAGGAGAATGATGTGATGGACAAGACCCAATCCTAAGCAAAGCACAAGATCGTGCAGTTCGTCTGCTAAACCTTTTCTAATGTCAAGTATCATTTCCTTAGACCATGAGATTGTGCAACTCTCGGATACCATAGGAATACTTTGGGTGTGCCAAACGTCACAACGTAACTGGGTGGCTATAAAGGTACACTACGGGTATTCCCGAAAGTATCTGTTGGGTTGACACAAATCGAAACTGGGATTTGTCACTTCGTGTGACGGAGAGGTATCTCTGGGCCCACTCGGTAAGACATCATCATAATGAGCTCAATGTGACTAAGGAGTTAGCCACGGGATGATGTGTTACGGAACGAGTAAAGAGACTTGCCGGTAACGAGATTGAACAAGGTATAGGGATATCGACAATCGAATTTCGGGCAAGTAACATACCGATGGACAAAGGGAATTGTGTACGGGATTAATTGAATCCTCGACATCGTGGTTCATCCGATGAGATCATCGTGGAACATGTGGGAGACAATATGGGTATCTAGATCCCGCTATTGGTTATTGGCCAGAGAGGCGTCTTGGTCATGTCTGCATGCTTCCCGAACCCGTAGGGTCTACACACTTAAAGTTCGATGACGCTAGGGTTATATGGGAATAGTGTACGTGGTTACCGAAGGTTGTTCGGAGTCCCGTATGAGATCTCGGACATCACGAGGATCTCCGGAATGGTTCGGAGGTAAAGAATGATATATAGGAAGTGAGGTTGTGGTCACCGGAAGTGTTCCGGGCATCACCGGTAATGTACAGGGACCACCGGAAGGGTTTCGAGGGTTCACCGGGAGGGGCCAGCGGCACCAGAGGCCTACATGGGCTGAAAGTGGGAGGGAACCAGCCCCTGGGTGGGCTGGTGCGCCTCCCACCTGGCCCAAGGCGCAGCAAAGGAGCAAGAGGGAGCAAACCCTAGCGCGGATGGGCCCTAGGCCCACCCTAGGGCGCCTCCCCCCTCTCCCCTCTCTTGGCCGCCGGTCCCAAGGGCAATCTTGGGCTGCTGCACCCCCTAGGGTGGGAACCCTAGAGGGTGCGCACCCTCCTCCCCTCCTCCTATATATAGTGAGGGTTTTTGGGGCTGCCCACAACGCACATCTCTCTCTCTCTCTCTCTCTCTCTCTCTCTCGGTGCAGCCCTACCTCTCCACATCCTCGTCCTCCGTAGTGCTTAGCGAAGCCCTATCAAAGCACCGCGCTGCTCCACCACCACCACGCCGTCGTGCTGCTACTGTAGTTGTCTTCCCCAACCTCTCCCTCCTCCTTGCTGGATCAAGACGCGGGAGACGTCACCGGGCTGCACGTGTGTTGAACGCGGAGGTGCCGTTGTTCGGCGCTTAGATCGGAATCAACCGCGATCTGAATCGCTGCGAGTATGACTCCACCAACCGCGTTCATAGTAACGCTTCTGCTTAGCGATCTTCAAAGGTATGAAGATGCTCAAACCCCATACTTGTTGCTTGTTTCACATAGATTGATTCTAGTGATACGTAGGAAAATTTTGAATTACTACTACGTTCTCCAACAGTGGCATCATGAGCTAGGTCTATGCGTAGAATCTATGCATGAGTAGAACACAAGTAGTTGTGGGTGATGATTTGGTCAATTTGCTTACCGTTACTAGTCTTATCTTGATTCGGCGGCATTGTGGGATGAAGCGGTCCGGACCGACTTTACACATATGCTTACGTGAGACTGGTTCCACCGCCTGACATGCACTTGTTGCATAAGGTGGCTAGCGGGTGTCTGTCTCTCCCACTTTAGTCGGATCGGATTCGATGAAGAGGGTCCTTATGAAGGGTAAATAGCAATTGGCATATCACCGTTGTGGCTCTTACGTAGGTAAGAAACGTTCTTACTAGAAACCCATAGCAGCCACGTAAAAACTTGCAACAACAATTAGAGGATGTCTAACTTGTTTTTGCAGGGTATGCTATGTGATGTGATATGGCCAAAAGGATGTGATGAAATATATATGATGTATGAGATTTATCATGTTCTTGTAATAGGAATGACGACTTGCATGTCGATGAGTATGACAACCGGCAGGAGCCATAGGAGTTGTCTTAATTTATTGTATGACCTGCGTGTCAGTAAAAAACGCCATGTAATTACTTTACTTTATTGCTAACCGTTAGTCATAGTAGTAGAAGTAATACTTGGCGAGAAAACTTCATGAAAACACGATGATGGAGATCATGGTGTCATGCCGGTGACAATGATGATCATGGTGCCCCGAAGATGGAGATCAAAGGAGCAAGATGATATTGGCCATATCATGTCACTATATGATTGCATGTGATGTTTATCATGTTTTACATCTTATTTGCTTAGAACTACTGTAGCTTAAATAAGATGATCTCTCACTAAAATTTCAAGAAATGTGTTCCTCCTAATTGTGCGCCATTTCTAAGGTTCGTTGTTTTGAAGCACCACGTGATGATCGGGTGTGATAGGTTCTAACGTTCACATACAACGGGTGTAAGCCAGATTTGCACACGCAATACACTTAGGTTGACTTGACGAGCCTAGCATGTACACACATGGCCTCGGAACACGGGAGACCGAAAGGTCGAACATGAGTCGTATAGAAGATACGATCAACATGGAGATGTTCACCATTGATGACTAGTCCATCTCACGTGATGATCGGACACGAGCTAGTTGACGTGGATCATGTGTCACTTGGATGACTAGAGAGATGTCTATCTAAGTGGGAGTTCATTAAATAATTTGATTATGTGAACTTAATTATCATGAACTTAGTCTAAAATGTCTTTACAATCTATCTTGTATATCCAATGGCCCATGCTAATGTTGCCCTCAACTTCAACGCGTTCCTAGAGAAAACCAAGCTAAAAGACGATGGAAGCAACTATACGGACTGGGTCCGTAACTTGAGGATCATCCTCATAGCTTCCAAGAAATTATATGTCCTTGATGCACCGCTAGGTGACGCACCCGTTTTCCTAGCAACTCAAGACATTATGAACGCCTGACAATCACGTAGTGATGATTACTCCCTGGTTCAGTGCGGCATGCTTTACAGCTTAGAACCGGGGCTCCAAAAGCGTTTTGAGCGACATGGAGCATATGAGATGTTCCAAGAGCTAAGAATGGTTTTCCAAGCTCATGCCCAAGTCGAGAGATATGAAGTCTCCGACAAGTTTTTCAGTTGTAAGATGGAGGAAAATAGTTCTGTTAGCGAGCACATATTCAAAATGTCTGGGTTGCACAACCGCTTGTCTCAGCTGGGAGTTAATCTTCCGGATAACTCGGTTATTGACAGAATCTTCCAGTCGCTTCCACCTAGATACAAGAGCTTTGTGATGAACTACAATATGCAAGGGATGGAGAAGTACATTCCTGAGTTATATTCGATGCTGAAATCAGTAGAGGTGGAAATCAAAAAGGAACATCAAGTGTTGATGGTGAACAAGACCACTAGTTTCAAGAAAGGCAAGGGTAAGAAAAACTTCAAGAAGGACGACAAAGTAGTTGCCGTGCCCGGTAAGCAAGTTGCCAGGAAGAAGAACAAGAATGGACCCAAGCCTGAGACTGAGTGCTTTTATTGCAAGGGTACCGGTCACTGGAAGCGGAACTGCCCCAAGTACTTGGTGGATAAGAAGGCCGGCAACGTTAAAGGTATATGTGATATACTTGTTATTGATGTGTACCTTACCAGCGCTCGTAGTAGCTCCTGGGTATTTGATACCGGTGTAGTTGCTCATATTTGTAACTCCAAGCAGGAGCTGCGGAATAAGCGGAGACTGGCAAAGTACGAGGTGACGATGCGCGTCGGGAATGGTTCCAAGGTCGATGTCATCGCCGTCGGCACGCTATCTCTACATCTACCTCCGGGGTTTGTTTTAAACATTAATAATTGTTATTTAGTACCAGCTTTGAGCATGAACATTGTATCTGGATCTCGCTTGATGCGAGATGGCTACTCATTTAAATCTGAGAATAATGGTTGTTCTATTTATATGAGAGAAATGTTTTATGGTCATGCCCTGCTGGTCAATGGTTTATTTTTGATGAATCTCGAACGTGATGTTACACATGTTCATAGTGTGAGTACCAAAAGATGTAAGGTTCATAACGATAGTCCCACTTACATATGGCACTGCCGCCTTGGTCATATTGGTGTCAAACGCATGAAGAAACTCCATGTTGATGGACTTTTGGAGTCTCTTGATTTTGAATCATTTGACACGTGCGAACCATGCCTCATTGGCAAGATGACCAAGACTCCGTTCTCCGGAACAATGGAGCGAGAAACTGACTTGTTGGAGATAATACATACCGATGTATGTGGTCCAATGAGCGTTGAGGTTCGCGGTGGCTATCGTTATGTTCTCACCCTCACTAATGACTTAAGCAGATATGGGTATGTCTACTTAATGAAACACAAGTCTGGAACCTTTGAAAAGTTCAAGGAATTTCAGAGTGAGGTAGAGAATCAACGTGACGGGAAAATAAAGTGCCTATGATCTGACCGTGGCGGAGAATATTTGAGTCACGAGTTTGGTATGCACCTAAGGAAATGTGGAATTGTTTCACAACTCACGCCACCTGGCACACCTCAGCAAAATGGTGTGTCTGAACGTCGTAATCGCACTCTGTTGGATATGGTGCGATCTATGATGTCTCTTACCGACTTACCGCTATCATTTTGGGGATATGCATTAGAGACTACCATATTCACTTTAAATAGGGCACCGTCCAAGTCTGTTGAGACGACACCGTATGAATTATGGTTTGGAAAGAAACCTAAGCTATCATTTCTGAAAGTTTGGGGATGCGATGCTTATGTGAAGATACTTCAACCTGAGAAGCTCGAACCCAAAGCGGAAAAGTGCGTCTTCATGGGATACCCCAAAGAAACTGTTGGGTATACCTTCTACCTCAGATCCGAAGGCAAGGTATTTGTTGCCAAGAATGGATCCTTTCTAGAGAAAGAGTTTCTCTCGAAAGTAGTAAGTGGGAGGAAAATAGAACTTGATGAGGTAATTGTACCTCCACTCGAACCGGAGAGTAGCGCAGCACAGGAAGTTGTTTCTGTGGAGCCTGCACCGGTTGGAGAGGAAGTTAACGATGATGATCATGAAACTTAAGATCAAGTTGCTATTGAACCTCTAAGGTACATAAGGACACGTTCCGCACGAGAGTGGTATGGCAACCCTGTCCTGGAAATCATGTTGTTGGACGACGGTGAACCTTCGAACTATGAAGAAGCCATGGCGGGCCCAGATTCCAACAAATGGCTTGAAGCCATGAAATCCGAGATAGGATCCATGTATGAGAACAAAGTATGGACTTTGGTGGACTTTCCCAATGATCGGCGAGCCATAGAAAATAAATGGATCTTTAAGAAGAAGACTGATGTGGATGGTAATGCGACCGTCTATAAGGCTCGGCTTGTTGCTAAGGGTTATCGACAAGTTCAAGGAGTTGACTACGATGAGACTTTCTCACCCGTAGCGATGTTGAAGTCCATCCGAATCATGTTAGCAATTGCCGCATTTTATGATTATGAGATCTGGCAAATGGACATCAAAACGGCTTTCCTTAATGGTTTCCTTAAGGAAGAACTGTATATGATGTAGCCAGAAGGTTTTGTCAATCCTAAAGATGCTAACAAAGTATGCAAGCTTCAGTGCTCCATCTATGGGCTGGTGCAAGCATCTCGGAGTTGGAACATTCGCTTTAATGAGGTGATTAAAGTGTTTGGATTTACACAGGTTTATGGAGAACCCTGTATTTACAAGAAAGTGAGTGGGAGCTCTGTAGTATTTCTCATATTATATGTTGTTAGTGCAGCTAGTGCCCCTTAGTGATTTTGGTGTATTGAAGACTTATAGGTTAAGGCACTAATGTGTTTGTGAGTGTACACAGGCTCTATAAGTCAATGAGGAGTTTGATATATCCGGAGATTATCGACCCCTAAAAATGTATGTCTTCAAGTGAAGACTTTGCTGAAGACTTTGGTGAAGACATTGTGAAGACTTTGAAAATGAAGAAGTTGGTGTGACCTTGAAGATATGAACGAGGAATATGAAGCATGAAGACTTTTGTTCTCGTAGTTTCATTTCCTTTATTTGAGTCATAGGAAACACCGTACTGTTAAAGGGGGCTGAGGTAATACTAAGGAAAATTTCCAACTCATGCTCAACTCCATAATCCTAAACCCATACAATCCTTTGAGTGAAGCCTTTGGAAATCTCTTACAGTTCAGACAAGTTTTTCAGTGATAGAGACGAAGTTCTTCTGGTCTCTGAGGAAATTGATCTGACTGAGGAGTTAGGATTTCGCGAGTGCGAATTGCCTACAAGTAAGGATCATGATAAGCTGAGGACTTTCATAGTTCAAAATTCCGACCGTTGCTATGCTTAGCGCCAGCTGTCCCCAATCGTTCTTATCCACATAACGGTCATATCATTGGGGGCATTTATGTCTTATCATGTCAGGTTGCACCCTGGCTATAAATAGCCGACCCCCACAACCACTAGCTGGTTGGCTGCTCCGAGAAAGAACTAACACTTGTCATTTGAGAGCAACCCATCCTCTGAGGACTTTGAGAGAAAATCATCAGTGAGGAAAAACCCACAATCAAACCACAAAACCCATAGTGATTGAGCATCACTGAAGAAATTCCTGTGTGGAACCGACGCTTGTTACCTTTGATGACTGTGCATCCTCCAGACGGTTAGACGTCATGGTCTAGTGCTCCTGCAGTCAATTGGGGACCACGAAGTGACCTTGGTCTAGAGCATCCAGCAGTAAATTGTGGATCGTCGGGTGACCAGTTTGTGAGGGTTTTGGAAGTCTACCCTGAAGACTTACCACGAGTGTTGGGCGAGGACTGTGTGACCTTAGCTCAAGGAGAATACGGTAAGGACTGTGTGTCCTAGGACTGTGTGTCCTCTTGTTTAAATACCAGGCCGCTCCAAACCAAACGTACGACTGTCACAGCAGTTGGAACTGGGTCATCAAACCATTGTCTTCATCGAGCTACCTGGTTCTACTTCCTCAATCTCCTTATTCCTCATAAACCTGTTGATGAAATTGATTGTTACTGTTTGAAGAATTTGACTGAAGACTTTCGCAAATTCCTCACCTCAAATTCTTCAAGTTGCCTTATTCATCACTGCTTATCTTGTATCACGCTACTCTCTATTGGTGCATGTTTCATTTCATCATGAAGACTATGCTGTCACTATGTTCCTCATGCACTTGAGTACTTATTCTGCTGCTAGTTATTCATCACATTTCAAATTCCTCAAAGTTGAAATTCCTCAAGTGATGAATTTGTAAAAATCGCCTATTCACCCCCCCTAGCCGATATAACGCACTTTCAATTGGTATCAGAGCGGGTACTCCCTCGCACTGTGTGATTTTGGTTTAACCACCTGGAGTTTTAGTTATTTCGACTGCAGGTATGATCAAGGTTTCCGCGGGCTGTCCTACCTTTGATGGGACGGACTATCCCTACTGGAAGAACAAGATGCGTATGCACATTGAAGCTATTGACAACGATCTCTGATATATTATGGAAAATGGTGTGCCCTCTGTCGCTCCCACTGTCACAACTGCTGATGTGAAGAGATTCAAGCAACTAGATTCTCAAGCAAAGAATATCATTTTTGGCCATCTGAGCAAAGGTCAGTATGGCAGAGTAAGCGCTTTGGAGTCTGCTAAGCTTATCTGGGATAGGCTGTCCAAAGTCAATGAAGGTGTTTCCACTCAACGTGACTCTCGTGTTGATGTTCTTCGCAATCTCTTCAACCGCTTCAAGAGGCTTAACAATGAAAATGTTCAGCAAACATTTGATCGCCTCACTGATATATCAAATGAACTTCAAGCACTGGGTGCCACTGATATCACTGACCATCAAGTGGTGAAGAAACTGCTACGATCTCTCGATTCCTCATTTGATACTCTAGTTTTGATGATCCAAGAACGTGGAGACTACAAAGCTCTTGATCCTGCTGATATTCTTGAGAGACTCAATACTCATGAATTCCAACAAGCTGAGAAAAGAGACCTCTACGGGCCAAGCTATGGAAGATCTCGTGCTCTGAAGGCAAAAGCAATTTCCTCATCTGAAGAAGAAGATTCTGACAACAGTCTTGGTGATCCTGAAGAACTAAGTCAGGAACTAGCTATGCTTGTGAGGAAATTTCAGAAGTTCTCAAGAAGAGGTGGATTTAAAAAGTCATCAAAAAGTGGCTTGAGGAAATCAGATTCCCCAGAAGCTTACAAAAAGAGAACATGTCATCGTTACAAGAAGCATGTCCACTTTATCTCTGATTGTCATCTCTCGGAAAAAGACTCAAAGAAGAAGAAGAAATACAAGGATGATAGTTCTGATGACTCGAAGAAAAAGAATAAATCTTCAAAGTCCTCATCTGCAAAGTCATCAAAGCACAAGAAGAATGGTTCCAGAAAGGCTCGAGCATTCATCGGCAAGGAAATGGATTCTGAGGAAGAATCTAAAGAATATGAAGAAGAGGAAGAATCTGAAGAGGAATCAGAATCCGGTGTCGCTAGCCTTGCTCTCGCTACTGCTTTCGTCACCAAGTCCATCTTCAACGATGAAGAATATGACTACTCCAACGACTCTGACGTTAGCAATGATGATTATGCTCCCACTTATTGCTTCATGGCAAAAGGCTCAAAGGTACACAAACATCATTCCTCATCTGAATCAAGTGAAGGTGAATCTGATGAATATGTGAAACCTAGCTATGCTAAACTTGTTAAAATTTCCACTAAGCAACAAAGTGCACTTGAAAAGCTTCAGAAAATGCTAGACAAAAGCGATGATCTGTTAAACCGTGAAGTGGATCGGACTCAAACTCTGTCTGTTGATCTTAAAAGTCTTCAGACAAAGCATGATAACCTTCAGAGTCATCATAACCACCTCTTAGCCGATTGTGAGAAGCTTTCATATGAATTTCTTCAAAGAAAGCAAGATCTTGAAAAGCTGAGGGTGTCACATGAGGATCTCCAAAGGGAAAACGATTCCTTACTCGCTCAACAGATCAGTACCGCTTAGGAAGAATTTGTTCCACCTTGTTTGAAATGCATCGAACGTGAAACTGCTAATTCTTCACCTGAATGTTCAAATGCTTCTATTGCTGCAATTTCTTCAAATATTCCAGTGGTCTTAAATTCCTCATTTGAGGATACCACTAGTATCACTGATGACAATGCAGGGTTGAAGGAATTGTATGTGACAGGCATGTAAAAAAGTCTCAAAGGGCGTCAAACTCTTTGCGATGTCCTCAAAAAGCAGATACTGAACAAGAACCCTAGGAAAGAGGGTATTGCCTTTGTGAGGAAACTCAATGCTGATGGGTCCTACTGGACATCTGAGCAGTACCCCAAAACCTCATGGGTTGCTGCAAAAGGATCTCCTGTAGATCCATCCAATTTATCTGGCTTTACTTGTGAAACTTCATATTCCTCTAATGAGTCACTTGACTCCAATTACAGATTCTTCAAAAATCAGAGAAGTGAAGTATTTGCTAGATATGTTGGAACTAACTGCAGGAACGGTTCTCCTATGAAGAAAATCTGGGTTCCCAAGAGCTACCTACAAAATCTTCAAGTGAATGTCCTCACGACACCACTCATGAAGAATCGGAACCCCAGATCAAATTCCTCATATGGACCAAAGTCCTCACTTGGACCAAATTCCTCAAATGGTCAAAATCATCATTTTCGTGCTAATGCCTTTGTTTCGCAGGGAAAACCTAAGAGTTATGAATATGTGCATTATTCTTCAAACCATTATGTTCATAAGTCCTCGAAGAATTTCTCTGCTTATTCATTTGAATACTCTAACCCTCGCCCTGTGAAACGAAGCGCACTTGCTTCAATGCCTCCTTTCTCACATGGTGCTCACAGAATGATGAATTCTTTGCCATCCCTCCAGATGTGGGTGGTGAAGAAAACAAACTGACATCTTATGCAGGGTCAGGTCTTTAGATGAATTTGAACATCTGATGAATTTGCTGGAGACCTAAGGAAATGCTTGAAAGGACGCAAGCTAACCATGATGAAATGAATTCTTCATTTCTCACGTCCTCACTCTACTTGCTTACTATCTTATGTGATGAAATTCTGTCTGATGAAATTGATATCATATTCTTCACTCTGAAGCATATGTGTTCGTAAGTTGTACTAATTCATCTGCAGGATGATACTCTTAAAGCTACCGCGTGGGTTCTCGATAGTGGATGCACAAACCACATGACGGGTGACAAGAATCTACTGATGAATTTGCCACTCACTCCATCTCCTTTGAAGCATATCACCTACGCAGACAAAGGAGAAACCAAGGTATTGGGACTTGGTAAGGTTGCTATCTCAAAGGACCGAACCATGGAAAAGGTGATGCTTGTTGAATCCCTCGGGTTCAACCTTATGTGTGTCTCAATGCTTTGTGATCTTGATATGGTTGTCGTATTTGGAAAATATCGTTGTGTTGTCATCATGGAATCTGATAATTCCAAAGTCTTCGAAGG
Organism: Hordeum marinum; assembly: GCA_022496015.1. Classification (NCBI taxonomy): domain Eukaryota; kingdom Viridiplantae; phylum Streptophyta; class Magnoliopsida; order Poales; family Poaceae; genus Hordeum; species Hordeum marinum. Next base: position 332,732,850 of record CM039674.1, read on the forward strand.
CTTTAGGAGAGGATACTTGTATATTGTTGATTTCTCTACAGGTCCTCAGCCTGCCACATGCTTACTTGCAAAGTCTTCAGAAGGCTGGTTGTGGCATCGACGACTTGGACATGCTGAGGAACCTGCACACACTCATGAAGAAAAAGCACGTCATTGGCATCGAAGGTGTCAAATTCCTCAAGGACCACCTCTGCGGTGCATGTGAATCTGGGAAGATGACCAAATCCAAGCACCCCTCGAAGACAATCATGACCACAACTCGACCCTTTGAATTGCTTCACATGGATCTATTTGGCCCCACTCATTAATCCGTACTAACGAATGCATCAAGTTTGTATGGCTTTGTCATTGTTGATGATTACTCTCGTTACACATGGGTGCATGTTATTCTGTACAAAAATGAAGTGCAGGACGTCTTCAGACGATTTGCTTCAAGGGCCTCCACCAACTTCGGCGTCAAGATCAAGCATATCAGGAGTGATAATGGGACTGAGTTCAAGAACACCAATCTTGATGAATATCTTGCTGAACTTGGTATTACTCATGAGTTATCTGCCCCTTATACTCCTCAGCAGAATGGCATCTTCATCTCACAAGAGAAATACCTCAAAGATGTTCTGAGGAAATTCGACATGCAATATTGCAAAGGCGTCAAAACTCCAATGCCTTCAAAAGGCCATCTCTGCACTGATGAAAATGGTAAAGATTTTGATCAGAAGGTATACCGCTCCATGATTGGCTCCTTATTGTACCTATGTGCATCTAGGCCTGATATAATGCTAAGTGTTTGCATGTGTGCTTGATTCCAAGCAACACCGAAGGAATCACACCATAAGGCTATGAAACATATTCTTCGATACTTAGCTCACACACCAACACTTGGATTGTGGTATCCCAAGGGCTCAAATCTTCACCTCATCGGATACTCTGATGCTGACTATGCCGGAGATCGTGTGGATCGCAACTCAACCTCAGGCACATGTCATTTCCTCGGACGATCCTTAGTCTATTGGTCTTCGAAGAAGCAGAACTGCGTTTCACTCTCCACTACAGAAGTTGAGTACATTGCTGCTGGCTCATGTTGTGCTCAATTACTATGGATGAAGCAAACCCTCAAGGACTACGACATCAAGCTGAAGAATGTGCCTCTTTACTGTGACAACGAGAGTGCCATCAAGATTGCGTACAACCCAGTTCAGCACTCCAAGACCAAGCACATCCAGATTCGTCATCACATTCTTCGAAATCATGTACTCAAGGGCGACATATCCATCAATCACATTCCCACTGAAGAACAACTGTCTGATATCTTCACAAAGCCCTTGGATGAAAAGAGATTTTGCAAGTTGCGTTGTGAGCTAAATATCTTAGAATCTTCGAATGTTCTTTGATGAAGAACACACATTCTAACACATATGCAAAATTGATGACTTAGATGTGCAACACACGAAGTAACGTTTTTCTTCAATCAATGAAGAATAACTCTCTAAGTGTGAAGAAATTAACGAAGAATTTGATCCTGAGAACTCTATGACAATTGTAAGCGGTGTCTAAAATCATCATTCTTATACGATGGGTTAGGCCACCAACCAAAAGTTGAAATTCTTCAAAATTGAACACTTTTGCAAATTCTTCAAATTATCAAATTCCTCAAGGTTTCAAATTCATCAACTTTTCAAATTCTTCAAAACTTTTGAGATTCATATTCTTCATTGACTATATATATATATATATATATATATATATATATATATATATATATTCAAATGTCCTCAATAGCATTCACTTATTGCTAATTCTTCAAGTTGATTTTCATCTAAGTGAATGTGATCGGACCCTTTCCCCATCTATGCTAAACTCAACCCAGTCTGTTCACTAATTCCTCATATACGTTCTACTTTGAAACTTGTTCAAAGTCTTCACTGTGTCCTTGACAGCTGAAGAATTTGCGAACGAAAACTTTGAAATCTTCACTACCAAAAATTTCGGCAGTTCTCGCTCAAACTGTTCCGATTCCCGCGCCTGGATAACCCACGATCCTCTACAATCTTCACTACCCAGATCGTGGGTGACACCTGTCGCGTGGAGAGCAAGGGTCAGGGGCAATCTTGTCCAAAATCTTCGGGAGGATCAGTTTTCACTTCCTCTATAAATGCCCCCTTCCCATCAACTGTGCTCGGTTACTCCGCATCTCATCTCTCTTCCGAGCTCCAAACTAGCGCCGCCGCTAAAGTCATCGTCGCTGGTGAGGAAGAGCTTCACTGCCTCAACCTCGTCGTCGCCGTACTCGCCTTGGCCACGGAAATCCTCATCCCGCCGCCACTGTAGCTGTCTCCTTTTGCCAAGCTAGGGCGTGGGAGATCTGAACGGACGAACTTCCTCATTTCATCTCTGTGTTCGTCGTGTTCTTCATTAGGGTAATTAAATTTTTTTTACTACCCCTATTTGATCCTCAACTACATCTACTATTCCTCAATAGGTGTTTATACGTTATAAATCAAATACACAAGCACCTTACATCTCCTCATACTTGATACTTGATGATTTTCCCCAAGTAATGACTTTCTTCAAGATTTCGCAATTGTGCGAATTCTCAAATTTGCACAACTCTGGAACCTAAGTCTAAGAACACTTAGTGAAATTCCTCAAGACAACCACGGTCAAATTCCTCACACCTATTTTTCTTCAAAAAATTTGAGAACGCATATGACCTCTTCAAATTCCTCGCACCTATACTCTGTTCATAGGTACAACATGTCCACTGATGAATCACTAGGTTCTCAACAACTTAAGTCATTTGCAGCGCTACTTGAAGAAAAACTGTGTACCTCTTCAGAATCTTCAAGAGTTCATATTCCTCAAGTGAAGAAAATGTCTGATGGAAAGAAACCTCAGAAAGTAGGGAAAAAGTCAGATGTGCACACTGCATTTGAGATCCCTGAGGATCTGTATGATGAATATTGCACACCTGACGAAGAAACTCATGGAAAGGAGATGACCAAGCAGAGGAAGATCCGTCTACAAAGATTGAGAGGAGATGGGCCAAAGAATGGAGAGAATATCGTTATGTAACTCCAAAATACATGATGAAATTTGCTGTGAAACCACCTTGTAGCAGACCTCCTCTTTCTCCAAACCAAACTACTGATCCTACTAGCCTCAAAACTAGTGAGGACTTTCCTGACATGTGGGAAAAGCAACAAGCCAAGTTGGCGAGGAATGCCAAAGAGGCAGTGAAGAAATTCAATGAGGATTCTGCTGCTGCTGCCTCTACCGGAGCTTCTGCTAGTGCTCCGAAGAAAATGGTAAAGAAATCTGCTCTGAAGATTGGTTCTTCAACATCAAAATCCTCAGTGCAAATTCCTCAAGGTCAAAGGCCCCAGCCCAGAAAACCTTCAGCACCTGGAACTGTTGCTGCTCAGTCATCTACAATAGCCAAAAAGTCCTCAACCCCAGTGCATCTGTCAACATGCAAAAGGACTGAGGGTTTCACCATAGTTCCGAAGCTCACTGCAAGCCCCTCCACAACTGCAAAGTCTTCAACCAGTCCCTCTACGCTTAAACCGAAGAAGACAGCCGGACATGGTCAAAGACCAAGTCATCACACCAGCAAGGCTCTGGTTACAGTCCCCTCACGTTCTGAGGACAATGATAGTGATGATGATGAAGCTGATGATGAGGAATTGGTAGAAATCATCAGACAAAGTCAGCACAGGGCTGCTAAAGCAAAGGGTAGCTCTGTTCCTCTCATGCTGGATCCCAAGATGATCCTCAACTTCATTGATATATGGCATGAGGACCCAAGCACTCCACTTTCCTCACTAAATCTGCCTCCTGAAGTGGATCATGTCCTCACCCACTTCATCTCTGAAGAACAATGGAAAAGAGAGCAAGCTCAGAGAGCTAAGAGGAACAAAACTCGCAAAGAAAAGTTTCAGCACGAAAATGTGATGAATTTGACCCCAAATCAACTCGTCATAGTTCAGTCCGAGATTCGCACTCTCTCTCTGGATCAACAGAAATATGATGTTGAATGGAAGGGCACCAAGGTCAGACTTGTCAGGGCTGCTCAAGCAGCTGTAAAGGATCACAACACCAGGGTTGTAGCTCGATCGCAACCACAAAAGACTCAGTCTAAAGAAATTGCTCAGACTGAAGATGAAATTCCTCAGGCTACTGATGAAAATGCTCAGCCTGAAGAAACTTCTGAAGAAAATGCTTCTGCACCAGAAGCAACTACCAGTGCTGCTGAGGAAACTCAGACCACTGAAGAACATGTCAGGACAACCTCCAATGTTGTGCCTGAAGAATCTGATAGGCCAACTGAAGAATCTGCTGTGCCTGAAGAAACTGAACCACCCAGGGCGGCTGCATCAGTCGTTCCTGAAGAAACTGCTACCGCTGAGGAAAATCCCCTCAAAAGAAAAGCATCAACTTCTGAAGCCCCTGTGTTGAAGAAGTTGAAAACTTTGACAAGTTTCTCAGCAACACCACTTGCTGCAACTCCAATTTCCTCTGCACCAGCCTATGCTATTGTGCCAATTGGGGAAGCATATGGCATTCCTTAAGAAGAAGAGAATCATTCGACTGCTTCCTCAGAGCCTCTTGATGAGGAAATTGTCATTGATGACACTGCATCAACTCCCAAGGTATCATCGCCCCAGCTTCTGCTAACTGCTGGCGTTGAAGAAATTGATGAAGAAGTTGACATTGGTGACACTACCCCTGTCATCAATGATGAATATTGGGAATCTGCACATCCCAATTCACCTGAGGCAACTCCCCTGATGTTGATTCCTCAGTCACCTGCACAAACTGAGGAAATACCTGAAGTCTGAACACATGTACCTTCCAGACCCTAAAGAAATTCCAGCTGCAATAGCTGAGGAAATTGATGCTCCGGCCACTACTGAGGAACCAGCTCTTCAAGCCACTCAGATTGTTGTTCCTTCCATGCCAACGGAGATCAAGGGGCGTACACGGACAAATCTTCAATCCAAGCCAAGACTGCCTCTCAAAGGCTCTGTTCGTCCCAAATTCCTCAAGACCAATTTCTTCGATGAACACATGTTCTTCTCTAGACCAAACCCCTATGACTCTGCAAGGGCTGGTTGCAACAGGTTTTGGACTGCCACTCAACTGAATTACTATGCTTCAGTCCTCTATGAGAATAAGAAAGTCTTCGAGCACCATCAGATTCCTCATGCAGACATGGAAAGTCTTCCATCATTTACTCCTGTGCTTCAAGTTCTATATGATGCTGGACTTCTTCCATTTTGTGTTGACATCTGCGATTGGAATGAGGAAATCAACCTTCAATTCTATGCCACGTTGCATATCAGTTGAGATTCCTCAGACATCAACTCTTGGATATTGGACTGGATGACTGGCACAACACACTTCACTGCTCAAGCCTCTGAATTGCTTTAGTGTGTCCCAGTCCAAATTCTCTCAAAAGAAGCCCGCAAGTTGTTTGATGAACCTCCTCTACCCAATCAACTGATGAATGTGCTGATGAAGACATTGCCATCTGGAAAGCCTCAACGCCATGTCTTCTTAGTGAAGGATCTGCTCTATGTGCCTCGCACAGTCTATCGCATATTGACAAACACACTATGTCCTCAGAAGGGTCACAACTGTGAAGAAGAAGAAGAAGTTGAAGGAATCATAAAGAATATGCTCTTCAACGTCATCCATGGTATTCCCATTAACTTGCATGATTTCTTCATGAGGACTTTGGCTAGTGCTGCTGTCGCTCCATTTGAACAGAAGCCATATGCACCCTGGATTATGAAATTCATCAGGGATAAGTCCTCAGTGCACTACAAAGCTGATTTCCAGAATCACTTCAGTTTCCTGCCACCCATTGAAGTCATCAAGAGTACAATTTCATTAGTTGAAGGGAAAGGCAAGTCTGTTATTGATGAGGAACACGTCCCCTGGATGGTCAGTTTCGCAAGGCCGCTTCTTTCTCCACAAATAATGACACTGCCACACAAGACTCTGATGCAAAGGCCTCAGCTCCCAAAGAGTGTGCCCCTCGATTGATGACTGATCGCGAACTTCTTATAAGTCTTCATCAGAAGGTCGATCGCAATCATAAGTGGGTAAAGCGTCAACTTGGATATATTGTGCAGAATATGACTGTGACGCAGAGCACTATCAAGAGGAACCACTATTATGCTCATGAAAACCTCAAGAGCTCTTGGGCTGTGCTAAATCACATCATGTCTTCTGAAGAATTGGATGAGCTGAACTTTGAAGAATATCCTGACTTCGCTCGCTGTCCTCAGAAGAAGTTCAAGAAAGTCCAAGTTCCTCTGATGGTCACCAGTTCATATTCTTCATCTCGCGAGCATGACGAAGATGAAGACATTGACGATACTGTTGCTGGCCCTGCATCAACAATCGACCCCGACAATGCTGGCGCTCCTTCTTCACCAACAAGATGAAATTCCTCATGGGGCATTAGTCATCACTTTTTCTTCCCTTTTGGTCTTCGATGACAAAGGGGGAGAAAAATTGAGTTAGTCTTCAAGCGGGTCTACATATATATGGGCTATTTTTGTTTAAGTTACAACTCTCGCTCTTTTGAAGTTTTTGGTTATTGAGTTGTAAACTTAAGTCCGATGGTGGTCTGACACTTTTGAACTATTTCCTCGCATGTTTATTTCCTCAAATACCTTAATGCATGCATGCTGAACTTCGTCAGACACCATTTTCCTCACGCATTTCAAATTCCTTATTTCATATGTTCAAATGCGTGTATGAATTACAAGATATAGGGGGAGTTCTCCATGTCTTGAACCTGCCATGTGCATTTGCAGTCCAAAGAAAATTCCTCAAATATGCACATCTTCAGGGGGAGTTCTTCTATATCTTGCAATCAAATTCCTCAAAATCTGTACTTTCACTTCATATGTTTATCCCCGTTGAAAACTTAACTATTTGTCATCAATCACCAAAAAGGGGGAGATTGTTAGTGCATCTAGTGCCCCTTAGTGATTTTGGTGTATTGAAGACTTATAGGTTAAGGCACTAATGTGTTTGTGAGTGTACACAAGCTCTATAAGTCGATGAGGACTTTGATATATTCGGAGATTATTGACCCCTAAAAATGTATGTCTTCAAGTGAAGACTTTGCTGAAGACTTTGGTGAAGACTTTGTGAAGGCTTTGAAAATGAAGAAGTTGATGTGACCTTGAAGATATGAACGAGGAATATGAAGCGTGAAGACTTTTGTTCTCATAGTTTCATTTCCTTTATTTGAGTCATAGGAAACACCGTACTATTAAAGGGGGCCGAGGTAATACTAAGGAAAATTTCCAACTGATGCTCAACTCCAAAATCCTCAACCCATACAATCCTTCGAGTGAAGCCTTTGGAAATCTCTTACAGTTTAGACAAGTTTTTCAGTGACAGAGACGAAGTTCTTCTGGTCTCTGAGGAAATTGATCTGACTGAGGAGTTAGGATTTCGCGAGTGCGAATTGCCTACAAGTGAGGATCATGATAAGCTGAGGACTTTCATAGTTCGAAATTCCGACCATTGCTGTGCTTAGCGCCGGATGTCCCCAATCGTTCTTATCCACATAACGGTCATATCATTGGGGGCATTTATGTCTTATCATGTCAGGTTGCACCCTGGCTATAAATAGCCGCCCCCCACAACCACTAGCTGGTTTGCTGCTCCGAGAAAGAACTAACACTTGTCATTTGAGAGCAACCCATCCTCTGAGGACTTTGAGAGAAAATCATCAGTGAGGAAAAATCCACAATCAAACCACAAAACCCATAGTGATTGAGCATCACTGAAGAAATTCCTGTGTGGAACCGACACTTGTTACCTTTGAGGACTGTGCATCCTCCAGACGGTTAGGCGTCATGGTCTAGTGCTCCTGCAGTCAATTGGGGACCACGAAGTGACCTTGGTCTAGAGCATCCAACAGTAAATTGTGGATCGTCGGGTGACCAGCTTGTGAGGGTTTTGGAAGTCTACCCTGAAGACTTACCACGAGTGTTGGGCGAGGACTATGTGACCTTAGCTCAAGGAGAATACGGTAAGGACTGTGTGTCCTGGGACTGTGTGTCCTCTGGTTTAAATACCAGGCCGCTCAAAACCAGACGTACGACTGTCACAGCAGTTGGAACTGGGTCATCAAACCATTGTCTTCATTGAGCTACCTGGTTCTACTTCCTCAACCTCCTTATTCCTCATAAACCTGTTGATGAAATTGATTGTTACTGTTTGAAGAATTTGACTGAAGACTTTCGCAAATTCCTCACCTCAAATTCTTCAAGTTGCCTTGTTCATCACTGCTTATCCTGTATCACGCTACTCTCTATTGGTGCATGTTTCATTTCATCATGAAGACTATGTTGTCACTATGTTCCTCATGCACTTGAGTACTTATTCTGCTGCTAGTTATTCATCACATTTCAAATTCCTCAAAGTTGAAATTCCTCAAGTGATGAATTTGTAAAAATCGCCTATTCACCCCCCTCTAGCCTATATAATGCACTTTCATATGTGGACGACATATTGTTGATGGGAAATGATATAGAACTTTTGGAAAGCATAAAGGCCTACTTGAAAAAATGTTTTTCAATGAAGGACCTTGGAGAAGTTGCTTACATATTAGGCATCAAGATCTATAGAGATAGATCGAGACGCCTCAAAGGTCTTTCACAAAGCACATACCTTGACAAGATATTGAAGACGTTCATTATGGATCGGTCCAAGAAGGGGTTCTTGCCTGTGTTACATGGTGTGAGATTGAGTACGACTTAATGCCCGACCACGGCAGAGGATAGAGAAAAGATGAGTGTCATCCGCTATGCTTCAGCCATAGGCTCTATTATGTATGCCATGCTGTGTACCAGACCTGATGTGAACCTTGCCATAAGTTTGGTAGGGAGGTACCAAAGTGATCCCAGAGCGGAACACTGGACAACGGTCAAGAATATCCTGAAGTACCTGAAAAGGACCAAGGACATGTTTCTCGTATATGGAGATGCCAAAGAGCTCGTCGTAAAGGGTTACGTCGATGCTAGCTTCGACACAGATCCGGATGACTCCAAGTCACAAACCAGACACGTGTATATTTTGAATGGAGGGGCAGTCAGCTGGTGCAGCAGCAAGCAAAGCGTCGTGGCGGCATCTACATGTGAATCGGACTACATAGCTGCTTCGGAAGCAGCACAGGAAGGAGTCTGGATGAAGGAGTTCATCATCGACCTAGGAGTGATTCCCAATGCGTCGGGCCCGATGACTCTATTATGTGACAACACTGGAGCTATTGCCCTTGCCAAGGAGCCCAGGTTTCACAAGAAGACAAGACACATCAAGCGCCACTTCAACTCCATTCGTGGATATGTCCAGGATGGAGATATAGACATTTGTAAAGTACATACGGATTTGAATGTCGCAGATCCGTTGACTAAACCTCTCTCACGAGCAAAACATGATCAACACTAGAACTCTACGGGTGTTCGATACATCACAATGTAACTAGATTATTGACTCTAGTGCAAGTGGGAGACTGTTGGAAATATGCCCTAGAGGCAATAATAAAGTGATTATTATATTTCCTTGTTCATGATAATTGTCTATTGTTCATGCTATAATTGTATTAACCGGAAACCGTAATACATGTGTGAATACATAGACCACAACATGTCCCTAGTGAGCCTCTAGTTGACTAGCTCGTTGATCAATAGATGGTCATGGTTTCCTGGCCATGGATATTGGATGTCGTTGATAACGGGATCACATCATTAGGAGAATGATGTGATGGACAAGACCCAATCCTAAGCATAGCACAAGATCGTGTAGTTCGTCTGATAAACCTTTTCTAATGTCAAGTATCATTTCCTTAGACCATGAGATTGTGCAACTCCTGGATACCGTAGGAATATTTTGGGTGTGCCAAACGTCACAACGTAACTGGGTGGCTATAAAGGTACACTACGGGTATCCCTGAAAGTATCTGTTGGGTTGGCACGAATCGAGACTGGGATTTATCACTTCGTGTGACGGAGAGGTATCTCTGGGCCCACTCGGTAAGACATCATCATAATGAGCAATGTGACTAAGGAGTTAGCCACGGGATGATGTGTTACGGAACGAGTAAAGAGACTTGCCGGTAACGAGATTGAACAAGGTATAGGGATACCGATGATCAAATCTCGGGCAAGTAACATACCGATGGACAAAGGGAAATGTATACGGGATTAATTAAATCCCCGACATCGTGGTTCATCCGATGAGATCATCGTGGAACATGTGGGAGCCAATATGGGTATCCAGATCCCGCTATTGGTTATTGTCCGGAGAGGTGTCTCGGTCATGTTTGCATGCTTCCCGAACCCGTTGGGTCTACACACTTAAGGTTCGCTGACGCTAGGATTATATGGGAATAGTGTACGTGGTTACCGAAGGTTGTTCAGAGTCTCGAATGAGATCCCAGACATCACGAGGAGCTCCAAAATGGTCCGGAGGTAAAGAACGATATATGGTAAGTGAGGTTTTGGTCACCGGAAGTGTTCCGGGCATCACCGGTAATGTACCGGGACCACCGGAAGGGTTCCGGGGGTCCACCAGGGGGGGCAGCGGCACCAGAGGCCTGCATGGGCCGAAAGTGGGAGGGAACCATCCCCTGGGTGGGCTGGTGCGCCTCCCACCAGGCCCAAGGCGCAACAAAGGAGCAAGGGGGGGGGCAAACCCTAGCGTAGATGGGCCCTAGGCCCACCCTAGGGCGCCTCCCCCCTCTCCCCTCTCTTGGCCACCGGCTCCAAGGCCAATCTAGGGCTGCCGCACCCCCTAGGGTGGGAAACCTAGAGGGTGCGCACCCTCCTCCCCTCCTCCTATATATAGTGAGGGTTTATGGGGCTGCCCACAACGCACATCTCTCTCTCTCGGCGCAGACCTACCTTTCCACCTCCTCGTCCTCCGTAGTGCTTGGCGAAGCCCTATCGGAGTACTGTGCTGCTCCACCACCACCACGCCGTCATGCTGTTGTTGGAGTTGTCTTCCCCAACCTCTCCCTCCTCCTTGCTAGATCAAGGTGCGGGAGACATCACCGGGCTGCACGTGTGTTGAACGTGGAGGCGCCGTTGTTCGGCGCTTAGATCGGAATCAATCGCGATTTGAATTGCTGCGGGTATGACTCCACCAACCGCGTTCATAGTAACGCTTCCGCTTAGCGATCTTCAAAGGTATGAAGATGCTCAAACCCCTTACTCGTTGCTGGTTTCACATAGATTGATCTTGATGATACGTAGGAAATTTTTGAATTACTACTACGTTCTCCAACATAGGCGAGGACAGTCGACATATCCGGTGACGGTGTGTTGGGCAGGCTGTTGCGCGGATTGGTTTTGTGAGCTCCGGGCGAAAGCCTTGCTCGATCTTGGTCCTTGCAGGCATCGGCGACATCCTAGGATGTCATTCCCTCCTTCGAGGCGGTGTTGAGGAGTCCCTTCACCACCATTCTCACCTCGGTCTCGGGCTTTCCGAGTGAAAACCCAAGTTTCGATCGTGGTCGGAGCGGGCGTCGGTGCCGTACTCATCGCTTCCCTCTTAGGGACGCCGCCTTTGGGAGGTCTAGTCCCTCACCAGTTCGCGGTGGCTAGGGTGGCTTTGCGGCTTCGGCATCGGCCAGGAGTGTGAGTGACCTCGTGATCGGCGAGGAAGTCAGAGCGTCGGCTCCGAAGATCAGTGTTGCGGTGCGTAGGTTCTGGCCACGTGGGCGGCGGAGTCATCAGCTCGGATGGAGCACGGCTTTGGGGCCGGTGGGCAAGTCGGAGCAGCGGTTCCGAGGAACACCTCTGTGTTGTGGAGTGTCGGATCTAACCGCGTGGGCGGTAGAGTCGTCGGCTCATGTGGAGTGCGGCCTCGGGGCCGACATGTGTGTTGTTTGTGGTTTGTAAGCCGGAGTGGCGGTTCCGGGTCATATGTGGTAGGGTGGCAACTCTGGTTGTTTGGGCGACAAAGGAGTCGGCTCGTTGGGTATGCAGCCTCGGAGCTGGTGTGGGTGTCCTTTGTATCGGTTTTCGGCCGATTTTCCTTATAAACTGGCCAATTCTCTTCTTCTTAATGCAAAGGCAGAGCTCCTGCTGGTTTCTCAAATAAAAAGCAGTTTGGGTTGAGAGAGAAGCACAATAAAGGCATGAGGGAAGGAGTAGCATTTGATCGCGGGGAAAGGAGGAGCAGGGGCGTGGCGCGTGAGAGAAGAAGTGCAGTAGAGAAGAGAAGGGGCTCTAGAGCAGGGGAGAAAAAGTGCAGCAGAAGTTGGAGGCGCGCGGCGCGAGGGATCAGACACACAGTCTGGTAAGGCGCCCGAGCCGAGTAGGCGGGAGAGACGGTTGGGTGGTGGGGCTGGTGTGAGGTGGTGCTGGTGATGGATGGATGTGGCTGGGAGGCGCACCTCCACGCCGGCTTGTGTCCGTCATGTATTATTACCGATCACAAACTAAAAAGGAAACGGCGTGCAAGAGGAGAACCAACCGGAAGCAATACTTTCACCAACTCGGACTGTCATAGTTTTGCACTAATATAAATTACCACCCAGCTCATATACCAACTAATGACAGATGCAATATTTGCTAACACTGTTCCACTATGGACTATATACGGAATAAAATGGATGAATCAACACTTCAAAATATGTCTATATACATTCGTATGTAGTTCCTAAATGGAATCACTTAAAAGACATATATTTAAAAACGGAGGGAGTACTACCCAGCTCATATACCAACTTAGACAAGGAAAATGTACACTAATATAAAGTGCCAAGCTTTCCAAAGAAGTACACGCAACTTAGTCCACGCCAAGGTTGCACATGTTGATTTTGACTTCTATTCTAAAATAAGAGCAAATCTCCCAACAATCTCCAAGCCTAATAACCGTATCTCTAGCAAATCTCGTATAATGCCCCGATTCGCAAATAACCGACAAAATACAGGTCCACACGACAAAAGTTGCCTGGTCAGATCCCGCAAAAGCGTCAGACCCGTAAACAAATTTGCGGGGCGTGGCAAAATTCCGACCCCAACCCACAAAAAACACAGGTTCTCCCCCTCGCTCCGTCAGTGCCCTGTATATAGCGGGAGCGGTTGGATGGGGGACATTTCAGCCCGCGCTTTTTCTCACCCACCGCCACCGGCTTGCCGCCTACGATTCCGGCCACCAGCCTATCGAGATCCACGCTGGTTGGCCGCTACACTTTTGAGATTGACCTCTACCACTCCCTCCCGCCTCGGTCGGCCGAAAAGGTGCAGATCCACGACTGTTTGTCGCGATCGCCGGATTTGGCATTTCTGGTCACAAACGGTTGCGCGAAGCTATGGATTGGTCGGGGAGCAACCCGCACAGCCCCGGCAAAGCCCCAGCGCCGCATGCAGGTACTGGTTCGCCGTCTAGCCACCATTGCCGGCTTGCCGGCAAGGACTCAGCCGGCCGTCACCCGGGCTCGGGTCTCGCGCAGCAGCTCGTCGATGCCTCTAATACCGTGCAACGATTGCAAACAGACAGTGCCGCGGCTAACATCTACCACGCCGCGACATCCCAAATTGGTATTCTTCAAATGCAAAAATGACGGGGTATGTTCTTATTTTCATTCGGTTTTGTCAACCTATTCGGGTCAATGTCGATAGCTTATCGTGAGATGGTCATGTGTAGGAAGGTGGATGCTCATTTTGGTATTGGGAAGAAGAATACATTGATTTATTGATAGGAAGAAGCTTAATAGATGTTCGTGCACTCCTTCATAGAATTGAGGCTAATGATGCGGCTGCATGTGCAATTAGAGAAGAAACTAGAGGGGGAACAACGTCTAATTCTTTTGAATAAAAGAATGAAAAATGCAAGATCAAGAATTCACAGAACAACAATGAATGCATGCAGAAGATGTTGGTCCAACTAGTGGGGACGGTTATGGAATTTGGATATCTTCTAAAATGTCTAATTGTGGTTCTTGTTTCTTTGGTCTTGCTATTCTAGCAAAGATTTGGTGAATTATGATGTATCCAATGCCTTTGAAGAAAATAAAGAAGCAACAAAATATGTTTTCATGCTCGAAAATGAAATGCAAATTACTGATATGCGAGGCCGGCGCGGGCTGCTATGGAGCAGACCCCGCATAACGGACCCGTAAAAAGGATATTCAGCGAACTGTAAACAAGTTTTGCGGGTCGGCGCTATACGGGGTCTGCTAGATATGCTTTAAGGCGCGCGAGCTGAGTAGGTGGGAGAGACAGACGGGTGGTGGGGCTGGTGTGAGGTGGTGCTCGTGATGGACGGATGTGGCTGGGAGGCGCACCTTCACGCCGGCCTGTGTCCTTCACGGATTATTACTGATCACAAACTAAAATTGAAACCGCGTGCAAAAGATGAACCAATCGGAAGCAATACTTTCACCAACTCGGACTGTCATAGTTTGCACTAATATAAATTACCACCCAGCTCATATACCAACTAATGACAGATGCAATATTTGTTGGCACTATTCCACTACGGACTACATACGAAGTAAAATGGATGAATCAACACTCTAAAATATGTCTATATGTTGGGGAACGTTGCATGGGAAATAAAAAAATCCTACGCTTCACCAAGATCAATCTAGGAGATGAGCATCTATGAGAGGAGAGATTGGATCCACATACGCTTGTAGATAGCTAAGCGGAAGCGTTAAAGAACCTGGTTGATGTAGTCGTATGTCTCCGCGATCCAAATTGCAAGCCGTCCCACGAACTCCCGATCAAGTGTCGAACGGACGGCACCTTCGCGTTCAGCACACGTGCAGCTCGATGATGATCTCCGCCTTCTTGATCTAGCAAGAGGGAGCGGAGAGGTATATGGATTCGCCGGTAGCACGACGGCGTGGCAGCGGTGATGGTGGAGCTGACCCGGCAGAGCTTCGCTAAGCGTCAACAAAATCTAGAGGAGAGGCTATCAGAGAGGGAGGAAGGGACGCACCGTGGCTTAGGGTGCGGCTTCCCTCCTCTCTCTCACATATATATAGGGGGAAGGGTGGTGCGCCCAACCCCTAGGGTTTCCCCTTTGGGGCGGCAGCGAAGGGTGGAGGCGCCCTAGGGTGGCTTGCCACCCAAGTAAGGTGGCACCAACCTTGGGGTTGGCCCTCCCACCAACCCCCAGCCGCATGGGCCTTTGTGGGAGGGGAGGCCAGCCCACCAGGGACTGGTGTGCCCTCTCTCACAGCCCATGTAGCCCTTTGGGGCTGGTGGCCACTTCCGGTGGACCCTTGGGACGCTCCCGGCACCCCCGGTACGTTACCGGTGACGCCCGAACTTTTCCCGGTAACCAACACAGAACATCCTATAAATGAATCTTCACCTCCGGACCATTCCGGAGCTCCTCGTCATGTCCGGGATCTCATCCGGGACTCCGAACAACCTTCGGTCACCAACACACATAACTCATCTATACTGAAACGTCACCGAACCTTAAGTCTGCAGACCCTACGGGTTCGAGAACTATGTAGACATGACCGAGACACCTCTACGGTCAATAACCAATGGCGGGACCTGGATGCCCATATTGATTCGTACATATTCTACGAAGATCTTTACCGGTCGAACCTCTATGTCAAGGATTCAGTTAATCCCGTATGATGTTCCCTTTGTCCTTCGGTATGTTACTTGTCCAAGGTTCGATCGTCGGTATCACTATACCTAGTTCAACCTCGTTATTGTCAAGTCTCTTTACTCGTTACATAATACAAGATCTCGTGTCTAACACTTAGTCACATTGCTTGCTAGGCTTATTGTGATGTTGTATTACCAAGTGGGCCCTGAGATACCTCTCCGTCACACGGAGCAACAAATCCCAGTGTTGATCCATGCCAACCCAGCAGACACCCTCGGAGATACCTGTAGATCACCTTTATAGTCACCCAGTTACGTTGCGACATTTGATACACACAAGGCACTCCTCCGTGTCAGTGAGTTGCATGATCTCATGGTCATAGGAACATATACTCGGCATGCATAAAACTGTAGCAATAAACTGACACGATCATATGCTACGTTTATAGTTTGGGTCTTGTCCATTACATAATTCTCCTAATGATGTGATCCCGTTATCAAATGATATCTCATGTCAATGGCTAGGAAACCTTGACCATCTTTGATCAACGAGCTAGTTTACTAGAGGCACACTAGGGACAAAGTGTTGTCTATATATCCACACATGCAATGTGTTTCCAGTCAATACAATTATAGCATGGACAATAAACGATTATCATAAACAAGGAAATATAATAATAAATACTTTATTTATTGCCTCTAGGCCATATTTCCAATAGTCTCCCACTTGCACTAGAGTCAATAATCTAGTTTACATCACTATGTGATTTACTTTGTAATGAATCGAACACCCATGCAGTTCTGGTGTTGATCATGTTTAGCCCTTGGAAGAGGTTTAGTCAATGGGTCCGCAACATTCAGATCTGTGTGCACTTTGCAATTATTTATATCCTCCTCCTTGACATAACCGCGGATGGAATTGAAGCATTGCTTTATGTGTCTGGTCCTCTTGTGAAACCTTGGTTCCTTGGCCAGAGCAATGGCATCGGCGTTTTCACAGAACAGAGCCATTGGATTCAGTGCACTGGGCGCTAGTCCAAGATCTATCATGAACTGCTTCATCCACACACCTTCCTTTGCTGCCTCCGAGGCCGTGATGTACTCCGCTTCGCATATAGAATCGGCTACCACGCTTTGCTTGGAACTGCACCAGCTTACCGCTCCCCCATTGAGAATAAATACATATCCGGTTTGCGACTTAGAGTCATCCGGATCAGTGTCAAAGCTTGCACCGACGTAACCCTTTACGACGAGCTCTTGATCACCTCCATAAACGAGAAACATTTCCTTAGTCCTTTTCAGGTGCTTAAGGATATTCTTGACCGCCAGCCAGTGCTCCATTCCAGGATCACTTTGAAACCTCCGGCCATACTTATGGCAAGGCTGACATCGAGTCTCGTGCACATCATCGCATACATGATAGAGCCTATGGCTGAAGCATAGGGGACGACACTCATCTTTTATCTATCTTCTACAGTCATTGGGCATTGAGTCTTACTCAACTTCACACCTTGTAACACAGGTAAGAACCCCTTCTTAGTCTGATCCATTTTGAACTTCTTCAAAACATTATCAAGGTATGTGCTTTGTGAAAGTTCTATCAAGCGTCTCGATCTATCTCTATAGATCTTAATGTCTAATATGAAAGCAACTTCTCCTAGGTCCTTCATTGACAAACTCTTGTTCAAATATTCCTTCATGCTTTCCAGCATTTCTATATTGTTTCCAATCAGCAATATGTCATCCATATATAATATTAGAAATGCTACAGAGCTCCCACTCACTTTCTTGTAAATACAAGCTTCTCCGTAAACTTGTATAAACCCAAACGCTTTGATCACCTCATCAAAACGTTTATTCCAACTCCGAGATGCTTGCACCAGTCCATAAATGGATCGCTAGAGTTTGCAAACTTTGTCAGCATTCTCTGGATTGACAAAACCTTCTGGTTGCATCATATACAACTCTTCCTCAAGGAAATCGTTAAGGAACGCTGTTTTGACACCCATTTGCCAAATTTCATAGTCGAAATATGCAGCTATTGCTAACAAGCTTCTGACGGACTTAAGTATCTCTACGGGTGAGAAGGTCTCATCGTAGTCAACTCCTTGAACTTGTGAAAAACCCTTTGCTACAAGTCGAGCTTTATAGATGGTGACATTACCGTCCGCGTCCGTCTTATTCTTAAAGATCCATTTGTTCTGAATGGCCTTTCGCCCTTCAGGTAATACTTCCAAAGTCCATACTTTATTTTCATGCATGGATCCCATCTCGGATTTCATGGCCTCTAACCATTTCTTGGATTCCGGGCCCATCATCGCTCCTCCAT
Source organism: Hordeum marinum (assembly GCA_022496015.1). Classification (NCBI taxonomy): domain Eukaryota; kingdom Viridiplantae; phylum Streptophyta; class Magnoliopsida; order Poales; family Poaceae; genus Hordeum; species Hordeum marinum. The sequence continues at coordinate 332,750,790 of CM039674.1, forward strand.
AGCTCGTAGGTTCGTCTAACAACATGACCTCCAAGACAGGGTTGACGTACCACTCAGGAGCAGTACACGCCCTTGTCGACCTACGAGGTTCGGTAGTAACTTGATCTGAAATTTCATGATCATCATCATTAACTTCCTCTTCAACCGTCATTGGCTCCACAGAAACATCTTTCTGCGCTGCGCTACTCTTTGGTTGAACCAGAGGTTCAACAACCTCATCAAGCTCTATCTTCCTCCCATTCAATTCTTTCGAGAGAAACTCTTTCTCATAAAATGTTCCATTTTTGGCGACAAACACTTTGCATTCGGATCTGAGATAGAAGGTATACCCAACTGTCTCTTTTGGGTATCCTATGAAGACGCATTTCTCCGCTTTGGGTTCCAGCTTTTCAGGCCGAAGCTTTTTGACGTAAGCATCACATCCCCAAACTTTAAGAAATGACAATTTTGGCTTCTTGCCAAACCACAGTTCATATGGCGTTGTCTCAACGGATTTCGATAGTGCCCTATTTAAAGTAAATGCAGCTGCCTCTAATGCATAACCCCAAAACGATAGTGGCAAATCGGCAAGAGACATCATAGAACGCACCATATCCAATAAAGTTCGATTACGACGTTCGGACACACCATTACTCTGTGGTGTTCCATGCGGTGTCAATTGTGAAATAACTCCACACTGTCTTAAGTGACTACCAAAGTCATGACTCAGATATTCACCTCCTTGATCAGATCAAAGGAATTTAATCTTCTAGTTACGAAGATTCTTAGCTTCACTTTGAAATTGCTTGAACTTTTCAAACGTTTCAGACTTGTGTTTCATTAAGTAAATATACCCATATCTAAATAAGTCATTAGTGTAGGTGAGAAAATAACGATATCCACCGCGCGCCTCAATGTTCATTGGACCGCACACATCAGTATGTATGATTTCCAACAAATCACTCGCCCGTTCCATTGTTCCAGAGAATGGCGTTTTAGTCATCTTGCCCATTAGGCATGGTTCACATGTGTCAAGTGATTCAAAATCAAGTGACTCCAAAAGCCCATCAGCATGGAGCTTCCTCATGCGTTCTATACCAATATGACCCAAACAGCAGTGCCACAAGAAAGTGGTACTATCATTATCAACTCTACATCTTTTGGCATCAATGTTATGAACATTTGTATCATGACTATCAAGATTCAACATGAATAAACCCCTCACATTGGGTGCATGACCATAAAAGATATTACTCATATAAATAGAACAACCATTATTCTCTGATTGAAATAAGTAACCGTCTCGCAATAAACAAGATCCAGATATAATGTTCATGCTTAACGCAGGCACTAAATAAAAAGTATTCAAGTTCATCACTAATATTGATGGTAATTGAAGAGAGAGCGTGCCGACGGCGATCACATCAACCTTGGAACCATTTCCCACGCGCATCGTCACTTTGTCCTTAGACAGCCTCCGTCTATTCTGTAGGTCCTGCTTTGAGTTGCAAATGTGAGCAACCGAACCGGTATCAAATACCGAGGCACTACAACGAGAGCTAGTAAGGTACACGTCAATAACATATATATCATATATACCTTGTTTGTTGTTGGCCGCCTTCTTGTCAGCCAGATACTTGGGGCAGTTCCGCTTCCAGTGACCAGTTCCCTTGCAATGAAAGCACTCAATTTCTGGCTTGGGTCCAGCCTTGTGTTTCTTTAAGGGAGGAGCAACTGCTTTGCCACCCTTCTTGGAGTTACCCTTCTTGCCCTTGCCATGCTTCTTGAAACTAGTGGTTTTATTGGCCATCAACACTTGATGTTCTTTATGGATTTCAGACTCAGCGACTTTCAGCATCGCAAACAGCTCTACGACTAACTTGTTCATCTCGTGCATGTTATAGTTCAACACGAAGCTCTTGTAGCTAGGTGGCAATGATTGAAGAACTCTGTCAGTGATCGCCTCCAGCAGAAGGGGCATCCCTAACTCCGCCAGACGGGTTGAATACCCAGACATTCTGAGTATATGTTCACTGATAGACCTGTTCTCCTCCATCTTGCAAGCATAGAACTTATCGGAGGTCTCATACCTCTCGATCCGGGCATTCTTCTTAAAGATAAACTCCAACCATTGGAACATCTCATATGCTCCATGATGTTCAAAACGTCTTTGAAGTCCAGGTTCTAAGCCATACAACATTGCACATTTAACTATTGAGTAATCTCCAGAACGTGCCTCCCAAGCGTTCTTAACGTCTCCGGATGACATGGGAGCGGGTGGGTCACCAAGAGGTGCATCAAGGATATAAGCCTTCTGGGAAGCCGCGAGGATAATCCTCAGATTACGGGCCCAGTCCACAAAGTTACTTCCATCATCTTTTAACTTAGCTTTCTCTAGGAACACATTAAAATTCAGGGGTGCTACTGCACGAGCCATTGATCTACAACATAAATAAGCAAAGGTTACTAAGACTATTGTTCAAGATAATGAGTTTAGTTAATCAAATTACTAAAGCTCCCACTCAAATTGACATTCCTCAGGTCATCTGAGTGTATATGATCCATATTCACCAACTGAAGTCCGATCATCACGTGAGTTAAGGTGGTTTCAATGGTGAACATCATCATGTTGATCATATCTACTATATGACTCATGCTCGACCTTCCGGTCTCTTGTGTTCCGAGGCCATGTCTGTTCATGCTAGGCTCGTCAAGTTTAACCCGAGTGTTCCGCATGTGCAACACTGGCTTGCACCCGTTGTATGCGAACGTAGAGTCTATCACACCCGATCATCACGTGGTGTCTCGACACGACAAACTTTCGCAACGGTGCACACTCGGGAGAACACAATTCATCTTGAAATTTAAGTGAGGGATCACCTTATAATGCTACCGTCATTCTAAGCAAAACAAGGTGCATAAAAGGATTAACATCACATGCAAATCATAAGTGACATGATATGGCCATGAACTTGTGCTTTTGATCTCCATCTCCAAAGCATCGACATGATCTCCATCGTCACTGGCATAACACCATGATCTGCATCATTGTGTCGCCATCGGGGTTGTCGCGCCCACCATGCTCATACTACTATTGTTACCGTTTAGCGATAAAGTAAAGCATTACATAGCGCTTAAAGATTGACACGCATGTCATACAATAATCAAAGACAACTATATGGCTCCTGCCGGTTGCCGTACTCATCGACATGCAAGTCGTGATATTATATAAAAAACATGATCATCTCATACATCACATATATCACATCATGTAATTGGCCATATCACATCACAACATACCCTGCAAATACAAGTTAGACGTCCTCTAATTGTTGTTGCATGTTTTACGTGGCTGCTATGGGTATCTAGAAAGAACGATTCTTACCTACACAAAACCACAAGGTGATATGAAGATTGCTTTTCAACCTTCTACAAGGACCGCCTTAATCAAATCCGGTCCAACTAAAGTGGGAGAGACAGACACCCGCCAGCCATCTTTATGCAACAAAGTCACATGTCAGTCGATGGAACACGGTCTCTCGTAAGTGTACGAGTAAAGTCAGTCCGAGCCGCTTCATCCCACAATACCGTTGAACCAAAAAAGACTGAGGGAAGAAGCAATCTTAATATCAACACCCACAAACTCCTTTTGTACTACTCAAGATCTCATCTACGCATAGACCTAGCTAATAATGCCACTGTTGGGGAACGTTGCATGGGAAACAAAAAAAATCCTATGCTTCACCAAGATCAATCTAGGAGATGAGCATCTATGAGAGGAGAGATTAGATCCACATACCCTTGTAGATCGCTAAGCAGAAGCGTTAAAGAATCCGGTTAATGTAGTCGTATGTCTCCGCGATCCAAATCGCAAGCCGTCCCACGAACTCCCGATCAAGTGCCAAACGGACGGCACCTCCGCGTTCAGCACACGTGCAGCTCGATGATGATCTTCGCCTTCTTGATCCAGCAATAGGGAGCGGAGAGGTAGATGGGTTCACCGGTAGCACGGCGGCATGGTAGTGGTGGTGGTGGAACTGATCCGGCAAAGCTTTGCTAAGCGTCGCCGAATCAATCTAGAGGAGAGGCTATCAGAGAGGGAGGAAGGGACGCACTGTGGCTTAGGGTGCGGCTTCCCTCCTCTCTCTCACATATATATAGGGGGAAGGGTGGTGCGCCCAACCCCTAGGGTTTCTCCTTTGGGGCGGCAACCAAGGGTGGAGGCGCCCTAGGGTGGCTTGCCACCCAAGTAAGGTGGCGCCAACCCTGGGGTTGGCCCTCCCACCAACCCCCAGCCGCATGGGCCTTTGTGGGAGGGGAGGCCAGCCCACCAGGGACTGGTGTGCCCTCTCTCACAGCCCATGTAGCCCATTGGGGCTGGTGGCCCGTTCCGAGGGACCCCCGGGACCCTCCCGGCACCCCCGGTACGTTACCGATAACGCTCAAACTTTTCCTGGTAACCAACACGGAACATCCTATATATGAATCTTCACCTCCAGACCATTCTAGAGCTCCTCTCATGTCCGGGATCTCATCTAGGACTCCGAACAACCTTTGTTCACCAACACACATAACTCATCTATACCGAAACGTCACCGAACCTTAAGTGTGCAGACCCTGCGGGTTCGAAAACTATATATACATGACCGAGATACCTCTACGGTCAATAACCAATAGCGGGACCTGGATGCCCATATTGATTCCTACATATTCTACGACGATCTTTATCGATCGAACCTCTATGTCAAGGATTCAGTTAATCCCGTATGATGTTCCCTTTGTCTTTCGGTATGTTACTTGCACGAGGTTCGATCGTCGGTATCTCTATACCTAGTTCAACCTCGTTATCGGATAGTCTCTTTACTCGTTACGTAATACAAGATCCCGTGGCTAACACTTAGTCACATTGCTTGCAAGGCTTATTGGATGATGTTGTATTACCGAGTGGGTCCTGAGATACCTCTCCGTCACACGGAGCAACAAATCCCAGTGTTGATCCATGCCAACCCAGCAGACACCCTCGAAGATACCTGTAGAGCACCTTTATAGTCACCCAGTTACGTTGCGACGTTTGATACACACAAGACACTCCTCCGGTGTCAGTGAGTTGCATGATCTCATGGTCATAGGAACATATACTTGACATGTAGAAAACTATAGCAATAAACCGACAAGATCATATGCTACGTTTATAGTTTAGGTCTTGTCCATCACATCATTCTCCTAATGATGTGATCCCGTTATCAAATAACATCTCATGTCAATGGCTAGGAAACCTTGACCATCTTTGATCAACGAGCTAGTTTACTAGAGGCACACTAGGGACAAAGTGTTGTCTATATATCCACACATGCAATGTGTTCGAGTCAATACAATTATAGCATGGACAATAAACGATTATCATAAACAAGGAAATATAATAATAAACACTTTATTTATTGCCTATAGGGCATATTTCCAACACTATATACATTCGTATTTTCTTAAATGAAATCACTTAAAAACATATATTTAGAAACAAAGGAGAGTACTACCCAACTCATATATCAACTTGGACAGAGAAAGGCTACACTAATATAAAGTCGCAAGCTTTCAAACATTAGACGCCCAGGCAGAAAGAAGTACATGCAACTTAGTCCACACCGAGGTTACACAGATTGATTTTGACTTCTATTCTAAAATAAGAGCAGATCTCCGGATGTAGAGTTTCTGCTTCCGGGCTCATTTGAGCCCCGTAAACAATAAAATTGGACAAAAATTCGAAATAAGTTTAAAAAAATTCAATATTTTTTGTGATCAAACATTGATAAAAGTTTTAACTGCGTACAAAAGTTCATCCTGAAATAACATTCCTACAAGGCGCGACAAAAAAAACAAAATCGATACTCTGAAAATACAAAAACACGCATTTTCAGAGTATCGATTTTGTTTTTTTTTGTCACGCCTTGTAGGAATATTATTTTAGGCCGATTTTTTACAAGCAGTTAGTACTTTTGTCAATGTTTGATCAAAAAAAACAAATTTTTTGAACATTTTTCGAATATTTTCCGATTTTACTGTTTACCGGGCTCAAATGAGCCCGAGAGCAGAAGGGCACTTTCCCAGATCTCCAAACAATCTCCAAGCTACTGAACCAACGACAATAGATCAATCTACAAGAAATCTCCAAGGTACCAAGCCAACCAGAGCCAAGGAGCCATCAAGTATGTTCCTTATCTCCTTATATACATAATTAATATACACAAACTCTATGATCCATGAAACTTTAGACGCCCACTGAGGCAGCCTCATGTTCTTCTCTCTTTTATCATCTGTATGAACTGTGTATGAGATGGATGTCTCAATTGATTGAAATGATGCCTTGATTGCTACCATATGCTTGACATTGGTATGTTGATTTTGTTTATTGATTCCATGCTTGACATGATGCAATATCTATAAGAAATTGAGTTGGATTTTATATTTGTCTCAGTAGAAAATACATGCCTATGTGTGTGATTCTATCAGCAGAAAATACGTGCATATATGTTTGATTCTATGAGTACATATCTTTTTGACAACAAAAGCAATCTGGGCATGGTTTGCTCGACGTTACATTATTTCTTATTGCTATTTCAGCATTCTTACTTTACTAGGAATAACACTATATATACAAAATTTTCTTTCCCTATTGCAGGAAAACATTTGGACCATAATCTCAAATCATGGATGCTAAGGAAAAAAGAAGAAAGAGAGATAGAGAGAGGTCTGAACGCATGACCAATGAACAAAGGCGGAATAAACTCAAAAAACACCGTGAAGCCTATCGTCAACAAAGACACCAGAATAGAAGGCGGCAAAATATGCAAAAGAAAAAATATATGCAAATATGCAGCTAGAATAGAAGAAAGCAAGAATAGAACAAATTGAAGCTCACCGTCAATTTAAACGCAGCATACCATCCAAAGGTTCAATTGCAATGGAGAACCCTGAACATGTTGCACTTTTTGTGTAAGTAATACCAAATTTCATTTTTTTTAGAAAAGGAGGATTACCTCCGGCCTCTGTATCAGGGTGATGCATTCGGTCTCTTTATTAATGAAAACAAACAAGTAGTCCAAACAAAATAATCCGATGTTCCAAACAAGCTCTAAACGAGCCACAAAGTAAATGAACAGAAAAATATGCCACAACCGGTTAAAATAGGCATAGATGCCCTGTGTAGATATCCAAACCGGACCGCCATCTATCCTATTACCGGACCGCCATCCAAACCGGTTGTAGATATCCCGATCTACCATCTCCAACCGGATAGACCCAGTAACCAAAGGCTCCCTGGTTTCCGCGGGAGTGAGTAAGGACCATGTACGAATCAACGTCGATGCCCTGTGTAGTACCTGTAAAAAGTTTATATGAATTTGTCTATTAAAAACCATGTCATTCCTACAGTTCCATAAAGCCCAAAGAAGAGCACATACGCCTATACGAATATGTCTGGCGTGTGTCGTATCTACCCCATTTAGCCACGTCCCAAATAACGTGTCGATGCTATCCGGAGGTGTGATGTTAAATGCAATACGAACTGTTTGACATAGCATTTTTGCTAGCAGACATTGAAGAAAAAAGTGTTTGATGGTTTCTTCATTATCACAAAAGCAACATCGTGTATTTCTCTCCCAATTGTGCTTTGCCAAATTATCCTTAGTAAGAATCACCTTCTTATGAACAAACCACATGAAGACTTTGATTCTTAAAGGTACTTTGACCTTCCAAATGTGAATCGAATGGGAGATAATCGATGTATCAATTAGATTCAAGTACATCGATTTCACCGAAAAGATGCCAGTATTCGTCAGCTTCCATTGAAGCATGTCAGGTTGGTCTGATAACTGGACCTCCATGAGTCTCCTAACTAAATGTAACCAACCTTCCTACCGGTGACCTATCAAAACTCGTCAAAATTAAATATTCAGAGGGTTTGACTGTAATATTATGGCAACGTATGCCTCCTACGTTGAACAATATTATAGAGAGCTGGATAATGTATGGCTAAAGGCGTCTCCCCTGGCCACGTATCCTCCCAGAATCTCGTGGTCTCACCATTTCCAATAATGAATTTAGTTCTGTGGAAGAAGGCTGCTTTCATTTTCATCAACCCTTTGTAGAATGGTGAATTATTAGCTCTGGCCGTGACCTGGGCCAAGGTTTTAGATTAGAAGTACTTATTACGTAAAATTTGCACCCACATACCTTTTGTCTCTACAGATAATCTAAACAACCACTTGCTAAGTAGACATCTATTCTTCACCTCTAAATTTTCAATGCCCACACCTCCTTGGTCCTTGGGTCTACATATAATCTCCCATCTAGTGAGTCTGTATTTCTTCTTAATCTCATCACTCTGTCAAAAGAAGCGTGATTGATAAAAGTCCAACCTCTTGTGTACCGCTACCGGTATCTCGAAGAAGGATAGAAGGAACATAGGCATACTCATCAACATCGAGTTAATCAGAATTATCCGCCCTCCATATGACAAAAGCTTGCCCTTCCAGCAGCTCAGTTTTTTCTCAAGTCGGTCTTCAATACGCTTCCATTCTTTGTTAGACAACTTACGATGATGAATGGTTATACCTAAATAGCTGAACGGTAAGCTTCCCAATTCACACCCGAGCAATTGTTTATATGCCTCTTGTTCATCTTTGGATCTCCCAAAGCAGAATAGTTCACTCTTGTGAAAAATTATTTTCAAGCCCGACAATTGTTCGAATAAGCAAAGTATAAGTTTCATATTTCTTGGTTTTGCTAAATCACGTTCCTTAAATAGAATTGTATCGTCTGCATATTACAGAATGGACACCCCACCATCCACTAGATGTGGTACGAGTCCACCTAGTTGGCCTTCCTATTTAGCCCTTCCTATTAAAATTGCCAACATATCCGCAACTATATTAAATAGAATGGGTGACATCGGGTCTCCCTATCTAAGACCTTTGAGCATTTGGAAAATGATCAATATCATCATTGATTTTAATTCCAACACTCCCTTTTTGAACAAAGGATTCAACACGTTTCCTCCATACCTCGTCAAATCCTTTCATACGTAAAGCTTGTTGTAGGAATAGCCACTTGACATTGTCATATGCCTTCTCAAAATCCAGTTTGAAGATAATCCCATCTAGTTTCTTCGAGTGAATTTCATGCAGCGTTTCATGAAGGACAACCACACCTTCAAGTATGTTTCTGCCCGACATGAAGGCTGTCTGACTAGGTTGCACCACCATATGTGCAATCTGTGTCAGTCTATTTGTCCCTACCTTTGTGAAATTTTTGAAACTCACATTAAGAAGGCAAATAGGTCTGAAATGTTCAATGCGCACCGCCCCTTCCTTCTTTGGCAACAACATCACTGTCCCAAAGTTAAGATGGAAAAGCTGCAAGTGACCATTGAACAAATCATGGAACATCGGTAATAAGTGACCTTTAATAATGTGCCAGCATCTCTTATAGAACTCAGCTGGGAACCCGTCTGGCCCTGGTGCCTTATTATTCTTCATTTGCGATATAGCCTCAAACACCTCTTTCTCCGTAAAGACTGCGATTAATATCTCATTCTCGTCCGTTCCGAGCTGAGGAATATCACCGACCAACTATTCATCCATGGACATAAAATTATCCACTGGAGCCCCGAAGAGTTGCTTATAATACTCCGAGATGTACAATTTGAGGTTTTCGTGCCCTACAATTGTACCCTTATCCTGCTCCAGTTGATAAAAAATAATCTGTGTTTCCCATTCACTATCAAATGGAAAAATTGTGTGTTATCATCCCCTTATACCACTTGACGCACTTTTGCTCCAAGTGCCCATTTTAACTCCTCTTCTCTGAGGAGCTTTTTGAGTTGTTGTTTCGCTTCCACTCTCGAAGCCCTCTCATTGCCATTTAATAGAGCGGATTCGGCTTTAATGTTTAGCTCATTTATAAGATTGAGAAGTCTTTCTTTCTCCATCTTATATCAACCACTTTCATGTTTTGCTCATCCCCGCAGGAATTGCCTCAGATGCCGTATCTTATTTCATGGCTCAAAGAAATATTAGTGTAACCTTATGTCCAACGCTTGCAAAAATTGAATTAAAAAATATTACGTAATAACATATGAAGCAAATTATATTTAATATTTTACCTGGTGCAATACACAGACATAAAAAATGCCGCATAATGGCATATGAAGTAAATTATACTTAATATTTCGCGTGTGCGTCTCAATCAAATAAAGTAGGGAAACGTTTCCCGACGGACGACCGGCCGAGCGCTCGGTCGGTCGCCCCTCGCTCGCTCGCTAGTTTTGTAAGCGAGAGCGACTGGGGCACCAGATGCATTCTAGGGCTTTAAGCAAGATATCCTTTTTGCACTATTTTTTCTCTACTTTTCTTCTTGCTCTTGTCTTTTGCTTCTTTCCTCTCTCCTTGCGCAACCCAGTCATCCTTTGCTCCTTCATCATTTACGGACAAAGCTACAACCGATATAATCCTGGTGCTGCAACCGTCGTCGTCTTTTGTTATGACCGGCGACGTGATTTGATGCAACCATTCATGTCGATAGCGACCAATGGCAATTTTTGCTTCAAATATCGTTTGTTTTTGCTACGACCAGCAATGGGAATTACTACAACCATTCATGTTGAGGTCGCGACTTGTGACCCGTAATGATGACGACGACAAGTTTGCTTCAACCTTTGTTAGATTTTGTTATGGCCGGCGACAAGAATTGCTACAACTATTCATGTTCATGATGTGCCCAACGACTACGGCAAGAATGATTTTCCTTCTACCCTCGTCAACTTTTGCTACGACCAGCGATAAGAAATTGCTACGACCATTCACGTTGACAATGCGACCCGCGATGGCGGCTGCGACATTTTTGTTGCAACCGTCATCGGATTTTGCTACAGTCGACGACGAAAATTGCTACATGCTTCAACCGGCATCATAATTTGCTATAATCGGTATCACATCATGATATCACCCGTGTTGTGTTTTGCTACATTGGATAACTGGCGTCGGGGTCAATTTTACTGGAACCGGCAATCGAAAATGTTGCGACCACCATGTCGAGATGCTGGACCAAGGCGATGACTTTTTTGTTGCAACCGTCGTTGTCGTTTGCTACGACCAGTGATAGAAATTGTTGCGATGACGATGGCCATGTGGTTGCGACCAGTGAGGCGTCTTCCTTAGCGGCGGCTGGAGAAGACGAGAGGAGGTGGCGGAGGGTGAGCACCGGATGCCACGGGGTGGTCGGCAAGCGCCGGCGGCCGTAGACAAGGGTGCGGTGGCCAAAGACGAGTGTGACTGTCATGTTTTTCTTGAGATCTCTCGTACAAAAAAAGCATGCGGATGACGACTCGGATCTAACCACAATTACGTCGCATCAAACGGCTAAGGACGGACCGGCCCAAAGTTGGACCGGCAGTCCGGCGCCTAGCACTCGCCACTAAAGTATAATCCACTTCAGGGGCCCCCGCAGGGCCCCGATCGGAGAAAAAAACATGAAACCATCCGGTTCATGCGCTAACTGGCTGGCTCGCTCGATCCTATTGGAAGAAAATTTATCCACAATGCATGAGAAGCGCACCCTCTCGTTACGGTGAGGCCAGTCAGTATGTTTTTTTTTTTTTTTTGAGACAAGGCCGGTCTTTTTTTTCTTGAGGGTGAGACAAGGCCAGTCAATATCTTCCCACTCACAACCAGCTAAAAGGCCCCCGGTGGGCCTAGTAATGGTTTCCCCCTGTTTGTAAATAGAAACATAAGTCAGACTAGTTACGTTATTGGGCCTAATCGCTATAGCCGATCTCTCTCTCTCTCTCATATGACTTGACCAGCGAGAATAGGGTGCTGCGGCCTACACTAACTTCGACGGCAGGAGGAGCCGACGATAGATGGCGATCGCCCAACGGCCCACTGTGCGCCGTGGCCGCCTGTTACCTTGCCGCAGCAGCCTCATCTGGTCATCTTCGAATATATTCCGAGGTAAGCCATAAGCCGTAGGCTTGGAATCAAAGTAGATTAACGAAGCAATCCCTGGTTAGGGTTATTTCTTTTCTATATACAATCCTTCTCCTTTTGGTTCTTTTGATGTTTTCATCTCATACATGAAATATTGGAATGCAATTCCTACTAGTACAACAGTGCTACTCTATTCGGCATCTACTTAATTTTAATCAAAATAATTGGGTTAACACACTACCCGTAGTCTAATTTCTAATTCTACTTCTAGTACTATTTTTAGTTCTGCGCTCTCTTGCTACACTACCAACATATTAAGATTTTCTTTCAAGAAATAATGGAAAGATGGTGCTTTTCGGTAGAACATGCGGTAAGTTTACTGTTTCAATACAATTTGCAAATGAAAATTTTATTGTTCCAATACTATGTTTACTCTTATAGCATTATTGTATGATATATTTTCCAATATTCTGCGAGATAACGCATATTTAAAGTTATATAATTAAGTAAACATATGTTTAGTTATGTTAGTTATTCAGTGGTTTGCAATATTTTGAGCTTCATGTCACGTTTCGCACCGGGCCTCGAATTCTTGGAGACCCTGATTCACTTGTATGGCTGTGCCGTCCCTGGTTATTACTCCCTACGTGTCTCCTGGCCGATTCAACCTGCCCGTGCGGGCTGAGCTCCCAGAATTGGAAACATTCCCAATTTCGTGTGGCGGTCGGAATCGAATATCGAGGTGTGCACCTACAAGCATGCGGTTATATATAAACAGGTCGATCGGCCGCGTTGCGTGAGTCTCTCCGTCCGTCCGTCCGTCCGTCCAAGAAGCTAGCAGTGCAAAATCTTGTTTGACGGCCTCGATCGATTGATCCAACGAAACAATGCCTGGCGGCGACCGACTCTCGGACCTCCCCGATGACCTTGTCCACCACATCATGTACTTCCTGCCGGTAAAGGACGCCGCCTCCACCGGCGTGCTCGGGCGGCGGTGGCGCTCGCTCTGGCGCGCATCCGGCGTCCTTAACCTCGACTCACGCTCGTATAGCCATCTCGACCGACACTAGAGGCGCCACGTTATTATGCGTGACGCCAAGGAAGCTCTCGCCGCCGCTAGCCGCAAGGTAACGAAGCTCACGTTCAGGTACATGGAAGGAGAGGACGACCACCCCAGTGCCTACCTGTCACCGTCTTTCAAAGACGACGCGTCCGAAGCAAGGTGCGGCATGGCCCAAGGGCTCGAGGCGCTGCTGTCCGGCCAGGCGGCCCGCCTCCTAGAGGAACTCTACATCGGGCTCTTCTACGGCCCGTGCTCGGACAAACCCTGGTCCAGGGGCCTGCACCCTCTCAGCATAGGCATCCTGCTGTCGTCAAGGTCCCTCCGCGTGCTGCACCTCAGCAAGTGCATGGACTACGACCAGGTGGTCCGTAATCCATTCCCTCGGCTCGTGAAGCTGCGGCTGCACCTGTGCAGCGTGTCACTCGGCCTACTCCAAGGCGTGATCGACGCCGCGCCGCTGCTCGCCACCCTGCACCTTGACAAATCCGAGCTCTTTTTAGGGAACGCTCGTTTGCAGCGTTCGCTGGTTATGCGCTGCCCCAGGGTCACCAACCTCGTTCACGCAAATTTCGACTGCTGGGGCGACAGACGTCAAAACACCATGGAGCTCGATGCTCCGCTTCTGCGGCACTTCGAGTATGAGGGGCCCGTCCGGTCATTGTCGCTTAAGTCACCGCAGCCATCGGACATGACACGGGTACACCTGCGCCTACATTTTTCTGCGGAGGTTGTTCCTACAGATGACGAAACATGTCATAAATTCCTTCAAACCTTCAGCGACGCAAAGATAGTCAAGGTTAACTTTCTATTTTTTTCAAAAAACACTCACATCTATTATCAAAATTCAAGAGAAATACAAAGCATCTCAGACATAGTAGAAATTACATCAACATCTATGGATCATCAAACGAGCAATACCGCAGTCAGAACGAGCAACCAACAAGATTATGAGGTTTACTTCAACTACCGCATCACAAGGATTCAGGATGCAAGTGGCGTGGGACTGTCCGCTAAGCCGCCGGGCCGCCCCGCTAAAAGATCCCGCTTAACAAGTTGCGGCCACCTGCAAAGCTGAATGTGGTCTCATTAGGATGCACGCTCGCGTACAACCGGTAGCCGCTGGACCTGCAAGAAAAATATGTTGTGTAATCTCGCACAATGGTGTTTATTTTTCCTTTCCGACAAGAATCTGATGACGAGTCGCTAGCCTCCCGGGTCGCTTCGGGCGACTCCGGCGGCGCCGCTCGGGACATCTTCAGCGGCCCTTCCTTGCAGCCTCGTTCACCTTGCCGTCGCCGGAGGAGGCCCGCCGCCCGGCGGACGGCGGCGGCGGGGCATCTCGGTCCTCTTTTTTTTTGTTATTTTCCTGGTGCATGGCTGGTTGAGATGTGCACATGCGTGCATATGCTCGGCGGCCGCCCAGGCTGCCAGCTAGCTGCACCTAGTGCGGCCGGGAGTGCTCTGCTAGCTAGCAGTTGGTAGTCAGGCTTTGATCGGTGGTGGGGCTCGTTCGGCGGCTTATGCTCCTAGGGTTTTTTTTACGTCGAGACCAAGATCCGCGTGATGTCTGTTCTTTTGATCTGGCGGAGTGTCGGATTTCGAAAGGCTTCGCTTATGGGCGTGTTATGCCTCGAGATTGTCAGATCGGGTGAGATTCAGTTATGCCCATTGGTCCTCCGTTAAAGACCGACTGACGCGAAGCTCTGCTATTTGTTATCATCAGGAGCTATGTTTTGCTCCATGATGAAATCAGATGCGGAGAATGTCATAGAAGCCGTGGTTGGAGACTTGTAACGGTGATTAGAGCCTACGACGCTGAGGAACTTGTTTGGAGTTTCGTGGTATGTAAGTGGGGGTGACAACACATGTGAAGGTTCAAGGTTTTACCTTTCAGGATAAAAATCCAATGCCTGGCCTTAATTGGTTGTCCCTGACAATGGCCTTGTTGAAGGCATTGTTTTGAGAGTGGGGACTATCTTCAGGGTGAAAACTAAGATCTACAATCGGGTGACGACGATGCTTGTGCATTGTTTTCTTCTTCAAGGCGTCATTTTTGGAGAACTTGGACTTCAGGTATTGTTTGGGTGGTGGTTGTATACTGCTGCAAGGACTGAAACTCTGTAGCGGGACTTTTATTTTTTAAGTTTCTTTTTTTTCTTTCTTTTTTTTGATTGTGTGCATTCGTAATGTCATTAAGATATTGCGTTATTGCAAAGGCTAGATGTAATTGATATCTTCGCGATATTTATATATTCCTTTTATCAAAATAATGTATTGCCGCATCATACGACGGATACACGAAAGACATTGGTACCTGGCAGCCGTTAAGTCACAGGTCATCCGAGTGAATTGCAGAAAATATCAATATTGAAAAGGTCAGGCTTGTAGGATTCGCAATTCTACAGTTTTATGCTAAAAACACTAATTTCAAAGCTTTTTTTTCCAAGAAAACACTAATCACCTCATTCGTTTGTTTTAACCCCGATTACGACAGATGGAGCCCGCAAAAGCAAATGTGGCGTAACGGTTCGGTTCCGATTAGACGTCGTTAGACTTTTTTCTTTTTGCAAAAAACACATTTCTTAAGAAACAAATAGCCAACTCACATATGTCAAAAAAAAGAAACAACCAACTCCCATGGTCGTGCGCTCTCTGAGGCCCCGTCGCCGGGCAGGCCGGCCTGCGCACGCCGCCGCCCCTCCCTCCCCGGCTCTGACCCCTCTCCCTTCCACGCACCGCATCCGACGAAATCCGTCCGGGAAAACTGGTCGCCGTCGCACCCGTCCCTCTCATGGCCTGGACCTCGCGGAGTTCGTCCGCGTCATGGTGGTCAAGCACGACGTCGAGGGTGGGGACTTCGGCCGCGCTGCTGCAGTTCCTTTCCTCCCGGCCTTGCAAGGTGCGCCGCCACCAACCGCTGTCGTCGTTGACTGACGTCCGAGCCGTTGGAGCTCGAGCGCGCCAGCGTGCGGGCCGAGGCTGTCGCGCCACGAGCAACGGCTTCACCGCGCCTCCTCATGCGCCAACCAAGCAGAGGAAGCCCCCTGCGCCGTCCAAGCAGCAGCAGCTCGCCCTTACCTCCCTGCGACGACCGATCAGCACCTCCCATGCGTCGGCCGATCAACATCCACCCGCGTTGGCCGCCGACACTGGCCGCGAGCACGTGTCGCTGACACCTCCGTGGAGGAGAGACGAGGAGGCAGGTGGCGGGGTTGGAGGGGCTGATTGCTTTTTTCATTTTTGAACAAGAGTGTTTTTGTGAAATTACAGGTGCTGTTTTGTAAATCTGTATAAATTCCCCTTCTAACGCCCTCAAATGTCAATCGTTACGTCACTTCAACTTTTTCGTATCCCATATGTCAATCGTCATTAAATGGGTCAAAGTCGCCGACTAGTGTTATCCCAAAAAGTTAGCCTCACAAATTGTAGTTTTTGACACAAACCGTAGAACTATGGTTTGTGCAACCCTAGCCTTCAATGTTGATGTTCTTTACAATTCATTCCACGTCCTCCAATGCGGGTATGCATGTTAAGTCGTCATCGTTAGCTCTTGTGTTGTTGGGGCTTTGCCAGATCATTCTTTAGGCATTTTCGCTTATAAATATTTTATGTTGGAGATCAAGAAACTTCTAGAGTTGCGTGGGTTTATTCCACAGAAAATCCAGTATCACTAAAATATAAATGCACATGGTGTAACTAATATTGGACGTTCAGCAACACCGTTTGTTGGTTGCGTTGTGTCTTCGAGAGTGTAGTTGAAGTTGCATTAACAGATTGTAATTCTATTACTGATCCCTTTCTTTCCCCGCAAAAAAATAAAGACAACGATAGCATACCTTGTTGAGCTTGTGTTTCCAGCGAGAAAAAGGTGTATTTTTTTACTTTTTCCGCAAATTTGTAGTTTTCATAATAATATTGTTAACCTCATTATGATGGCATTGTTCATGGTTTTCATGAACTTTTAACCTTAGTATTCTATGATAATAAGAACCTTGATTTGATTCTTGTCTAAAGTTGACTTTGGTTAATCTTGATTTCTTTTACACTACTAGAATCGGAGTATTTGCCTCAGCCATCTCTTTGTCGTCTTCCAGCTGAAGGCAAAGAAAGATTTTGTCGTCTGCTGTGAGAAAGCGGACGACAAAGAAAGACCTGATGGCAAAATTAAATTATGTCGGCTGTCCTTTCTTTGCTACCGTCCGCTAACGGACGACAAAGATGCCAATGGAAGAAGACAAAGAGGATGATGGGACCCATGGGTGCACGACGTTGGCTAGGTCACACCTTTGCCGTGGGCTAACAGACGGCAAAGAGGACCCTCCCTCTTTGTCTTCCGTTAGCGGACGACAAAGAGTGCGTTCCCTTAACGGTAAGCCCGCGCCCCACCATTCCCCACTCGCCCCTTCCTCGCGCGCTCTTCTCTCTCTCTTCCTCTCCCTCTCCCTCTCGTCGTCGTCGCCTCACGCCCCCGCCACGCCGACGTCGCCCCGCACCCTCGCCACGCCGCTCCTCCCACCCCACGGCCATACCGCTCCCTGCCCTTGTCGTGCCCCCGCCTCGCAGCTCCACCGTCGCCGCCGCCGCCCCACGCCCTCTGCCCCGCCGCCCCGCCATGGCACCCTCTGCCCTGCCGCGGTGCCGTCGCCCCGTACCCCTGCGGTCGCACCGCTCTGCGCCCCCGCCTCGCAGCTCCATCGTTGCCGCCGCCATCCCGTGCCCTCTGCCGTAACGCCCCGCCGCGACGCCCTCTTTCCTACCGCCCCGACGCTGGCGGCCTCATAGCCGGCCGCCCGACGCCCTACCTCGCCACCTCTGGTGAGCTCCTGCTCCGACAGGGCTCTCCCCCCTTTTTTCCTGTTTCTTTTTTTGTTTTTTCTATTTATTCTAATAGATATTTATTAGTTACTTTATTTAATAGATGTTTTGAGTTAGTGTAGTTTAGTTTAGTTTAGTTAGCGTAGTTTAGTTAGTTTAGTCGTTATGAGGGAAATAGGAAAAAGGAGAAGAAGAGCAGAAGAATAGGAAAAAGGAAAAGAAGAAAGAAGAAGAAGAAGAAGAAGAATAGGAGGAGCAGAAGAAGAAGAAGAAGAAGAAGAAGAAGAAGGAGAAGACCCCCGACCCCCGACGCCCGATGCCACTAACCCCCACTAACCCTCGACTCCCGACGTCACTGACCCCCGACCCCCGACGCCACTGACCCCCGACCCTTGACGCCACTGACCCCCGACGACACTGACCCCCGACCCTCGACGCCACTGACTTCCGACCCTCGACGCCACTGACCCCCGCCCCCCGACGCCACTGACCCTCGACCCTCGACGCCACTGACCCCCAACGCCACTGACCCTAGACACCACTGACCCCCGACCCCCGACGCCACTGGCCCTCGACCCCAATCCCCGACACCTCTTCGGCCTCCTGTTGACCGAAAAGGTGCCTTTCGGCCTTCCAAAGGCCGACGGGGTCATATATTGTGAATTATGAGTTAGGTCATATATTTACCAATTTTGTTATGAAAAACATTCATATATATATTTGTGTTGATCAGGTGGATTTAAATGTGCAGTTGTTTCGTCGCTGCGAGGGTCTGGTGTTCGACGACCTCCCCGTGCGTTCGAGGAGCTCCGCCCCTGCGGTCGTGGGTGAGCACAAATGACATCTCCTCCTCCCCCCTTCATTTGCTCTGTTCCGGTCTTCGTGCCGATGAAACATGCTAGATGTAGGTAGATTGAATCATCAGTATGCGTGATCACTATGTGTCTCCCGTTCGAAAGGGTTACATATATAAATATGCATGCATTTGCATATTTATAACCATGATTCTTTCAAATTGTCCAACGTTATCCTTGGACAGACCGAGTATATGTAGATTGGGTTCGTTTTCCCATATGCCCTGCTCCGGATCCGATGCAGAATTTTGTTAGTGCCTCCCTATTGTTCTTCGGGTACACATCCTCTTTGCTTATTGCCGAGACGTATATCAGGAGAACAACAGGGAGGTGCTGCCAAAATTCTGCGTCGGATCTGGAGTAGAGCATGGAAAAACGAACCCAATCTACACATACTCGAGTGGGATTAGGACCTATCTCTACCTATTAGCATGTAGGTTGCATGGATGTAATAAAACTGACAAACTTGATTAACGGATGAATATAGATGATGAATTATATATATATATATATATATTTGTTGTGTGTTTAGTAGGTAGGCAAGATGAGTGATCGTGCTTGGATGTACACTGGTCACCCTAGTCAGACAGACATGACCAATGAATGGTTAACAAAAACCAGGGGGTTTGTGAGAGCCACATTTGCAAATGGCTAGCAAAAAACATGGTGCCCCTGTCCCAAATGTGACAACTTTAAAAAGTGGACAGAGTTTGAAATGAGTAAACACCTGCAGAAGTGGGGTTTTATGCCTAATTATACGATGTGGACTTTTCATGGTGAGTCTGACCAACGTGCCAGAGCTAAGGTGGTTCGTCGTTGCACCGACGAGCATGGTAACAGGATCGAAGACTTGGTGCGAGACTTTGATGATGCTCGGGATTCGGATGATGAGATGGAGGAATCTGCAAAGGCCTTCTATGAAATGTTGGAGTCTTCAAAATGTCCTCTCCACGAGGACACTAAGCTTTATCAGCTGGATGCCATCGCGCAAGTAATGGCTCCGAAGGCTCAATTCAACCTAGGCAGAGAATGCTACGACGCGATGATGATGATATTTGGACGCTTTCTACCCAAAGTCCATGTACTGCTTGCAAACCTGTACCAGTCAGACAAAATCCTCCGTGTACTTAAGATGCCCTATGAGAAGATACATGCCTGTGAGAATGGATGTGCCTTATTTAGGCTTGAGTATGCAGCCTTGAACTATTGCCCGATTTGCAATTCTTCTAGGTATATTGTGGTAGACAACGGTATGGGTGAGAAGATTCAGACCAAAATCCCCATTCATGTTCTTGGTATCTGCCAATCGTACCAAGACTTCAACGTCTTTTCATGGTCAAAGAGACGGTCAGACAGATGACATGGCACAAATTGGACAAAAGAATCGAACTAGATGCGGATGGGAACAACATGTTGGTATACACTTCAGATGCTTTTGCGTGGAAGCACTTCGATGCATTACATAAGGATAAATCGTCAGATCCAAGGCATCCTCGAGTTGCCATCAGCACGGATGGGTTCAATGTGTATGGTATGACGGCAACACAATACAATTGTTGGCTTGTATTTGTCATTCCACTCAATCTCCCCCGGGAGAGATTATGAAAAGAAAGAACATTTTCCTGACGTTGATAATTCCAGGGCCCAAATATCTAGGGAAGAATATGAATGTGTACATGCGGTCACTTAAGGATGAATTGCAAGAAGCCTGGGATAATGGGATCAAGACATACGACGCTGCTACCAAAAAGAACTTCAAAATGCATGTGTGGTACATGTACTCGATGCATGACTATCCGGCGTATGCGCTATTCGTTGGCTGGTGTGTGCATGGAAGGTTCCCGTGTCCCACATGCAAGGCAGCTCTTCAGTTCCGTTGGCTGCAGGCGGGTCGCAAGTTTTCTTGCTTTGACATGCATAGACAGTTCCTGGATACTAACCATAAGTTCAGAAAATACAAGAAGAATTTCATCAAAGGTAGAGTTGTCAAAAACACTGCACCACCTGAATTGACAGGCTAACAGACCGTTGATCAGTTAAACGCTCTCGAGCCTGATCCTTTGCGTCCAAGGTATTTCAAAGGGTATAATACGGAACACGCTTGGAGTCAGAAGTCATGCTTATGGGATCTGCCTTACTTCAAAGACCTAATTTGCCCACACAACATCGACATGATGCACACTGAAAAGAATATGGCGGAGGCCATTTTTGGTACATTGTTCGGCATTGAGGGGAAGTCAAAGGATAATCCTAAGGCTAGAATTGAGCAGGAGGCTCTATGTGATAGACCGTTACAAAACTTGCGACAACGGAAAGGAAAGCAAAGCGTAGCGAAGCCAAAGGCATGGTTCAATCTTGGAAGGCCAGC
Organism: Hordeum marinum; assembly: GCA_022496015.1. Taxonomy (NCBI): domain Eukaryota; kingdom Viridiplantae; phylum Streptophyta; class Magnoliopsida; order Poales; family Poaceae; genus Hordeum; species Hordeum marinum. Next base: position 332,771,850 of record CM039674.1, read on the forward strand.
TATGAGGGAAATGCTATTGTGGGTGAAAATGTGGTTGATGTTCCCCGATGGGATTCTGCGAATCTAAAGAGGGGAGCGAGTCTTGAAAAATTGAAAATATTTGGTCTCAACAGTCATGATTGGCACATATGGCTTGAGCAGGTAATGCCGGTGATGTTGCGTGGCTTTATCCCTGAGGATGAATGTCTAGTAGTGGCAGAGTTGAGCTATTTCTTCTGTTCTCTTTGTGAGAAAGAACTATCGCCTGGCGTGCTAGATGAAATGGAAGAGTTGGCACCGAAGTTGATCTGCAAATTAGAAAGGATCTTTCCACCGGGCTTCTTTAATCCAACGCAGCATTTGATTTTGCATCTCCTGACCGAGGTAAGATTGGGGGGGGGGGCAGTTCCAAATCGATGGTGCTTCTCAACTAAGAGGTGCAGAAGATGCTTCGAGCTAAATGTAAAAAATAAACGTAGAGTTGAAGCATTGATGGCCAAGGCATTCATTACTCAGGAGGCGACAAACTTCGTAACAACACACTACGAAGCCAAAATCATCATTTGCATAACCCGAAGCCTCGATACAATGATGGTGAGCCTAAAAAAGGTCGATCCAACCTCAGCCTATTCAAAAGGAAGTTCGCACCAGCCGGTGCTTCGAAAGGGAAATCGTTGGATGTCGAAGAATGGCGGACCGTTTCATTGTATATCTTCAACAACCTAACAGAAGTGTGGCCATACATTGAGTAAGTTCTCGGTAAATTATTGTTCTGCAACTTCTAATTCCTTTAAAATGCTCTTATTCCCGGATATTTGATATAGTCGATATGTCGCCGAATTCTCGGATGGAGCAGTCATTGAAAAGGATTCCGTCGAAGAGTATGAGCTTCTGGAAAAGCATGGAGGCGACTATCCCTGTTTCATCTCTTGGTTCAAACAAAGGGTAATTAATTACCATTACTGGACCATTTGATTTCTTAGTCTAATTTGCGGTTAATGCATCCATTCTTCCGTATTAAACTTGTAGGCTGATGCAGAGTCTATGGACGCCGAGTTGAGACAATTCGCTAATGGTTTTGACTATAAGGTCCGTTCATTTGACAAATACGACATCAACGGGTATCGCTTTCGTACCTTTGGCAAAGAGCTATCTATGCCCGACGTAAAGACTACAATTTGTTGTGTCTCTTCTATCGGCGAAGGAGGTACCGAGTACTCTGGAAGAGTTGAAGCAATTTATGAACTTCTATTCTATGGTGAAAACCCATCGACCATCGTAATCTTCAAATGTTATTGGTTTCAGCCGAAGGAGACTAGAAGGACTCATGAACATATAGGGCTAGTCGAAACCAACCAAAGCACCCATTTAGATGTTCCCGATGTCTATATTACGGATCAACAGGCGACACAAGTTTTGTATCTATCGTGGGTCTGCCAAACTGATCCAAATCTGAAAGGTTGGGATGTTGTTTATGAAGTGCCGCCAAGTTTTAGACCACCTACCCTCAATGAAGAGGATTACGAACCTCACATTAACCTAGACACATATTGAAGAAGAATTCTTCCAAGAAACACGTATGTCCAAAAAACGTTTTAAGAACCGCTCTACTTCACCCCAAAACATTGAAGTAGACGGCGACAGTGAATCCGTCTTAACCCCTGAGCCGGAACATGAAGAGCCGGAGGTTACTGCTGCGGATGACCTGTCACTTCTTGACCGATTACATAATGGAGGCCTTCCACATGTTCTCCCTGATAGTGATGATGATGTTGAATTTATTGATGATAGTGATGATCATGATGCATTTATTGATCCCGAAGCATATATAGACGATCAAGATTATTATTAGTTCATGTCAGGTATTCAACTATTATTATATACATATATAAAAAAATATTACTCATGTTGGTATTTATGATGATGATACACTTAAAATTATATACATTTTATTACTCATGTTGGTATTTATGTTGTACTCATTTCATTTACTCTTTGTCATGGCAGGTGTTGAAAGATGGTGGGAAAGGGTCGAGAGCACTTCGAGGCTCCTTCTTCGTCGGCGGGTGGTGGGATGGGTACTTCCATTCCTGCCCCGTCTCTCTAGAGAGCGTTGCTCTCTACTCTGCATGGAGTGGCCACTTCTTCGATGATCGTGGCCCCGTGAGAGGAGGTCGACCCCTCGCAAAGAAGAGAGCTACTAAAGGTACACGTGGCCATTAGAGAGGTAGGGTGGCTGCCACGCCTTCCTCGCCACCACCCCCAGCTGATTCACCTGAGCACTGGACTGCTAGGGTGGACCCGTCTGAGGTGGAGGTTACACGGACTCTGATTCATGAGCCTCAAGTCGACGAGACTCGTGTCCCAGAGGCTTCGTTCCAGGAGACTCCGGAGCAAAGCAGGGACGAGGGTATGTCCCAATAGACCGAGTGGGATGCCTGTCCTGATCTGGGTCAGCCGGAGCCAAGTGGCCATGTTGATAGCAACGAGGAGCTGGGTGAGGGGGCCACCATCTACCAGCGTGGTAGTATGGGGCTCCCGCCCGTGCCGGCGACCCGCAAGTAGAGGTGGTGGATTCACCCAAATGGGGAGAAGTAAGTTCATTTACTCTTATTTAACCTTTTGCCTTCACGTTTTCTCAAATATCTAATGTGTTGGCTTTAATGTGTCATACTGCAGGGGTTGGATTGTTGCCAAGGGTGTCCGCAAGCCCAACAACGTCCTTGGTGTGCTTTGCCAGCAAAACTTCCCTGGGTTTGTTACGTTGCCTGGTCGGGGTCGAGAGGTAGGAATGACCTGGGAGCACTACTTGGGTGCCCCGGCCCCGCCGAAGGTGGAGATCGATGATGTTTTGTGCCACACGAGGGCCGACATGGTGATTAGACAGTTCTGGGTAATTTCTCCTTTACACAATTAAAAATAAACAATAGCTAGTTATTGTACTAATCAGTGTTGTCTCGTTTGCAGACCTTCTACAGGTGCGAGGAGGGATACGAGGAGGCCACGATAAAGGTTATCGAAACTGAATGTCGCCGCCTACTTCAAAACTGGCGGCACAAGGCTTGGGTGCAGGCCTTTCGAGACTACTAGGCCTCGTGGCATATTAGGAAGGGAAAGGCAAAGTGCCGCAATTCTAAGATGGAGTAGAAGCTTTACGTGAAGGTAATTACATATTATTAAGGCATTGTACTTAGTTTCCTTGATTTGATTCTTACGCGTAGCGCTCAAATTTCTCTTTATTAACTTAGGTTCCCCCGAGATGGTGTGTGGATAAGATGGATTGTTGGGAGGCCTTGGTGGATCATTGGTGCTCCGAAAAGTGGGAGGCCATCCACAACACTGCCAAGGAGAGGCGTGGCAAAATGGTTGGTGTGCCACACCATCAAGGGAGCGTCAACTTAAATGAGTTTGGTGAGAACTGGGTATGTGGTTTGCTTCATGACTCATGCAATTCATTCTTAATGCTAGCTTGATCCCTTTACTAATACTTTTTTCTCTCTCTTTTAGGCACGTCACAATAAGACAGAGGTGCGAGAGATGTACGACCTCTATGCGATGGCCCATACCGCCTCGTACAAGAAGGTCAAGGCATTCTTTGAGTATGACCTCGATCATCTCGAAAACTTCACCAACATCTCCTCCCACCACGAGCTCGTGAAGTACAGAGATCACGGGAAGGTGAGGAAAGGGGAGGACTTTAACCAGAGCCAGGGGCCTATTGATCCAGAGCTGGTAATGATAGCTGGCAATGGGAGGCCCCATGGCTCGATCGCCATTGGAGACGGCCTTATACGTTGTCCTAGCACTCTCCGGTAGATAAAGGCACACTAAATGAGCTCCTGTCATGAGATAACATCTCGTCCATGGCTAGTCGAGATCGCCATCGAGGTTAGTTTAATGGACTCAACTATCTTTCCGCATTACGTTGTGTGTGTGAACCAATATGATTTCAATGCTAACAATGAGTTGTCTTGCAGGCAGCTATTCTGAAAGAGAGAGAGAGGCAACGCAGATGCTTTTGGCGGCAAAGGATAAGGAGATGAAGGAGTTGGAGGAGAGGACGGCTGCGTTAATGGAGGCGGAGAGGGCACGGAACGATGCGTCTAACAGGGCCATGCACGAGCTCTTCGTGGTAAGTTTCTTCTTCATATTTGTCAAATCTTGCATTTTAATGTTCGTTTCATTAATAACTAAAAATCTTGACTTGTCGAAACCAAATGTACAGTCTATGTGCGAGAAGACTGGCCACGTCCCTCCCGCGATGCCAGTCATTAAAATGGCGGGGACGATGAGTTTCATTTCAATGCTGTGATCTTTTGAGTGTCATCATGCTAATGACACATTGCGAATGATGTTTGGTGCAGAATATCTCCCGAAACGCATCGCACGACCCTTCTACAGGGGAGCCTTCTCTAGGTGAAACAAGCCAGAACCACCGTGCTTCACCTTCGTGATGACGAGAATGGTATGTTTTTCTAGTTTTTTGCTTAACAACTGCATAATGATGGTTACTTACCTTACCTTAGCTCCAAAATGACATATTTTACCCAAGTTAGCTCTAGAATGACCTATACTTAGCTTAGTTTCCTCCTAAATGACATAATAAGCTTAGGTAGCTCCAAACTTGCGTAATAAGCTTAGTTAGCTCCAAAATGACCTATGTTATCCAAGTTAGCTATAAAATGATTATAATTAGCTTAGTTAGCTCCAAAATGGCATAATAAGTTTAGCTACCTCCAAAGTGACCTATTTTTATCAAAGTTAGCTATTAAATGACCTACAATTAGCTTAGTTAGCTCCAAAATGGCATAATAAGCATAGTTAGCTCCTACATGACCTATTTTTACCTAAGTTAGCTCTAAAATGACATATATTTAGCTTAGTTTCCTCGTAAATGGCATAATAAGCTGAATTAGCTCCTAAATGGCCTATTTTATCAAATATGTCCTATACTTAGCTTAGTTCTCTCCTAAATGACATAATAAGCTTATCTAGCTCTAAAATGGCCTATTTTACCTAGCTTAGCTATTAAATGACCTATACTTAGCTTAGTTAGCTCCAAAATGGCATAATAAGCATAGTTAGCTCCTAAATGACCTATTTTTTTTACCTAAATTAGCTTTAAAATGACATATAGTTAGCTTAGTTTCTTCCTAAATGACGTAGTAAGCTAAAGTAGCTCCAAAATGGCCTATTTTATCAAAAATGACCTATACTTAGTTAAGTTCTCTCATAAATGACATAATAAGCTTACTTACTTCTCTTCTTCATCTAGTCTTCTCCTTCTAATTTTGGAGCTTCCCATTTTGCAGATTACATTCACTTCACGGAAGTTTGCATTGATGGAGTGCTTGGGTTACTTGTATTTTTTTATTTTGTATCGATGAACAATGTGACACTTGCTACATATGTATATGAAATTATGTATGTATGGATGAAACTATTGTAATATGGTTTGGTACGGATGAAACTTTCATAACATGTATGGATGTATGGATGAAACTTATTTGAATATGGTTATCAGTATGGCAACATATTTATTTCTGTGAAATATATATATATATATATATATATCATATTGCTGTGAAAATTGTTTTAATACAAAATAAAATAAAAAGGAAAATGGCCTTACTCCTTGCCGTTGGTGGGCTGACGGCAAAGGGGGGCCTGGGCACACGGCGAAGGGGGGGACCCCAGGGGGCAAATGGCCTTACTCTTTGTCGTCAGCCCACCGAAGGCAAAGGGGGGCCCAAGGCCGATGGCAAAGGGGGGACCCCAGGGGCAAAGGGTCTTACCCTTTGCCATCAGCCCACCAACGGCAAAGGGAGGCACAAGGCCGGCGACAAAGGGAGCAGACGGCAAAGAACCGTCGTTAACACTTGACGGTCGTAGCCCCTGGGTCTGCCATCCAAGCTCTTTGTCGTTCGCTCCCCCACGACAAAGATTCTTTGCCGTCCGTGGTCCTGAGGCGGACGGCAAAGGACCGCTTTACCGGATTTTTCTTTGCCGGAATTTTTGCCGTCTTCTGACCGACGACAAAGGCCTTTGCCGTCCGAGGTCCTGCCCTTTGCCGTCAGCCATGGCAGACGGCAAATTCCCTGATTTCTATAGTGTTAGCTGCTTGTAGAATGGTAAATCATCCCTGTCAGGTTGGCTGAGTTTTCGGCCGGTAGCACGCACATCATTCGATTCGCTGCCCTCCACAACGTTGTTTTGCTCAGTCCTCCTTTTCATTTGTGAGCCGAAACCGTAGAACAATTGTTCTACGGTAATTTTCTATTAATAATTAAAAGTAAGAATAGCAATACAACAAAATTAACCAACACCAGTTCTCTCAAACATAAAGATTAAATCAAAAAAACGGTTGTGTCCACTCTCTGATCTTATCTGTCTTGGCTTGATTAGCTTTGATCTGCATCGTTTGTAAACCTTCTCTCATATAAAACTTCCACATATTCAGTGCTTTATTGAAGATTTTGTCATTTCTGACTGACCAAATGCTCCAACAAACTGTGATCATGATGTCCATAGCAATGACTGGAGGCAATTGTTCCATTGATAGCAAAATTTCATCATAAACTGAGATACCTATGCTTTTGTTAGTAGCTATTGTGGCCCAGCAATCAAAGGCAAAATTGCAGTCCGAAAACAAGTTTGCTATAGTTTCTTCTATGGCTTCATGACACAAAACAAAGTTGTAATCTTGAAGGTACATGTTTCTTCTTTTCAGCATGTTCCTGGTGTTGATCCTATCATGTAGGAGTAGCCAGAAAAAGATAATGATGGTTGGTCTACAAGCAGTCTTCCAAATCCTCTTAAAGATGTTGTGAGCAGTGTTGGTGGCAATTATAGCTTTGTACATCTTTCTGGCTGAGTATTGTTTGTTGTTTCCTTGATAGCATCAGATGTCTCTATCAGTGGAAGCAGTTCTGCTTTCCATTAGTGCTTGAAGCTGGTTGAATTGGAGGAATGCTTGAGAGGAGATGGGTCTATGAAACATATACTCCAGATCATGCAAATGAGTTTCAGCCAAAGTAATATTCCCATTAATGGCAAAAGAGAACAATTCAGGGTACTTTTCTTGCAGAGGTATGTCATTCCATCTATCTGTCCAGAGGTGCACTGTATTGCTTACATTTGCTGCACACCTGGCATGCTGCTTGAAAATTGGGAGGAGTGTGATGATAGCTTTCCACCAGAAAGATCCAACTGATCTTTCACCTGGCAAATGTTGTTGATAATAAGTCTCCCAAATAATGTTCACCCAAGAGGTATCCTCTTTATTGAAGAACTTATGTAGGAATTTCATTAGAAGTGCTCTATTATGATCATGAATATTAAGCACTCCTAAGCCTCCATGGGCTTTGGGCTTGGTGATTTGTTCCCATGCAATTAGAGTAGTTCCCCTATTTATGGTGCCATACTTTCTCCAGAAGCAATTCATAATATATGTGTTGATTTGTTTTACCACAAAAAGGGGAATCATCAGTGTACACATGATAAATGTGGGCATGCTAGAGAAGACTGATTTAATGAGGATGAGTTTATCACCAGTGGAAAGGAGAGTGGAGCAACTCAACAGTCTGTTCTCAATCTTCTTGAGTATAGGGAAATAATCCTCTACATTGGGTTTGCATAAGCCCAGGGGCAGCCCAAGGTATGAATGAGGGAACTCCCCAATGGAACATCCGAGTTGATTGGAAAGTGTTAACATGGATGGGGCAAGAGTGTTGAGAGATATCATGGTTGACGTTGAGTAGTTAACTTTTAGTCCAGTGTAATCAGCAAAATGCAGAAGTAGATTCTTGATTGCAATAGTTGTCTTGCATCTGCTTTCGCAACCAGGATGGTATCATCAGCATACTGAATAATTGGGTAATCAGGGCAAGAGGTATGGATGAGTGGTGAATCCACAAGAGAGTTGTGCATTGCTTCATTCATCATAGTTTGCAGTAAATCAGCAGCAATCACAAAAATTAGAGGTGATAAAGGGTCACCTTGTCTGACTCCTCTTTTGCAAAGAAATTGTCTACCTGGTACCCCATTTAATAACACAGCTGAGAAACCAGTCCCATAAATCATCTTAATCCACTTAATCCATTTGGGACCAAATCCTTTAGCCTCCAAAATTTCAAATATGGTGTTGTGGTTCAGCATATCAAAGGTCTTCTCAAAGTCCAGTTTAAGAAGTACCAACTCCTTGTGGCTTTGGTTACATTGATAAATATACTCATAAGTCCAGGCCAGACATTCTTGAATACATCTGTTGTTGAGAAAACCATACTGGTTCTTATGGACCATCTTGAGAATGATTTTTTGCAGTCTATTGGCTAGAAGTTTGGTGATGATCTTAATAGTGCAATTCAGTAATGAGATAGGTCTGTAATCAACTAGTCGGTTGGTAGAATCAGACTTGGGAATGAGTGTGATGAAAGAGTAATTGGTGCTTTGGAGATCAACTCTACCAGCATAGAAATCCTCAATTAACTTATAAAAATTAGGTGCAATGATATCCCAACAGTGTTTGAGAAAGGTTGCATTGAAACCATCTGGACTAGGGGATTTATCAGCTGGCAAAAGTCTGATGACTCTATCAATTTCCTCTTTGGTGAAAGGTCTCTCCATATCCTCTAGATTTTCCAAAGGTTGGATCATATGGTGAAGCAGAAGTGGGTTATGAGATTGGGTTGTAGTACCCATTCTCTCCTTAAAGGCTTTGTGCATAATGGCAGCTTTAGCCTCATGATCAAAATGTTCATTGCCATTTTCATCCTTAATCATTGGAATGCAATTTGTCCTGAACTTAATAGTGGCTTTAGCTTGAAAGTATTTGGTGTTAGCCTCTCCCATCTTGATTTTTCTAATTGTGGCTCTTTTCTTCCAATATGTTCTCTGTTGCTGCAAGACTGAGTGAAGATGTTGTTTGAGAGTATCTCTGCATGTACTTTCATCAGAAGTTAAGTCTCTAAGTTCTTCAATGCAGTCATAGAAAAGAATCATAAAGTTTGTGTTTTCAATGATTTTCTTTAAATCTGAGCTACCCGCTTGGCCCAGTTTTTCAAACGCTTCCTTAGCCTTTGGAATTTCATAGCAATGATTTTAGCACTATCGAAACATTGTACTTCCTGGGACCAAGTTTCCTTCAGAACATCTTTGAACTGGTCATGTTCCATCCAAAAGTTTTCAAATCTGAAGAGGTTTGCTTTTGGGATGCTGGAACCAATTTTGATCAAAATGGGGGTGTGATCTGAAGTTGTTTTAGCAAGTGGGGTTGCAAAAGTGCAAGGATAGTTCAGAGTCCAACTTTCAGATGTGAAGCACCAATCCAGTTTTTCTAATAATGGGGCTTCTTGCATGTTACTCCAAGTGTAATTTCTACCTTTCAAAGGGATTTCCACCAGAGCTTGCCTACTAATGGCCTCATTAAAAAGAAGCATGGCATTGACATTTCCTCCCTCTCTGCTTCTATTATGTGGATATCTGATGTAATTGAAATCTCGTGTAATGAACCAATCAATATCCTCATCCATTGGGTGGTTCTGAAACCAATCAATAAATCTTGTTCTATCAGCTAGCTGGCAAGGACCATAAATGTTGGTGAGCACCCACACCTTTCCATTATGTCTAGAAGTAAACTGGACAGAGAGAGAGAGAGAATTCATTTGAGTGAATCAATTGGCCTGAAAACAGATGGTCATTCCACACAATCAATAAACCTCCAAATGCACGAATAGATGGCAAAAATTCAAACTTGTTCAATCTTCTGGGGCAGAATTTTTTTTATATAGAAGCTGTCAAATAATTCCCTCTTAGTTTCTTGGATGCACAGGATGGAGCAGTTAGATTCCTCAATTTTATTGGAGATGGCTGTCCATTTATTTGGGTCATTGATACCTCTTATATTCCAGTTTAAGATATTCCAATCTCTATTCATGGTGGAAAGTTCTGATAGGGGGGTCTGGGAATGCACATGGGCCTCATAATAAGAAGAAACCAAGTCTGTTCATAATATTTTCTCATAGGGAGCATAACAACAAGTACTGAGATTGGTAGGCAAAATAACATAAGACAGAAATTCTGCATTACAAAGTACTCAGTGGGTACAAAAGGACACTGGATATTCTGCTATCTGACTAGACTAGCTAAATCCATTTCTTTGGCTGCCCCTTTGAAGATTTTCCTCCTTCCTAACTAGTGCTTCCTCCCTTGCTCTTCTTGTTCCTCTTGCTCAACATTTCCTTAGAAGTGGCTTTATCAGATACCTTGCAAAATGTTTTGTTCAGACTTTTAATAACGTTAGCAGGTAAAGCAGGAGGAAGAGCATTGCATGCAAGGCAATCTTTGTCTTTACATGAAGTTTGTTTAAAACCTTTAGCAATCTTTTGCAATCTACAGCTTCTCCTTACCTCTGTTTCCACCAAGGGTACTATGTCCTTCCTTTTATTGCTCTTTGGGAGAACAGAGGTAGATGAGGCTGACATTCCTCAGGTGATTCTTGATTGCATGGGGGAATGTGTTCCTTGTCCTTAGGGTCTTGTGAATTAGCAATGGGTTTATCCATTGGGAAAGTATCAGGGATAACAAAGGGCAAAGTGGGAATCTCTGGATTGTGTTGCTTAATGATATCCCAAATATTTGATTTTAGAAACTTGACAGCCCAGTCAAACTCATCAGGTGAGAGAACAGACACTGTGAGAAAATTTGCCCAATCAGAAGGTACCTGGATAAAATCCTGTCCATCCTCCTTTGGAGCAAAATACTGCTTCCAGATTTTAGCTCCCTCACTACCAATATCTTCTACAATTGCATTATTGTAATCTTGTTCAACAGCAACCTACTCTGCCTCTGCATTGAGCATGCAAGCATCATAATTGGCAGAATTTGTGCACATAGTATGTGGTTGATTTTGGAACAGTGGATATGGAAACCCTGGTGGAACAGAAGTGTCTGAAAGTGACTCACCATTATGCAGTGTTTGTTCTTGATCTACAGTCACTTTGTTGATCCCTGTTGCAGGAATCTCTGGATGTTGAGGTACTGGGGGGAGAAATAATGGTGCTTCCTCATTATCATTCCTGATTACAGGAGTTGATGAAGTGGTCTGCATTTGAACTGAAAGGTGGTGTGACAGGAGTTCAAGGTGCATGGGGTCTTCCTGTCTGGGTTGCTGATCAGCTGCTTGTGACAAAATAGCCTCCATATTGAATCAGGGTATGCAATAGCTGCAATATTCCTTTGTAGGACAAGTTGGGCTGGTGGTGATGCAGGCCCATTGGGCTAGGCTTGCATATTTAAATCAGGGATAATTGCAGCATTAGGCGCCAAAGGACCATTAGCAAATGCATCTGAGCTTCTGTTGCTGTCAGACTGTAACAAAGATTCAATAATGTTGCTGTTATCTTCCATAATTTTTAATAATTCTGCAAAACCTCTTCTTCCAGTGGATCCATCAAGTCATTAAGCTCTAGAAATTCAGCAGCATGAAGCTCCAAATCAATATCATTTGGCATAGCCCAATGACCCCATCCAGGCATGTCCTCTTGATCATTCTCTGGATGATTCTCATCTTCCTCTATAGCTTCCCCCTGGAGACCAAGCTGTAGGTCAAGTGTGGTGCATGATGTTGATCATTGTGCTGATGGTGCTCATTATGTTCATGTTGCTGCAGTGGGCCCAAGAAGTGATTATGCTGATTGGGGTGAAAAAAGTCTTGAAGAGGAGTAGGGTGAGGGTTTCCAAATGGCTCAATTGGATCTTCATCAGGTTCTTCAACACCTAGAATTTGCTACTGGAGAATTACCACAGGGACAGAAAGTGAGCCAGTTTGGAAATCATTCCCCTCTCCAAAAGTGATGCTGATAGGAATATCACTGAGCTCTTCAACTCTAACTTTCACCATCTGGTTAGCCTTGGTACCGCTCACTCTATCCCAGAGTAGGAATTTCCCAAACTTACTAACTGCATTACTGATTTCATGGATTGATCTTCTATCAAAAGGATAACCACACAATAAGATCCATACATCTCTGTTAAGTATCAATCTCCTCCAATTCAGCCCTCTATCATGCTTTTGGAAAATAACATGGACATCAGAGAAAGGATGTGGGCTATTGGTGACCAGATCATCTCTATCAAACACACTATTAAGTTTAACATATGCTTGCCCAAAAGGACACTTCTCAATCTCTGAAAACCCCAGTTGCTTCTCAAAAAAAATATGGAAGTACTTCACGCACAGTGTTGAAATTCACCTGCAGATTTGGCATTGGGGCGATGGAAACAATTGCCCATTCTTCATGTGCCGTACCACAACTCTTGAGATGATCCTCATCCTTGCCGGCCTCCCTTCTACTTGGATACTCTGGTGATTTGGTGGGAGGAATGGCGTTGGATCGAATGGAAAAGAGGCCATCCTTGGCTGGTTGGAGGGGATCAATGGGACCAGAGGATGTGAGATGGAAGATGCGGAGAGGTCGCAGCTTGGAGGCGATGTGTAGCAGAGGGAGTCGGGGGGGTAGGAACAGGCTGTTGGATGGAAAGAAGAGGAGCGATAACTCTGTTGCTCTATTTTTGCTGTTGATTGACCGATAGATCAGTCACAATCGCGGGAGCAGTGGCATCTTGCCATGGAAATGCAAACGTCGTCGTTGGGTCTGGGCCACGTCGTGGATCCGAAATGGTAGCAATGTTGATGGGTCGCCGTTGGGTTGTGCAATCTCTGGCAATATGGCCCGAGCGCATACGTGCTTTGCATTTAATTCAATTAGTGCAATTGGGCATGTCATGATCATTGCCAAGGCAACAGACGCAGTAAAGGCGCAAACGAGAATTTTGAAAGTGCTGAAATCCCTCCCTGACATTACTCGGACGAGTAGTAACTGACTGCCCCTGATTGGGTCTTCTAGATGGGTTAGGATGAACAGGAGAGGAACAATGAGGAGATCTCTAATCAGGATTGGGTGAGGTAAAATAAGTGCTTGGTGATCTTAGGGCTTGCAGATATGACTTGCGAGGGTGATTGTTAAAAACATGAGTCCATTCATCTTCCTTTTCCTGTAAATATTGATCTAATTCCCAACTAGAGTTTGGCCCTCCATCACCCCAGAGAAGGAAATTGATGTTGAGGAGAAGAAGAGAGATGTTACCTCCCTTGATGATAGAAAAACCAACTTCTTTGGATGAGACCGATAATTTGAATGACCAATTTTGAAGGTGCTGGACATTGAAAAGAGATGCTCTACCCCCGAAACATGCGAGCAGGATGGTGCTTACAGTGCTCTCTGTGAGTCTGATCTTGGAGCGCATTAATTCTACAACGAGAAGGAATTCCTCATGACCTTTCTCCTTCTCGTAGTTGATGGGCACCCCCCCATTTCCTCCCAATTTCCGACGCAAAGTCTTGACCAATGTCGAAGTTGAGGTCAGAGAGGGCCATGGCGTGGTCACCGGCTGAGGCAAAGAGCTGTTGGGGACGCCGTGGCCGTGGCAGCCATCGGCGAGAGAATTAGGTGGCTAAGGTTGTGGACGCCGGGGCCGGAGTGGCCAGCGGCGTTGGAGCGAGAGCGGGGCGTGGAGAGCAAAGCGGAGCGGGCAGCCGTTTATGAAAGATACATCTGACATTCACCTATGGATCTCTGTTCCTCCTAGGAGAGTGGTGAGGCCGCCAAGAAATCAAGAGTCCCGAGCAAGAGGAGAGCGCTTCTTCCGATCTAATAATCCCAAAAGAAGGACCCCTTGAGCAGGACCTCGGTTTCTCGCGTGTTCCTTCTGGTTGCCGCTAAAAAGATCAAAGAAGTTCAGAGAACAAACCTGCCGTCGTCGTCGATGTTGAAGGGCTCGTCAGATCGCTCAACCTCACCGTGGAGTGGAATGGGACATGGCTGGCTGCTTGTTTGCAGTGGGTTGGGGGGGGGGGGGGTTGAGGCGTCTCTCATTCCTCCTTTTCTTTGGTTGACATGTGCTCTCATGCCCACGTTTGCTCTATCTTCAATCTTTATCTCATTTCTTCATCACGATGGCTAGTATTGGATGTCGTTCTTCCGCTTTCATCTCCTCGCTCTGTCCATAGACAGATGCGAAAGAAAATATACGAATCACCGTTGAAGATGCCCTAAGAAAAGAAAGTAAAGGTGCGGATAAAAAAAACCCAGATAATAATGTGCTGATGTTAGAAATTTCGTGGCTCGCAGCGAACGTCCTCTGAACCGTTGGATTTCCAGCATGAATCCCAAAGCATCCGCTTCCACACACTACGAGCCGGTGGCAGCACATGGTTTCTCTGGACGGCACATTATTTTGTTGGAGTATGACAATTGTCACCATATAACTCATCTAGCATTGCAATTTCCTTCAGGAAAATGGCAAACCTGAGCATGACAATTCTCGCCATTTTCAATTTTTTAGTATGACAATTTTCCATGCTACAATTATGGCACATCCTCAAAAATCGAATGGCAAATAATACACTGCTACTACATGACAATTTCCTGACAATCATTTTATACGGTATGGATTTTTTTGCTTTAGACCATGGCAAATCATTCACAACAGCGCGACGATTTTATCGGTTTTGACATGACATTTCTAAAGGACATGACATGATATTCAATATCTATGAGTTGAGCAAGTCATAAAAGGGAAGTCGCCGGTCAACTCTTTCATACAGGGTTGTAGCGACGCGGCCCGGCACCCTGTTCTCCCATGGGTGCCACTTCCCATGGGCAGTCTTACCCTATCGGTCGACGGATCTTTTTCCCTGCATGAAGGAACAACGGGGGCTGGTATGGTACTTCGAGATGGTCAAGGAGGTGTCACGTTTGCATCTTGCCATGTTCCATTTTTCTGCAACGATTCCCTCAAAGCTGAGCTACAAGCGATATTGAAGGGTATGGCTCTTGCTCTGCAATGATGTACCCTCCCAATCGTCGTGCAATCCGATTCAATGCATGCTCCGTCAGCGCTACACGATGACTCACTAGCCAAATCTACCTATGGTAATTTGATGGAGGAAATTAAGGCTTTGATGGAAGAGCGGGAGTTTACTACAATGAAAATAGCAAGATCACAAAATATGGTTTCTCACTGTTTAGCTAATTATCCTCGGACGGAGCATAGTACCGCGTGTTGTTTACATCGTGATCCACCTTTTATTAGTCATCTTGTATTAGCAGACTGTAAGCCTATTGACATGAAATAAAACTCCTTTTAATGGCAAATAAAAAAGACATGACATTTCTGAAACATTCGCTGATAGTGGTTATTTTCAGTCAACGATCCTGTTTGGATCCATGGGTTAGAGTTAAAATTGGTTAGATTGGACAGAACTAACCATATAAGATTCAAACAGGAGGGTTAGAGTTGGTTAGATGCATCTAACCCATCCAAAAAAACTAACCCATGAAGATGTGCTTTGAGTTAGAGTTAGTGGGACCCATAATTTTTTATTCACAACCACAACCTGATCCAGTCGTCACCTCTCTCTCCCCGACCTTCAGTCGCCACATCTCTCTCCCCGACCTCTCGCCAACTCCTCACCCCAACCCACCTCTCGCCGGCCAGCCGCCCCCTCGCCCCCATCCCTCCTGCCGCCGCCCCACCCCGTTGGCCGCCGCCCCCTTGCTCCCATCCCATCGCCCCTCTGCCCCATCCCGCCGGCCGTCGGCCCCTGCCCCCATGCTGCCGCCCCTCCGCCTCATCCCGCCGGCCAGCCGCATCCCTCGCCCCCATCACTTCGGCTGCCGCCCCGCACCGTCGGTCGCCGCCCCTCCGCCTCATCCCGCCGGTCTGCCGCACCCCTCGCCCCCATCGCTCCGTCCGTCGCCTGCCGCTTCGTTCGCCAGCCGAAGCTCCTCTAGTAATTTCGGTTCGCCACACAAAGACCGTCCACAACAAATCCGGCAGGAAATAGGGTCCAAAGTAGCCAAATGATTGAGAAAGAACATTTATTGTTAATCTAATCCTGTGATCCAAACACCTCTTTGATTAGAGTTAGTTCAGGGTTAAAATCTAACTCTGACCTCTAACCGAGTTAGAGTATCCAAATAGAACCAACGAAAACGTTTCTTTGTTCCTCCATACCTGGGAATGAATCGTTCGCTTGGGGTACCTCCAGATCTGACGTTTCTAGAGAAAATCACTACTGCCCAATAATACTGTGAGGGGAGGCTTCATAAAAAATAGGGATTGCCTGGAACTCAGTTGACTGAGACATAGTTATGTCTCATTCAGCTGATGTCAGCTGGTGTCACACTTCTGCCCAAGGTCCAGTTAGTTTCTTCGTTCGGCCTGCTTGTCTTTTTGATTTTTTTTTGGGCTGGCCTTGTCTTTCTTTCACGTGTCCTCTTGTCAATTACTCGGGCTGCACAATGTTGTGACAAAAAAGTCTGGCCACAAGCTGACGAATTTCATGCTCGAGCAACGGAACACATGAAGATTTGCATGTGTGTGTTACTAAACAAAAGACGACACTTTAAATAATTACAGCTCCCAAATCGCAAATTAAAAATAGTTTTGCTTAATATATTGTGTTTATTAAGCAGAGGCCTTTATAGTTGATTTTTTATTCAAGGCAAAAAAATAAAAAGTGAAGAAGTGGAAACAAAAGGTAAACCAAAAAATGATATAAGAAGAAAAGTTAATTGCACGGCAATGTTTGCTGGGCGACTATATCAAAACAAATTGTTATGTATGATCGACTAAGAGACAACTATAAGCATTCGATAGTGTGAGACTGGGATCAAATAGATGTTTTTTGGAAGATAAAACGATGCGCTGTGCACCTTGGAGTGACATTTCAAAATCACTATGTGTTTTCATGTGGGAAATGTTGGGTCATGTGTTCCTAAAAATAAAACACAAAAAATCGACCAACATGAAAATATATATTCTTGTATGTACCCATCATCATTTGAAATGATAGAAAACCCACCTATCTGATGCTAAGATACAAACATCCCACCACACACAAGTTGCACTTGAGTATGATGAGTTGCAGTTACAGCCGGATTGCGGCAGTTGCAACTGCTATTACAAAAGTAAAACTGAACAACCAACCGCCGACACCCCCCGACTGGTTGCGGTCGTTTCATACCCCTTGCAGTTGCGCTTCAGTATGATGAGTTGGACTTGCAGTCGGGTTGCGACGGTTGCAACTAATACGAAAAACCTAAAACAAAAAACATCCAACCGCCCACACCCTCTCCCCCAAGAACCCTCCCCCGACCGAGTTGCAGTCGATTTATACCCCTTGAAGTTGCGCTTGAGTAGGATGAGTTGTCGTTGCATCCGGGTTGCAACGGTTGCAACTACTACAAAAAAGACCTACAAAATCCCGCCGCCAACCCTGCCCCAGCCCCGATCGCGGTCCCTTTGTACCCCTAGCAGTTGCGCTTGAATAGGATGAGTTGTTGGAAATATGCCCTAGAGGCAATAATAAATTAGTTATTATCATATTTCCTTGTTCATGATAATCGTTTATTATCCATGCTATAATTGTATTGATCGGAGACTTAAATGCATGTGTGGATACATAGACAAAACCATGTCCCTAGTATGCCTCTAATGGACTAGCTCGTTGATCAAAGGATGGTTAAGGTTTCCTAGCCATGGACATGAGATGTCATTTGATAACGGGATCACATCATTAGGAGAATGATGTGATGGATAAGACCCAAACTACAAACATAGCATATGATCGTGTCAGTTTATTGCTACTGTTTTCTGCATGTCAAGTATATGTTCCTATGACCATGAGATCATGCAACTCACGGATATCGGAGGAGTGCCTTGTGTGTATCAAACGTCGCAACGTAACTGGGTGACTATAAAGGTGCTCTACAGGTATCTCCGATGGTGTCTGTTGAGTTGGCATGGATCGAGACTGGGATTTGTTACTCCGTGTGACGGAGAGGTATCTCAGGGCCCACTCGGTAATACAACATCACAATGAGCCTTGCAAGCAATGTGACTAATTGTTAGTTGCGGGATCTTGTATTATGGAACGAGTAAAGAGACTTGCCGGTAACGAGGTTGAACTAGGTATGGAGATACCGACGATCGAATCTCGGGCAAGTAACATACCGAAGAACAAAGGGAACGTTATACGGGATTAACTGAATCCTTGACATAGAGGTTCGAACGATAAAGATCTTCGTAGAATATGTAGGAACCAATGTGGACGTCCAGGTCCCGCCATTGGTTATTGACTGTAGAGGTGTCTCGGTCATGTCTACATAGTTCTCGAACCCGCAGGGTCTGCACACTTAAGGTTCGGTGACGTTTCGGTAGTGTAGAGTTATGTATGGTGGTGACCGAAGGTTGTTCGGAGTCCCGAATGAGATCCCGGACGTCACGAGGAGCTCCAGAATGGTCCGGAGGTAAAGATTCATATATAGGAAGTCCCAGTTTGGTTTCCGGAAAAGTTTCGGGCTCATCGGTAGTGTACCGGGAGTGCCGGTAGTGTACCGGGGGACCTCCGGGAGGGGTATTTCGACCCCAAGAGGTCCATGGGCTGTGGGAGAATAATAACCAGCCCTTATTGGGCTGGGAAAACAGCCACAAAGGCCCATGGCGCAGGAGAGAAAGTCCTAAAGCAAAAAGTGGAAAATCAGCCAATAGGAGGCAATCCTACTCCAACTAGGATTGGAGGTGAAGTAGGATTGCTCCCACCTCCTATTTCGGCCGACCCAAAGGCCTTGGCTGCCTCTCCTCTCCTCTCCTCCTATATATACTAGTGGACTGGGTGGTTTTTGGACAGAATTTCCGGCCATGTGCTACCCGTTCCACCGGTGCATAGTTTCTCCTCTAGATCGGTTTTCTGCAGCGCTTAGGCGAAGCCCTGCCGGAATTGCTCCACCACCATCACCGGAGCGCCGTCACGCTGCTGGTGAACTCTCTCTCCTCTCCACCTCCTCTTGCTGGATCAAGACGGTGGAGATCGTCATCAAGCTGCACGTGTGCTGAACGCGGAGGTGCCGTCCGTTCGGCGCTAGATCGGAAGGACCGTGATCGAGATCGCGAGACGGTTCGTGATGTGATCACGGAACGGATCGTGATGAGTTCGCGGGATAGATCGTGATCAAGATCGTGAGATGGATCGTGATGAGATCGCGGGACGGATCGTGATGAGTTCACGGGACGGATCGTGATTGGATCGCGGGACGGATCGTGATGAGATCGCGGGACGCTCGGCGATTTGGATCACGAAGATGTTCGACTACACCAACCGCGTTTCTTAACGCTTCCCGCTTAGCGATCTACAAGGGTATGTAGATCCACTCTCCCTCTCGTAGATGCTCATCACCATGGATAGGTTTGCGTGTGCGTAGGAAATTTTTTGTTTCCCATGCGACGTTCCCCAACAGTGGCATCATGAGCTAGGTTGATGGTTCGATGAGATCTCGAGTAGAACACAAAAGGTTTGTGGGCGTTGATGCTTAGATTGCTTCCTCCCTTGGTCGGATTTTGGTTCAGTGGGATTGTGAGATGAAGCGGCCCGGACCAACATTACTCGTACGCTTACGAGAGACCGGTTCCCTCGATGCAACTTGTTGCTTAGATGGCTTGCGGGTGACAGTTTCTCTCACTTTAGTTGGATCAGATCCGACAAAGGCGGTCCTTGAGAAGGTTGAAAAGCAATCTATGTATCACCGTTGTGGTTTATGCGTAGGTGAGAATCGTTCTTGCTAGATACCCGTAGCAGCCACGTAAAACTTGCAACAACAATTAGAGGACGTCTAACTTGTTTTTGCAGGGTATGTTGTGATATGATATGGCCAATTACATGATGTGATATATGTGATGTATGAGATGATCATGTGATGTATAGATTATCACGACTTGCATGTCGATGAGTACGGCAACCGGCAGGAGCCATAGGGTTGTCTTTTATTATTGTATGACATGCGTGTCAATCATTAAGCGCTATGTAATGCTTTACTTTATCGCTACGGTAGCAATAGTAGTAGAAGCATGCAGGGCGTGACAACCCCGATGGCGACACGTTGATGGAGATCATGGTGTCATGCCGGTGACGATGGAGATCATGCCGGTGCTTTCTAGATGGAGATCAAAAGCACAAGTTCATGGCCATATCATGTCACTTATGATTTGCATGTGATGTTAATCCTTTTTATGCACCTTGTTTTGCTTAGGACGACGGTAGCATTATAAGGTGATCCTTCACTTAATTTCAAGATAAATTGTGTTCTCCCCAAGTGTGCACCGTTGCGAAAGTTCGTCGTGTTGAGACACCACGTGATGATCGGGTGTGATAGACTCTACGTTCACATACAACGGGTGCAAGCCAGATTTGCACGCGTAGAACACTCGGGTTAAACTTGACGAGCCTAGCATGTACAGACATGGCCTCGGAACACAAGAGACTGAAAGGTCGAGCATGAGTCATATAGTGGATATGATCAACATAATGATGTTCACCATTGAAGCCACCTTAACTCACGTGATGATCGGACTTGAGTTGGTGAATTTGGATCATGTATCACTCGAATGACCCGAGGGATGTCAATTTGAGTGGGAGTTCTTAAGTAATATGATTAATTGAACTCATTATCATGAACATAGTCAAAGTGTCTTTGCAAATTATGTTGTAGATTACTAGCTCGCGCTGTAGCTCCCTTGTATTTTTATATGTTCCTAGAGAAATAGAGTTGAAAGATGTTGGTAGCAATATTGCGGACTGGGTCCGTGATCTGAGGATTGTCCTCATTGCTGCATAGAAGGCTTATGTCCTTAATGCACCGCTCGGTGCGCCACCCCCTCTAGCGTCGTCTATAGATGTTGTGAACATCTGACAGGCACGTTTCGATGACTACTTGATAGTTTAGTGCGTCATGCATTACGGCTTAGAATTGAGGCTCGGAAACGTTTTGAACGTCACGGAACATATGAGATGTTCTAGGAGCAGAGATTGTGATCTCAGGCTCGTGCCTGTGTTGCGAGATATGAGATCTCCAACAAGATTCTTTGCCTGTAAGATGAAGGAGAATAGCTCAATCGTTGAGCATGTACTCAGATTGTCTGGGTACTACAATCGCTTCAATCAAGTGGGAGTTGATCTTCCAGATAAGATAGTGATTGATATAGTTCTCCAAGTCACTGTCACTAAAGCTACTAGAACTTAGTGATGAACTATAATACACCAGGGATAGAAGTATTGATCCCTGAGTTGTTCGCGATGTTTGACACCGCGAAGGTAGAAATCAAGAAGGAGCGTCAAGTGTTGATGGTTAATCAAACCACTAGTTTCGAAAAGGGCAAGAGCAAGGAGGGAAACTTCATGGATAGCAAGTCAGTTGCTGCTCCAGTGAAGCAACCCAAAGTTGAACTCAAACCCGAGACTAAGTGCTTCTATTATGAAGTGAGAGGTCGCTGAAGCGGAACAACCCTAGATACTTGGTAGATAAGAAGGCTGGCAACATCGACAGAAGTATATTTGATATACGAGTTATTGATGTGTACCTTGCTAGTACTCTTAGTAGCACCTGGGTATTGGATACCGGTTCGGTTGCTAAATGTTAGTAACTCGAAATAAAAGCTACGGAATAAACGGAGAACTAGCTAAGGGTGAGGTGACGATATGTGTTGGAAGTGTTTCCAAGGTTGATGTGATCAACATCGCACACTCTCTCTACCTTCAGGATTAGTGACGAACCTAAATAAATGTTATTTGGTGTTTTGCGTTGAGCATGAACATGATTAGATCATGTTTATTGCAATACGGTTATTCATTTAAGTTAGAGAATAATGGTTATTCTGTTTACATGAATAATACCTTCAATGGTCATGCACCCAGTGAGAATGGTTTGTTGAAATCTTGATCGTAGTATTACACATGTTCATAACATTGATGTCAAAAGACACAAAGTTAATAATGATAGTACCACATAATTGTGGCACTGCCGCTAAATGTCATATTGGTATAAAGCGCATGTAGAAACTCCATGCTGATGGATATTTGGACTCATTCGATTTCGAATCGGTTGAGACATGCGAACCATGCCTCTTGGGCAAGATGACTAAAGGACCCCGTTGGATGGAGCGGGCAAGTGATTCATTGGAAATGATACATGTTGATGTATGCAATCTAGTGAGTCTTGTAGCATGCAGTGGATATCGTTATTTTCTTACCTTCACTGATGATTTGAGTAGATATAGTGTATATTTACTTAATGAAACACAAGTCTGAATCGTTTGGAAGGTTCAAGCAAATTCAGAGTGAAGTTTAAAGATCATCGTAACAAGAAGATAAAAATGACTGCGATATGATCGTGGAGGTGAATATCTGAGTCACGAGTTTGGCATACAACTTAAGACAATGTGAAAGTTGTTTCACAACTAAACGCCACCTGGAACACCATAGTGTGATGGTGTGTCCGAACATCATAGTTATGCTCTATTGGACATGGTGCGTAATATGATGTCTCTTGTCGTTTTACTACTATAATTTTGGGGTTATGCATTAGAGACAACTACATTCACTTTAAATAGGGCACCATCTAAATCCTTTGAGATGACACCATGTGAATTATGGTTTGATAGAAACCTAAGTTGTCATTTCTTAATATTTTGGGATGTGACACTTGTGTGGAAAATGTTTTCACCTAATGAGGTCGAACCCAAGGCGGACAAATTGCATCTTCATAGAATACCCTAAGATCAGTTGGGTGAACCTTCAATCTCAGATCCTAGTGCAAAATGTTTGTTGCTTAAACGGATCCTTTCTCGAGGAAATGTTTCTCTCGAAAGAATTGAGTGGGAGGAAGATAGAACTTGATGAGGTTGTTGAACCTTTGTTCAACCAGAGAGTAGCGCAGCGCAGAAAGATGTTTCTGTGAAGCCTACGTTAGTTGAAGAGGAAGTTAATGATGATGATCATGAAGCTTCAGGATCAAGTTACTATCGAACTTCGTAGGTCGACAAGGATGTGTACTGCTCCTAAGTGGTACGACAACTCTGTCTTGGAGATCATGTTGTTGGACAACGATGAACCTATGAGCTATGGAGAAGCGATGATGGGCCCGGATTCCGACAAATGGTTAGAGGCCATGAAATCCGAGATAGGATCCAGGTATGAAAACCAAGTGTAGACTTTGGTAGACTTGCTCGTTGGACGGCAGGTCGTTGAGTACAAATGGATCTTTAAAATGAAGACAGACACTGATGGTGAATGTCACTATTTGTAAAGCTCGACTTGTTGCAAAGATGTTTGTGACAAGTTCAAGGAGTTGACTACGATGAGACTTTCTCACTCGTAGTGGTGCTAAAGTCTATTGGAATTATGTTAGAAGTTGTTGTATTTTCAATTATGAAATCTGGCAGATGGATGTCAAAACATCGTTTCCTTAACGGTTTACTTGAGGAAAGGTTGTATGTGATACAACCAGAAGGTTTTGTCAGGCCTAAGGATGCTAAAAGGTGTGCAAGCTTCGGTGATCCTTCCATGGACTGAAGCAAGCATCTCGGAGTTGGAATATACACTTTGATGAGGTGATCAAAGTTTTGATGTTTATACAAAGTTTACGAGAAACTTGTATTTGCAATAAAGTGAGTGGGAGCACTATAGAATTTCTAATAAGTATATGTGGATGACATATTGTTGATCAGAAATAATGTAGAGTTTCTGGAAAGCATAAAACGGTCATTTGGAAAGTGATTTTCAAAGGAAGACCTGGATAAAGCTACCTAATTGTTGAGCATCAAAATCTATAGAGATAGATCAAGATGCTTGATGAGACTTTCAATGAGTGTATACCTTGACAAGATTTTGAAAGAGTTCAAAATGGATCAGCCAGAGAAATAGTTCTCATCTGATTTGTAAGGTGTGAAGTTGAGTGAGACTCAAAGCTCGACAACGGCAGAAGAAAGAGAAAGGACGAACGTCGTCCCCTATGCCTTAGCCATAGGCTCTATATTATGCCATGCTGTGTACCGCACCTATGTGTGCCTTGCCATGAGTCTGTCAAGGGGTACAAGAGTGGTCCAGGAGTGGATCACTGGACAGCGATCGGAATTATCCTTAGTAACCAGAGGACTAAGGAAATGTTTCTTGATTGTGGAGGTGATAAAGAGTTCGTCGTAAAGAGTTACGTCGATGCAAGCTTTAACACCTATCCGGATGACTAGTAGTAGCAATCTGGATACGTATAGTGGAGCAGCCATTTGGAAATAGTACCAAGTGGAGTGTGGTAGCAGTATTTACGGTTTGACATAGAGATTTGCAAAGTACACACGGATCTGAATATCGCAGACCCGTTGACTATAAGACCTCTCTCACATGCAAAGCATGATCGAGCCCCAAAACTCATTGGGTGTTAGATTCATAACAATGCGAATCACATGGTGATGTGAACTAGATTATTGACTCTAGTGCAAGTGGGAGACTGTTGGAAATATGCCCTAGAGGCAATAATAAATTAGTTATTATCATATTTCCTTGTTCATGATAATCGTTTATTATCCATGCTATAATTGTATTGATCGGAGACTTAAATGCATGTGTGGATACATAGACAAAACCATGTCCCTAGTATGCCTCTAATGGACTAGCTCGTTGATCAAAGGATGGTTAAGGTTTCCTAGCCATGGACATGAGATGTCATTTGATAACGGGATCACATCATTAGGAGAATGATGTGATGGATAAGACCCAAACTACAAACATAGCATATGATCGTGTCAGTTTATTGGTACTGTTTTCTGCATGTCAAGTATATGTTCCTATGACCATGAGATCATGCAACTCACGGATACCGGAGGAGTGCCTTGTGTGTATCAAACATCGCAACGTAACTGGGTGACTATAAAGGTGCTCTACAGGTATCTCCGATGGTGTCTGTTGAGTTGGCATGGATCGAGACTGGGATTTGTTACTTCGTGTGACGGAGAGGTATCTCAGGGCCCACTCGGTAATACAACATCACAATGAGCCTTGCAAGCAATGTGACTAATTGTTAGTTGCGGGATCTTGTATTATGGAACGAGTAAAGAGACTTGCCGGTAACGAGGTTGAACTAGGTATGAAGATACCGACGATCGAATCTCGGGCAAGTAACATACCGAAGAACAAAGGGAACGTTATACGGGATTAACTGAATCCTTGACATAGAGGTTCGACCGATAAAGATCTTCGTAGAATATGTAGGAACCAATGTGGACGTCCAGGTCCCGCCATTGGTTATTGACTGTAGAGGTGTCTCGGTCATGTCTACATAGTTCTCGAACCCGCAGGGTCTGCACACTTAAGGTTCGGTGACGTTTCGGTAGTGTAGAGTTATGTATGGTGGTGACCGAAGGTTGTTCGGAGTCCCGGATGAGATCCCGGACGTCACGAGGAGCTCCGGAATGGTCCGGAGGTAAAGATTCATATATAGGAAGTCCCAGTTTGGTTTCCGGAAAAGTTTCGGTCTCATCGGTAGTGTACCGGGAGTATCGGTAGTGTACCGAGAGTGCCGGTAGTGTACCGGGGGACCTCCGGGAGGGGTATTTCGACCCCAAGAGGTCCATGGGCTGTGGGAGAATAATAACCAGCCCTTAGTGGGCTGGGAAAACAGCCACAAAGACCCATGGCGCAGGAGAGAAAGTCCTAAAGCAAAAAGTGGAAAATCAGCCAATAGGAGGCAATCCTACTCCAACTAGGATTGGAGGTGAAGTAGGATTGCTCCCACCTCCTATTTCGGCCGATCCAAAGGCCTTGGCTGCCTCTCCTCTCCTCTCCTCCTATATATACTAGTGGATTGGGTGGTTTTTGGACAGAATTTCCGGCCACGTGCTACCCGTTCCACCGGTGCATAGTTTCTCCTCTAGATCGGTTTTCTGCAGCGCTTAGGCGAAGCCCTGCCGGAATTGCTCCACCACCATCACCGGAGCGCCGTCACGCTGCCGGTGAACTCTCTCTCCTCTCCACCTCCTCTTGCTGGATCAAGACGGTGGAGATCGTCATCAAGCTGCACGTGTGCTGAACGCGGAGGTGCCGTCCGTTCGGCGC
This sequence comes from Hordeum marinum, assembly GCA_022496015.1. Classification (NCBI taxonomy): domain Eukaryota; kingdom Viridiplantae; phylum Streptophyta; class Magnoliopsida; order Poales; family Poaceae; genus Hordeum; species Hordeum marinum. Next base: position 332,797,831 of record CM039674.1, read on the forward strand.
TAGATCGGAAGGACCGTGATCGAGATCGCGAGATGGTTCGTGATGTGATCACGGAACGGATCGTGATGAGTTCGCGGGATAGATCGTGATCAAGATCGTGAGATGGATCGTGATGAGATCGCGGGACGGATCGTGATGAGTTCACGGGACGGATCGTGATTGGATCGCGGGACGGATCGTGATGAGATCGCGGGACGCTCGGCGATTTGGATCGCGAAGATGTTCGACTACACCAACCGCGTTTCTTAACGCTTCCCGCTTAGCGATCTACAAGGGTATGTAGATCCACTCTCCCTCTCGTAGATGCTCATCACCATGGATAGGTTTGCGTGTGCGTAGGAAAATTTTTGTTTCCCATGCGACGTTCCCCAACATGAGTTGCGGGTGCAAACGAGTGTGCGGCAATTGGAACTACTAGAAAAAATACTAAAAAGAAACTGCCGCAGAGAACCCCCGACATACCTCCCCCAACCCCGGTTGCGGTTGCTTTATACCCCTAGCAATTGCTCTTGAGTAGGATGAGTTGTAGTTGCAGCCAGGTTACGGCGGTTGAAACTACTACTAAAAAACCTAAGAAAACATTTCGTCTCTCACAACCGCCGGCAAACCCTGCCCTGATCCCTGTTGCGGTCACTTTAGACCCCTTGCAGTTGCAGTTGAGTAGGATGAGTTGCAGTTGCAGTCAGGTTGCGGCGGGTGTAAGTACAAACAACCCCTCCCCCCCTAAAAATATCCGTCTACTGTCGACAACCCCCCGACAACCTCCCCCGACCCGATTGCAGTCGCTTTATACCCCATGCCGATGCGGTTGAGTAGGACGATTTGCAGTCGAACAACAGCCATCAAACAACCCCACCCGCTAAAAAACCCGCCGTTGCAGTGAATAATAATGAAATTAAAAAAATATATATAAATATTAATTGGTCAAACACTAGAAAAAATGTGTTGTTGCTCTTGCGATTACACATAATTTGACAACATGTGCATTTACACACGAAGACAACCGGTATGAATAATAGTAAAATTATAAAAACAAATAAAATATTTAAAAGTCCAGACACTTACGTATCACCATCTCTCTTCTATCAAACAGAAGAAAATATAAAAACATGAAAAGGTAGAAAAGGTGACAAAAAAACATTGTGTTGAGAATAAACAGCCTGGACACAACAACAAAAAAATCAATGGCAAATGGTAAAGGGGTTCTGCACCTTTGAAGTGTCAAGTTTTCGTACAAAAAAATCTAAAAAGAAAAAATAATTTTCTAAAAAATAATCACACAATTATACATTATCAAACAAAACAGATAACTGCAGAAAAAAAGGGGCAATAAAGAAGCAACAACAAGAGTGTCAAGGCCTGTAGCATCAACGTTACAAACATATATGCTAGCCTGACAACGAAAAAAGTATAGCCCATCTGCCCGGACGCTTGACAGACTATACGAAGAAAAACAAAATACAAGGATAACGGGCCGGACACACATCACTGCATAGGCTAGTCGCTCTGCACTAATCATGATGTTTTAATCTATGGTTAAAAATGTGAATGAGACCAAATTAAATCTCAGCCAGCTGAGTTTTACCAATCCCCAAAATACGACCACCAACTCCGCAACAAATAATACTTCCTTTAGGCCCGTTCAGTCTGCAAGATTTTTTGTAGGTCTGATTTCATTAAAAAAAACTACCGAAACCCAATGTTTGGGCGAAAGCCCGATGCAAGGCGTTTTTTCTAAAAAGCGTTACCTTCGGTTTTTACATCAGCATGATGCAAGGCATTAATTGGCCGTATTAAAAAAAATTCTTTTATGTGAGTGTCAAGCGAGCAGCCAAGCAAGTATTTTCGTACAGTTGGAAACAAAAGCATGCACTGGCTTTTATCCTTCGATTCCTTAAGTTGTACTAATTCACGTCCCAACGCAGCAAAAATTTGCATCCTTGTGTTTCCCATTCCAAGGTTTCCCCAATCAAACAAAGCACATTCATGCAAAGTTTTCAATTTTTTTGTGTTCTACCCCTCCGCTCCAAAGGGAGTTAATACTCCCTCCGTCTCGGTGTATAAGTCATCTTAGTTTCTATACCGTGATCAAAACGGAAAGGAAAACGAGAGAAATTAATGTTAATTTGTTAATTAATATTATTGCATGCAATGAATTGACCACTGCATGTCGTGCTAGTTAGTGTGTCAAGTCATTAAAAAAAAACACGCCCCATGTCTCTTATTGGTTGATTTCAAAAACAAGGTAAAAGTTAAATAAACCGTGCCTTAATGTTTTGAGATTATTTGGTTTTGTAAGATGACTTATACACCGAGACGAAACGAGTACTAAGATTAATAGTAGGGATGAGATGGGAGGGAGGGAAGATTCACAATAAGTACGACCACCAACCCCTTTAATACTAAGATTGATACTAAGATTAATACGGGGGTAGTAGAGATGAGATGCAACCGTCAAGTCTGGAGCTGTCCGGCATGGACCCTCTGCGTGTGTCCGAGCCGAGCAAAACTAAGCGGAAACGTGAGCAACGGGATTCAAAAATCAGAAGATCATCACATTTCGCCGCGGACCCCAAACAAGTAAAGACGGAGAAAATTGAGTGGTTTACGTCCTCTTCCTCCTCTGCAATTACATACTCACTTCAGAGAAACCACAGCGATGGGATGCGTGACCCCTACAGTACAAAAATGCAGTGCAACTATTCCAGCAGAGATCTCGACTCGGACTCCGTTGCCTTCTCACTGAGCGATCTCTCCCTAGCTTTGTCAGCCTGCATAACACAAAATGCAACGGACCGTAAGACTGTGCACCACTCTTGAATAATTCATCGGAATGTTCGTTTTTTGCATATGATTTTTAGGTGTATAAAGTAGGTTCAGAAGATAAGAACAAACCATCTTCTGCCAGTTGGTGAAGAACGTGATGGCGGAGAGAAGCGTGGTCTGCGAGATGGATCCACAGACGACGCCCATCCAAAGCCCCTTCGCTCCCATCTTGAGCACGAAACCGAGAAGCATCGCCATGGGGATTCCGAGCAGGTAGAAGGAGCCGAGGTTGACGTACGCGCCCACGTGCTGCCATCCGCATCCTCGAGCGATGCCTGAGGAAGAACGTACGTACGTACAGTGATGTTAGTGACAACAAGAGCAGCTACATTTTGTTGGAAACGATAGAGATGAATGTGACCTGAAAGAACCCCTTGCAGGCCGTCGGTGACCACGGTGATGCAGACGAGAGGAACCATCACGGCGACGGCAGATGCGACCTCCTCCTCGCTGCTGTATGCGCGGCCCAGGAGGCGCCGTGACAGCAAAAGAGCTCCACTGACGACCACCGCCTCTGTCACCGCGACCGACATCACCACGCGCACCGCCGATCGAGCTCCTTCGGGGTTCCCAGCACCCAATTCGTTTGCTACTCTCGTGCTGTTTCATTAGAAAAATTATACACAGAATCAATTGTCGAACCGGAATTATTTCCATGTGGTAAAAAGAACATCGGCTGTATAGTCAACTGCCTTCAAAGATCATACCTTCCAGCAGCTCCAAGTCCATAAGGTATAGTAAAGAGCAATGTGATGCTCGTGAGGCTGTGGAAACAATAACAGTAAAAATGTAAGTTCAACGTCATTGTGTAATAAGAATATTTAAGCCACGTAAAACTGTGATCATTTGGTAGCAGTACCATATCGAGAGCACCGAGGTTTGAAGCTCCGGGTTGGGCAGAAGCCCCGACATGAGAATAAGTAGCTCAAATGACCACCACTCAAGACTGAAAACAAACATGTAAACACATTACATGATTAGCCAAACATAACTGAAAATCCAAATGCAGAGTTAATTCCATTCCCATTTAGGTTCTAGTGGTTACCATATCATGAGCGCAGAGGGCAGAGCCAGTCGCAGGAACACACCCACCCCCCTGAAGGCCTTGATGGTCGGCGGTGTTCGCGTCTCCTTGCAGGTGCTCGACATCACGATGTACGCCACGAGCATGGCCACGTTGAGCCAGTAGGACACGCTGATGGCCAGGGCGGCGCCGGTGTACCCCATCCCCGTCCTGAACACCATGACCCAGCAGAGGGGGACGTGGAGCGCCAGCGTGGCCACGGACGACAGGAGCAGCGGCATGGTGAGGCTCTGCGACTGCAGGAACTTGGTGATGGGCTGGATGACCGCGTTGGCGAAGAGCCCCGGGATGAGCCAGACGATGTACCTCCCGGCGCCGCGCGCGATCAGGGGGTCCTGCCCGATCAGCACCAGGATGTTGCCCATGAACGCCCACAGGAGCGATAGCGGGACGCACACCACCAGGAGAGTGACGATGGCTCGGTACGTGTGGAGCCCCAGAGTGTGGTACTGCCGCGCGCCGTAGGCCTGGCCGCAGAGTGTTTCCAGTGCGCTTGCCATGCCGATCTGTGTGGATTCAGCATAGTTGACGTTGATTACTGAAAAGCGACGCGTGGAGGTAACCATCATATTATGAACTTAATTGCTTATTCCATTACAGAGAAAAAGAAAGTTTGAACGGTTCTTGAGAATTGACTGCTACTTTGATGGCTGCGGAATACTTCTCCCGCGGTGTCACACTGTCGCTAGCGGACTAGTTGACGTGCCACTTTCCACCAATCGGTGTAGCCAGTCTCAATAATTCCCACTTAGAAAAACAATAAGCCACGTGGTCATCCCAAGTATCCAACTTCGATAGTGTAATATACTACTCTAAAGCCCTGAGCCAATGGAATAAAGAACTCGTGGCCAGTCTCTTGTTTTTCCTTGTCTGCATTTCAACCAAGATGGGAAAAGTCCTGGGAACAATCTCGACGAGCCAAGAACACACAATGATCGTCCCCAAATCGCAACGGACGATCAGTACCGAGGAATGCACGGCATGCAGCAAGGGGGAATTAAGGCTAGATGGCTAGCTATCACGAGGCGAATGGAAACTCTAAAGGGGAATAAACGAGAGGCCGTAAACGGAATGGAATATGCGATGCGAGAGGAGGAAAAAGGCGGGGGTGGGGATAAGCGGTGTGCGTACGAGGAGGCTGAAGCCGGAGACGGAGGCGAGGGAGGTGGCGATGGCGGCGGAGGAGAGCGGGAGGACGCCGGGGAGGTGGCCGACCATCATGTTGGAGGACACCTGCACCGCGTACTGCGACAGGCTCACCGCCACCATCGGCAGCGCCAGGCACGCCAGCTTCCCGGCCTCGCCCCGCCAGCGCCCCGCCCCCTCCTCGGCGGCGTCCTCCTGGTCCTTCCGCGGCAGCAGGGGCGCCTCCGCCATCGCGCGCGCTCGAGACGGATGATTGGGAGCTCGCGCGGGGAGGCCTGCCTCTCGGAGCGCCCTGTGCCGGAACCGTGCTCGCGGCCTGGCTCTCGTTGCTCAGTTATTATTGGACCGCGCGCGTCGCTGGGTATTAGTAATGTGTTTGCTCCGGACCGCTGCCTCGGCACGGCGCCGAGTCGTTGCCGCCGTCGTGGTCGCGACGGCACACCCGGTTAAAAAATCATGGCGCTCCGAGCATATAACGTGGATCCCGTGCATGTTGGTCATGGCCCGAGATCCATGCCGGAGAAAAATTCTGGAAACTGTGGAATGCTACACTACGGGCTCCACCTGGCATTCAGCACTGCGATGTACGCAGCGATGTTTACTGTTTGCTTGAGTATTCCACACCACTGAACTTGCTAGAAAATTTCTGGAAACTTGCCGGAAGTGCTTGGTCGGAAGTCGTTGCTGTGGAATGACTTTGAGATTAGAACGAGCATTCTATTAGTAAATTAGGCAGTTTTTGTTTAAGCTTAAACTAGATCAGCATCCTTACAAGATTACTGACATGACAAATCATAGACGACAGAGTACGACCATCTGTTTTTTCCAAATGGCAGTTCTCCTGAATTAATTAAGAAAAAAAAGTTACTCAGTTAATTAACAAAAACCGAACGAAAACCAGGTTGTCCAGTTTATTACGAAGAACCGGACGAAAACCATCACAACCGCTGGACGGCACACATAAGAAACCTCACGCACACCACTCCAAAACGGGTCTTGCCAAGACAACACACAAACATAATCGTCATCACTCCTCCCCTAGAGGCCTCATCGCCTTTCCTAAACCCTGAGCAAATGACTCCGACTTTGCCGTAGGCGACCGTCAACTCAACCCACACAGAAAAGGACGCGTGAAGATAAATGAAAGAATGAAAGCCCGTGCCAGGCCCAGTGTCGGTGCACTAGAGTTTTGGATTCTCCAGTGCCCCTTACTCGTGCACGGGAAGTAGTAGCCGCCTTGGCGGCAAGGCCCAACAGGGACTTACCAGATACCAATACAGGAAAATCAAGACTACCGGAAAGGTCTTGCCGGGAGGGCTATTGAACCCCAGGCGAAGCAAGGCCCCGGCAAGGCAAGACCCCGACAAGACCCCGCCAGCGCACAGCACAAGTGTCAATCCACCTGGACGCGTGTCGCGGCATCGACGTTGGAGGGAGCTAAGCGGCGCCGATGGGACGGGCTCCCGTCCTATCCCACTCACGGAAAGAGATGCCTGACGGTGCATTAAATGCGTCTGTCCTACTCCGTCAGTGTTAGGTATGATAGCATTGTAGCTCTGTACACCCCGTGTATGCACTGAACACCACTGCTGGGATCCCCTTTAGAGTATAAAAGGAGGCCCAGGTCGATACGGTAGAGGACTTTTCGGCTTTTGGACTTTCCGACTTTTGCACTTTTAGGGACCCTTTAGCGCACACGCGTGGCGGTGGCTCACAACATCCCTGTAGCAAGAATCCTAAGAACACTCTCAATACCACCAAGCAGGAGTAGGGTTTTACGCATCCGTGCGGCCCGACCCTGGGTAAAGATCCCCGCGTGCTCTTTATCAGACCGGCTCTTCGTGCAATCCGCCCCTCGCCGAACCGAAAGGGATCCCCGTGATCCCATAGGTGTTCGTTCCCACGACATCTTTGGCATGCCTGGTAGGGGAGCATTAGGTTGTGCGAACCCATTCTGGTAATCAGCGTGACAGTTCCTTCGCGCTCATCATCGACATGGCTCCCAAGAAGAGGGGCCCGACAACAGCTGGCCCATCCACGTCCGCCATCCCTGTATCTGCGCAGACAGGAGAAGGCGTAGACGCGGGTGGAGGAGGAGGAGGCGGAGGTTCGGAACTTCCGTGACGCTCCGGTGATCAAGGCCAAACTAGCGGTGACGCTCACCGCAGAGACACCCATGACGGTGGCAGGAACCCCCGCGCCCGTGGGTCTCAAGACAGAGCGGTAGCGCCTGCGGGTGGTACGACAAACTCCGGGGACGGAAGAGTATCCTCTAGGGCACCCAAGCCGGCCTCTATGTCGCGCTTGTCTCAGGACGCGCGCAGAGGGCCGCGCCAAAACGCCCGCAATTCTCAACGTCTCCACGGGAAAGCTCCTGCACATCCTTCCCAAGATGTGCGGGACCATCTTGCTCACCAACATGCAAGTGGGAGTGGCGTGCCGATGTGGGACCGCGGCGGTGCTCCTTCTGACACGGTTAGGAGTCAGAGCACCTCGCGCTCCTCGTGCCGTTCGTTACCGACCACGTCGGAGGAAGCGATGGCGCGAGCGCAGCTACTCCTAAACTTCCCGCCGGTTGCGGAGAAGCTCGATGAATGGAGAGCCACCATTCAGAGCCTCCTCAGCCTCGTGGATAAGTTTCGGTCCACGGAGCCGGCTCGTGCCAGTGGAGAGAAGACCGGAGGCGGTGCGACCTCAGCACATTCTCCTCCACAACGACGGCGCTGGTCACCAACTCGACGGACCAACGCTCACGATGGCTACTCGACGGCGTCGTCCGACCCCCGGACATGCCGCGATCAATGTCAAGTTCTTCGAGAACGTGGCAAGGAAGACGCTCGAACTGCAATCGAGCGGCGGCGGGAAGCGCGCCTCCAGTCGGATAGGCGCGCGGGACCCACTGTAGACAAGTCTGCGCCAGGGTATCCTGTCAGCCTACCTTACGAGGTGGGTTGTCCAGCGTTTACCCGTGAGCTGCGGCAAGTCCAGTGGCCCAACTCTCGCACATTTAAGCCAAAAGTCCTGAAGAAGTATGACGGCAAGACTCATCCGTCAAAATTCCTGAGCATCTACACCATTGCGGTGCAAGCTGCCAGGGGTCGCGACGACAAGATACTCGCCAACTACTTCCCATTGGTGCTTAGACCCAATGTCGGGTCATGGTTGATGCACTTGCGAGAGGGGTCAATCGCCTCCTGGGCTGACTTGTGCCACGAGTTTGTTGGCGCCTTCACAAGAGGTCACCGAGCTCCTAGCCAAGAAAGTGATCTACACATCATCCCTCAGAAGGAGGGCGAAACTTTACGCAAGTACATCCAAAGGTTCAGCCACGTGCATCACAACATCCTCGACGTTCATCATGTTGCTGTTATCAGCTCGTTCCATCAGAACGTGCGCAACCGCAGGATGCGGGAAGAGCTGGCGATTAATAGAGTCAGGGACGTCGCCGAGCTTTATGGTTTTGCGGACAAATGTGCTCGGGCTGAAGAAGGGAGGAGACTCCCCGACGAAGATGTCGCCGCAGGGGTCGACTCCGAAGATGAAGACACCGCCACCCCGGCAAAGAAGGGCCGGCGGCGGAACAAGAAGCGCAAGGGCAAGACCGTGCTAGCCGTCGAAGGATCCGGCAACCCCGGCACCACCAAGAAGGGCAAGGTTGATGACCCCGGCAACGATGTTGCCGGGCGCGCCTCCTGCCACGCCCTAGCGGCTGCCGGCAAGCCAGAAGACTCCAGCAAGCCGTATTGCAAGATCCATCGCACCAAGGGCCATGATCTCCAAGACTGCCAGCAAGTTGAGCAGCTTGCCGAGAAGCAAAAAGCTGAGTACGAGAGACGAGACAAGGAGAAAGGCCAAGATGGTGCCGAGGGGCCCGACAAGAAGCATGTTGGCCGAGGAGGCCGCAGTGGCTAGCCGAAGCAACAAAAAGACCGGCCAGCCCGTGGCCGCGACAAGCAAGAGGGAGATAATGATGATGTCGAGGAGGACGACGAGTCCAGTGAGCATGAGTTTCAGAAGGCTACAAAGATGATGTGCATAGAAGGAGGAGCCTCATCACATTCCTCTCACTGCCAACTTAAACAGTGGGCACGTGAGGTTAATGCAGCAGAGCCCTCTATCAGCACACAGAGACCTCTGAAGTGGTCCAACACCCCTATATCCTCTTCGACGCCGAGGGTCACCCTGATCGAATAACTGCAGTCGGGTGCTTGCCGTTGTTGGTCTCGCCAACAATCCGCAACCTCAAGGTGACGAAGATGTTAGTCGATAGTGGGGCCAGCCTGAACCTAATCTCGTCCGATGTCATTCAGAGGCTGCAAATTCCTAACGAAGATCTCGAGCCGACAGGTGCTTTCCAAGGGGTCAATTCGGGAAGGACTCGACCGAAAGGCAAGGTCACGCTGCCAGTGACGTTTGGCACTGATATCAATTTCAGAACAGAGAAGATTGTTTTTGACGTCGCCAAGATCTCATTGTCATACAATGGCATTCTTGGCCGCCCAACACTGGCCAAGTTCATGGCGGCCACTCATTTCGCTTACAACGTGCTGAAGATGCCCGAGACAATGAGCGTCATGACCATTAACTCCGACAAGAAAAGCGCACTTATCTACGCCGACCAACTCTACCTGGGTGTAGTCGCAGCACCTGCCGCCAAGGCACTTGCTCCTTACGCTAAAGCTCCCAGGGGGAAGAAGACCGGCAAGGCCTCTGGCGCACATTCCGACAAGTGCACCTCCTAGGAGTGTTGCGCTCCCGTTGACGATGTGCTAGAGAGTTCCACAGGCAAGAGCAAAAAGTCCAAGGCAGCTCCACCGGAGACCAAGAAGGTGCCCGCCAAGGAGGATGGCACGGGGGGAACTTTCACCATAAGTTCCACCCTCGACGACAAATAGGAAAGCGCACTCGTCGCCTTCCTGTGGGAGAATGTCGATGTGTTTGCATGGCAACCATATGATATCCCCGGCGTTCCCAGGAAGGCGATTGAGCACCACCTCGTCGTTTGTCCGCACGCACAGCCCGTCAAGCATAAGGTTCGGAAGCAAGCTTTGGAGCGGCAATAGTTTATTGCCAAAGCAATCAAGAAGTTAGAAGCGACTGGCCTAATCAGAGGAGTACTCCATCCTACATGGTTGGCCAATCCACTCGGAGTGCGCAAGGCGAATGGGAAGTGGAGGCTATGCATTGATTTCACAGACATCAACAAGGCTTGCCCCAAAGATCCTTTTCTCATGACGCGCATCGACCAGATTATGGACTCCACTGTCGGCTGTGACTTATTGTCTTTCCTTGATGCCTATTCAGGCTATCATCAGATTTTCATGGCCAAAGAAGACGAGGAGAAGATCGCATTTATCACCCCATGTGGTACGTATTGCTTTTTGTGTATGCCTTTCGGGTTGAAAAGTGCTGGTTCTACCTTTGGAAGAGCGGTCCAGATTGGTTTTGAGCCCCAGCTACATAGAAATACGAAAGCTTACATGGACGATATAGTGGTCAAAACCAAGGATAAGGCCACGCTCATATCAGACCTGGAAGAAACATTTGCAAATCTGCGCAAGATCAACATGAAGCTCAACCCTGAGAAATGTGTGTTTGGCGTCCCATCCAGCAAGCTTCTCGGGTTCTTTGTATCTCAACGAGGAATTGAAGCAAATCCCGACAAGATCAAAGCAATTGAGCAAATTGAAGCACCAAGATGAGTCAAAGACGTGAGACGTCTTGCCGGTTGTGTTGCTGCTCTGAGTAGGTTCATCTCAAAATCTGCTGAGCGCCCTGCCCTTTTTCAAAATGTTGAAGAAGGTAGGTCCAATGAAATGGACTCCGGAAGCAGAGGCAGCACTGCAGGATTTGAAGAAATACCTCTCCTCTCCGCCAGTCCTAGTCGCAGCAAAACCACAAGAGCCCTTGTTGCTGTATCTGGCAGCAACAAATCAAGTGGTCAGTGCTACACTAGTGGCTGAAAGAGAGGTTGACGAGGAAGCAACAACAACTAAAGGACCGTGGAGCGATGAGCCAGGACAGTCCCCGGCAGGATCTGGTGCCGGCGAAGAAGGATCTGCGCAGCCAAATGAGTCAATCCAGAAGAAGAAGGTGGTGCAGCGACCGGTCTATTTTGTCAGCTTCTTGTTGTAGGGGGCTAGGTCAAGATATTTTGGCATGCAAAAATTGCTCTTCGGCCTTCTTATGGCCTCAAGGAAGCTGCACCATTACTTCCAAGCACATGAGATCACTGTTGTCACCCGCTTCCCGCTACAGCGAATATTGCGGAACCCAGAAGTTACCGGCACGATTGTGGAGTGGGCTTTGGAACTACCAAGCTTTGGTCTTAAGTTTGAAAGCACTTCGACCATTCAGAGCAGGGCCTTGGCAGAGTTCATTGCAGAATGGACCCCAATGCCCGATGAAGAGGTTCTAGAGTCAACACTCCCCAGCAAGGAAACCGATCGAGAATGGATCATGTATTTTGATGGATCTTTCTCGCTGCAAGGCACCGGTGCCAGAGTGCTTCTTGTCGCACCCACCAGAGAGCACCTCAGATATGTGGTCCAGATGCACTTTCCTCGGGAGAGATCAACGAACAACATTGCTGAGTACGAAGGGCTGCTTATCGGTCTCAGGATCGTGGCAGACCTTGGGATCAAGAAACTTGTTGTCAGAGGTGATTCTCAACTTTTCGTCAGGCAAGTTAACAAATATTACCAGAGCCCATTGATGGAAGCCTATGTAGATGAAGTGAGGAAGTTGGAAGAGCATTTTGACGGCCTGCAAATGGAGCACGTTCCACGTGTAGAGAACAGCGTTGCCGATGGCCTGTCGAAATGTGCTACCCATAAGTTGCCTGTGGCGAACTTTCATGCTCCAACTAACTCAACCCTTCGTGAAACCATCAACTGGACAAAAGAAGAGAATAAAGTTAAGTTCTAGCAAGTATGTCCCAGCAGAGCTCCCCAAAGCTGCTGACGAGAAGGTTGCCAGAGGGAACGACAGGCTTGTCAGTGAGCACTCTGCTCCGACAGGGCCCCCGGCTCTTACCGTAGAAGCATACAATCCCGCCAGGCTTGCCAGGGCACAGCAGACTCCGGCAGGCCCTCAGGCCCTTGCTGTCGAGACAAATGCTACCCTGGCGGAGGATACGCCTTTGGTTCTTATTGTCGAGCCACAGGCTCCGGCATGGCGCATCACATTGTCCATTTCCTTCAGACAGGAGGACTTCCCGAGGAACAAGAAGAAGCAGAGAGAGTATCCCGCCAATCTAATATGTACTAGTTCGTAGACAACGTCCTATACAGAAAAAGACCAAATGGTGTGAAACTCAAATGCATTTCCCGGGAAGATGGATTGAAGCTGTTGGCAGAGATACATGGAGGCATATGTGGCTCCCACATAGGGTCAAGCGCCCTTGCCAGGAAAACATTTCAACAAGGCTTCTTTTGGCCCACCGCCCTCCAGGATGCAATGACATTGGTAACCAAGTGTGAGGCATGCTAGTTTCATTTGGAGATACTACATCAACCAGCTCAAGTACTTCAAACGATCCCTCTCTCCTGGCCATTTTCGGTTTCGGGGCTTGACATCTTGGGCCCCTTTCCCCGCGCTGCCGGGGGCTTTGAGTACTTGTACGTTGCGATCAACAAGTTCACAAATTGGCCGGAAGTGGAAGCAGTGAGAAAGGTGACAACACAGTCAGCCGTCAAGTTCTTTAAGGGACTAGTTTGCCACTTTGGTGTTCCCAACAGGATCATCCATGACAATGACACACAGTTCACGAGCCGCACCTTCATGCAGTATGTCCAAGACCTTGGTAGAAAAATCTGTTTTGCTTCCGTTGCCCACCCGAGGAGCAACGGCCAAGCGGAGAGGGCTAATGCTGAAGTGTCGCAAGGTCTCAAGACAAGAACTTTTGATAGGCTGCACAAGTGCGGAAGGAACTGGACTGATGAGTTGCCGATGGTTCTTTGGTCAATCAGAACGACACCAAATCGAGCTACCAGCCAGACACCCTTCTCCCTTGTCTATGGGGAGGAGGCAGTTCTCCCCACGGAACTCATGTATGGGTCGCCTCGAGTGCTCGCTTATGATGAGCTTGAGCAAGAGTAGTTGCGGCAAGACACCGCGACGCTCCTTTAGGAAGACCGTCTTTAGGCTGCTGTGAGAGCTGCATGCTAGCAACAAGCTTTGCGTCGCTACCACAACCACAAAGTTAATGCCAGAAGTCTTAAGGAAGGCGACCTTGTTCTTCCGTGAGTTCAGTCCGCCAAGAATTTCAACAAGTTGACGCCGAAGTGGGAAGGCCCTTATCGGGTAGTACGAGTCACCAAGCCTGGCGTAGTCCGCCTGGAGACCGAAGATGGCATCCTAGTAAGCAACTCTTGGAATATCGAACATCTTTGCAAGTTCTACCCATGAGGCGCGGTTGCCGGGCCCCCGGCGACCACCTTTTATACAAGTCTTGCCGCTGAAGCATGTAATCCTTGGTACAAAGCTAGGCCCAGACCCTGTGCGTAGTTGAATAAAGATAAGTGTTCTGCAATACCAATCGATTCTCATGTTTACTTATGTGCATGTTTGTCTGAGGTGTTGCATTGCATTTAATCCCGACAGGGATTAACGGACCGCCAAGGTTCCATATTCATATTTTCTCTTCTTTCTTTTTCTCAAGGGACAGAAGGACCCTCGCGTGCAGCTTTGCCAGGGGGGGATGATGGTATGGATACCTATGAGCGACGTCCCACAAAAAAACTTGCCGGTAAAAGCGTGGCAACAAAAAGATAAGTTGCAAAAATCCCAAGTGAATCCTTGCCGCGAAATTATTTTCCTTGGATGACTTTGACTTCTGTACGGAAACCCTGCACGCACGGGAACCTTGCAGCGATTGGCTGTGCCCTCACCGTGTTTGGGACCGCTCAATAGCTTAAGTGGCCGCGCTCGCGCTCCTTGTTTCGTTTCGAGTCCGCTCAATGACTCAAGTGACAACGCTTGCTCCCTTATTCTGTTTCAAGGGAGACCCACACCTTGAATGGCTGTACCAAGGACACCGAGGTATCTTGCCGGCAGTAGCACCGCCAGCAGGCTGCTAAGGACCTCAAAGCGCTCGCGGTAGGGTTACACACGCCGGCAAGATTGTTCCAAGAAAGCGTAGGGAAAAGTTCCATATACAGAAAAAGGTCTAACGAGGAAGATAATACGCATTCATTCAAAATGGGGTGAAATTTACATGAGATATCGCTTTTTCCTAAGTACATCTTTATTTGACTTTCTCCCCTAGGAGAGATTACAATAAGAAAAAGATGGAAAGGGGAGGCGGGATACAAGAAGAAAAAGATGGCGAGAGGCCCCCGGCAGAAGCCTGGCCTGGCCCCTCTGGACCAGCACTGCACGGAAGAGCAGGGCTGCCAGATGGGAAGGCAAGAACCTGGCCCCTCCTGGGCTAGCATTGCGCTAAGGAGAGGGCCAGGGGAAACCCAGGAGGCCTAGCTTGCCGGGAGGAGGAGAGGCACAAGGATGGCGATGACAGTGCGGCCGCCGATCAGTCAGAGCTCAGGTCATCATATTCTAGCTTGACGGCCTGACGCCTGGACTCGTCGTCGCTTTCACCGACACCGTCATGTTCGTCACTGTTGCTCGAAGGGGAGCTGTTGGTGCCGCTCGAGCTCTCTTCACAGCAGCTGAGACGGATGCCTGAGCACCCATAAATCTTGACGGAGAGCAGATTGGCCTCCGTCATTTTGAAACGAAGGACATGCCCTTCCTGGAGGTTGTGGGCATGGGCAAATGTCTTCCAGCTGTGCCTCAGGAACATGATGCGGCTCGCCGGGTATTTGACGTTTACCCACGTCGCGCCGTTACAACAACCGTGCGCCCGTAGCCACAGGACGGACGGCTCGTCGTCTTCCATCACCTTGGCAAAGAGATTGGGGAGGCGCAGGTGACTCCAAGGGGGGGGGGGACGGCCAGCTCGAGGACGAAATCCAGCGATGTCCCCTCGGCATGGGTCTCCTCAATGAAGAGGCCTGGCATCGAAGGAGGGGGTGGAGCAGCACTCCACCTCCCCCAACCTCGGCCTCCACGGCGGCCGCGACCCCTCACGCCTCTTCCACCACGCGCGCTCGGGCCGCCCTCCGCCTCCAGGCTGAAGCGGTGGCATGATCCAGACGAGAACTTCTTCTTGAAGCTGAGGATGGTGGTCGCCCATGCCCCCTTTTCATGGCTCGGGGTGGGCGCCGCTCGAAGGTTATGGAGATGTGGGAGAGCGAATGCTGGAGGTTTGCACTCGAAAAGGCAAGATATGGAAGAAGGATGGATGAGCACTGCCCCCACTGGCCCTTTATTTATAGGGGAGTGCAAGGGCCGACTCTCCTCCACTCCAAAGGACACCGCCCACCTCCTCCAATAGCGGCGCCCTCGATCACGGGGCGAATAGCAACCACCCCATCGCTCCAATTCACGGCGCTGCGGTTACTGCTTTTCCCAGGGACTAAGTCACGAGCTCTCATTGCTGGCTCCTCGCTATGCATGCGGTGCGCATGGCGGAAATGACCTGACACTGTAATTAAAAACTTGAAGGCTGCTCTGCGCACGTATGCCATGTTCCGCATTCATTGGGCGTCATGGGGAAGCGCAACGAGTGTAATAACCACAACCGTAAGGCCCTGCCACGCGTGCCCGTGCACTAATCGGGCCTATCCCAATAGCGTCTCGCGACGTGTGTGGCCCAGGCCCAGGGGCTCCTGTCGGTGCACTAGAGTTTTGGGCTCTCCAGTGCCCCTTACTCATGCACGGGCAGTAGTAGACGCCCTGGCGGCAAGGCCGAGCAGGGACTTACCAGGTACCAACACAGGAAAATCAAGACTAACGGCAAGGTCTTACCGGGAGGGCTATTGAACCCCCAGGCGAAGCAAGGCCCTGGCAAGGCGAATCCCCGGCAAGACTCGAGGGCACGTGTCAATCCACTTGGACGCGTGTTGCGGCGTCGACGTTGGAGGGAGCTAAGCGGCGCCGATGGGACGGGCTCCCGTCCCATCCCACTGACGGACAGAGATGCCTGACGGTGCATTAAATGCGCATGTCCTACTCCGTCAGCGTTAGGTATGTGTCACACCCTATGTTTGTATCACCTTGATATGTCTGGATTTACAAAATTTGGAACCAATTAAAACTTTTTCTAGTGCTTGTGCTTGTTTGCAATAATGATTGCTTGCTTGATGATTGTGGTTGTGGCACTACGAGGTTCTATTCCACTTCATATTCATCTTCCTTGACCCAAACCTCTTACCCAATGATCATGCCATGTGAATAGTGCCCAAAACTATTTTTATCAAATTTTGTTTTAACCAAAAATGATTTATTCAAATGAGGTTTTCAAAAAAAACCTGAAATGAGGTTTGCACTGCAAGTCCTCAAATTGGGCGGATTCTTCTTCCCCAAAAGCTTTATTTCAAACCTACTATATATAAGACTTTCCAAAACCACCAAATATTAATTTTAAAGATTATTTTATATTTTATTTAAAGGCTTTTTCTTAAGGCCAGAAAAGTTTTTTCATGGGGAAAAATTATTTAAATGCTTTCAAAATATTTGAGAAAATTTAGGGAAACCAGTGGACATATTTTTTCCATATATATGAGTTTGAACACAAGGGCATGTTCAAATCATGGGCAAAACCCCTCAAAACCCTTTCTGTTCAAATCAAACTTTTGGAATATTTCTATAAGAAATTTTCTCAATAAATTCCAGGAAAATTCCAGCAAGTCAAGCCTGTCATAGGTGATGATCTTGCAAAGTTTCATCTCAATACAAGTTGATTTGGTTCATCAAACCATCCCAAAACCCTTCTTGTTCAGATTCAAATTTGAGCAACTTTACATTGTGAAGTTTCTCCCCTTGACCTCAAACTTTGTGGGCATGCTCTCATAACCAAATAGTGATGCTACAATAAGTGGTGCATCAAGGGTAAAAGCCTAGCATCACTAGATCTATAGAAACCGGATTCTATTAGTTTCTAGGGTTTACCAATTTTACATTGTCAACCTATCCCCCTTCGGCTCAAAATTGGTGAATCATCTCATTTTTACCTAACATTTGACCCTGGTAAATATCTCATTAAGTTGTTAGATTCTTCTTGCCCAAAACCCTATCAAACACCTTCTGGTAATATAGTAAAGTTACTATTTTTACCCCTTCCTCTTTTACCCTTGCCCCAGAATCTTTACCACACCTTCTGGCAATGTCCAAGCACCCTCAGTAAAAGTCCCAAGTCATCAAGCCACTGGAAGGTGGGGTAAAACCTCAATTTTTACCCCTGGACAGCACCATTTCTCCCCCTCACCCTTTTCTTCTACCCTAAGGCACCTCTAGATGCCTCCCTAGCCTCTATGCATTGTTTAGACCATCCTCTATCCCCTAGACATAGGTGGCCATGCACTAGACGCCATTGGCATGCCAAACGCGCGCTCTGGAGTGTGCTATAGTGCCGACAGACACTGTAGTCATTGACCACTTCATGCCCCCGACAGCCTCGGGCTCCCCCCTCTCGCCACTTGGCTGGCTTCGGCGTCCGGGACATGCCGGCCGGTCGGCCCCCTCCTCTCTCCTCCTCCTTTGCCCTCCCCTGCGCGTGTCGAGCGCCGCCCGGCTCGGCCAACCCGCAGCCTCACATGCGCGCGCATCTCTCCCTCTCTCTTCCCTTCCAGGGCCTAGACGAGCACCAGGAACACCCCCGACTCGCCCCTTCTCTCTCCCATGCCCTCTGGCCCCGACCACGAGCTCGCGGGCGCACCCGAGCTCGATGGATCAATGGCCACCTACTTAAGGCCCTCCCGAGCTTTCTCTCCCCTCTGGTCTCTCTCTCGTCTCCTAGGTAGCCCCGCTGCACGCTCTTGAGACCTCATGTAGCCCCTTCACTCGGGATCGAGCCGAGGACCGCCGTGGTGACCTCGTCGCCGATCTCCTGGTAGCGGCCCCCTCCGGTCCCCATTTCTCTCCCATTGGTCTTCCCTTGCCCTCCTGATGCGTTTTCTCCTTCTCCCGTCCTCTTTGTAGCGTGAAACAGCCCCAACGACCACCTCCCGAAGCCTCCTCCGCCGTGGGTGCTCGCCGCCGGTGACTCCGGCCACCTCCGGCTTCCCTTCGACCTCTCCTAGAATGGCGACTCCTCCCCGAGCCCGTTGCGCCATCGCCTGTCGTCGCCGTGCCTCGTGCCGCCGCCGGTGAGCCTCTCCCGTCTCTGCCCTGAGGTGGGAGAAGGATCCGACAGGTGGGACCCACCTATCGGCCTCTCTCTCCCTCTCTCGTGCTCTCTCTCCCCCCTCGCGGTCGTTGACGGCCGGGCCCCACGCGTTAGGTTTGAACCCGGCCGCGCGCGAGGCCGGCTAGCTGGCCAGCTGGGCCGGCCCAGCCACTAGCCGCCTCTAGCCTGGGTTCCCCATGGCCTTTTCTTTTTCTTTTTCGATGGGACTCTGCAAAAATTCCACAGAACCCAAAATAATTCCAGTGACAGTACTTCCACCAAAAATCTTGAAATAATCCATAGAATTTATTAGTGCCATTTGTAAAAATGTAAAAATGTTTGAAAACATTTTATGTACTGTTTTAATTTAAAACCCCTATTTATCACTATAAGCTCTTGTTTTAAATAGTTTTAAAAATCTTTTTAAGTTCTATAACCTAGACAAATATTTTTAGTATAGCTTGTGGTATTTATCATAGTAGGGTAGCATTTTTGATAGTAGTTTGTGTGCCTTGTTTTTGTGTGTTGCTTATTTTATCGCTTTTATTCACGATGATCGATTGCACGGTTGACGAAGAAGTTGGACCCGAAGACTTCGAAGACCCCGGAGACTTTGTTGAGCCAGGCAAGTAGCCCTTTGACCATGTTAAGAAACTTTTTCATGCATGACATATAGCACTTGTTGTTTTGATGTTTGATCATAATGTGGCATCCCCCTTCAGTGGGTCGCCTCCGATACTCTTACGATTGACACTTGCATCGTGCATGACCCTACCACCTTATGAGGGTTATGAGGGTGGGTGTAGGTAGGATGCTAATAGATGCTACGCAAGTGGGATGGGATTTGTGCATAGTGATGGAAAGGAAGTGATTCTTTCAAAGGTTTTTTCGAAAACCCCGTCGGGTGACACTAATGCTCGAGGGAGATGATGATGATAAGTTGGGTGACCACTTGATAAAGAAGTGGTGTGCTGGAACAAGATGAGAATGTGTTTTCAAAAACGGATTGGTGTAAGTTGCGACCGTTACTCCGACCTTACGTGCGCAACCACGATACTCCTTATGGGACGGGGCTTTGTTTATTACCTTGGTGGGTACTGGCAAGGATACCGCATTACTAGTGGCGGGAGTGGCGGGGTCACTCTTGATACGGGGTCGTACCAGTATGTACAATCATGCACTGTCTTCATAGGCACCAGGCACACCGTTGGTCCCCTCATGGATGGTACGATATGGAGCGAGGCTCGTGGGATGTACATCGTGAGGGCTGGGTACCAATCGAGTGGACTCTTTGTTTAGTATTGCTAGGGGAAAGGCATTGTTCGGGTGCTTACCTCAGGTATGTTATATACCGCGAGTTGTGGATGACACGGAACTTCCCCGAGTCTTGTGGGTAAAGTGTGCAACCTGTGCAGAGTGTAAAACTATTCGAATAGCCGTGTCCATGGTCAAGGACAGTTGGATGATCGCTCTTGTGCTACCTCCAAATGTTTTCACAAACTGGTGTGTGAGTGTGCTGGAGGAAAAGTTGGTACTCGAGCTAAGTACGATGTCTTAGCATGGGAAATGAACTAAGTCCGATGACTTGGCATGATGAATGAACATGAGGTGTTCAACCCCTACTTATGATGATATCTATAACTTGCCCATATGAATATCTGCCTATTGTTGATGCATGCTTACTAGTTAGTTTTCCACAAAATTACCTACCTAGTGCTATATCATGCATCATTGTTACCTTGTTCCACAACTTGGGTTGCTTGTGTCACTGGTTATTTAATTGGTCAGGCATGGAAGAACATGAGTATGATGAAGAGTTCATTGGTGATGAACATGCGAACTAGGACGCTTCCCAGTCAGAGTGCCTGTAGGTTAAGGTAGATGGCATGGGTTCACGCTTTTGATCAAGATTTCCGCTGCTTGTTCTATTTAAGTGTTTGGCCCTCGTAGCCCTATCTATGTAAGCCTAGACCTTCATGGTCTCTATTTGTGTAATACGCTAAATGTGGATGTAAGACTCTTGTTATTCAGCTTCTGTGTGTTCAGTGAGCATTGATCTCTGGGATCACTGTACACGTGCATTCGGTGATCACGACTTATGAGTTGGGGTCCCCATAGTATGATAGCACTGTAGCTCTATACACCCCGTGTACGCACTGTACGCCACTGTTGGGGATCCCCTTTAGAGTATAAAAGGAGGCCCGGGGCGATACGATAGAGGACTTTTCGACTTTTCGACTTTTTGACTTTTGTACTTTTAGGGACCCTCTAGCGCACATGCATGGTGGTGGCTCGCATCATCCCTGTAGCAAGAACCCTAAGAACACTCTCAATACCACCAAGCAGGAGTAGGGTTTTACGCATCCGTGCGGCCCAAACCTGGGTAAAGATCCCTGTGTGCTCTTTATCAGACCGGCTCTTCGCGCAATTTGCCCCTCGCCGAACTGAAAGGGATCCCCATGATCCCACAGGTGTTTGTTCCCATGACACCCAGCCACCGACAACTAGACAACGCAGCTCCGACTCTGACGGAAAACCTTAAAGGAGAACTCCGCACGGCTGGCGATGCAAAAAATCATCGAACGAACCACCTACTGCTAGTCATCTCATACCACTGGGGTCACATGTTGAGAGAGAAAGGTTCTGAACATACCGGGGCATGGGAAACTCCAATGTAATAACATCTTTGGCCATGGATGATGCTGATGCTCGCATGCATTCGCTTCCTTCGCAAAGTGTCGTTGAGGATTAGATGATGATGACATTGGTTCATCACTCCTCTTGGGACATATTCTTAGAAGTGGCTATCAATTTGAAGGGACCCATGACAGGCCGTTGTCGGGATTGATGGTGTTTGGCAGATGTGATCCGCGCTCTCGATCATGTGATGGGCAAGCTCGACATTTTCATTTGAAGCTGATTTGGGAGTGTGATCATTTTCGAATTAACTTGTTCCCATACAACGTGACTTCCTCTTTTTGAGGGGTGTTATCAAATGAAAACCAAATGGCCACGCTTAAGGACTTGCTTGATTAGATGAGGATGGAAGGCCAAGACCTTCTTTCTTGTCTTGTATGTACGGTGATGTTGTGTGTTTGTTTGCTCAGTCTAGGTTTTGTAATGTGTTCCTATTCTTCATCAATGAAAGGGAACATTGTCAAAAAACAAATCACGTGCACACGAAGCACATAATATACACATCTTTGAGACCTTGTGCTAGTAAACACTCCTTTCTATCATCCGAGCACCTCCCACTCATAGCTATACTTTGCTTGCCCATGGTCGGTGTATGGGGAAATGTAAACATTTTATATCTAAATAGCTAGCCCACTAATATATTTCTTTTAACATACAAGCATGCCACCTGAACATGTAGTTTACATGGAAAAATATTCACATCAACATGCAACCACACATAAAAAGGTCCTACACACAAACATGCATAAGAATTCTCATTCTATTATTTTATTCATATTTAATAAATATTTTAGAAGTATAAAATAATAATAAAAAATAAAACATATGGAGTATTGTGAGACGACCCCCACCCCGCGTCTTCCGCTCGGGCGACTTGGGGGTGAAACCCGAGCCATCGCCTTCGGCCCTACATCCTAACCTCTCCCGCCTGTCGTCGGGTGTGGCCCACGCGGTGCTTAGCAGCGGCGGCGTGGCTTCCCGGCATGCCATCTGCTTGCTTGGCCCCCGACGCCCCCTGGATGCCGACCCGGTCCTTCCTCGATCCCTTCCTGACAGTGATGCACTCACCTGCTGCCGGCCCAACGTGGAGCCTATCGTGGCTGCCGGTGCTGGCCGAGGCCCTTCTGCCCGACGGCCTGCTCCTGTCACTGCTAGACCCGCCAGATCTGGCATTAGTGGATGCCATGGCAACGACAGACACTCAATCCGACCACCTCACGTGGGGCCTCAGGCTGTCGCACCCGCCCCCATGTCGCATGTTTTGTTGCCCCGACGGGTGTTGATCAAAATTCCGTCCGGATCTGCATGGGGAGGGAGTAGGGCTAGATTAACGAGCTGCTCGGCTCGTTATCATTAATCTCATTATCATTAAGATCGTTATCACTAGGCTCGTTAATATTAACAAGCTAAAAGCTCTATTCGGTTCGGTTCATTAAGAGCTCGTTATTCTCGCAAGCGTTCTTGAGTGCTCGTTAAGGTAATAAACAACATAGAAGAATCCCGATCCCATTAAAATTTCACAATGGCATATATTACGCAAAAGAATCCCATAATCCCATAAAATCTCTTCCTGGCTCATGGTTGATTGAAGTGCATGTCTAGGTCACTTTCGTAGTTGACTCCAGGTCTCTAGGCGCTGGTGGGTGGTGGCTTCTAGGGATAACAGGAAGTGCGGGTGTGACAAGGCCAAGTGCCCAACTCGGCTGGGGTGTCGAGCACCTAGGCCCCTAGGCAACACATCATTTAGTGGGCTGCTAGTGGTTAAAAAACTATTGGATCTACTAAAGAAAGGAAAATTCATACTATTGGAAATTATCGAGCTAAACGAGTTAGCTCGCAAAACTCGTTTGCTCGATCATTAAGCTCTTTAATCTTAACGAGCAAAAAACGGCGTTCAACTTGGTTCGTTAAATAACGAGCATGAGTTGAAACGAGTTGAACAACCGAGCGCTCATTATGCTCGCGAGCTTCGAGCTTTTGGTCCAGCCCTAGGAGGGAGGTTGTAGGCGTCTCTTCCTTCATGGTGCTCTGTGGAGACTCTGGATGTGCTGCTGTTGGCGGTGGCGTGGGTGGTGGCCAGCTGTGGATGGGATGCGTGTGGTGTGTGGACTCCGGGATGGAGGCTCCATACATGGTGGACGGTGTCGGCTTTGCGGCGACCAGCGTCGAAGGGTGTTGTCCCGTGACTTTGGTCGCGTAAGCGGTGAGGTTGTGGTGTCCGTGTGGTGTGGTGTGTTGGGCGACTCGCAGCCTCATGCACCGGTCCGTCAATGACCATCGTCCCTTCCTGGTGTTGTGCCCTCCTGGTCGGATCTGGCCCATGGTGGTTCTCTTCGGCTTGGGAGTCAGGTGATGTGGAGGGCGACCATGGGAAACCCTTGGCTAAAGGTGTAGGCCATGACGTTGCAGCGCCTTTGGCACTGGTTCCCTCCTTTGAGGCCTCGAGGAGGTCCCCTCCTATGTCGTATCTTGCACCCTATTATGGGTGAAAACCTTGTCCCCTCGTGGACGGTGGTGTCATTGTCTCATCGTTACCCTCGTTGGAGGCATCATCTGTGGGATGCAGGTGTGAGGAGGGTGCTCTCCTTCAGGGATTGGGGTGACTAATGGTGTTTTATGTTCTTCGTCTTGGGTGGCGATATGATCTTCTACGCCGGTCTTTGTCGTGCAGTAACGCATTTCTACTCGTGACTTGTGCGGTCTTGCTATAGCGGTCTGAGAGGTTGTGGAAGGCTATGCATATGCTTGCAGTGCTCCAGTTTACTCCCTCTTGCCAAATCAGTTGTCGCTATTCATCTGAGCTCTTGGTGATCACTTTGTCTTCCGACGGTTCTGTTGGTGAACGTAGCATGGGAAACAAAAAAATTCCTACACACACAAGATCTATCCATGGTGATGAGCATCTACGAGAGGGAGAATGCATCTAGATACTCTTGTATATCACTAAGAGGGAAGCGTTAAGAAATGCGGTTGATGTAGTCAAACATCTTTGCGATCCAAATCGCAATCTGTGCAGCGATCCAATCACGATCCGTCCCGATCTAGTGCCGAACGGGCGACACCTCCATGTTCAGCACACGTACAACTCAATGACGTATCCGCCTTCTTGATCTAGCAAGCGGGAGGAGGGGGAGGTAGATGATTTCTCTGACAACGTGACGATGTGGCGGCAATGGTGGTGGTGCTATCCCGACAGGGCTATGCCTAGCACTACCGAAACCGCGAACGGAGGAGAAAACAATCTAGGGAAAGAGAGGGGCGCTAAGAGCTTTGTGTGTGATCTTGGGGCACCCCTCCCCTCTATATATAGGTGGAGGGGTGTGTAGATCATCCCCTCCAAGCCCTAGGGTGCAGCCAAGGGGGATGAGTTGGACTCCTAGTCCAATTCCCTCCCTTTCCAAAATCAGGTGGATTTTCCACCTCTCCCAAGCAACATGGGCCCTGAGGGACTTGTGCGCTTGGCCCAATATGGAAAGGGTGCCTCCCCTCATCCCATGCAAACCCTTGGGAGGTGGTGGAACCCTTGGTGTACTTCCGGACTCCTCTGGAAGTTTCTGGAACCTTCTAGAAGCTTCCCGATACAATACCGGGAAAACTTGAAACTTTTCGGTAGCCAAAATATGACTTCCCATATCGAAATCTTTACCTCCAGACCATTCCAAAGCTCCTCATGAAGTCCGCAATCTCATACAGGACTCCAAACAACCTTCGGTCACCAACATACATAACTCAATAATACCAAGTCATCACCAAACGTTAAGTGTGTAGACCCTGTGGGTTCGAGAACTATGTAGACATGACCGAGACACTCTCTGGTCAACAACCAATAGCGGGAACTGGATGCCCATATTGGCTCCTACGTATTCTACGTATATCTCTATCAGTCGAACCACGATGTCAAGGATTCAGGTAATCCCGTATGCAGTTCCCTTTGTCTATTGGTATGTTACTTGCCCGAGATTCGATCGTTGGTATCTCCATACCTATTTCAATGTCGTTATTGATAAGTCTCTTTACTTGTTCCGTAATACAATATCACGTGACTAACTCCTTAGTCACATTCCTTGCAAGCTTCTTGTGATGATGTATTACCGAGTGGGCCCAGAGATACCTCTCCATCATACAGAGTGACAAATCCCAGTCTTGATCCATGCCAACCCAACGGACACCCTCAGAGATACATGTAGTGCACCTTTATAGCCACGCAGTTACGTTGTGACGTTTGCCACACACAAGGTACTCCTCCGGTGTTATTTAGTTGCAAGATCTCATGGTCATAGGAACAGATACTTGACATGCAGAAAATTATAGCAATAAACTGACACGATCATATGCTATGTTTATAGTTTGGGTCTTTTCCATCACATCATTCTCCTAGTGATGTGATCTCGTTATCAAATGACATCTCATGTCCATGGCTAGGAAAACTTTTCCATCTTTGATCAACGAGCTAATCTATTAGAGGCATACTAGGGACATGGTGTTGTCTATGTATCCACACATGTATCTGAGTTTTCGATCAATACCATTTTAGCATGGATAATAAAAGATTATCATGAATAGGGAAATATGATAATAACTAATTTATTATTGCCTCTAGAGAATATTTGCAACAGTATCCCACTTGCACTAGAGTCAATAATCTAGCTCACATCGCTATGTGATTTACATTGTTATGAATCTCACACCCAATGAGTTATGGGGTTCGATCATGTTTTTCATGTGAAAGAGGTTTTAGTCAACGAGTCTGCGATATTATCTATGTCATACTGTAGATACTGCTACCATGCTCCACTTGGAGCTATTCCAAATGGCTACTCCACTATACGTATCCGGATTGCAACTAATAGTCATCCAGATTGGTGTTAAAGCTTGCATCTACATAACCCTTTACGACGAAATCTTTATCACCTCCATAATCGAGAAATATTCCTTAGTACTCTAGTTACTAAGGATAATTTTGACCGTTGTCCAATGATCCACTCCTGGATCACTCTTGTACCCCTTGACAGACTCCTGGCAAGGCACACACAGGTGTGGTACCCAGCATGGCATACTATATAGAGCCTATGGCTAAGGCATAGGGGATGACCTTTGTCCTTTCTCTTTCTTCTGATGTGGTCGAGCTTTGAGTCTTACTCAACTTCAAACCTTACAAATCAGGCAAGAACTCCTTCTTTGACAGATCCATTTTAAACTCTTTCAAAATCTTGTCAAGGCAAGGCACACACAGGTGTGGTACTCATTGAAAGTCTCATCAAGCGTCTTCATCTATCTCTATAGATCTTGATGCCCAACAATTAAGTAGCTTTATCCAGGTCTTCCTTTGAAAATCTCTTTTCAAACAACCATTTATGCTTTCTAGAAATTCTACATCATTTCCGATCAACAGTATGTCAACCACATATACTTATCAGAAATTCTATAGTGCTTTCACTTATTTTCATGTAAATACAAGTTTCTCATAAACTTTGTATAATCCCAAAAACTTTGCTCACCTCATCAAAGCATATATTCCAACTTCGACATGCTTGCTCCAGCCCATAGAAGGATTGCTGGAGCTTGCACACCTTTTAGCATCCTTAAGACTAACAAAACCTTCTAGTTGTATCACATACAACCTTTCCTCAAGGAAATCATTAAGGAAACGATGTTTTGACATCCATCTGCCAGATTGCATAATTGAACAAATGCAGCAACTGCTAACATAATTCCAACAGTCTTTATCATCGCTACAGGTGAGAAAGTCCCATCGTAGTCAACTTCTTGAACTTGTCGGAAACTTCTTTGCGACAAGTCGAGCTTTATAAATGGTGACATTTACCATCAGTGTCTGTTGACAACGCACAGTATAGGGGATCGCAACAATTTTCGAGGGTAGAGTATTCAACCCAAATTTATTGATTCGACACAAGGGGATCCAAAGAATATTCTTGAGTATTAGCAAACGAGTTGTCAATTCAACCACACCTGAAAGACTTAATATCTGCAGCAAAGTATTCGATAGCAAAGTAATATGGAAGTAACGGTAACAGTGGCAAGGTGATAGTAGCAGTTTGTAGTGATTGTAACAGTAGCAACGGAAAAGTAACTTAGCAAAGATCAATATATGTAAGCTCATAGGCAATGGATCAGTGATGGATAATTATGTCGGATGGCATTCATCATGCAACAGTTATAACATAAGGTGACACATAACTAGCTCCAATTCATGAATGTAATGTAGACATGTATTCCATATATAGTCATACGTGCTTATGGAAAAGAACTTGCATGACATGTTTTGTCCTACCCTCCCGTGGCAGCGGGGTCCTATTAGAAACTAAGGTATATTAAGGCCTCCTTTTAATAGAGAACCCGACCAAAGCATTAGAACTTAGTGAATACATTAACTCCTCAAACTACGGTAATCACCGGAAAGAATCCCAGTTATTGTCACCCTGGGGGATGCGGATCATAACTCGTAATAGGTGTCTACAACTTGCAAGATAGGATCAAGAACACACATATATTCATGAAAACATAATAGGATCAGATCTGAAATCATGGCACTCGGGCTCTAGTGACAAGCATTAAGCATAGCAAATTAATAGCAACATCAATCTCAGAACATAGTGGATACTAGGGATCAAACCCTACCAAAACTAACTCGATTACATGATAAATCTCATCCAACCCATCAACGTCTAGCAAGCCTACGATGAGATTTCTCACTAACGGTGGAGACCATCATGGAATTGGTGATTAAGGATGGTTGGTGACGATGAAGGCGTCGTTTTCCCCTCTCCGGAGCCCAAAACGGACTCCAGATCTGGTCTCTCGAGGAAGAACAGGAGGTGGCGGCGGCTCCGTATCGTGAAACGCGATGAACTCTTCTCCTTGATTTTTTTCTCCCCGAATAGGAATATATAGGGAGTGGAAACGAGGTGAGAGGAGCAGCAGGGGGCCCACAAGCCTGCCCGGCGCGCCCTAGGGGGGTGGGCACGCCTACCAGGCTTGTGGCCAGGTGGTGGGCCCCCTGCAAGTGATTCTTTCGCCAATATTTTTTATTAATTCTAAATAATCTCCGTAAATTTTTAGGTCAATCCGAGAACTTTTATTTCTGCACAAAAGTAACACCAAGGCAATTCTACTGAAAACAGCGTTACTCCGGGTTAGTTCCATTCAAATCATGCAAATTAGAGTCCAAAACAAGGGCAAAAGAGTTTGGAAAAGTAGATACGTTGGAGACGTATCATCTATCTTCTTCTTAAAGGTCCATTTGTAAGTCTACCAAAGTCCATACTTCTCGGATTTCGTACATGGATCCTTCTCGGATTTCATGGCTCCTAGCCATTTATTGGAATCCGGGCCCACCATCGCTTCTTCATAGCTCGTGGCTTCACTATTGTCTAACAACATGAGCTCCAAGACAGGATTGACGCACCACTCAGGGGCGGTACGAGTCCTTGTTGACCCACGAGGTTCGGTAGTAACTTGATCCGAAGCTTCATGATCATCATCATTTGCTTCCTCTTCACTTGGTGTAGGCGTCGCAGAAACATCTTTCTGCGTCGTGCTACTATCTAACTGAAGTGACGGTTCAACAACCTCATCAAGTTCTACTTTATTCCCACTCAATTCTTTCGAGAGAAACTCTTTGTTGAGAAAGGATCCATTTTAGCAACAAACACTTTGCTCTCGGATCTGAGATAGAATGTATACCCAACTGTTTCCTTAGGGTATCCTATGAAGATGCACCTTTCCGCTTTGGGTTCGCTTACCAGACATAGGCGTCACGTTCCCAAAGTCTGAGAAATGATAGCTTTCTGCCTAACCATAATTCATACAGTATCATCTCAAAGGATTTAGATGGTGCCTTATTTAAAGTGAATGTAGTTGTCTCTAATGCATAACCTCAAAATGATAGTGGGAAAACAATAAGAGACATCATAGTATGTACCATATCCAATAGAGCACAACTATGACGTTTGGACACACCATCACACTATGGTGTTCCTAGTGGCGTGAGTTGTGAAACAACTTCCACATTGTATTAAGTTGTATACCAAACTCGTAACTTAGATATTCACCTCCACGATCATATCGTAGACATTTTATCTTTTTGTCACGATGATCTCAAACTTCACTCTGAATTTGCTTGAACTTTTCAAACGATCCAGACTTGTGTTTCATTAAGTAAATATACCCATATCTACTTAAATCATAAGTGAAGGTAAGAAAATAATGATATCCACCGCATGCTATAACACTCATTGGACCGCATACATCAACATGTATCATTTCCAATAAGTCACTTTCCCGCTCCATCATACCGAAAACTATTGGGAGACATAGTAGTAAATCAAAAAAATTCCTACGATCACCAAAATATATCTATGGAGAAACCAGCAACGAGTAGGGAGAGATTGCATATTCATACCTTTGAAGATCGCTAAGCGGAAGCGTTACAAGAACGCGGTTGGTGGAGTCATACTCGTAGCGATTCAGATCGCGGTGGACTCCGATCTAAGCGCCGAACAACGGCGCCTCCGCGTTCAACACACGTGCAGCCCGATGATGTCTCCTACGCCTTGATCCTGTAAGGAGGAAGGAGAGGTTGAGGGAGAGCTCCGGCATCACGATGACGTGGTGACGGTGGAGCTACGTGGACTCCGGCAGGGCTTCGCCAAGCGCTACGGAGAACGAGGAAGAGGAAGGGTAGGGCTGCACCGAGAGAGAGAAGTCGTGTCTCAAATCAGCCCAAAACCTTGGGTACATATAGGAGGAGGGAGAGGGAGGGCTGCCTTGGCCCCGCCTCCAAGGAGGAGAGGTTCGGCCGAACCTAGGGAGGAGTCCACCTACCACAAGGGAGGTGGATCTCTTCCTTTTGAATCCTTTTCAGCCTTATCTCCTATCCCTAGCCTCATGGGCCCTTACGGAAGGTCTTGGACAGACCAATAAGGGCTGGTACACCTCATCTAAGGGCCCACGAAGTCCTTTGGTCGTCACACCCCTCCCGGGGTCCTCCGACACCCTCCCGGCACTCCCGGTACACTACCGATGAGCCCGAAAACTTTCCGGTGACCAAAACTGGACTTCCTATATATCAATCTTTACCTCCATACCATTCCTAAGCTCCTCGTGATGTCCGGGATCTCATCCGGGACTCCGAACAACCTTCGGTAACCACGTACAACATTTCCCTATAACCCTAGCGTCATCGAACCTTAAGTGTGTAGACCCTACGGGTTCGGGAGACACGTAGACATGACCGAGACACCTCTCCGGTCAATAACCAATAGCGGGATCTGGATACCCATGTTGGTTCCCACATGATCCACGATGATCTCATCGGATGAACCACGATGTCGGGGATTCAATCAATCCCGTATGCAATTCCCTTTGTCTATCGGTATGATACTTGCCCAAGATTCGATCGTCGGTATCCCTACACCTTGTTCAATCTCGTTACCAACAAGTCTCTTTACTCGTTCTGTAACACATCCTGTGGCTAACTCCTTAGTCACATTGAGCTCATTATGATGATGTCTTACCGAGTGGGCCCAGAGATACCTCTCCGTCATACGGAGTGACAAATCCCAGTCTCGATTCGTGCCAACCCAACAGACACTTTCGGAGATACCCGTAGTGCACCTTTATAGCCACCCAGTTACGTTGTGACGTTTGGCACACCCAAAGCATTCCTACGGTATCCGGGAGTTGCACAATCTCATGGTCTAAGGAAATGATACTTGACATTGGAAAAGCTTTAGCAGACGAACTACACGATCTTGTGTTATGCTTAGGATTGGTTCTTGTCCATCATATCATTCTCCTAATGATGTGATCTCGTTACCAACGACATCCAGTGTCCATGGTCATGAAACCATGACCATCTATTGATCAACGAGCTAGTCAATTTGAGGCTCACTAGGGACACGTTGTGGTCTATGTATTCACACATGCATTCTGGTTTCCGGTTAATACAATTATAGCATGAGCAATAAACAATTATCATGAACAAGGAAATACAATAATAACCATTTTATTATTGCCTCTAGGGCATATTTCCAAGAAAAATGGGGTCTTAGTCATGTTGCCCAAGAGGCATGGTCCGCATGTCTTAACCGATTCGAAATCGAGTGAGTCCAAGATCCATTAGCATGGACTTTCTTCATGCACTTTACACCAATATGACCTTTAGCTGTAGCGCCAGAAGCATGTGGTACTATCATTTTTCACTTTGCATCTTTTGGCATGTGTATACTACGATCGAGATTCAATAAACCATTCTCATTGGGTGCATGACCATTGAAGGTATTATTCATGCAAACAGAATAACCATTATTCTCTAACTTAAATAAATAATCGTATTGCAATAAACACGATCTAATCATGTTCATGCTCAACGCAAACACCAAATAACATTTATTTAGCTTCATCACTAATCCCGAAGGTAGAGAGAGCGTGCGATGGTGATCACATCAACCTTGGAAAGACTTCCAAGACACATCGGCACCTCGCCCTTAGCTAGTCTCCTTTTATTCCGTAGCTTTTATTTCGAGTCACTAACATTTAGCAACCGAACCGGTATCTAATACCCAGCTGCTACTAGGAGTACTAGTAGGGTACACATCAATAACACATATATGAAATATAGTTATGTTGACATTGCCAGCCTTCTTATCTACCAAGTATCTAGGGTTATTCCGCTTCAGCGACCGTTCTGCTCATAATAGAAGCACTTAGTCTCGAGTTTGGTTTCAACCTTGGGTTTCTTCACTAGAGCGGCAACTGGTTTGCCATTCTTGAAGTTTTTCCCTTCTTGGCCTTGCCCTTCTTGAAACTAGTGGTTTTACTAACCATCAACACTTGATGCTCTTTCTTGATTTCTACCTTTGCGGTGTCAAACATCACGAATAGCTCAGGGATCATCTTCTCCATCCTTGCCGTGTTATAGTTCATCACGAAGCTCCAACATCTTGGTGGCAGTGACTTGGAGAACTATATCAATCACTATCTTATCTGGAAGATCAACTCCCACTCGATTCAAGCGATTATTGCACCCAGACAATCTGAGTACATGCTCACTGATTGAGATATTCTCCTTCATCTTCCACGCAAAGAATCTCGTTGGAGGTCTCATACCTCTCAACACGGGAACGAGCCTAAAATCTCAATTCCAGCTCTTGGAACATCTCATATGCTCCGTGACGTTCAAAACGTCTTTGGAGCCTCAATTCTAAGACGTAATGCATGACACATTGAACTATCAAGTAGTCATCACAATGTGCCTTCAGATGTTCACAACATCTACAGACGACGCTGGAGGGGGTGGTGCACCGAGTGGTGCATCAAGGACACAAGCCTTTGGTGGAGCAATGAGGACGATCTCTTATAAAGCAGCAACTAGGGGGCACTATGATCGTACTTGAGCATTATGTGTAGCTAATATTTGAGTGTGTTTCATGAATGGATCAATGATTGAGCATGATGGTCTAGGGATAACTTTCTTTAGTATTGATATTTTGAAATACATGGTTGTTTGTTGATATGCTTGAGTATTAAAGTCTCTAAATCAAAACTAGGCTATTTCTTTGAACCATCTAAAAAGTCTGAATGTCAGTGCTACAAAAGAAAAATATATGTGATGAACATGTTACATCTGGTCTCGTGCACAACATCACATACATGATAGAGCCTATGGCTGAGGCATGGGGAAGACCCTCATATTTTCTCTATCTTCTGCTATTGCGGGCATTGAGTCTTCCTCAACTTCACACCTTGCAAAACAGGCAAGAACCTCTTCTTGGACTGATCCATTTTGAACTTCTTCAACATCTTATCAAGGTATATGCTATGTGAAAGTCCTATTAAGTGTCTTGATCTATCTCTGTAGATCTTGATGCCTAATATATAAGCAGCTTCTCCGAGGTCTTTCATTGAAAAACTCTTGTTCAAATACTCCTTCATGCTTTCCAAAAGTTCTATATTGTTTCCAATCAACAATGTGTCATCCACATATAATATTAGAAATGCTATAGAGCTCCCACTCACTTTCTTGTAAATACAAGCTTAACCACAAACTTGTATGAACCCAAAAGCTTTGATCACCTCATCGAAGCGAAGATTCCAACTCCGAGATGCTTGCACCAGCCCATAAATGGATCTTTGGAGCTTGCTTACTATGTCAACATTTTTAGGATCGACAAAACCTTCCGGTTGCATCATATACAACTCTTCCTTAAGAACTGTTAAGGAACACTATTTTGACATCTATCTACCATATTTCATAATCGAAAAATGCAACTATTGCTAACATAATCCTGACGGGCTTAAGCATCGCTACGGGTGAGAAAGTATCAGCATAGTCAACTCCTTGAACTTGTGAAAACTCTTTTGCAACAAGTCGAGTTTTATAAACGGTGACATTACCGTCTGTGTTCGTCTTTTTCTTAAAGATCCATTTGTTCTAAATGTCCTTACAATCATCGGGTAAGCCCTCCAAAGTGCATACTTGGTTTCCATACATGGATCCTATCTCGGATTTCATGGTCTCTAGTCAATTGTCAAAACCACGACCCACCTTCTCTTCCTCATAGTTTGTAGGTTCATCGTTGTCCAACATCATGACCTCCAAGACAGGATTAGCGTACCACTCAAGGGCAGTGTGTGTCCTTGTCGACCTATGAAGCTCGATAGTAATTTGATCTAAAGTTTCATGATCACCATCATTATCTTCCTCCTCAACTGGTGTAGGCGTCATAAAAACATCTTTCTGTGTTGCGGTACTCTCCAATTGATGTGAAGGTTCAATGACCTCATCAAGTTCTACCTTCGTCCCATTCAAATCTTTCGAGAGAAACTCTTTCTCTAGAAAGGATCCATTCTTGGCAACAAAGATCTCTCCTTCGAATATGAGATAGAAGGTATATCCAATTGTTTCCTTAGGGTATCCTATGAAGACACACTTCTCCGCTATGGGTTCAACCTTATCAGGCTGAAGCCTCTTGACATAAGCGTCGCAACCCAAACTTTAAGAAACGACAGCTTAGGTTTCTTGCCAAACCATAATTCACGCGATGTTGTCTCAACGGATTTAGATGGTGCCCTATTTAAAGTGAATACAGTTGTCTCTAATGCGTAACCCTACAACGATAGTGGAAAATTGGTAAGAGACATCATAGAACGCACCATATCCAATAGAGTACGATTACGACCTTCAGACACACCATTACGCTGTGGTGTTCTAGGTGGCGTGAGCTGTGAAACAATTCCAAATTTTCTTAAATTCATAGCAAACTCGTAAATCATATATTCTCCACCACGATCACATCGTAGAAACTTTATCTTCTTGTTATGATGATTCTCATCTTCACTCCGAAATTGCTTGAACTTTACAAGTGTTTCAGACTTCTATTTTATTAAGTAAATATACCCATATCTACTCAAATCATTAGTGAAGATAAGGAAATATCAATATCCACTACATGCTTCAACACTCATTAGACCACATGCATCAGTATGTATGATTTCCAACGAGTCACTGGTCGATTCCATTGTTTTGGAAAACGGGGTTTTCGTCAGCTTGACCGTGAGGCATGGTTCACATGTTCGAAATGATTCATGATCAAGCGATTCCAAAAGTTCATCACTGGAGGTTCTTCATGCGCTTTACACCAGTATGACCTAAGCGGTAGTGTCACAAGTATGTGGTAGTATCATCATTAACTTTGCATCTTTTGGCATCAACATTATGAATATGTGTATCACTACGATCGAGACTGAATAAGAATAAGAGATTCACATTGGGTGCATGACCATAAAAGATATTATTCATATAAATAGAACAACCATTATTCTGTGATTTAAATAAAAAACCTTCTCACAATAACCAAGATCCAAATATAATGTTTGTGCTCAACGGAGGCACCAAATAATCGTTATTTAGGTTTAAAACTAATACTAAGGTAATTGAAGAATGAGGGTGCAGACAGCGATCACATCAACCTTGAAACCATTTTCTACGCGCATTGTCACCTCGTCTTTAGCCAGTCTCCGTTATTCTGCAGCTCCTATTTTGAGTTACAAATATTAGGGACTGAACAGGTATCTGTCGGTGCACTAGAATTGTGGGCTTTCTAGTGCCCCTTACTCATGCACGGGCAGTAGCAGCCACCCTAGCGACAAGGCCCAGCAGGGAGCTGCTAGATACAAATACAGGAAAATCAAGACCCCCGACAAGACCTTGCCAGGATGGCCATCAAACCCTCAGGCAAGGCAAAGCCCAGACAGGACCTTGCAAGGCGAAGACCCGGCAAGGCTGAAAGCACATTTTCTCCCTTGGTGGTTTTAGTAATTAATAACAACATATAAGTCATTGAACTAATGCTTTCACCAAGTATATTTCAGAAAAGTTCATTGGTGGGAATGGCAAAAGGATTGTGGAATTACCTCAAGATTCAAGGATATAGGTTGGCCAAGCTTCAAGCAAGAGCACTCTACATTTTACATTTGTGAGAAAACACCGTGAGTCTATAGGAAAGCCAATACTATTAAAAGGGGGTAAAGTTTTGATTGTGAACAATATTCTCAAACGTGCACAAGTGACAGTCACCAAAACATCCACATACTCTCCCACCAAAGTGTGTCCCAAACCAAAAATGCAAATTGGTGCACCAACATTCCTATCCCGGTGCCACCAAGTTCCAAACCCTAGACAGACTCAGCCAAACCCTAACACTTCGGTGCAACCGATACTTCACTCGGTGCCACCGAGTTGGGTTGCCAAGGTTGTATTACGCAAGTTCTCATTTTTGGTCCGACCGAAAATGGTGAATCGGCGTCACCGAGACTGGTAAATTTGACCGTTGGTCACCTTGTCGGTGCAACCGAGAATTGTATATCGGTCCATCCGAGATCCAAAAGTTGCCACTTTTTGTCACTTCAGTACAACCGAGATTTACACATCGGTGTCACCGAGTCTGACTTACTGTGTGCAAAGGTTGGATTTTTGGGGATGCCTATATATACCCCTTCACCACCACCCACTCGAAAGAGAAGCACTCAGAACTATTCCATACATATCCTACTCAGTTTTCTAAGAGAGAACCACCTACCCTTGTGTTGAGGTCAAGATCTTCCACTCCAACCATATGGATATTGATTTCTAGCCTCCCCAAGTTGCTTTCCACCAATACCATATCTTCTACCAAGCCAAATCTGTGAGAGAGTGATTGTGTGTTGAGGATTCTATCATCTTGAAGCACAAGAGCAAGGAGTTCATCGTCATTACCGAGCCTATTACCTTTTGGAGGGTGGTGCCTCCTAGATTGGTTAGGTGTCGCTTGGGAGCTTCCTACTTTGTGTTGTGGAGTGAACCAAGAAGTTTGTAAGGGCAAGGAGATCGCCTACTTCGTGAAGATCTACCCATAGTGAGGCTAGTCTTTCATGGACGTAAGCCGCATGGAATAGTCAAGGTTGCTTCGTCGTGGAACCCTTCTTGGGTAGAGCCCTTCGTGGACTCTCGCGACCGTTACCCTCCATGGGTTTAAGACTCCATGAACGTGGTCGTACGATAGCACCACCTATCGGAACCATGGGAAAAATCATCATGTCATTACTTGTGTTTGCATTCCTAACCCTCTCTTTACTTACATGTGCAATGTCTTTACTTGAGATGCTACGAATGCTAAAACTTGCCAAGAATTAAAATTTGGAAAAATTCAAAACTTTTATTTGGTCAAGTAGTCTAATCACCCCTTGTAGACCTACTTTCGATCCTACAAGCGGTATCAGAACTTTGGTCTCCATTGCATTGGTTTCACAACCTAGGAGAAGTATGTTATCTAGTAAGGGAAATTATCACCGTAGAGGTCCGTACTTTGATGGCACTAATTTTGCTAGTTGGAAGCATAAAATGAAAATGCATTTGCTTGGTCATAATCCTGCCGTTCGGGTTATTGTGCGTGTCGGCTTGCAAGGTGAATTATTTGCGGATGGAAAGGAACTGGATCGTGAAGCATCTTTGGATTAATTGAAGATGTTGCAACTCAATGCTCAAGCATGCAACATTATCTTCAACTGTCTTTGTCTTGAAGAATTCAACAAAATCAGCTGCCTTTAATACGAAAAAGAGATTTGGGATACTTTGGTTGATATGCACGAAGCAACTTAGTCTGTGAGAGAATGCAAGTTAGATGTTCTTCAAGGTCAACTTTACAAGTTCAAGATGAAAGATGGTGAAGGACCCACTGTAATGTACTCTAGGCTAGCTCTCATCACCAATGAGATTGCCGGCTTAGGAAGCGAAGAAATGACTGACAAGTTCATCATCAAGAAGATACTTCGAGCTTTGGATGAGAGATATGACACCGTGTGCACATTGATCCAAATGATGCCTAACTACAAAGATCTCAAGCCAACGGAAGTGATTGGTAGAATTGTTGCTCATGAGATGACACTCAAAGACAAGGAAGACCTTCATCACAAGTCTAGCAGTGCTTACAAAGCCACAAGTGATGCTCCCGCTACCTCAAGCGACAACCTTGTCACAAATGAAGAGATAAGCCTCATGGTCAAGAAATTCAACAAGTTCTACAATAATAGAAGCAAAGATCGCAACTCTAACTCAAGATATGAACAAAAGCGTTCGTCAAGTTGTGATCAAAAGTGCTACAACTATGGGAAGCCCAAACACTACTCAAATGAGTGCTCAGCTCCCTACAAACGAAGAGAAGAGTCACCAAGAAGACGAAGCTCAAGAGATGAATCACCTCGAAGAGAGAGAAGGAGTAGAGATGATAGTTATGAACGAAGACCCTCAAGGAGAAGTAGGGACTCAGAGAAGAAGGACAAGTACACCAAGAGCTACTCAAGAAGAAAACATCAAGCTCATGTTGGTGAATGAGTTTCTGGCTCTGACTCCGACAACCACTCCGAGAGAAGCTATCACTCCAACTCCGACTATAGTCAAAATGATGGTGTTGCCGGAATTACACTAGTGACAACCAACTCCTATGACCTATTTGATTCACCAAAATAAGGAGGTGGAAGTTGCTTCATGGCTAAAGGCCCCAAGGTATCACATCCCGAATATCTTGATTTCAATAGTGATAAAGATGACTTGCTTTACGATGATGACTTGCTATGTGATAAAACTAGTGATCATAATGAACTTCATATTTCTCATACTAGTCAAGATAAGTCAATTGATGATGATAAGATGAAAATAGAAGAACTAACTAAAGAACTCAACACTCTTAAGTTATCTCATGAATATACTCTTCAAGATCATAGAGAGCTTGTAAGGACTCATGACAAGCTACGTTTCGAGAAGCTTAGTTTGGAGAAAGAGCATGAATTTCTTAAAGCTATCAACGAAGATCTCCGAAAGAAGACTTCATCTTATATTGCCGAATGACTACTCTTGTCTACATTCATGCCACAAGTCAAATCTAAGCAAACTAGTAACAAAGGAAAGAAAGGTTCTTCATCTAGTAGCAACAATAAAAATGCTAAACCAAATGATGTTGCTCCTAGTAGTTCTATTGATTCCACTAATGATGATTCTCTTAGCCAAGTTACACTTGAGCAAGAAAATGCTTTATTGAAAGGAATTATAGAGAAAGGTATCTACAAGAGTCTTGAAGGGTACAAACAATTTGATGAGATTGTATGCAAGCACGGAGGATACCGGAAGAATCGCGGTGTTGGCTACTTCAATGCAAATGGGGTTGAATGGGAAGAAGGTCAATATCCCAATCCCAAGTTTGTTCCTCAAAAGGAGAAGTATGAAAATACTCTTCCCAAGGGTACAAACACTCAAGATGAGCTTCCACCACAAGACACCAAGCTCAAGGGCAAGAACAAGCTCCAAGAGGACTTTGACTCTTATGAAAATGAATCCCAAGCTTTGGTGAAGTGGGTTCCCAAGGCTACTACAAGCTCAACTTCTACAAGTGCTACTTCAACACCAAGGATCCCCATCAACTTGATGTGGATTCCCACGAAGAAGAACTAGAGAGTTCTTGAGGGGTGACTCCGCCAATGAAATTCACTCACATTCATTATTGGCAAGATCTATTTGCAATCAACATCAACCCTATGCAATAGATCAAGTAGTCACACATTCCCTCAAAGGTAAGCAAGGGACGAGGTAATCAACAAATCAATGGACATCATTACATATGCTTTGCACTCCATGTCCATAGATATCCTTGTATTTGTCTCTTATGTGTTGGGACTAACCCATGTAGCTGAGAAGAGTAAGGAAACAACAAGGATGCTCCCAACTCTTGGTGATCTTCATCAACCTTGAGCATCCACCACTACCTCACCAACATGAAGTCTTCATCTACAAAACCCAAGGTTAGTTTATCCCTCTTTTGGTGGGATGTCACATCAAGGGGGAGCTTTACTCTAAGACTTGAGTCAAAGCATCTCTTAGTATGTGACAAACATTAAATGCTTTATGTTAAAGTGGTAACCCCACTTGTGCTTAAACAATGAGTATGATCTATTATCAAGTACTCTTACTTGGATCCTAAGTCAAATACTCATATATAGATGACTTCGTCATTGCCCAAGTTCTTGTTAGATGCTAGAGTACTTGTGCATGTTTGCCATGATTTCATTTGACATCTTATTGTGTGAGCATGTTGGTCTGCATTTATTTTCTGATTCGAGGATATCCAATTGTTGCTATTTGGCTTTTAATTTATCTTTTGCCAATTGGATATACAAGAATGCCTAGGACCACTTCTTTAGCTATGTATGCTTTCTCGCCTCATACTCTATTCATGCTGCAGCACAAAATTTGAACAAGTGCTTTTCGATCCCTGTGTGTGTGGAGCACTCGGAGCTCCGTATCGACAAGGACTGACCATTAAAACCTCCCAAGTGCATCTCCATGGAACCAACCCCAAAATCTCGGTCTCACCGAATGCCTAGGGTTAGTCTGGTTTTCAATCTTGGTACAACCGATTCCATTTTCTCGGTTACACTGAGTGTCCCTATTAGCTGACAGTTGAGGCACTCGATGACACCGAAAACTTAGAATCGGTGTCACCGACAATGGTGGGTATATAACTCTGGACCCTGACGCTTTGAAATTCCATCTTCAAACATCGCGCTCCAAAACCCTAAGCTGCCGCTTCAAAGACCCCCGGTCGTCGCCCTTGTCTCCCTGCACTCCTCCACCGCTAGGAATCACCGTCACCGACGAACTCCTCTCCTTCGTCGCCGCCATAGAGGAACCACACCTAACTAGGGTACGGATTCGATCTCTATTGTGCTCCTCGTCCGATTCTTGCGCATTAGAACCTTGTTTATCATCACTACACCCTTTGCACATGTTTCCATCCTCTCAAAACAGCGTAATCTCGCGAAAGATGAATTTTCTAGGGTTTTGTCGTCCCCCCAATAGATCTCGGTGAAACCAAAACGGAATTATCGGTCTCATCGATATACTTTTCTGTGTGGCTGAGAACTGACTCGATGGAACCGAGTTGCTCTTTTCGGTCTGACCGAAAAGGCTGGCAAGTTTTGGTTATTGAGTCAGTCAGTCTTGGCCCCACTGAAATTTCTGTTTCGGCTGCATCGATATCTATTTGACAGAATGCAAAAATCTTGAAAATTCATTGCTCAAATTTTAAAAATCAGCCTAATTTTGTGATGACTCATCTTCTTCTACTCTCCTATACTCTATTCACAGGGTCAGTATGTCAGGCTCAGAGGACAGTCAGAATGTGGCAGAGCAGGGAGTTGATATGAGTTCTGGAACAAGCCTAGAAGCCAGTTCTTTCTCAGAACCAGGCATCCCCAACTCTCATGGGTTGCCCAAGGCTGTCACCTAGACCAGGAAGAAGCTCAACTCTGATGAAGAAGATTCATATTTTGTTCCTGAGGAGATTCTTGATAAGAAGCAAGAAAAGGCTGCCAAGAAGTCAGCAACTAAAGCTACTTCCTCTCGAAGAGTTGTCAGCAAAGTTTATGCTCCTATTGAAACCATCAAGGCACATGAAATTGCAAGAGCCACTCTGTCAGTTGAGGTCCCCAAGAAAGCTATGCCTAAGAAGGCAATGGAGCATATGTCCAGGAGGAGGATTGTCTATGTTATTGGCTAGCCTACCTCCATGTTTGAAGATCCAGAGGAGGCTGCTGGTGCTACTGCTGAGGAGGAGGAAGAGCATGCTGAGATAATCCCTCCCAATAAGAAAGACAAGAAGCTCATGGTTGATGCTATGCCAAAGACTGGCACCTCCAAGAGCACCAAGCCTACATCTAAGAAGGCTGCTGCACAGAAGTCCAAGATGACTACCAGGGACATTCCTGCTTCAGAGAAAAACAAAGGGACTGCCTCGAGAGTGGAAGATGATGAGGACTTGACTACCTTGATGAAGCTCAGACCACATCTTCTAGTGCATGATGCCAGCCACTTAGTTGCTGAGGACATGAACAAGAGGAAAGACTCATGATTGAGAGCCTGGAGAGCCATAGATCCTTATGCTTAGAGGAGGAAAACTGCTATTGACTACAGGTTTTACACCAGAGAGCAACAGGATTTCTATGAGACCGTTCTGCTTGACAAGAGCCCAGCTGTTAGCGACATGAGGTATGTCGATTGGAAGTTCATCAAAGATAATGTGGACTATTTCCCAAGTGTCCAAGAGAACTTCCATTGCATTGGTCTGGACAAATTCATTGGCAAAGAGCTTACTGCATGGAACTTCGTGATGATCATGCAATTCTACTCCACTTCTCATTTCTACGGAGATGGTAGAATTGTATGGATGACAGAAGGTGCTAGATATGAATCCACTATTGAGGAATGGGCTGCTCTACTGGAAATTCCAGAAGATCAGGAAGGAGATTTGGATGTATACTCTGAACCCAAGGCAAGTCACAATGCCATGAAATATATGTATACTCCTATCCCCGCAGACAAGGTGCAATCACACAAGCTAGGATCCATCTATCATCAGCAAGCAGGCCTTCGGACTATAAACACTATTCTAAGGCATACCTTGATGTCCAGCTCTGGAGATGACAAGATGATCAGAGGCTACTCCATCAACATGTTGATCCACCTTGACAGGAACACCAGGATTAGAGTTATGGATCTGATTGTTGAGACAATCAAGAGGGTTGCTGCTAACCAGAAGCGCTCATGTTGATATGCACCCTACATCTAGCTGCTTATCAACTCTCAGTTGGAGAAGCACATTTTTGCTCTTGATCGCCCACATCTTCCCGTACAGCCAGAGTTCAAGATAACGTTGTGGTGATGAACCCAGATCATCCCACATCTGCTACAGCACAAGCAGAGGCAGAAGCTGCTCGAGCCGCTAGTGCTCAAGCCCCTAGATCCAGGAATGAGCAAATGGATCTTCTGATCACTACCGTCCAGGGCATGCAGAAGGATATCAAGGGGATTCTAGATAACCAGAAAAGTCTAGTGAGGATCTTTGAGACAAGAATCAAGGTTCTTGGTGATAAGGTGGACAAGTTGTCCAAGACAATGATTGAGCTCTAGAAGGAAGTTGACTCCATGCACATTCCCCGGGTCTCTTCTACCTCTTCTAATGATGATGATGATGAGGAAGGATCACCTCTTGGGCCAGGCACCCAGTTCACCACTCATATGAGATCAGCCATAGTGCCTGCACCAGAATCGAGGCCCTCTTCATCAGCTCCAGCTAGTGTCAGCACAACTCCTGCTCCATCGGCTCCAGTTCCTCCTGTGACCACTCCAGCTCCATCGACGACATCTGCAGAGATCTTCGCAGACGTCGTGCTCTCGACTCCTTCATCAACAACCGGAGGAGACCAGCCCAAGAAGGCTTAGATAGATACCTTTGAACTTTTTGGTAAGTTGTTGCCAAAGGGGGAGAAGTGTATATAGATCATTAGGCTTCGAGAGAGAGCGCGTTTGGTATTTTGTTGCTTTTTCAAAACATTTGCTTTTGGTTGCCGTGATACTCTTTTGTCTTGCATGATTGACGCTTGATGTTGTTTGATCATACGGTTTGATATGTGATGCTACTATTTCCTATCATCTTAAATGCTTATGTGATGATCATTCATCTTTGGTTGATTGTGTTGTGCTACGATATTCATTCCAATTACTCTCGCACACCACCAAGTGGTATGTGACATATAAGAAGTGACCCATGCACCTAATCGATTGTGCATTTTCATTCAAATGCAAATTCAAAACTAATGCACAAATTTAGGGGGGGCTCTTGCTTATCACATACTTCTCAAAGCAACGACTATATTCA
Source organism: Hordeum marinum (assembly GCA_022496015.1). NCBI lineage: Eukaryota > Viridiplantae > Streptophyta > Magnoliopsida > Poales > Poaceae > Hordeum > Hordeum marinum. The sequence continues at coordinate 332,841,077 of CM039674.1, forward strand.
TCAATTATATCTTTGTTGAAGCTTTGATATATATGTTGTCATCAATTACCAAAAAGGGGGAGATTGAAAGCACATTTGCTCCCTTGGTGGTTTTGGTAATTAATAACAACATATAAGTCATTGAACTAATGCATTCACCAGGTATATTTCAGAAAAGTTCATTGATGGGAATGGCAAAAGGATTGTGGAATTACCCCAAGATTCAAGGAAATAGGTTGGCCAAGCTTCAAGCAACAGGACTCTACATTTTACATTTGTGAGAAATCACCTTGAGTCTATAGGAAAGCCAATAGTATTAAAAGGGGGTAAAGTTTTGATGGTGAACAATATGCTCAAACGTGCACAAGTGACAGTCACCAAAACATCCACATACTCTCCCACCAAAGTCTGTCCCAAGCCAAAAATGCAAATCGATGCAACCAACATTCCTATCCCGGTGCCACCGAGTTCCAAACCCTAGACAGACTCAGCCAAACCCTAACACTTCGGTGCAGCCGACACTCCACTCGGTGCCACCAAGTTGGGTTGCCAAGATTCTGTACGCAAGTTCTCATTTTCGGTCCGACCAAGAATGGTGAATCGGCGTCACTGATACTGGTAAATCTGATCGTTGGTCACCTTATCAGTGCAACTGAGAATTGTATATCGGTCCATCCGAGATTCAAAAGTTGCCACATTTTGTCACTTCGGTACCACCGAGATTTACACATCGGTGTCACCGAGTCTGACTTATTGTGTGTAATGGTTGGATTTTTGGGGATGCCTATATATACCCCTTCACCACCACCCACTCGAAAGAGAAGCACTCACAACTATTCCATACATATCCTACTCGGTTTTTTGAGAGAGAACCACCTACCCTTGTGTTGAGGTCAAGATCTTCCACTCCAACCATATGGATCTTGATTTCTAGACTCCCAAAGTTGCTTTCCACCAATCCCATCTCTTCTACCAAGTCAAATCTGTGAGAGAGTGATTGTGTGTTGAGGAGTCTATCATCTTGAAGCACAAGAGCAAGGAGTTTATCGTCATTATCGAGCCTAGTACCTTTTGGAGGGTGGTGCCTCCTAGATTGGTTAGGTGTCGTTTGGGAGCCTCCTATTTCGTGTTGTGGAGAGAACCAAGAAGTTTGTAAGTGCAAGGAGATCGCCTACTTCGTGAAGATCTACCCATAGTGAGGCTAGTCTTTCGTGGACCTAAGCCGCATGGAATAGTCAAGGTTGCTTCTTCGTGGAACCCTTCTTGGGTAGAGCCCTTCGTGGACTCTCGCGACCGTTACCCTCCGTGGGTTTAAGACACAAGTGATGCTCCCGCTACCTCAAGCAACAACCTTGTCACAAGTCAAGAGATAAGCCTCATGGTCAAGAAATTCAACAAGTTCTACAAGAATAGAAGCAAAGATCGCAGCTCTAACTCAAGATATGAACATAAGCGTTCGTCAAGTCATGATCAAAACTACTACAACTGTGGGAAGCCCAGACACTACTCAAATGAGTGCTTAGCTCCCTACAAACGAAGAGAAGAGTCACCAAGAAGACGAAGCTCAAGATATGAATCACCTCGAAGAGAGAGAAGGAGTAGAGATGATCATTATGAACGAAGACCCTCAAGGAGAAGTAGGGACTCAGAGAAGAAGGACAAGTACACCAAGAGCTACTCAAGAAGAAAATATCAAGCTCATGTTGGTGAATGGGTTTCCGACTCTGACTCCGACAACCACTCCGAGAGAAGCTATCACTCCAACTCCGACTATAGTCAAGATGATGGTGTTGCCGGAATTGCACTAGTGACAACCAACTCCTATGACCTATTTGATTCACCAAAAGAAGGAGGTGGAAGTTGCTTCATGGCTAAAGGCCCCAAGGTATCACATCCCGAATATCTTGATTTCGATAGTGATGAAGATGGCTTGCTTTACGATGATGACTTGCTATGTGATAAAACTAGTGATCATAATGAACTTGATATTTGTCATACTAGTCAAGATAAGTCAATTGATGATGATAAGATGAAAATAGAATAACTAACTAAAGAACTCATCACTCTTAAGTTAGCTCATGAATCTACTCTTGAAGATCATAGAGAGCTTGTAAGAACTCATGAGAAGCTACGCTTCGAGAAGCTCAGTTTGGAGCAAGAGCATGAATTTCTTAAAGCTATCAATGAAGATCTCCGAAAGAAGACTTCATCTTATATTGCCAAACGACTACTCTTGTCTACATTCATAACACAAGTCAAATATAAGCAAACTAGTAACAAAGGAAATAAAGGTTCTTCATCTAGTAGCAACAATAAAAATGCTAAACCAAATGATGTTGCTCCTAGTAGTTCTTTTGATTCCACTAATGATGATTCTCTTAGCCAAGTTACACTTGAGCAAGAAAATGCTTTATTTAAAGGAATTATAGATAAAGGTATCTACAAGAGTCTTGAAGGGTACAAACAATTTGATGAGATTGTACGCAAGCACAGAGGATACCGAAAGAATCACGGTGTTGGCTACTTCAAAGCAAATGGAGTTGAATGGGAAGAAGGTCAATATCCCAATCCCAAGTTTGTTCCTCAAAAGGAGAAGTATGAAAATACTCTTCACAAGGCAACAAACACTCAAGATGACCTTCCACCACAAGACACCAAGCTCAAGGGCAAGAACAAGCTCCAAGAGGACTTTGACTCTTATGAAGATGAATCCCAAGCTTTGGTGAAGTGGGTTCCCAAGGCTACTACAAGCTCAACTTCTACAAGTGCGACTTCAACACCAAGGATCCCCATCAACTTGACCTAGATTCCCGAGGAGAAGAACTAGAGAGTTCTTGAGGGTGACTTAGCCAATGAAATTCACTCACATTCATTATTGGCAAGATCTATTTGCAATCAACATCAACCCTATGCAATAGATCAAGGAGTCACACATTCCCTGAAAGGTAAGCAAGGGACAAGGTAATCAACAAATCAATGGACATCATTACATATGCTTTGCACTCCATGTCCATAGATATCCCTGTATTTGTCTCTTGTGTGTTGGGACTAACCCATGTAGGTGGAAGAGTAAGGAAACAACAAGGATGCTCCCAACTCTTGGTGATCTTCATCAACCTTGAGCATCCACCACTACCTCACCAACATGAATTCTTAATCGACAAAACCCAAGGTTAGTTTATCCCTCTTTTGATGGGATGTCACATCAAGGGGGAGCTTTACTCTAAGACTTGTGTCAAAGCATCTCTTAGTATGTGACAAACATTAAATGCTTTATGTTAAAGTGGTAACCCCACTTGTGCTTAAACGATGAGTATGACCTATTATCAAGTACTCTTACTTGTCTCCTAAGTCAAATACTCATATGTAGATGACTTGTTCATCGCCCAAGTGCTTGTTAGATGCTAGAGTACTTGTGCATGTTTTCCATGATTTCATTTGAGATCTTATTATGCAAGCATGTTGGTCTGCATTTATTTTCTCATTCTAGGATATCCAATTGTTGCTATTTGGCTTTTAATTTATCTTTTGCCAATTGGATATACAAGAATGCCTGGGACCACTTCTTTAGCTATCTATGCTTTCTCACCTCATACTCTATTCATGCTGCATCACAAAATTTGAACAAGTTCTTTTCGATCCCTGTGTGTGTGGAGCACTCGGAGTTCCATATCGACAAGGACTGACCATTAAAACCTCCCAAGTGTATCTCCGTGGAACCAACCCCAAAATCTCGGTCTCACTGAATGCCTTGGGTTGATCTGGTTTTTCAATCTCGGGACAACTGATTCCATTTTATCGGTTACACCGAGTGTCCCTGTCAGCTGATAGTTGAGGCACTCGGTGTCACCGACAATGGTGGGTATATAACTCTGGACCCCGACGCTTTGAAATTCCATCTTCAAACATCACGCTCCAAAACCCTAAGATGCTGCTTCAATGACCCCCGGTCGTCTCCCTTGTCTCCCTGCGCTCCTCCGCCGCTGGGAATCGCCGTCACCACCGAACTCCTCTCCTTCGTCGCTGCCGTAGAGGATCCGCACCAAACTAGGGTACGAATTTGATCTCTATTGCGCTCCTCGTCCGATTCTTGCGCATTAGAACCTTGTTTATCATCATTACACCCTTTGCACGTGTTTCCATCCTCTCCAAACACCGTAATCTCGCGAAAGATGAATTTTCTAGGGTTTTGTCGTCCGCCCAATAGATTCGGTGAAACCGAAATGGAATTATCAGTCTCACCGATATACTTTTTTATGTGGCCGAGAACTGACTCGATGGTACCGAGTTGCTCTTTTCGGTCTGACTGAAAAGGGTGGCAAGTTTCGGTTAATGAGTCAGTCAGTCTTGGCCCCACTGAAATTTCTGTTTCGGCTGCACCGATATTTATTTGACAGAATGCAAAAGTCTTGAAAATTCATTGCTCAAATTTAAAAAACTAGCCTCATTTTGTGATGACTCGTCTTCTTCTACTCTCCTATACTCTATTCACAGTGTTAGTATGTCAGGCTTAGAGGACAGTCAGAATGTGGCAGAGTAGGGAGTTGATATGAGTTCTGGAACAAGCCCAGAAGCCAGTTCTTTCTCAGGTCCAGGCACCCCCAGCTCTCATGGGTTGCCCAAGGCTGTCACCTGGACCAGGAAGAAGCTCAACTCTGATGAGGAAGATTCAGATTTTGTTCCTGAGGAGATTCTTGCTAAGAAGCAAGAAAAGTCTGCCAAGAAGTCAGCAACTAAATCTACTTCCCCTCGAAGAGTTGTCAGCAAAGTTTATGCTCCTGTCGAAACCATCAAGGCACATGAAAGTGCAAGAGCCACTGTGTCAGTTGAGGTCCCCAAGAAAGCTATGCCTAAGAAGGCAATGGAGAAGAAGTCCAGGAAGAGGATTGTCCATGTTATTGGCCAGCCTACCTCCATGTTTGAAGATCCACAGGAGGCTGCTGGTGCTGCTGCTGCTGAGGAGGAGGAAGAGCATGCTGAGATAATCCCTCCCAATAAGAAAACCAAGAAGCTCATGGCTGATGCTATGCCAAAGACTGGCACCTCCAAGAGCACCAGGCCTACATCTAAGAAGGTTGCTGCACAAAAGTCCAAGAGGACTACCAGGGACATTCCTGCTTCAGAGAAAAACAAAGGGACTGCCTCCAGAGTGGAAGATGATGAGGACTTGACTACCTTGATGAAGCTCAGACCACATCTTCCAGTGCATGATGCCAACCACTTAGTTGCTGAGGACATGAAGAAGAGGAAAGACTCATGATTGAGAGCCTGGAGAGCCGTAGACACTTATGCTTAGAGGAGGAAAACTGCTATTGACTATAGGTTTTACACCAGATAGCAACAAGATTTCTATGAGACCATTCTTCTTGACAAGATCCTAGCTGCTAGTGACATGAGGTATGTCGATTGGAAGTTCATCAAAGATAATGTGGACTACTTCCCAACTGTCCAAGACTACTTCCATTGCATTGGTCTGGACAAAGTCATTGGCAGAGAGATTACTGCATGAAACTTTGAGATGATCATGCAATTCTACTCCACTGCTCATTTCTACGGAGATGGTAGAATTGTATGGATGACAGAAGGTGCTAGATATGAATCCACTGTTGAGGAATGGGCTGTTCTACTGGAAGTTCCAAAAGCTTAGGAAGGTGATTTGGATGTATACTCTGAACCCAAGGCAAGTCACAATGCCACGAAAGATATGTATACTCCTATCCCCGCAGACAAGGTGCAATCACACAAGCTAGGATCCATCTATTATCTACAAATAGGCCTCCGGACTATAAACACTATTGTAAGGCATACCTTGATGCCCAAGTCTGGAGATGACAAGATGATCAGAGGCTACTCCATAAACATGTTGATCCACCTTGACAGGAACACCAGGATTGGAGTTATGGATCTGATTGTTGAGACAATCAAGAGGGTTGTTGCTGACCAGAAGCGCTCATGCTGATATGCACCCTACATCCAGTTGCTTATCAACTCTCAGTTCGAGAAGCACATTTTTGCTCTTGATCGCCCACATCTTCCCCTACAGCCAGAGTTCGAAGATAACGTTGTGGTGATGAACCCATATCATCCCACATCTACTACAGCACAAGCAGAGGCAGAAGCTGTTCGAGCTGCTAGTGCTCAAGCCCCCAGATCTAGGAACGAGCAAATGGTCTTCTGATCGCAGCCGTCCAGGGCATGCAGAAGGATATCAAGGGGATTCTAGATAACTAGAATAGTCCAGTGAGGATCTTCGAGACAAGAGTCAAGTTTCTTGGTGATAAGGTGGACAAGTTGTCCAAGACAATGATTGAGCTCGAGAAGGAAGTTGACTCCGTGCACATTCCTCGGGTCTCTTCTACATCTTCTTCTGATGATGATGAGGAGGAGGAGGAAGGAAGGATCACCTCTCGGGCCAGGCACCCAGTTCACCACTCAGATGAGATCAGCCATAGTGCCTGCACCAGAATCGAGGCTCTCTTCACCAGCTCTAGCTACTGTCAACATAGCTCCTGCTCCATCAGCTCCAGTTCCTCCTGTGACCACTCCAACTCCATCGACAACATCTGCAGAGATCTTCACACATGTTCTGCTCTCGACTCCTTCATCGACAACCGGAGGAGACCAGCCCAAGAACGCTTAGATAGATACCTTGAACTTTTTGGTAACTTGTTGCCAAAGGGGGAGAAGTGTATATAGATCATTAGGCTTCGAGAGAGAGAGAGCGTTTGGTATTTTGTTGCTTTTTCAAAACATTTGCTTTTGGTTGTCGTGATACTCTTTTTTCTTGCTTGATTGACGCTTTATGATGTTTGATTATACGCTTTGATATGTGATGCTACTATTTCCTATCATCTTAAATGCTTATGTGATGATCATTCATCTTTGGTTGATTGTGTTGTGCTACGATATTCATTCCAATTACTCTCGCACACCACCAAGTGGTATGTGACATGTAAGAAGTGACCCATGTACCTAATCGATTGTGCATTTGCATTCAAATGCATATTCAAAAATAATGCACAAATTTAGGGGGAGCTCTTGCTTATCACATACTTCTCAAAGCGATGACTATATTCATTAATTATATCTTTGTCAAAGCTTTGATCTATATGTTGTCATCAATTACCAAAAAAGGGGAGATTGAAAGCACATGTGCTCCCTTGGTAGTTTTGGTAATTAATAACAACATATAAGTCATTGAACTAATGCTTTCACCAAGTATATTTCAGAAAAGTTCATTGATGTGAATGGCAAAAGGATTGTGGAATTACCCCACGATTCAAGGAAATAGGTTGGCCAAGCTTCGAGCAAGAGGACTCTACATTTTACATTTGTGAGAAATCACCTTGAGTCTATAGGGAACCCAATACTATTAAAAGGGTGTAAAGTTTTGATGGTGAACAATATGCTCAAACGTGCACAAGTGGCAGTCACCAAAACATCCACATACTCTCCCACCAAAGTTTGTCCCAAGCCAAAAATGCAAATCGGTGCAACCAACATTCCTATCCCGGTGTCACCGAGTTCCAAACCCTAGACAGACTCAGCCAAACCCTAACACTTCGGTGCAGCTGCCACTGCACTCGGTGGCACCGAGTTGGGTTGCCAAGATTCGGTTACGCAAGTTCTCATTTTTGGTTCGACCGAGAATGGTGAATCAGCGTCACCGAGAGTGGTAAATCTGACCGTTGGTCACCTTGTCGGTGCAACCAAGAATTGTATATCGGTCCATCCGAGATTTAAAAGTTGCCACTTTTGACACTTCGGTACCACCGAGATTTACACATCGGTGTCACCGAGTCTGGTGTGTAATGGTTGGATTTTTTGGATGCCTATATATACCCCTTCACCACCACCCACTCGAAAGAGAAGCACTCAGAACTATTACATACATATCCTACTCAGTTTTCTGAGAGAGAACCACCTACCCTTGTGTTGAGGTCAAGATCTTCCACTCCAACCATATGGATCTTGATTTCTAGCCTCCCCAAGTTGCTTTCCACCAATCCCATCCGTTCTACCAAGCCAAATCTGTGAGAGAGTGATTGTGTGTTGAGGAGTCTATCGTCTTGAAGCACAAGAGCAAGGAGTTCATCGTCATTATCGAGCGTATTACCTTTTGGAGGGTGGTGCCTCCTAGATTGGTTAGGTGTCGCTTGGGAGCCTCCTACTTCGTGTTGTGGAGTGAACCAAGAAGTTTGTAAGGGCAAGGAGATCGCCTACTTCGTGAAGATCTACCCATAGTGAGGCTAGTCCTTCATGGACGTAAGACGCATGGAATAGTCAAGGTTGCTTCTTCGTGGAACCCTTCGTGGGTAGAGCCCTCCGTGGACTCTCGCGACTGTTACCCTCCGTGGGTTGAAGACTCCATGAACGTGGACATACGATAGCACCACCTATCGGAACCACGGGAAAAATCATCGTGTCATCACTTGTGTTTGCATTCCTAACCCTCTCTTTACTTACATGTGCAATGCCTTTACTTTCCGCTGTACACTCTTAGACATGCATGTGTAGGGTGTTACTTGATATGCTATGAATGCTAAAACTTGCCAAGAATGAAAATTGGGAAGAAGGCAAAACCTTTATTTGGTCAAGTAGTCTAATCACCCCCCCTCTAGACCTACTTTCGATCATACAAAGGTGAAGCCCCGACAAGACCGCGCCAACGCAGAGGCCAGGTGTCGCCCCACCTAGGCACGTGTCACGGCGCCGGTGATGGAGGGGCTAAGCGGTGCCGATGGGACAGGCTCCTGTCTCGTCCCGTGGACAGTTAGAGATGCTTGACGGTGCATTAAATGAGCCTGTCCTACTCCGTCAGTGTTAGGTATGATAACATAGTAGCTCTGTACACCCCGTGTACGCACTGTACGCCACTGTTGGGATCCCCTTCCAGAGTATAAAAGGATACCTGGGGCAATACGATAGAGGACTTTTGACTCCTCGACCTTTTTAACTTTTGGACCTTCTAGCTCATACGGTAGCAGCTGTTCGTAGCGCTACTGTAGCTAGAACCCTAAAAAAACCACAATATAACCAAGCAGGAGTAGGGTTTTATGCACCTATGTGGCCAGAACCTAGGTAAAATCCCTGTGTGTTGTTCATCAGATCTGCTCTCTGTGTGAGCCTTCTTCCCCGCTGAACCATAAAGGGGTCCCTCTGATCCCATAGGTGTTGTTTCCCTCGACATATTTGGCGCGCCAGGTAGAGGGAAAGGTTGCGTGGACCTGATTTGGTGATCAACGCGCCAGTTTCTTCATAATCATCATCGCCATGGCCCCCAGGAAGGAGGGCCTAATGGCGGTTGGCCCATCCGTGTCCGCTGTCCCTGTATCTACACAGACAGGCGACGATGTAGACACGGGTGGAGGAGGAGGTGGAGGTTTAGAGCTTCCGCGGCATTCCGGTGTCGAAGGCCAAGGAAGCGGTGATGCCCGCCGTAGAGACGCTCATGGCGGCGGTGGGAACCCCCGCACCGCTGGGTCTCAGGGCGGAGTTGTACCACCTGCAGGTGGTACGGTGAACTCCAGGGACGGAGGGGTACCATCCCAGACACCCGCGCCGGCGCCTACGCCGCGAACTTCCCAGGACACGCGCAAAGAGCAGCACCACGGTGCCAACAGTTTCCAACGCCTCCACGGGAAAGCTCTTGCGCATCACTACCAAGGTGCGCGGGACCAGCATGCTAGTGGGAGTGACGTGCCATCGGGACCGTAACGGAGCTCCTTCTAACACCGTTAGGAGTCAGAGTACCTCGCGTTCTTCGTGTCGTTCGCTACCGACCATGTCGGAAGAAGCAATGGCACGAGCACAACTACTCCTGAACTTCCCTCCTCCTGCGGAGAAGCTTGACGAATGGAGAGCTACCATTCAGAGGCTCCTCAGCCTCGTAGACAAGTTTTGATCCATCAAGCCAGCTCGTGCCAATAGCGGGAAAGCCGAAGGCGGTGCGACCACGGTGCACTCTCCTCCACAGCAACAACGCCGTTCACCGACTTGACAGACCGACGCTTGCAATGGTTACTTGACGGCGTCGTCCGATCCACGGACTCGCCGCAACCAACGTCAAGTTCTTCGGGAACGAAGCAAGGAAGACGCTCGAACTACAATCGAGCGATGACGGGAAGCGCGTCATCAATCTGATAAGCGCATGGGGCCCGCTGTAGACAAGCCCGTGCCGGGGTATCCTCCCAGCCTACCTTACGAGGTGGGTTGTCCAGCGTTTACCCGTGAGCTGCGACAATTCCAATGGCCCAATTCCCGCATGTTGAAGTCAGAGGTCCCGGAGAAGTACGATGGCAAGACTCACCCGTTAGAATTCTTAAGCATCTACACAATTGCGGTGCAGGCTGTCTGGGCTTGCGACGACAAGATACTCGCCAACTACTTCTCGTTGGTGCTTAAGCCCAATGTCAGGTCGTGTTTGATGCACTTGCCGGAAGGATCCATCGCCTCCTCGGCAGACCTGTGCCACGAGTTTGTTGGCGCCTTCACTGGAGGTCATCAAGCTCCTGGCTAGGAAAGTAATTTGCATATCATTCCCCAGAAGGAGGGCGAGACTCTGCACAAGTACATCCAAAGATTCAGCCACGTGCACCATAACATACCTGACGTTCACCCTGTCGCTGTTATCAGCGCGTTCCGTCAGAACATGCGCAACCACAGGATGCGGGAAGAGCTGGCGATGAACAAGGTCAGGGATGTTGCCGAGCTTTATGCTCTCGCAGATAAATGTGCTCGGGCTAAAGAAGGGACGAGACTCCCCGACGAGGACGCTGGCGCAAGGGTCGACTCTGAGGATGAAGACATCGCCACCCCGGCAAAGAAGGGCCGATGGCGGAACAGGAAGCGCAAGGGCAAGGCCGTGCTTGCCATCGATGGATCCGTCAACCCTGGTACCGCCAAGAAGGGCAAGGTTGAAGACCCCGGCAAGGATGTTGCCGGGTGCGCCTCCTGCCAGGCTATGGCGGCTGTCGACAAGCCGGAAGGCTCTGTCAAGCAGTATTGCAAGATCCATCGCACCAAGGGCCACGATCTCCAACACTGCCGGCAAGTTGAGCAGCTTGCCGAGAAGCAAAAAGCCGAGTACGAGAGGCGAGACAAGGAGAAGGGCCAGGATGGTGCGGAGGGGTCCGGCAAGAAGCGTGTTGGCCAAGGAGGTCGCCTTGGCAAGCCCAAACAACAAAAAGACCAGCCCGCTCGAGGCCGTGACAAGCAAAAGGGTGATGATGATGATGACGTCGAAGGGGATAACAAGTCTAGCAAGCATGAGTTCCAGAAGGCTACAAAGATGATGTGCATCGAGGGATGTGCCTCGTCGCATTCCTCTCACTGCCAACTTAAACAGTGGGCGAGCGAGGTTAACACGATAGAGCCGTCTATCGGTGCCTAGAGACCTCTGAAGTGGTCCAACACTCTTATCATTTTTGACGCCGAGGATCACCCTGATCGCACAACTGCGGTCGGGTGCCTGCCATTGTTGGTTTCGCCAACAATTCACAACCTCAAGGTGACGAAGATGCTAGTCGACAGTGGGGCCAGCCTGAACCTGATCTCACCTGAAGTCATTGTGAGGCTGCAAATTCCTGATGAAGATCTCGAGCCGACAGGCACTTTCCAAGGGGTCAATTCAGGGAGGAATCAGCCGAAGGGCAAGATCACACTGCCGGTGACGTTTGGCAGTGATATAAATTTCAGGACAGAGAAGATCGTTTTTTACGTCGCCAAGATCTCCTTGCCATACAATGGTATCCTTGGTCGCCCAGCGCTGGCCAAGTTCATGGCGGCCACCCACTTCGCCTACAATGTGCTGAAGATGCCGGGGCCAATGAGCGTCATCACGATCAACTCTGACAAAAAAGGTGCACTTGTCTGTGCCGACCAACTCTACTGGGAGGCAGCTGCAGCACCCACCGCCAAGGCAGTTGCTCCTACCACTGAAGCTCCCGGGGGAAGAAGACCAGCAAGGCCTCTAGCACACATTCCGGCAAGCACGCCTCCTCGGGGTGCTGCACTCCCGTTGACGATGTGCCAGAGACCTCCATCGACAAGAGAAAGAAGTCCAAGGCAGCTCCACCGGAGACTAAGATGGTGCCTGCCAGGGAGGATGGCACGAGAGAAACTTTCACCATAATTTCCACCCTTGACGACAAATAGGAAAGCGCGCTCATCGCCTTCCTGTGGGCGAATGTCGATGTGTTTGCATGGCAACCATCTGATATCCCCGGTGTTCCCAGGAAGGTGATTGGGAACCACCTTGTCGTCTGTCCACATGTGCGGCCCGTCAAGCAGAAGGTCCGAAAGCAGACTTTGGAGCGGCAATAGTTCATTGCTGAAGAGATCAAGAAATTAAAAGCAGCTGGCTTGGTCAGAGGAGTACTTCATCCAACGTGGTTGGCCAATCCAGTTGTAGTGCGCAAGGCAAATGGAAAATGGAGGTTGTGTATTGACTTCACAAACATCAATAAAGCCTGCCCCAAAGATCCTTTTCTCTTGCCTCACATCGACCAAATTGTGGACTCCACCGCCGGTTGCGACTTGTTGTCTTTCCTTGATGTCTATTCAGGCTATCGCCAGATTTTCATGGCTAAGGAAGACGAGGAGAGGACTGCATTTATCACCCCATGTGGTACGTATTACTTTTTGCGTATGCCTTTCGGGTTGAAAGTGCTGGTTCTACATTTGTAAGAGCGGTCTAGATTGGTTTTGAGCCCTAGCTACATAGAAATATGGAAGCTTATATGGATGATATAGTGGTCAAAATCAAGGACAGGGCTACGCTCATATCAGACCTAGAAGAAACATTTGCAAATCTGTGCAAGATCGACATGTAGCTCAACCCTGAGAAGTGTGTGTTCGGCGTCCCATCCGGCTAGCTCCTCGGGTTCTTTGTATCTCAACATGGAATTGAAGAGAATCCCGACAAGATCAAAGCAATTGAGCAAATTGAAGAACCAAGACGTGTCAAGGATGTGCGTCGTCTTGCCGGCTGTGTTGCTGCTCTGAGTAGGTTCATCACAAAATCTATTGAGCGTGCCCTCCCCTTTTTCAAAGTCTTGAAGAAGGCGCGTCCGATGAAATGAACTTCGAAAGCGGAGGCAGCGCTGCAAGATTTGAAGAAGTACCTCTCCTATCCGCCAGTCCTAGTCGCGCCAAAACCACAAGAGTCATTGCTGCTATATCTAGCAGCAAAAAATCAAGTGGTAAGTGGTCCATTAGTGGTTGAAAGAGAAGTTGATGAAGAAGCAGCGGCAGGACCGCCAAGCGACAAGCCAGGACATTCCTCGACAGGGTCTGGTGCCGATAAGGAAGAATCTGCGTAGTTGAATGAGACAATTCAGAAGAAGAAGGTGGTACAACGCCCAGTCTATTTTGGCAGCTCCCATTTGCAGGGGGCTAGGTCAAGATACTCTGGTGTGCAAAAGCTGCTCTCTGGCCTCCTTATAGCCTCGAGAAAGTTGTGCAATTACTTCCAAGCACATAAGATCACCATCGTTACTCGCTTCCCGCTGCAACAGATTTTGCGGAACCGAGAAGTCGCCGGCGAGGAGGTTGCCAGGGACAATGGCAGGCTTGCCGGTGAGTGTCGTGCTCTGGCAGAGCCTCAGGCTCTTGCCGTGGAAGCACATCCTCCCTCCAAGCTTGTCGGGGGACAGCAGGTTCCAGCGAGGCCTCGGGCCCTTACCGTTGAGACAAATGCTTCCCCGGCAGAGGATATGCCTTTAGTCCTTGTTGTCGAGCCCCAGGCTCCAGCATGGGCACAACACATCGTCCATTTCCTTCAAACAGGAGAACTCCCTGAGGAACAAGAGGAAGCAGAGAAAGTAGCCCGTTGGTCTAATATGTACCAATTCATGGACAAAGTCCTGTACAAAAAGAGATCGAACAGTGTGAAACTCAAATGAATTCCTCGGGAGGATGGACTAGAGTTGTTGGCAGAGATACATGGAGGCATATGTGGCTCCCACATAGGGTCAAGAGTACTTGCCAGTAAGGCATTCCAACAAGGTTTCTTTTGGCCCACTGCCCTCCAGAATGCAACCGTGCTAGTAACCAAATGTGAAGCATGCCAGTTTAATTCAAAGAAATTGGATCAACCTGCTCAAGCCCTTCAGGGAATCCCTCTCTCCTAGCCATTTTTGGTCTAGGGACTCGACATCTTGGGCCCATTTCCCCGCGCTGCCGGGGGATTTCAGTACTTGTACGTTGCAATCGACAAGTTCACAAAGTGGTCAGAAGTGGAAGCAGTGACAAAGGTGACAGCACAGTCAGCCATCAAGTTCTTCAAAGGACTCGTCTGCCGCTTTGGTGTTCCCAATAGGATCATCACTGACAATGGCACACAGTTCACGAGCCGCACCTTCATGCAGTATGTCCAACACCTTGGCGACAAAATCTGTTTTGCTTTTGTTGTCCATCCAAGGAGCAACGGCCAGGTGGAAAGGGCTAATGCCGAAGTGCTACGAGGACTCAACACAAGAACTTTCGACAAGCTACACAAGTGTGGAAGGCGCTGGATTGACGAGTTGCCGGTGGTTCTTTGGTCAATCAGAACGACACCAAATCGAGCTACCGGCCAAACACCCTTCTCCCCCATATATGGGGTAGAGCCAGTTCTTCCCACAAAACTCATATATGGGTCACCTCGAGTGCTTGAGCAAGAGCAATTGCGGCAAGATGACGCGATGCTCCTTGAGGAAGACCATCTTCAGGCTGCTGTGAGAGATGCACGCTAGCAGCAAGCCTTTGCCGCTATCATAGCTGCAAAGTTAGTGCCCAAAGTCTTGAGGAAGGCGACCTTATTCTTTGGCATGTTCAGTCCGCCAAGAATTCCAACAAGTTGACGCCAAAGTGGGAAGGCCCTTATCGGGCAGTGCGAGTCACCAGGCCTGGCGCAGTCCGCCTGGAGACTGAAGATGGCTCCCAGTGAGCAACTCCTGGAATATCGAACATCTTCGCAAGTTCTACCCATGAGGTGTGGTTTTCGGGTCTCCCGGCAACCACCTTTTGTACGAGTCTTGGCGCTGAAGCATGTAATCCTTGGTACAAAGCCAGGCGCAGACCATGTGCGTAGTTCAATAAAGATAAGTGTTCTGCAAATCTTTTTGATTCTCATGTTTACTTACATGCATGTTGATCTGAGATATTGCATTGCACACTCCTGGAAAGAGCAAACGGACCGCTAAGGTTCCACGCCCATATTTTCTCATCTTTCTTTTTCTCAAAGGACGTAATGTTACCTCGCGTGCAGCTTTGGCGAGGGGGAATAGTGGTATGGATACCTACGGGCGACATTCTTCCGGCAACGAAAAGGTAAGTTGCAAAACCCCAAGTGAGTTCTTGTTGTGGAGTTATTTTCCTTGGACGATTTTGCCTCTTGTATGGAAAACCTGCACGTGAAGGAACCTTGTTGCGATCGGTTGCGCCCTTATTCTCTTTCTAGTCCGCTCAATAGTCTAGGTGGCTGCACTGAAAACACCAGGGTCTCTTGCCAGTAGTGGCCCTGCCAGCAGGTTGCTAAAGTCCGGCATATAGCGCTCGCGGCAAGGGTATGTGCGTAGGCAAGTTTCCAATTAAGCGTAGTGTGAATGCATACCGAAAGAAATTAAACAAGGGAAATAACATAACATTTGTTCAAAGCATAGCAAGCTATATTACAACGGGCTTGCTGTGATTCTAACATAAGACAACCAGTTCTTGGCATGGACGGCGGCAAGAAGTAAGGCAACTAATCCCGGCGATCGCCTTCAACCCGCTTGACTTGGCTTACCCTGTCGATGATGGGCGCGACAACTTCCTCAAGCGCCTTGACATCTACGTCCTTCGGCAAGCAGTCGAGGACATTGGAGAGGTTGATGTTGGGGTTCTTGTGCACCACCTTGACGAGCACCTTGCGGAGGACGCCCTGGTAGAGTTTGCGTGATTTGCTGGCCAGACAGGATGATCCGTCGGAGTGAAGCTTCTCCAAAGCTTCAAGCATGCGGTCGAAGAACATGGCCAGCTTGGCGCTCGTGGACATTCTGTCGTCAGGAGAGTACCTGAAACCTTCCAGGCCCATGACGAACAGTTGTGCGGCAAGCTTCTCCACGACGTTGACGAGCTTCTCAGTCCAGACTTGTACTCCATGCACATAGTCGTTGTGGACGGTGGCGGCATTCTTGACCAGCTCCTTCTCATCTCGAAGATCCTTGGCCAGAGCCTTCTCGCAGGTCCGGGCGGTCTAAAGAGTCTCGATCAGCATGGCCAGCTTCATTTGCAGATCATCAATGGATTCATTGGCTGAAGGGAGTTGTTTGCTCTTGTCAAACATGGCAAGCTGCATCTCCATCAGGGTGTGGAGGGCTTTGTTACTATCACTCTTGAGTGACAAGATCTTCTTATCGTGGTCCTCAAGATATGCTTCCAGCTCCTTCACCCTATCCTCTAGCAAGTTGTTGGCGGCCTCTACAGCTTCAGCAACATCGACGGCCTCCTTCAGCTTGCCAGCGTGATATGCAGTTAGAGCTTCGAGTGTCTCCTTGTGTTTCCGCTCGAGCTCCCGGGTCCGCCGTGTGACATGCTCCTCGATCTCCACTTACTTGCCGTGAAGCTTGTCGACAAGCGCCTTCTCGCGAGAGACAAGGTCTTCCTCCTGGGCATCAAGCCCGATATAGCGCTCCGTCAAGCAAGTGTCCTCTGCAGCAGCCCGTTGCTTTGCCTCATCCTGCGCCTGCTCGACGTCGGACTACTGCAAGAAGAGTTCCTGCCAGCCTTGGCTCAGTTGCTCTTGACCAGCCTTCAGATCCTGGGAAGCTTGGGAGAACCAGGCCTGAGTTTCTTTGACACACTCCTGAAAGTTGGCCTCAGTCGCTTCCATAACTGCTGCCTTGGAGTCCAGTTTCTCCTTTCGGGCGCGGTGAAGCGCTTGAAGCTTCTGGAAGTTGTCGCCCATGGTTTGGAGGAGTTTCTATTCTTGGGATTTTCTGCTGTCGGCACTTGGTTCATCATAATCTTGAGGCTGACAGCAGTAATGATCCCCTCATCAAAAATCTCCCCTTCAGATGGCACCCTAGTGCTTGCCATGCCGGGGATGCTAACAAACAAACTATCGCCAACCCTGAGGTACCTGCTTGACGAAGGGGCTTCGGATGTGGGCGGCTGATCCTCAACGACCGCCTCCTTGGCAGCTGGGGGCCTGTGGCCGGCGTGGCGCCTAGCGCTCCTGCGGCAGGAATGCCATCAGTATAGTCACTGGCCTCCTCATCGGACTTCTCGGAAGACCTCTTGGCGGCCTCTTCCCGCGCAGCCTTGGCGGCCTCAGCACTAGCGGCCTCGACGGCATCATTCTTGGCGGCTTTGGCGGCAGCACTCTTGATGGCCTCCTCAACAGCGTCCTGTCAGCCTCGATGGAGGCATCCCTGGCGGTCTCCTCGATGACGGTGTCAACACCCATGCTCTCCATCGAGGGAATGTCTGAAGGCCAAGAAAGCAAACCAAACGAGGTTGAGGTGGAAGTTCAAGAAGACAAAACAAAAAGACGAACATAATAAAGAATACCTACACCAACGACGGTTGCCGGCGAAGACCTGCCGATGCCCGTGCTTACGAGCTCTCCCTCATCATGATAAAGCGCGCTGGAGGAAGTCCTTGCCGGGGATCCATCTCTGGGTGGCGTAGACGATGGAGGCGGAATATCAGGGATAACCTTTGATGGTTCTCCTTGTCGTCGCCCTCCTCCTGCACGTCCGGTGATGTTAGCAGTAAAGATGCACACCCCGGCACTTGCCAGCGGAAAGTGAGTAATGGGCTCACGTTGGGGGCTGTGCCAAGGGCTGAGTCGAGGACTACATCGCGGGCTGGCCTCCATCCTAACGGTGATCGTATCTGGCGCACCTGAGGTGCTTGCCGGCAACTCCTCACCCGTCGAGGTCCTCGCCCTCTTTGCCACCCTTTGCGCTAGTGTTTCCGCATCACTGTGGAGACAAGCCAAGGCAAAGCAAATGAGTTAAGTAAAACAAGAAATTTGAAAGGCAAAATATGCGGCAAGATCCTTACTCCTCATCTTCCTCTCCCGAGCTAAGGGCAGAGAGGTCGAAGGGACTTTTGCCATGGTGCCCGTGGGGGCAGGTGGAGGGGTGCTCCTAGGTCGCTTGGCCGTGGCAGGCGTAGGTTGCTGATGACGTTCTTGCCGCCGCGTGGCCTTTCCGGCCGCCCCCTTGCCGAGGATTGCGCTTCTCAAAGGGGCTTGGCAGACCGAAAGCCCAGAGTCGGCGCTCCGAAGGACGCGCCTCTTGTCACAAGAGACGGGGCCTCCTCGAGAAGTTCCTCCTAAGTTGTGTCTTTTGTAGGATGGCCCCGGGCAGATGTGTCGCCTTGCTCCTCGGCGATCCCGCCTTGAACAGGGGGATTATGCCTGCCGACAGCTCACATACCATAGCACTCCTGAATAGTTTCTGGCAAAGAGCTCCATGCTACATAACTGTCAGATTGTGGTTCAGCCCCGGGTGCAGCCTCATGATGTGTGTCGCGTTCCAGAATTCCCAAGCTGGCCTCGCCCTATTCTGCAGGGGAGCGATGCGCCGGCGAAGGAAATCGGCGCCTACCATCTCTACGGTGAGGCCGACACTTCTAAGGCGGTGAATCCTGGTGGTCGCGACTGTGAGTTTCCCATCCTCAGGGTCGAGGTCACTCCAGTAGTCGTCGCGCACCATCTTGGTTTGTCGCGGCAGGCAGAAAGGCTGGAAGCCCTCCTCCTGAATCCAGCACCATCTGCCTCGCCACTCATCCCACCTCTCGTAGTAGGCCCCGTCTAGGTAGAGCTCCTTGGTTCCCAGCCATGGAATCCAAGCGACGACACCAGAAAGGGCTCCGCCTTGTTGGATACGGGGAGTAAAGTAATGGCATAAAAGGGCGGTGCTAGGAACTACTCCGGAAAAGTTTTCGCAAAGGTGAGTGAA
This sequence comes from Hordeum marinum, assembly GCA_022496015.1. Lineage (NCBI taxonomy): Eukaryota > Viridiplantae > Streptophyta > Magnoliopsida > Poales > Poaceae > Hordeum > Hordeum marinum. Next base: position 332,859,991 of record CM039674.1, read on the forward strand.
AACTAACATATACGTCACAGCATTCGGCGTAAAATCCAAGAGTTGGAAGTCGAAGGTGAACATGATGTCGTTGAAGAAATCCAAGAAAGGGGGCAAAGCCCGCAGTAAAAATAATCGACAAAGAAATGATACTTATCTGAGCCGCCCTCGGAAGGACCTGGACTCACGCGGGTGGCGGGATGCAATGTCGTCTCCATCGCCCACATACACCAGTATCGCTCCTTCAGAGCACCTGCGTTGAGCCCCGGCGGAAAGACGACGTGCTCCTTCCACACCCTCACCAGCTTGTTCTCCGAGATGGTTTCCGCATCCTTGCCCTTGCTAGCCTTGGGCGGCATGGTGGCTATGGAGGCGGGGGCTGAGGATGGAGAGGGCGTGGAGGCGTGGATAAATGGGAGGAGCTCTATTTCGTGCTTTAGGAGGAAGAGGACGGCGGTTCTCAGATTGGGAAGGACAAGAGGTAAATGAGCAGCGCCTCTGCGATTTCCTTTTTATGGGGAAGGCGCGGGGCAGCCTCTTTACTAGATTATGATATAGAAACGCTTCGCAGGCACGCTGCTATAACAGTCGCGCCACGCACGTATCCCATGTTCCGCATTCAATGGGCATCATGGGGAGGCGCAGTAAGCGCAATGATCACAACCGCAAGGCCCTGCCACACGTTCCCGTGCACTATTTGGGCATAGCCCAACAATGCCTTGCATCGTGTGTGGACCAGGCCCGGGGGCTCCTGCTGGTGCACTAGAGTTTTGGGCTCTCCAGTGCCCCTTACTCGTGCATGGGTAGTAGTAGCCATCCTGGCGACAAGGTCCGGCAGGGAGTTGCTAGATATAAATACAGGAAACTCAAAACCCTCGGCAAGACCTTGCTGGGATGGCCATCAAACTCTCGGGCAAGGCAAAGCCTCGGTAGGACCCGGCAAGGCGAAGCCCCGGCAAGACCCCGCCAGCGCAGAGGCCAGGTGTCACCCCGCCTGGGCATGTGTCGCGGCACCGACGATGGAGGGGGTAAGCGGTGCTGATGGGAGGGGCTCCTGTCCCGTCCCGTGGATAGTCAGAGATGCCTCACGGTGCATTAAATGCGTCTGTCCTACTCCATCAGTGTTAGGTATGATAGCATTGTAGCTCTGTACACCCCGTGTACGTACTGTACGCCACTGTTGGGATCCCCTTCCGGAGTATAAAAGGAGGCACAGGGCGATACCGTAGAGGAATTTTGACTCCTCGACCTTTTCAACTTTTGGACCTTCTAGCTCATACGGTAGCGGATGTTCATAGCGCTCCTGTAGCTGGAACCCTAACACACCCACAATATAACCAAGTAGGAGTAGGGTTTTACGCAGCTCTGTGGCCCGAACCTAGGCAAAATCCCCGCACGTTGTTCATCAGATCTGCTCTCTGTGTGAGCCTTCTTCCCTGCTGAACCATAAAGGGGTCCCTCCAATCCCATAGGTGTCATTTCCCCCGACAATATCAAATACCCAGGCGCTACTACGAGCGCTGGTAAGGTACACATCAATAACATGTGCATCAAGTATACCTTTGTTGACGTTGCCATCCTTCTTATTTGCGAAGTATTTGGGGCAGTTTTGCTTCGAGTGGATAGTTCCCTTGTAATAGAAGCACTCAGTCTCAGGTTTGGGTCCATCCTTGGGTTTCTTCACGGGGGAGGCAACTGGCTTCCCATTCTTCTTAAAGTTTCCCTCCTTTCCCTTGCCTTTCTTGAAACTAGTGGTTTTCTTAACCATCAACACTCGATGCTCCGTCTTGATTTCTACTTACGCGGCCTTAAGCATCGCAAATAGCTCAGGAATCATGTTATCCGTCCCTTGCATGTTATAGTTCATCACAAAGCTCTTGTAGCTAGGTGGCAGCGACTGGAGAACTATGTCAACAACCGTCTTGGGAGAAAGCTCAACTTCCAACTGATTCAAGCGATTGTAGTACCCATACATTGTGAGTATATGCTCAGCAACAAAGCTATTATCCTCCATCTTGAAGGCAAATAAATTATCGGGGGTCTCATACCTCTCAATCTGGGCATGGTCTTGAAATACCAATTTCAGCTCTCGAACATCTCATATGCTCCATGACATTCCAAACGTCTTTGCAACCCTAGTTCTGAGCCATAAAGCATGGCGCGTTGAACTATCGAGTAGTCGTCAGAACTTGTCTGCCAGGCGTTCACAACATCCACAAGTGACGCTGGAGGGGGTGGCGCACCGAGCGGTGCATCAAGGACATAAGCATTTTGTGCAGTCATGAGGATAATCCTTAGATTACAGACCTAGTCCACATTGTTGCTTCCATCATCTTTCAACTCATCTTTCTCTAGGAACGTATTAAAATTCAGGGGAACTACTGCGCAAGCCATTGATCTACAATATAATTTTCAAAGACAACTTTATACTATGTTCATGATAGTAAGGTCAATTAATAAATTACTAATGAACTCCCACTTAAATCAACATCCCTCGGGTTTTCTAAGTGTTACATGTTCCAAATCCACCAACACAAGTCCGATCATCATGTGAGATGAGGTGGTTTCAATGGTGAACATCTCCATGTTGATCATATCTACTATATGACTCATGTTCGACCTTTCGGTCTTTCGTGTTCCGAGGCCATGTTTGTACATGCTAGCCTCGTCCAGTTTAACCCAAGTATTATGCATGTGCAAAACTAGCTTACACCAGTTGTATGTGAACGAAGAGTGTATCACACCCGATCATCACGAGGTGCTTTGAAACGACGAACTTTCGCAACAGTGCATATTTGAGGAGAACACATTTTATCTTGAAATTTAGTGAAGGGGTCATCTTATCATCCTATCGTCGTATTAAGCAAAATAATATGCATAAAAGGATAAACATCACATGCAAATCAATAAGTGACATGATATGACCATCTTGTGCTTTTGATCTCCAGCTCCAAAGCACCGGCATGACCTTCATCGTCACCATCATGACACCATGATCTCCATCATCATGATCTCCATCATCGTGTTGTCACATGTTTATATCGCCAACTATTGCTTCTTCAACTATTGGTATCACATAGCAATAAAGTAAAGTAATTACATGGCAATTAGTGATTGACATTGTTGGAGATATGCCCTAAAGGCAATCATTTATGATGATATTTCTTATGTGTTTATGAATAAAGATAGTCCTTGGACATTATCATTGATGTGTATTAACAAGTATGTGACTTGTTTGTGAGACTATGCATTGTATGATGACTGTCCTAAAGGGTCCCTAGTCGAAAGGGTTGTGTGGAGCGCAGCCAGTTAGACTAGCATATGACACAGTGGATGGTCCGGTCTCACTGACCATGTAGCATTGGATGCTAGCCGGATAATATGGACTCGGAAAGGTCTGGTCGGATTGGACATAGTTGGATCTGAGTCGAGATAAGGTCTCAGTTGGACAAACCCAACTATGAGACGCAGCGATAGGTCATCTGTGAGTCTCTAGTATAACATATGTTCTCTGTCCTAAGACCTGAGATGGCGCATGTACTCGGGATGGTGATAGACTTGCTTTGGGCCAACCAAACGCTACTCCGTGATTGGGTAGTTACAAAGGTTAGTTTCGGGCTTGTCCAGACCCATGCTGCAAGACATGGCCGAGCAAGATGGGTTTTGCCCCTCCGATCAGGAGATATATACTCTGGGGCCCTCGGGCGATCCGACTTGGATAAGCATGGCCATGCAATGAGGATTATGAGATAATCCTAAGTGATGGTCGGATTCATCGGAAAGAGAAAGAGGTCGTGCTGCAACAAGGATGACCATGTAGCCTTGTGCATGACAACATATATCGTGTGGCAAAGGGAACAGAAGTGTGAAGTACAGGTTCGCCTAACCAGCTTCATCGGACACTTGGAGTCGGCACGTTTTGCTAGAGGCCGCTACCGACTAGTTGAGTCAGATATGATCTGACTCGCGGCCAAGTGTATGAGAACGTAAAGGGTCGCACACTTAAGGGAAGGAACGTGTGGGCTTTAGGATCCGTGCGAGGCCCAAGAGTTGAGCTCATGCCGGATGCCTATATATAGTGGAGATGCGGCACACCCATCCGGTTGATCGCTTCGACACCGTCATTAGGGCTTTGCATGTGTTGCAACTAGCCACCTCCACTCGCCGCCGACGACTGTGTGATCGGACCTAGCGGTCTGCCGCATGGTGTTCCTCCTGCACGCACGGATACCGTTAGAGGCGGTGCACTTGCACCACTCCGGCGAAACTCTACGTGGGATCCGGCGAACATCTGTTTGAGGGAGATCGGGACGGTTGTTCGAGGGAGATTGGACAAGGAGGAGACGGACCACACGAACGCGCTGCCCCAACTCTACTTCCGCTGCACGGCACTGTGCGTCTAGTGGTAACGAACCTTGATCCATCTCCGTAGCATGTTCTTGGTTGTTCTGCACGTAGGAATTTTTTGATTTGCATGCGATGCACCTACGGTAAAACCCAACAGACATGTAGGTCATAAATTGAATTAAAGACAACTCTATGGGTCCTGCCGGTTGTCATTCTCATCGACATGCAAGTCATGATAACTATTACAAAACATGATCATCTTATACATCAACATATATCAAATTATGTCTTGTCCATATCCATCACAACATGCTAAAAAACAAGTTAGATGTCCTCTACTTTGTTGTTGCATGTTTAACATAGCTGCTAGGGGCAACTAGCAAGAACCGTTATTACCTGCGCAAAACCACAATGGTGACAATCAAGTTGCCTTTAACCTTCTACAAGGATCGCCTATGTCAAATCTGATTCAACTAAAGTGGGAGATACAGACACCCACCAGCCACCTTATAGAAAATAAGTTGCATGTCAGTCGGTGGAACCAGTCTCTTGTGCGAGGACAAGTAAAGTTGGTTCGAGCCGCTTCATCCTACAATACCGTCGAACCAAAATAAGACAAGGGAGGTAAGCAATCTGAACATCAATGCCAACAAATTATTTGTGTTCTACTCGTGCATACCATCTACACATAGAACTAGCTCATGATGCCTCTGTTGGGGAATGTTGCATGGCAAACAAAACATTTCCTATGAAACACCCAAAATCTATACTATGGAGATGCTAGAAATGATAGGGAGAGGTGTCTACATACCCTTGTAGACCGAAAGCGTTAACGTCGGCATCAGCTTGGTGAAGAAAGCAGGGAAGGGAGGTACCAACCCGTAGTAGAAGTACGCCATGAAGAAAGGGTATTTCTTTGGGCCAGGCTTGGTGTCACCGGGGAGCATGACCGGCGCGGCGTGCGCCTTGGTGGTCTTCCCATACATATATGTGTACCACTCAATGATGTTGCCGGCGGTCAGCAGGGACGATGCAAAAATGACGCAGGTTCTCCTCGTCGTCGCGATTGCCTCCTTCCTCGCCTCTGCCTTGTGGTTGAGAGGCTTATTGGCCTTCTTCTCCTTGGCCGTAGCGGCGTCCTACTTGGACCTCTTAGGTGCCATGGTGGGTCTGAGAGATTGGATGGGGGAGCATGCGAGAATGGCAAAGTGGTGAAGATGCTCTGCTTTGCGTAGGGATGAAGATGACAATGGCGGCGAGATGGGAAACGGTGGTGCTAGATTAGCAATGCCACTATGGACCCCCTTTTTATAAGGAAGGCGTAGAGGTTGGCTCTCTTTGCCTCACATGGTCGTGCCTTTTTAGGCGCACAACCCAGGTGTCATTTTTCTCCACCTCTCCCACGCACCGATTTAATGCGCATAGTGAGTGGGCAGTAAAAGGCATCATTACATGTAGTAACTCCCCACCATGTGTGTATGTGCATTTCTTTGGGCCTACCCCAACAACGTCATGGATGCAAGTGTGGCCCAGGCCGAGGGTTCATGTTGGTGTACTACGGGACGTGTTTGTTAGTACCCTGACTTGTGCATAGACGACAACAGCTTTCGACCGGCAAGGCTTGCCATGAGACAACTGTGCTTAAGACACAAATGACAGAAGACCAAGTTGTCGATAGGCCATGTTGTCGGCAGATGAAGACACGACAAGCTCCATGCCGTTAGTATCCCACTACCTAGCCACCGCTCCACCTCATCAAGCAGATAGTCACTTCTCAAAGAGGTGTTGAGCAAGCAAGTAGTTAGGTGGAGCCTGTTGGGGCACGTGGCAGCTCTGAGGGTTAATCAACCTTTTATTAACACACATCCTGATGGCATGGTGAAGGAATAGAAGGTATCTTGGCGAATGACATAGAAGGAGAGGTCATCCTTGCCTAAAGACGACACCGGCATGACACCTCGTGGCAAATTTAATGCGTTTGTCCTAAGTCGTCAGGATTAGGTATTTGGCACTATGGCCACTACCTGAATAGTATTTTTACCATTTTGCTACTCTAGTAACCCCTTAATCTATAAAAGTAGGCCCATGGAAACCATTACAAGGGTCAACTCTGTGTCCATTTACACATAGTGGTTGCACTTCCGAGCACGCTTGTCGACAAACTATGCTCCTTTTAACTAGGGCAGACAACTCATAATACACCAAAGTAGGAATGAGGTTTGACACCCCCACGGTGGCCCAAACCTAGGTAAATCCACCATGTCGACTGTTGTTTCCGTTTTTTGTGCACGTAGATCCTGTTAGCAGAACCGCAAGGGGCCTTGCCAGTCCCATAGATTGTCATACTTCGACAGTTATCAAGAACGACGGAGACGTATCAATGCTCCATGCGATTTTTGATTTGAATTAAATGATTTATGGTGGCACAGTAAGTTGGAATTGGTCCAAGAAAGCTACTGTGGTGAATTCTATAACAAAAGGCTAAGTATATTATCACTTTAGAAGCAACAATGGAGGATAATGAATCAAAAATTCTTTTATGAAGTTGATATGGTTACTACATGATTGTGCAAATGGAACATTCTTCTTAATAGTGGTTCCATAGCTCAGTCTAAGGAAACAAAAGGTTCTGCCAGTGATTCAATATATGCAAAGTCAGTTTCACAAAATTATTAATTCTTGTGAAGGCATGGTAGACGCGTTGAAATACAAATGATACACACAAATCTGAAGTTGTCAGATTCGATAGGACAAATTCTATACCACAAGCAAAGCATGGACTCACACCAGATTAACACTGATGTAAAAGTAAAATGTGCTAACTAGATTATTGACTCTAGTGCAAGTGGGAAACTATTGGAAATAAGCCCTAGAGGTAATAATATTGTATTATTATATTTCCATATTCATAATTAAAAGTTTATGTTGTATGATATAACTTCTATGATCCTGGATGCGATTCACTAGAAAACTCAAATGCATGCCTGGAATGATAAAGGGTAAAATAAAGGTTCCTAGTCTTGCCTCTAAGACTGACTCAAGTCTTGTTGCTGATCATGTTTTCCGTATCTTAGGATATCGATTAAGTGTAACAATGATCCTAAAACAACATTGAGAGTATGATGTTAGAAGAACGATCATATTAAATCGACCCAAACTTATTTGTTATACTTCGAGATAATATCGTCTGAAATCAATTGTTATAACACAGATTGTTAACATGTGTTTTATGTTCCTTAGACCATGAGAGTATCATAGTCACTTCTTACCGTATGATTAGCTTTGGGTTTGCTCAAACGTCATATGTAACTAGGTGATCATAACGACAACTTATAGGTTCATCGAAAAGTTTGATAAGGGACAAGGTAGCTCGAGAGTGGGATTTGATCCTCCGACTATGGAGAGATATTATTACGGACCTCTCGGTGTGATGGAATCCATTATTTTCTGGCTAGATATAGGTGACTATGTCATGGGGATGCCGGAACACATCAAAAACAAAGAACAACAAAATCGGTAACGAGGATAATGGTATAGTGAGCATGTGAATGACTCAAGAATATAGCGATGTTTTTTGGGTTTTGTAAAATATTGAAAAGCAAAGGGAATATCACATGGTAACCAATAGTTCACTCGAATATCATTCATGTACTAGTAGGGATCGATATGGACGTCCACGGTTCCGCTATCGGTCATTGAACAAAGAGGTTTCATTCGTGTCTATGAGTTACTGATGTGGCTTGAAACTACGTCGGTATTTCCCCAAAGAGGAAGGGATGCTGCAGCACAATGACGGTAAGTATTTCCCTCAGTTATGAAACCAAGGTATCAATCCGTAGAGGAAGATCATGCAGCCACGTAAACAGCACATGCACACTAATAACAAATACTTGCAACCCGACGCGAAAAAGAGGTTGTCAAGCTCTCTATGGTAAAAAGGATAGATTAGGTAATGACAGTTTTGGCAAATAGATCTCGCAAGGATACAAAATCAAAAAAGTAAAAAAAGTGCAGAAAGGTATTTTTGTTTTTTTGGATTAATAGGTGTGAAAAAAAGAAGGCAAAATAGTAGATCGGTAAGCAATATGTTGGAAAAGTAGGCCCGGGGGGCGTAGGTTTCACTAGTGGCTTCTCTTATGAGTATAGCGCACGGTGGGTGAACAAATTACTGTTAGGCAATTGATAGAAAATCAAATAATCATGATGATATCCAAGCAATGATCATTATATAGGCATCACGTCCAAGATAAGTAGACCGAAATGATTCTGCATCTACTTCTATTACTCCACACATCGACCGCTATCTAGCATGCATCTAGTGTATTAAGTTCATGGGAAAACAGAGTAATGCAATAAGAATGGTGACATGATGTAGAAAAGATCTATTATTTTAGGAATAGATCCCATCTTGTTATCCTTAATGGCAATGATACATGTGTGCCTTGCTGCCCCTTCTGTCACTAGGAAAGAACACCGCAAGATCGAACCCATCACAAAGCACCTCTTCCCATATCAATAAAAAACAAACTAGTTAGCCTAACTAAACTAAAGATTTGAAGAAGAAATGCGAGGCTATAAGTAATCATGCAAATAAGAGATCAAATAAGACTCAAATCATATTCATGGATAGAAACTGATCATGAACTCAAAATTCATCGGATCCCAACAAACACACCGCAAAAGTCATTACATCAAATATATCTCCAAGAGACCATTGTATTGAGAATCATATATAGAGAGAGGGGAAGCCATCTAGCTATTGCCTATGGACTCGTAGGTCTATGGTGGACTACTCACGCATCATCAGAGAAGCACCCATGAAGATGGTGCACCCCTCCGTGATGGTGTTAGATTGGATGTCACGGTTCTAGAACATTTGGCGGCTGGAATTGTGTTTCGTCGAGTCCTTTAGGGTTTTCTGAATATTTGGGAATTTATAGGTTGAATAGTCGGTTGAGGGGAGTCCCGAGGTGGGCATGCTCCACCAGGCCACGCCAGGGGCCTCTGGCATGCCCTGGTGGAGGGTGGACACCCTTGGCCCCCTCTCTTGTGGTTGTTTGGCCCATCCTGGTTCTTCTGGTCCACCAAAAATCTCCCAAAATTCCCGTAACATTTGGGCTCCGTTTGGTACTGATTTTCCACGAAGTAAACAACAAGCAAAAACAACAATGGTCACTTTGGCACTATGTTAATAGGTTAGTCCCCAAAAATGATATAAATTTGCTATAAAATGATTGTAAAACATCCAAGATTGATAATATAACCACATGGAACAAGCAAAAATTATAGATATGTTAGAGACTTATCAGCATCCTCAAGCTTAATTCATGCTCGTCTTCAAGTAGGTAAATCATAAAAACTGATTTTTTGATGTGGAATGTTGCCTAACATGTTCATCGTATATTCTTTTCTTTGTAGCATGGACATTTGGACTTTTAGATGGTTCAAAGAAATAGTCTATTTTTGACATGAAAACTTTAATGCTCAAGCATATCAACAAGCAACCATGTCTTTCAAAATATCAACACTGAAGCAAGTTATCCCTAGCCCATCATGCTCAATCATTGATCCATTCACAATACACACTCAAATATTAGCTACACCTAATGCTCAAGTATGATAACAATGCCTCCTAGTTGGTGCTTTAGAAGAGAAGATGGAGATTCAAATTGAAAAATAAAAATTTCATAAAGTAAATAGATAGGCCCTTCGCAGAGGGAAGTAGGGATTTGTAGAGGTGGCAAAGCTCAAGTGTTTAAATTGATAAAGAAATATATTTTGGGTGACATGCCTTTCCTGTCAACGAAAACGACTGAGAGATTTCAATATCTTTCCATGCTAGATACATCATAGGCTGTTCCCAAACAGAAAATAGTGTTTATTCCTTTTTCCACCATACTTTCACTTTCCATGGCTAGCCGAATCCACAATTGCCTTCCATACCAACACTTTCCAAGGAATTTATTATTTGATAACATAAAGTAAAAAAATCATTTTCATTTTGGGACTCAGCATCCCTATAACCATCGTACTCTCGTGCAATGACAAGTGAATAAACACTCACCTTGAGAATAACACATCTAGCATGGAAAAATAACGGTTACCCCTACCATTTCATGAGCGGTACGAGCACACAAAAAGGAAAATTATATTATGAAAATTTAGAGATGGGACATACAAATTTGCTTCGAATGGCATGGAAATATCATATATAGGTAGGTATAGTGGACTCATGTGGCAAAACTAGGTTTAAGGATTTTGGATGCATAAGTAGTATTTCTACTTAGTACAAGTGAAGCCTAGCAAATAGATTGAGAAGGATCCAACCAAGAAACAAAAATCACATAAGCGAGCATTAAGCATAAATAACACCGAATAATGCACCATCAATAGGATGTAATTTCGTAGTAGAACTATTGACTTTCGTGCTTGCATAGGGAATCACAAACCTTAACATCAATATTCTTACTAAGCGTAATTACTCACTAACATAACTCACATAGTACTATCGTCATGTCTCAAACTATTACAAAGAATCAAGTTTAATTTGTCCAATGATCTTCATGAATTTTTTTACCCTCTTGAATATCTATCACTTTGGGACTTGTTTCATATATTGCAATTGCTTTTGACAAGCTCACATGGATATAAGTGAAGAACATGAGCATAAAAGTTTCATCTCCCAAAATAGTATAAGTGAAGCATGAGAGCATTTCTTCAAAATTACTAACTCTCAAATTAATATAAGTGATGCTTGACATCATTTCTTCAAACATGTAAAAGCACGCCGTGCTCAAAAAGATATAAGTGAAGCACTAGAGCAATTCCTTTGCTCAATAGATTTAAGTGAAGCATAAAGAGTAATTCTAGAAAATCATAGCATAAGTTTGAATCTCTCAAATAGTTGTGTGCAGTAATTATAAAAGCAAAACAAGCAAATATACGAGACTCTCCAAGCAAAACTCATGATATGTGACGAATAAAAATATAGTTCCAAGTAAAATACCGATGGTTGTCAGAAGAAAGAGGGGATGCCACTCGGGGCATCCCCAAGCTTAGTTGCTTGGTACTCTTTGGATATTACATTGGGGTGCATTATCATACCCAAGCTTAGGATCTTCTTACTCTTTATTCCTTCATCCATCGTGATCTCACCCAAAACTTGAAAACTTCGATCACACAAACCTTAACAAAATTCTCGTGAGATCCATTAGTATAATAAAGCAAATACCACTTCAAATACTGTGATAAACCCACTAATATGTATTATTGCATTATAAATATTGTATTTTAACTTTACCATGACTTATATCCCCCAATACAAGTCATAGATTCATTAAAACAGGCACACAATGCAACGAAAACAGAATGTGTCTCAAACAGAACAGTCTATAGTAATCTGTACTCTAGCCCTACTTATGGAACTCTAAAAATTATGAACCATTAATAAAACATAAAGAATTTTTATATAATATTTTTTCAAAATTTCAACTCAATATCACGTTCCAGGAAAAAATGAAAATTCGTGCACTAGAAAAACGTTTCTATTTCAGATTCATCATTGTTTCTACTCATCTTATGGATCATCCTAAAGGCTTTACTTGGAAAAAATACTAAATAAAATAAAAAACACAATCATAACATAATCATAATTTTGCAGACACTCAAAAATAGAAATAAAAAGATAAAAATACTTTATTCATTGTGTTGTCTCTCAACAAGCACTATCGTTTTGCGCCCCTAGCTAGGCATAACATGTCGATTCAAGTATTGTCATCCTTAGTTTTTACTCCATAAATGGCCCTCATGATTGATTAATATGGTGGATTAATTCTTATTCTAGGGAAGTGTTCCATACCTTTCTAAGAGGAAATCAAAATTTAATATTACCTTCTTTCATATCAATCACGACACCAATAGTGCGTAAAAACGGTCTACCAAGTATGATAGGACAAGACGGATTGTAATCAATATCAAGAACAATAAAATCAATGGGCACATAGTTCCTATTTGCAAGAAAAATAACATCATTAATTCTTACCAAAGGCTTTTTAATAGTAGAATCCACCAAGTGCAAATTAAGAGAACATTCTTCAATATTGGTAAGACCAAGCACATCACATAGAGATTTCGAAACTGTGGAAACACTAGCACCCAAATCTCACAAAGCAAAGCATTCATAATTTGTAATCTTGACTTTAATGGTAGATTCCCACTCATCATGCAATTTTCTAGTAATTGAAATCTCTAATTCCAACTTTTCTTCTAAGGATTTCATCATGGCATCAACAATATGTTTAGTAAAAGCTTTATTTTGTTCATAAGCATGGGGTGAATTTATCATAGATTGCAGCAACAAAATACAATCATCCTAGGAGCAACTCTCATAATTAAAGTCCTTGTAATCAAATATAGTGGGCACATCACTAGTTAAAGTTTTTACCTCTTCAAACCCACGTTTATCAAAAAATTTATCAAGATTTTCACCCTCCAAATCATTGGGATGCCCTCTAGCTAAAGTTGAATCTTCTTCAGTCCCTTTATAATCTATTTTAGCATTACTAAACAAGGAATCAATAAGAGCAAACACCAATCATTTGAATATATTGATTATTGTTATGAAATTAATCTCTAGAAAATGCTTTTTCTAATAATTCTCTTTTAGCTCTAAGCATAGCGGTTCTTTTCTTACTTTCATCCATAGAAACATATAAAGACTTAATTGATTCATTGATCTTAGGTGGAAAATCATGCAACTTGATATTTTCTACATCATTGGAAATTCTATCAATGCTTCTAGACATATCATCAATCTTATTCAACTTTTCTTATAGCGTAGTATCGAAAGACTTTTGAGCATTGATAAATTATTTAAAAATATTCTCAAGATCAGAGGTTTCATATTATTATTATTATAAGAATTACCATAATTATTAGAGGAATTTCCAGGAAAAGACATAGGATTAAAATTACCTCTATAAGCTATTGAAATTATTTCGCGAGATGAAATTCACATATACGGAATCATTATTTTGCTCAATCAAAGTAAACAAAGGCACATAATTAATATCAATAGGTGCATATTTACTAGCAACCAAATTCATAAGAGCATCAACTTTTTCACTCGACGTACTAATCTCTTCTACCGAATTAACCTTTTTACTAGTAGTTGCTCTTTAAGTATGCCATTGTGAATAATTTACCATAATATTATCTAGCAATTTGGTAGCTTAACCCAAAGTAATTTCCATAAAGTTACCCCTCGCGGAGGAATCTAAAAGATTTCTAGAGACAAAATTCAACCCCTTATAAAAAAATTGTATAATCATCCAAAGATTTAAACCATGAGTAGAACAATTTCTTAGCATCAACTTCATTCTTTCGCAAGATTGTACAACATGTTCATTCTCAAGTTGCTTAAAATTCATGATTTGAGTTCTAAGGGAAATAATTTTCGCAGGTAGAAAATACTTAGTAATAAAAGCATCCTTACGTTTATCCCAAGAATCGATACTATTGCGAGGTAAAGAAGAAAACCAATTTTTTGCACGATCCCGCAAGGAGGAAGGAAATAATTTCAACTTCAAAATATCATTGTCAACATCTTTTTTATTTTGAATATCGCATAATTCCATGAAGGTGTTTAGATGGGACGCGGCATCCTCATTAGGAGTACCGGAAAATTGATCTTTCATGACAAGATTCAACAAAGCGGCACTAATATCACAAGACTCCACACTATGGCAGGAGGAGCAATAGGAGTGATAATAAAATCATTATTATTGGTGTTGGAAAAATCACATAACTTGGTGTTTTCTTGAGTCATCATGACTACGCAAACAAGATTCCAAGCAAACATGAGAACTGATGAGAAAAAGGCAAACGAAAAAGAGAGGGCAAACAAAACGACAAACTTGTGAAGTGGGGGATAGGAAAACGAGAGGCAAATGGAAAATAATGTAAACTGCAAGGAGATGTGATTTGTGATTAGGAACCTGGTAGATAAGATTGCTTCCTCCCCAGCAACAACGCTAGAAATTCCTTTGACGTGGCTTGAAACAACATCGGTATTTCCCCAAAGAGGAAGTGATGATGCAACACAACGATGGTAAGTATTCCCCTCAGTTATGAAACCAAGGTATCAATCCGTAAAGGAATATCACGCACCCACGTAAACAACACCTGCAAACTAATAACAAATACTTGCAACCCTACGCGAAAGAGAGGTTGTCAAGCTCTCTACGGTAAAAAGATAGATTAGGTCATGATAGTTTTGGCAAATAGATCTCGCAAGAACAAAAAAATAGGTAAAGAAAACTGCAACAAGGTATTTTTTGGTTTTTTGGATTAATAGATCTGAAAACAAAAAAGGCAAAATAGTAGATCTGCAAGCAATATGTTGGAAAAGTAGACCCGGGGGCCGTAGGTTTCACTAGTGGCTTCTCTCATGAGTATAGCACACGGTGGGTGAACAAATTACTATTGGGAAATTGATAGAAGATCAAATAATCTTGACGATATCCAGGCAATGATCATTATATAGGCATCACGTCCAAGATAAGTAGACCGAAACGATTATGCATCTACTTCTGTTACCCCACACGTCGACCACTATCCAGCATGCATCTAGTGTATTAAGTTCATGGGAAAACGGAGTTATGCAATAAGAATGGTGAAATGATGTAGACAAGGTCTATTCATGTAGGAATAGACCCCATCTTGTTATCCTTAATGGTAACGGTACATGTGTGCCTTGCTGCCCCTTCTGTCACTGGGAAAGAACACCGCAAGATCAAACCCATCACAAAGCAACTCTTCCCATGGCAAGAAAAATCGATCTAGTTGGCCTAACTAAACCACAGATTCAAAGAAGAAATATGAGGCTATAAGTAATCATGCAAATAAGAGATCAAAGAAGACTCAAATCATATTCATGGATAGAAATTGATCATGAACTCAAAATTCATCGGATCCAACAAACACACCGCAAAAGTCATTACATCAAATAGATCTCCAAGAGACCATTGTATTGAGAATCATAGAGAGAGAGGAAGCCATCTAGCTACTTCCTACGGACCCGTAGGTCTATGGTGGACTACTCACGCATCATCGGAGAAGCACCCATGAAGACGATGCACCCCTCCGTGATGGTGTTAGATTGGATGTCATGGTTCTGGAACTTGCGGCGGCTGGAATTTTGTTTCGTCGACTCCTCTAGGGTTTTCTGAATATTGGGAATTTATTTGGCAAATAGTCGGTTGAGGGGAGTCCCGAGGTGGGCACGCTCCACCAAGCCGCACCAGGGGTCTTTGGCGCGCCTTGATGGAGGGTGGCCACCTTGGGCCCCCTCTCTCGTGGTTGTTTGGCCCATCCTGGTTCTTCTGGTCCACAAAAATTCTCCAAAAAGTCCCGTAACGTTTGGGCTCCATTTGGTACTGATTTTCTGTGAAGTAAAAACAAGAAAAAACAATAACTGGCACTTTGGCACTATGTCAATAGGTCAGTCCCAAAAAATGATATAAAGTTGCTATAAAATGATTGTTAAACATCGAAGATTGATAATATAACAACATGGATCAAGCAAAAATTACAGATACGTTGGAGACGTGTTAGTTACCAAACCTAAGGGCTCACAACTTAAGGTAATCACGATATACTGAGTGTTAGTAGTGCAGAAGTGTAGGATCGGAAGTAAGTCTAGAGGAGGGATGATTAGACTACTTGACCAAATAAAAATTCTACCGTTTCCCAATTTTAGTTGTGGGCAGATTTTAGCAATGATAGCAAGTCAAGCACACCCTACACATGCATGTCTAAGAGTATAGCAACGGAAAGTAAAGACAAACACATGTAGTAGAGGGTAGGATTAGAAGATCAAACACAGTTGTAGACATGAACATTTTTCCTATGGTTCCAATAGGTGGCGCTATCGTACATCCACGTTTATGGAGTCTTCGACCCACGGAGGGTAGCAGTCGCGAGAGTCCATAGAGGGCTCCACCCATAAGGGTCCACGAAGTAGCAACCTTGACTATTCCATAACGGCTTCCGTCCATGAAGGACTAGCCTCACTATGGGTAGATCTTCACGAAATAGGCGATCTCCTTGCCCGTACGAACTTCTTGGTTCAACCCCAAAACACGAAGTAGGAGCCTCCCAAGCATCACCTAACCAATATAGGAGGCACCACCCTCCAAAAGGTAATAGGCTTGATAGTGATGATGAAGTCCTTGCTATTGTGCTTCAAGATGATAGACTCCTCAACACTCAATCACTCCTTCATAGATTTTGCTTGGTAGAAAAGATTGATTGGGTGGAAAGAAACTTGGGGAGGCTAGAAATCAAGATCCATATGGTTGGGTGGAACTGTTCGAAGTGCTTGTCTTGCGGGTGGGATGTGGTGGAGGCGTATATATAGGCATCTCCAAAAATACAACAATTACACCATTATTGACCAACTCGGTGAAACCGAAGTAAAACTCGGTTGTACCAATTTGTTAAAAATGTGGCAACTTTAGGAATCTCGGTGAGACCGATATATTATTCTTGGTAGTACCGATATGTGTGGCTGAGGGAAGTTTCCAAACTCGGTGAGACGGATCCATTAAACTCGGAAATTCCGATTTATAAACTTGGTCATCCGAATCTTGGTCACCGAAACACGGTTGCACCAATATAGTACTTGGTTGTACCGAGAAGCTAGGGTTTGGCTAGTGTTCTGTCTGAGGAGAAAATCGGTTGGGACGAGTGGTAAACTTGGTGGCACCAATTTTGCATGGTAGGGTTTAGACAAAGTATTTTTTGGGAGAGCTTGTGGGTGTTTTGGGTAGCTAGCACTTGTGCATGTGGAGCAATTTGTTCACCAACATTACCTCACCCCCTTTTAATAGTATTGGCTTTCCTATGGACTCAAAGTGATTTCTCACAAAGTAAAATGTAGATTCTCCTTGCTTGAAGTTTTTCCAATTCCATTCCTTGCATCTTGGGGTCTCCTCACAATCTATAGCCATCCCATCATTAAACTTTTCCTGGGATATACTTAGTGGAAACATTACTCCAATGAGATATATGTTATTATTAATTACCAAAACCACCAAGGGAGCAAATGTGCTTTCAAGGATTAATGACAACATATTTGTGAAATTGTTTCATTAATATTTTAGATATTTTCGAGAGGATCCGGAAGCGTTCCAGGGTCACTGGAAGGGTTACGGAGACTAACGGGTAATACTGGGTGTTGTAAATAATATATAGGTAAAAAATGTTAATGGAGATGTTAAATTGGTAATAAAAGGATTCTAAAATAGTTAGGGGGTTATATTCAATTTAATACCAACGGGCCTAAAAAGGCCTAGTGGTGGAAGGCAACTTGGCCCACCAAGGCCCAAGTGAGGCAGTGCCCTCTTTCCCCTTAAGGGGGCTGAATTGGGCAGGGGAGGAATCCTCCTTCACTCGTGGGTCAGCGCAAGGGAAGGGGAGTCCTTCCCCTTCTCTTGGTAGCCCCTCCTCCCCTCCAACCTATATATACTAGAGGTCTAAGGCACTTTTGAGTACACAAGTTTTGAAGTCTCCTCCGGTCTTGTAGTTTTAGTTCTAGTTGATCCTGGTTGGTCAATTAGATCTAGACCTAGATTCTCTAATCATTATACTTAGAAGCCTAGTGTGATCCTAATCTCCTCACTCTAATTCTTCCGTGACGATTAGCTCTAGACGGTGAAGCGCTGCCGGAACATGAAGACCGTACGCTTGCAACCAAGTAAAGAGGTTGTGCTTTCAGTCTTCGCTTCGAGGGATCGTTTGTAGGCGGTTCGCGAGATCGTTCATCTATTGTTCGAGGGACTTCACCAACGATCTACACTGACTCATCTTCTTCCCTTACAACTCGGAGTTGGTAACGATCTGATCCCAATCGTTATTGTATGTTCATTGTGTTCCTGGTTGATCATAGGGTGATTTTCTTTTACTATGTTTACCAACAGGAGCGCGCGACGACGATGTTGCATTAGCCCGGGGTGGAGGCATGGTGTCGAATGGGGACGGCTCCTGGAGTGCCATGTTGAGATCATGTCCTGAGCCGGAGAGGCCGACAATCCATTTCTCTTGGATGGGATTGTTGTCAGCGATGATGGAAGTGGGTGGGCGCAGCGAGACGGCGGCTCTGCCATTGGAGAAACCGAACGGGCGGTGAGAGGAGAGAAGAGGGTGCATGCGAACTGGCAGGGAAGGTCACGGGAGGGAGCAGTTCCCCACGCGTGCAAGCACTCGCCACGCCTGGCTCACAAAAAGATGCTGATTTAGTCGTTCCTCCAGAGATGCTTCGAGGTTCGTGCGGGCCAAGAAACAGATGCAACATGAGCAACCTAATAGGCTGATTTCATCGCGCGTGGCCTGGTTCGACCTAATGCAGCCTACCAAACGCATCCTTGCTAGCTGCTCCGACAGTTAACTGAACATGGAAATACTGAAGCAAACAAAGATGAACTCAATCGATTAGATTTGGGGATTTAGTTATACATGAATTAAGAGAACTTATGAACATCCAAAATTTCTTGCCACTCTCTTGTACTTGTATTGAAAGGCAAAGTAGAAAATTTTAAACCAAAAGTATTGAAGCTCCTGAATCAAAACGAAGGCAAACTAGATCAATCGACCAGACAATTGTTCACCAATTATTGCCAGAAATCAGATGGATTAACTACAAAGATGGATGCATGTTGTACCTTAAGCATGCGCCATATGGAGGGGTTCACTGTCTTGACGACGTTGTTGATCCACTCACAATGGCGCTCCTTGGCGTCGACGAACTTCCTGTGCTGCACGCTGGGCTTTGATACGTCCATTTTGCATCATGATTTCCTGTTGATATTTACATTGTTTTGTTCAATAATAATGCTTTGGGGAGTGATTCTAATGTCTTTTCCCTCATAATATGGAAGGTTTACACGAAGAGGGAGAATACCGGTAGCTAGAATTCTAGGCCCAAGAAAAGCACGTAGAGATACCTATTATGCACAACTCCAATGAAGCTGAAAATTTAAGGAGATTATTTTTGTATTTAATAAAAATTACTGGAGGTGAAAACTACCGAAGGAGGGCCCCAGGTGGGCACAACCCACCAGGGCACGCTAGGCCCCCTGGCCGCGCCCTGATGGGTTGTGCCCAGCCTGGCCCGCTTCCGGTGCCCATCTTCCGGTATATGGTCATGATACGTCCATTTTGCATCATGCTTTTATATTGATATTTATTGCATTATGAGTTGTTATTACATGTTATGGTACAATACTTATGCCTTTTCTCTCTTATTTTACAAGGTTTACATGAAGAGGGAGAATGCCGACAGTTGGAATTCTGGACTAGAAAAGGAGCAAATCTAAGATACCTATTCCGCACAACTCCAAAAGTCCTGAAAATTTACGGAGAATTATTTTGGAGTATATAGAAATTACTGGGCGAAACAGATACCTGAGGGGGCCACCAGGAGGTGGCAAGCCTGCCATGCGTAGCCACCCCCCTAGCCACGCCTGGCAGGCTTGTGACCCACCTGGCAGGCCCCCGACGCCCATCTTTTGCTATATGGAGGGTTTTGACCTGGAAAAAACATAAGGGAGCTTTCGGGACGAAGCACCGCTGTCTCGAGGCGAAACTTGGACATAACCAATCTAGAGCTCCGACAGGGCTGTTCTGTCGGGGAAACTTCCTTCCCGGAGGGGGGAATCAAAGCCATCGTCATCACCAATGATCCTATCATCGAGAGGGGGTCAATATCCATCAACATCTTCACCAGCACCATATCCTCTCCAAACCCTAGTTCATCTCTTGTATCCGATCTTTGTCTCAAACCTCAGATTGGTACATGTGGGTTGCTAGTAGTGTTGATTACTCCTTGTAGTTGATGCTAATTGGTTTACTTGGTGGAAGATCATATGTTCGGATCCTTAATGATAATTAATACTCCTTTGATTATGAACATGAACATGTTTTGTGAGTAGTTACGTTTGTTCCTTAGGACATGGGATAAGTCTTGTTATAAGTAATCATGTGAATTCGGTATTCGTTCAATATTTTGATGAGATGTATGTTGTCTCTCCTCTAGTGGTGTTATGTGAACGTCGACTACATAACACTTCACCATTATTTGGGCCTAGGGGATGCCATTGGGAAGTAATAAGTAGATGATGGGTTGCTAGAGTGACAAAAGCTTAAACCCTAGTTTATATGTTGCTTCGTAAGGGGCTGATTTGGATCCATATGTTTCATGCTACTGTTAGATTTATCGTAATTCTTATTTCATAGTTGCAGATGCTTGCGAGAGGGGTTAATCATAAGTGGGAGGTTTGTCCAAGTAAGGGCAGCACCCAAGTACCGGTCCACCCACATACCAAATTATCAAAGTAACGAACGCGACGCAAATAAGCATGAGGTCACTCTTGACCTAGAAAAAATCAGAGGAGGACTTTCAGGACGAAGCGCCGCTGCCTCGAGGCGGAACTTGGGCAGGAGCACTTTTGCCCTCCGGCGGAGCGATTCCGATGGGGGAACTTCCTTCCCGAAGGGGGAAATCGAAGGAATCCTCATCACCAACACCCTCTCATCTTTGGAAGGCCAATATTCATCAACATATTCAACAACACCATCTCCTCTCAAACCCTAGTTCATCTCTTATGTTCAATCTTTGTACCGGAACCTCAGATTGGTACATGTGGGTGACTAGTACTGTTGATTACCTTGCGTGGTTGATTACTATATGGTTTATTTGGTGGAAGATTATATGTTCAGATCCATTATGCTATTCAACACTCCTCTGATCTTGAGCATGTTTATTGTTTGTGAGTAGTTACCATGTGAATTTGATATGTGTTCGCTATTTGATGATATGTATGTTGTGATTCCCTTAGTGGTGTCATGTGAATGTCGACTACATGACACTTCACCATTCATGGGCCTAAGGGAATGCATTGTGGAGTAGTTATTAGATGATGGGTTGCTAGAGTGATAGAAGCTTAAACTCTAGTTTATGTGCTACTTCGTAAGGGGCTGATTTGGATCCATGTGTTTAATGCTAAGTTTAGACTTTGTCTTAATACTTTTCTCGTATTTGCAGATGCTTGTGAGGGGGTTAATCAAAAGTAGGTTGTTAGTTCAAGTAAGAACAACACCTTAGCACCGGTCCACCCACATATCAAATTATCAAAGTATCGAACACGAATCAAACCAACTTGATAAAAGTGACTAGACAAAATTCCCGTGTACCCTCAAGAACACTTTGCCTTTTACTAGTGATTGTTCTGGCCTGTCCTTTGCCTCAAAAGGATTGGGCTATCTTGCTGCACCTTTTTTACCGTTACCGTTACTTGCTCGTTACAAATTACCTTGCTATCAAACTATTTGTTACCTACAATTTCAGTGCTTGCAGAGATTACCTTGCTGAAAACCGCTTGTCATTTCCTTCTGCTCCTCGTTGGGTTCGACACTCTTACTTATCGAAAGGACTATGATTGATCCCTTATACTTTTGGCTCATCAAGACTCTTTTCTGGCGCTGTTGCCTGGGAGTGAAGCACTCTTTGTAAGTGGATATCGATAAGGAAAAACTTATACTACGTGCTAAATTTACTGTCACTTGTTAATATGGAAAACAATCCTTTGAGGGGTTTGTTTGGGGTATCTTCACCTCCACCAGAACCACAGTTAGTTAACCCTCAACCTACAGCACCTACTGAAAATGTTACTTATGAAATTCCTTCGGGTAATGCTAGAAAAATGCTTGCTAAACTTATGCAGGAGATGGAACTGAACATCCTAATATGCATCTTTTATACGAAATACGTGGATTATTTAAGCTTGCAGGTTTATCTGGAGTGAAGTTAGGAATAAGGTTTTCCCTTTATCTTTGGAGGGAAAAGCATTGACATGGTATATGCTATGTGAAGATCTTGGATTGTGGAACTGGAATCGGTTGCAATTGGAATTCCATCAAAAAAATTATCCTATGCATCTAGTTCATCGTGATCAGAATTATATATATAATTTTTGGCCTCGTGAAGGAGAAAGTGTCGCTCTAGCTTGGGGGAGGCTTAAGTCAATGTTATATGCATGCCCCAATCATGACATTTCGGGGGAAGTTATCATTCAGAATTTTTATGCTCAGCTTTCTCATAATGATCAAACCATGCTCGATACTTCTTGTGATGGTTCTTATATGAAGTAGATTGTTGATTTCAAGTGGGATATCTTAGAAAGAATTAAATGCAACTCTGAAGATCGCGAACTCAAAAAAGGTAATGAGTCAGGTATAAATCTTGAATTTGATTGTGTTAAATCTTTTATGAATACCGATACTTTTCGTAAGTTTAGCACTAAATATGGACTTGACTCTGAGATAGTGGCCTCTTTCTGTGAAGCATTTGCTACTCATGTTGACCTCCCTAAGGAGAAGTGGTTTAAATATCATACCCTTATTAAAGAAGAAATTAAAGAACCGGTCGGAGCTACAGAAGAAACTATTTTCTACAATATTGATCCAATCGTGCCAACTGCTTATATTGAGAAACCACATTTTCCCGTTAGGATAAAGGAACATGCTAAGGTATCAATTGTGGTTCGTAAGAGTAATATAAGAGCATCTAAACCCCCTGAGAAAATTAAAGTAGAACCTAGTGTTGCTATGGTTAAAGATCTCTTGGTAGAAAATGTTGATGGGCATGTCATTTACTTCTGTGATGAAGCTGCTAGAATCTAAACCCGATGAAAAAGACAAACGCAGACATGTAGTTGGCTTGCATGTTGACTCAGTTAAAATAGGAGATCATTGTTATCATGGCTTATGTGATTTGGGTGCTAGTGTGAGTGCTATTCCTTTTACCTTATATCAAGAAATTATGAATGAAATAGCACCTGCTGAAATAGAAGATATTGATGTTACTATTCAACTCGCAAACAGAGACATTACCACACCCCTTGGGATTGTTAGAGATGTTGAAGTCTTGTGTGGGAAAGTAAAATACCCTATTGATGTTCAAGTCCTTGGTTCCCCACAAGATGAATTTTTTTCCATTATCTTTGGTAGACCTTTCTTGAGCACTGTCAATGCTATGATAGATTGTGAAAAACAAACCATCGGTGTCAGTTTGGTAATGTGTCTCATGAGTTTAATTTTTCCAAGTTCAGTAGACAACCCTGTGATAAAGAATTATCTAATAAGGATGAGATAATTGGTCTTGCTTCTATTAATGTGCCACCTACTGATCCATTAGAACAATATTTGCTTGTACATGAAAATGATATGCACTTGCGTGAAAGAAATGAAATAGATCAAATTTTCTTCGAACAACAACCTCTCTTGAAACACAATTTTCTTATTGAAACCCTTGGAGGTCCTCCTCCACCTCAAGGTTATCCTGTGTTTGAGTTGAAACAATTGCCTCACACATTGAAGTATGCTTATCTTGATGACAAAAAGATATATCATGTTATTATTAGTGCTAACCTTTCAGAACATGCAGAAGAAAGATTATTGAAAGTTCTAAGGAAGCACCAGGCTGCTATTGGATGTACTCTTGATGATCTTAATGGCATTAGTCCCACTCTATGTCAGCACAAGATCAATATGGAACCTGATGCTAAACCCGTTGTTGATCACCAATGGCGATTAAATCCTAAGATGAAGGAAGTGGTAAGAACTAAAATATTAAAGATTCTGGAAGAAGGTATAATTTATCCCATAGCTCATAGTAGATGGGTAAGTCCCGTTCATTCTGTCCCTAAGAAAGGAGGTATTACCGTTGTTCCTAATGATAATAATGAACTCATTCCACAAAGAATTGTGACTGGCTATAGAATGGTAATTGATTTTAGAAAATTAAATAAATCTACTAGGAAAGATCATCACCCTTTGCCTTTCATTGATCAAATGATAGAGAGACTATCTAAGCACACACACTTTTGTTTCCTAGATGGATATTCTGGTTTCTCTCAAATACCCGTGTCACAATCTGATCAAGAGAAAACCACCTTTACTTGCCCTTTTGGAACCTATGCTTATAGACGTATGCCTTTTGGTTTATGCAATGCACCTGCTACCTTTCAAAGATGTATGACTCCTATATTCTCTGATTTTTGTGAAAAGATTGTGGAGGTTTTCATGGATGATTTTTCCGTTTATAGAACTTCTTTTGATGATGCTTAAGCAACCTTGATTGAGTTTTGCAGAGATGTGAACAAACTAATCTCGTCTTGAATTTGGAGAAGTTCCACTTTATGGTTAATGAAGGCATTGTCTTGGGGCATAAAATATCTGAACGAGGTATTGAGGTGGATCAAGCTAAAGTTGATGCAATTGAGAAAATGCCAAGTCCTAAAGATATCAAAGGTATTCGAAGTTTCCTTGGTCATGCTGGTTTCTATAGAAGGTTTATTAAAGACCTCTCGAAAATTTCTAGGCCGCTTACTAATCTTTTGCAAAAGGATATTCCCTTTGTTTTTGATGATCATTTCATGGAAGCCTTTGAAACACTAAAGAAAGCCTTAACCACTACACCTATTGTTCAACCACCTGATTGGAACTTGCCTTTTGAAATTATGTGTGATGCTAGTGATTATGCTATTGGTGTTGTTCTAGAAAAAAGAGTTGATAAGAAATTAAATGTTATGATTATGCTAGAAAAACTCTAGACAGTGCCCAAAGAAATTATACCACTACTGAAAAAGAATTTTTAGCAGTTGTGTTTGCTTGTGATAAATTTAGACCTTACATTGTTGATTCCAAAGTTACTGTTCACACTGACCATGTTGCTATAAAATATCTTATGGAAAATAAAGATGTTAAACCTAGACTCATTAGGTGGGTTCTTTTGCTTCAAGAAATTGACTTACATATCGTTGATAGGAAAGGAGTTGAGAACCCCGTAGCTAATAACTTATCTAGGTTAGAAAATATTCTTGATGACCCACTACCTATTGATGATAATTTCCCTCATGAACAGCTAGCTGAAATAAGTATCTCACACAACACACCTTGGTATGCTGATTATGCTAATTACATTGTCGCTAAATATATACCACCTAGCTTTACATATCAACAAAAGAAAAATCTTCCATGACTTGAGACATTACTTTTGGGATGACCCACATCTTCATAAAGAAGGAGTGGATGGTATTATTAGAAGTTGTGTATCTGAGCATGAGCAGGAACAAATCCTACAGAAATGTCATTCTGAAGCTTATGGAGGACATCATGCGGGAGATAGAACTTCTCACAAGGTATTCCAGTCTGGTTTTTATTCGCCTACTCTCTTCAAGGATGCCTGTAAGTTTGTCTTGTCTTGTGATGAATGTCAATGAATTGGTAATATCGGTAACTGTGAAGAAATGCCTATGAATTATTCACTTGTTGAACCATTTGACGTGTGGGGTTTTCATTATATGGGACATTTTCCTTCCTCTGATGGATACACTCATATTTTAGTTGCGGTTGATTATGTCACTAAGTGGGTAGAAGCTATTCCAACTAGTAGTGTTGATCATCACACCTCCATTAAAATGCTTAAAGAGGTTATCTTTTTGAGGTTTGGAGTCCCTAGATATTAATGATCGATGGTGGTTCACACTTTATTCATGGTGCTTTCCATAAGATGCTTGCTAAATATGATGTTAACCATAGAATTGTGTCACCCTATCATCCTCAATCTAGTGGTCAGGTAGAACTTAGAAATATATAAATAAAATTAATTGCAAAAAACTATCAATAGGTCTAGTAAGAATTGGTCTAAGAAATTAGATGATGCACTTTGGGCCTATAGAAGAGCTTATAAAAATCCTATGGGTACATCTCCATATAAAATGGTATATGGGAAAGCTTGCCATTTGCCTCCAGAATTAGAACATAAAGCATTTTGGGCAATTAAAGAACTCAACTATGATTTCAAACTTGCCGGTGAAAAGTGGCTATTTGATATTAGATCATTAGATGAATGGAGAACCCAAGTGTATGAAAATGCCAAGCTATTCAAAGAAAAAGTAAAGAGATGGCATGATTAGAGAATCCAAAAGCAGGAATTCAAAATAGGAGACTATGTTCTTTTGTTCAACTCTCGTTGACCATATATTATCGAAGATGTCTATCGTTCTTGAGCTATCAATATTAATAATGTCGAAGGTACTAACCCAAAGGTGGTCAATGGACAAAGAATTAAGCACTATAACTCAGATATGCCTATTAACGTTGAAAGCCATGTTATCCAAACCATCAAACCGAAGGAGCACATAAAAGAAACCTTCCGGAACACTCCAAAATTGTTAAAAATAGGGGGTACATGATTTGGTAAGTAAACGGACTCCGAAAAATCCGCAAAAATATTTCCTGTCAGTTTTGGAATATTTTAAAATTTTGGAAATAAAGAAATAAACTGAAAGGTGATCGAGGTAGGCACGATACACCAGGGCACGCCAGGCACCCCTAGCCATGCCCTGGTGGGTTATGCCCACCTCGGATGCCTTGTCGACTCCGTTTTCCTTCCAAATACTTGTTTCCCAAGAATAAATATTCTCTATATATACCCCTGACTGTTTTGACGACCGCATCATAGAAAAATCCTCTGTTCTTGTTTCATGTTGTTTTTCTGACAGATGTGAAATTATGTCATCCCAAGATTCAGACGGAGAGAGCCATGTTGATCCCTATGTTCCAAACCCGAAGATCTTTAGGGAGATTTACCCCTATCTATTGACCGAGGAGGAGGAACAACATGCTACCATGCATGAAACAAAAGATGACATCTTTGAGGAAGAGGATGATCCATTGCCTCAACCCGGAGACATGCATGTGGAATTCAAGAAGTCAAGCCTCCCTAGAAGATACAAACCTAAGGTCCAATTTATCTCGTATCGTTTTCTACAAGAAAGCAAGGAGGCCCTATGCCAACGGATATTAAAGCTTGAATTGGAGAATGATGATCTAAGGGAGGAAAACTTTATGCTTAAATATAAGTTGAAGAAGATGGCTTACTCTACACCTCCACCTTCTTCATCACCACCACCAAAAGAGACTTGAGAAAACGGGTATGGGCACTCCCCTTGGCTTAAGCCAAGCTTGAGTGAGGTGCCCCGGTATCGTATCACCACCACTTATATTCACCTTTACCTATTTTAGTTCGATCCTTAGTTTCCCTTTGCTTTAGTTGAATAAAAGTTTAGCATGATTTATTTTTGTGTTTTAGTTATGTGGCCTATCTATCTATGTAATCGAGTTAAAGTTATATAATAAAGTTAGTTTTAGTTTTTGCCTCTTTACTTTCTGGTTGCAGTCAAATAAAGGAAAAGAAACAAATGAAAAAGAAGGAATCATAAGCTAATCTTATGGTGGGTAATGACATCACATAAGGAAAAGTATAAGTATTAAAATTTATTGGAGATTGACAAGCATAGCATTGGTCAATAATGCAATTCATGAAAGAATTAATAAGGTAAGATAAGTTTTACATGCAAATACATTATCTTGGACAACTTTTATGATTGTTAGCCCCCATCAAATATTATATGCCAAAATTGTTGACGTTGGACGAGGAAGACAACATAATGATTTATGTTTGTTCATATCCACATAGAAGTTATATTGTCATAGATCCCTTATCATGTGGTGCTTGCCCAATATCCTTGCTAGCCAAAAATTCTGCACTAAGTAGAGATACTACTTGCGCATCCAAAAACCCAAACCAAACTCTTTCTTTGAGTGACCACCACACCTACCTATGGATCAAGAAAGATCCTTCAAGTAAGTTATCATTGGTGCAATAAGGCAATAAAAGTTGCTTCTAAAAGTGTTTTGATCAATTAGTGTAAGAGAAAATTGAGCGTTATACGAAATTATGATGGCAAAGTAATAAAAGCGACGGACTGCATAATAAAGGTTGCTATCATTGGGGGCAATATAGAGTGACGTTCTTTTACATTAAGGGATTGGGCATACAAATCAATAAGTGCGTGACAACCTCTGCTTCCCTCTGCGAAGGGCCTATCTTTTACTTTTATGCACTTAGTATTATGCAAGAGTCAAAGTATTCTTCCCTATTCCCTTTTTACTTTTTCCTTTTGTAAGCATCATGTGGTGAGGAAAGATCTAGGCACATATATATCCAGTTGGATATGGGTGGGCATGAGTTATTATTGTTGACATCACCTTTGAGGTGAGTGAGTTGGGAGGCGAAACTATAAGCCCCTATCTTCCTACGTGTCCGGTTGAAACTTTTTGTTCATGGGTATGCCGTGAGCGTTAGCAATCATAAAATACTAAATGATAGTTGAGTATGTGGACTTGCCAAAAGGCTCCTACATGAGACCCTTCCTTAAAATATGATGAATTGTAGTTGCAAAGTTGTCTGAGAACATAGTTTGTTGCTTTCCAATAAGGTTTATGCTTGATACTTATATGTTGTGATGAATTGTTACTTGTTCATGAGAAGCCTTATGATAAAAATGTATTCAAATAAGTTCTTATGTTAGAGTTTGTTGTTGTTATGTTAATACGCATGATGCTTCTATGTTTGTATTTTGTTTTTATCGACACCTCTCTCTCAAACCATGTGGATATGCTTTTCAATTTTGGCTTTCGCTTGAGGACAAGTGAGGTCTAAGCTTGGGGGAGTTGATACATTCATTTTGCATCATGATTTCCTACTGTTATTTACTTTGTTTTGTTGACTAATAATGCTTTGGTGAGTGATTCAAATGCCTATTCTCTCATAATATGCAAGGTTTACACAAAGAGGGAGAATACCGACAGTTGGAATTTTGGACCCAAGAAAAGCATGTCAGAGATACCTATTCTGCACAACTCCAATGAAGCTGAAAATTTATGGAGATTATTTTTGGATTTAATAAAAATTACTGGAGCTGAAAACTACCGGAGGTGGGCCCCCAGGTGGGCATAACCCACCAGGGCGCGCCAGGCCCCCCTGGCCACGCCCTGATGGGTTGTGCCCAGCCTGGCCAGCTTCCGGTGCCCATCTTCTGGTATATGGTCACTCTTGACCTAGAAAAAATCAGAGGCGGACTTTAGGGATGAAGCGTCGCCGCCTCGAGGCGGAACTTAGGCAGGAGCACTTTTGCCCTCCGGCGGAGC
Organism: Hordeum marinum; assembly: GCA_022496015.1. Classification (NCBI taxonomy): domain Eukaryota; kingdom Viridiplantae; phylum Streptophyta; class Magnoliopsida; order Poales; family Poaceae; genus Hordeum; species Hordeum marinum. The sequence continues at coordinate 332,889,430 of CM039674.1, forward strand.
GATTCCGTCATGGGAACTTCCCTCCCAGAGGGGGAAATCGAAGCCATCGTCATCACCAACACCCCTCTCATATTTGGGAGGCCAATCTTCATCAACATCTTCAACATCACCATCTCCTCTCAAACCCTAGTTCATCTCTCGTGTTCAATCTTTGTACCGGAACCTCGGATTGGTACTTGTGGGTGACTAGTAGTGTTGATTACCTTGCGTAGTTGATTACTATATGGTTTATTTGGTGGAAGGTTATATGTTCAGATCCATTATGCTATTCAATACTCCTCTGATCTTAAGCGTGTTTATTATTTGTGAGTAGTTACCTTTGTTCTTGAGGACATGGGAGAAGTCATGTTGCGAGTAATCATGTGAATTTGATATCTGTTCGATATTTTGATGATATGTATGTTGTGATTCCCTTAGTGCTGTCATGTGAACATCGACTACATGACACTTCACCATTCATGGGCCTAAGTGAATGCATTGTGGAGTAGTTATTAGACGATGGGTTGCTAAAGTGACAGAAGCTTAAACCCTAGTTTATCCGCTACTTCGTAAGGGGCTGATTTGGATCCACATGTTTAATGATATGGTTAGACTTTGTCATAATACTTTTCTCATAGTTGCGGATTCTTGCGAGGGGGTTAATCATAAGTAGGTTTTTAGTTCAAGTAAGAACAACACCTTAGCACCGGTCCACCGACATATCAAATTACCAAAGTAGCGAACACGAATCAAACCAACATGATAAAAGTGACTAGACGAAATTCCCGTGTACCCTCAAGAACACTTTGCCTATTACTAGTGATTATTCTGGCCTGTCCTTTGCCTCAAAAGGATTGGGCTATCTTGCTGCACCTTGTTTAATGTTACCGTTACTTGCTTGTTACAAATTACCTTGCTATCAAACTATCTGTTACCTACAATTTCGGTGCTTGCAGACATTACCTTGCTGAAAACCGCTTGTGATTTCCTTCTGTTCCTTGTGGGGTTCGACACTCTTACTTATCGAAAGGACTACGATTGACCCCCTATACTTGTGGGTCATCAGGCTTCCAAGCGATAAGCAGTGCATCCTCCTTATCCTGCTTGGGCACAACGAACCCCCCAGTGCCTTTCCACGGGTAGTACATGACGGTGAAGGGTGTACCCTCAGCAGCAATCCGCATGGCCTCTGATGAGTGGATTTTATGCATACTTTTTAGAGTATATTCTAGTGCCAAAATCCCTCATATCATATCCATTCAGCACGTATTCATGTCTCCAATGCATAGTTTTTGGTATTTACTTGTTTTACCAAGTTCGTTGCACACTTTTTATTTTGATTTAGTTTTTATTAGTTTTCCTTTGTTTTATGGTCTTTGTTGGTGTGTTGGCATGTTCATGGACTTGGGACATCAAAACAATCAAGCTAGGGGACAAAACGGAGAAGTTCCAGGCACCATATGAAGGCCCTTTGGAGAGTTTGATGATTTGAGATTTGCCAAAGTGTCCAAAATGAAGATCCAAGGCCTCTGATGCATCGTGCTTTTCCTTAGCACTCCAATGAGCCCAAAAAGTCAAAATCGGAGTTCGTATGAAGAATGACGACCAAAACATGAAACATCTCCTGAAGTCCACATCATATGACGGCCTTTCATGCGAGCGTGCATGCTCGTTTGAGCGATCATATGACCCTCGGGCAGCTCCAAAAGTTGGCTACAACCTTCCAGATTTTGCATTGATTTCGTCCCCATTTCCCCCCTATGAGATCCTTGACGACCAAGCCTTGTTTTGAACGTGGATTTGGACCCCTTGAGCCCTTGGATGAAGGGGGGAGGGTACATCAAGGGAGGAGTCCTCCTATAAGAAGACTTCCAACCCTAGCCGTCGGGGAGAACTACCTTGATCCTCCAAAAGTTCCATCAGCCGCCGCCACACCGACATGGCAATAACTCCACCTTAGAGAGAGGGCCAAGACAAGAAGGATGAGGAGAGCCCCCCCCCCCCCATCTGGGGCCGCCCGGAGGGCCGGTGCCATCTCCATCGTCGCCACCACCATGCTCCTCTCCATCTCCAACATCATGTTATCTTGTAACTTGCCTCTATCGTCTATGTACTCCATCTATATGTTTGGCTGAATTACTAGTTCTTGGGGAATAGGATGAACTCTAGTTTGTACTAGCACCCAATAATTATACGCGATATAAGATAACCTTTTCATGTATTGTTAATGTTCTTCGTGATGTTGAGTGAGGTGCACCATCCAACATTTGCCAAGTTTGGACACAAGGATATTACTATTGGATGATGTAGAGAGAAGAGAACACAAGTGATAGCACAATCTCTAGAGAAGTGAAGGAGAAAAGGTGACAAAAGTATCCTCTACCTATCTCATCTCTACCAATTCGATAGGGAATAACGGAGACGGCATGGCCGCGTCCACGAGGAAACCCTTAATCATCGTTGCCATAACCCGCTGGGGGAGGAAACGATGGTGGCGTGCGTGGCACGAAGTCTACTCCGAGTAGAACGTGTTATGTATCAGGCTTTGCCCACAAATAATTGCATGAAAAGTGGCTTAAGTATCCATAGGACATGCGGGTAATAATGATTCCGAACGCCTCGAGAAAGCCTTTTACTCAAGCGTCGCCCCCTTTATTTTATTTGTTATTTTATTTATGTTTCTACCTTTGCTTAGTTATTTAGACCCATCCTTGTTATCGTTCCGTTAGCAACCGACAAATAGACTATTTTCAAATAACGTTCTGGGTGTGAACATAGCCGCGTGTGTGACGACGTTGTTGAGGGGTTGGTAGTTACCCGTGCAACAACCGCTCTTTGTGGGATCGACATACTCTACTTCCCGCGAACTACAATACCATGTGCCCTGTAGGTCATTAGCCTCTGTGTCGCCCATCATCGCTCTGCCACCTCGGTCGTGGCTGCCGCTCGGCCACTCCGCCTCACCCACCACCACTCCTCGGCGCCCTATCTTGGGTACTAGGTAATGGAGAAGGGCATGCCCTCGATCGCGAACAGCACTACCTTCGCATCGCCCACCATCGCTCGGCCACCGCAGCCGTGGCCGCCACTCAACGGCTCGCAAAGGCGACTCCGCCTTGCCCCTAGACACTCCGCTGAGGTTGTCGCCATTACAAGGTGGGTGTGGTCGCGTCCACTGTGATGGAACGAGCCGCGTCACATGGGGTGGGGAGCGCGACATTGGAGGAAGGGGTGTGCGACGATTTCACGCGAAAGCTAGCGCGACAACAGATTGGATGTGGCTCGGCGGCGCCGCGGCGGGAGGGATTGGGGGAGTGAGGGAAGGAGAAAGAGAAAGTAAAGGCATTTGTTCGATCACAATGAAACACCAAACGACTAGGGAAACCTGAAGTGGCACCAAATCGCACCAAGATATGTTCTTTATGATCAAACGGCGCGAGAGGCGTTCAAGACGAGATGCCACAAACCTCACGTTCGGAATTTATCATTATCCAATAATTATAGAGCATGCTAGATGCTACGTACGAGTCTTGGAGGTTGTGCATGTAATCGCTCTGCAAGAGTTGCTCTTTTGATTTGTGAAGCAAAAGAGAATAAAAGATGCGACTACAAGGCCTGCTACAACCCGCTGACGACGGCAATAGGTGTGCGTTATCAACAGTACCAAGGCAGTTTGTCTGTTTTGACAGAAAAAGAAATAAAAGACCCTGATAAATCACAAACGTTCGGGATTTGATGATGGCAAATCAAACGTTTTCAACGGCAATCTTAGTGACACGAGAATGACAAGTTCAGTTGACAAGCATGGCCACTCCGTGCCCAATGTACTTTTTGTCAGAAAGTTGTCATGTGTGCCAACTAAACTTGCCGGACAACGTTCGATTTGCCCGAATGTTCGAGGTTTATCATTTCTGAAAATAAAAAAAGGATAGCTCGTCCCGGTTGCCCAGTTTTAAAATTGTCTTGTGTGCATGGAACTGTGTCTAGTGTTAGTGTAGAGCCGTCAAGACATTACGTTAAACCATGAGACATATGTCTACTGTACTATCTTTTCCCTGTACCCAGCAGTCAGTAGTGCTAATGACATTTTGCCCTATAAAGACATTTTGCCCTATAGGCGCCTCAACGGCGAGCGCTTACAGCGGGGATCCCCATTAGTGCCTCGAAGTCGCTCCCCTGTCTTCCCCCTTCTCCTATCTCTTGGTCTGTATGAACTGAATATTTCAATGGTCAATGGGAAGGGGGCAGCCCAGTTTCGAGTAATACTTCCTCCGTATCCAAATATAAGACATTTTTGCAAAAATACGTGATTACGGATATTTGCAGCTCAAATTTGAACTGCAAAAATGTCTTATATTTAGATACAGAGGGAGTAGCTAACAGGAGTAGACCAAAGCATAATTGTGGGCAACCAAAGTTATCTAGCGAACTCTTGCGATTGCAGACATAATCCAAGAGACAAGAAAACCACGGTTGGACCAGATCACTGGATGAGCATCCAGCTTACAGTTCATCACTAGCAAAAGGACGCAGCATTTCAGCAGTGTGTCAGAACCTACCCACTAGAGGCACATGTCTAACCAATGTGAGTTTTCGGTTAAGGTAGTCTAGTTCAGTGGCGCACCAGAACAGACGGTTCAGGTAGCAGCATCCGGATCCCAGGAAGCCATCTTATATTGCGATCTCACCTACAAGGCATGCAGATCAAAATTTTGGCATCCCCAAGTTGTCAGACCCGGTCAAAGATCCGTGTTGGCCTTGCTCCCTTCGCTTGTATGGTTTTCAGGTACAGCTGATTGTGGCTGATCTTGCTGCTGTCCTCCACTGGTTTCAGGGTGGAAATTGATGGGGAACTTGGTGACTCGGGGCTTGTCGGTCAAAATATTTCTCTGCACCCGGTCAATCAGCAGCTTCGCTGGGGGTTCTTCTCTAAGCTGCTCATCATCATAATCATTGTTCACGTAGTAACCTACTCTGATGAACTCCTGCCCCATGTATGAACAGGTCAACAAAAGCACCGTAACACCGATTATGTCCTCCTCACGGATCTTTGAGGGGTCAGGGGGGTCAGCCTGAAAACAAAAAACAGGCATATCAGTCTGATGTTGCAAAATTTTGATCCGAGGTAGGAGCAAAGCAGCTTGCCAACTGTAATATGAACAGGCAGATCTCTGCACAGCTGTGAAACCGCGTTTTCTTATCACATACTCGGAGTATCAGAGTCATAGCTCAGTAACCTATTTTACCTCCAGAACAAAACGGTATGTCCCAACATTCACAGGGCCAACAAGCACACTCTCAAGTTGCTGATCATAGTTCTCATCTTCAGCTGATCCAACATATATAAGCTTCCACTCCAGATCTGAAAGGTCGACCAACAAAGTCATGTTAGCACTTCACTAGACTCAGCTAGGGAAAGAACAGTATTATGCCCATGGCACTCATAACAAATGGTAGGTTCAATAGTTAAAGGCCGGCCAACAAAGTCATTGGTACTTCACTAGACTCAGCCAGGAAAAGAACAGCATTATACCCATGATACTCATAACAAATGGTAGGTTCAATAGTTAGTAGGCCAAATCTATGCAGATGCAAAACGGCTATTTTTATAGACATGCAAAAAAACTTTTGCACATTAAGAGGATGCGCGGGTTATTATTAGGAGATTATCAGCAGACAAAAAATGTCAACTGCTCTCACACGGCATAAACACATACCAAACAGAAATAGAAACACCAATAAGCTCCTTCTACAATAGCAGTAATTGTTAATTCAAAGAGAAAATGATGTGAGAATGGTAACAAAATGGTCACCAAAGGCATAATGACAATTTGATGTGACACCCAATCAATGCTGGTTAGTACAGAAATGCTTCAGCAAATTGGTGAACAACTATGTCTTGTGCCCAAACAGGAGATAAAAAAGGTGCCATAATAAAGAAGCGGCAAGATAAGAATAAATCAATCATGATCCTATTATAAAGACTTGTTTTCCGATGATCACTGCACTAATGTAAACAGAGATGAAACACGAAAATGAATCCCCGTAACTATTCTATAAACCATTGATTTTTACACAGGGAACTAATCAAATGTTGACAACCAAATCAATCTCCTGGGGTGTAGATGCACATGCCAAGTATAATATACATTTGCTACACCAGGAATGTTGCAACTCGCAAATTATCCTTATTTTGTTCAGTCTGTAGTATCGATTTCATACAAGAACATGTACATTTTTTATGATTGTAACTATACGTGAAATGCGCTAAATATGCATCACTATAGAATCATCTTTTTATCGGAAGAATCATAAACAAAAAAGAACATAATGAAACACATAAAGCTCCAGAAAACTGTACCCATCGTCACCGCCTTAATTTTAGAGAACTCAACTGAAAGAACCTGTAGACTAGTCAAATATATCTTAACAGTATGGCCCTATTTAATCCACCATATCCAGTAGCCTAAGAATCATCAATTAAATTCCTTGATTCTTAAACTGAAGGTAAAAAACACTCACAACCCAGAGTCCATCAAACTTGCAGTAGTAGAATACCAGCAGGCATGGCATCTAAATACAATATACATGTCGGGTGGTGAAGAAGACATTTACTTCACACATAAAGTGAATGAAAAACACACTTACTTTCTCGATTTCTTCTCCGAGACCAGTTAAATTGTATTTCAGTCATCCCATGTCAATATAATTAGTTGTAGTGAAGGACTCTGAATTTAACACTAGACAAATTTATTGTAAGAGGCCAGTGCTGTTTCCCAGACGTAATTGGTCTAGTACCAGTTGAGGCCCTACGCATCATGCTAACAGGCGGCTTATCAGACCGATCTCTGCTACTTCCTGCTAAAAACTTGTATAATTTTGAGAGCTCTGTTTCATTGTCAAAGCAGAAGGAGATGATCTAATAATTCCCTTCACTCACCAAAATGCACCAAACACGAAGTAGCGGAAATCTATCACACCCATCCACAATTCCGAGCAACTTATTCCATCCCATCGAGTAAAGCAACTGCTCCACCACCAGTGTAAAACCCTAGAATGCAAACTAGCCGCAGTAACCACAGGCTCCAACCCCAATATCAGCAGCCTCGCGTACCCAGCAATCGAATCGGAAGAACAACCGTGAATCATCACAGCATCGAAACGAGCGCCCAAGAATACGCCAAACAATAGCAACAAGGAAGTTCGCGGCGGCGAGGGGAGGGGGGGGGGGGGGGGACGCGAACGCACCATCCTCGAGGGCTACGAGGCACTCGTACGAGATCTCGAACTGGAAGGGGTTGACGAAAGAAGTAGGGTTGTTCAGCACCGCCACGTTCGTCAGGTTCACCGCGCTCATCGCCGCCGCCGATCGCCGAACCGAAGAGGGGAGGGGGGGAGGGGTTTTGGCTGGATTTGGGAGATGAACACAGCCCAGAGGAGAGAGAAGGCTAGTTTCGGTACTTCTTTTCCCGAGGGGTCGGTACTTCCTCACTCGCTATCGACGTTGGGTGGCACGTATTACGGCCCACCCAGACACGCCTAACATTGTAGTCGTGCCGGGCCAGCACTCGTGCCGCACTCTGGCCCAGGCGCGGCACAGTAAGGAAACGGGTCGGCCCACCAGCCCATCCTAATTTTAGGCTGGTTTAGGGCCTATCTGAGCTGTTTGGGGGGGGGGGCTAAGATAAAAATATCTAATCTCAAAAATAAAAATAATAAAGTTTCATTTGAGAATCAATACAAATAATAAAGTAAATGAGTTGTGTCGTGTCGGCACTCACCCAGCTTCACAACCCAGGCATGCCCCGATTATAAACGTGTCAGGCCAGTCCCATCACGGGCCAGAAACGCATGCTATCAGGCCAACAGACGAGGACCGGCCCACTTGGCCACCTTTGGTGCTGCCATCCTGGGGTTGCCGCTAAGCGCAGTTTCAGGAATTTGTTATGAGGGCTTCTGTTTGCTATGAACATATCAAATGAACAATTAAGAAAAACATATCCAATGAGGTTTAAAAAAGAGCATACCCAATCTTTGTGTGTTAATGACTTTGAACCATTTATACGGAAAAATAACGAGTCAGGTTTTGATCAAAGTTAAACACTGTTATATTTGCAGATGATGTTTTTCTTATTTGACACACACACCCCACATCTCACACTCTCATGAATAAGTTTGTGTCTGATTCTATAGCCCAAACACAAGAAATGATCGTGTATTTTCAGTCAAATGTTTGATTTTGAATTCATTTGACTAGCAATTTTTTTCTAGACGAGGTCTTGGAAACAATAGCAAGGTTGAATATATATTTTGAATGTTTTTTTCTTTTTGAACTTGATTTGGAAATTAATTTAAGCATATGCATGTGGGATCGACATGTGGATGGAGAAGCAAAGTTACACGCTTTGATCCATATTATTTGTCACTCAAACGGATATCTAGATGTATTTCAATGCTAGATACATCCGTTTGAGTGACAAGTAATATAGATCGAAAGGAGTACAAAATTTATAAATGTTACAGTTCATTTTGGAAAAGTAATTGAAAAATATATTCAAAGTTGATCTTCCTTCAAACATATCATCAAACAAAAATGATGGTCAAAGTAAAATAAAATCAGACATATGTATCAACATATATGAATGTATTTATGTTTGGATAAAGAATTAAATAACAATATTCAACGATGGGAGAGGAAAGAACTAAGCGCGGTTTGATTTTTAGCATAGTATCAGGTTCTTTTCACAAATGTCCTACCAACCATACTCCAGCCTACTCCAAACCCCTCCGTTCAATATCGAACGACTCAAAAGTCATAGGTGCATCTGGTGCCCCCCTGTCAATTGTATAGCAAGGTGAATCCAAGAGACGAAGTGTAGGTTGTATATTTAGGGCTTCTGTAGGATTTTTTCCTAAGAATTCTTTTATACTGCATTTTAGAAGAAAACTAGCATTCACTAAAATCTCTTTGACATAATATAAACCCAAATATTATATAATTGAGATGAGGATTACAGTTCAATCCAATATTTTTACTATTCACGCTAGATGTAGGGTTTGAGATTGAAGGCATCGAGATATGTTGTCGTAGCCCCACCACGACCTCGAAACATGGAATCAACACCTACTAACAATGCATCTTTTAAATATATATTTCTATCTTGTGTTATGAAATATCATAAAGTTAACATTACTTTGTGTACATGTCACTTGTAGGATTCACCTAGAGGCCTTCTTGGGCAAGCTAGCTAGGTGGGCGAGAAATGACTAATATTCAGGTCATGTGTGGCCAGGTGGAGTAGTGTGTATATGTAACTTGTAACACTACTTGGTGGAGGGGACTCTTTCATCCATTTTCCTTCTTTAATAAATGATACACACACTTGTACGTATTTTAATATAAACTTATATTTATACATATTTTGCAAAAATATTTTTAGTTATATTGCTTTTTTTCAGAAAAATGGTACAAACTCAGATGTTCACATGCACTCACACTTTTTTTTAATGGGGTATGCGCTCACACATATGAACGCACGAACATCATATGAGCACCTTCGAGAGAGTAAGCCAATAGACCTTTAATTTGACAAAAATGCCTCGTTATCGACATAAATGCTGTCTTTCATTGAAAAGATAATCCGCCCTTATGAGAAACACGCCTGGTGAGATGAAGATACAACTAGTTGGACCACATGACATGCAACGCTTGAAAAAAAAACTTTCCTACTAAGTAAAACAACCAGTAACATGCTTAGAGTATACATCACGAGTTTACCACTAGGCATGCAGTCCTTACAACGGAAGAAGAAGAAATAGAGTAGCACACCGATCTTCTGAGTCGTCTCCTCCCTCAAATAGCCGATCGCCAATCCCACATAAAGTTCACCACCGATACAAGTGCACCACCACTGGAGGTATCCGCGTGTGCAGGTCAGAATGTCTAGCGGCAGACCTCTCAACATTGCAAAAATCATTAATTGTAGATTTGAGTTTTAAAAGTTAGATTCATATGAAAAAAAAAGTGTTTTGTCGTCTATGGAAAATCTTCATGATACATGTGAGAGTTGTCCATGTAAGACTAAAACAATACACTTTTGGGACAAAGGTAATATATATCATGATACTAATGTCTACTAAAATATTCATGTATTTAAAACACAAACTCATAAATAAAAGATGTTCATGGATATGAGGAAATATGTTCATGCATCTCAAAACATGAATGTTGGTGTATGTGGAAATAAACGTTCACATAATTTTTCTTGGAACAAATATGAATGTCTATAGAAAAAAAATGTCCGAGTATTTCAGAAGAAAATTGTGTGCTTTTTCAGAAAATAGTTTCCATGTTAATATAAATAAATGTTTTCATATTTATTAAGTAAATGTGAATGTATGTAAGAAAAGGTTTACATACATGATTTGATAAATGTACATAAAAAGTAAAACTAAATCAAAAAAAAAGATGAGGCAAAATAAAACATTTAGGGTAAAAAGAAAAACTAATAGCATAGGGAATACAAAAGAATTCCCATCCTAACCTTATTGGGTCTGGCCCGGACCGCCAAGGGAGCAGTGAGTACTCTACCTTGAGCTGTGATTATTCTCGGAGATTTTGTTTTAGGTCGAAGGCCGCGGCTACGTCTCGTCCGCGGTGAGACGGTAGGTCTGTTCGCCTAGTATGATTCTTATACTTTATTTGCTTCTAAAAAAGATGAGCACCATGTAAAAAAAGTGTTTACTTGGGGGGGGGGGGGAGGGGGGAGCATATAACTTTGTTCTTGCGTCTTTAAAATAAATGTTCATACCATTTTAAAATATAATCCCACATATTATAAAATGTTAATCCGTGATTTTTCGAGTTGCTCAATGGTCACTCTACGCAGTTCTTCTGAACTTTGAATGGTACTCAAGATCCTCTGTTTTTTATATTTTCTAAAAGTGTTCAAGGAAAATTAAAAACATATGCATAACATATAAAAAAATGTTTGTATGCTATTTAAAACTATTATATAGTATAACAAATGTTCGACTAATTTAAAAGAAGTTGTACCATTCAGAAAAATATGTTCACGGGTTTCAATATTATGTCCGTACATTTGAAAAGAAAAGTTTATCAAATTTAAAACTATGTTCACGTAATTCTAAAAAAAAAAATTTACCATAAGAAACAAGATATTGTCATTTTAACAATTGTGCATGTGTTGCAAAAATATGTTAGTGACATTTATAGAAAAACGTTGAAGCAATGTAAGAAAGGTTTGCATGATCAAAATGAAACTTGTGCCGTTTAAAAAATCTTCTTGACATCTTTTTCAAAACCGCTATAAAATACGTAAAAAGAATCCATAAACAAAAGCCAACAAACCTCAAAGAAAATCAAAAGAGTATGGGAAGAAAAATATATAAAAAAAGATAGAATAACGCACACAAAAGAAAAAACAAGCTGAAGGTTAATTGGTTCAACCGGTCCATAGTACCTTCTCAAAAATCGTGTGATTGGTTCAGCATGCTATGGGGAACCATTGGTGTGCGGCTATCTTCCATCTCGCTGCGTTATTCTCCGCACTTATGAATTATTTGTTTTCACTGTGGAAGAGACTAACCAACGAGTAGGAGCGCGCCACGTGGCTCATGTGTTGCGCACTGGATGCTTTCCACATTGGAAGGTTGTTTTTTCTTTTTTTTATTATTTTCTTGTTTTTTCCTTTTTTAAACTTTTCCTTCTTTTTGTTTTTTCGTTCCAATTTTTTCTTTTGACGCATATCGGTGAGCGGCAAGTTGGATGGAAGACTACGGATCGGACAAGTAGTGGTGTTTTGAGGTTGGAAGAAATCCATGTCGGCTGGCCTGGCACCGACGTAGTGATGGCTGTGGGTGCCGACATTCCTTCCTGAAGGGTGTCAGATGCATCCACTCCTCATGTTCCCCGCGTATTAGGGGAAACACTAGGACATGTCCGGACAGCAGCGTTGTTGTCGTCGCATTTTTTCTTAAAAGTGTTGCTTGGTACACGGCGGTCCGAAATACTCGTGGTGTGGTGGGTCGAATCCGGAGGGCACAACGGTGGCAGGTCATCCGCATTTTGTCGAGCTGCTGTTGTTGGCATTACTTTCTCTTTTCTTTTTTTTTTCCTTTTTTTGTTGGGCTTGATGTGTTGTTTACCCCAACGAATGTTGTGTGTGGTTGTTATATTAATATAGCGGGGCTTAAACCTGTTTCGAGAGATTTGTTTTCTTCTGATTTTCTTGTTTTTCCATCCCCATATTTTTCATGTTTTTTACTATGATTTTTCAGTTTTTTGCAAGGTTTTTCTATGCATAGTTATGCTCCCGCGTGGACCACGAGTTTGTTTCACAGGGAAGCATAGATGTGCTTCACCCTCTCATGAGAGCACAAGTTATTTCACTTGAGGGCATAAGTATGTTTTCGTGGGGGTACAATTTGTGCTTCTTCCGTACAAGTTATTTCACTTGGCAGGACATGTTAGCGAACGTAGGGAGCACATGTTAGTATTTGTTAAAAGTACACATGTTACTGCTAGTTGAAAGCACATGTCGAAAAGCACAATTTTGTGCTACTTGGGAGCATATGTGAGATTTTTTTTTGTCGAAGTCATTAACATACAACCTAGTTTTTAAGATCTCGACGCGAGGAACACACGATGAAAATGGTTCGTGATTTGGACATAAAATTCAAAAAAAATATTTTTTTAAAATAGATCTACATAAAAGCACAAACAAACGCGCACACCCCTTCCGCAAATGATTCTAGGTTTCGACAAATGACACACATATGATGCATCACTTGTCATCATCAAAGGAGATGAGAGTGACATTTGCGAGGGACACATGTAACTATGGCTTCTCTTCACTTGGTCTCCGAACGTTGAATTACGAAGCATTGTCCATTCTCTCTAAAAATGAAGCTATTTCCACTCCCCATGAAAAACTAAACAAAGTGATATCTATTTTAATCTAAAGAAAACCAAAGCTTAGCTAACTGGGTGGCGAGGTTTGCCGTGGTGGAATCTGTCCACCGGATTCAAGTCATAAACTTAGCATAAGGGCTCACACTTTCTTGATTTTTTTTCCGATTTAACTACTTTTTCTTGGAGTTTTAAGCGCTATGCACGTTGATATTAAGATGTATGTGTTAACTTTGTCAATCTTGGAACCTATCAGCTTGGTTTCTTCAAAATGCTCATAGGGATAGGATGTAAATGTGTGTTCACGTGCGAGCGTCTTCATTTGTACCCTTTTCGTAAAAAAAGTGAAATGTGGCCTAAGTTGGAAATACACATGAAAATATGAAAAGTTGTCTACATTTCACACAAAAACTGAAGTGTAACCTATTTTTAAATCTCTACTACCTAAAACACACATACGTAAGCTTCCTCTTTTCCATCAGACATAACTCTTAGTCAACCAGTTCCTTGCTTCCACCATGTCTCTCCACCGACTTATCTTTTAGAACTCCATCGACTTTTCTCGTCCAACCTTTTTTTTGTCCCAACATGCTATATTTGATCGCACATCCCCGCACGTCTCTCAATCACATTAATTAATTTACTTTTGCACCACTGCATCAATTCTCCTTAATTAACTTAATTTTCTATCGGTTTCATATATCATGTAATTTACTTACATTATGCTTTAATTTCGTAATTTACATAGTATCCTACATTATGTATTATTTTGGTAAGTTTAGATTACTTTCTGTACACATTTGATTTTGTATCTGCTCACATGCGTGATGGGATTATGATATCATGCTTGAATCGATTAGAATGACTGTGTTTTGGTAAGTTTGGATATTCTGAAGCGATAAAATATATTTCCTTCTTCCCTCTTTGACTTAGTTGAATAACAGAAGCTACAGACGCCGATGATGCGACTTCAGCCATGATGGGCTCAATGGTGTATTTTTCATGTACAATATTGTTATGTTAAATGTGTTATCCCCGTAGCCATGTACGAACAATTACCTAGTAGGCAGAAAATATGAAAACTTGACTACATTTCAGATATTAAGGAAGCATCTGCCTCAAAAATAAAAAATACCATAATCTGTTACGGTGGACGCGTGGTAAGAGTCATATGAATCCGATACTATGACTAAGGTGTAGAAGGTGAAAGGCCCACCATAGACTTTACCACCACTCATGTTGGGTAAAATTCTACATGACTACTTACTTCGACTACATACACATCATCATGAACAACAGTCGGTACTCCATTTGGTGTGACGTAAACCATGTACGAAGCCAATGTATACAACGGTAGATAACCTACAACGGAGGTGGAATTTACAATTAAAAACCATAGCTTTTCCGCATATTCAAAGCAACTGCAATAAGATAGACGTTCTCGCCCTTATTAGCATGCTAAACTTATTATGTATGTTGTTGAGTCAGTGACCATAAATATTGGCAATGATTCAAGATGGATACAAACTAGACGTTAGTTAGACAACCGGCCATGTAGAATGTACCAAATTGCACTAAAAGTGTCTTGTCCCAAGGACAAAATCAACACTTCTCACTTACCAGTCAATTGAGATGAGCGAGGTTTTCCTTTGTTAGCACAACAACTCACTGAAGGTACCATATGAAGATCTTAACTTTTGTTGGCATTTTCGACTTTCATGTTTTTTTGTTACTCCTCATTGAAATCTCCGAGTGCGAGAACAACCGATACATTAATTGATTTGTGAAGGACTCATTTGAGTTAGGTTATAGTGAAAATCATCCTGGCCTTGGGTCAGTTGGATCGAATCCAAGCTGCCCAGAAGCTGGTGCCATGACACAAGACATAGACCAACCATATCCAACCTGAAAGATATATCTAACGGGGAAGAATCACTAGTAGAAAACAGGCCTTCCGTTTCAACCTTTAGTCCCGGTTTGGCTTTGGACCGGGACTAATGTGTCCATTGTCCTGGTTCCAACGGCTAGGAGCTGTCAGGGGGTACGGGTCCCATTAGTCCCGATTCATTTGGGATATATAGTCACGGTTTGTATCACAAATCGGGACTAAAGAAGTGGTGTCAGGCTGGTGTCAGCCTGAGGCCCCCATGAGCCCTTTTAGTCTTGGTTTGTTGTACAAACCGGGACTATAGATGGACTTTTAGTCCCGGTTTGTATAACCAACCGGGACTACAACTTTCCCTATATAAACTCTTTGTCTAGCCCGACTCCATTTCTCTGTTTTCTCCATTCAAATTCCCCTCTCTGTTCTTCCCCTAGCTCGAGATCCTCCCTCCATTTTTGCCAAGATTTGTCAAGATTTGAGGCACCCCAATCCATCCAAGTGTCCACAAAGGTTAGCAACTTTGTCCTTCCATCTTTTATTGCTAGATGAGCTCGTGCTATGCTTTATAAGAACAGTGATTTGTGAATTTTAGTTTGGGTGTGATTATGTGGTAGTTTTTTTTTGATTTATATGCAATTTGAGCTCAAATTAACTCCTTAGTTTGCATATGTGTAGGTGAGGTTTACTTAGTGTGCCTTCCTGTCCCCGTCCTAACCATCGTCGATCGACCGCACTGTCCCGTTGCCAGCACCACCTTGGTGAGCATCTTCTTGTGTTCTTATCATTTTTATAAATAAAATTGTATTTGTATGATTTAGATAGTTACTTGCATAGTTTTCTTACTTGTATGATTGTTGTTATATATAGTGCCATGGTTATGATATCCCTGCCCGCCGTCCCTCGTCCGGTTTACGATTCAGATGTGGTATATTTTGTTTTATAACTACTTGTTGAATTTCATGTTAATGACAATTATGCCCATGAAGTTGACATAGATAATTTTATCTAGGAGGTAGTTGAACCGGAAATGCCAACCGACCCTATTGTCGAGAACTTAAATTTAGTTGAAAAAGAAAATGAGAATTTGAAAGAAAAATCGAAAAGAGTTGAAGAAGAAAAGATGAAATTGGAGTTGTACATTGCTGATAACCCACAAGTATAGGGGATCACAACAGTTTTCGAGGGTAGAGTATTCAACCCTAATTTATTGATTCGACACAAGTGAGCCAAAGAATATTCTCGGGTATTAGCAGTTGGGTTGTCAATTCAACCACACCTGAGAGACTTAATATCTGCAGCAAAGTATTCAGTAGCAAAGTAATATGGTAGTAACAGTAATGATGGCAATGTGATACCAGCAGTTTTTAGTGATTGTAACAGTAGCAACGGAAAAGTAATTGAGCGAAGACCAATATATGGAAAGCTCGTAGGCAATGGATCGGTGATGGATAATTATGTCGGATGGCATTCATCATGCAACAGTTATAACATAGGGTGACACAGAACTAGCTCCAATTCATCAATGTAATGTAGGCATGTATTCCGTATATAGTCATACGTGCTTATGGAAAAGAACTTGCATGACATCTTTTGTCCTACCCTCCTGTGGCAACGGGGTCCTATTGGAAACTAAGGGATAATAAGGCCTCCTTTTAATAGAGAACCAGAACACAAGCATTAGCACTTAGTGAATAAATGAACTCCTCAAACTACGGTAATCACCAAAAAGAATCCCAGTTATTGTCACCTGGGGGATGCGGATCATAACTCGTAATAGGTGTCTACAACTTGCAAGATAGGATCAAGAACACACATATATTCATGAAAACATAATAGGTTCAGATCTGAAATCATGGCACTCGGGCCCTAGTGACAAGCATTAAACATAGAAAAGTCATAGCAACATCAATCTAAGAACATAATGGATACTAGGGATCAAACCCTAACCAAACTAACTTGATTACATGATAAATCTCATCCAACCCATCACCGTCCAGCAAGCCTATGATGAGATTACTCACGAACGGTGGGGAGCATCATGGAATTGGTGACGAAGGATGGTTGGTGATGACGAAGGCGTCGATTTCCCCTCTCCGGAACCCAAAACGGACTCCAGATCTGGTCTCCCGAGGAAGAACTGGCGACGGCAGCGGCTCCGTATCGTGAAACGCGATGAACTCTTCTCTCTGATTTTTTTCCTTAACAAATAGGGCTATATGGAGCTGGAGAGGAGGTCAGAGGATCCATGGGGGCCCCACAAGCCTGCTCAGCGCGACCAGGGGGTGGCCGCGGCTAGTAGGCTTGTGGCCTGCTGGTGGCCCCCCTCTGGTTAATTCTTGAGCCAATATTTTTTATTAATTCCAAAAATATTCTTCGTAAATTTTCAGGATGATACGAGAACTTTTATTTCTGCACAAAAATAACACCAAGGCAATTCTGCTGAAAATAGCGTCAGTCCGGGTTAGTTCCATTCAAATCATGCAAATTAGAGTCCAAAACAAGGGCAAAAGAGTTTGGAAAAGTGGATACTTTGGAGACGTATCAACTCCCCCAAGCTTAAACCTTTGCTTGTCCTCAAGCAATTCAGTTGATAAACTGAAAGTGATAAATAAAAACTTTTACAAACTCTGTTTGATCTTGCTGTTGTAAATATGTCTAACTTATGTTTAGATTTTCAGCAAGATTATAAACTAACCACATTCACAATAACATTTAGGTCTCACATTTACTCATGTCAATGGCATAACCAACTAGCGAGCAATAATAACAAGTCTCGGATGACAACAATTTATCAAAACAATCATGATACAATATGACATACTCGTATCTTGCTAGGCCCTTTCTGAGACCACAAAACATAAATGCAGAGCACCTCTGGAGAACAAGGAGTGACTAAACATTGTAATTCACGGTGAGAGAGATTCAGTCATGCTCACACTCAATATCAATTAATAGCAAGGCATACAAATGATAATGGTGCTCTCTAACTGGTGCCTTTTATAAGAGGATGATGACTCAACAATAAAGTAAATAGATAAGCCCTTCGTAGAGGGAAGCATTGATTTGCAGAGGTGCCAGAGCTCAAGCTTTTAAAACAGAGATAGGTAATGATTTTGGAGTGGTATGCTTTCGTTGCTCACATAACGACCAAGAGGTTTTCAATATCTTGCATGCTAGATACATTATAGGCGGTTCCCAAACAGAATGGTAAAGTTATTACTCCCCCTCCACCAATCAGTCACACCCCACGGTTGGCCGAATTCACGGGTACCGTCCATACATACACATTCCTAGGGGAGTTTTGTTTAATTATATTTTGCTTTTTATTTCGAGCATGGAACTGGGCATCCCGATTACCAGCCACTTTCTTGTGAATGATAGTGAATCAACACATATCATGAGAATAATCCACCCAGCATGGAAGATACTGACAGCCCCCAGTCGCCACATGAGCAATCTAGGCATACAAAACAGAAAGTTTATTTGAAAGTTTAAAGTTTAGCACATGGAAATTTACTTGGAACGGCAGGTAAATACCGCATATAGGTAGATATGGTGGACTCATATGGAACAACTTTGGGTTTATTGAGATGGATGCACAAGCAGTATTCCCGCTTAGTACAAGTGAAGGCTAGCAAAAGACTAGGGAGCAACCAACTAGAGAGCGACATAGTCATCAACATGCCTTGAGATTAACCAGCATTGAATGCAAGCATGAGTAGGATATAATTCACTATGAACATAAATATCATGGAGGTTATGTTGATTTGTTTCAACTACATGCGTAAACATGTGCCAAGTCAACCACTTGAATCATCCAGAGGAGGATACCATTCTATCATACTACATCACAACCATTTTAATGTGCATGTTGGCACTCAAGACGAACCATTATCCACTCTTAGCTAATTAAGCATGGCATGAATAACTATAATCTCTAATTGTTATTGCAAACATGTTCAACCCATAATGTGCTGGATTCCGAACGATGAGCTAATCATATTTACAAAAACAAGATAGGTTGAGTTCATACCAGCTTTTTCTCCATCTCAGTCAGTTCACCATATATCGTCATTATTGCCTTTCACTTGCACGACCGAACGATGTGAATAATAATAAGATTACGCATGCATTGGACTAAGCTAGAACTGCAAACAATAAACCAAAGGAGAAAACAAGGCAATATGGGCTCTTTGTAAGATAAACAATAGTGCATATGAGAGCCACTCAACACGTCATCGTGGTCTTCTCCTTACGACCCAAACAAAAGAAAGGAAAATTATTTACACGGGAAAGCTCCCAACAAGCAAAAAGAAGAACGAGAAATCTTTTTGGATTTTCTCTTTAATGCTACAACTAAGCAACTAGGAAATAAAGCTAGAACTATTATTTTTGTATTTTCCTCAAAGTTAATTAAACACACAAGAAGAAAGCAAAACAAGAAATAAACTACCATGGATAGTACAATGAAAAAGTATGAACACCGACAACTGAAATAAGTGTGTGAACATGAATGTAATGTCGGTGAGAAATATGTACTCCCCCAAGCTTAGGCTTTTGGCCTAAGTTGGTCTAGGGCCATGGCTGGCCTGGATAATATCCGAAGTCAAAGTTGGGGTTGTGCTGGGCTACCGCCTGTACCATTGCAGCATGAAGGCGAGCAGTTTCTGCATTTTGCTCGTACGTGTTTGCCTCCTCTCTCGTTATAAAATATCTCTGCTTCTCCTGAAAGTTAAAGAAGGCAGGAGTAGGAAGGCTAACATGGACAACACGTTACCTATCAAAAATTAGTCGGTACTGGAGGGATTGTTCATTTCTTTCAAGAAACTGATGGCGCACCAAAGCCTCGTAATCAAGGAAAGCAGGGGGTAACTCAATGTCATTCCCTCTTATGGGTACCCCAAGATACTTAGCTACACGGGTGGCATAAATTCCACCAAAGAAATCTCCATCCTTAGCATTATGATGTAACCTCCTGGCAATAATAGCCCCCAAGTTATATCGTCTATCTACTATTACTGCACTCTTAAGAATACTCAGATCAAGCGTGCAAAGGTGACTATGCTCAAGTTTACCGTTAATACATCTACCTATGAAGAGAGCAAAATAGTGTATAGCCGGAAAGTGAATGCTTCCCAAAGTAGCTTGTGTAATGATTCTAGTTTCTCCCACTGTGATGCTAGCAAGGAAATCATTATATTCATTTTTATGAGGATCGCTACGACTACCCCACTATGGAATTTTGCATGCATCATTAAAATCTTCTAGGTCCATGGTATAGGTCTTATCATAAAGATCAAATAGAACAGAATGAGAATTACGCTTAGATGAAAATTCAAACCTCCGCACGAAAAAGTCAGTGAGTTGATAATATTGCTTGCATCGATCTGAAATGAAATCCTCAAGGCTGGCATTCCTTATGTACGCATAAAACTCTTCCTTAAATCTGGCGTTTTCCATGAGTTGATCCGACGGCCACTCACAAGGCAGTACTCGAGCTTCCCTAGGTAGTTTAAAATCGGGCTCATGTAGCGCGAGTCTCGGGGCTTTCTTGCTCGAGGAACCACCTTGGTACATTCTCCTCAACATCTTTTCTTTCTCTGAAAAATTTCTGAAATTTTTAGTGAGTGAAAATAAAGGTGCACAAAACTCAACTAAACTCATAGCAACTACTCCCTCAAGTGCCTAGAGACCATATCATGCATCAAAACTACTTGGGACCATAAAAATTTGACATGCAAGCTCAAGAACAAGGTCACCACAGCAGCAAAAATTTGCAATATATAAGGTACTAGAACAAAAACTAATTGGACCATTGGAGGAGTCACATACCGATGAGCAATCCCCTAAAATAGTTTTGCAAATGGAGCTTTGAGAAAGGAGATCGAAAATGGCAGCAAGATGAGCTAGAACACGGGTTTGAGCAATGGTGGGATTTTTTTTCTGGGGGAAGATGATGTGAATGGGTGCTGGAATAAGTGAAGGGGGCCATGTAGGACCCACAAGCTCGCTAGGCGCGGCCAGGGGGGTGGCCGCGCCCTACAGGCCTATGGCCCACTAGTGCAGCCCCCTGATGCATTCTCACTGCTAAAAATTCTTAAATAATCCAGAAAAAATCATACTAAATTTTTAGGGGATTCTGGGAACTTTTATTTTCAGGTCA
The DNA here is from genome assembly GCA_022496015.1 of Hordeum marinum. Taxonomy (NCBI): domain Eukaryota; kingdom Viridiplantae; phylum Streptophyta; class Magnoliopsida; order Poales; family Poaceae; genus Hordeum; species Hordeum marinum. The sequence continues at coordinate 332,910,388 of CM039674.1, forward strand.
TTTTTCTATTGCACAGAAAACTCAGAAAACAAAAAAATAATAGCATTTTTACTTAATTTCATCTAGGTAACAGAAAGTAAAAGTTAGGTGTAGGAAGTTATGCTTTCTAGATTCGTCCATCTCATGCTTATCAAAAGGAATCCATCAATAAGGTTGATCAAGTCTTATTAACGAACTTCTTTTGAATGACATGAAATCGAAGAATTTTCGAATAACACTAAGTTACCTCAATGGGGATATGCATTTCCCCAGCAATAAGTATATCATATTTCTTCTTGACAGTGGGAATAGGGAACTCAAAGTCTCCAATAATAATTGTTAGAAATTTTTCAATAGAGTTGATACTATGAACTTGAGGTTATTTCCTCGGAAAGTGTACCGTATGCTCATTACCATTAATATGAAAAGTGACATTGCCCTTGTTGCAATCAATAACATCCCCTGCAATATTCAAGAAGGGTCTACCAAGGATGATCGACATACTGTCATCCTCGGGAATATCAAGAATAACAAAGTCCGTCAAGATAGTAGCATTTGCAACTACGACAGGTACATCCTCACAAATACCGATAGGTAGAGCGGTTGATTTATCAGCCATTTGAAAAGAGATTTTAGTAGGTGTCAACTTATTCAAATCAAGTCTACAGTATAAAGTGAAAGGCATAACACTAACACCAGCTCCAAGATCACATAAAGCAGTTTTAACATAATTTCCTTTAATAGAGCATGGTATAGTAGGTATTCCGGGATCTCCTGGTTTCTTAGGTTTTCCACCTTTAAAAGTATAATTAACAAGCATGGTGGAAATCTCAGCTTCTGGTATCTTTCTTTTTTTTGTCACAATATCTTTCATATACTTAGCATAAGGAGACATTTTCAAAATATCAGTCAAGCGCATACGTAAAAAAGACAGGTCTAAGCATTTCAGCAAAGCGCTCAAAGCCCTCATCATACTTTTCTTCGATGGTTTAGGAGGAAAGGGCATGGGTTTCTGAACCCATGGTTCTCTTTCTCTACCATGTTTCCTAGCAATAAAGTCTCTTTTATCATATCTTTTATTCTTAGGTTGTGGGTTATCAAGATCATCAGCAGGTTCAATCTCCACATCATTATCATTACTAGGTTGAGCATCAGCATGAACATCATTATTAATGTTATCACTAGGCTCATGTTCATCACCAGATTGTGTCTCAGCATCAGAAATAGAAATATCATTTGGATTCTATGATGTATATATAACAGGTTCACTAGCAGCATGTAGTACTATCATCATTCTTTTTCCTACTCTTACTAGAAGGAATAGGTGCATCAGTACTAGCTCTCTGAGAATCTTGCTCAATTATCCTAGGATGGCCCTCAGGATACAAAGGTTCCCGAGTCATTCGACCACCTCTAGTCACAACTTTAACAGAATGATCATTGTCTTTACTATTCATCTCATTAAGCAAATCATTTTGAGCCTTAAGTACTTGTTCTACTTGAGTGGTTACCATAGAAGCATGTTTACTAATAAGCTTAAGATCATTGACAGTTCTACTCAAATAATCACCCAAGCGATCAAGCATATAAGCATTATGTTTCAATTGTCTACTAACATAGGCATTGAAATTTTCTTGCTTCATAATAAAATTATCAAATTATCCAAGCATTGGCCAGCAGGCTTATTATAAGGGATATCTCCTTCATCAAATATTTTGAGAGAATTTACCTCTACTACCTGTGTCGGGTTATCAAGACCATGTATTTATTCAATAGGTGGTAGATTCTTAACATTTTCAGCTTTAATACCTTTTTCTTTCACAAATTTCTTTGCCTCTTGCATATCTTCGGGACTTAGGAATAGAATACCTCTTTTCTTTGGAGTTGGCTTTGGAGGTGATTCGGGAATAGTCCAACCATTATCGTTGCTCAATATATTATTCAATAGTAATTCAGCTTGTTCAACATTTCGTTCCTTGAAAACACAACCAACACAACTATCTAGGTAGTCCCTAGAAGCATCAGTTAGTCCATTACAAAAGATATCAAGTATTTCATTTTTCTTAAGAGGATGATCAGGCAAAGCATTAAGTAATTGGAGAAGCCTCCCCCAAGCTTGTGGGAGACTCTCTTCTTCAATTTGTGCAAAGTTAAATATTTCTTGCAAGGCAGCTTGTTTCTTATGGGCAGGAACATATTTTTTAGAGAAGTAATAAACCATGTCCTGGGGACTACGCACACAACCAGGAGCAAGAGAATTAAACCATTTCTTAGCATCACCCTTTAATGAGAAAGGACACAACTTAAGAATATAGTAATAGCAAATTTTTTCCTCATGAGTAAATAGGGTGGCTATACCATTCAATTTGGTAAGATGTGCCACAACTGTTTCAAATTCATAACCATGGAAAGAATCAGATTCAACCAAAGTAATTAACTCAGGATTGACAGAGAATTCATAATCCTTATCAGTAACAAAGATGAGTGAAGTAGCAAACTTAGGATCATATTGCATTCTAGCATTCAAAGATTTTTCCTTCCACTTGTGAAGCAATTTCTTAAGATCATCTCTATTCTGACAAGCAAGAAAGTCCCTAGCTACCTCTCCTTCCATAACATATCCTTCAGGTATATCAGACAATTCATATCTAGGAGAGATAGGTCTAGCAGGTGAATCATAGTGTTCAGTTTCAATAATCTCATCAGATTCAGAAATATTATCAGTTTCAGCATTAGCTCTAGCAATTTGTTCATAAAGAAATTCACCCAGTGGCACGGTATCATCAAGAAAATTATCATAAGCATCATGCATGGCAGAAGTAGCATCATCAATTACTTACGACATATCAGAATTACTAGCAGGTGGTGGTGTCGCAAACTTACTCATAACAGAAGGTGAATCAAGTGCAGTGCTAGATGGTAGTTCCTTACCTCCCCTCATAGTAGAGGGATAGATCTTGTTTTTTTGGATCTTTCAGATTCTTCATAGTGATCAACAGGTATATATCCCAAGTGACTCAGAGAATAAAGCTATGCTCCCCGACAACGACGCCAGAAAAAGGTCTTAATAACCCACAAGTATAGGGGATCGCAACAGTCTTCGAGGATAGAGTATTCAACCCAAATTTATTGATTTGACACAAGGGGAGACAAAGAATATTCTTGAGTGTTAGCAGCTGAGTTGTGATGTCTACTACACAACTTTATTCTTGTAGACACGTGTTGGGCCTCCAACCGCAGAGTTTTGTAGGACAGTAGCAATTTTCCCTCAAGTGGATGATCTAAGGTTTATCAATCCGTGAGAGGTGTAGTATGAAGATGGTCTCTCTCAAACGACCCTGCAACCAAATACAAGAAATCTCTTGTGTCCCCAACACACCCAATACAATGGCAAATTGTATAGGTGCACTAGTTCGGCGAAGAGATGGTGATAAAAGTGTAATATGGATGGTAGAAATATATTTTTATAATCTGAATAAATAAAAACAGCAAGGTAGCAAATAGTAAACGGGCACAAAAACGGTATTACAATGCTTGAAAACAAGGCCTGGGGTCCGTACTTTCGCTAGTGCAATTTCTCAACAGTGCTAACATAGTTGGATCATATGATTATCCCTCAAAGTGCAATAAAGAATCACTACCGAGTTCCTATTAGCGGAGAAAAAAAGATAGAAATTGTTTGTAGGCTACGAAACCACCTCAAAGCTATTCTTTTCGTTCGATCTATCCTACAGTTCATACTAGAATAACGCAAGCTATTCTTTCCGATCGATCTACTCAAGAGTTCGTACTAGAATAACACCAAAGCAAATTCATATTCATAATACTCAATCCACACAAAGAACTACAAGGGATCCCCAAAGTTTCTATCGGAGAAAAGATAATAAAAACGTGCATCAACCCTTATGCATAGATTACCCCAATATCACCGCGGGAATCTGCAAGTTGAGTGCCATAACGTATATCAAGTGAACCAATAAGATACCCCAATGTCACCTCAAGTATTCATACCGCAAGACATACATCATGTGTTCCCAAATCTGAACATTCAATGCAACGTAACAAAACTTCAAAGGGTAAAGATTCAATTCATCACAATAAGAGTATAGAGGGGAGAAACATCATACGATCCATCTATATTAACAAAGCCCATGATATGGATCACGAGAGAGAGATTAAACACATAGCTATTGGTACAAACCCTCATCCCCGAGGGTGGACTACTCCCTCCTCACCGTGGTGGCCGCCAGGATGATGAAGATGGCCACCGAAGATGATTCCCCCCTCCGGCAGGGTGCCGGAACAGGGTCTAGATTGGTTTTCGACGGCTACAGAGCCTTGCGGCGGCGGAACTTCTGATCTAGGGCTGCCCCGAAGGGTTTCAGAATATTTGGGAATTTATAGTGCAAAGAGGGGGTGCGGGAGGCCACCGAGGTGGGCACAACCCACCTGGGCGCGCTAGGGGGCCCTAGCGTGCCCTGGTGGGTTGTGCCCCCTCGAGGCACCCCGAGGTGCAGCTCTGGCCCATTGGGTTCCTTCTGGTCCAAAAAAATCTCCAAAAAGTTTTGTGGTGTTTGGACTCCGTTTCATATTGATTTCCTGCGATGTAAAAACAAGCAAAAAATAGCAACTGGCACTGGGCAATGGGTTAATAGGTTAGTCCCAAAAATTGATATAAAGTTGCTATAAAATGATTGTAAAACATCCAAGAATGATAAAATAACAGCATGAATACTTCATAAATTATAGATACGTTGGAGACATATCAGCATCCCCAAGCTTAATTCCTACTCGTCCTCGAGTAGGTAAATGATAAAAGAAATAATTTATGAAGTGTGAATGCTAGCAAAGTGCATAAGTTTTATCAATGATAATTTCAATCACTTTTCCTAGCATCATTACAACAATTTTTTCTCGTAAAGTTTTCTCATGGTAAAGTAGCAACCGATTCACATGTTAAGGTTCAAACAATGAATTCTCTTGAAAACCAACAACCTATGTTCTCAGTCACCAAGCGATTGCAATTCAACTTATTCAACAGAGTTTAAGTAAGAGCTCCACATACTCAACCATCATATAGTCTTCTATGATTGCTAACACTCACCGCATACACATGGGCAAAACGTTTCAACCAGACACATAGAAAGATAGGGGCTTATTGCTTTGCCTCCCAACGTATTCACCTCAAGGGTGATGTCAACAATAATAACTCATGATACCCATATTCAACTGGACATATGTGCCTAGATATTTCCTCACCACATGATGCTTGCCAAAGGAGAAAAATAAAAAGGAATAGATAGAAAAACTTTGACTCTTGCATAAAAGGAAATACATAAATTAAAAGATAGGCCCTTCGCAGAGGGAAGCAGAGGTTGCCATGCGCTTATTTGTTTATATGCTCAACCCCTTAGTGCAAAAGAACGTCACATTATATTTCCCCTTATTATAGCAACCTTTATTATGCAGTCCGTCGCTTTTATTACTTTGCCATCACAAGTTCATACAACGCTCAATTTTCTCTTACACTAAATGATCTAACACTTTTAGAAGCAATTTTTATTACCTTATTGCACCGATGACAACTTACTTGAAGGATCTTGCTCAATCCTTAGGTAGGTATAGTGGACTCTTGAAAATAAGATTTGGGTTTAAGGGTTTTTGGATGCACAAGTAGTATCTCTACTTGGTGCGGAATTTTTGGCTAGCAAAGATGGGGGGCAAGCACCACATGTTGAAGGATCTATGACTATAACTTCTATGTGAATATGAACAAATATAAATCATTACGTTGTCTTCCTTGTCCAACATCAACAATTTTGAAATATAATATTTTTATGGGGGCTCACAATCACAAAAGATTTAGAGGATAGTGTATTTGCATGTGAAAGTTCTCTTCCTTATACTAATTATTCGTGAATTGCTTGTATGACCAATATTGTGATTGTCAAGCTTCAAAAGATTTCACTTTATAAACCCAACGTGAAGCTAACACTAAGCATGATATTATTTCAACTTCATGACATTCAATTTATTAAAAAAATACTCATAGGATATAAGTGAAGCACAAGAGCAATTCCAAAGAAAAGAGCTTCGTTGACGGGATGTGAATGCCGCTTACTTAGCCTCCTTGGCGACTATTTGAGGACTCTATTTTATTTAAAACTTTAAAATCTAAATATTTTATTAGAAAATAAAGTAAAACAAAAATAAAATTACATTCTAAAAATATCACAACTCATGTGAAGAAGCAAAAACTTAGGCTCAACCGATACTAACCGATAATTGTTGAAGAAGAAAGGTGGGATGCCTACCGGGGCATCCCCAAGCTTAGATGCTTGAGACTTCTTGAATATTATATTGGGATACCTTGGGAATCCCCAATATTGAGATTTTGTGTCTCCTTAATTCTTCTCATATCACGGTTTCCTAAATCTCAAAAGCTTCATCCACACAAAACTCAAAAGGAACTCGTGAGATAAGTTAGTATAAACTAATGCAAAAACCTTATCATTATATACTGTAGAAAATCACTAAATTTATTATTCAACATTTCATAACAAATTACTCTGCATATTTAATACTCCTATCCTCAAATAGAATCATTAAACAAGCAAACATATGCAAACAATGCAAGCATAACAGCAATCTACCAAAACAGTACAGTCTGTAAAGAATGCAAGAGTATCCATACTTATTCAACTTTAAAAATTATTAAAATTTAAAACACTGTATAAATTTATCAGAGCTTATTTTTAAAAAAAATTCAACAATTTATCACATTCTTACTTTTCTAGGGGATTTTTGCAACAACGAGAAACTTTCTGTTTTCAAACAACAACATGTAGACTTGCAAAATAAGCATGGTGAGGGCTATCCTTGAATTTTTTATTGAAATAAAAGATTAAAAACATTATTATAAATAAAATAAAATAAATAATAACAACATAAATTGATGCTCCAAGTAAAACACATATGATGTGACGAATGAAAACATAGCTCCAAGTAAGATTATCGATAATGTTGGAGACGATAGAGGGGTTGCCTTCCGGGACATCCCCAAGCTTAGTTGCTTGGATATTCCTTTAATTTTACCTTGGTTTTTCCTTGTTAATACCCAAGCTTATGTACTTTTCACTCCTAATTCTCCTCATATCGGCATCTCACCCAAAACTTGAAAACTTCAATCACACAAAACTTAACGGAACTTCGTGAGATGGGTTAGTATGATAAAGAGCAAACCATTTCCCTTTGGTACTGTAAATACAAGATCCATAATTTTTATCACACAATTCCTACTGTATCATATCATTTCCACAATTTATATTGAGCAATATAAGCCATAGAAACTAGAAAACAAGCAAACTATGCATTGAAAACAGAATCTGTCAAAAACAGAACAGTCTGTAGTAATCTGTAATCCAACCATACTTAGGCTACTCTAAAAAATCTTAAAAATTAGAAACACGTGAAAATTTTGTATATTAATCTTCTTAAAAAATAATAAACTCAAAATAACTCTTCTGTTATAAATTATAATTATTTTCGTGAGCACAAAAGTTTCTGTTTTTCACCAAGATCAAATCAATTATCACCCCACATGATTCCAAAGGCTTTACTTGGTACTTTATTGAAAAAAATTAATAAAACATTATTAATACAGTATATTAATCATGTTAACACAAAAAAACAGTTGGTATAAGTTTTGGGTTGTCTCCCAACAAGCGCTTTTCTTTTATGCCTTTTAAGCTAGGCATGATGATTTCAATGATGCTCGCCAGGGAATAGTAATTGAAACATGCAAAAGAGCATCATGAATCTCATGACAAGTACATTTAAGTCTAATCCACTTCCTATGCATAGGGAATTTTTTATCAAACAATCTATGGGAACAAGAATCATCTAGCATAGGAAGGCAAAACAAGCATAACTTCAAAACTTTGAACACATAGAAAGGAAACTTGATATTATTGCAATTCCTATAAGCATATGTTCCTCCCTCATAATAATTTTCAGTATAATCATAAATAAATTCCACAATATAACCATCACATAAATCATTATTTTTATGATGCACAAGCATAGAAATTTTTTCACTCTCCACATAAGCAATTTTATTCTCATCAATAGTAGTGGGAGCAAACTCAACAAAATAACTATCATGTGATTGAGATTAAAATCATGATGACAAGTTTCAGGGTTATCATTATTATTTATAGCATACATGTAATCACCATAATCATCATATATAGGAACTTTGTTGTCATAATCAATAGCAACCCCTTCCAAAATAGTGGATTCATCATTAAATAAAGTCACGACCTCTCCAAATCCACTCTCATCAATATAATCATCATAAATAGGAGGCATGCTTTCATTATAACAAATTTCCACATCAAAACTTGGGGGACAAAAAATATAATCTTCATCAAACATAGCATCCCCAAGCTTATGGCTTTGCATATCATTAGCACCATGGATATTCAAGGAATTCATACTAACAACATTGCAATCATGCTCATCATTCATTCCAATCATTTTATTGAATTCTTCTTCTATCAATTGAGCACAATTTTCCGATCCATCATTTTCAAGAAATATATTATAAAGATGATCAATAATATGATGCAAACTCAATTCGATTTTTATGTAGTTTTCTTTTATAAACCAAACTAGTGATAAAACAAGAAACTAAAAGATTCGATTGCACGATCTAAAGATATACCTTCATGCACTCACCTCCCCGGCAACGGCGCCAGAAAAGAGCTTGATGTCTACTAAGCAACTTTATTCTTGTAGACACGTGTTGTCCTCCAAGCATAGAGTTTTGTAGGACAGTAGCAATTTTCCCTCAAGTGGATGACCTAAGGTTTATCAATCTGTGAGAGGTGTAGGATGAAGATGGTCTTTCTCAAACGACCCTGCAACCAAATACAAGAAATCTCTTGTGTCCCCAACACACCCAATACAATGGCAAATTGTATAGGTGCACTAGTTCGGCAAAGAGATGGTGATAAAAGTATAATATGGATGGTATAAATATATTTATAATCTGAATAAATAAAAACAGCAAGGTAGCAAATAGTAAACGGGCACAAAAACTGTATTACAATGCTTGAAAACAAGGCCTAGGGTCCGTACTTTCACTAGTGCAATTTCTCAATAGTGCTAACATAGTTGGATCATATGATTATCCCTCAAAGTGCAATAAAGAATCACTCCCGAGTTCCTATTAGCGGAGAACAAAAGATAGAAATTGTTTGTAGGGTACGAACCACCTCAAAGCTATTCTTTCCATTCGATCTATCCTAGAGTTTGTACTAGAATAACGCAAGCTATTCTTTCCAATTGATCTACTCAAGAGTTCGCACTAGAATAACACAAAAGCAAATTCATATTCATAATACTCAGTTCACACAAAGAACTACAAGGGATCCCCAAAGTTTCTATCGGAGAAAAGATAATAAAAAACGTGCATCAACCCCTATGCATAGATTACCCCAATATCACTGCGGGAATCCGCAAGTTGAGTGCCATAACGTATATCAAGTGAACCAATAAGATACCCCAATGTCACCTCAAGTATTCATACCGCAAGACATACATCATGCGTTCCCAAATCTGAACATTCAATCCGACATAACAAAACTTCAAAGGGTAAAGATTCAATTCATCACAATTAGTGTATAGAGGGGAGAAACATCATATGATCCATCTATATTAACAAAGCCCATGATATAGATCACGAGAGAGAGATTAAACACATAGCTACTGGTACAAACCCTCATCCCCCAGGGTGGACTACTCCCTCCTCATCGTGGTGGCCGCCGGAATGATGAAGATGGCCACCGGAGATGATTCCCCCTTCGGCAGGGTGCCGGAACGGGGTCTATATTGGTTTTCGGTGGCTACAAAGCCTTGAAGGATATAGGGCTGCCCCAAAGGGTTTCGGAATATTTGGGAATTTATAGTGCAAAGAGGGGGTGTGGGAGGCCACCGAGGTGGCACAACCCACCTGGGCACTCCACGCCCTGGTGGGTTGTGCCCCCCTCGGGGCACCCCCGAGGTGCAGCTCTGGCTCATTGGGTTCCTTCTGGTCCAAACAAAACCACCAAAAAGTTTTGTGGTGTTTGGACTCCGTTTGATATTGATTTCCTGCAATGTAAAAAACAAGCAAAAACTAGTAACTGGCACTGGGCACTGGGTCAATAGGTTAGTCCCAAAAAAAGATATAAAGTTGCTATAAAATGATTGTAAAACATCCAAGAATGATAAAAGAACAACATGAATACTTCATAAATTATAGATACATTGGAGACGTATCAAGTTGTCAATTTAACCACACCTAAAAGACTTAATATCTGCAGCAAAGTATTCAGTAGCAAAGTAATTTGGTAGTAACGGTAACGGTGGCAAAGTGATACCAGCAGTTTGTAGTGATTGTAACAGTAGCAACGAAAAAGTAACTGAGCGAAGATCAATATATGGAAAGCTCGTAGGCAATGGATCAGTGATGGATAATTATGTCGGATGGCATTCATCATGCAATAGTTATAACATAGGGTGACATGTTACTAGCTCCAATTCATCAATGTAATGTAGGCATGTATTCCGTATATAGTCATACGTGCTTATGGAAAAGAACTTGCATGCCATCTTTTGTCCTACCCTCTCGTGGCAGCGGGGTCCTATTGGAAACTAAGGGATATTAAGGCCTCCTTTTAATAGAGAACCAGACCAAAGCATTAGCACTTAACGAATACATGAACTCCTTAAACGACGGTAATCACCAGAAAGAATCCCAGTTATTTTCACCCTGGGGGATGCGGATCATAACTCGTAATAGGTGTCTACAACTTGCAAGATAGGATCAAGAACACACATATTCATGAAAACACAATAGGTTCAGATCTGAAATCATGGCACTCGGGCCCTAGTGACAAGCATTAAACATAGCAAAGTCATAGCAACATCAATCTCAGAACATAGTGGATACTAGGGTCAAACTCTAACCAAACTAACACGATTACATGATAAATCTCATCCAACCCATCACCATCCAGCAAGCCTACGATGAGATTACTCACGAACGGTGGGGAGCATCATGGAATTGGTGATGAAGGATGGTTGGTGATGACGAAGGCGTCAATTTCCCCTCTCTGGAGCCCAAAACGGACTCCGGATCTGGTCTCCCGAGGAAGAACTGGCGATGGCGGCGGCTCCGTATCATGAAACGCGATGAACTCTTCTCTCTGATTTTTTGCTTGACAAATAGGGTTATATGAAGCTAGAGAGGAGGTCGGAGGAGCCACGGGGGCCCCACAAGCCTGCTCGGCACGGCGAGGGGGTGGCCGCGGCTAGCAGGCTTGTGGCCTGCTGGTGGCCCCCCTCTGGTTAATTCTTGCGTTAGTATTTTTTATTAATTCCAAAAATATTCTCCGTAAATTTTCAATACGATCCGAGAACTTTTATTTCTGCACAAAAATAACACCAAGGCAATTCTGCTGAAAACAGTGTCAGTCCGGGTTAGTTCCATTCAAATCATGCAATTAGAGTCTAAAACAAGGGCAAAAGAGTTTGGAAAAGTGGATACGTTGGAGACGTATCAGTTGCCGATGTCGTCGATGATCACAAGATCAAGATGGATGCAATGTGCTTGAAGATTAGAAAGATTAGAAAATATGGCATTAATAAAGAGGCTTGGTATCATTATGTTGTTGGATCAATTTTTACCTTTTTTGCGATTTTGATCGCATTTGTTGTTGCATTTAAAATGTTTTAGCTAGATAGTTTTATGTTGTTTTATGAGAATAGGTGTGTATGAACTTGTATAATTTGGTCTTCTCGGTGTTGCGTAATGAAGATGAACTGGTAAAGGATGTACGTTGACCGACGCTCTCCACAGTTTATTAATGGCGTGCAGAGTTTTTTGCGTGCGGGTGAGGCAAACAAGCAGGATGGTTTTATGTGTTGTCCATGTGGTGTGTGTAAGAATGATAAGACTTACTCTTGCTCAAAACAGATTCATGTCCACCTGTTTATGCCCGATTTCATGTCTGACAATAATTGTTGGACCAAGCACGGAGAAAGAGGGGGTCTAATGGAAGAGAATGAAGAAGAAGAGGATGAAGACAACTATCTTGGGTGTCCTGAATATGATAATAGTACAGTGGGGGAAGAAAATGAAGAAGAAGAAGCTGAGGCATCATATGAGCCTGCTGATGATCTTGGTCGGGCCATTGTTGATGCAAAGAGAAACTGTGAAAATGAAAAGGAGAAGTTGAAGTTGCGGCGCATGTTAGAGGATCACAAAAAAGCGTTGTACCCAAATTTCAAAGATGACAACACAAAGCTCGGTACCACACTCGAATTGCTGCAATGGAAGGCACAGAATGGTGTAGATGACAAGGCATTTGAAGAGTTGCTTAAAATAATGAAGAATAAGCTTCCAAAGGACAACGAATTGCCCGACAGTACATACGAAGCAAAGAAGATTGTCTGCCCTCTAGGATGAGAGGTGAAATAAGATACATGCATGCCCTAATGACTGCATCCTCTACCGCCGTGAGTACGAGAATTTGGATGCATGCCCGGTATGCAATGCATTGTGATATAAGACCAAACGCGATGACCTTGTTGATGATGTTTAGGGCGAGCACCCTGGGAAGAGGATTCCTGCCAAGGTGATGTGGTATGCTCCTATAATACCACGGTAGAAACGTTTGTTTCAAAACAACGAGCATGCCAAGTCGTTTTGATGACACAAAGAAGACCATAAGAAAGACGGGAAGTTGAGAGTACCCATTGATGGGTCGCAGTAGAGAAAAATAGAGAGAGAGTGGCCAGACTTTGCAGATGACCCAAAGAATGTATGGTTTCGTTTTAAGTGCACATGGCATTAATCCATTCGGGGAGTAGAGTAGCAAGCATAGCACATGGCATGTGACTCTATGTATCTATAACCTTCCTCCTTGGTTGTGCATGAAGCCGAAGTTCATTATGATGCCAGTGCTCATACAAGGACCTAAGCAACCCGGCAATGACATTGATGTGTACCTAAGGCCATTAGTTGATGAACTTTTGCAGCTGTGGAATAAAAAAGGTGGACCTGTGTGGGATGAGCACAAACAACAGGAATTTGACCTGCGAGCATTGCTCGTTGTAACGATCAATGATTGGTATTCTCTTAGTAACCTTTCAGGACAGACAAACAAGGGATACCATGCATGCACACACTTTTTAGATGATACCCAAAGTATATATTTGGACAAATGCAAGAAGAATGTGTACCTGGGACATCGTCGATTTCTTCCGGCCAAGCATGCCTTAAGAAAGAAAGGCAAGCATTTCAAAAGTGAGGCAGATCACCGGAAGAAGCCCGTCCTCCGTACTGGTGATGACATACTTGATATGGTCAAGGATTTACAAGTAATATTTGGAAATGGTCCTGCGGACAATCTGTTCCGACTGATGCTGAGGGGCGCACCCATGTGGAAGAAGAAATCTATATTTTGGGAGCTAGAATATTGGAAAGTCCTAGAGGTCCGCTCTGCAATCGACGTGATGCACGTGATGAAGAATCTTTGCGTGAACCTGCTAGGATTCCTGGGCATGTATGGGAAGACAAAAGATACACCGGAGGCACGGGAGGACCAACAACGTGTGCACAAAAACGACGACATGCATGAGCAATATAAAGGTCCTGCCAGCTAAGCTCTTACCAAAGCAAAGAAGGAAATATTCTTTGAATGCCTGCTTAGTATGAAGGTCCCATCTGGCTTCTCGTCGAATATAAAGGTAATAATAAATATGACAAAGAAAAAATTCCAAAACCTAAAGTTTCATGACTGCCACGTGATCATGACGCAATTGCTTCCGGTTGCGTTGAGGGGGCTTCTACCAGAAATTTTAGTATGTGGCTTATAATGGTTCATATTGAATGCACAAAAAGTATGGAGTTGAAATAAGTTAAAAAAGTTGAAATCCTTTTGTAACAGACGAGTTTTCGTCCGAAACCCCGATACTTCGAAAGAGACTGTCCATTTTATACACGAAGTGCATCTAGTTTTTGCCGTAACGCTCTCAACATTTTAGCACATGCTATGTGGGTGAAATGATGGTACTATGTCAAGTTTCAACCTTTTCAAAGTTCATTTGTGGTGCTTTTTAATTTCAGGTCATTTAGCTCAAAACAAATCATTAAATGCATGAAAAATAGCGAATGAAGTTAGATAGGGTTGAAATTTTAGTATGTGGCTTCTAATGGTTCATATTGAATGCAAAAAAAGTCTGGAGTTGAAATAAGTTTAAAAAAATTGAAATCCTTTTGTAACACACGAATTTTCGTCCGAAACCCCGATACTTCGAAGGAGATTGTCCATTTTGTACACGAAGTGCATCTAGTTTTTGCTCTAATGCTCTCAACTTTTTAGCACATGCTATGTGGGTGAAATGAAGATACCATGTCAAGTTTCAACCTTTTCAGAATTCAGTTGGGTGATTTTGATTAAAAGAAATGAAGGTATAAAACTAAAAGAGTTAAACAAAATCTGATTTTGATTAAAAGACCTATTTAAATTATCCTACAAATTCCCAAATTTAACATAATGATAAAACATAGTAATATTAAACAATAGGAAAAACAGTCACTCAAATATCTATTTTTAAACTAAAGTTATTCACAAATTACTATTTCACACAAATTTCAAATGAATTCAAATTTAAACTATTTTAATTTGAAAACTACTGGCACTAACAGAAAATTTGTAATTGTTTTGACCTAAAGAAAAAAATCATTAAAAACTATAAATATTCTAACCGTTATTCTAAATATAAAATTAGAAATTAGAAAAACAAAACAAAACAAAAAAGAGAAAATACAGTTGTAGTCTCGGTTGGTGCTACCAACCGGGACTAAAGGTCCCTTCCCGCGCGGAATTTGGGCGGCCGAAAAAGACCTTCCCACGCGGAATCCGGGAGGACCTTTAGTCTCTGTTTGGGATACGACCCGGGACTCAAGAGTCCCTCTATGTATCTAGGACATTGTCGTTTCTTCCCCAACCTCTCCCATTCTGCCCGACACCACCCTTGCCCCGACGCCGCCCTGCCCCGATGCCGATAGGCTGCCGGTGCTCACCGCGTGCCTCTTCTCCCTCGACCTCACCGTCGCGCTGCCTCCCGCCGGAGATTGCCGTCCTTGACCCGCTCGCTCTGGCCGACCTCGTCATCGCCTCGACCTCGCCGTTGCCTCGACCTCATCGTCGAGCCCGTTGTGAGCCACTCTCCTCCATCTCCTCCCTCTCCTCCTGAAGCCCCTTCCCGCCCGCCATTGCCGCACTCCCCGTCTGCCATTGCCGCCATGCATGGCCGCCCCTCCCCGAGCCCATCCCAAACTCACCTAGAGCCACCACCGGAGATGCCCGAGAGCCACCGCCCCATCCATCTCCGGCGTAGGAGCCCCGCCGCCCGGCCTGTCCATCTCCGACGGTGACGCAAACACACACACACACATTGTTTAAAAACATGCAAATTTTTGTGGTTGGTATGCGACATTTTTTCATTAAACAGTTTGTTAAGAAAATTGTAGTACGTAGATGGATAAGTAGATTAATATTGTTAGATGATTTTGTTTATGATGCTTTTTATGTTTTAGTTGTTTTATGTTTTTAGTTAATTAGGAGTCCTATGAACAATTATTATGTGTATGTTAGATTAGAGAAAAATTCTTGGGTTTTGGAAAAATTAGTGATTAAACGATAAGGAAATGTTCTCATGGGAATTTGTCTCGACATCGACGATGCCCGGCCCGCATCCTCGTCGTCGAGTGGTCCGCGAGAGCCTGCTTGATAGGTGCCATGTCAGGGACTGGGCTTCGTCGGGCTGACACTGAGAGGTGCTACCTTCCGGGGCTCGGAGCTTGGTGCGGAATTCGGGTCCGGTCGTCGACCCGGAGCTTCTTTGGTGGCGGTCACATGGTCCACTTCTGGTGCAGAGGGAGCAGGCCCTTACGGAGGTGGTACGTTGCCGTGTCAGGGAGAAGGATGAGTATGTCCGTAGCTACATGGCGGCGTTAGACGTTAGGTTCAACAATACCTGGCGGATTCTTCAGGGATCTCACCCGAGTTATGATCCCGTGATGGTTCCTTATCTTTGGGTGTCCACCACCCGCGACTCAGGAACCGCTAGTGACTTAGATTATTCGATAGTATTCGATCTGTATTAGTGATCTTATATGATAACATTCGAGATGTATTAGTTAATATTTGATGATGCATTAATAACTGGATTATTCGAGATGATGTATTACTGTTATTATATTCGAGTTCATTATTAGTGATATTTTATTGGTATAATGCACGTGTGACTTTCGGTCTGTCGTTGCTCCTTGTCTAACGTTCATGTGTTTTTTTATGGAGGAATCCCGACTGTTGTCGTGGGGGCGCCTCCTCTTCTTCTCTTCTTTGCGATATATTCATCGGTATAATGCGCAAGAAGAGAAGATGGGGGGCGTCCATCATCGACGGTCGAACTATTACTGTGAGAGAGTGTCCACCAACATATATACGCCACCATATCAGTGTGAGAGAGTGCACACCAACACACCATGAGATATGAAAGTTATTTAAGGACCGAAAGTCACACACGTATTAGGATCCAAGCGTACCGTAATTCTTGAATCATGAACACGAGAAATGTGGTCGTCATCAGACGACAATAGGATCCAAGCGTGTGAATATTGCGGTGAAGATAATGGTCTTTGCGACCAGCCTAGGCTGCGAGACGACAGGTTCTTCACCATGAAGCTTTACAGGGACTTTGGTATTTCTACGGTACGCAATGATGACAACTGTTTTTTCGTAATTAAGCATGACTTCTGTTTCTTTCCTTCAACGCATAATTTCTGTTTTATACAATTCGACTAGTTCATCCCCTGTCATGCAAGACGATATTTCTTGGAGAGGCTCGGTTTCAAAGAGCAAGAGAGTTTCGAGACGAGGACAACCAACGTGAAGACTAAACATGGTCACACATTTCTTGTGAAAGTAATGAATGCACCTAATAACACGGAATTAGGGTGCTCAAATTGGGAAGCTCTTTGCAAGGCATATGGATTTCAGGATGATATGGAAATAACCTTCGATCTTCATCATGAAGATCATATTGAAGGAAACATCGACATTTGGGTGGATTTAGATATGCTTCCTGTTTTATCCCATGTGAGTTTGTCAACCATGCATATTTGTCAAGTAATTTGCATTCTATATTAAAAAATATTTGGTGTTCATCCGTACTAAATTTGTTAATTTATAATTTACAGCTTATTTTGTTTCTTCAAGTGAAACACAGAACAAAACCGACACGACACACTACACTTATGGATCATATCTAACTTGGGAGGAGAAGAATGATCTTATCAACTTTGTTATTGGTGTGCTAGTTGGTAGGGAGATCTTCCCGTATAATTTGGGAACTAGCCCAAATTATACAAATTATACATTGTACATTGTATATGACACTAGTGCATAGGTTGAGGACGGATGACATTCGCCAAAATATATTAGTAAGAGTAGCTAATTAAGTACACTAGTACTGTTGCGTAAATGGTATTGGTTGCATTGCTAACTAGGCTACTATTATGTTCTTCAAGAGAAACTGCCATATGAAGTTGTGCCACTGTTGATGCAACCCGAAGGTAATATGATAATTAAAAACCCCTTCCATTCCGAGTTCTCTTTTGCATACTCTACTGAGCGTAAACCATCAAGACGGCTCCAAATTGAAGCATGGGGAAAAAAAGGATCACACGCCACAAGTTGGAGACCGTTGGATCTCTTTGCTTCATCATGGAGACATAGGTGTCATTCTTTTTTATGTCATTTTACCTAGGAGGGAGGACTAGGTCCTATGAGGGAGGACTATGTCATTTTATCTCTTTTTGTTTTATGAGATTTTAACTTTGTATGATTAAGATGATGATGATGAGTTGTTAGATGAGTAAGATAACGATGAGTTATATAACATATATTTGATTAAAGTGGATGGATGCAAGTGATCATGTTGAATTAGAGGAAAAAATTAAATGAAAAACACAAAATGAAAAAAACAATGAAGCCTTAACCTTTAGTCCCGGTTGGCGTTACCAACCGGGATCAAAGGTCCTTATGCCCTGTTGCGCTCTGCCACCCATGTGGCCAGGGTTTAGTCCCGGTTCGTAGCCAACTGGGACTAAAGCCTTAGACCCTTTAGTCTCTATACTTTAGTTTCGATTGAAAAACCGGGACTGAAGGCCCTTCCCAACCGGGACTAATGGTCTGTTTTGTACTAATGAATTCAGAACTTGTACAAGTGTGCATCATTCTTGTCGTGAGCAATGCAGTACAAGGCTCGATATTGTTCCTGAAGGACAGCGTTTCCTAACCACCTGTCCTCACGGAAGCGAATCTCAAAGCAGTCCTTGACCGTGAAGGATTCAAAGCAGAATGAATGTTTCTTTGTCGCCATCAACCCTGGATAGAAATGTGAATCACCAGGTTTTCAACATGCACGGGATGCATCTTTTGGTATGGTTAAGAGATGATTACAGGATGAACATACAGTGCCCCACGAAAAAAGAAAAACATGAGAGCATGAAAACCATGTGACTGTGACTGTGACTGTGGTATGCTCTTCTGAAATCTCATGACAGGATGCTACCACATCCCTACAAGGCTACAACGACGACCTGCAATGCTTCTGAATCCACATGACAACGAAGCTATATAATCTGCAAGCGCACAAAGTTCACCAGCACAGGATATCAACAAAAACT
This sequence comes from Hordeum marinum, assembly GCA_022496015.1. NCBI lineage: Eukaryota > Viridiplantae > Streptophyta > Magnoliopsida > Poales > Poaceae > Hordeum > Hordeum marinum. The sequence continues at coordinate 332,929,175 of CM039674.1, forward strand.
TCAAACACACACACACACACACACACACACACACACACACACACACACACACACACACACACACACACACACACACACACACACACACACACACACACACACACATCATAATCTCCTTCGGGTGGGCGTCGCCGCGCTGGGGCGCCCACGCCGGTCGTGTCCCAGGGGGAGGGGCACGTCCCGGGCCTGCTGCATGGCTCGAGCTCTGCCGGTGGAGCGGCCGAGCTTGCCATTGAGCTCCTGCCTGTCCTGGGGCAGGAGGTTGCTGGGGGTCGTGGGCGCAGTCCGTCTCGCCATGGCTCCCCCGTGCTGCCAGGAGGCATTCCTTGGAGGCCCTCACCCCTCCAGCGTCCCCGTCGCACTCCCCGACGTCCGTGTTGCCAGCAGTCTCGAGGGCAGGTCGTTCGGGGACGAGGAGCTCTCCCCTGCTGCTCGCAGACGAGGCCCTGTTTGGGTTGTGCTTGCCCAAGACGCTGCAGCTGCCCGTGCCTTCTCCTACCAGGCCATCGGGCTTCGACGCCTCCCCCACGCCACCTCTGATCTGGGAGGAACCCATGCAGCAAACTCCAACTCCTCAGCTTGGTGGTTTGGCACGGGAGGACGGGTGTCGTTGGCCATCTTCGAGGAGCGCCAGCCAGGCCTCCTGCCGGTGTGCGTATTTCCTCTAAGGGTGGTCTATCTTTGTAGAGGGTCAAGCATTTGGGTGGCCATCCTTCTGTGCCTGTGGCTTTGGCTGCTGAGAGGCTGGTCGGCCGCAGGCTGGGAATCACTAGAGATGGCCAAGACGTGACGGAGGCCACCTTGGATGACTTCACGACCAAGTTCAAGGAGCAGTTGGCTCCTGAGGTGATTGTGGCCATGCGAGATTTCTTCCATCTCGATGACAAGGCCATCAACGACGTGGAGGATGCCCTGATTGACCACGGTGGCGAAGGCGCCCTGGAGATGGCCAATGCCCATGAAGGCCCGGCGATGGCAGCAGCTTAACTTGCTCTGTGCGCCCAGTGATATGCTAATTTCTTATGTTAGCAAATATGTTTGTTTGGTCCAGTGGTGGCTGTAGTGTTCCTGCACGTGTATGTGTGAGATGTATCTTAGTGCACTGGCTTTATTTTCATCACCAAGGTCTCATGTGTAACAAATTCTCAGTGCAACTTCAGTCTGTGTGCTTCGTTCCCAGCTGCTGTGTTTATGTCCGACCAAGTGTGCTCACTTGTTTCCCATGATAGTACAAACCATCAACACGCTCAGTTGGAACGTTCGAGGGCTAAACTTCCCGTCTAGGAGGGCGACAGTCAGTGCTACGATTGCATCCTCCTCTTGCCAGCTTGTCTGTCTACAGGAGACAAAGCTGGAGAGTGTCGATCGTTTTGGGGCCGCCTTCCTTGGTGGTAATAGGCTACGTAATTTTGCGTAGCGCCCAACAATAGGGACGAGGGGAGGTTTGCTGCTTCTTTGGGATGACACAATTCTGGAGGTCACCGACATTATGACCTCGTCTTATTGCCTCTCGGTCAGGGTCTGGATCCGGGAAAATGATATGTGTTTCCGGGTCACAAACGTCTATGGTCCTACGGATCATGCTGGCAAGGATGCCTTTTTGACGAGCTCCATGCCAACAAGCCCCTCTCGGGCCTGGCTTGGCTAGCCCTTGGTGACTTCAACCAAATATATAGGGCGAGGGACAAGAACAAGAGAAATGTTAGTCGGAGTAGGATCAACCGTTTTCGTGCGGCGTTGTAGGACTGCGAGCTCAAGGAGATTCGTCTTCAGAATAGACGCTTCACATGGAGCAACGAGAGGGAGAACCCAACTCTCTGCAAGCTGGATTCGTTCTTCTGCAATGCGGAGTGGGACATGGCTTTCAACACACATGTGTTGCATGCTTTATCGTCTTCTCTTTCCGACCATTGACCGCTTCTGCTTGCTGATGACAAGGGCCCTAGACGGCCACACTCTTTCAAGTTCGAGAATTTCTGGGTATCTTTACCCGGTTTTAAAGAGGTGGTCAAAAAGGCTTGGGACGAGAGGGTGAGGCACACAGAACCATACCAAATTTTGCACCACAAGCTCAAGAAAACCGCATTGCGCCTCACTGAGTGGAGCAAGAATTTGTTCTCCAAGGCAAAGATCCAATTCCATGCAGCACAACTAGTGATTCTCCACCTTGACATCGCGCAGGAGATGAGGCTGCTATCCGCGGAAGAGAGGGATCTCTGCTCTTGGTTGAAGAGAAGGGTGATGAGTCTGGCGGTGCTTGAGAGGGCTAGGAAAAGCCAATGCGCTAGGATTGCAAATCTAAGAGATGGTGATGCAAACACCAAGTTCTTCTATCGGTGCATTAATGCCCGTAGAGAAAAAAATCACATTTTTCGGATCAAGCGCGAACATGGTTAGGTAACCGAGCATAAGGAAAAAGAGAAGATCATTCACGACCACTTCCATGAAGTGATGGGAAGAGGGAGCTCCAGCAACAAGGACTTTAACTCGGAGGAACTTGGCATTGAGTCTCATGCTCTTCATGGCCTTGATGCTCCTATCTTGGAGGATGAGGTTTGGGAGGCCATCAATGACATGCCCGGTGATAAAGATCCGGGGCCAGATGGCTTCATGGGCATGTTTTTCAAGAAGTGTTGGGATGTTATCAAGCACACGATCATGAGAGCCATCCAACGCTTTGACTCCCTTCACACCTCTGACCTGCAATGGATTAACTCTGCCAATGTCATTCTCTTGCCCAAAAAGGATGGCGCGGAGGGCATTTCCGATTACCGGCCTATTAGCCTCATCCACGCCATTGCCAAAATCTTTGCCAAGGTCCTCTCGCGACGTCTCGCCTCCACATGGGGGGGGGGGCTCGTCTCCAATGCCCAAAGTGCATTCATCAAGACGCGAAGCATTCACGACAACTTCATGTACGTACGCAACTTCGCGCATAGATTACACAAGTGTAAAATGCCCGCCCTGCTCTTCAAGCTCGACATCAAGAAGGCATTCGATTCTGTCAAGTGGGGATATATTCTGGACCTCCTGCAGTGCTTGGGGTTCCCTCCCAAATTTCGTGCATGGATCGTTGCTCTCCTGTCAACATCCTCATCTCGCATCCTCCTCAATAGACTACCCGGCCCGCCGATCAAGCACGACCGCGGGTTTCGGCAGGGGGACTCTATGTCCCCCCTCCTCTTTGTCATTGTGATTGACCCGCTTCATAAGATCCTAGATTTGGCAACGAGGAAAGGCCTCCTTCATAAAATTCGTGGGCGGGGAGCGGCAATGCGCACCTCTCTCTATGAGGATGACGCGGCGGTTTTTGTGGCTCCCATCAGGAAAGACATTGATAACATTGCCTCGATCTTGAGAGGCTTCGGCGAAGTTATAGGCCTCTGTACCAACTTCCAAAAAAGCTTGGTCGTGCCAATCAGATGCAACCATCTCAATCTAGGCCACACTCTTGTGGGCATGCCGGCAGCTCAGGCAGCATTTCCGATCAAATACTTAGGCCTACCACTATCGGTTTGGCGGCTCAAAAAGGTGGATTTTCAATACCTTGAAGACAAGGCGGCTGGAAAATTGGTTTCTTGGGAGGGTTAAAACATCACAACAATTGGGCGGACAACCCTTGTCAAGTCAGTTCTATGCTCCCAGGTGGTGTTCTCCATCACGCCACTCATTGTGCCACCTAGCACTCTTCATAACCTGACCAAGATTGAAAGAGCTTTCCTTTGGTCCGGTGCAGACAAGACGACGGGCGCCAAATGCAAGGTTAATTGGGATATAGCTTGTAGACCGAAGGAGTATGGGGGCCTTGGAGTGCTCAATACCGACAAATTTACATGCGCCCTACGGCTAAGGTGGCCTTGGTATGAGTGGAAGGAGCCCCACAAACTATGGGTTGGTTTTGGCAACCCGTGTACGGACGATGATCTAAACTTCTTCTATGCCTCCACTACCATCACTGTGGGTGACGGAGCCAAAACACCTTTTTGGGATTCGCCTTGGCTACTCGGACGCAAACCCAAAGATATCGCACCCCTAATTTATGAGGCTTCGAGGAGAAAGCATTGGAAGGTGAGGGAGGCTCTCAAAGGAAATGCATGGATTTTCAAGATCAGCTACAACACCGTTGTCTCTGAGGATCATGTGCGGGAATTCTTCAATCTTTGGATGCTCCTGAATGACTTCCATCTTGATGACCAATTCGAGGATGATATTGTGTGGAAACACTCGAATGATGGAATCTACATGACGGCCACCACTTATAAGGCTCAGCTCCTTGGTCTGACTCTTTCGGTCATGGACCACATGGTTTGGAGCGTTTGGGCTCCCTCGAAGGTTAATTTTTTTGCATGGTTGGCTCTCCAGGACAGGATTTGGACTGCAGATCGCCTTGAGAGGAGAGGTTGGCAAAATTATGGCCTCTGCCCCCTTTGCTCGCGGGAGCAAGAGACGGGCGCGCACCTGTTCTACAAATGCCGCTACACGCTTAGGCTCTGGAGGTCCCTCATCGCCAAGCTTGGCCTGGTTCACATGGACACCACCGGTTGGCACCTTGACGACTCCATCCATGCATGGTGGGACAAGAGATGCGGCACCCACATCCCAAACCGGAGTGCTATGGCCACCCTAATCATTCTTGTCTCCTGGACCATTTGAAATGAACGCAACGCCAGGGTGTTTCGACACAAGAGTGTGCCGCCGCCTATACTTCTTACCACCATTCTGGAAGAGGCAAAGTTATGGATTACTGCGGGTGTCAAGAGGCTAGGACCTCTTTTTAGACGTGAGTAGTTGGCATACCGGTTATGGGATGGCCCCGCTTATGACTCTATAATATTCTCTTTTCTTATTTAATAAACGAGGCAAATCTTTTGTCTCCGTTTCAAAAAAAATCTCCTGTAAAAGAAATACTAGCATGGCGACGATCCCAACAAACCACATGTGAATCTGTTGCGACGTACTTCATTTTAAAACCATTTGGCCAGGTCCTCAGAGTCCAACTCTTTGAAAGCTGTCGGAACAGAAACGATAGTCAAAGCTACTAGAACCGCAGGCGCCTGAGACTGAGAGCAGCGGCATCTTTCCTTCTTCTTGCCATCGTTTTCTTGTTAGAGATGGATGTGATCTTAGAATAATACGGCAGCCTGGACCTCGCGGGCGTTGGCACCACCGTGTCTCGTGTCCTACACCATGCATGATTGCTCGCCGTCTTCTTTCTCTCTTTTCTTTTCTGCTCCGTCTCCTCGGCTAATAAGAAAGAAGCAATGGTCAATGTGCCACCCATGCATGCAGTTTGCGTTCGTGATGTCAAACGGGTTCGGTGTAACTTCATGCAAACCCGGGTGCTCCTCCGGTCTCGCCCAAGCTCGTGAGTCAGAGCGCTTGACCGCCTGGGTTTAGAAACTCGGCCGAAAGCGTCGCCAAAGTATTCGTACGGCCATGCCCTATGCCCTTTGTTTAGCGCGGTGCTTATCTGCATGCGTGGGCACAAGTTTGACAGGCAAAGCACTGCGTTCGGCTGACTCAAGAACTGACGCTCTCATCACAAGCCACAGTTGGATTTTAGTATTTCAGAGATCGACCAGCATCAGCTTAGCTATGCTGTTGTGGCGAGAATATATTTTCAGGAGTTCGGGAGATCCATGCTCCATGTCTCCTCGCATGCTCAACTCAACTCAACTGCTCCCATTTCAGTCGGTTTCAGCCCCGCGTCAGTTTGACTATGCTCCGAGACTGGAGTCCATTACCGGGTGGGACATTTCATCAGAAATTCAGTGCCACCACACACGGGATCGATCGGGAGCCCAAGGCATGACGTCGGCTGCTAACCACGCGCCTTCTATCTGATGTACTCGTACGTAGTATCCACTAAAAGAAAACCCCGAAATGTGGAGCACATTTGGCACGAAACCCAGACGGGCCGCACCGCACAGCAGCTTCCCAGGTGGATTTTTCCAAGGACCTCTCCTCCTCCGCGTGAAAAGCCAAGCAACAAGTGGTGGATCGTCTCGCGTAAAGTACACAAGGACGAATTATAGTATGACCACTGACTGACACCCGGAAGTAGAACACAAGCGACCCCCGAAATTAGTTGTAGATGGCAGTCAACAGCAGCAGCCCGATAATACGCGCGCGAAAACAAAATTTATTTCTGGTAGTAGCCTCGCTGGGAATACGGCCACGGAGCGGAACAATACTACGGTCGAGGGGAGAGGGACAGAGACGGCGTCGTCGGGATAATGGTCGTACTACGTAGGTACGCGGCCCCACCCACCCACCCACCCGGCCCCCCTGATTGCTCACAAGCCCAGTATAAAACGCGCGCTCCCTCCCTGCAAGCCTATCTGCCGCGCTGCAAGCCTGCGAGTCCGCGACGCACAGCCACAGCACCACCCACAGCACCCAGCTCGCCGCTGCAAGCAGGAAGGTCCGGTCGATCCATCATACGCCCTGCCACCGTGCCGCCGCCGCAGCAGCGACGAGAGGCTTCCGCGCCCGAGCCGCAACAGCGGGCGTGCGTTTGTTTGGGCGGGTTTAGGTGGGGAATTCGGCGGTGTGGTGGTGATAGCTCGAGCGGGAGGGAGCAGGCATGGGGCGCGCGCCGTGCTGCGACAAGGCGAGCGTCAAGAGGGGGCCGTGGTCGCCGGAGGAGGACGAGCTGCTGCGGAGCTACGTCCGGAGCCACGGCGCCGTCGGCAACTGGATCGCGCTCCCGCAGAAAGCAGGTACGTACGTGTCGCCGCGGCGCGTGCTGCAGTGATCGCCGCCCCGGCCGGAGCTGGCCTAGCTAGCCTGCCGGTGCCGGGGACGGACCGATCGCTGCTGGCGGCGTCTTTTTGTAACTGGGGGAAATAAAGCCGGCCAGCGAGCTTTTCCATGGTTGCTAAGCTTTGACGTTCGCGCGCAGGGCTTAACCGGTGCGGGAAGAGCTGCCGGCTGAGGTGGCTCAACTATCTCCGGCCGGATATCAAGCACGGGGGGTACACCGAGCAGGAGGACATGGTCATCTGCTCCCTCTACAACTCCATCGGAAGCAGGTAAATTGATTTAGCTGAGCTGAGCACATATGCACTGAATCGCATGCAGATTCCGAACCTGCCATTCCTCGCAGCCTATGTCTTGCACTACCGTGTCAGGTAGTTAATTGATCGTCTCTGGTGTGTGTGCCCAACCTGCAGGTGGTCGATCATCGCGTCCAAGCTTCCCGGCAGGACGGACAACGACGTCAAGAACTACTGGAACACCAAGCTCAAGAAGAAGGCCATGGCCATGCACCAGCACCAGCAGCACTACCACCACCACCACGGCACAGCAGGCCGGGGACATGCCCACGGCGCGACGATCGCCACGCCGTCGCCCACCCCGCAGAGCCAATGCGCATCATACATGCAGCCGTCGCCGGCGTCCGCCTCGTCCGCCGTCACCACCGCGAGCGGCGACGCGGGCAGCTTCGGCGCCATGTACTCCCCGTCCCACCAGGCGCCGCTCGGACACTACAACGTCAACACCGCGGCACCGCTCGCCGAATTCTCGGCCATGCCAACGCCGGCCGATGCCAACAGCTGGGCCATCAACATGGCGTTCGAGGACATGTTCTTGCCGGAGCTCGTCGGGGGCGGCGACTTCTCCCAGGCGGACCTGTTCGGCGGGTTCGGGGCGTCGCTGCTGCAATTGCAGGACAGCAGGGCGTCGTCCCTCCAGGAGCTCTCCGCATGCTACTTCCCCAACGCGCAGGCGGAGATGTGGGCGGCCGCCGCCGACCACGTGAAGCCGCCGGGCGCCGGCCTGTGCCCCAGCCTCACATGAGAAACGAAGAATCAAAGCCACTAATGTCACCCGCATCCATGCACGGATGCTCGCAGGATGCATGCCTAGTCGATCACTGTAGTTACTGGCACCGCCACGCCATGTCCCTCTTAATTTTCTGTGTCCATGGAGATGTGTTGATTATTACATGTACATTATCTTATCCGCCACTGCTATGTGATAGAGGAGCTAGATTTGGATTCCCAATTTGCTTGCTTGCCACTGTTGGGTTGGGTTCTGCCTACCAAGTACCAACCATATGCAGTGCAGTCGGGCTACTGTGCAAGCTTGAGTTAGTGCGATCGATCGATGTGACCTAGACATATATGGCTCTGTCAAATCCCCCGTGGAGATTGATTTGGTCACACAAAGTCGTACTGCTAGGTCTTGCGCCCAAGTCCGCCTGCTCCTAGCCTTGGTAGCCAATCACTAGTGGTGAGAGACTGGTGCCGTTTGATCAGTTCATGGTGCACATATGTATGTATGCTTGGTCCGATGGAGATAGCTAGGCTGGGCAAGGGGAGGGGCAACGAGAAGCGCGTGATGTACTGCGCAGGTTCTTGGATGACGGCGACGATCGAACCGAAGCTGGGCCGGGCGGTGGCGTACGTGTGTACGTGTGCGCTATCGATGGACCAGGTCGATCGGTCGATCATGGGGCTGGCATATGCTTTGCATGGGCAGCGGCCGGCCGGTGTCATGCACGGACCCGGCCGTTAACCCGATCATGGAGGAGCCAAGAAAAGATGCACCCAGCTGGCCTAGCTAGCAGGCGTGTGGATGCAAGCGAGATTATATTAGATTCTCCATCTCCATCTCCATGTAGCAAGCCAATCACCACGCCATTTGATTTGATTACTCGACCCCCCCGCAAAAAAAAGAAAAGGAAAGCGCTACTATTTGATTACTCGATCTTATATTACTCCATGTAGGAGTAGTATATGTATGTCCATCGGCCTGGTCCGTTGAAGCACATGGGCAATGGATTAGGGCGCTACCAAGATTGTAAAGTGCCACTAGTCACGTTTAGTTAGGCGTGCCGCCCCGTTTTTCTATCGGGATTCGGGAAGGCGTGTGCTTAGTTTTGACGGCATACTCGCGCATGCATGCAAAGCCGCGAGAGCAAAGTGACCATGTCCAACTCAATCAAGTATATAGGAGTACGAAGTAGAGATGAACGTGTCAAAACACAAGTGCCGTCAGTACGTCGGGTTCCAAGAAACTTCCGGCTCTCATCGCCTCGCCTCGCCTCGCCTCGCCTCGCCTCGCCATGGATAAAAATAGTTCTCTCCGTGTTCCAGGTCGCAAGAAACCAGCCGCAACTTTCACGGGACACGACACCCCTAGGAGCTCCCTAGTGACGCCACCAATCATCGCCGCATCATCATCATCGCCATATAAATAAGATTGAACCAAAAATTTACTCGACCGTACTAGTAGTGCTACTGGCTAGTCTAGTCGCGCACATATAAACTTCTATCCATCCATCCATCCATCCCCTGTGCCTGTGGTGCGTCGCATCGGAGCTTGGCGCGCGCGCGCGCGCGATATGGATGGATGGGGCTCGCCATTATTTTTCTCCTGGGCGGTCGGCGTCAAAGTGGGAGGTCAGCACGCGCCCGCCGCTGACATTGCGCTGAAGGGAAGGTTCGGTCCGGCCTGGGGGCCGTGACGCATGCACGTACGCGTCGCGCGCCCGGTCGGTCCGTCCGTCGGTCCAGGGCTGCACACATCACGTCGCACCGCACCGCGCTGCTCCTGCTTGGTCCGAGCCCTGGCTAGCAGTAGCATCTCATCGGCATGGGATCGCCATGATTTTTGGGCATTGTCACGTCTCGCCCTCGCGCACGTCACTGGAACGGACATGGGCCAGAGCACATGGCCCTGGTGCGTACTATATGCACATACTTTAAAGGGTAACTAAAATGTAGGGAGCCTACGCCAGGAATAATCCATGCCTGGTTAACTACAAGATGGTGCTACAGGTCGTAAAGTGCTATACTACTCTACTCTAGGTTAGTTTAGTCGTGCATGGGTAATTAAACAATACAAAAAGGTTCGTGGCCTAATATGTACAGTAGTCCCTTTCGAGATTGGACATGGTAAATATATTGTACACCTACGCTACGCTAGTCATTTGCCGTACGTACTTGTAGAGTTGTACTACTAGTCGAAGAAACCATGCATGCAGTGGTACGTACTGGTGTCCCCTTCATATCGTACGTACCAAAGCGCCCGGATTGCGAAGGGCATGTCATCAGTGGAGTGAAGTACGTATGGATCGATCAGTCTCACACTGTACCTTTTTGTTGTTGTTGTTGAATTGTTAATTAATGAAAGGCAACTGAAACAGTGCGTGTCGCCCATCTGTTTGATGGAAAGTTGGAGAATGCTTTGCATGAGTAGTCTAGTCACCCTGAGAAACTTGTACCACTTGGAACTCTTGACTGCACTTGCACTGCCACAGCTTGGTAGTCAAAAACATGCGGCTCGTGAAATTTATCAACTTCTGAGCGAATTTTTCTTTGCCTTCTTTCTTTTAGGTGCACACTCCTTAGAAAATGCGTTGAAGTCTCAAAATCTAATTGTGTTCTTTATGTTGTTTTGGTATTGACGACACATATTTATAAGGGAGTAAGGGCATCTCAATGCCAACCCGTAAATTTCCTCCCGCATTCGATCGCGGATAGGGGACCAATCCACGGACAAGGATGCGGGTGGTCGATATGCCACAATAGCCGCATACATCCGTTCAACAACTCAAATCAACCGGACGAAATTCATGCAAACACGGTCGGATTTCATACAAACATGACAGTTTTCATACAAACATGGCCAATTTCATTACATTTTGGACATATTTTAAGTAAAAAGCTAAGACTATGTGCCCGTACAGTCGCGCGGAGCTCCACTCACACGACATGGATACGATTACACTAGTCTATGGCCGGCTACGACAGATCTCTTTGTCTTTTCCATGTCCGGCAACCTGTTCACTGGATTGTCGCGAGCCCCGGAGGCATATGCTTCAGCGCAAAGGATGCCTCACTTTCCCACCGCTCATCGGAGCGGATCCCCCGCATGATTCTTCAACGGGACGGGAAGCGGGCACCTCCGCTTCCGTGCAGCCCGTGCGGGGTCGACGAAGGTCCTCACACGAGAAGAACATGGCAAGACACCTGCTGTGCATGCCGGCGTCGCCCTAGTGGTGGCCTTCTTGGAATCTGAGCGGCAGCGTCCTCCCGTGTTCTTCTTCTCCTTGATGATGGCGGCGGGCGCGGGCGCCGCACATTGGCCACCGACTGGTCGCTCTGTGCGCTGTCGACTTCTTTCTCTGTCTGCATGGCATGGCTATACCCGCGCAGACGACGGATGGCGCGGTCACAGGCACGAGAGGCGTGGTTGCCATCGCACTAGCGTGCAGCAACTCGCCACTCCTCATCAAACTGGCTTGGAGCGGCGAGTTGCTGAACCACGAATCGACATGGGGTTGTCGATACTTGTGATCTGCTTTGGGGTTTTCCCTGAAGAGGAGGGGATGATGCATCACAATATAGATATGTATTTCCCTCAGTGATAACCAATATTATCAAACCAATAGGAGGATCACACAACTCCCGTCTTCAGCGCCTACACGCAAAAAAGCACACAATTGCACCCAACGCGGGCAAGAGGGTTGTCAATCCCCTTGAACTCGTTACTTGCAAGCAAATGAGTAATGTCGAAGATAATAGATAATTGTAAATTGTAAATAAAAAACAAATAAATGGCAGCAAGGTAATAATAGCGTTTGTAAATAAATATGTGGATAGACCCGGGGGCTATAGTTTTCCCTAGAGACATCTCTCATGTAGAAGGCATACGATGGGTAAACAAATTACTGTTGGGCAATTGATAGAAAAGCGCATAGTTATGCAATATTTATTCATGGCAATGATCATTACATATAGTCATCACATCCGTAAACAAGTAGATCGACTCCTGCCTACATCTATTACTATTACACCATCCATCGACCGCTATCTAGCATGCATCTAGAGTATTAAGTAAAACAAAGTAATTCTTGGAGAACAATGATATGATGTAGACAAAGTAAATCCAATTAATATGGATAACCCCCATCGTTTTATCCTTAGTGACAACAATACAAATGTGTGTCTTGTCCCCTACTATGTCACTTGGATATAGAGCACCGCAAGATTGAACCCACTACAATGCACCTCTTTCACTGAAGATAAATCAATCTAGTTGGCCAAATACACCGATAGATCAGAGATAATTATGAAGCTATCATATAATAATGCATGTATATAAAAGGACTCACAAGGAATTCAATATGATTTCATGAACATAAACCCACAATTCATCGAATCCCAATAAACGCACCGCACCAAGTGATTACATCGAATAGATCATCACGAAGATACGATGAACTTTGTATTGAAGATCAAAAGAGAGAGAACAAGTTATCTAGGTACTAGATGTGGACCCGTAGGTTTGTGGTGAACTACTCACACATCACCATGGGGGTAGCAAGGTTGATGTAGAGGCCCTCCGTGATCGACCCCCCCTTCGGTAGGGCATCAGAACAGGGCTCTAGATGGGTACACAATGGAACAGAGACTTGTAGCGGCGGAAAAAGTGTTTCGAGAGGCTCTCTAGGGTTTTCCGAATATATGAGTATTTATAGGCCAGAGTACGGGGCCAGGAGACGTGGGGGCGACCACAAGCTAACAGGGCGTGGCCACCCCCTAGGCACGCCCTATTGGCTTGTGGGTCCCTCATACAACCCTGGGCCTTCTCCCGAAGCTTCTAGGTCTTCTTTTGGTCCAAAAAAATCATCAAAAAGTTTCGTGGCAATTGGACACCGTTTGGTACTGTAAACCTAAAAAGCCAAAAACATGTAGAAAACAGCAAGGGCACTTGGCATTGGGTTAATAGGTTAGTGCTGAAAAGTAATTTGAATTAGCGAATAAATATCCAAAATGTATCCTAGAATGATAAAATAGGATGGAACAATCAAAAATCATAGATACATTCGAGAGGTATCAGTGGGCAGCTGGCACCAGGCAGGAAGCGCGCACGGGAGGGGGAGGTGTTTTTGGTTGGTAAGGGCGGTCAGAATCAGGTGAAGTAGCGATCCAGACCCATGCAAACCTCTCTCACGCTTGTCTCTGGCTTACGGGAGAAATCGCATCCAGACCACCCCATAGGCTGATACAGGACCACGTTGGATGGCTTCCATGGTCCGGACCGCGCGGTCCAGATGGTTATGGGAGGTTTGCAGGTCTGCCTTGGATATGCCCTAAGTGTTGGAAATATGCCCTAGAGGCAATAATAAAATGGTTATTATTGTATTTCCTTGTTCATGATAATTGTCTATTGTTCATGCTATAATTTTGTTAACCAGAAACCGTAATACATGTGTGAATACATAGACCACAACGTGTCCCTAGTGAGCCTCTAGTTGACTAGCTCGTTGCTCAATAGATGGTCACGGTTTCATGACCATGGACATTGGATGTCATTGATAACGAGATCACATCATTAGGAGAATAATGTGATGGACAAGACCCAATCCTAAGCATAGCACAAGATCGTGTAGTTCGTTTGCTAAAGCTTTTCAATGTCAAGTATCGTTTCCTTAGACCATGAGATTGTGCAACTCCCGGATACCGTAGGAATTCTTTGGGTGTGCCAAACGTCACAACGTAACTGGCTGGCTATAAAGGTACACTATGGGTATCTCTGAAAGTGTCTGTTGGGTTGGCACGAATCGAGACTGGGACTTGTCGCTCCGTATGACGGAGAGGTATCTCTGGGCCCACTCGGTAAGACATCATCATAATGAGCTCAATGTGACTAAGGAGTTAGCCACGGGATGATGTGTTACGGAACGAGTAAAGAGACTTGCCGGTAACGAGATTGAACAAGGTATAGAGATACCGACGATCGAATCTCGGGCCGGTAACGAGTTGAAATCAGCGAAGGTCGAGATCAAAAAGGAGCATCAAGTGTTGATGGTGAATAAGACCACTAGTTTCAAGAAAGGCAAGGGTAAGAAGAACTTCAATAAGGACATCAAAGCTGTTGCCGCGCCCGATAAACAAGTTGCCGGGAAGAAGAAGAACAAGAATGGACCCAAGCCTGAGACTGAGTGTTTTTACTGCAAGGGTACCGGTCACTGGAAGCGGAACTGCCCCAAGTACTTAGCGGATAAGAAGGTCGACAACGTTAAAGGTATAAGTGATATACTTGTTATTGATGTGTACCTAACCAGCGCTCGTAGTAGCTCCTGGGTATTTGATACCGGTGCAGTTGCTCACATTTGTAACTCCAAGCAGGAGCTGCGGAATAAGCGGAGGCTGGCAAAGGACGAGGTGACGATGCGCGTCGGGAATGGTTCCAAGGTCGATTTGATCGCCGTCAGCACGCTACCTCTACATCTACCTTTGGGATTAGTGTTAAACCTTAATAATTGTTATTTAGTACCAGCTTTGAGCATGAACATTGTATCTGGATCTCGCTTGATGCGAGATGGCTACTCATTTAAATCTGAGAATAATGGTTGTTCTATTTATATGAGAGAAATGTTTTATGGTCATGCCCCGCTGGTCAATGGTTTATTTTTGATGAATCTCGAACGTGATGTTACACATGTCGATAGTGTGAGTACCAAAAAGTGTAAGGTTGATAACGGTAGTCCCACTTACATGTGGCACTGCCGCCTTGGTCATATTGGTGTCAAACGCATGAAGAAGCTCCATACTGATGGACTTTTGGAGTCTCTTGATTTCGAATCATTTGACACGTGCGAACCATGCCTCATGGGAAAGATGACCAAGACTCCGTTCTCCGGAACAATGGAGCGAGCAACTGACTTGTTGGAAATAATGCATACCAATGTATGCGGTCCAACGAGTGTCGAGGCTTGTGGTGGCTACCGTTATGTTCTCAGCCTCACTGATGACTTGAGTAGATATGGGTATGTCTACTTAATGAAATATAAGTCTGAAACTATTGAAAGGTTCAAGGAATTTCAGAGTGAGGTAGATAATCAACGTGACAGGAAAATAAAGTGCCTACGATCTGATCGTGGCGGAGAATATTTAAGTCACGAGTTTTGCACGCACCTAAGGAAATGTGGAATTGTTTCACAACTCACCCCGCCTAGCACACCTCAGCGAAATGGTGTGTCTGAATGTCGTAATCGCACTCTATTAGATATGGTACGATCTATGATGTCTCTTACCGACTTACCGCTATCATTTTGGGGATATGCATTAGAGACTGCCGCATTCACTTTAAATAGGGCACCGTCAAAATCCGTTGAGACGACACCGTATGAGTTATGGTTTGGAAAGAAACCTAAGCTGTCGTTTCTAAAAGTTTGGGGATGCGATGCTTATGTGAAGAAAGTTCAACCTCAGAAGCTCGAACCCAAAGCGGAAAAGTGCGTCTTCATAGGATATCCCAAAGAGACTATTGGGTATACCTTCTACCTACGATCCGAGGGCAAAGTCTTTTTTGCCAAGAATGGATCCTTTCTCGAGAAAGAGTTTCTCTCGAAAGAAGTAAGTGGGAGGAAAATAGAACTTGATGAGGTAATTGTACCTCCACTCGAACCGGAGAGTAGCGCAGCACAGGAAGTTGTTTCTGTGGAGCCTACACCGGCTGGAGAGGAAGTTAATGATGATGATCATGAAACTTCAGATCAAGTTACTGTTGAATGTCGAAGGTCCACTAGGACACGTTCCGCACCAGAGTGGTACGACAACCCTGTCCTGGAGATCATGTTCTTGGACAACGGTGAACCTTCGAACTATGAAGAAGCAATGGCGGGCCCGGATTCCAACAAATGGCTTGAGGCCATGAAATCCGAGATAGGATCCATGTATGATAACAAAGTATGGACTTTGGTGGACTTGCCTGATGTCAAGCGAGCCATAGAAAATAAATGGATCTTTAAGAAGACTGACGCGGATGGTAATGTGACCATCTATAAGGCTCGGCTTGTTGCTAAGGGTTATCTACAAGTTCAAGGAGTTGACTACGATGAGACTTTCTCACCCGTAGCGATGCTGGAGTCTGTCCGAATCATGTTAGCAATTGCCGCATTTTATGATTATGAGATCTGGCAAATGGACGTCAAAACGGCATTCCTTAATGGTTTCCTTAAGGAAGAACTGTATATGATGCAGCCAGAAGGTTTTGTCGATCCTAAAGATGCTAACAAAGTATGCAAGCTCCAGCGCTCCATCTATGGGCTGGTGCAAGCATCTCGGAGTTGGAACATTCGCTTTAATGAAGTGATTAAAGCGTTTGGGTTTGTACACGTTTATGGAGAACCCTGTATTTACAAGAAAGTGAGTGGGAGCTCTATAGCATTTCTCATATTATATGTGGATGACATACTAATAATGGGAAATGATATAGAACTCTTGGAAAGTATAAAGGCCTACTTGAATAAGTGTTTTTCAATGAAGGACCTTGGAGAAGCTGCTTACATATTAGGTATTAAGATCTATAGAGATAGATTGAGATGCCTCATAGGTCTTTCACAAAGCACATACCTTGAAAAGATATTGAAGAAGTTCAATATGGATCAGTCCAAGAAGGGGTTCTTGCCTGTGTTATAGGGTGTGAGATTGAGTACGACTCAATGCCCGACCACGGCAAAGGATAGAGAAGAGATGAGTGTCATCCCCTATGCTTCAGGCATAGGATCTATTATGTATGCCATGCTGTGTACCAGACCTGATGTGAACCTTGCCATGAGTTTGGTAGGGAGGTACCAAAGTGATCCTGGAGCGGAACACAGGACAGCAGTCAAGAATATCCTGAAGTACCTGAAAAGGACAAAGCACATGTTTCTCGTATATGGAGGTGCCGAAGATCTCGTCGTAAAGGGTTACGTCGATGCTAGCTTCGACACAGATCCGGATGACTCCAAGTCGCAAACCGGATACGTGTATGTTTTGAATGGAGGGGCAGTCAGCTGGTGCAGCAGCAAGCAAAGCGTCGTGGCGGCATCTACATGTGAAGCGGAGTACATAGCTGCTTCAGAAGCAGCAAAGGAAGGAGTCTGGATGAAGGAGTTCATCACCGACTTAGGAGTAATTCCAAGTGCGTCGGGCCCGATGACTCTATTCTGTGACAACACTGGAGCTATTTCCCTTGCGAAGGAGCCCAGGTTTCACAAGAAGACAAGACACATCAAGCGCCGCTTCAACTCCATCCGTGATTACATTCAGGAGGGAGATATAGATATTTGTAAACTGCATATGGATCTGAATGTCGCAGTTCCGTTGGCTAAACCTCTCTCACGAGCAAAACATGATCAACACCAGAATGCTATGGGTGTACGATTCATCACAATGTAACTAGATTATTGACTCTAGTGCAAGTGGGAGACTGTTGGAAATATGCCCTAGAGGCAATAATAAAATGGTTATTATTGTATTTCCTTGTTCATGATAATTGTCTATTGTTCATGCTATAATTGTGTTAACCAGAAACCGTAATGCATGTGTGAATACATAGACCACAACGTGTCCCTAGTGAGCCTCTAGTTGACTAGCTCGTTGATCAATAGATGGTCACGGTTTCATGACCATGGACATTGGATGTCGTTGATAAAGAGATCACATCATTAGGAGAATGATGTGATGGACAAGACCCAATCCTAAGCATAGCACAAGATCGTGTAGTTCGTTTGCTAAAGCTTTTCAATGTCAAGTATCGTTTCCTTAGACCATGAGATTGTGCAACTCCCGGATACCGTAGGAACTCTTTGGGTGTGCCAAACGTCACAACGTAACTGGGTGGCTATAAAGGCACACTACGGGTATCTCCGAAAGTGTCTGTTGGGTTGGCACGAATCGAGACTGGGACTTGTCGCTCCGTATGACGGAGAGGTATCTCTGGGCCCACTCGGTAAGACATCATCATAATGAGCTCAATGTGACTAAGGAGTTAGCCACGGGATGATGTGTTACGGAACGAGTAAAGAGACTTGCCGGTAACGAGATTGAACAAGGTATAGAGATACCGACGATCGAATCTCGGGCAAGTATCATACCGATAGACAAAGGGAATTGTATACGGGATTGATTGAATCCCCGACATCCTGGTTCATCCGAGGAGATCATCATGGAGAATGTGGGAGCCAACATGGGTATCCATATCCCGCTGTTGGTTATTGACCGGAGAGGTGTCTCGGTCATGTCTACGTGTCTCCCGAACCCGTAGGGTCTACACACTTAAGGTTCGATGACGCTAGGGTTATAGGGAAATGGTATACATGATTACCGAAGGTTGTTCGTAGTCCCGGATGAGATCCCGGACGACACGAGGAGCTCCAGAATGGTCCGGAGGTAAATATTGATATATAGGAAGTCTAGTTTTGGTCACCGGAAAGTTTTCGGGCTCATCGGTAGTGTACCGGGAGTGCCGGGAGGGTGCCGGAGGACCCCCCGGGAGGGGTGTGACGACCATAGGACTTTGTGGGCCCTTAGAGGAGGTGTGACAGCCCTTATTGGTCTGGACAAGACCTTCTAGAAAGTCCCATGCGGCTAGGATCAAGAGATAAAGGCAAAAGGGTTTTAAAAGAGGAGATCCACCTCCCTTGTGGGAGGTGGACTCTCCCCCTCGTTCGGCTGAACCTCTCCTCCTTGGAGGAGGGGCCAAGGCAGCCCTCCCTCTCCCTCCTCCTAAATATATGCAAGGATTTGGGCTGATTTGAGACACGACTTTTCTCTCTCTCTCTCGGCGCAGCCCTACCCTTCCTCTTCCTCGTTCTCCGTAGCGCTTGGCGAAGCCCTGCCGGAGTCCACGTAGCTCCACCGTCACCACGCCGTCGTGCTGCCGGAGCTCTCCCTCAACCTATCCTTCCTCCTTGCTGGATCAAGGCGTAGGAGACGTCATCGGGCTGCACGTGTTTTGAACGCGAAGGCGCCGTTGTTTGGCGCTAAGATAGGAATCCACCACGATCTGAATCGCTGCGAGTATGACTCCACCAACCGCGTTCTTGTAACGCTTCCGCTTAGCGATCTTCAAAGGTATGAAGATGCAATCTCTCCCCACTCGTTGTTGGTTTCTCCATGGATAGATCTTGGTGATCATAGGAATTTTTTTGATTTACTACTATGTCTCCCAACACTAAGAGCATCTATAGTTACAATTGGCAAATCCAGCCCGTCTAATGTCCGCACACGCGCCCAATTTGACATGTTTGACATACATGCTAATAATAACGCCCGAAAAAGAGAATCGAGCCGCCGCATCGTCATGTGGGCGACTACAACCCTAGCCGCCTCCTCCACTCACCCTCCTTGGCACCTCATCGTCGCCTAAGCAAGCTAGCAACAAAGCTCCGACGACGAGGCATTCCTCTTCTTCCTTGTGGCGCGTTATGTCTACTACAAAATTTTATTCTTATAGACTCGTGTTGGGCCTCCAAGCATAGAGTTTTGTAGGAAAACAACATTTTTTTCTCAAATGTATGACCTAAGGTTTTCAATCCGTAGGAGGTGCAGGACGAAGATGGTCTCTATCAAACAACCCTGCAATCAAATACAAGCAATCTCTTGTGTTCCCAACACACCAAATACAATGGTAAATTGTATAGGTGCACTAGTTTGGCAAAAGAGATGGTGATACAAGTGTAGTATGGATAGTAGAAATAAGTTTTTGTAATATGAAATTATAAAAACAGCAAGGTAACAAGTGGCAACCAACGAGCAAAATGGTATATCAATGCTTGTAAACAAGGCCTAAGGTTCATACTTTCACTAGTGTAATATCTCAAGAGTGCTAACATAATTGAATCATATAATCATCCCTCAACGCGCAACAAAGAATCACTCCAAAGTTCTTATCAGTAGCGGAGAACATAAGAAGAAATTGTTGTAGGCAATGAACCACATCAAACTTATCCTTCCAATCAATATATTGAGCCATCCCTATAGGTGTCACAAAGTGCCCTAGAGTTCGTACTAAATAGTTATCTTTCCGATCAATCTATTGAGTCATCCCTGTACAGTTCGTACTAAATAACACCAAACAATTTAGGATTCATCAGATTCAGTTCACACAAAGAACCTGAAAGAGTACCCCCAAAGTTTCTATGGGAGAAAGTAGGATGAAAACATGCATGAACCGATCTGTCTAGATCACCCAATGTCACCACGAGTATCCGCAGGTTGATTACCAAACCATCCATCAAGTGACTGACTAGACTACCCTATTGTCACCATGGGTATCCTCATGCAAGACATATATCAAGTGTTCTCAAATGCAAAGTATTCAATCCAACATAATGAAACCTCAAAGGGAAAGACTCAATTCATCACATCAAGATAGAGAGGGAAGAACACCATATGATCCAAGTATATTAACAAAGCTCGTGACACATGAAGATTATGCAAACTCAAGAACATGAGAGAGAGAGAGACAGAGAGAGATTAAATGCATAGATACTGGTACATACCCTCAGCCCCGAGGGTGAACTACTCCCTCCTCGTCACTAAGACTGCAAGGATGATGAAGATGGCCTCCGATGATGATTTTCCCCTGCGGCATGACACCAGAAAAGGGATCCGGATGATATTACTTTGGTACAGAGGCTTGCGGCAGCGGAGCGGAAGTTCTTGGTTTTGTTCTGGGTTTTTGGGATTTATAGGAATATTTGGCATTGGTCTCACACCAAGGGGTGCCTAAGGGGCCCACGTGCTTGGCTCACATGCCTTAGGGGGGAGGGCGCACCCTTAGCTCTTCACCAATCTGGACATTGTCTCGTCCTTTGAGGAAGCTTCGAGGGTTTCTTTTGTTCCCAAAAAGTCACAAAAAAGTTTCAGATCATTCGGAGAACTTTTATTTCTAGACGAAAATAACACCATAGTAATTCTGCTAAAAACAGCGTCAATCCGGATTAGGTTCACTCAAATCATATAAAAGTGCATCAAAACCATGTGAAACTTGAGTAAATATCGCAAGAATACTTCATAAATTATTGATATGTTAGAGACGTATCAGCACCCCAAGCTTAATTCCTACTCGTCCTTGAGTAGGTAAATGATAAAAGAAATAATTTATGAAGTGGGAATGCTATCATAGTGTATAAGTTTGATTAATCATAATTTCAATCACTTTTCCTAGTGTCGGTGTCAAAAGTGGCGGATCTCGGGTAGGGGGTCCCGAGCTGTGAGACTAGAATCAATGGTAACAGGGGACAAGGGAGACGATGTTTACCAAGGTTCGGGCCCTCCTATGGAGGAAATACCCTACGTCCTGCTTGATTGTATTGATGATGTATAGGTTACAGAGTCGATCTACCTAGATATCAAATAGCTAAAACCCTAGATGAGTTGTTCTCTCTACAACCTAAAACCCTCCCGCTTATATAGACGCCGAGGGTACCTAGGGTTTACACATGGTCGGTTACACGCCAAAGGGACAAACATGCCTATTCGGTACATCAAATGTGGAGGAAAATCCACGATCCCCGAAGCTTCCTTCCTAGAGACAGGGCCTTCGATCGATCCAATGTTCGGAAAACGGCTCATACAGTCCGGCCCATAAGGAATAGGTCAGCCTCCCGAGGACCTCTTAATCTAGGACTCCCTCAGTAGCCCCCGAACTTGCCTCTAACATCAAGGGTCTTAGTTTCAGCTGCTTCGTATAGTCAGAGTCTTCGGCTTGCGAGGTGAGTTCTTCCCGCCGAGTTTAGTTCGGCCTCCGATGGCATGTAGTTTTCTGATTAGAGGCGCGTCCGAACATCGTGCATAGGTCGGCCTTGAAGGCCAAGCGTCAAGAAGTAAAACAATGTCCCCTGGCGATCTTTCTGATGAAAGGTCACGACCCATGACGACCGCTAGACCAGCTGCAAAAACTCGATTCGCGGTTCGAGGCCGTTATCAGCACGATCCATCAATGCACAGATCGTGCCCCGTTTTATACAAGATATGTTTAATCATGGGCGTGCAATGGCATGCATATCTCGGGAATCGGAGGGATTCACGGCGCAGGAAATGGAGACCAAACAGCGATAAGCCTCATAAAAGGGAAAGAAAACCCCAAGGCTTAACCATGCTCCCCATTCGCACCCTCTGCTTCCTCATCCTTCTGAGCTTCCACAACGCAGATCTAGGTCTTCCACCACACCTCCTCCAAGCTAATCCATCGCGGGTTCCGACTCCAATGACAAGTGGGAGGCTTCCACGGTCACCTACCAAGACATTCGGGACCTTAAGGCCGCCGGCTACCTCCCCGCCAACATCTTCCACCGCGCGCCGGAGAAGGACCAGGTGATCCCCACTTCCAAGCCAGGCAAAAGGGTGGTCTTTATTCCCCCACTTCATCTGGGGACTAAGCTTCCCGCTCCACCCCTTCGTCAGGGGGCTCATGTTCTTCTACGGCCTTGACTTCCACGACCTCCCGCCGAACTCCTTCATGCACATATCGGCCTTCATCATTGTCTGTGATGCCTTCTTGCGAGTCGAACCACACTTTTGACTTTGGCTCAAGATTTTTAATATCAAGCCGAAGTGTGTTGCAGGAAAACACGCAGACTGCAGCGGGGCTGTCATCGGCAAACTCTCCCGTGTCGGATGGCCATTCGGCACCTTCATCGACACTGCAAACTATGGTAGAAAGAGTGGTTTTACATCACCGAGCCAAGGGAGGAAGGCCAAGATGTTCTGGCCGAATTCAGATCCGGTCCCCCTGACTTCATGGCTTCGAAAGGGCCTCGACTGTGGGATGGACAAGGAGGTGGACAACCTGTAGAAGTGCATCGCTTCCATGGTCAGGAACGATATCACACGGACCAACATGGTCCAGGTTATGCTCTAGCGGTGCATCCTCCCCTGCCAACGCCGGGATACTCCCCTGTGGGCTCGTCGGCTCGATGATGAGCCCACGATTTGTCACCTCTTCCGCACTACTCGGGAGAAGCTGTGGACGGCACTTTTTAAGGCGTAGAAGGATTGGCCAGCCAAGGAGGAGGATCGGGGTCTACACGCCGATAAGCCTCCTACCCAGGAAGAGCGTAGCTTTGTTTGTTTGGATCTATCTTACCTCAGGAGGATCTAAACCCCCCTTCAGATGACTTTTGCAGAAATGGTTGAGCAAAGCCACGGGCATCGACTGCCCGATGCCTCAGCCCGAAGACATCAGGTCCAGGCTATTGGCAGAGATGCTCGTCGAGGCGCCTTACGAGGCCCCCGCAAAGAAGGAGAAGAAGAAGAAACCATGCCGGGAAGGCCTTCGCATGAGGGACTAGCCAATGGCTGTGTCCAAGGAAACCCATGCCTCCTCGAATCAAGAGGAGCATGAGGATGAGGAATAGGGGGAGGGCGATTCCCCCCTCGCAAGAAAGAGGGTGGCGTCATCGGACGCCACGGAGGATGTACCTCCTCCTCCCAGAAGAAAGCGCGTCGTACATAGGTAATCCTGTCCGATGATAGTTTGGACTCGGATACCGAGTCTGATGACTTTGAGAGGGTTCCACGAAGGAACCTAAGGGTCAAGCCCCCAGCTCGGAGGTAAGGATCTGAATACTTCCTTGGCTATCATCGATAGGTTTTGAGGGTTACTAAGATGCGAGCATTTACTGATTATGCAGCCCACCACGCATCCTCCCCACCGACCATATCTCGGATGGGGAGACCCCGCCCGCCGATCTAGCGGAGAGCAGGAATGCGTCGCATCCCACTACTCCAGGTGCCGTGGAGGACACCGTGGAGGTGTCGTACTAGCATGCTCCTATGGAGCCGGGCACCAACGGTGCGGAAGACGATATCATGGTCGAGGCTAACGCCTTAGCCATCGAAGACCAGGGGCGGGACCCCACCCGGATACTGAGGAGACCGGACGAGTAGACGTCTAGTCTCCTACGAGGACCTCTCTGGAGCACAACAAGCCTCCGGAGGCACCTGTTCAATCCCCGGTCGGTGATCGGGTTGTCTGATCACCACCGGCACCACTGACCAGTGGGTGGAAGGTCATGAGGGAGGCACTATCAAGCGCCTCCATCTCCAAGGAGCACCGGACCCTTATGGGTGCGGTATTGCAGAGCATTCAGTCCATCGACAACGGACTTAAGGAGGCCCTCAAGGGTCTCCTGACGGGCTTTCAAGTGAGCACGCGACACTGTATTTGTAAGATATTAATTTCTTTGTGTTATCATTATATACATGGCAGCCCCCGAGCCCTAGGTGAGTTCTAGAAAACTCACCTAGGGGTCAATCATGGATAATTTTCCGAACTATATACCAAATTATATGTTCGGAACATTCGAACCAGCCCTTAAGAAGATTAGACATAGGATCATATTGACGCCAATTCTGTAATTTTGAACCCATGTAACCTGATAAGGATTTTCTTTTACAAGCTTCGTTATCGGCGGTGGCTGTGAATGCTGCCGAGCTAGACGAGCTGAATCGGAAGCTCAAAAGCTCCGAAGACGAGCTTGATGCTCTTAACAAGAGATTCGACGAGGCGCAAGGTAAGCCTTACTCAGTATCCAAAAAAATTGGTCATCCTACTATTGATGCAGTGTTCTTATTCTTGATGCTTACACAACCTCGGCGAAGGAAATTGAGAAGATGAAGGCCGAGCTACAAAATGCGAAGCAGGATGCTTCGGTCAAGAGGGTGGCGGCCGAACAAGCGGCTTCGCGCTGTCAGCCTTAAGAGCCACCAACGACAAGCACGAGGCTCGGGTGGAGGAGATCCAACAGGAGCTCAAGGACGCTAGCCACAAGTGTGAGGTCCTTGAGCAGAAAGGCAAGGAGCAGGCCGCCGAACTATCCACCCTGAAAACTGAACTCCGAAAGGTGCGGGTGGATAGGAGGTTCTTCGAAGAGCAAGTTTTCCAGGCGAAGGTTATAACAGATGGTAAGTCATACTCATTGCACTATGTCTTTGGGGATAGCAAGTTCAAGATGCTTACCCAGGTGTGGCGTTCCTCAGGCGCCTGCTCCAACCTCCAGAAGAGCGCAACAGACGTGAATCAACTCTATGCTTCGCGGGGAAAAGGAGATGAAGCTCGTCTATTCTGGGCGTAGTTTGAAGCCCCCGAGTGCCCTCCTCTCCTTATTGAGCAGCTGAAGCAGCTGATGGAGTTGCATCGGATGGCGGAGCTGGCCATGAAGGATCTCTGTATCTGGATATGGCCCAACGAGCCACTATCGGGTAGCTACTTCGGACTAGTGCAGAAGTTGGTCGATGCCTCGCCCCGGATAGACGCACTAAAGCACTCCTCCCGCATCGAAGGAGCTCGGATGGCCTTCACAAAGGCCAAGGTGCACTGTCCAGGGCTTGATCCAATGAAGATATCCAGCGCTCCTCCGCCTCCTGGAAAGGAACATCGACGCACCGAGTTGTACTTCTCCGGAGTAATGGAGCGTGCTTGGGCGATAGAGTCGCAGTGTTAAAAAGAGAACATGTATGAGTAGATTGTAATGTGTCCAAAGACAGATTAACATTTTAAGGTTATAATTTATCATGCTATCAATGTTTGCATTCCTTATAACTCTTGTGTGGCCATTGAAACTGAAAGCTGTGAGTCATCGTCTTCGGCCCCCATGTAGATACTACGTGGGGCGTCTCTAACAATGCATTATGTCCCTTAGCCGAGCTATCGGAACCCGAAGGTGGTGGAGTGCGGTGGACCAGGCAATCAAACCACAATGCCTTATTGCTTTCACTTAGCAGTAGGGGCACGAAAAGAACTGCAGGGGGCTGATGAGTAGCCCACGGTGTTTTGTGATGTTCGGATGAACCGCGGCTAAAGCCAATGTCACATGGTTTCAATGAAGAACAAACCCCTCATATGACACGGAATATCCTCTCACGGGGATTTGAGTATACCACTTTTAAGCTCGAATATACAGACCGGTTCTTGTTGGGAGACGTAGTAGTAAATCAAAAAAATTCCTACGATCACCAAGATCCATCCATGGAGAAACCAACAATGAGTGGGGAGAGATTGGGTCTTCATTCCTTTGAAGATCTCTAAGCAGAAGCGTTACAAGAACGCGGTTGGTGGAGTCGTACTCGCAGCGATTCAGATCGCGGTGGATTCCGATCTCAGCGCCGAGCAACGGCGCCTCCGCGTTCAACACACATGCAGCCCGATGACGTCTCCTACGCCTTGATCCAGCAAGGAGGAAGGAGAGGTTGAGGGAGAGCTCCGTCAGCACGACGGTGTGGTGATAGTGGAGCTACGTGGACTCCAGCAAGGCTTCGCCAAGCGCTACGGAGAACGAGGAAGAGGAAGGGTAGGGCTGCGCCGAGAGAGAGAAGTCGTGTCTCAAATCAGCCCAAACCCTTGCATATATATATAGGAGGAGGGAGAGGGAGGGATGCCTTGGCCCCTCCTCCAAGGAGGAGAGGTTCGGCCGAACTAGGGGGAGAGTCCACCTCCCACAAGGGAGGTGGATCTCCTCCTTTTAACTCTTTTCAGCCCTATCTCTTGATCTCCAGCCGCATGGGCCTTTATAGAAGGTCTTGGCCAGACCAATAAGGGCTGGTACACCTCCTCTAAGGGCCCATGAAGTCCTATGGTCGTCACACCCCTCCCGGGGGTCCTCCGGCACCCTCCCGGCACTCTCGGTACACTACCGATGAGCCCGAAAACATTCCGGTGACCAAAACCGGACTTCCTATATATCAATCTTTACCTCCGGACCATTCCGGAGCTCCTCGTGACATCCGGGATCTCATCCGGGACTCCGAACAACCTTTGGTAATCACGTATACCATTTCCCTATAACCCTAGCATCATCGAACCTTAAGTGTGTAGACCCTACGGGTTTGGGAGACACGTAGACATGACCGAGACACCTCTCCGGTTAATAACCAACAGCGGGATCTGGATACCCATGTTGGCTCCCACATGCTCCATAATGATCTCATCGGATGAACCATGATGTCGGGGATTCAATCAATTCCGTATGCAATTCCCTTTGTCTATCGGTATGATACTTGCCCGAGATTCGATCGTCGGTATCCCTATACCTTGTTCAATCTCATTACCGGCAAGTTTCTTTACTCGTTCCACTACACATCATTCCGTGGCTAACTCCTTAGTGACATTGAGCTCATTATGATGACGTCTCACCGAGTGGGCCCAAAGATACCTCTCCGTCACACGGAGTGACAAATCCCAGTCTCGATTCGGGCCAACCCAACAGACACTTTCGGAGATACCCATAGTGCACCTTTATAGCCACCCAATTACGTTGTGACGTTTGGCACACCCAAAGCATTCCCACGGTATGCGGGAGTTGCACAATCTCATGGTCTAAGGAAACGATACTTGAAATTGAAAAGCTTTAGCAAACGAACTACACGATCTTGTGCTATGCTTAGGATTGGGTCTTGTCCATCACATCATTCTCCTAATGATGTGATCCCGTTATCAATGACATCCAATGTCCATGGTCATGAAACCGTGACCATCTATTGATCAACGAGCTAGTCAACTATCCATGGTGAACGTTGCATGGGAAACAAAAAATTTCCTATGCACACAAAGATCTATCCATGGTGATGAGCATCTACGAGAGGGAGAGTGGATCTACATACCCTTGTAGATCGCTAAGCGGGAAGCGTTAAGAAACGCGGTTGGTGTAGTCAAACGTCTTCGCGATCCAAATTGCCATGCGTCCCGTGATCCAATCACAATCTGTCCCGTGATCCAATCACGATCCGTCCCGCGATCGGATCATGATCCATCCCACGAACTTGATCACGATCCGTCTCACGAGCTTGATCACGATCCGTCTCACGAGCTTGATCACGATCCTTCCGATCTAGCACGGAACGGACGGCACCTCTGCGTTCAACACACGCACAGCTTGATGACGATCTCCACCATCTTGATCCAGCAAGAAGGAGTGGAGAGGAAGAAGAGTTCTCCGGCAGCCTGACGGCGCTCCGGAAATGGTGGTGGAGTAATTCCGGCAGGGCTTTGCCTAAGCACTGCAGAAAACCGATCTAGAGGAGAAACTATGCACTGGAGGAACGGGTAGCACGTGGCTGAAAAACTTGTGCAAAAACCCTCAATACCACTAGTATATATAGGAGGAGAGGAGGAGAGGAGGCATCTTGGACACCAAGCCTAGCTGGTTCGGCCGAACCTACTAGGAGAGGAGGACTCCTCCAATCCTAGTAGGACTAGGATTGCTCCTTTTTGCCTTTTTTTCCACCTTTTCCTATTGGTTTTTTTCCTCCAGACACATGGGCCTTGTGTGGGAGATTCCACCAGCCTGCTAAGGGCTGATATTCACTCTCCCACAGCCCATGAAGCCTCTTGGGTCGAAATACCCCTCCCGGAGGCCTCCCGGTACACTCCCGGCACTCCCGGTACACTACCGATGAGCCCGAAACTTTTCCGGCGACCAAAACGGGACTTCCTATATATGAATATTTACCTCCGGACCATTCCGAATCTCCTCGTGACGTCCGGGATATCATCCGGGACTCCGAACAAACTTCGGTCACCACCATACACAACTCTATACTACCGAAACGTCACCAAACCTTAAGTGTGCAGACCCTGCGGGTTCGAGAACTATGTAGACATGACCGAGACACCTCTACGGTCTATAACCAATGGCGGGACCTGGATGTCCACATTGGTTCCTACAAATTCTACAAAGATCTTTATCGGTCGAACCTCTATGTCAAGGATTCAGTTAATCCCGTATGATGTTCCCTTTGTTCTTCGGTATGTTACTTGCCTGAGATTCGATTGTCGGTATCTCCATACCTAGTTCAACCTCGTTACTGGCAAGTCTCTTTACTCGTTCCGTAATACAAGATCCCGTAACTAACACTTAGTCACATTGCTTGCAAGGCTTATTGTGATGTTGTATTATCGAGTGGGCCCTGAGATACCTCTCCGTCACACGGAGTAACAAATCCCAGTCTTGATCCATGCCAACTCAACAGACACCCTTGGAGACACCTGTAGAGCACCTTTATAGTCACCCAGTTACGTTGCGACATTTGATACACACAAGGTACTCCTCCGATATCTGTGAGTTGCATGATCTCATGGTCATAGGAACATATACTTGACATGCAGAAAACAGTAGCAATAAACTGACACGATCATAAGCTACGTTTGTTGTTTGGGTCTTGTCCATCATATCATTCTCCTAATGATGTGATCCCGTTATCAAATGACATCTCATGTCCATGGCTAGGAAACCTTAACAATCTTTCTATCAACGAGCTAGTTCACTAGAGGCATACTAGGGACATTGTGTTTGTGTATGTAACCACACATGTATCCATGTTTCCAATTAATACAATCATATCATGGATAATAAACGATTATCATGAACAAGGAAATACAATAATAAACACTTTATTTATTGCCTCTAGGGCATATTTCCAATAGTCTCCCACTTGCACTAGAGTCAATAATCTAGTTCACATCACTATGTGATATACATTGTAATGAATCGAACACCCATGCAGTTTTGGTGTTGATCATGTTTAGCCCTTGGAAGAGGTTTAGTCAACGGGTCTGCAACATTCAGATTCGCGTGCACTTTGCAAATATTTATGTCTTTCTTCATGATGTAATCGCGGATGGAGTTGAAGCATCGCTTTATGTGTCTGGTACTCTTGTGAAACCTTGGTTCCTTGGCCAGAGCAATGGCACCGGTGTTGTCACAGAACAGGTTCATTGGATTCAGTGCACTGAGCACTACTCCAAGATCTGTCATGAACTGCTTCATCCAGACACCTTCCTTCGCCGCCTTCGAGGCTGCGATGTATTCCGCTTCACACGTAGAATCAGCTACCACGCTTTGCTTGGAACTGCACCAGCTTACCGCTCCCCCGTTAAGAATAAATACGTATCCGGTTTGTGACTTAGAGTCGTCCGGATCAATGTCAAAGCTTGCATCGACGTAACCCTTTACGACGAGCTCTTCTTCACCTCCATAAACGAGAAACATTTCCTTAGTCCTTTTCAGGTACTTAAGGATATTCTTGACTGCTTGCCAGTGCTCCATTCCAGGATTACTTTGAAACCTTCCGTCCATACTTATGGCAAGGCTGACATTGGGTCTTGTGCACAACATTGCATACATGATAGAGCCTATGACTGAAGCATAGGGGATGACACTCATCTTTTCTCTATCTTCTGCAGTTACTGGGCATTGAGTCTTACTCAACTTTACACCTTGTAACACAGGCAAGAACCCCTTCTTGGACTGTTCCATTTTGAACTTCTTCAAAACTTTATCAAGGTATGTGCTCTGTGAAAGTGCTATTAAGCGTCTCGATCTATCTCTATAGATCTTAATGCCTAATATGAAAGCAACTTCTCCTAGGTCCTTCATTGAAAAACTCTTGTTCAAATATTCCTTCATGCTTTCCAGTATTTCTATATTGTTTCCAATCAGCAATATGTCATCCACATATAATACTAGAAACGCTATAGAGCTCCCACTCACTTTCTTGTAAATACAAGCTTCTCCGTAAACTTGTATAAACTCAAGCGCTTTGATCACCTCATCAAAGCGCTTATTCCAACTCCGAGATGCTTGCACCAGTCCATAAATGGATCGCTGGAGTTTGCAAACTTTGTCAGCATTCTCTGGATCGACAAAACCTTCGGGTTGCATCATATACAACTCTTCCTGAAGGAAACCGTTGAGGAACGCTGTTTTGACATCCATCTGCCAAATTTCATAGTTGAAATAAGCAGCTATTGCTAACATGATTCTGACAGACTTAAGCATCACTACGGGTGAGAAAGTCTCATCGTAGTCAACTCCTTGAACTTGTGAAAAACCCTTTGCCACAAGTCGAGCTTTATAGACGGTGACATTACCGTCCGCGTCTGTCTTCTTCTTAAAGATCCATTTGTTCTGAATGGCCTTTCGCCCTTCAGGTAATACTTCGAAAGTCCATACTTTGTTTTCATACATGGATCCCATCTCGGATTTCATGGCCTCTAACCATTTCTCGCAATCGGAGCCCATCACTGCTCCTCCATAGCTCGTAGGTTCATTGTTGTCCAACAACATAACCTCCAAGACAGGGTTGTCGTACCACTCAGGGGTAGTATGCGGCCTTGTCAACCTACGAGGTTCAATAGCAGCTTGATTCGAAGCTTCATGATCATCATCATTAACTTCCTCTTCTACCGTCGTAGGTTCTACAGAAACATCTTTCTGCGCTGCGCTACTTTCTAGTTGAAGTAAAGGTTCAATAACCTCATCAAGCTCTATTTCCCTCCCACTCAATTCTTTTGAGAGAAACTCTTTCTCAAGAAATGTTCCGTTCTTAGCGACAAACACTTTGCCTTCGGATCTGAGATAGAAGGTATACCCGACTGTCTCTTTCGGGTATCCTATGAAGACGCATTTTTCCGCTTTGGGTTCCACCTTTTCAGGCTGAAGCTTTTTGACATAAGCATCACATCGCCAAACTTTAAGAAACGACAACTTTGGCTTCTTGCCAAACCACAGTTCATATGGCGTCGTCTCAACGGATTTTGATGGTGCCCTATTTAAAGTGAATGCAGCTGTCTCTAATGCATAACCCCAAAATGATAGTGGCAAATCAGCAAGAGACATCATAGAACGCACCATATCTAATAAGGTTAGATTACGACATTCGGACACACCATTACGCTGTGGTGTTTCGGGCGGTGTCAACTGTGAAACAATTCCACACTGTCTTAAGTGACTGCCAAACTCATAACTCAGATATTCACCTCCTCGATCAGATCGCAGGAACTTAATCTTCTTGTTACGATGATTCTCAACTTCACTCTAAAATTGCTTGAACTTTTCAAACGTTTCAGACTTGTGTTTCATTAAGTAAATATACCCATATCTACTTAAGTCATCAGTGAAGGTGAGAAAATAACGATATCCACCACGCGCTGTAACATTCATTGGACCGCACACATCAGTATGTATGATTTCCAAGAAGTCACTCGCCCGTTCCATTGTCCCAGAGAACGGCGTTTTAGTCATCTTGCCCATGAGGCAAGGTTCACATGTGTCAAGTGATTCAAAATCAAGTGACTCCAAAAGTCCATCAGCATGGAGCTTCCTCGTGCATTTTACACCAATATGACCTAAACGGCAGTGCCACAAGAAAGTGGTACTATCATTATCAACTCTACATCTTTTGGCATCAATGTTATGAACATGTGTGTCATCACTATCAAGATTCAATATGAATAAACCCCTAACATTGGGTGCATGACCATAAAATATATTACTCATATAAATAGCACAACCTTTATTCTCTGATTTAAATGAGTAACCGGCTCGCAATAAACAAGATCCAGATATAATGTTCATGCTTAACGCAGGCACTAAACAACAATTATTCAGGTTCATCACTAATTCCGATGGTAATCGAAGAGAGAGCGTGCCGATGGCGATCACATCAACCTTGGAACCATTTCTCACGCGCATCGTCACTTTGTCCTTTGCCAGCCTTCGTTTATTCCGTAGTTCCTGCTTTGAGTTGCAAATGTGAGCAACCGAACCGGTATCAAATACCCAGGCACTACTACGAGAGCTAGTAAGGTACACATCAATAACATGTATATCATATATACCTTGTTTGTCGTTGGCCGCCTTCTTGTCAGCCAGGTACTTGGGGCAGTTCTCCTTCCAGTGACGAGTTCCCTTGCAATGAAAGCACTCAGTTTCTGGCTTGGGTCCATGCTTGGGCTTCTTTACAGGAGTAGCAACTGCTTTGCCATTCTTCTTGGTTTTACCCTTCTTGCCCTTGCCCTTGACTTTGCCATTTTTCTTGAAACTAGTGGTTTTATTGACCATCAACACTTGATGTTCTTTCTGGATTTCAGACTCAGCGACTTTTAGCATCGCAAACAACTCGGCGACTGACTTGTTCATCCCGTGCATGTTATAGTTCATCACAAAGCTCTTGTAACTAGGTGGCAGTGATTGAAGAACTCTGTCAGTGATCGCCTCTGGCGGAAGGGCAATTCCCAACTCCGCTAGACGAGTTGAATACCCAAACATTCTGAGTATATGTTCACTGATAGACCCGTTCTCCTCCATCTTGCAATCATAGAACTTATCGGAGGTTTCATACCTCTCGATCCGGGCATTCTTCTAAAAGATAAACTTCAACTCCTGGAACATCTCATATGCTCCATGACGTTCAAAACATCTTTGAAGTCTCGGTTCTAAGCCATACAATATTGCACACTGAACTATTGAGTAATCTCCAGTACGTGCCTCCCAAGCGTTCTTAACGTCTTCGGAGGTCATGTCTTCTGGTTGGTCACCAAGCGGTGCATCAAGGACATATGATTTCTGGGAAGCCGTGAGGATAATCCTTAGATTACGGGCCCAGTCAACAAAGTTACTTCCATCATCTTTTAGTTTAGCTTTCTCTAGGAACGCATTAAAATTCAGGGGTGTTACTGCGCGAGCCATTGATCTACAACATAAATATGCAAAGTTTACTTAGACTATTGTTCAAGATAATGAGTTTAGTTAATCAAATTACTAAAGCTCCCACTCAAATTGACATCCCTCGGGTCATCTGAGTGTCACATGATCCAAATCCACCAACTCAAGTCCGATCGTCACGTGAGTTGAGGTGGCTTCAATGGTGAACATCATTATGTTGATCATATGTACTATATGACTCATGTTCGACCTTTCGGTCTCTTGTGTTCCGAGGCCATGCCTGTACATGCTAGGCTCATCAAGTTTAACCTGAGTGTTCTGCGCGTGCAACACTGGCTGGCACCCGTTGTATGTGAACGTAGAGTCTATCACACTTGATCATCACGTGGTGTCTCAACACGACGAACTTTCGCAATAGTGCACACTCGGGGAGAACACAATTTTATCTTGAAATTTAAGTGAGGGATCACCTTATAATGCTACCATCGTACTAAGCAAAACAAGGTGCATAAAGGGATTAACACCACATGCAATTCATAAGTGACATGATATGGCCATGAACTTGTGCTTTAGATCTCTATCTTGAAAGCACCGACATGATCTCCATCATCACCGGCATGACACCATGATCTCCATCATCTTGATCTCCATCAACGTGCCGCCATCGGGGTTGTCACACCCTGCATGCTTCTACTACTATTGCTACCGTTTAGCGATAAAGTAAAGCATTACATAGCGCTTAATGATTGACACACATGTCATACAATAATTAAAGACAACCCTATGCCTCCTGCCGGTTGCCGTACTCATCGACATGCAAGTCGTGAAATTCTATACATCACATGATCATCTCATACATCACATATATCACATCATGTAATTGGCCATATCACATCACAACATACCCTCCAAAAACAAGTTAGACTTCCTCTAATTGTTGTTGCATGTTTTACGTGGCTGCTACGGATTTCTAGCAAGAACGATTCTCGGCTATGCATAAACTACAACGATGATACATAATTTGCTTTTCAACCTTCTCAAGGACCGCCTTTGTCGAATCCGATCCAACTAAAGTGAGAGAAACTGCCACCCGCAAGCCATTTAGGCAACAAGTTGCGTCGAGGGAACCGGTCTCTCGTAAGCATACGAGTAATGTTGGTCCGGGCCACTTCATCTCACAATACCGCTGAACCAAAATCCGACCAAGGGAGGAAGCAATCTAAGCATCAACGCCCACAAACCTTTTGTGTTCTACTCGAGATCTCATCTACACATAGACCTAGCTCATGATGCCACTGTTGGGGACATTGCATGGGAAGCAAAAAATTTCCTACGCACATGCAGATCTATCCATGGTGATGAGCATCTACGAGAGGGAGAGTGGATCTACATACCCTTGTAGATCGTTAAGCGGGAAGCGTTAAGAAACGCGGTTGGTGTAGTCGAACGTCTTCGCGATCCAAATCGCCGTGCGTTTCGCAATCCAATCACGATCCGTCCTGCAATCCAATCACGATCTGTCCCGCGATTCGATCACGACCCGTCCCACGAACTTGATCACGATCCATCTCACGAGCTTGATCATGATCCTTCCGATCTAGCACCGAAGGGACGACACCTCCGCATTCAGCACACGTACAGCTTGATGACGATCTCCATCGTCTTGATCCAGCAAGAAGGAGTGGAGAGGAAGAAGAGTTCTCTGACAGTCTGACGATGCTCCAGCAATGGTGGTGGAGTAATCCCGGCAGGGCTTCGCCTAAGCACTGCATAAAACCGATCTAGAGGAGAAACTATGCATTGGTGGAACGGGTAGCACATGGCTGAAAAACTAGTGCAAAAACCCTCAATACCACCAGTATACATAGGATGAAGGAAGAGATAAGGCAGATTGGCCACCAAGCCTAGCTGGTTCGGCCGAACCTACTAGGAGAGGAGGACTCCGCCTCCAATCCTAGTAGGACTAGGATTGCTCCTTTTTGCCTTTTTTCCACCTTTTCCTATTGAGTTTTTTCCTCCAGCCACATGGGCCTTGTGTGGGAGTTTTCACCAGCCCACTAAGGGCTGATATTCACTCTCCCACAGCCCATGAAGCCTCTTGGGTCGAAATACCCCTCCCGGAGGCCTCCCGGTACACTACCGGCACTCCCGGTACACTACCGATGAGCCCGAAACTTTTCCGGCGACCAAAACGGGACTTCCTATATATGAATCTTTACCTCTGGACCATTCCGGAGCTCCTCGTGACATCCTAGATCTCATCCGGGATTCCGAACAAACTTCGGTCACCACCATACACAACTCTATACTACCGAAACGTCACCAAACCTTAAGTGTGCAGACCCTTAGGGTTTGAGAACTATGTAGACATGATTGAGACACCTCTACAGTCAATAACCAGTGGCGGGACCTAGATGTCCACATTGGTTCCTACATATTCTACGAAGATCTTTATTGGTCGAACCTCTATGTCAAGGATTCAGTTAATCCCGTATGATGTTCCCTTTGTTTTTCGGTATGTTACTTGCCCGAGATTCGATCGTCGGTATCTCCATACCTAGTTCAACATCGTTACTGGCAAGTCTCTTTACTCGTTCCGTAATACAAGATCCCGTAACTAACACTTAGTCACATTGCTTGCAAGGATTATTGTGATGTTGTATTATCGAGTGGGCCCTGAGATACCTCTCCGTCACACGGAGTAACAAATCCCAGTCTTGATCCATGCCAACTCGACAGACACCCTTGGAGACACCTGTAGAGCACCTTTATAGTCACCCAGTTACGTTGCGACGTTTGATACACACAAGGTACTCCTCCGATATCTGTGAGTTGCATGATCTCATGGTCATAGGAACATATACTTGACATGCAGAAAACAGTAGCAATAAACTGACACGATCATAAGCTACGTTTGTTGTTTGGGTCTTGTCCATCATATCATTCTCCTAATGATGTGATCCCGTTATCAAATGACATCTCATGTCCATGGCTAGGAAACCTTAACCATCTTTCGATCAACGAGCTAGTTCACTAGAGGCATACTAGGGACATCGTGTTTGTCTATGTACCCACACATGTATCCATGTTTCCAATTAATACAGTTATAGCATCGATAATAAACGATTATCATGAACAAGGAAATACAATAAGAAACACTTTATTTATTGCCTCTAGGGCATATTTCCAAGAAGAGGCTCACTAGGGACATGTTGTGGTCTATGTATTCACACATGTATTCTGGTTTCCGGTTAATACAATTATAGCATGAACAATAGACAATTATCATGAACTAGGAAATACAATAATAACCATTTTATTATTGCCTCTAGGGCATATTTCCAACAGTCTCCCACTTGCACTAGAGTCAATAATCTAGTTACATTTTGATGAATCGTACACCCATAGCAATCTGGTGTTGATCATGTTTTGCTCGTGAGAGAGGTTTAGTTAACGGATCTGCGACATTCAGATCCGTATGCACTTTACAAATATCTATATCTCCCTCCTGAATGTAATCATGGATGGAGTTGAAGCGGCGCTTGATGTGTCTTGTCTTCTTGTGAAACCTGGGCTCCTTCGCAAGGGCAATAGCTCCAGTGTTGACATAGAATAGAGTCATCGAGCCCGACGCACTTGGAATTACTCCTAGGTCGGTGATGAACTCCTTCATCCAGACTCCTTCCTTTGATGCTTCCAAACCAGCTATGTACTCCGCTTCACATGTACATGCCGCCACGATGCTTTGCTTGCTCCTGCACCAGCTGACTGCCCCTCCGTTCAAAACATACACGTATCTGGTTTGCGACTTGGAGTCGTCCGGATCTGTGTCGAAGCTAGCATCGACGTAACCCTTTACGACGAGCTCTTCGGCACCTCCATATACGAGAAACATGTCCTTTGTCCTTTTCATGTACTTCAGGATATTCTTGACCGTTTTCCAGTGTTCCGCTCCGGGATCACTTTGGTACCTCCCTACCAAACTTATGGCAAGGTTCACATCAGGTCTGGTACATAGCATGGCATACATAATAGAGCCTATGGCTGAAGCATAGGGGATGACACTCATCTCTTCTCTATCCTTTGCCGTGGTCGGGCATTGAGTCGTACTCAATCTCACACCCTGTAACACAGGCAAGAACCCCTTCTTGGACTGATCCATATTGAACTTCTTCAATATCTTTTCAAGGTATGTGCTTTGTGAAAGACCTATGAGGCGTCTCGATCTATCTCTATAGATCTTAATACCTAATATGTAAGCAGCTTCTCCAAGGTCCTTCATTGAAAAACACTTATTCAAGTAGGCCTTTGTACTTTCCAAGAGTTCTATATCATTTCCCATTATCAGTGTGTCATCCACATATAATATGAGAAATGCTACAGAGCTCCCACTCACTTTCTTGTAAATACAGGGTTCAACATAAACCTATACAAACCCAAAAGCTTTAATCACTTCATTAAAGCGAATGTTCCAACTCCGAGATGCTTGCACCAGCCCATAGATGGAGCGCTGGAGCTTGCATATTTTGTTAGCATCTTTAGGATCGACAAAACCTTCCGGCTGCATCATATACAGTTCTTCCTTAAGGAAGCCATTAAGGAATGCCGTTTTGATGTCCATTAGCCAGATCTCATAATCATAAAATGCGGCAATTGCTAACATGATTCGGACAGACTTCAGCATCGCTATGGGTGAGAAAGTCTCATCGTAGTCAATTCCTTGAACTTGTCGATAACCCTTAGCAACAAGCCGAGCCTTATAGATGGTCACATTACCGTCCGTGTCAGTCTTCTTCTTAAAGATCCATTTATTTTCAATGGCTCGCTTATCATCAGGCAAGTCCACCAAAGTCCACACTTTGTTCTCATACATGGATCCTATCTCGGATTTCATGGCCTCAAGCAATTTGTTGGAATCCGGGCCCGCCATTGCTTCTTCATAGTTCGAAGGTTCACCGTTGTCCAACAACATTATCTCCAGGACAGGGTTGCCGTACCACTCTGGTGCGGAACGTGTCCTAGTGGACCTTTGACATTCAACAGTAACTTGATCTAAAGTTTCATGATCATCATCATTAACTTCCTCTCCAGCTGGTGTAGGCTCCACAGAAACAACTTCCTGTGTTGCGCTACTCTCCGGTTCGAGTGGAGGCACAATTACCTCATCAAGTTTTATTTTCCTCCCACTTACTTCTTTCGAGAGAAACTCTTTCTCGAGAAAGGATCCATTCTTGGCAACAAAGACTTTGCCCTCGGATCATAGGTAGAAGGTATACCCAATAGTCTCTTTGGGATATCCAATGAAGACACACTTTTCCGCTTTGGGTTCGAGCTTCTCAGGTTGAAGTTTCTTCACATAAGCATCGCATCCCCAAACTTTTAGAAATGATAGCTTAGGTTTGTTTACAAACCCTAATTCATACGGTGTCGTCTCAACAGATTTTAACGGTGCCCTATTTAAAGTGAATGCGGTAGTCTCTAATGCATATACCCAAAATGATAGCGCTAAGTCGGTAAGAGACTTCATAGATCATACCATATCTAATAGAATGCGATTAGGACGTTCAGACACACCATTTCGCTGAGTTGTGCCAGGCGGCGTGAGTTGTGAAACAACTCCACATTTCCTTAGGTGCGTGCCAAACTCGTGACTTAAATATTCTCCGCCACGATCAGATCGTAGGCACTTTATTTTCCTGTCACGTTGATTCTCTACCTCACTCTGAAATTCCTTGAACCTTTCAAAAGTTTCAGACTTATGTTTCATTAAGTAGACATACCCATATCTACTTAAGTCATCAGTGAGGGTGAGAACATAACGGTAGCCACCACGAGCCTCGACACTAGACTGCATACATCGATATGTATTATTTCCAAGAAGTAAGTTGCTCGCTCCATTGTGCCAGACAATGGAATCTTGGTCATCTTGCCCATGAGGCATGGTTCGCACGTGTCAAATGATTCAAAATCAAGAGACTCCAAAAGTCCATCGGTATGGAGCTTCTTTATGTGTTTGACACCAATATGACCAAGGCGGCAGTGCCACATGTAAGTGGGACTATCGTTATCAACCTTACACCTTTTGGTACTCACACTATGGACATGTGTAACATCACGTTTGAGATTCATCACAAATAAACCATTGACCAGCGGGGCATGACCATAAAACATTTCTCTCATATAAATAGAACAACCATTATTCTCAGATTTAAATGAGTAGCCATCTCGCATCAAGCGAGATCCAGATACAATGTTCATGCTCAAAGATGGTACTAAATAACAATTATTAAGGTTTAACACTAATCCCTAAGGTAGATGTAGAGGTAGCGTGCCGACGGCGATCACGTCGACCTTGGAACCATTCCCGATGCGCATCGTCACCTCATCCTTTG
This sequence comes from Hordeum marinum, assembly GCA_022496015.1. Classification (NCBI taxonomy): domain Eukaryota; kingdom Viridiplantae; phylum Streptophyta; class Magnoliopsida; order Poales; family Poaceae; genus Hordeum; species Hordeum marinum. The sequence goes on from CM039674.1 coordinate 332,968,805, forward strand.
CCAGCCTTCGCTTATTCCCCAGCTCCTGCTTGGAGTTACAAATGTGAGCAACTGCACCGGTATCAAATACCCATGAGCTTCTTTGTGCGGTGGTTAGGTACACATCAATAACAAGTATATCACATATACCTTTAATGTTGCCGTCCTTCTTATCCGCTAAGTACTTGGGGCAGTTCCACTTCCAGTGACCGGTACCCTTGCAGTAAAAACACTCAGTCTTAGGCTTGGGTCCATTCTTGTTCTTCTTCTTCCCGGTAACTTGCTTACTAGGCGCGGCAATAGCTTTGCCGTCCTTCTTGAAGTTCTGCTTACCCTTGCCTTTCTTGAAACTAATGGTCTTATTCGCCATCAACACTTGATGCTCCTTTTTGATCTCGACCTCCGCTGATTTCAGCATCGAGTACAACTCAGGAATGGACTTCTCCATCCCTTGCATGCTGTAGTTCACAAAGCTCTTGTATCTAGGTGGAAGCGATTGGAGGATTCTTTCAATGACCGAGTCATCCGGGAGATTAACTCCCAGCTGAGTCAAGCAGTTGTGTAGCCCAGACATCTTGAGGATGTGCTCACTGACAGAACTGTTCTCCTCCATCTTACAGCTGAAGAACTTGTCGGAGACGTCATATCTCTCGACCCGGGCATGAGCTTGAAAAACCAGTTTCAGCTCTTGGAACATCTCATATGCTCCGTGTTGCTCAAAATACTTTTGGAGCCCCGGTTCTAAACTATAAAGCATGCCGCACTGAACAAGGGAGTAATCATTGCAGCAAGAATGCCAAGCGTTCGCAACGTCTTGCTCTGCTGGGAGAAGGGGTGGGTCACCTAGCAGTGCATCGAGGACATACAATTTCTTGGAAGCTATGAGGATGATCCTCAAACCATGGACCCAGTCCGCATAGTTGCTTCCATCATCTTTCAGCTTGGTTTTCTCTAGCAACGCGTTGAAATTGAGGGTGACATTCGCGTTGTCCATTGGATCTATAATATAGATTGTAAAGATAATTTTAGACTAAGTTCATGATAATTAAGTTCACATAATCAATTTATTTAATGAACTCCCACTTAGATAGACATCTCTCTAGTCATCTAAGTGACACATGATCCATGTCAACTAGCCCGTGTCCGATCATCACGTGAGACGGACTAGTCATCCATGGTGAACATCTCCATGTTGATCGTATCTTCTATACGACTCATGTTCGACCTTTCGGTCTTCCCTATTCCAAGGCCATGTCTGTACATGCTAGGCTCATCAAGTCAACCTAAGTGTATCGCGTGTGTAAATATGGTTTACACCCATTGTATGCGAACGTTAGAACCTATCACACCCGATCATCACGTGGTGCTTCGGAACGACGATCCTTAGCAATGGTGCATACTTAGGGTGAACACTTCTCTTGAAATTTTATTGAGAGATCATATTATTTACTACCATCGCTCTAAGAAAATAAGATGTAAACATGATAAACATCACATGCAATCAATATAGTGACATGATATGGCCAATATCATCTTGCTCCTTTGATTTCCATCTTCGCGGCACCATGATTATCACTGTCACCGGCACGACACCATGATCTCCATCATCATGATCTCCATCATCATGATCTCCATCATCATGATCTCCATCATAATGATCTCCATCATTGTGTCTTCATGAAGTGTTCTCGCCAACTATTACTTCTCCCACTATGCTAACATTTAGCAATAAAGTAAAGTAATTACATGGCGTTTATGATTGACACGCAGGTCATACAATAAAATAAGACAACTCCTATGGCTCTTGCCGGTTGTCATACTCATCGACATGCAAGTCGTGAATCATATTACAAGAACATGATCAATCTCATACATCACAATGCATCACATCACATTCTCTGGCCATATCACATCACAAGGCATATGCTGCAAAAACAAGTTAGACGTCCTCTAATTTGTAGTTGCAAGTTTTTACGTGGCTGCTATAGGTTACTAGCAAGAACGTTTCTTACCTACGCCAAAACCACAACGTGATATGCCAATTGCTATTTACCCTTCATAAGGACCCTTTTCATCGAATCCATTCCGACTAAGGTGGGAGATACAGACACCCGCTAGCCACCTTATGCAACAAGTGCATGTCAGGTGGTGGAACCAGTCTCACGTAAGCGTACGTGTAAAGTTGGTCTGGGCCGCTTCATCCCACAATACCACCGAATCAAGATAATACTAGTAGTGGTAAGAAAATTAACAAGATCGACACCCACAACTGCTTTGTGTTCTACTCGTGCATAGATTCTACGCATAGACCTAGCTCATGATGCCACTGTTGGGAGACGTAGTAGTAAATCAAAAAAATTCCTACGATCACCAAGATTCATCCATGGATAAACCAACAACGAGTGGGGAGAGATTGCATCTTCATACTTTGAAGATCGCTAAGCGGAAGCGTTACAAGAACGCGGTTGGTGGAGTCGTACTCACAGCGATTCAGATCGCGATGGATTCCGATCTCAGCGCCGAACAACGGCGCCTCCGCGTTCAACACACGTGCAGTCCAATGACGTCTCCTACGCCTTGATCTAGCAAGGAGGAAGGAGAGGTTGAGGGCGAGCTCCGGCAGCACGACGGCGTGGTGACGATGGAGCTACGTGGTCTCCGGCAGGGCTTCGCCAAGCGCTACGGAGAACGAGGAAGAGGAAGGGTAGGGCTGCGCCGAGAGAGAGAGAAGTCGTGTCTCAAATAAGCCCAAACCCTTGCATATATATAGGATGAGGGAGAGGGAGGGCTGCCTTGGCCCCTCCTCCAAGGAGGAGAGGTTCGGCCGAACTAGGGTGAGAGTCCACCTCCCACAAGGGAGGTGGATCTCCTCCTTTTAACTCTTTTCAGCCCTATCTCTGGATCTCCAGCCGCATGGGTCTTTCTAGAAGGTCTTGGCCATCCCAATAAGGGCTGGTACACCTCCTCTAAGGGCCCACGAAGTCCTATGGTCGTCACACCCCTCCCGGCGGTCCTCCGGCACCCTCCCGGCACTCCCGGTACACTACCGATGAGCCCAAAAACTTTCCGGTTACCAAAACTGGACTTCCTATATATCAATCTTTACCTCCGTACCATTCCTAAGCTCCTTGTGACCTCAGGGATCTCATCTGGGACTCCGAACAACCTTCGGTAATCACGTATACCATTTCCCTATAACCTTAGCGTCATCGAACCTTAAGTGTGTAGACCCTACGGGTTCGGGAGACACGTAGACATGGCCGAGACACCTCTTTGGTCAATAAACAACAGCGGGATATGGATACCCATGTTGGCTCCCACATGCTCCATGATGATCTCATCGGATGAACCACGATGTCGGGGATTCAATCAATCCCGTATGCAATTCCCTTTGTCTATCGGTATGATACTTGCCCGAGATTCGATCGTCGGTATCCCTATACCTTGTTCAATCTCGTTACCAGCAAGTCTCTTTACTTGTTCTGTAACACATCATCCCGTGGCTAACTCCTTAGTCACATTGAGCTCATTATGATGATGTCTCACCGAGTGGGCCCAGAGATACCTCTCCGTCACACGGAGTGACAAATTCCAGTCTCGATTCGTGCCAACCCAACAGACACTTTCGGAGATACCCGTAGTGCACATTTATAGCCACCAAGCTACGTTGTGATGTTTGGCACACCCAAAGCATTCCTACGGTATCCGGGAGTTGCACAATCTCATGGTCTAAGGAAACGATACTTGACATTGAAAAGCTTTAGCAAACGAACTGCATGATCTTGTGCTATGCTTAGGATTGGGTCTTGTCCATCACATCATTCTCCTAATGATGTGATCCCGTTATCAATGACATCCAATTTCCATGGTCATGAAACCATGACCATCTATTGATCAACGAGCTAGTCAACTAGAGGCTCACTAGGGACATGTTGTGGTCTATGTATTCACACATGTATTCTTGTTTCCGGTCAATACAATTATAGCATGAACAATAGACAATTATCATGAACTAGGAAATACAATAATAACCATTTAATTATTGCCTCCAGGGCATATTTCCAATAGTTCTCGCATACTATGAAAGTTAGTTTTCAGATTTCTACCCTGAGGTGCTTGACCGGACTAGCCGGAAACACAATTGTAGGGGTTCTTACTTTGCCCTTTTAGCCAAACGAGCGAAACATAAGGGGGCAAGCACAGGAGCCGGGCAACCCAACTATTGACCCAAGACATAGTTCGGAACCGATGCATATAAAGCGAATTCCAAGATGTCGAACGCATAATCAATTGCACATAAGGCGACTTTTTTAAACTCGAGCCCCCGGTCTATTAGCCGGTTGCATCATCATATATGAACAGTTTCGCAAGAAGAGGGAGGAAATAAAATATGTGCCAAAAAGGACAACTCTTATTGCTCGGATTGCTGAAGCAATTGTTTACAAGTATTTGAAAAAGGAGATTTTACAGGAGTGGTTCTTCCAGGGGTCTTTGATTGGTGACCTTACGTCCTCGTTGTGTCCTGTCGCTTGTCTATTCTTGCGCCTCCCGGGGAGTGGTGCACCTCGATAGGTGGTACTGTTTGGCGAATGGATCTTGCAACCAAGGTCTTGAGAAGTCCCCGAAGTGTGGATAAGCTTTATGCCTTTAGCAAGCCCTTGATAGTACCCCCAGTGTGTCCGAACACATTTGATGGTAGTAGTTCGGTTCAGCCGAATACTTACCGTTTTTACCCCACCGCCGCCCATGGAATTGTAAGTGCAAAGTTGTGCTTCCTTGGCACGTAATTCGTTGGTCCTAGGGTTGTGCGATGGGGGTGAGTCCCTATTTAAGGGGTGAGGAAGGGTCTAGGAGCTCGGGCTGAAGCCGTGCTTGCTTCCCGACCTTGCGTGCCTTTACGGCAGATGTCGGCGTTTGCTGATCATCATTGTAGTTGAATTCGGCCTCCAGGGCCAACACATGTTCCTTAGTTCAGAGAGAGTGCAGTGTATTGCCGTTGACAGTAATGACCCCCTTAGTGTCGGGCATCTTGAGCTTCAGGAATGCATAGTGTGGGATGGTGTTCAAGCGAGCGAACATTGTTCGGCCGAGCAGGGCGTGATAGCCGCTACGGAAGGGTACAATGTCGAAGATCAAGTCTTTGCTTCGAAAGTTGTCGAGCGAGCCGAACACAACTTCTAGGCTTACGAAACCTGTGCACCGGGCCTTGACGCCTGGAATCACTCCTTTAAAGGTAGTGTTGCTGGGATTGATCGTTGATGGATCTATACCCATCTTTTTCACCGTGTCTGAGTAAATTAGGTTAAGGCTACTTCCTCCGTCAATTAGGACTTTTGTGAGATGATACTCGTCTATAATGGGGTCGAGGACGAGGGTGTCCAAACCCCCGTGACGGATACTAGTCGGGTGATCATGTTGATCAAAAGTGATCGGGTATGCCGACCATGGGTTATACTTCGGGTCTACAGGCTCTACAGCATAGACCTCTCGAGGGGCGCGCTTCCTCTTCTTCTTGGGTATATGGGTGGTGTATATCATAATTATTGTTTTTACCTCCAGAGGGAATTTCTTCTGTCCGCCACCCATCGGACCCCGAGGCTCATCCTCATCCTCGCTGCAAGGGCTCCTCCTTTGATCCTCGGGCGTGAGTTTGTCGGCCTGTTTGAACACCCAACAACTATGGTGCATGTGGTTGGTCGGATTCTCTTGAGTTCTATGGATTTGGCAAGGCCTTTCCATGATCTTCTCCAGCAGGGTGGGTCCATCGCGATTGCCTTTAGGAGGCTTCTTCTGTTGCCCAGGTCAGGAATTGCGGAAGCCGACATTAACAGCCGTGTCATCGGCATCACTATTGTTGTGCCGACGCTTGTTCTTATTGCGCTTTGGTTTCCTGTTGCCATCCCAAACTTCGGAGGTGTCGGGATCTTCAGAGTTGTGGTTGCGTCTTGCTAGCCAGTTATGTTTGCCCACGCAAAAGCGGGTCATGAGGGATGTAAGGGCAGACATAGTCCAAGGTTTATCCTGGCCGAGCTGGCGAGCCAACCATTCATCCCAAATATTGTGATGGAAGGAGGTTGTTGCCTTGGCGTCCGAACAGTCAACAATCTGGTTTTTCTTGGTCAAGAACCGATGCCAGAATTGCTGCACAAACTGTCCAGGCTTCTGAACGACGTTGCTTAGATCGGAGGAATCCGGCGGTAGAACATAGGTGCCCTGGAAGTTAGATCTGAATGCATCCTGAAGGTCTTCCCAGCATCCAATGGAGTTTTCAGGGAGGCTGTTTAACCAGTGCCGAGCTGGCCCCTTGAGTTTTAGGGGGAGATATTTGATGGGATGGAGATCGTCTCGTCGCGCCATGTGGATGTGGAGGAGGAAGTCATCATTCCATATGGTTGGGTCAGTTGTCCCATCGTACTGCTCTATGTTCACGGGTTTAAACCCCTCTAGGAACTAATGCTGCATCACCTTGTCCGTGAAACACAGTGGGTGGGCGGTGCCTCTTACCCGAGCTATGTCGCGCCAGTATTCGGCGTCTGTTCTAGCCCGGTTGCGTTCCTGACCTCTATTGTTGCGGTCGAACCAGGGTTTGTACCTGTCCCTTTTATCGGGTGAGTACCCTATGGATCCATAGATGGATCTCATACGACCTGCTCTCTAGTCCAGGTCATGGCATAGGTCGAACCTACCATCGGGCTCTTGTGGCTCCTTTCCCCGTCTTTGGGGCATCGCCGGACTATAACCGGTGTCGTCAGCCGTTCTATCTCGTCCTCGAGGAGGTCGGTCTGACTTCTCATATGGGGTATGTTTAGGACACAGCTTGTCAGTGAGCTCATCGTCGAATTACGGTAGCAGCCTTCTACGTGGATAGCTCTTAGGTTGGTCCGACAGACCGGTACCGTATCCTTCCTCAGCTGCGAGGACACTTGTGCATCGATCATTGAGGTTATCTTGTTTGACTTTAAACTACCGCTCTTTTGCTTTCAGGTTGTGGGTTGTTGCTATAAGTTGTTGCCTGAACAGTTCCTGATCTTCAAGATTATCATGGATGTCAAAGTCATCGGCTTCCGGGATGTCCTCCTCCTCGACAGGGGAGAGGTAGTTGTCGACCTCGGAACCGTTGAGGTCATTAGGGTTGTGCTGGTCTTCAAGCTTCTCCTGACCCTCTAGAGGGTTTTCGGGGATAGCAGGATCGCCAAGGTCTTTTGGGGTATCTTCGTCCCTGGTGCCGATGATAGCTTTCCTCCCCTTTTTGCCTTTTGACCGTTTATGCGGCTTCCGACGCCTTGACGACATTTTACCCGACTTGTCACCATTGTTATTAGGCGTGTTCTCGCCATTAGTGGCATGAGTGTCCACCATGTAGACGTCATATGTGGAGGTAGCGGCCCATTGTCTGGTGTTAATGGGGGTGGGAGCGCAATCCTCATCATCCATTTATTCTACCTCCTCGGAGGCATAGTCCAGCATGTCGGTTAAATCTTTGACTGTGGCTACCAAGTGGGTGGTGGGTGGGACAAAAAATTCGTCATGACCTGCCCTGTGACCGATCTGATCATGGATCGGGGTTCGATCGTCAACAATCTTCCTCGATAAGATCCGATCCAGGGTCTCGTTCAGTATCAAGAGCTCGATCGGGTCAACCTGCTCGGAGCTTTCGGAGTTGACCTCTGTTATGTCCGTGCTAGGGGAGTGTTCGGCAGGAACAAGTATCCGGACGTCCCACACTATGGCCGGATCCGCACTTAGAGTCAGGTCGTTGCTGGGGAAAATCTCATGGTCGTGACCAAAAGAAGGATCCAAGGTTAAAGCCTCAGAGTATTCGGGTGTGGCAGGCAAGACTACGAGCCCGGTTAGCAAAAGATTGCCCCGAGAGTCCATGGAGAACTCTAGGTTCCCGAGTCTGACCTCTTGATCAGGGGTGAAGCTCCCGACCCGACCTAGATGGCCGGTCGGGTCGGCGTGCAGCACAACGCTACCGAGAGAGAAGATCTGTCCGGGGACAAAGGTGTCCATGTTGCGGACCTCTTTGTTGATGACGATGCTAGCCATCGATTCCTTTGGTGATCACAACGGAACTCTCAATGAAAGCACCAATGTCGGTGTCAAAACCGGCGGATCTTAGGTAGGGGGTCCAGAGCTGTGAGACTAGAATCAATGGTAACAGGGGACAAGGGAGATGATGTTTACCCAAGTTCGGGCCCTCCTATGGAGGTAATACCCTACATCCAGCTGGATTGTATTGATTCTGTATAGGTTACAGAGTCGATCTACCTCGAAATCAAATAGCTAGAACCCTAGATGAGTTGTTCTCTCTACAACCTAAAACCCTCCGGCTTATATAGACGCTGAAGGGATAAACATGCCTATTCGCTACATCAAATGTGGACGACAAGTCACGGTTCCCAAAGCTTCCTTCCTGGAGACAGGGCCTTTGATCGATACAATGTTTGGCAAACGGCCCATACAGTCTGGCCCATAAGGAATAGGTCGGCCTCCCAAGGACCCCTTAATCCAGGACTCCCTCACCTAGCACCATAAACAACACCTCTTTCTCATAAAACTCATCATGATAAGGTAAAAACCAATGCATATGTCAAGATTCAAACAATGCATTCTTTTGAAACTTAACAACCTATGTTCTTAGTCACCAAACAATTACAATTCATATCATTTTCTACAGAGTCTAAGTAAGAGCTCCACATACTCAATTATCATATAGTCTTCTATGATTGGTAATACCCAAAGCATATTTTTAGAACAAATAGCATTCACCAACACACAGAGGAAGATATGGGCTTAACGTTCCGCCTCCCGACTTACTTATCATAGAGATAATTGTCAACAATAATAATTTGTGATCAAATATATTTGACTGGATATATATATCTGGAACTTTCCCCACTACATGATGTTTGACAAGTAGAGATTGAGGTTGAAATAAGAAGTTCACTCAACATGAAAACTAAATTGCATAGAAGTAAATAGAATATCTCTTCGCAGAGCGAAGCAGTGATTTGCAGAGGTGCCAAAGCTCAAAGTTCAAAATAGGGATAAATATATTTTTGGGTGGTTTGCCTTTCCTGTCAACTTCATTACAAAGAATTTTAGTATCTTCCATGCTAAACACATTATTGGCAGTTTCCAAACAGAATTGAAAGTTTAGCCCCCCTCCACCATTCAAACAGTATCCATGGCTAGGCGCATCCATGGGTGCCCTTCAAACAATCAACTTTCTAGGGAGAGTTCTTGTTTATTTTATTTTTGTATTATGCAGGACTGAGCATCCTTTTTACCAATCTCACTCGTGCAATCACAAGTGAATAAACGCCCATCATGGGAATAACCCACTTAGCATGGAACATACTCACCGCCCCGTCGCTCCATGAGCGGTACGGGTACATAAAAATGTTTATTTGAAGGTCTTGGAGATGGCACATGCAAATTTACTTGGGATGGGGGGGTGTAACAGCCCGAGACCGATGCTCCAGAAGATTCCCCTTTTATTCCATTATCGTTGTGAGATTCGTTTGGTTGTCACATTCATCATCGCATCATTCGCATCATCTGCATGGCATTGTCACTCGTTTTCAAAAACTTGCGTGCGTTCTTTGTTGCCGGTTCTCTCCGTTCGTGACGTCGACCGCTTCGAGACCAACCACACATGCACGCGCCCGCGGAATTGATAAAATGTTGTTTTTAAAGTGGGTATAAAATATTCTCGGATTGAGTCGGAAGTTGGCATGCGGTCTAGTTTTATTGTAGGTGGGCCGCCTGCCAAATTTCGTCGCAATCAGAGGTTGTGTGGTACCTCAACGGATGACTTTAGCAGTGCGGTCATCCGATGAATTATCGGACGTTTTTGATGTTTAAAACCTTTTTCACGGGCCGCACATCTCCCTCTCTCATCAGCCCACACACCCTCTACACGGCCCACTATCCCAACCTAGCCCCCCTCCGTTCGTGGCGATCGGATCGCGATCAGACGGACGAGGTCTGACCCACTCCAGAGTGTCATTCCCTATACCCCCCATGGAAGAGCCCCTTCACTCCCTAGGGTTTCAACCATGTAAAACAGCAGCCACACCCCTAGAAAACCCCACCTGCTAGCTCCACCTCCCTCTAATCCCGCAGCCCTAGCCACCCATCCAAATCTGGCCCTCAGATCTGAAATCTAGGGCTCACATTCGTCCAAATCCCCACCTACCGCACATGGCCGTGGTCAAATCCGACATGTACGGTGACCACAGACCCGCAGCCGCCCGGAGTGCTCGCGTGCGCCGCACGCTCAACCTGCGCCTGAGCCAGGGGCTCGCCTCCTTGCGCCGCCGGTTGCCTCCCCACGCCGCTGGCCGACCACCAGATCTGCCGGAGCCTCGCCTGACTGCTGTCGCCGGCGACGAGCCACCGGAGCCCACAACCGCAGGCAAGCCCCTCGTGCCTGTGATGCCCCCAATTTTGACCGTATGCTAAACATACACGCAATGCGCATGACCAAGATCAGGGACTCGCTAATCAATATCACAACACAACTCTAGACACAAATTTAAAGTCATACAGCTTCATATTACAAGCCAGAGGCCTCGAGGGCTCGAATACAAAGCTCGACAAGCATGAGTCAGCGGAAGCAAATAATATCTGAGTACGGACATAAGTTAAACAAGTTTTGCCTTAAGAAGGCTAGCACAATCAAAACAATGGATCGAAAGACGCGAGGCCTCCTGCCTGGAACCTCCTATCCTACTGCTGGTCGGGGGCCGCATCCACGTAGTAGTAGGCTCCTGCGGTAGTGTAGTAGTCATCTCTGGCGTACTCCATCTCCTGGGCTCCACCGTCTGAACGCAGAATCGCAACGGAGGGGGGGGGGGAGAAAGCAAAGCATCGTTGAGTACTCATCCAAAGTACTCACAAGACTGATATCAGAACTATGCTAAGTATTTGTCATTATCAAGGGGGTGGGGTTATATCTGGACTGACTATAGAAAGCGAGAATAGGGGGAAGGCCTAGTCCTATCGAAGACTAGCATCTTGAGCATCTTGCAACATGAGAAGAGAGTAGACTGGTATCTCATATATAGTCATATTATTGTAGCAACTTTATTAAGTAACCACGCCCAGAGATTCTTCCTCGACTCCCTGCGAGGAAGCAATCCTGAGGCCACATTTCATTTAAAGTAAAGCACTATTATAGTTGTATAAGGTCAAGTACACCTCCGAGTCGTCCTGTTACCGTGGACAAGGCTATTCGAATAGATAAGTTATCCCTACAGGGGTGCACCGCATTTCCAACACGCTTGATCACCTCCAGCCGGACACACTTTCTGGGGTAATGCCCAGCCTCGGGATCGAAAACATCGTCACCCCACCTAGACTCAACAAAGAGGCCAGCCCGTCGGTCTAACTCCTAAGCATCCAGGTTCGTGGGCCCACTTGCCCTTGCACTCCTGCATGAAGCGAACATGGCCAGAAGCAGACCTAGTACACTCAGTCCGGGAGTTGTACCTTCCATCCCAATCCGGCACGTGCCACTCCATTGCTGACGTCCGAAGAGCTTTGACTGATAGAACGACGCTGAGCACCCATAACTTCTCCCACGTGAAGGTTTAGTGCGTAAAAGGTCAACGACCAACTCAAATCAAATACCCAACCCATTAGCATTTTATTAGTGCAGGGCAAGCTCGAGCCATATTGCAGGCCGTTGCCCCGCCAATAACACTCGGGTGCCTTACCGGCGCACCCCACCAATATCTCTCGCGAGTACACTTGGGCCCGACCCGTCTTCAACATGTTTTTGTAACCAGGTCATAGTAACTGTGTGTATAAAACATCAAGGAGGGAACTGAGGAATCACCCTCAATGGTCCCCGCTAGATGTAACCGTCAAGGTGGACTTTAGAGGAATCACCCTCAAGGGTCCCACACTTGAGGGGTTGCACGACAGATACATCGTCGGGAATGGTGAAGGAGGAATCACCCTTGATAACCACGACCGACTAGCTGCACTATAGGGCTAGCATCATGAGTACTTCACGAGGTGTCACCCTCAGTACTCGATAGTAGCACTACAGAGTCGCACAACTAAGGGGGCATGTGGTAATGTGAGGGGGGGTCTGGCTTGTCGGTCAGTTGACCGAGTCTTCGAGTCGTCGAGTCGTCGGGGCGTCGATGAAGAAGCAAGGGCAACTGGGGCTAAGGGGTCACTGGGGGTTCACTAGCCAACCTATACTAAGCAGTTGGTATGATTGCAGGAATAGTAGCATTTCATCAAAAACAGGCTATGCATCAGAATAGGAGCTAACTAAAACAATAGCAAAATTCTAATGCAAGAATAAGAGGGAGAGGGGTGGGTGATATCGGAATGCTCAAGGGGGTTTTGTTTGCCTTGCTGCTTTGCGGCAAAGACCTAATCGTCAGGCACGTAGTCGTACTCGATAGCAGTGTCAGTCTCGAGGTCTACCGAAGAGAAGAGGGGGGAAGAAACAATAAATATAAAGCACAGATGCAACACGATGCAAGACATGGCAATATGCACGGCTAGGCATGCACTAACGCTGTACTACACGTTGCAGACGGGTCGGAAGAATATCTGACGATATTTCCCGGGTCTCTAGCTATTACCGGACAGATGAAATGGATGGAAAAGTTCTATGTTTGCTATGCTAGGAGCACGCGGCGGACGAACGGATTGCGTATTCGGATTCGTAGGATTTTTCTGATCAGCTTTCATGTATAAAATATTTTCATCCGAGTTACAAATTATTTTTTATTATTTTTTAAAGTTTTATTATTTTTCAGAAAATAAATTGATTTATTTTAATTCAATAATTCTTTATGACATCAACATGATGTCATGCTGACATTAGCAGTCAACAGGGCAGTTGACTGGTCAAACTAACCAGTGGGCCCCACATGTCATTGACTCACCTTTAGTTAAGGGTTAAACTAATTAAACAGTTTAATTAGATGGGGTGGGACCCACCTGTCAGTGACACATTAAAATATATTAATTAACAGATTTAAATTAACACGTTTAATTGGTGTTAATGGGGCTGGGCCCACATGTCAGTCTGAGTACACCAAATCAAAGTAGTTAGTTAATCTAATTAACCTTAATTAGCTAATTTAATAATTAATGAAAATTTTCATTTATTTTATTTATTATATATTTATTTTTATTTATGAATCGTTTTACAAGGGCGGGGCCCCCTATTGTCAGAGAGAGTGGGGGTGGGTTAGTGGGTGGTTAAACCCCACTAACCAAAATGGGGCCAGGTGAGCCAAGGGCTTGCCGGCGGCTCGTCAGAGGCCAGGGGGCGGCGGTGGCCAGCCGCGGCCGACCAGCGCGGGCGGCAAGCAGCAGCAGCAGCTGACGAGTGCGGGGCAGGGGCGAGCGGGTGGTTTGCGGGGGCAGGGAGGGCGACCACGGGAGCGGTAGCGATGGCGGCGGCCAGCATCGGCCGCAGGCGGCCACGGCAGGCGTGAGCGGTGGCCGGTGGGGACGAGCACGTGGCCACAGCAGGCGGCTGGCGCGCGAGCACGAGCGGTACGGGAGGTCCTGGTGAGCGGGGTCGTGGCGCGGGGGTGGGCGACGGCTGGGCGGTCCAGGCGCCGGCGGGGAGGGCGAAGGGGCGGTCGGTGCGAGGAGCGACGGGGGCGCGGGACGAAGCCCGCAGCATGGTGGCGGTGCGGTCGTCGCGTGGACGTAAGGGGGAGAGGAGAAGGAGGGAGGAAGGAGCCCGACGGGGCTCACCTGCGTGGTCGGGGGGTTGGGGCGGCAAGGCTCGGGGTAGGCCGACGGGGAGGAGGGTGAGGAGGGACCGGGGCGGCGACGGGCAACCGGCAGCGGCGATGGTCGAGCGGTCCGGCGGCGGCGGTGGTCAAGGGGCGTTTGGCGCGGGGAAGCCCCAATCCAGATTGGATCGGGGGGTTTAGGGGAGAGGTGGGGGAGTGCGGGTGACGAGGGTGGGGGCTGTTGATGGTTTTTTTGACCCCGTAAGGGTGGCTGTGGGCCGACCAGGTTGGGTTGGATTGGGCCGGCTAGTGGGGAGGGCGTTTTCCCTTTTTTCATTAGTTTTTATTTGTATTTTATTATTATTATTAACAATGTCTGCTTTAATTACTTAGAGGTTCTAAAATACATTGACAAAACCCAATTCCAATTTTATAATTCCATGCGGAATATTTTCAATCCATCCAACATTTTTAATTCTGATTTTGCACAACTTTTAAAACCACCCTTCAGACGAATTTTAAATTTGCAACGAAACTGCAGGGGGTTTGAACCAACGCGAGTTTAACAACAATAAACATGGTGACGTGGCATCATCAGTGCGGGATTACTATAGCTTATTTACAATCATTACTGTAACACAAAACCAAGGCGTCACAATTCTCCCCTACTAACAAGAATTCTCGTCCCGAGAATTAAGAAGTAGAAGGAAAGAGCCCGGGGTATTCTGCACGAAGATGATCCTCGCATTCCCAAGTGGCTTCATCTTTAGAATGATTTGCCCACTGCACTTTGAAGAATTTGGTAACTTCTGACGAGTCCGACATTCGGTTTCATCAAGAATACGGACTGGTTGTTCTTCGTAAGAAAGGTCTTGTTGAAGTTCAAGCATATCATGATCCACTACTCGGATAGGATCCTTGAAGCAGCGACGAAGCTATGACACATGGAACACATCATGAACCTAAGAAAGGTTTGGCGATAGTTCCAGTTGATATGCCACTTTTCCATGCCTTTCGAGAACAGTGAAAGGACCAATATATCGAGGAGGCAACTTGCCCTTGATCCCGAAACGGTGTGTACCTCTCATTGGCGTGACTCGAAGATAAGCCTATTCGCCAGGTTGATAGACCAGATCCTTGTGATGACAGTCATAATGACTCTTCTGATGAGACTGAGCAGCCTTCAGATTTGCATGAATAATGCGGACTTGATCCTCTGCATGTTGGATAATATCCAGACTGATAAGTGTACGTTCCCCAGTTTCTGACCAATTCAGAGGAGTCCAACACCTACGTCGATATAATACTTCAAAAGGAGCCATCTTCAGACTAGACTGATAGCTATTGTTGTAGGAGAACTCAGCATACCGGAGAGATTCATCCCATTTCTTGCCAAAAGAAATGACACAAGCTCGAAGCATGTCTTCGAGAATCTGATTGATTCTTTCAACTTATCCCTCGGATTGAGGGTGAAAGGCGCTGTTGAAGGACAAATGAGTTCCCATAGCTTCCTGGAAACTTGCCCAGAATCTTGAAGTGAATAAACGGCCCCGGTCTGAACTAATCACCAAAGGAATACCGTGGAGGGAAACAACTCTGGACATGTAAAGATCTGCTAGTTGACTAGCAGTAATAGTTTCCTTGACAGTCAGAAAATGTGCAACTTTGGACGGTCGGTCAATTACAACAAGAATAGCATCATTACCCTTCTGCGACCTGGGAAACCCAGTGACGAAGTCCATTTCAACATGGTCCCATTTCCATTCAGGAATAGAAATAGGTTGCAGAGTTCCGGCAGGCTTCTGATGTTCTGCTTTGATACGACGGCAAGTGTCGCATTCTGAAACATATCGAGCAATGCCTTGTTTCATATTTGACCACCAGAACCTTTGACGGATGTCTCGATACATCTTGGTACTACCCGGATGAATAGACAACGGAGTATCATGAGCTTCTTTCAGTATTCTATCAGTTATATTCAGGTTTTCCCTTTTTGTTGGATCGAATAAGCGTCCCTTGAAGTACACATAACCATCATCAGCAACGGTGAAACATGAAGGTTTACCTTCCGACAAATAGTATTTAATCCTATCCACTTCGTCGTCACAACCCTGCATTCTTTTAATACTGCCCACGAGATCTGGTTCAACAACCAGGTTACTCAAAGAACCCTGGTTAGCAACACGAAGGTTCATCCTGCGGAACTCTTCAGGAGGGGGAACGAGGTAACTCTGAGGAACAATACGGAGGTTCAGCTCGCGAAATTCTTCTTGAAGAAGCGGGTGAACCTTGTGAACCTGAAGGTGGTTACAGTATGACTTGCGGCTCCAAGCATCAGCCATTACATTAGCCTTTCCAGGTGTATAAGAAATTCCCACATTGTAATCTCCTATGCGCTCCATCCATCTCTGTTGATGGAGATTCAAATCTAGCTGAGTAAACAACTACTTCAGACTTTGGTGATCGGTGTAGATCTCGCATCGATTACCAACAAGGTATTGTCGCCACTCCTTTAGTGCATGTATTACTGTAGCAAATTCAAGGTCATGAACTAGGTAGTTCTCTTGATGAGGACGCAATTGACGAGATGCAGAAGCAACCACTTTGCGTTCTTGCATTAGAATACAGCCTATTGCCTGACGCGAAGCATCACAATAAATGACAAAGTCCTTATGGGTATCCGGAGGAGCAAGCACTGGAGCAGACGTCAATTTGTCTTTAAGTGCCTGAAAGCTCTGCTGACATTTTCCTGTCCATTCATACTTAACAACTTTGTGAAGAAGATTGCTTAAGGGCTTTGCAATCTTGGAGAAGTTCTCAACAAATCGACAGCAATGGCTGGTGAGTCCGAGAAAACTTCTGACTTGCTTGACATTTTTTGGGGGAGTCCAGTCAAGAAAAGCCTGAACTCGTTCAGGGTTGACCGCAATACCATCCTTGGAGATCACATGACAAAGGTAGGTTACTTCGTCCATCCAGAACTCACAATTGGAATACTTGGCATATAGCTGGTGTTCCCGAAGTCTTTCCAGTACAAGACGAAGATGTTTAGTATGCTCTTCCTTATTCTTGGAGAATACCAGAATATCATCCAGATAAACCATGACGAATTTGTCGAGGTAGTCCGTGAAGATATAAGTCATTAAACGGGAAAAGGTTGCTGGAGCATTGGTTAAACCGAAAGACATGACGGTGTACTCGTATGAACCATAGTGAGTAACAAATGTGGTCTTCGGAATATCCTCTTCACGAACACGGATCTGATGGTAACCTAACCTCAAGTCGAGCTTAAAGAAAATAGAGGCACCAGCAAGTTGATCATACAAATCGTTGATTCGAGGTAGCGGATATTTATTCTGAATTGTAGCATGGTTGATTGGTCGATAATCCTGGACCAGACGGTTTGTCCCATCCTTCTTCTTAACAAAGAGAGAAGGTGCTCCCCAAGCAGAGGAACTTGGACGAGTGCAACCCAGCCGTAGCGAATTGTCAATTTCTTGCTTAAGTTCAAGGAGTTCATGTGGTGGCATCTTATACGGACGCTTGGCTATAGGAGTGGTACCAGGTACCAAGTCGATGACAAACTCGACAGCCCTAGCAGGGGGAATCCGTGGGAGTTCTTCTGGAAAAACATCTTGGAAATCCTGGACAACTGGAATATTTTCAATCACCTCAAGAGGTGACTCATTTAAAGCGTTCATGGCATATAGTCGGGCTTCAGCATCTCGAACAAGATGAGCATGGTAGCTGACTATCTCATTCGAAGGATGCAGAAGGTGGACGGTTTTGGTGGCACAAACGACGAAAGCAGTATGTGCTTTCAGCCAATCCATCCCGAGTATAAGGTCGATCTTAGAGGACTTCAATAAAATGGGAGAAGCATGGAATTCCAGTCCTTCTATTTCAATGGGGACATCTGGACAAAACATGGAGGTTTGACATTGGCCAGCGGGGGTGTTTACCACTATTGGGGTGTTCATTTCCTCGTACTTAATGCCATGCATGTATGCAAAATCTTTAGACATAAAATAATGCGATGCTCATGTATCAAATAATATAGAAGTTGGTACTGAGTTGACGAGAAGGGTACCCATCACAGTAGCAGGCTAGTCTTGAGCTTCATTCAGATCAACGTTTTTAACTTGAACACGTCCCTGAGCATGCCTAGCATTGTTGTTGCGGGGTTGGTTGGAAGGTAGTGCAATTTGATTCTGATTCTGCCTACATTCTCTAGCACGGTGTCCTGGACGACCACACTTGAAGCACAACCCATCCTCAGGACGAGAAGGGGGAACAGGAGCTCGAGGTGGCGGAGCTGGGAGCCTCGGCTGCCTAGTTGGGGGTGGCGGCAGACGATTTGCACCATAGGACGGCCTTGGAGCAGGAGCAGGTGCATGGTACATGTTGAGGGGAATCCAGACCTTGCGCTTCTGACTTGCTGAGCCTAAAGATGATCCCATGTCATGGTTGTGCTTGTTGTTGTCCTTGTAGTCCTGCAGACCTGTTTCCACTGTTATGGACTTGTTCACCAAGGTGACAAAGTTGTCAAAGTCCTGAACAAGGAGGGCCAGTTTGATATCAGCGTGGAGGCCTTCACAGAACTTCTCCTGCCTACGAGCATCAGTTGCAACGTCTTCTTCAGCATAGCGAAATAAGTCCAGAAATTCCCGTTGATAAGCATCCACAGTCTTGTTGCCCTAGACGAGATTGCGGAACTCACACTTCTTCTTGTCCATCATTCCCTGAGGAATATGGCAAGCACGGAATGTAGCTTGGAACTCCGGCCAAGTGATGATTGTTCCAACAGGCTGTGAGCGCCTGTGACTGTCCCACCATTGAGCAGTGGGACCCTTCAGAAAGTACGAGGCAAAGGTGAGATAGCTAGCCTCTGGGGCGCCTGAAGATTCCAGCCCAGAAGTGATGTCACAAAGGCAGTCATCTACGTCAAGCGGCTGAGTTGAGCTGCGATAGATCGCAGGGTTGAGGTGCATGAGTCTTGCAGAGTCATTGGGGATGGCTATTGATTCATGTTCGGCCTTGGGAACTGGTGCATAAGGCCTTGCATAAATTGGTGATTCAGTTCAAACTGCTGTATCATACCTGCTATGTATTCAGGTGGTGATGGGTGGTCAGCCGCACCACGACCATGACCAGCTGGCCTAACCATTCTGTCAAAACAATTAACAGTGGTATTTTAGCATTTGGCATTGCAAAGACAATGATTTATCTATGAAGTAAATTGCTCAATGAAGGAAGTGCAATAGATATGACATAGTAGTTCGAATTCAACATACATATCCATACATAGGTCTATTACAAACCATAAGTCTGTTACAACATAGACGATAGGTCCGGCATGAAATTAGTGTAGACAACTAGGAGACACGCAGGCATGCGATAGAGGGATACAACAACGAACATAGCGAAAAGCTATATCAACGCCGGGGGCAACGATAGAACCCACGGACCTACAGATGACCCTGAATGCTGAACCTAGTGGTAGGGTTCTGCATCCCATTCAAACTCTGATGTATATGCTGCATACTAAGCGGGAGCATAGGTCCACGTGCCGAAACATGACCTTGAATCTCAGGCCACTCAAGACCTGGAGGAAACGCAGTCCGAGGCGGGTAAAGGATGTTCTCCTGATGTATCCTCGCGGTAAGTGCTGGCAACATATGCGCCAAAGCCTAATAAAGATGATCATGGGTGGCGTACAGCTCGACGTTAAGAGCCCTGACAGTGCGATCCAATGCCTCAGTGTACTGACGCAGAACTTGTGGGTCTTAATGATGACTCACATAGGGGGTCCAGACAGTAGTGTAGGATCAGTCGTTGCACTACCCTGCGAAAGGGTTCAAGACCTCAGCGTCGGCGGCAGTATCAACTCCAGCAGGAACATACGAAATGTATATGTATGCCATCTCCTCCAAACAAGAGTTCGCTGCACTGAGTCAAACAATAGTAGCATAAGAAACATCCTGTACGGCCATCTCGACAGTCACTCCAATGCCACGGAAGGTGTGCAGCTCAGTGATGGAGAGGTCGTGTCGATACCATATAACCATCACAGCCTCATACTATTCCTGGTTGAGCTCGCGGTAGTCCTCGTAAACAGTGTACTCGGGGTACTAGCGATATCCCAACTTCCTCAAGAGGTCGACCAGAATGGCTGGGAACCCAGTCGTATCGTGCGCGAAGGTCAGAAGGACGATCTGCCTACCGGGACACATCTGTAACAAGAAGATTTAAGATGTCAAATGACAGTGTGTGCATTATAATTTTGAAGGAAACAATTGTCGACGAAACAAATCTCCGGTGGATGTGATCGCGAGAACCTAATGTTTGAGTTAACAAAATATTTAACCCGAAAGAGAAGAGAGATCAGAACCCAGAGTATAGACGAGGAATAAAGATCCTAATACCACCCGATTGAGATGTGGGCCCGTAAGCCACACAACAATGTTAGTAAAAGTTTTTCAAGTACTAGACTCAACTTCGGCCAAGGAGTTGGAAAGGGGGATACCTACAGGCAGTCGGCTCTGATACCAACTTGTGACGCCCCCAATTTCGACCGTACGCTAAACATACACGCAATGCGTACGACCAAGAACAGGGACTCACTAATCAATATCACAACACAACTCTAGACACAAATTTAAAGTCATATAGCTTCATATTACAAGCCAAGGGCCTCGAGGGCTCAAATACAAAGCTCAACAAGCACGAGTCAGCGGAAGCAAATAATATCTGAGTATAGACATAAGTTAAACAAGTTTTGCCTTAAGAAGGCTAGCACAATCATAACAACGGATCGAAAGAGACGAGGCCTCCTGCGTGGGAACCTCCTATCCTACTGCTGGTCGGGGGGCCACCTCCATGTAGTAGTAGGCTCCTGCGGTGGTGTAGTTGTCGTCCCCGGCGTACTCCATCTCCTGGGCTCCATCGTCTGAACACATAATCGCAACGAGGGGGGAAAGAGTAAGCAAAGCAGAAGTGAGTACTCATCCAAAGTACTCGCAAGACTGACATTAGAACTATGCTAAGTATGCATCATTATCAAGGGGGTGGGGTTATATCTGGACTGACTGCAGAAAGCGAGAATAGGGGGAAGGCCTAGTCCTACCGAAGACTAGCATCTTCAGCATCTTATAGCATGAGAAGAGAGTACACTGATATCTCATATATAGTCATATTATTGTAGCAATTTTATAAGTAACCACTCCCAGATATTCTTCCTCGACTCCCTGCGAGGAAGCAATCCCCGGGGCCACATTTCATTTAAAGTAAAGCACAATTATAGTTGTATCAGGTCAAGTACAACTCCAAGTCGCCCTGTTACCGTGGACACGACTATTCGAATAGATAAGTTCTTCCCTGCAGGGGTGCATCGCATTTCCAACACGCTTGATCACCTCCGTCCGGACACACTTTCTGGGGTAATGCCCGGCCTCGGGATCAAAAACGTCGTCGCCCCACCTAGACTCAACGAAGAGGCCCGCCCGCCGGTATAACTCCTAAGCGTGTAGGTTCATGGGCCCACTTGCCCTTGCACTCCTGCACGATGCGAACGTGGCCGGAAGCAGACCTAGTACACTCAGTCCGGGAGCTATACCTTCCAGCCAAATTCGGTGCGTGCCACTCCATTGCTGACATCCGAAGAGCTTCGGTTGATACAACGACGCTGAGCACCCATAACTTCTCCCACGTGAAGGTTTAGTGCATAAAAGGTCAACGACCAACTCAGATCAAATACCCAACCCATTAGCATTTTATTAGTGCGGGGCAAGATCGAACCATATTGCAGGCCGCCGCCCCACCAATAACACTCGGGTGCCTTACCGACGCACCCCACCAATATCTCTCGCGGGTACCCTTGGGACCGACCCGTCTTCAACATGTTTCTGTAACCAGGTCATAGTAACTGTGTGTATGAAACATCAAGGCGGGAACTGAGGAATCACCCTCAATGGTCCCCGCTCGATGTAACCGTGAAGGTGGACTTTAGAGGAATCACCCTTGAGGGTCCCACACTTGAGGGGTTGCACGACAGAGACATCGTCAAGAATGGTGAAGGAGGAATCACCCTCGATAACCACGACCGACTAGCTGCATTACAGGGCTAGCATCTACTTCAAGATGTGTCACCCTCGGTACTCGATAGTAGCACTGCAGAGTCGCACAACTAAGGGGTGTGTGGTGATGTGAGGGGGGGGGTCTGGCTTGTCGGTTAGTTGACCGAGTCGTCGAGTCATCGAGTCGTCGGGGCGTCGATGAAGAAGCAGGGGCAACTGGGCTAAGGGGTCACTGGGGATTCACTAGCCAACCTATACTAAGCAGTTGGTATGATTGCAGGAATAGTAGCAGTTCATCAAAAACAGGCTATGCATCAGAATAGGAGCTAACTAAAACAGTAGCAAAATTCTAATGCAAGAATAAGAGGGAGAGAGGTGGGTGATGTCAGAATGCTGCCTTGCTGCTCCACGGCAAAGACCTGATCGTCAGGCGCGTAGTCGTACTCGACAGCAGCGTGAGTGTCAGGGTCTACCAGAGAGAAGAGGGGGGAAGAAACAATAAATATAAAGCACAGATGCAACACGATGCAAGACATGGCAATATGTAGGGCTAG
Source organism: Hordeum marinum (assembly GCA_022496015.1). NCBI lineage: Eukaryota > Viridiplantae > Streptophyta > Magnoliopsida > Poales > Poaceae > Hordeum > Hordeum marinum. The sequence continues at coordinate 332,991,140 of CM039674.1, forward strand.
GCATGCACTAACGCTGTACTACACGTCGCAGACGGGTCGGAAGAATATTTGACGATATTTCCTGGGTCTCTAGCTATTACCGGACAGATGAAACCGATGGAAAAGTTCCATGTTTGCTATGCTAGGAGCACGCGGCGGATAAACGGATTGCGTATTCGGATTCGTAGGATTTTTCTGATCAACTTTCATGTATAAAATATTTTCATTCGAGTTACGTATTATTTTATATTAATTTTTAAAGTTTTATTAATATTCAAAAAATAAATTGATTTATTTTAATTCAATAATTCTTTATGACATTAGCATGATGTCATGCTGACATCAGCAGTCAACAGGGCAGTTGACTGGCCAAACTGACCAGTGGGCCTCACATGTCATTGACTCACCTTTAGTTAAGGGTTAAACTAATTAACTAGTTTAATTAGATGGGATGGGGCCCACCTGTCAGTGACAAATTACAATATATTAATTAACATATTTAAATTGACAGGTTTAATTGGTGTTAATGGGGCTGGGCCCACATGTTAGTCTAAGTACACCTAATCAAAGTGGTACATTGATCTAATTAACCTTAATTAGCTAATTAATTAATTAACATTTTCATTAATATTATTTATTATATATATATATTTATTTATTTATCGTTTTACAGGGGCGGGGCCCCTGTTGTCAGAGAGAGTGGGGGGTTAGTAGGTGGTTAAACCCCACTAACCAAAATGGGGCAAGGGGAGCCAGGGGCTCGCCGGCGGCCAGGGGGCAACGATGGCCAACCGCGGCTAGCCAGCATGGGTGGGAAACAGCAGCAGCAGCTAGCGAGCGCGGGGCGCGGGTGAGCGGGCGGTTTGCGGGGGCAGGGGGCCACCGTGGGTGCGGCAGCGGTGGCGGCGGACAACATCGGCTGCAGGCGGCCAGGACAGGCGCGAGCGGCGGTTAGCGCGCGGGCACGAGCGGCAGGGGAGGTCCTGGGGAGCGGGGTTACGGCGCGGGGGCGGGCGACGGCTGAGCGGTCCACGCGCCGGCGGGGAGGGCGAAGGGGCGGCCGGTGTAGGGAGTGACGGGGGGAACGAATCCCGCGGCGTGGCGGCGGTGCGGTCGTCGCGTGACCGTAAGGGGAGAGGATAAGGAGGGAGGGAGGAGCCCGACGAAGCTCACCGGCGTGGTCGGGGGGCTAGGGCGGCGACGCTCGGCGTAGGCTGGCGAGGAGGAGGGTGGGGAGGGACCGGGGCGGTGACGAGCAACCGGCGGCGGCGATGGTCGATCGGTTTGGCGGCGGCGATGGTCGAGGGGCGTCGGGCGCGGGGAAGCCCCGATCCAGATTGGACCAAGGAGGGTGAGGGGTGAGGAGGGGCAGTACGGGTGACGAGGGTGGGTGCTGTCGGTGGGGGTTTTGTCCCCGCGGGGGTGGCTGTGGGCCGGCCAGGTTGGGTTGGGTTGGGCCGGCTAGTGGGGGAGGTTTTTTTTCCTTTTTTCATTAGTTTTTATTTTTAAAAATTTATTATTATTAACATTGTCTGCTTTAATTACTTAGAGGCTCTAAAATACTCCGACAAAACCCAATTCCAATTTTATAATTCCATGGGGAATATTTGCAATCCATCCAACATTTTTAATTCTGATTTTGCACAACTTTTAAAACCACCGTTCAGGCGAATTTTAAATTTGCAACGAAATTGAAGGGGGTTTGAACCAACGCGAGTTTAACGACAATAAACACGGTGACGTTGCATCATCAGTGCGGGATTACTGTAGCTTATTTACAATCATTACTGTAGCACAAAACCAGGGCGTCACAGTGCCCCTCTTCCTCCTCTCTTCTCTCTATCTCACCTCGCCCTGTCTCTCCCTCGCCGTGGCCGCCTCCTCGAGCTCCCTCTCCAGATCTCCATCCTCGCATGCCAATGTTGGCCACCGCTGGCGGATCCAGGGTATTCAAGCCCGGATCTACCAGTTTTGGCCGGCTCCGGCCCTCCCTGCCTCCCGGAGCTTCGCCACCGTCGTCCCTTGCCATCACCTCGCCCCTGCCTCCTACTCAACCATGGGAGAGAGGAGGAGGACGTCGCCCTGCTCGTGGGCCACCGCACGCGCCAGCTGGGCCGGCCACGCCGCCTTGGCCCAGCTGCAACCGCCTCCTCCAGGTGGGCCTTGGCCCATGGTGAGTCAGCCAATACACCGCCCTATGCACCTTTTAGTTATCTAGCGCCCATGAATGTTGTGGCCCAGTTGCCCAGATTCGGACCGATAGCATTTTTTTAATGTCCTGTGTATTTGTCAATTAACTAGTGAATTATAAAATTGTAGAAAACCCTCCATTCTTCATGCATTTAATAACTTTTCAACCGTGCATCCGATGTAAAAACTTTATACATGAAAAATGACTAGAATTTCATGTAGATTCACAATATCCAACTCTCACATGTGTTTCACATGGTTAACTTGCTGTTTGCATTAATTTGCATCAATGCCATGGTAGGATGATTTTTTTCATAACTAATAAATCGTAGCTTCGATAAAAAATGACCAACATATGTAACTTGACCAGAAAAATGAATAGAATCACATGCCGCACTTTATGTTCATGTTTAATAAATATAAAACATGTTAAGTAAATATCTGGACTAAATTTGTAATATGCATGTGGGGTCATTTCAGAAATGCTATATGTTGCTTCCGGCCTCATTTAAAGTGCCTAGGTGATGTAGTTTACTTATGCTTCACCTCTTGCCATGTTTAATCACATTTAATATTGACGAGTACCTAAACGAGAGTGAACTAAATAATTCAAGCATGGAGTTTCGCTAATATGCAACTCGTTGCATATTGAACTTCACTTAATGCGTAGTAGTTGTTTGTTGTTCTTGCCTTGCCATGCCTTGCATAATTAAACCGGACATGCATCATATTTGTTTGCGCATCATGTCATGCATATGTTATGGTGTACCGTGTGTTGATTGTTGTTTTCGGATTGCTTTTTCTTGATAGAGTTCCGAAAGCGTTCGGAGTGTGAGGATTCGTTCGTCTACGTCCCGAATTGTCCTCTTCATGGGCTCGTTGTTCTTCCAAGCGGGATCTCAGGCAAGATGACACATTTCCGTGGATACCACTACTATCATTGCTATGCTGGTTGTCCCGCTTTTATCGTTATGTCACACTATCTACCACTTGTTTGACAAGCCTCCCAACATTGCCATGAAAAGCCTCTAACACCTCCACCTCCCAGCAAACCATTGTGTGGCTATGTTACGACTTGCTCAGCCCTTCTTATAGCGTTTCTAGCTGCAGGTGCAATTGCTTCCATGTGTCAATATGGACATTCTTTTGTTATCACAATATTATTGCTATCTAATTTAATGCACATATATACTTGCTTAAAGGTGGAAGGCTTGGCCTTTTGCTTGGTGTTTTGTTCCACTTTTGTCGCCCCTGGTTACTTGTGTACCGATGTTATGTTCCGTATTGGGCGCTCCTAACATGTCAGGGTTGTTATGGGGACCCCCTTGATTTTCGTTTTAGGATAAAGCTTGTCTGGCAAGGCCCAACATTGATACTACATTTGCCTAATAACTAATAAAATTGCATAGGGACCCGCCGACACCCGTGGATAATTAATCAACAACCCGGGCCAATGCTCCTCATGAGTGTTGGTCCAAACCGAGCGATGTCCGGCGCCCCTGGTCACCCGGGGCTTCAGCCAACCCGATGTCTAGCTCATCCGGTCGTACCCTGAGAACGAGATACACGGCTCCTATCGGGTTTAGTCGGTACTCCAGGCGGTCTTGCTAGACTTGTTTTACGTTTCTCGAATGTCTTGCGCGAGGAATTCCGTTTTACTTCGGGCTATCTCGAGGTGTGGTCTTCCCGTGGAATTGCCTATGAAGATCACGAGATCCATGGTCGAGCTTATTCTCGTGACGTTTGGTTAATTTGTGATGGACCAGTTGGAGCACCCATGCAGGGTTAAATCTTTCGGAAAGCCATGCCCGCGGTTATGTGGCAACTTGGAAACCTTGTTTAACACCTGGTCATGGAAAACTTGAAGTAAACTCTAATAAAATACACCAACTGTGTGCGTAACCGTGACTGTCTCTTCTCGCGAGTCCTTATCTGAGAGAGAACACGGTGGGGTTATGATTGACGTAAGTAGGTGTTCAGGATCACTTAGTGATCATTACTAGTTCACATCCGTTATGCGTAGGCCACCATACTTTACTTTCTGTATTTGTAAGTTAGCCACTCAAACAAATGCTTAGTCGCTTGCTGCAGCCTCACCACTTAGCCATTCCTCACCCATTAAGCTTTAATAGTCTTGATACCCTTGGAAATGAGATTGCTTAGTCCCTTATGGCTCATAGATTACTACAACAACAGTTGCAGGTACAGGTAATGTAATGCTTTGACGTGAGAGCGATGTTTGATTTGATTTGGAGTCCTTCTTCTTCTTCTTCTTCATCAATCTAGGATGGGTTCCAGGCGGCAGCCTGGGATAGCAAGGATGGATGTCATTTTATCGTTTGATTTCGCCCAGAGTCGGACCCTGCTCTTCTGTATGATGTTTTGAATATGTTGTTGTATTGATGTGATCTTGATGTAGCTTTTGGCAAGTGTAAGCCGATTCCATATACTCATCTCTTCTGTACATGTACTTGTAATGATATCCATTCTTGCAACACGATGAAATGTGCTTCTATCCCTGTCCAAGCCCTCGTGCCAAAATAAGGATAGGATCGCATCTTGGGCATGACAAGTTGGTATTAGAGCTTGTATCGACCTAGGAGCCCCCTTGATTGATCGAACTTGGCTGAGTCGAGTCTAGTGAAAAAATATTTTGAGTCTAGTTATATCGGAGAGTAGGATTCTTTTTACTTTTCTTCTATGCTCTGGTGAGGAATTACGACTTAGGAATTTTAATTCTACTCATCTTCTCGCTCAATTTTTTTAGGATCACGCTGGTATTTTGGAAACTATATGATGCTGATGTGAAGGAGTTCTATCTTGGTGCCTCCTGTCTGACTTGATTTCTTCCGGGGAGCTGAGCTCTAGGGGATTCTTGGCACATCTGTATCGTTCAGTTTCCTTAGTATCTCAGGACGGAGGGTGTTCGAAATTGCTTCAATACTTCTCGTGGCGAGATAAGGTCGAAGTCACCCAGTACTAGGGAGGCGTCCGGGGTACTGGCATGTTCGGTATCATTGTGTTTTCGAGGGTCTGACATAGATGGAGTTCTGAAGCCTCTGGTTATGTGTTGACGGATGGATACAGTTGAGTGTAGGGCTTGTTAGTTGTGTGAGATATTTTGCCTCCCTGTACCCCCAACACCCGATTGCATAACTGGAAGATTTTGGGAGTTCTTAGGTGGGAATTCAAGTACTTACCTAGGCTATCTTCCAACAGGTCATGATGTGAGGTTGGGGTTTGACATCTAGTGGATTCGTTTGTTCACGGTCTTTCTTACAGAGGACAGTGTCGATATATGTCATCAGATATGCTTCGTCAAGCCTTGTAGTTCGCTATGCCTAGGGAGCATATTGGAGCGTCATTTCAGTATGACAATCCAATGTACGATCGAGCCCGTGCGAACCTTACCACGAAAATATCAAGCGGAATCTCTGTCATGAATTTGTTCTGGATTGTTTCGTAACCCTCATCCTTTGTTTTGTTGGAGTATGGTAATTCGAGTTGCTTCGATGTCAAGTGGTGATTTTATATCTTTCCTAAGAAGTGTTCTCATATTATCTAGGAATGCTAATTCTTTTTCTCAATCAAGTTTTCATATCAATTCTTTTCATCCGGTGTGCTTCTCTTCAAGATAATTCTATCCTCTTCAATATTTGCAAGATGAATCCTCATATTTATTTCAAGAGTTCGTCTCATCTGTCCCAAGTTTTCTTTGTTTTCCCCACCCTCCCGCCCTTTTTCTTCAGTAATGAAATTCTCATCCAAGTGTCTTTTCTATTCATGTGATGCTTCCGCTATATCTTTTCTTTTGTATCGTATCCGGTGATTCTTTATGAAGATCCTCAAGTGCTTCAAGTTCATCGTTCTTTATTTTTTTTTCCTTCCCGGTGCACTCAATTCAAGATCTCGGTGTTCTTCATATCCTTTCCAATCGCTAAATGCTTCCCCATGTTGGAATTCTTATTCAAGCCTCTCTTGTTTATTGACCTCTCTCAATTCTATCTGGAGTTTTCAGCATATCTCAGAAGATTCGTGTTCCTGTTCCAAAATCATTTCAAATTATTTCAAAGTTCTCACCTCATCAAGTTCTTAATTTTTCTGGTGCAATATCTCTTTCTAAGAAATTGTCTCAATGGTGGTTTCTTTTGAGTGGGCCCATAACCCACATGTTTTCCCCAGGATTTTACCTGGCTCTTCTAATCTTTCCGAAGATGTTCTCAAGTTCTCTTCTAATATGATGTAAGAATGAATTTCAACAATCATATTCCTTCTGGAAGGTCGCTTCTAAATTATTTTCATCATTGTCTCAACCTTTCCTTATTCATTCTTCTGGAGTATCTCACTAATTCATGGTATTGTTTCTCGTCATCATTCTCAACATTGAAGACCGAAGGAGAGTTTATCTTAAATCTTTGCTCATTCTCTTGAAAATTCATGGTCTTAGCTTCATGCTATCCTCTCAAATTATTTCCATTCATGAGAAATTTATCCCATATCTATCAGGTGCATTCAAAGTTGTTTTCATTTCTCGATCCTCCAAAGGCCATCATTTCAGAAGATTTCTTCATTCTCAGCTTTCAACTTTCGTTCTCAAATTCTTCTCAATTGTTGTTCCTTCATTCGCATATCAATTATTCCAGTGCTTAATTCAAGTTTTCTATTAGGCGGACCATGCTCTCTTCGTTCTCATGTTATTACATTCATTGTAGTATCCTCTGTAGTTTCTAATTCTTACTGGTGTCTCGTTCAACAGTTCTTCATGTTCATGATATCCTCGCTTCAATCTTTTCAAGAAGAATAAGTAGTATGCCAAATTCATTGCTTTGTCATCAATTTAACTTGATGAAGGATAAACATAACATAATTCTTATTCTTGTTTCATCAAGGGGATCTCAATCCTTCTTCTGGAGTTGTTTGTGATATCAAATTCTCGATTCTAAGTTGTTCAGTTTTTCTTTTCCGAAATTCCTAGTTTTCTCAAATATCTCTTCGTGAAGCTTCATCTAAATCATAGCAAGGCCACAATCTTGTTATTGTTGTCCAATTCCTTTCTATCATTCTCTCATTTCTGGAGGTTCTTCATGGTGGTTTGTTAAGGATATAATTCTCTCGAAGTGTTCTTCAAGATTCTTGTTGGAGGTGCTCAAGTGTTCTTTATCTTGGATTTCTAAGTTCAATTCCTTCTCCATTGTCTTTTGAGATGGTATTATTAAATTCTTGATTATGAGGAGTCTCGAAGGAAAATTGTCAAGAATAAGATAAGTAAACCCATCTTGTATTTTTGGAGTTATCTTGGGTTGGATTTCACCTAAAGCATTTCCTAAGGATTGTTGACATCATGGTGTCATAAATGATTCAAGCGTCTCCTCCACCTCTTAGTGAAAGAAGCTTTGCATATCTTGTTGCTCTCAATCAATCAATTGTTTCTGTTGTGGCAAGTTGTCACCTCATAATTTTGAGATGTTTTCCATAAGCCCATAACAAGCTATTATTTTCATTCTTGATTCTTCAGCAATTCCATTCAACCTATGCTTTTCAAATTCATTTGTGCTGGATGTTGTCATTTTCTTATCCGTTCTTTTCCTTCCATCAATCCAGTTTCTATTCTCTTGCTACGGAGGCCTTGTGATGTTGCTCTCTTCTATCTATCATCTTGCTTTGTCAAGATCATGTTCTTTCTTGCTTATTCATTTTACCGGAGTGTTGTGTTCTGTGTTCAAGTTCTTTCCTTCTTATCAAGTTTTGCCTCTCTTTCCTACCGAAGTGCTGCCGAAATTTCTTGCGAATTCTTGCTTGTTCCCATGTTATTATTCATCTCGTTGAAATCCTTCAATGATCATTGGTTTCACTCGTTTGTTAGAGAAGCAACTAAGTTTACCTTTTGCTCTTTCTCTTCCCCTTCTCATTCTTAGATCTTGGGACGAGATCCTCGTGTAGTGGAGGAGAGTTGTAACAACCTGAGACCGACGCTCCAGAAGATTCCCCTTTATTCCATTATCGTCGTGAGATTTGTTTGGTTGTCGCATTGATCATCACATCATTCACATCATCTGCATGGCATCGTCACTCGTTTTCAAAAACTTGCGTCTGTTCTTAGTTGTCAGTTCTCTTCGTTCGTGACGTTGGTCGCTTCGAGACCAACCACACATGCACGCGCCCGCGGCATCGGTAAAATATTGTTTTTAAAGTGGGTATAAAATATTCTCGGATTGAGTTGGAAGTTGGCGTGCGGTCTTGTTTTATTGTAGGTGGGCCGCCTGCCAAATTTCATCGCAATCGGAGGTCGTGTGGTACCTCAACGGATGAATTTAGCAGTGCGGTCATCGGATGAATTATCGGACGTTTTCGGTGCTTAAAACCTTTGTCACGGGCCGCACATCTCCCTCTCTCCTCATCCCACACCCCCTCTACACAGCCCAGTAGCCCAACCTAGCCCCTCCTCCGTTCGTGGTCATCGGATCGTGATCGGATGAACGAGGTCCAACCCCCTCCATAGTGCCATTCCCTATAAATCCCCCCCCATGGAGAGAGCCCCTTCACTCTCTAGGGTTTCCCCATGTAAAACTGCAGCCATGCCCCTAAAAAAACCCACCCGCTCGCTCCACCTCCCTCCAATCCCGCAGCCCTAGCCACCCAGCCAAATCTGGCCCTCAAATCTGAAACCTGGGGCTCAGATTCATCCAAATCCCCACCTACCGGACATGTCCGTGGTCAAATCGGACATGTCTCATGACAACAGAGCCGCAGGCGCCCCGAGCGCCCGCGTGCGCTGCACGCCCGACTCGCGCCTGAGCCAGGGGCTCGCCTCCTCATGCCGCCGGTTGCCTTCCCGTGCCGCCGGCCGACCACCGGACCTGCCGAAGCCTCACCGGACTGCTGCCGCCCGCAACGAGCTGCTGGAGCCCGCAACCGCAGGCCAGCCCCTCACACCCCTCTTCCTCCTTTCTTCTCTCTCTCACGTCGCCCTCTGTCTCCCCCCACAAGAACCCACCATGGCCGCATCCTCGAGCTCCCTCGCTGGATCTCCGTCCTCGCATGCCGCCGTTGACCACCAATGCCAGATCCGGGGTATTCATGCCCGGATCTACTAGTTCCGACCGGCTCCGGCCCTCTCCGCCTCCTAGAGCTTCGCCGCTGTCGTCCCTTGCCATGGCCGCGCCCCTACCTACTTCTCAACCATGGGAGCGAGGAGGAGGATGTCGCCCTGCTCTTGGGTCACCGCACGTGCCAGCTGGGCCGGCCACGCCACCTTGGCCCAGCTGCAACCGCCTCCTCCAGCCGGGCCTTGGCCCATGGTGAGCCAGCGAATACACCGCCCTATGCACCTTTTATTTATCTAGCACCCATGACTGTTGTGGCCCAGTTGCCCAGATTCGGCCCGATAGCATTTTTTTAATGTCCCGCGTATTTGTCAATTAACCAGTCAATTATAAAATTGCAGAAAACCCCGCATTCTTCATGCATTTAATAACTTTTCAACCGTGCGTTAGATGTAAAAACTTTATACATGAAAAATGACTAGAATTTCGTGTAGATTCACAATACCAACTCTCACATGTGTTTAACATGTTTAAATTGTTGTTTGCATTAATTTGCATCAAAGCCATGTTAGGATGATTTTTTCATAACTAATAAACCGTAGCTCCGATAAAAAATGACCAACATATGTAACTTGACCAGAAAAATGAGTAGAATCACATGTCACACTTTATTTTCATGTGTAATAAATATGAAACATGTTTAGTACAGATCTGGACCAAATTCATAAATATAAAACATGTGGGGTCATTTCGGAAATACTATATGTTGCTTTCGGCCTCATTTAAAGTGCGTAGGTGATGTAGTTTACTTATGCTTCACCTCTTTCCATGTTTAAAAACATTTAATATTGACGAGTACCTAAACGAGAGTGCACTAAATAATTCAAACGTGGAGTTTTGTCAATATAGTAGTTGTTTGTTGTTCTTGCCTTGCCATGCCTTGCATAATTAAACCGGACATGCATCATATTTGTTTGCGCATCAAGTCATGCATATGTTATGGTGTACCATGTGTTGATTGTTGTTTTCAGATTGCTTCTTCTCGATAGAGTTCCGAAAGCGTTTGGAGTGTGAGGATTCGTTCGTCTACGTCCCGGATCGTCCTCTTCATGGGGTCGTTCTTCTTCCAAGTGGGATCTCAGGCAAGATGACACATTTCCCTGGATACCACTACTATAATTGCTATGCTAGTTGTCCCGCTTTTATAGTTATGTCACGCTATCTACCACTTGTTTGACAAGCCTCCCAACATTACCATGAAAAGCTCCTAACCCCTCCACCTCCCAGCAAACCATTGTGTAGCTATGTTACCGCTTGCTCAGCCCTTCTTATAGCGTTTCTAGATGCATGTGCAATTGCTTCCATGTGTCAACATGAACACTCTTTTGTTATCACAATATTATTGCTATTTAATTTAATGCACATATATACTTGGTTAAAAGTGGAAGGCTTGGACTTTTGCTCAGTGTTTTGTTCCACTTTTGCCGCCCCTAGTTACTTGTGTACCAGTGTTATGTTCCATATTGAGCGCTCCTAACATGCTCGGGGTTGTTAAGGGGACCCCCTTGTTTTTCGTTTTAGGATAAAGCTTGTCTAGCAAGGCCCAACATTGGTACTACATTTTCCTAATAACTAATAAAATTGCATAGGGACCCGCCGGCACCCGCGGATAATTAATCAACAACCCGGGCCAGTGCTCCTCGTGAGTGTTGGTCCAAACCGAGTGATGTCCAGCGCCCCCTGGTCACCCCGGGCTTCAGCCAACGCGACGTCTAGCTCATCCGATCATACCCTGAGAACGAGATATGCGGATCCTATCAGGTTTAGTCGGTACACCGGGCGGTCTTGCTGGACTTGTTTTACCTTTCTCAAATGTCTTGCGTGAGGAATTCTGTTTTACTTCGGGCTATCTCAAGGTGTAGTCTTCCCGTGGAATTGCCTATGAAGATCACGAGATCCATGGCCAAGCTTATTCTCGCGGCGTGTGGTTAATTTGTGATGGATGAGTTGGAGCACCCATGCAGGGTTAAATCTTTCGAAAAGCCATGCCCGCGGTTATGTGGCAACATGGAAACCTTGTTTAACACCCGATCATAGCAAACTTGAAGTAAACTATAATAAAATACACCAACTATGTGCATAACCGTGATTGTCTCTTCTCGTGAGTCCTTATCCGAGAGAGAACATGGTGGGGTTATGATTGACGTAAGTAGGTGTTCAGGATCACTTAGTGATCATTACTAATTAACGTCCATTATGCGTAGACCACCATACTTTACTTTCTGTATTCATAAGTTAGCCACTCAAACAAATGCTTAGTCGCTTGTTGTAGCCTCACCACTTAACCATACCTCACGCGTTAAGCTTTAATAGTCTTGATACCCTTGGAAATGAGATTGCTGAGTCCCCTATGGCTCACATATTACTACAACAACAGTTGGAGGTACAGGTAATGCGATGCTTTGATGTGAGAGCGATGTTTGATTTCATTTGGAATTCTTCTTCTTCTTCTTCTTCTTCATCAATCTAGGATGGGTTCCAGGCGGCACCCTGGGATAGCAAGGATGAATGTCATTTTATCGTTTGATTTCGTCCGTAGTCGGACCCTGCTCTTCTGGATGATGTTTTGAATATGTTGTTGTATTGATGTGATCTTGATGTAGCTTGTGGAAAGTGTAAGCCAATTCCATATACTCATCTGTTTTGTACATGTACTTGTAATGATATCCATTCTTGCAACAAGACGAGATGCGCTTCTATCCCTGTACAGGCCCCCGTGCCAAAATAAGGATAGGATCGCATCTTGGGCATGACAGGGGGTAATACATATATAGGTAGGTACCATGGACTCTCATGTAAGAAACTTTGTTCAAGGATTTTGGATGCACAAGTAGTATCTCTACTTAGTACGAAGTTTTGGCTAGCAAAGATTATAAACAAGCACCACATGTTCGAGGATCCATAAAAATATAACTTCGATGCAAATATACCCAAACATAAATCATTATGTTGTCTTTCTTGTCCAACTTCAACTAATTTGATCAAGGTTTGAAAAATTAATGGGTATTCACATTCATATTTTTATGTGAAAGTTCTCTTCCTTTTGTTAATCATTAATGAATTGCTTGCATGACCAATATTGTGATTGTCAAACTTCAATATATTGTACGTTCTAAACCCAAGGTGAAACTACTACTAAGCATAAAGCACATGGATAATTCCTGATTTATGATATTTAATTCATTCACAATTTACTCTTAGGATACAAGTGAAGCACAAGAGTGAATGAGAAACTACTCCAAAAGTTATAAGTAAAGATCAATGAGTAGTTAAACAATTAAGTAGCTATGTGAAGACTATCTCCAAATAAAGATTTCAGATCCAAGTATTTTATTCAAACAACAAATAAAAAAATACACTCCAAGAATAGCACATAGCATGTGAACACATAAAAACTTAGGCTCGACATAGGCTAACCGATATTTGTTGACGAAGAGAGGTGTGATGCCTAACGTAGCATCCACACCTTAGATGCTTGAGAATTCTTGTAATGTTGACTTAGGGATCCATGAGCATCCCTAATCTTGATATCTTGTGTCCCATTAATTCCTCTCATATCATGGTTTCCATTAAATCTTAGAAGCTTCATCCACACAAAACATGGCAAAACCTCGTGAGATAGGTTAGTGCACATAAGAATAAATCAACACTTCATGTACTACCAAGAAAAGTTGCACAATAATTTTTAAACATTACGTACTATACAATATCATTCGCACAATTTATATCTACCAATATAAGCCATGAAAACTCTAGGATAAGCAAATAATAAAACTACAATAGCAATCTGTCTAAACATGACACTCTGTAGAAATTAATTCCAAAAGTGTACTTCTGTAACTCGGATAAATTCTGAAAAAATAAAAATAATAAATAATTTGTATAACAATATTCTGTGAAGTTTTTAGAAACTTTTCATCTTCTAGTAAAATATGAATAAACCAACACTACAGCAAACGTTTTTGTTTTTGCACATCACGCATAAAATATGCAATTCAAGCATCCTAAAAGGCAAATCTTAGAAATTTTTACTGAAAACATGATAACAACAATCAAGGAATAAAATGAAATGACACTCCAAACAAAACACATATTATGTGACAAAAAAATATAGATCCAAGTAAGATATACCGATAGTGTTGAAGACGAAAGAGGGGATTGATACGTCCATTTTGCATCATGCTTTTATATTGGTATTTATTGCATTATGGAATGTTATTATACTTTATGGTACAATACTTATACATTTTCTCTCTTATTTTACAAGGTTTACATGAAGAGGGAGAATGCCGGCAGCTGGATTTCTGGACTAGAAAATGTGCAAGTCTGAGATACCTATTCTGCACAATCCAAAAGTCCTGAAAATTTACGAAGAATTATTTTGGAATATATAAAAAATACTGGGCGAAATAGATACCAGAGGGGCCCCACCAGGAGGTGGCAAGCCTGCTAGGCGCGGCCACCCCCTAGCCACGCCTAGCAGGCTTGTGACCCACCTGGCAGGTCCCCAACGCCCATCTTTTGCTATATGAAGGGTTTTGACCTAAAAAAATTAGGAGGAACCTTTCGGGATAAAGCACCGCTGTCTCGAGGCGGAACTTGGACAAAACCAATCTAGAGCTCTGACATTACTCCTTGTAGTTGATGCTAGTTGGTTTACTTGGTGGAAGATCATATGTTCAGATCCTTTATGATAATTAATACCCCTCTGATTGTGAACGTGAACATGCTTTGTGAGTAGTTACATTTGTTCCTGAGGACATGGGATAAGTCTTGTTATAAGTAATCGTCTGAATATTGTATTCGTTCGATATATTTATGAGATGTATGTTGTCTCTCCTCTAGTGGCGTTATGTGAACGTCGACTACATAACACTTCACCATTATTTTGGCCTAGGGGAAGGCACTGGGAAGTAATAAGTAGATGATGGGTTGCTAGAGTGACAGAAGCTTAAACCCTAGTTTATGTGTTAATTCGTAAGGGGCTGATTTGGATCCATATATTTCATGCTATGGTTAGATTTATCTTAATTCTTCTTTCATAGTTGCGGATGCTTGCGAGAGGGGTTAATCATAACTGGGAGGTTTGTCCAAGTAAGGGCAGCAGCCAAGCACCGGTCCACCCACATATCAAACTGTCAAAGTAACGAACGTCAATCAAATGAGCATGATGAAAACTAGCTTGACAGAAATTCCCATGTGTCCTCGGGAGCACTTTGCTTTATATAAGAGTTTGTCCAGGCCTGTCCTTTGCTACAAAAAGGATTGGGCTACCTTCTGCACCTTTGCTAGACTTGTTACTTGTCACTCGTTACAAATTATCTTATCACAAAACTATCTATTACCAATAGTTTCAGTGCTTGCAGAGAATACCTTACTGGAAACTGCTTGTCATTTCCTTCTGCTCCTCGTTGGGTTCGACACTCTTACTTATTGAAAGGACTACGATAGATACCCTATACTTGTGGGTCATCAGGGATGCCTTCTGGGGCATCCCCAAGCTTAGAATCTCGAGTATTCCTTGAATGTCACCTTGGGGTGCCTTGTGAATCCCCAAGATTAGGGTCTTGCCACTCCTTATTCTCCTCATATTAGTTCCTCACCCAAAACTTGAAACCTTTAATCACACAAAACTTAATAGAATTGATGAGATGGGTTACTGTAATAAAAATAGATCATTCACTTAGCTAGAATCAAGAAAAGATTCATAATTGTTCTCACATAATCTCTACTGCATTCTATCATTCACATACGTTATATCACTAAATATAAGCTATGGAAACATAAAAACAAGCAAACCATGCATGCAAAACATAATCTGACAAAAATAGAATAGTCATAGAGATCTAAACTAAAATCGTACTTTACCATCATTGAAAATTCAGAAAAAATGTAAATGTATAGAATTTTCATAGAAATACCTTGTCAAAAATTTAGAATATTTTGGCGCACCAGTAAAATCAGAGAAAGTATATACTGAAGGCAAAAGTTTCTTTTTTAGCATAGAATCAAATCAATAAGCATACACACTATTCCAAAGGATTTACTTGGCACATTATTGATAAAAATACACAAAAGATGATTACTACAGTATCTTAATCATTTTCCCACACAAAATTAGTAAGTATAAATACTGGGTTGTCTCCCAACAAGCGTTTTTCTTTAAAGCCTTTGATAGGCATGATGATTTCAATGATGCTCACATAGAAGTGAATGATTGAAACACAAAGGGAGCATCATGAAGCATATAGCAAACACATTTAATCCTAACCCATTTCCTATTCATAGGGATTTTTTAAGCAAACCATTTATTCTAGTAAGAATCAACTAGCATAGGAAGGCAAAACAAGCATAACTTCAAAACTGTCAACACATAGAGAGCAAACTTGATAATATTGAGATACCTACAAGCATATGGTACTCCCTCATAATAAATTTCAGTATTATAATGAAGGAATTAAACACTATAAATATCACATAAAGCATTCTTTTCATGATCCACAAGCATAGAAAATTTATTACTCTCCACATAAGCAATTTCCTTCTCATACATAATAGTGGGAGCAAACTCAACAAAATAACTATCACGAGATACATTAATGATATAAGGGAATTGAACATTAAACTCATGATGAGAAGTTTCATGGTTATCATTATTCTTTATAGCATAAGTGTAATCACAATAATCATCATAAGTAGCAACTTTGTTCTCATCATAATCAATTGAAACCTCTTCCAAGATAGTGGAACCATTACTAATTAAAGTCATGACCTCTCTAAATCCACTTTTATCATTATAATAAGATTAAACACCCTCCAAAATAGTGAGATAATTATTATCTAAAGTTTATACTCTTCCAAACACACTTTCAACAATATAATCACCATAAATTGGAGGCATGCTTTCATCATAATAAATTTGATCATCAAAAGTAGGGGGGCTAAAAAGATCATATTAATCAAACATAGGATCCCCAAGCTTATGGTTTAGCATATCATTAGCATCATGGATATTCAAAGAAGACACATTAATAACATTGCAATCATGCTCATCATTCAAGGATTTAATGCCAAGAAATTTACTGAATTCTTCTTCTAACACTTGAGCCCAATTTTTCGATCCATCATTTTCAAGGAAGACATTATAAATATGAAGTATCTGAGGTGACCTTAATTACTTTTCTTGGTGGTTTTCTTTTATAAAACCAAACTAGTGATAAAACAAGAAATTAAAAGATTCAGTTGCAAGATCTAAAGATATGCATTCAAGCACTCACCTCCCCGGCAACGGTGCTAGAAAAGAGCTTGATGTCTACTACACAAATTTATTCTTGCAGACTCGTGTTGGGCCTCCAAGTGCAGAGTTTTGTAGGACAACAACATATTTCCCTCGAGTGGATGATCTATAGTTTATCAGTCCATGGGTGTCATGGGAACGAACACCTATGGGATCGTAGGGATCCCTTTTGGTTCGGTAGAGGGTGGGCTCGCATAAAGAGCCGGTCTGGTAAGCAACACACAGGGAGTTTTTACCCAGGTTCGGGCTGCACGGGTGCATAAAACCCTACTCCTGCTTGGTTATATTGATCGTGTTCTAGGGTTCTAGCTACAGGAGCGCCATGAACGGCTGCTATGTGAGCTTGGTAACCTCCAGTAGTCTAACTGTCGGGTTGTCCGGTTGTCTAACTGCCCAACTGTCCAAAAAGAAGAACCTCCTCTCTGTAGCGCCCTGGGCCTCCTTTTATACCTAAGGGGATCCCAACAGTGGCGTACAGTGTGCACATGGGATGCACAGTGCTACAGCATTATTGTACCTAACTCTGACGGAGTAGGACAAGAGCATTCAATGCACCGTGAGGCGCCTCAGTCTGTTAGTAGGACGGGATGGGGCCCGTTCCATCGGTGTCGCTTAGCTCCCTCCAACATCGACGCCATGACACGCGTCCAGGTGAATCGACACCTGGCATGTGTGCTGGCGGTGCTTGCCGGGGCCTTGCCTTGTCGGGACCTTGCCTTGCCGGGGGCCTTGCCTCGCCTGGAGGCTCTGCAGCCCTCCCGGCAAGGTCTTGCCGGTAGTCTTGAGTCTTCTATGCTGGTGCTTGACAAGTCTTTGTTGGGCCTTGCCGCTGAGGCGACTACTATTGCCCGTGCATGAGTAAAGGGGCACTAGATGGCCCAAAAACTCTAGTGCACCGATAGGAGCCCTCGGGCCTGGGCCATAAACGTCGCGAGGCATTGTTGGGCTAGGCCCAACCAGTGCATGGGCGCGCGTGGCAGGGTCTTGTAGTTGTGATCATTGTGCTCGCTACGCTTCCCCACGATGCCCATTGAATGCGGGTAGTGGGATACGTACGCGGCGTGGCCGCCGAGTTTTCAATTATTGTGTCTGGTCTTTTCTGCCACGCGCGCCACATGCATAGCGGGGAGCTAGCAACGGGCGCTCGTGATTTAAAGTCCATAAAAGGCAGTAACTGCGGCGCCATGGATTGGGGCGAGGGAGTGGTTGTTGTTCGCCTTGTGATCGAGGGTGCCGCTATTGGAGGAGGTGGGCGGTGTCCTTTGGAGTGGAGGAGAGCCAGCCCCCGCGCTTCCTCCTATAAATTGGGGACAGCGGGGGCGGAGCTCATCCATCCTTCTTACGCCCTTCGAGTGCAAAACTCCATAGTCCGCCTCCCACCCTCGTCTTCTCAATCTTCAGGCAGCGCCCGCCCTTCGCCATTTATAGGAGGCAAGGGCGACCACCTTCCTCGGCTGCGAGGAGGAGCTTTCGTCAGGATCATGCCGCCGCTTCAGCCACGGAGGCGGAGGGAGGCTCGAGTTCGCGTGGCGGAGGAGGCACAAGGGGTCGTGGCTGTCGTGGAGGCCGAGGTCAGCGGAGGTGAAGCGCTGCTCCACCCCCTCCTCCGATGCCAGGCATCTCCATCAAACAGGCCCAAGCCGAGGGGACGGTGCTGGACTTCGTCCTCGAGCTGGGCGGTCCCCTCTGGAGCCATCTGTGCCTCCCACGCCTCTTCCCATAGGGGAGAACGTCAAATAAAGATGTTCTTAGAGGAAAAACGATATCTTATGTAAATTTCACCCCAATTTTGAATGAATGTGTATTATCTTCCTTGTTGGACTGTTTCTGTGTATGGAATTTTCCCTATGCCCTTTCTGGAAGAATCTTGCTAGCGTGTGTAGCCTTACCGCAAGCGCTTTGAGGAATGGGTCCTTAGCAGCCTGCTGGCGGTGCCACTGTCGGCAGGACAGCTTGGCATCCTTGGCGCGGCCGTTCAAGGCGTTGGCCTTACTCGAAAATGGGATAAGGGCGCGAGCACTGTCAATTGGGTCGTTGAGCGGACTCGAAACAAAACAAGGAGCGCGGGCGAAGCCACTTAATCCGTTGAGGGGTCCCGAATGTAGCGAGGGCACATCCAATCGTCACAAGGTTCTCGCATGTGCAGGTTTTCCACAGAGAAGTCAAAATCGCTCAAGGAAAATAACTTTACGGCAAGGATTCACATGGGGTTTTCCAACTTATCTTTTTGTTGCCGTGCTCCCTTCGGTAAGTTTTTTTTGGGACGTCGCTCATAGGTATCCATACTATCATTCCCCCCTAGCAAAGTTGCACGTGAGGGATCCTTCTGTCCTTCGAGAAAAAGAAAGAAGAAAAAATATGGATATGGAACCTTGGCGGTCCGTTAGTCCTTGCCGGGATTTAGTGCAATGCAACACTACAAATAAACATGCACATTAGTAAACATGAGAATCGAACAGGATTGCATAACACTTATCTTTATTTAACTATGCACAGGGCCTGAGCCTGGCTTTGTACCAAGTATTACATGCTTCATCAACAAGACTTGTACAAAAGGTGGTTGCCGGGAGGCCCGGCAACCGCGCCTCATGGGTAGAACTTGCGAAGGTGTTCAATATTCTAGGAGTTGCACACTAGGATGCCATCTTCGATCTCCAGGCGGACTGCGCTAGGCCTGGTGACTCGTACTACCCGTTAAGGGCCTTCCCACTTTGGCGTCAACTTGTTTGGATTCTTGGCGGACTGAACTCGCCGAAGAACAAGGTCGCCTTCCTCAAGACTTCTGGCATTAACTTTGCGGCTATGGTAGCGGCGCAAAGCTTGCTGGTAGCATGCAGCTCTCACAGCAGCCTGAAGACGGTCTTCCTCAAGGAGCGTCGCGTCGTCTTGCCGCAACTACTCTTGCTCCAGCTCATCATAAGCGAGCACTCGAGGAGATCCATATATGAGTTCCGTGGGGAGAACTGCCTCCGCCCGATAGACAAGGGAGAAGGGTGTCTGACCGGTAGCTCGATTTGGTGTCGTCCTGATTGACCAAAGAACCACCGGCAACTCATCAATCTAGCGCCTTCCACACTTGTGCAGCCTGTTGAAAGTTCTCGTCTTGAGGCCTCGCAGCACTTCAGCATTAGCCCTTTCTGCTTGGTCGTTGCTCCTTGGGTGGGCAACGGACGCAAAACAGATTCTGCTGCCAAGGTCTTGGACATATTGCATGAAGGTGCGGCTCGTGAACTGTGTGCCATTATCAGTGATGATCTTGTTGGGAACACCAAAGCGGCAAACTAGTCCCTTAAAGAACTTGATGACTAGTTGAGATGTCACCTTTCTCACTGCTTCCACTTTCGGCCACTTTGTGAACTTGTCGATTGCAATGTACAAGTACTCAAAGCCCCCGGCAGCGCGGGGAAAGGGGCCCAAAATGTCGAGCCCCCAGACCGAAAATGGCCAGGAGAGAGGGATTGTTTGAAGGGCTTGAGATGGTTGATGTAGTTTCTTTGAATGAAACTGGCATCCTTCACACTTGGTTACTAACGCGGTTGCATCCTGGAGGGCAGTGGGCCAAAAGAAACCTTGCCGGAATACCTTTCCAGCAAGTGCTCCTGATCCTATGTGGGAGCCACATATGCCTCCGTGTATCTCTACCAATAGCTCCAGTCCATCCTCCCGAGAAATGCACTTGAGTTTCACGCCATTCGGTCTCTTTCTACACAGGATGTTGTCTACGAACCGGTACATATGAGACCGGCAGGCTACTTTCTCTGCTTCCTCTTGTTCCTCGGGGAGTTCTCTTGTTTGAAGGAATTGGACAATGTGTTGTGCCCACGCTGGAGCCTGGGGCTCGACAACGAGGACTAAAGTTGTATCCTTTGCCGGGGTAGCATTTTCCTCAATGGCAAAGGCCTGAGGGTCTGACAGAGTCTGCTGCACCCCGGCAAGCCTGGCGGGAGCGTATGCTTCTACGACAAGAGCCGGGGGCCCTGCCAGAGCATAGTACTCGCCGACAAGCCTAACGTTCCCTTTGGCAACCTTCTCACCGGCGGCTTCGGGGAGCTCTACCGGGAAATACTTGCCGGAACTTAACTTTCTTCTCTTCTCTTGCCCAGTTGATGGTGTCATGGAGGGTTGAGTTAGTTGGAGCACGAAAGTTCCTCGTTCCAAAGGTAACTTAAGGGCAGCACACTTTGACAGGCCATCAGCAACGTTGTTCTCTGCACGTGGAACGTGCTCCATTTGTAGGCCGTCAAAATGTTCTTCCAACTTCCTCACTTCATCTACATAGGCTTCCATCAACGGACTCTGGTAATCTTTGTTCACTTGTCTAACAATAAGTTGAGAATCACCCGTGACAATAAGTTTCTTGATCCCAAGGTCCGTCGCGATCCTGAGACCGGCAAACAGTCCTTCGTACTCAGCAGTGTTGTTTGTTGATCTCTCCGGGGAAAGTGCATCTAGACCACATATCTGAGGTGCTCTCCTGTGGGTGCGACAAGCAGCACTCCGGCACCAGCACCTTGCAGCGAGAAAGCTCCATCAAAATACATGATCCATTCTCGATCAGTCTCCTTGCCGGGGAGAGTTGACTCTGGAGTCTCTTCATCAGGCATTGGGGTCCATTCAGCAGGGAACTCTGCCAAGGCCCTGCTCTAAATGGTCGAAGTGCTTTCAAACTTAAGACCAAAGCTTGATAGTTCCAGGGCCCACTCCAGAATCCTGTCGGTAGCTTTTGGGTTTCGCAATATCTGCTCTAGCGGGAAGCGGGTGACAACGGTAATCTCATGTGCTTGGAAGTAATGGCGCAACTTCCTCGAGGCCATAAGAAGGCCGAAGAGCAATTTTTGCCGCCAGAATACCTTGATCTAGCCCCCTGCAACAAGGAGCTGACAAAATAGTCTGGTTGCTGCACCACTCTCTTCTTCTGGACTATCTCTTTCAACTGCGCAGATCCTTCTTTGCCGGCACCAGACCATGCCGGGGACTGTCCCAGTTCGTCGCACGGCGGTCCTGCTGTTGTTGTCACTTCTTCGTCAACTTCTCTTTTAGCCACCAGTGCAATGTTGGAAATATGCCCTAGAGGCAATAATAAAATGGTTATTATTGTATTTCCTTGTTCATGATAATTGTCTATTGTTCATGCTATAATTGTGTTAACCGGAAACCATAATACATGTGTGAATACATAGACCACAACATGTCCCTAGTGAGCCTCTAGTTGACTAGCTCGTTGATCAATAGATGGTCACGGTTTCATGACCATGGACATTGGAAGTCGTTGATAATGGGATCACATCATTAGGAGAATGATGTGATGGACAAGACCCAATCCTAAGCATAGCACTAGATCGTGTAGTTTGTTTGCTAAAGCTTTTCAATGTCAAGTATCGTTTCCTTAGACAATGGGATTGTGCAACTCCCGAATACCGTAGGAATGCTTTGGGTGTGCCAAACGCCACAACGTAACTGGGTGGCTATAAAGGTGCACTACGGGTATCTCTAAAAGTGTCTGTTGGGTTGGCACGAATCGAGACTGGGATTTGTCACTCCGTGTGACGGAGAGGTATCTCTAGGCCCACTCGATCAGACATCATCATAATGAGCTCAATGTGACTAAGGAGTTAGCCACGGTATGATGTATTATGGAACGAGTAAAGAGACTTGCCGGTAACGAGATTGAACAAGGTATAGAGATACCGACGATCGAATCTCGGGCAAGTATCATACTGATAGACAAAGGGAATTGTATACGGGATTGATTGAATCCCCGACATCGTGGTTCATCCGATGAGATCATCGTGGAGCATGCAGGAGCCAACATGGGTATCCAGATCCCGCTGTTGGTTATTGGCCGGAGAAGTGTCTCGGTCATGTCCACGTGTCTCCCGAACCCGTAGGGTCTACACACTTAAGGTTCGATGACGCTAGGGTTGTAGGGAAATGGTATACATGATTACCGAAATTTTTTAGGAGTCCCGTATGAGATCTCGGACATCACGAGGAGCTCCGGAATGGTCCGGAGGTAAAGATTGATATATAGGAAGTCCAGTTTTGGTCACCGGAAAGTTTTTGGGCTCATCGGTATTGTACCGGGAGTGCCGGGAGGGTGCCGGAGGATCCCCGGGAGGGGTGTGACAACCATAGGACCTGGTGGGCCCTTAGAGGAGGTGTGCCAGCCCTTATTGGGCTGGCCAAGACCTTCTATAAAGGCCCATGCGGCTGGAGATCTAGAGATAAGGGCAAAAGAGTTTGAAAAGGAGGAGATCCACCTCCCTTGTGGGAGGTGGACTCTCCCTTTGATTCGGCCGAAGCTCTCCTCCTTGGAGGAGAGTCCAAGCCAGACCTCCCTCTCCCTCCTCCTATATATACTTGAGGTTTTGGCCTTTTGAGAACAGTTCTGAACTCTCTCTCTCTCACGGCAAAGCCCTACCTCTCTTCTTCCTCCTCCGCAGCGCTTAGGCGAAGCCCTGCCGGAATACCTTGCTACTCCACCACCACCACGCCGTCGTGCTGCTGTTGGAGCCCTTCCCTAACCTCTCCTTCCTCCTTGCTGGATCAAGGCGTAGGAGATGTCACCGGGCTGCACGTGTGTTGAACGCGGAGGCACCGTTGTTCGGCGCTTAGATCGGAATCCACCGCGATCTGAATCGCTGCGAGTACGACTCCATCAACCGCGTTCTTGTAACGCTTCCGCTTAGCGATCTTCAAAGGTATGAAGATGCAATCTCTCCCCACTCGTTGCTGGTTTCTCCATAGATAGATCTTGGTGACACGTAGGAAAATTTTGATTTACTACTACGTCTCCCACATGCAGAACTCACCAGTTGATTTGTTGTCGCCAGATATAGCAGCAACGGCTCTTTTGGTTTTGGCGCGGCTAGGACTGGTGGAGAGGAAAGGTACTCCTTCAAATCCTGCAGCGCCACCTCCGCTTCCAGAGTCCATTTCATTGGACCTGCCCTCTTCAAGATTTTGAAAAAGAGCAGGGCGCACTCAGCAGATTTTGAGATGAACCTACTCAGAGCAGCAACACAGCCGACAAGGCGTTGCACGTCCTTGACTCGTCTTGGTGCCTCAATTTGCTCAATTTCTTTGATCTTGTCGGGATTTGCTTCAATTCCTCGTTGAGACACAAAGAACCCGAGAAGCTTGCCGGATGGGACGCCGAACACACATTTCTCGGGGTTGAGCTTCATGTTGATCTTGCGCGGGTTGGCAAATGTTTCTTCTAAGTCTGGTCTGATGGTATCCTTGTCCTTGGTTTTGACCACTATGTCGTTCATATAAGCCTCCATATTTCTATGTAGCTGGGGCTCAAAATGAATCTGGACTGCTCTTGCAAAGGTAGAACCAGCGCTTTTTAACCCGAAAGGCATACGCAAAAAGCAGTACGTACCACATGGGGTGATAAACGCGGTCTTCTCTTTGTCTTGCTCGGCCATAAAAATCTGATGATAACCAGAATAGGCGTCAAGGAAAGAGAACAGATCGCAACCGGGGGTAGAGTCCACAATCTAGTCGATGCACGGCAAGGGAAAAGGATCCTTTGGGCAGGCTTTGTTGATGTTTGTAAAATCAATGCACAGCCTCCATTTACCCTTTGCCTTGCGCACTACAACCGGGTTGGTCAACCATGTCGGATGGAGTACTCCTCTAATCAAGCCAGCTGCCTGTAGTTTCTTGATCTCCTCGGCAATAAATTGTTGCCGCTCCAAATCTTGCTTCCAGACCTTCTGCTTGACAGGCTGCGCGTGTGGGCAGACGGCAGGGTGGTGCTCAATCACCTTCCTCGGAACACCGGGGATATAAGATGGTTGCCATGCAAACACATCGACATTCGCCCACAGGAAGGCGACGAGCGCGCTTTCCTATTTGTTGTCAAGGGTGGAACTTATGGTGAAAGTTCCCCCCATGCCATCCTCCATGGCGGGCACCTTTTTGGTCTCTGGCGGGGAAGCCTTGGACTTTTTGCTCTTGCCGGTGGAGCTCTTTGTCACATCATCAACAGTAGCGTAACACCCCGAAGAGGTGCGCTTGCCGGACTGTGCACAAGAGGCCTTGTCGGTCTTGTTCCCCCCGGGAGCTTCAGCGGCAGGAGCAAGTGCCTTGGTGGCAGGTGCTGCGACTGCGCCCCGATAGAGTTGGTAGGCGTAGATAAGCGCGCTTTTCTTGTCGGAGTTGATGGTAATGACGCTCATTGGTCTGGGCATCTTCAACACATTGTAAGTGAAGTGGGTGGCTGCCATGAACTTGGCCAGTGCCGGATGACCGAGAATGTCGTTGTATGGCAACGAGATTTCGGCAACGTCAAATATGACCTTCTCTATTCTGAAGTTTATATCACTGCCGAACGTCATCGGCAGCATGATCTTGCCCCTCAGCTGGGTTCTTCCTGAGTTGACCCCTTGGAAGGCGCCTGTCGGCTCGAGATCTTCATCAGGAATTTGCAGCCTTTGGATGACACTAGGCGAGATCAGGTTCAGGCTGGCCCCACTTTCAACTAACATCTTCGTCACCTTGAGGTTGCGGATTGTTGGCGAGACCAACAACGACAAGCACCCGACCGCAGTTATGCGATCAGGGTGATCCTCAACGTCGAAGATGATATGAGTGTTGGACCATTTAAGAGGTCTTTGTGCGCTGATAGAGGGCTTTGCCGCATTCACCTCACGCGCCCACTGTTTAAGTTGGCGGTGAGAGGAATGCGAAGAGGCTCCTCCTTATATGCACATCATCTTTGTAGCCTTCTGAACCTCATTCCCACTAGATTCATCGTTGTCTTCGGCATCATCATCCTCTTCTTGCTTGTCGCAGCCATGGGCGGGCCGGTCCTTCTGTTGCTTGGGCTTGCCGCAACAACCTCCTCGGCCAACACGCTTCTTGCTGGACCCCTCAGCACCATCCTGATCCTTCTCCTTGTCTCGCCTCTCATATTCGGCTCTCTACTTCTCGGCAAGCTGCTCAACTTGTCGGCAGTCCTGGACGTTGTGGCCTTTGGTGCGATGGATCTTGCAATACTACTTGCCGGAGTCTTCTGGCTTGCTGGCAGCCGCTAGGGCATGGCAGGAGGTGCACCTGGCAACATTGTTGCCCGTTTCATCGACCTTGCCTTTCTTGGCAGCGTCGGGGTTGCTGGATGCCTCGACGGTAAGCACGGTCTTTCCCTTGCGCTTCTTGTTCCGTCGTTGGCCCTTCTTTGTCGGGACAACAGTATCCTCATATTCACAGTCGACCTCTGCGCCGGCATCTTCGCCGGGGAGTCTTCTCCCTTCTTCAGCCCAAGCGCACTTGTCTGCCAAAGCATAAAGCTCGGCGACGTCCCTGACTCTGTTCATCGCCAGCTCTTCCCGCATCCTGCGGTTGCGCATGTTCTGATGGAACACGCTGATAACAGCGGCAGGGTGAACGTTTGGGATATTGTGGTGAATGCGGTTGAAACTTTGGATGTACTTGCGCAGAGTTTCGCCTTCCTTCTAGGGGATGATGTGCAGATCGCTCTCCTGGCCAGGAGCTTGATGACCTACGGTGAAGGCGCCAACGAACTCGTGACACGGGTCCGCTCAGGAAGCGATGGACCCCTCCATCAAGTGCATCAGCCATGGCCTGATGTTGGGCTTAAGCACCAACGGGAAGTAGTTGGCCAATATCTTGTCATCACGGCCCCCGACAGCCTGCACCGTAATGGTGTAGACGCTCAGGAACTCTGACGGATGGGTCTTGCCGTCATACTTCTCCGGGACTTTTGGTTTGAACATGCAGGAGTTGGGCCACTGGACTTGCCGCAGCTCATGGGTAAGCGCTGGACAGTCCACCTCTTAAGGTAGGCTGACAGGGTACCCCGGCGCGGACTTGTCTATAGTGGGCCCCGTGCTCCTGTTCGACTGGAGGCGCACTTCCCGTCGCCGCTCGATCGCGGTTCGGGCGTATTCCTTGCCACATTCCCGAAGAACACGACGCTGATCACGGCACGTCCGTGAGTCAGACGACGCCGTTGAGTAACCGTCGTAGGCATCGGTCTGTCGGGTCGGCAACCGGCGATGCTATCACGGAGGAGAGTGCGTCGAGGTCACGCCGACTTCGGGCACTTCACCACTGGCCTGAGGCGGCCCTGTGGGCCAAAGCTTATCTACGAGGCTGAGGAGGCTCCGAATGGTGGCTCTCCATTCGTCGAGCTTCTCCGCAGCAGGAGGGAAGTTCAAGAGTAGCTATGCTCGCGCCATCGCTTCCTCCACCGTGGATGGCAGCGAGCGGCGGGAGGAACGCGAGGTGCTTTGACTCCTAACCGTGTTATAAGGAGCACCGTTGTGGCCCCGCATTGGCATACCACTCTCGCTTGCATGTTGGTGAGCATGCTGGTCCCACGTGTCTTGGGAATGATGCACAGGAGCTTTTTCATGGGGAAATTGAGAACTGTGGACGCCGTGGCGTGGGCGCCAGCGTGGGTGCCCTGGAAGATACTCTCCCGCCCCCAGAGTTCGCCGTACCACCCGCAGGCAGTACCGCTCCGTCCTGAGACCCAGGAGCAAGGGGGTTCCCACCGTCGCCATGGGCGTCTCCGTGGCGAGCGTTGTCGCTTGCTTGGCCTTGGTCATCGGAGCGTCGTGGAAGTTCCGAACCTCCGCCACCTCCTCCTCCACCCGCATCTATGTCGTCTCATGTCAGCGTAGATACAAGGATGGCGGATGTGGATGGGCCAACTGCTGTTAGGCCCTTCTTCTTGGGGGGCCATGGCGATGATGAAGCTGGGGCGCGGATTACTAGAACGGGTTCGCACCACTCGCGTGCCCCACTACTTGGCGCGCCAAAGATGTCATGGGAACGAACACCTATGGGATCGTGGGGATCCCTTTCGGTTCGGCAGGGGGCGGGCTCGCACAAAGAGTCGGTCTGGTAAGCAGCGCACAGGGAGTTTTTACCCAGGTTCGGGCCGCACGAGTGCGTAAAACCCTACTCCTGCTTGGTTATATTGATAATGTTCTAGGATTCCAACTACAGGAGTGCCATGAACGGCTGCTACGTGAGCTTGGTAACCTCCAGTTCTCTAACTGTCGGGCTGTCTGGTTGTCTAACTGCCCAACTGTCCAAAAAGAAGAACCTCCTCTCTGTAAAGCCTTAGGACTCCTTTTATACCTAAGGGGATCCCAACAGTGGCATACAGTGTGCACACGGGATGCACAGTGCTACAGTGTTATCATACCTAAATTTGACGGAGTAGGACAAGAGCATTCAATGCACCGTCAGGCGCCTCAGTCCGTAAGTGGGACAGGACAGGGGCCCGTCCCATCCGTGCCGCTTAGCTCCCTCCAACGTTGACGCCACGACACGTGTCCAGGTGAATCGACACCTGGCCTAAGTGCTGGCGGTGCTTGCCGGGGCCTTGCCTTGCCGGGGGCCTTGCCTCGCCTAGAGGCTTTGCAGCCCTCCCGGCAAGGTCTTGCCGCTAGTCTTTAGTCTTTTCTGCTGGTGCTTGACAAGTCTTTGATGGGCCTTTCCGTCGGGGCGGCTACTACTGCCCGTGCACGAGTAAAGGGGCACTAGATGGCCCAAAAACTCTAGTGCACCGACAGTGGGAGATGTAGGATGAAGATGGTCTCTCTCAGACAACCCTGCAATCAAATACAAGCAGTCTCTTATGTCCCCAACACACCCAATACAATGGTAAATTGTATAGGTGCACTAGTTCGGCAAAGAGATGGTGATACAAGTGTAGTATGTATACTAGAAATAAGATTTGTAATCTTAAATTATAAAAACAAGGTAACAAGTGACAAACAGCGAGCAAAATAGTATACCAATGCTTGGAAACAAGGCCTAGGGTTCATACTTTCACTAGTGCAATCTCTCAACAGTGCTAACGTAATTGAATCATATAACCATCCCTCAACATGCAACATAGAATCACTCCAAAGTGTTATCAGGAGCTGAGAACATAAGAAGAAATTTTTGTAGGCAGTGAACCACCTCAAAGTTATCCTTTCAATCAATCCATTAAGATAACCCTATAGGTGTCACAAACAACCCTAGAGTTCGTACTAAATAGTTATCTTTCCGATCAATCTATCGAGCCATCTCTATAGGTGTCACGAACAACCATAGTGTTTGTACTAAATAAAACCAAACAATTTCAAATTCATCACATTCAATCCACATAAAAACCCTCAAAGAGTACCCCCGAAGTTTCTATCAGAGAAAGTAGGACGAAAATGTTCATCAACCTTTGTGCCTAGATCACCCTAATGTCACCATGGGGATCCACAAGTTGATTACAAAAACATACATCAAGTGACTCAATAGATCACCCCATTGTCATGGGTATCCACATGCAAGCCATATATCAAGTATTCTCAAATCCAAAGTATTCAATCCAACATAACAAAACCTCAAAGGTAAAGACTCAATTCATCACATCAACATTGTGAGGGAATAACACCATATGACCCAACTATATTAACAAAACTCATGATACATCAAGATCGTGCCAACTCAAGAACATGGGAGAAAGAGATTAAATACATAACTACTGGTACATACCCTCAACCCCGAGGGTGAGCTACTCCCTCCTCGTCATGGAGACCGTCGGGATGATGAACATGGCCCCCGGTGATGATTTCCTCCTCCGGCAGGACACTGAAAAAAGGTTTAGGATGAGATTTCTTCGGTACAATGGCTTGACGCGGCAAAGCAGAAGTTCTTTGTTTCGTACCAGAGTTTTTGGGATTTATAGGAATTTTTGGAGTTGGTATCACGCCAGGGGGGTGCCTTAGGGGCCCACATTCTAGGCCCACATACCATAGGGGGAGGGCGCACCCCCTAGCTTGCCACCAACCTGGACTTCATCTGGTCCTATGAAGAAGCTTCGGGGGTCTCTTTTGTTCCCCATAAAAAATCACCAAGAAGTTTCAGCTCATTCCGAGAACTTTTATTTTTGCACAAAAATATGACCATGGTAATTCTGCTATAAACAACGTCAATCCGGGTTAGTTTGACTCAAATCATATAAAAGGGCATCAAAACCATGTGAAACTTGGGTAAATATGGCATGAATACTTCATAAATTATCGATATGTTAGAGATATATCAGCATCCCCAATCTTAATTCCTACTCGTCGTCGAGTAGGTAAATGATAAAAGAAATAATTTCTAAAGTATGAATGCTAGCTGTAGAGTTACCCCAATGTCACCCCGAGTGTCTTTGGAAATTATACTAGATATTCATCATGTAATCTCATCAATTCTAGAAGTTTAATATGACATGAAAAAATTCAACCCATAAACAAATTCATAAGAATCGAAGAAACATCATATAATTCCACACGTCTTCGGTGCCCAAGTTCACATTCATGCTGACAATTCATATGATCAAGAAAGAGAGATAGATGACACATAGCTATTGTTAAAAAAAACCTAGCCTCGAGGGTGGACTATTCCCGCATCATCATGGAAGCAACAAGGGTCCATGAAGAGGTCGAAGACAAAGATTCCTCCTCCAGCACAATACTAGCACATGGCAAAAAGATGAGATCACCTCAGAATGCGAAGTGGTGGTGGTCGAATTTTTGTAAAAAAAATATGAAGAGGGTTTTGGAGGTTATAGAGAGGGTTTTGGACGTTATAGAGCTAGTGGAAAATGGAGGTGGTCAGAGGATCCATGGTTGTCCCAAGCGCAAGGGATCCCTGGTGCCCACCTTCGCCCAAGTCAAAGTCCTTTTATGTCTTTAAACACTTTTATTTTTGTAGACTTTGTTAGGCCTTCAAACGCAGAATTTTGTTGGACATCAGCAACTTCCCTTAAGGTCGTCGGGCGTCGACAGCATAGCCATCACCTACCCCTTGGGAGTGTTGCCTTAGTGACTCGGTCTTGTGTTACTTGTTTTGTCCTGATGTTTCGTCGGCGGCTAGGGAGGTACGCGGCCTCGGGGTTGGTGGGTAAGCTAGAGTAGCAGCTCCAAAGATCCATTGTGTGTTGTGGGAGCTCGAGACTGGTCACTTGGGTGGCAAAGTCGTTGACTCGTCTTGTATGTGGCCTTAGAGTGAATGTGTAAGACGGAGTGACGACTCCACATATACCCTTTGCGTTGCAAGGTGTCAAGTTTGGTCACACGGGTGACAGAGTAGCTGTCTCGTCTAGAACGTGCCCTCATGATGGTGCACGTTTGTAAACCGGAGTGGTGGCTCCAGATCATATTGCATGGTACCAACTCTGTCCACTTGGGTGCTAGAGTCGTGGGCTCGCTTGGGGAGCAACCTCGATGACTGGTGCTTATGTGTGACACAATTTTATCGAAATTTTTTTCCTATTAGCTGGTCAAAAACAACTTTGCGAAATCATCATCTTCTTCTATATGAAAAGGTATTGCTCCTTCCGGTTGCTTGAAGAAAAAAGAAAAACTCGTTGAATGAATGAACAGGTGATTTTTGGCCTCCGTTTGAAAAAAAATGTCATCACCTTTCTTTTTTTGAGAAAGCGTATACACTTTGCATTTCGATGCATTAACAGAGGGAAGAGTTTGAACAAGCCCTAGGAAATGTATTAGTAGTTGTTCGTACATGAACACGTCACCGTGTACCCTCGACACCGGGGCTGATTCACCGCAACTCATGTCGAAGGAGGTTCGTCCGGCAGCGCGATGCGCAAGACAGTCGGCGGACGCTTTTGCAGACCCGAAACCCCGCACGCCCGGGAGGGACCCCATCAAGGAGTGCGGCGGCTATGGGCTGTCCTAGGTCGACCTAATCGCCCCTAGGGCCTCGTGGATCGCTGCCCTACAAGAGAAGAACGAACGAAGAATGAGGAAGAAGATATGAGGGTAGGAGATAAAAGTAGATGAACATGAAAGTGTAATTGATAGATTGGTTCGATTGTTGTCTTTCAATCGGCCATCACCCCCAACATATATAAGAGGTGGCTGGACTTTAAATACAAGAAACATATTTATCTAGGCTTTCCTTACAAGAAAATTACATCAATTCACGTACTAGAGTCCTAGTTCTAGTCCCACTCGGATTCAGCCCAAATCTGGCCCAATCATCTGTCTTGCTCCTTGCATGGGCATCAATTTTGTGTTTCTCGACGAGGCCAACAATCCGTATGTTGATCACTTTCCCAAATAAAGCCATCTTGAATACTCCACGAGGTCATCTTTAACTTTGAATCAGACTCGGTCATGTAGCGGACTGGACTGTTCAAGTGTTGTAGCGTCTCTGCAGGCTGTATAATATCTCAGATCATAATGACCTTAAAAGCAAAGTTGACCGTTTCGACATTACGAACAACTTTCATGTTGAACACTTTTCCATCCGAGGCCATCTTGAACTTTCACTCGACAGCCACTTTCACTCGGCCGGTAGTTTTCACTCGGACGGCGATTTTCACTCGGACGGCACTTTCACTCGGCCGGACGGCAAACTTTTCACTCAGTCGGCGATTTTTCACTCGGTCAGACGGCAAACTTTTCACTCGGCCGGACGGCAAACTTTTCACTCAGTCGGCGATTTCTCACTCGGTCGGACGGCAAACTTTTCACTCGGCCGGACGGCAAACTTTTCACTAGGCCGGACGGCAAACTTTTCACTCGACCGTACGGCAAACGTTTCACTCAGCCGGACGGCAAACCCCTCACTCGGCCGGCAAACTTTCACTCGGATGTCCCGACTGAAACTTTAGTCTGATCTTGTTTTGCATCTTCAGGTCGCATATGACGTCGGATTGAGAAGAATTATATATCAAAATCAATCGTCCGGACGACGCGAAACTTTGTCATGTTGTAAGTTTTTCCATCCGAGGACGTCTTGAGGGCCGAATGACTTGCGCGACCCATCAGACATGTGTCTGATCCTCCGCGTCACATTTTGCCTTGTGGTAGGGCTGCACTCTGGTTGCTCTAACTTTTGCATACGATCTCGGATTGAGATGATCTATATATCAAAATCGATCAGTTCGACGAGACAAAGACAATTCATGTAGAAAATTCCGTCATTCAGGGTTGTCTTGGTGGCGTAATCGACCAAAAAACACTCAGAACATCTACATGACAATCCAAGTGTAATTTGGCCTCTTGAAATGATGCCGAATGGTGATGGCCTAAATATCAAGGTTGTTTCATTCGGCAATATGAACTTCCTCGTAGAAAAAACCTTTTCGTTTGAGTCCATCTTTACTGTATTTTGCACCGTGCCAAAATTTGATGTCAACAGTAGCGGAGTGAGATACGTGTGATGTGTACAGATTATACATGCCAAAGATATACTATGTTGTGCAAAACTGAAATGGCAAAAACAAGTTTACAGAAACGTGGAGACAAATGAGCGTCCGGCCGGTACCAAGAACGAGTAGCCAGGCTTCTCAGGTCAATGTTGCGACAGCATGCACATGTTTTTCATAAGTTGAGCAACTCCAAAGCTGAGCAATCAGGTCGATGAAATGAGGTCAGAGCGTGGGAAGGGTTCGCCTCGTCCCAAGTTGTATGCCCTGCCTCTGCCATCTCTTTCCACACCAACCTGAAAAGGGTCAACAGTTAAAGGGCAAGACGAACCACATCTTAGCTGCACTGCACTGCACCGCACCGCACCCCAAGTGTTACTACAAAGCTGTCAGACAAGGACGTGCACTTTGAGACACGCATGCATGCACGCAACACATGTCGGATTGTCGGAACGAATACCACCCCACCTGCATCAGCCTTCAGAGAGAAACGTAATACTACTCGTAATCCGAGTGCATGCATGTGGTAGCAATAAACATCACAATTTCGCTACTGGTCCGTACAGTTGTAGTCGAGTGACAATCCTGCGAAACCTGTCGTCAGCCCGACCGGGTCTCAAGGAGGAGGGGTAGAGCAAAGCAAAGCAATCAAGCAGAACACAAGAAATGCGAGGTTGGATTTGGACTAGGGTCTGACTTGGGAGAGAAACCTAACCAAATTTGCTCGCGACGCCCTGACTAACGAGGCTCTCGCTTCAATTCGGCGACCCCGTCCGCCGTCCGGTGCGGCGTCTCTCTCACGGGCGTCAACCCTCGATCGCCTTTAAACAAGACACGCCGGGGAGAATTATCTCCCCGGGCGCCGCTTGCGCGTGTCGCCTAGCAGGAGGTGAATATTCCTCAGCCGCTTTAGGGCATCTGGGAA
Source organism: Hordeum marinum (assembly GCA_022496015.1). Lineage (NCBI taxonomy): Eukaryota > Viridiplantae > Streptophyta > Magnoliopsida > Poales > Poaceae > Hordeum > Hordeum marinum. Next base: position 333,024,826 of record CM039674.1, read on the forward strand.
AGAGAAAGCTCCCATCATGGAGAGGGAGGGAGGGAAAGGAAGAAAGAAGACCTAATATAAAGCCGCCGTGCAAGCAAGCAAGCAAGCAGGCAGGCAAGGGCCGACAGCAATCGGCATCAGGTCCTCACCGGGCCTGATCCGCGCGTACTTGGCCATGAATCCACCTATTCCTTTGCCAAAACCCCGGGCGTGGACTCCATGGAGCCCGGCCCGGACCGATGAAACCGCCTCTTTCCAGCCTCTAGCGCTCGTCCGTTTCTCCGTCGCTGGCATATGCATGTCTTCATGTCGATCGTTGGACGAGTGATGTGCTAACCGTCGGCCTCACCTAACGTAGCATGTAGTAGTAGTACACAGGCTTGAGTTGAAAGGGGGGAGGTCAACGATTCTGCTCGTGCGCCATCAATGCCCAACGAACGAAACTCCTTTCTCATCCCACCCGTTGTTCATCCCCACTCCAGTGCAGCTGCAAGGACAGACGAGCTGACAGACAGACAGACAGACAGACAACAAATTTCCTCATACGCATTGCCGATCATCTGGTGGACGGGTCCTGTTGTCCTCCACCGCTTTCCCCCCGGATCCTCAAGCCACCGTTCCGACTAGGGCACGTAGTACGAATGACCCAAAGCTGCTTTAAGCTTGGGTCAAACCTTGGGCCAAGATCAACGGCCAAAGAATTCCTCCTTGACGCAGCACGTAGAGGTCGTACGTACATACATACATACATACCTGGACTCCCTTTGGCACCGCGGCAACAACCGGGGTATCTACGACCTGTCGACATGCATTCAGACGACGAGACTCGATACACGCAGGATGGATCATGCATGCTTTTTTCACCTCGCCGTGTCCGTCATGCGTTCCTCGTGCACGCAGTCCAGGCGATGGAAAGGCCTTCCTATGGCCAGCTTTTGATCGAGCAGGGAGTGCCATCGAAAAGGCGCGCTCATCTCTCGTCTCCATCACGCCCGTCACGGCAGCCAGGGGACCCCGTAAAACAAGTGAAGGGAACGAAACGGGCCACGACATCCGCTAGTGACTGCTAGCGCCGCTGCCGGGCTCCAGTCCACGTAACGTAAGTAGAGACGTAGGGCTGTCAATTCCGGTCTGTCCCAGGCCCCAAAAGCGGCGTGCGGCGATTGAACGAACATCATCTCAAGAGGTTAAATTCCGTGCATGTGATCATGGCATGGACCGACTGGCCGGAGAAGCTTCCACTTCCACCGCCGCATTGCTGAAACCGGCCGGGATAAGACCAAGAGAGAGGCGTTTCAAGCAAGGTAGGCTTGTTTGTTTACCCGGGCCATGCATCCATGGCCGGCCGGCCGACCCTCAACTTTTTACTTTTCCATTCCGAGCGAGCGGATACATACACAGATAAAGCTGGTGGATGGTGGATGCATGGGGGTGTGATTCGTGATCTCCTCCTCATCGCCATATTAACTAGCCCGATCAAGGCATTGTGGACAAGGATAAAATGTTACCACCAGGTACCTGTCTCGATCTCTAGCACGAGAAAGAAACGGCCCGTCTATCAATCATCCATCTTAATCTGACTAGACAGAGACACTTGTATTTGTATATGTGGCTCGATCACTCGCTCGTCAGCAGCTGTACGTACGTACGTCTCTTCCCTGTCAGCTCCGAGTTCTCAATTCCGGGTCAATGGTGCCTTTTGTCATGGCATAATATCCAGGGTCCAAAGGCCGGATCGGATGGCACAATTATATATAATTAACGACGGCTAGTTAGTCCAAGCAGAAGGTGGTGCTTTCACGCTTCGGTTAGCACCTTTGATTGTGCTATACAAAACTATTGTTAAGCATGGTACATGAGTGGAAATTTGCGTGAGCTAGTACTAGTCTCGCAGCCTAGACCTAGACCTAGACTGCTGCTTTCGTTATTTATGTAGACAAAAGAAACGCTTCGAAAGATGGAGACTACGGGCAGACAGCTTCTCGTTGTCTTCCTGCGTTCTTATAACTAGAGTGGTAGAGTTATTATTATTTTCTCGGTCGACAGGTTGGACAGGTTGATGGCTTCGTTGTTGTTCTTGTCAATTATAGGCCCTTTCTCGCCTTCATAATAGGCCTTTTTCCTGTGCACGTTGACCTAGCTTTGAGGTTTGACAGACGCCTGTCAGATCGGCTGCGTCAGTTGGGCAAATGGAATCGACGCCTTCTGTCAGGAGTTTGTCCGAAGCAATCAACCGAATCGATCATTGTCTTGGAGCTTTATTGTATTATTATTATCGAACAACTTGTGATTCCTTTTTTGTGCATTAGCATGTTGCTGGTACTACACTCTTTTAAGAGGAAAAAATATATCTGCCGGTCGCATGCACAACGATGTCCTTGGTTTGATATTTCAGAGGTTCCTACCAATCTACTCGCCCTGCACAATGAATTTACTCACAAGTCTGTTTTCGTCTGATTTTCCGTTAGCAATTCTCTTCTTAATTAATCGATGAGGCAAATCTTTTGCCTCCGTTTTGAAAAAAAAATACTGACAAGTGGAACAACAATGGGATCCTAACAGAATGGCAAACACCAGAATGGACTGCATCTGCATTAGAAGGCCGCTGTTTGGTACTACTACACGCTACTAGGAGTACATACAAAAGGCGAAAAGCTACTGCGGTGTTTGCTTCAAACTATCCTGCTAATGTACATGTACAAAACGCACCGAGAGGCTGATACCTATCTAGTCACTGGTGACTTGCACCCGGGACATCGCTGCTGACCTCCATCTTCCTGGTTTGGGCTCTGAACATGCTGGCAACGTCGGCGGCCGTGCTGCAATCCTCTGGGCTCCGATCTGGGACGCACCGTATGTGCCTCGGCATCCTCACCGAGATCCCGCGCGATGGATGCACAATACCGATGGCCGCGTGATGGACAGGGGATAATGTGAGATCTGCCAGGAAGAAGACAATTTAGACACGCCATGCTTGCTGAGATATCCGTAGATTTCTCCAAGGTCTGTGTGAACTACGTATGTGGTACCAGCCCGAGAAAGTTAGCCTGGTCCAGGAAAGAACTGGCATTTCCCACAAAAAAGGAGAGGGGAATGAATGGATTTGGACGTAGGTTATCTAATGCACGATACTCTAGTTTCCATATGAAGATTTTCATGACAGGGCTGCTCATTACCTGCACCTCGGATCTCCCAAACTTGCTCAGCAGTGAACCACAACTCCGGCTGCTCATCTGTTTTGTAGTAAACAGGTTTCTTGGGTAGTATCTTTTCACCGGAATAAAACTCCTTCATCTGCCGATCAGATTTTCAGCAATACAAGGCATAAACATAGAGCAATGAACATAATTCTGATTATGGATACGGTTTGCGTTCAAATTAAAACAATATAAACCAATAGACGCCACAGCAAAAAATTATCCCTTTAGGAACAGATTCACTAGAATTACTAGAGTCAGCCTCTCGCAATTCACAAATGTACATAGCATCCTGTATATCGCTACATAATCACTCCGGTGTATGTAATTTTCACAGTTGATCCGTCATTCTCTCGTACTTTCAATTTGTCATAGCAAAAATCACATTCAAGCATGTAAGCAACTGCTGACATATGTTCTTAAAATGCAAGGTTACTCGAGACAACTGTGGCACGATTAAATGAAATAACAATTCAAACATACCTCTTTATAGAAATCATCTGAGAAACCAGACATAACACGACAGACACTTTGAAATTCTTCAGATTCAGGGTTGTAGCATGCCATCAGAAAAGGGCTGTACCTGTAAAAGCAAACTGAAGCATAAGCTTGGGGGCATTTGACTCGATCAGGGAAGCGGAGAACCTACCATCCAGCTTTCCGCCCATTTCCATACCATGCACCGATTGGAACTAAGTCAAGGCTATCACCTAGTCCTTCAACATAATCCCGCTTCACCTGCAAACGTCATGCAAGGTGTTTCAGAAAAATATGAAACATTAAGGTAAACGCTTCTTCAGTACACAACATCAGTTCGCACCTTTAACCATGAATCACAGCGCTTGGAAGCAGAGTATCCAGCATCAATATCAAGAGTCTTCAACATTATGCCCTCACAAGAAGACTGACATGCTTTTTCAAAAAAGCTGCTCATTCTGTGTAAAGTGCTAGAATTATCTATCGATGATTCATCTTCTTCAACCTGCGTAGAAGAAATTGATTCATCTGCAGTTAAAAACATGCATGAATAGATTCTAAACAAGCAAGCACAGAAAGAAAGATTGTATACTACGAGCGGTACTCCAGATCTTGCAATTTCAACCAGAGTGAGTTAGTATCCTACTACCTCCGTCCCAAAATATAAGATGTTTTTACAGTTCATTTACTGCAAAAACGCCTTATATTTTGGGACGGAGGAAGTACCACTGACATTAAAAGATGCAGTGTCTTAATTGTAGTGGTGCATGCAGTAATGGCAGCAATGGTGGTAATAGCAGATTAGCTAGTATGAGCAGATACTGTCAGATTTCCAATCAGTTGAAAAAGACAGGTGGTTTGTTTCTACAGTTTTTAGTTCTGGAGTGATGGTGAACTCAGAGCCTTGGCGTTAAGTTTATCACCCAAGTTGGCAATAACCACCATGAGATTGGCCTATTGGTGTCTGATGCTACTCTATCAAGCCTCAAACTTCGGATGTGTATTCTATTGGTTTAGGCTTTGGGTGTGTCCTTGAGCTCATGTAGTATTTACCCCTTGAGTCCTGACAACCTTTTAATCCATAAAAGCAAACGTGTTTCATTAGGATGAAACTTACAATTAACTGCTGAGCTAGCTCCAAGTATCCTGGCTTCTCCTGGAAAAGGTCATGGATGTCTGTGAAGCAAAATGCAGGAAGAATTTCAGGACATCCTTAGAGGCATTACTCAACAAAGCCCATTGTACTTATACAAGTTTTCAAGATGGTACTGAATCATACAGCTTCTTCTTTGACGAAGTGGGTTATCCAATAGCCTGCAGAAAACACAGTTAAATTCGTTCTATTTTGAATAAAACAATCCAGAGTCAGTTTCTTGTGCGTTGGCGTTTCTATTCCACACAATGGCACTTTGCTTTTTACGACTGTTGCAGCTTTGCACCACATTGCAAAAAAATTGGACCAGATATTGTGATCGCAAGATTGAGACCGGACCAAGCATAACAAACCTGAGCCGGTTCAGTGACATGGGCCGACCGGTTAGCTGCCACATGGAGGCCACCTCACTCCTCTGCCACATCCATGCAACACACTCAAGCTAGGCCCAGCCGCAAGTGGCGCGCTAGTATTACAGGACAATTTAACCTAATCCTAAATGTGGTAAGAATATGTGATCCGAAGTGCAATTTAGTTAATAATAAACCATCTGTATAACACATAGGTACAACAAAGTATAGTTTATAGCAAACATTTCCATTAGGCAATCCACGTGACATGACCCGTATGGAATTAAGAATTAAGCTTTCCGAATCATCAATTATCTAAGAACATTAACATTTTCTACATATCATTACATCATTGATAAACTAAAAGCATAAGACTGTTGTAGTTGACGTATGGGACAGGCAAACTAAATTCAGCTGATAACTAACCATTATGTGGATAAAGGATACGATCTCTCTGCTGATATATATGATGCTGCCAATCATTGTAAGAGTATTTCTGGCTACAGTATAGGGGTGATTACTCATCAAAATATATTTTCTTATAAAAAAAGTCTTTTCAACCATGTACACAAATACAGGCTCTATTCATAAAAAAGCTACAAACCGTAAAAGTGCCCCACAACATTACCTTTGTCCATTGCAGAACATAATATCAAAAACAAACACACAGATGTCAACCTGCAGAATGGTCAGAATAGTATCGGTATGGTATTATCATTATCATTGATGATGATGATAAAATAAAGACTGCGATTATAAAAAAATGGAATAAACTTGCTGACATTATTAAATAATTATTTACGAAGAAGGAACTCCAAACATTAGTAGTAGCAAAATAGAATAAACTTGCTGTGACAATTAAATGATTGGATATGAAAAAGGAAATTCAAACACAGCAAACACAAAAGTACATTATTTGTTCAAAGCATAAAGTAGTCCACTCAGAGTCTCACTGACTATGTGCAACACGCATGATGCTACATGTTGAGCATGCGGAAAACTGAAAGACAAAACTACAAAACTTAGCAGTGCTTCGAAATAAAAGGACATATATAGAGAAACTGTGGAAATATCTGCAGCCAAGTGCAACAATCTGAAAAATGATGGGAAAAGCAAATGGATATGCAAGGGTAGCTGCTACTTGTGTTGTGTGTTTCCAAAATTTCCCAACATAGTCATAGATGTGCATCAATCATGTTAGAACATGTGCGCCTGCAGAACAGTCATGCGCAAATATGATCAAATGTGCCCTGTACAAAATGAACAAGTGGTTGTAGCTGCATTAACAAACAAATAAGTCGATCTTTTGTCCTTTTTTGGGCAGGGCCACTTGATCACATTTTGCATGAGTGTTCTGCAGATGCACCTGTTTTAACATGACGTGCATATATGAATTTCTTGACCCTAAACTCAAGCACCCACCCTTCCATGTAAAAAATCCATCCTCAATAAATATTCATTCGACAAAACTCGAGAGACGACAAGGAGACAAGGTACACTCCAATAAAGCTCTCTATTATAAGAATTAATTAGAGAAATTTCTTCGCACTGCCTCTTGGCAAAGTTATAGGCATTAATCAAGTAAAGGTGCTATCAAAAACAAAATGCTGGTGAGTCCAAAGCAGTAACAGAACTAAGTGGGTCGCAGAATAATTATAGCACCTTTATGTTCTGAATTGCAATTGAGGAGTGCTTGCTCCCTCTTTCTCTTGAAGACAATTCTTGGAATGACATCAGCCTGTTTCCTTTATTCCTATCAATTCCCACAACCTTGATTTGGACGCACAAGTATAACAAAAACAATTAGAAGGTAAGTAAGTGGTGAGTGGTCTACTGTAAACATAGCACATAGAGAGGTCTTCCTCATGAATCAAACTTACTTCAGCATCCAGTATAAAGCTGGCCACCTCTGAGCTGCAAAGCTCTTTAATCATGTTAACTAAATCGGGAAATCGGGAAGTCGAATCTTTCATTTGCCTTGAAAATATTTGCACAGACCCATCACTTAATCTGTGAATCTGGGCGCGCTGACCATCATACCTGAAAGCAAAGGAAAGTTGGTGTGAAATAAGTTATGCATGCCATGTCTAAGGACTTAACTAAAATAGTTTCCTTCAGAAACTACAAAAGCGGTCAGAGGACTTTCAGTGTGTGGTTAAGCTTGTAGCTTATGGCAACCGCAGACCCAGATTTCAAGATAACTGACCCTACAAACTATGCAAACTCAACTGGTGTCAAGACAATAGGAAAGTATTCCTCCCTAACTGCTTTGCCCAGGCTCCACAGTTCTCGTGATGCTTAAAACAAAGCCCATGGTTATGCTTGAAAATGGTGGCACTTGTTAATTTTTGTAGTAACCAGCCTCAAGCGACAATGCAGCTAGAAACGATGTTTATACTCCCTCCTTGCCAAATTATAGTGCATATTTTTTTCAAAGTCAAATTTTGTAAACTTTGACCGAGTTTATAGGAAAAAAATGAACACTTACGATACCCAATATCTAACATGCAAAAATATATATCATGATGAATCCAATGGTATTTATTTGGTATGCAAGTGTTGATAATTTTTTCTATAAACTCGGTCTAAGTTTACAAAGTTTGACTTTTGAAAGATATGATATGCAGTGTAATTTGGCAGAGGGAGTACTTAGCAATTCATAAACAGTTAATGTACAGAAAGAACGACCATATGGTCATGAAAGTAGGTTTGCTAGGAAAGAATCTCTTAAGAGAGCAATGTACTCACTTGTACTCACAAGTAAATGCTCTGCCATGAAACAACTTAAGTGCTTGAGTGACCCCATTAGTAATTCTGAAAGAAAAAAAAGAATGAAACCATAATTACGATACAAAATAGGTCAGTCAAAATAATTGAATTGGAAACAGCATCAGATGCACATACCTTGCAAGCATAGGTGGTATAGGTGTGCCAGGTACCATTGCTAAGGACGAAGCTGCAAATGTAGCGCCTTCACAAAGAAGAGAGGGAACGAGCAAATCCTGAAAAATAGTGTCAGCGGGAGTTCCTTTAGAAAAATGTCGACAAAAGGTGAACTTTCTCTCGCTTGAAGCAAGAACCATCCTGTCTCGGTCTAAAAAGCACGGATACAACTATCCTCGAGAGTCCCATCTATTTTTATCTAAAAAAGAACAGTGTGATACGGCAGGGATCTGGTATGGCCACAGGGGGGTACAGGAGCCCAATACCAGTCCAACTACAACCCTAACTACGCAGGGGAGGCAACAGATAAGTGCCAAATCAACTGTTACAGTATATGTGGATTGCACTAGTCCTTTCCATCAGTTCGGACTTTTGGTTGCGTTGGTTAGTGCATGAAGCTTAACATGGTATCGGAGCTAAGGTCTTGAGTTCAAGTCCTGGCTTTCGCAATTTATTTAAAAAATTGCTGGTAGCCCCCTTTGTGTCCACGTAGTGGCCTCTTGAGTCATACGTGAGTTTCGCACGCCGTCGCTCTCTTCCGGTTGCACGTGTTGACTTATCTTCCCCGTCACACGTGAGAGGGGGTGTTACAGTATTGCACTAGTCCTTTCCATCAGTTCGGACTTTTGGTTGCGTTGGTTAGTGCATGAAGCTTAACATCAACCACGAGCTGGTCTGTGCCTCTGCCTCCAGCGACCGCGCCGCTTCCTGTACTCGCTGCCACCACCATCTGTACTGGCTGCTGCTGCTCTTCTGCCATTGGCAAGCAAGCTCGAGCGACGGAGCAAGGTACCTCGCCCTCTGCCCTCATCTCTTCCCTCCCTCCCTCTTCTTTCTTCCTCGCCGTTCCTGTTATTGATGCTACTGTGCTGCTGTTGCTACTTTATTGCTGTTGATTTGCTGCTAATATTGCCAGTTTGCCATTGCTGCTATCCTAAATTAGCTGCTGTTGCTGACTTGCTCGATTTGCTGCTGCAGACCTGCTGTCCACTTGTTGCTGATGAGCAGAGGGAGCATGGCATTTGGGAGTGGAAGCAAGACAGTGAAGAGGGTGAACTTAGGGATGGTGTTCAAAATCTTAAGTATCCTCTGCTGTTATCCTTGTGTCTGTGTCCCCATATATATTATGCACATAGATTAACTTATGGCCATTCATATTATTGAACGGTAGCAGAAACAGATGGCACAGAGTTCGTTTCTATGTGGCCATTCTCTTGCAAAAGAAGGCAATGCCATTAATTATAGACACCACGTAATTACTATTTAAAAGGGTTATCTTAAAATGAAGGGAATTTAATATTACAAGTTGTACATCAATTTTCTATTACATAATTAATGCGCTATGATGAAGGTTAAAAATTACTCTGTTGACAAACTCACCAGAGCTCTTTTGGAAAGGGTATAGCTTTTCTAGCAACGTAAGTTAGATACTCAGCACATTTAACAAAAATGTAATCAACAGCTAGGAAATACAAGAGCCTGTGCCATCATATACCAAATGAAATAAGTTCATTAATGATTACTCACCATATTAGGAATGACATTGTATGCTTCAGTAACTTCAGTTGAAAGGCTCTGCTCAAAGAGGAAGGAAGGTAGAATTCTTGGTTCAGAATGTGTAAAATATCAAATCATTATATAGTGAAGATGCGAGAAAGTAGATAGTGAAGAATCCATATTTTCTCCATGGGTATGGAAGTTCTCATAAGAATAAGAAGAGAAAAAAAACACTTTGGAGCCCAGCTATTAAAATAAGTTTCCTCCAATCACCGAAATATTTTTATAGTTCGGGACACAAAAAGGTCGAATTTTCGCATCTTTGAAGTCAATAAGAGAATGGAGATGTCATGTTCACGCTTGTGGTAAGAAATTAAGATTCTAGCAGTAATATGAAATGTGGGGTCAAGCCTGAGTATTTTTTTCTACTAAATCACGACAGACCGACAGTAATACAATTTTCCCTAAGATACTCCCTCCGGTCCTTTTTAGTCTGCATATTAGCTTTGTTCGAAGTCAAAGTATCTCTACTTTGACCAAATTTATAAAAAATGTATCAGCCTTTTAATACCAAATCAACATTGTTAGATTCTTTACGAAATGTAGTTTCGTGAAATGTATATTTGGTATTGTAGATATTGATATTTTTTCATATATATTTGGTCAAACTTTACAAAGTTTGACTTGATACAAATCTAATATGCGGAGTAAAAAGGACTGGAGGGAGTACTTAACATAGGCACTTCGCAAAATAGATCAGTTTTTTTTTCTTGCCACTTACAACACATAATGTACTTATCGTGTAGCATTGGCTTCATCGAGGGACAGATGCTTAAAATGTGCTGACGCATTCATTTACTTCTAAATAATAGATATTGCAGTATTTTCAGGATTGCAAAAAAGAGACACGCATGCATGCACACACAGACCACCACCACCCACAAGCACACATGCCTATGCGTGTGTATCCTCCAAGTACATGTCTAGAATTGAGAACTGACAGAAGGTTCCTATTAAGACCTGGGAAATGTGATGATCTAGAGCATTATAGTATATGGTTAGATGCTTGGTGACATAGCTATGTTTTCTTTTCAAATACCGAGTATGAGACTAAGAATTTTATATTACCATAAACCAGGCTAATGACAAAGGAAAGTATAATCTTGGAGTAATGCTTCTATGGTTGTGTGCCTAATATTTGCAACCGACGGTCCCATCTAACATAAAAAATTATTAGTACTAACGAGAGCACAAGTAAAATCTGGGGCCCCAAAATCACCTGCCCCCTAGTATAGGCCTGGAGACAAGCCCTGCCCCACATGAGCAAAGCTCAAACCCTCAAACAAAATCATTTGCAGAACAAAATAACAGGCTCGAGTTAGTTAAACAAACCTGCAATTGTGATTTTACACCCTCCAAGGATACCACAGGACCTGTTGCACATTTTCCATGAAGAACAACAGCATGTGCAAGAGCAGGTAGGATTGTCTTCATCATAGCACCAATACGCAAGTTACGGACCTGTTGATAAAACACACCCACACACACGAAAGGGAGGGTGGTAGACACAGGAAAATCCAAGATTGATTAGTGATTGCCATACTAATTCAGATAGGTTGGGGACTATTGAAGGATGGGCTACATATTTAGTTCACAAAGACTTGGAAGCATGAACAAAGATAATGAGAACAACAAATACATAATTAATTAGATACTGAAACTGAGCTTTTTTTGCTAAATATAGCATTTCTGAAAATGGATACTGGGATTTAACACGTGTGGGAATGGATGGATGCTGTCCATCGTGTAAGAAGGATGGATTAGAAGATATGTAAGCACAGAAGACCAAAATCACAAAACCGAAGTACAATCTGCAGTTATTCTATGCAATACAGCCTCAGGCACAAATAGAAATTTACAAGCGTAAAGGAAGGATGCCTCACCAGTGTTCTAACAAGAAATTTCATTTCCATTTCTCTGCAAGACCGAATAAGATGCAACACAAGAATTTTTCTCCTCCCAGCACTCCCACCACCTGATATTGCACTACAATGAAAATAAAAAACTGATGAAACTAAACAGATTATCATTTCCCTGTAGCAATAAATGATATCATGTGAAGTATGACTATTGTTAAACTTTATTATCTATTTATCTTCAAAGCAAACAGTGAGATTATTGCATGAAATAAAGCAGAATATTCAAAGATTTAACTATTTGCATATTACTCCCTCTGTAAACTAATATAAGAGCGTTTAGATCACTACTATAAGAGCATTTAGATCACTAAAGTAGTGATCTAAACACTCTTATATTAGTTTACGGAGGGAGTACTACATAAGAAAAACAGAAATATGAGACCAAAACTGAACAGAAAATAATGCAATCTACAGTGACCGGTTATTTACCATCAGTTGCTAGGATACGAAGTGTCTGTTGAACTTTGACAAGACAGTTCTCATGAGATATGACATGCACATCATGTTAATAATTGATACAGTTGATAGTATAATCATCAAAAATGGTATGGTAAACAGATGACAGAGATGATAGTAACCATACAAAAGGAATTATAATCCAGATTAAAAGTAGCTCAGGTTTAACATTGGCCATCTAGTATAGAAACTCGAGTACTTAAGATATTGTCCATGTATGGAAAGATTCCTGAATTCTATTAGAGATGCAGGTGGACAGTTTTACTCTGTATCGTTGTTCCACAATACTGAAGAATGCAAAACAATAGCCAAAAGCTTTGAGATACTGTAGCAGATATGAGTATCCTAGTGGCTCTAAAATCTAGACCTATATAGCCTTAAAACCAAGAACAATTACCACTTTGACATGTTCTCTTTTTTCAAAATTCTCAAGCAAATAATATTTCATCCACCATATAATATTTCTCTTTGCAAAATAATACCGTTATGGTTAGAATGGCTGCAAGTCCCACCACAGTGTTAGACCCAAACCACTCTATAGCACTGCAACAGTCTATTCACTCAGTGATTACTGATTAGGGAGTAGGGGCTAGTTCATGCAAGTTACTGGAATACTTATCAACTTTTGTTGAGCAGGTGACAGACTGCATAGAAGCCTAAGTTTTGGTTACGAAAGAAGCCAAACATCTTAGTTTAACAAAGTGAGACTCAACTCTCGAGTAACTAACTTGAATATTAACTTGACCTACCTTATCGATTATGACTACAACTTGCGCCTGGATGATGAGGTGGCACCCTAGTCGTTAGTCGGCCAGGAAAGAATTGTATGCGTTACAAGAACAAAAAATACTCAGGGAAGAACTGTAGGTTGTAGCATGTAATATTGAGTGGACAGAAAGGTGGACGAGTGACCTTAGCTTTGTTAAACTAAGATGTTTGGCTTCATTTTGCATATATAAAGGTAAAATGAACATCAAAAGAAGATATCTTTTTTTTGTAAATAACACCTTAGCTTTCGAAGTGTAGAATATACATCCCGAACTGAGAGTGGACGAGGAGGAGCAAGCAGTGTTTGATTCTGACGGCATTCTTGGGCAACATCACCTACAAATTACACAACAACTGCTGTTGATACAATATACTGTAGTAAAGAAAACTGTATTTGGAACATTAAATAGCTTATGTCCATATATAGAACATCTGGCGTAACATAGATAACAAATAAAAGGAGTTAATATGATCCCAATTGACATTACAAAAGTAGTTTCTCTCTCCGTCCGGAAATATAAGGAATATATTTTGTTCGATTAAGAACAAAATCAATTAATATGTAATATATACATGGCATAAATTCAGTGCCAATAGATTTTTATTCAGAAGTATTATGATTGTGATTTTGTATCACAGAAACCAAATATTAAGAAGAGTAGTTGTTGGTCACTGTCTTATATGTATTAACCAAACAAAATACGCCTTACATTTCCGAGCAAAGGGAGTAAACAATAATAACTCGTGCATGAAGCTACAGACTGATGTTGGAACTTCTCAAAAGCCTACCAAATGGATTGACGCAACGACACAGTCATGAGACCATGCGGTAGGCCATTTCCTCCAAACTACTAATATGAAACAATAATATTGCTACTTTTAAATTTTAGCCTTACCAAGATCACCGTAAGTTTTGTACATCTCGTGTATTTTAGATTTGCTGGTTCCTAGAGACTCCTCCATAGCAGATATAACTAGACTGCCGCCAATGTTTAGTTCCTAGCTTCATTAACAGGCATGGAGTTAGTGTACTGGTGTGAAATGAAAATTGACAAGGCATAATGAAAGCATTCTAAAAAAAGATGAACACAGAAGGGAAGACTAAAGTATAATGCTAGAATAGGATAATGTATATTCAAACTGTAAATGAGGGATTTGGAAGAAAGAATTTGACAAGAAAAAGATTTGTCAATACTCCATAACTTAAGTTTGACAATCAACTTATCTTTATTGATATAGAGTTTGTTCGGTATAAATTTCCAACCTTTCAACTGAGGTGTTAAAAGTAAGTAACCAACAGTAGATATGGGGAAAGTGCGAAGTACGGTGATTATTGTAGTTACCATATTTTCATGGTCCGGAGAAATTTTGTTAGTACATAGATAAACAGCAGGTAGCACATCATCAGGTGATAAGGCAAGCAAACTGCATTCAAAGGTAATAAGATATTAAAATGGAGAACATTTCAGTGGATGATCAACAACAACATGGGTAGGTAAACTATAAAGTGATAAACATTGGAAAACCTCCTGAACATGTTGCAAAGCATGGCAGTAGTTTTGATCTTCCCTTTTTCTCTTTCTACAAGATCAAAAGTGCGAGCCAAATGCAAGTATGGCGCAGGCTGTCCTGCTGTCCAGCAAGCTGCAGAAGTGGACATACATGACATGACTCACTACAAAGCAAGGTGATAAAAACTCTCAGCGACTAGTAGCTAACCATGCTCAATGGGCAGATACTTTTCAACTGGCAATGATATATTCACCAAATCTTCTTGTGCTACAGAAGTTTGTACATACAAGTTTTGCATCTTTTGAGTAGACTGAGAAGAGTTGTGGACCATGTTTGTCTTATCATATTTATCTATCATTTCATTTTGTGTATTCTGCAGCACAATACTCTTGTCACTGTCAGGTACACTATTGTTTTGGATTTTACTGTAAAACATGTCAACTGCTACATTCACGTCTCCTTTTGTCTTCTCAAGCAAGGAAATTGCAGATTCTCTGGACATGCTGCCATCTACAATCTGAAGAAGCTGGTTTACTCCCTGCTTGTGTGATTCCACAATATCCATTAACTGATTGTCATTCTCGCCATTGTTTTGATGTGGATCCACTGTTAGTTTATTGGCTGTCTCGCTTTTAGAAGCAGTTGCCATTGCTCTACCAAAATAGATTAAGATTGAGGGTTGCTTGCGTCCACCAGATTCTGTTGAGGCAGTTGATTTTCCTTTCTTTTTTGACTTGTTTACAGTGCTAGAACCCCTCTTTCTTTCTTTCTTAGTTTGATTCGAGTTCATTCTCACAGGAGTCAAGTTTACCAGCTTGGCAGAATGCTCCATGGGCTTCTGTGAAAACGAAGGAACTTCCGGCTGACTACTCATGTCAGCAGAAGATCCATGATCAGAAGTAAGAATTTCCCCTGACTTAGGCTTTTCACTATTAGAAACATTTGCTTCTTCAAAGAAATCTCTTTCCCGCTCAAAGAAGGCAGTTGCTGATTGAACAACATCACCACCTGAGCTCATCAACAGGCCCTGGATCTGGTCCTGGTTGACCCATGAGGGTAGGAAATCTGACAGTTCTTTCTTCATTTCTTCTGTAATCTTAATCTTCAAATTGTCTGGTAGTTCTGAAACAGAATTGTTTTCTGGTAACGAAGCAAACTCCTCCCCATCTTGTTTGGAACACTTGGCCAACACATCCTCATGGCTAAGAGAAGCATGTGTCGATCTTCGATGGAATGCCATCAGGAACTCATGTTTGTTTGCTGTCTCATCCACCAATCCAACAAAATGTTTCTGTAAAGCAATTGCCTCCTTACCATCAAGCTTCCCACCATCTACTCCCACAGTGGGAATTACCCGTTTTGGGTGCAAGAACTTCACATAGTCCCGCAGCTCATCATAGCTCGAGTGCTCACTATAAGGTACAAGATGTATCTCGAGCGAATCCTTCACTCTAACTGCGAACCCTTCCTTCTTGGTCTCATACATCCATCCCGTTGGTACAAACCCAACTGCCTTGGTGTACCCTCTGTCCAACATGAGCTCCTTCATTTTCACAAAATTCGGCCGAAAATAGGGCCATGTCTCCCCCAAAATATTCCAACCTATGACATGCACATCTGTTGCTGCAGGGTCTTCAGTAAAAACTCCCTTCTCCCCACCAAACCCCAATACTGTCAAAATCTCCATCTTCTTACTATCCACATGGATCGTGCACCCGCAGCGCCTTGCAACCTCCAGCAAAATCCTCTCCTTGCCCACAACATAAGTCGCGATCAAACACAAGACGCGCTCTCCAGCCACCCCACTCTCCTCCTTCACCTGTTTTATCGTGTTCACAACATACTCCACTGACTCCTCTTGAGAAGGAAATGTAAATTTGGGGTTACAGTATGTGGTATCCAGGAATAACGCATCAGCACCGACGAATTCCAGCAGATTAGGGTTGCTTCTCATGGATTGGGTGTATCGGAAGTCGCCGGTGTGCACATACCTCTCCGGGTTTGGTCCAGGGGAGGTGAAGAGGAACTGGACGGCACCAGGGCAGTGGTTGGCATCGACGGCGACAACGCCCCAGCCATCAACGGTGATGTGGACGTCAATGTCAATGGAGACGATGAGCTCCGGCGGCACAGACAGCACGGAGGCTAGGAGGCGGGCGGTGGGAGCGGTGCAGAAGACGAGACCCCGGCGCCAGGAGGGCCCGAGGCCGGCGTAGTGGTCGGAGTGGAAGTGGGAGAGGAAGTAGGCGACGGAGAAGTCGCCGGCGTGGCGGAAGGCGTCGACGAGGAAGCGGGAGTTAGGGATGAGGGCGATGGGAGGCACGGAGGTCGGGACGGGCGGGGTGGCGGCGGAGGCGGAGAGGGGATGGGTGTGGGCGGAGAGCGACGCGAGCGAGGAGAGGAAGAGTGCGGAGGTGGTGACGGAGAGCGATTTTGAGGCGGGGGAGCAGAGGAGGGACGCCATTCGTTTTGGTGGAGGGTTTAGGGTTTGAGCGTGGCGGCGGCGGCGGCGGCGGCGGCGGCGAGGAAGCGCATGGTGCGGTGGTGGCGGGGGTGGAGGACGGTGGCTGTTGGCCTGCTGGGTCCGTGAAGAGGTTCGGCTGGGCGCCGCGGCGTTTTTCCAACAAGTGATTTTTCTGTGGGAAAGAAAGTTGCAAAAATTTAGTTATATGGGCCTCCATACCCTTGTTTGGCTAGGTGAAAAAGACGACCAGGTCAAGCCCATGTTCTCGTCCCCTCGAAAAAAAATGTTCCGTCTCGCACACCGATGTAGCCATTCTCTCCTTCCCCTCGAGCCAGGCGAGCTTTCGTTGGCCGGGACTCATGTTCTCCATGATTGTAACATGCAAGAGCATCAGCTCCCAGGCCTTTTTTTTATTGCCGACGGACGGAAAAAAAATGTCCAGTCGTGATCTTAAGATGTTGATTTTCGTCGGTTGGGTTTTTTTGGGGTCGGCGAATTCAGGCCGAACCCACGGGGTTGGGGTCTCCTGGGCGCGCCGGCTGAAGCGAAAAGGCGGGTGGGGCCGAGGTGTCGGCGAGACAGACTGTCACTTCCCACGCTTTCCCCCTCATTTTCCTCCATCCGCCGTTTCTTCCCTCCATTCTCTCCATTTCCCTCTGTCTCCCTCTCTTCACCGTCATGCCGTCGAAGAAGTACGTCGCCCCTCGGCAAGCCCCCGGCCCGGCCGTCGCCGTCGCCAAACTGTACAAGGCCCGTGCGCCGATGGCAAGGCTGCCGGGGTTGACAAACGCCGAGTGGAAGGCCGACGTCGAGCGGAGGGAGGCAGTGACCACCGATCGCCGCAACAGACTCCTCATGAAGAAAGCCCGAGAAGCGGCGGCGGCGGCGACGGCGACGGCGGTTGAGCAGGAGGTGTTGTCTCTTTGGCCGATCTTCCCGGGGCGACAGCTGGCAGGCCCGTTCCCATAAGGCGCCAGCTAGCAAAGCGTCGCGTCTCCGACCAACCCTCACTTTCCTTCGCCGGCGTGGGGATACGCGCCCTCGTCGGAGTACGTAGACGGCGATGCCCTCGGCGGATTCAACCCCAACATTACCTTCCCCCATACGCCTTCCGCCTTCTCCGCCGACCACCCCAACGCCCAGTACGGCTATGTGCCCTCACCGACGTACTCTGTCTCGTCTGCGACAGGTCTGCGGCGCGGCCCTCTGCCCTTCGCGCCTGGCGCGGTGCCGCAGTACAACAACGACGATGCCGAGATGGAGGACATCATCAACACCGACTCCGCCGCGGCCGCCTTGTGCCCCGGATTTGGTACGCAAGAGGCGGAGGACACCGGCGGCATGGATGACCCCGAGGTCGATGCCGAGCCCGAGGAGGAGGAGGAGGAGGAAGAAGAAGAAGAAGAAGAGATTGAGGAGGTAGAGTCGGTGTCGAAACCCGTGCCGGCAAAGGGCAAAGGGAAAAAGAAGAGGAAGACGAGGTTGGCCAAAGGCAAGCCGGGCGAGCCCCGCATCAAGTGGACGTCGGTGGAAGACGTGTGCCTCGCCAAAGCATGGAAGCTGGTCAGCATGGACCCGATCACCGGCGCAAACCAAAACACTGAGACCTATTGGAAGAGGATCAAGACGGCTTTTGACGAGCGCAAGTTGGTCGACCCCGAGTTCACCGACACGTACATGGACCGCGTCACCAAGGCCATGTCCAACCATTGGGGGCATTCAAACGACGTGCGACAAGTGGCATGGCATCCAGGAACAGGTCCATGCTCGCCCAGAGAGCGACGCGAGCGGCGAGCAGCAGGTATGTTCACCGACTCTGGTTGTCTTTCGTCGATCCGCGTCGTCCTTTCGTCGCCGAACAGTTGTCTTTTTTGGCGTAGATGGTTTGGATGTTCGACTTGTTTCGCCGGGACACCGGCTTCGACTTCAAGTTCCTCCATGTCTTCACCCCGATCGAGTCCTGCGAGAAATGGGCCAAGGTCCGGCATCAGCTCGCCAACAAGGACGACGTGCTCAACCCGGACGCGCCTGTTCCTGGGGCGATAGAAGGGCGGCAGAAGGCCGACCTCGTCATCGTCTACCGTTACGACCACCACTACGCCGACCTCGCCTACGACGACCGCTACGCCGACCTCTCCCATTTCTACGGCCGACGACAGGGAGCTGGCCGTTTGAGAAGTTATATGCTCAAATCCCCGCTTTTTTTGTATGCCTGACTATTGACATGTTTTGATCGCCGAACCTGTGGCGATTGCCGAAACCGATGGCATGTTGGATGCCGACTGTGGCATGGCCGACGCCGATACGCCGAACTCGCGTCATTTTTTGGGCAACGAGAAACGCAATGTTTAAATTTGCATGCGCCGCGCCGGGGCCGCAACTGGGAAGTCGAGCCACCCCGGGCCGATTTTAGTGCCAGCTGGCCCCCAGGCAACGCTAAAATCGGCCCCTAGGGGGGCCAATGACTGGAGATGCTCTAAGGCCAACTCCAATGTGGAATTTTAAATCACTGTCCGTCCAAACATTTTTTGCCATTCAATGGCGTTCACATCTGTCTTACCCAAAATACTTTGTTGTGTGCTCACCGCTGCCAAAATATCCTCCCACTCGCTTTCCCGTCTCCAGTTGTAGTCGTTCTACCCCGGATCCAGCCGCTCCTCCATTGTGTGCCGACGTCGTTCATGATATTCTTGTTGTTTGCTTTGAAGCAAACATGATAGATCGGACGCGGAGTACTTCTACAATGAGCTCAACAAGTCATCTTGTCGGGTGAGGAGGAAGAATATGAGGATGAAATGGCAATGATTGGTTGGATCTTGCAGACATGGTGCGTGCGGAGGAGCATGTTCTCAACTATAAGGGTTCAACACTGGGACATCGAGTGTTGGACCGGAATAGAGAATGGGGGCATCTGATGTCGATCAACAACTACTTTGTCCCTGTTGCGCTATTCGTGACATATTTCTGACTTGTTTTAGAATGTGACGGCAAATGTTTGACTGTATTTATCATAGTGTATGGGCCTATGATGATTACTATATCCCGAATAAGGACGCCAAAGGAGCCATTGTGTTATCTTGTTACCAAAAGTGCATCGATGCAATGAGGATGCTTGCATATGGCATGACCGCAGATTCATGGGACAAGTACCTACGGATGTCTAAAAATACATGCCACGTAAAGATGGTCAAATTTGCTACTTCAGTGGTGCAGGTATGTGGACCGAAGTAATTGAGATAACCGACTCCCACAAACTCATCAAGGCTCATGGCAATTGGAGGACAAAGAGGGTTCCCGGGAATGCTCAGGTCACTGGATTGCATGCATTCAAAATGGAAGAAGTGTCCCTATGCTCAACAAGGACAATACCAAGGCCATTACAAAAAGTCCACCATCACCATCACTCTTGAAGAAGTTGTGTCACATGGCATCCGGATTTTTGCACTCTTTCTTTGGCATGACTATGCCTAACAAACGACATGAACGTGCTGCAGCAGTCTTCATTGTTTGCAAGGTCGTGTGGGGGGGAGCTCTTGAGTGCAACTATACCATCAATGGCCATAGCTACAACTGACGGGAGACATAGTAGTAAATCAAAAAAATCCCTACGTGTCACCAAGATCAATCTATGGAGAAACCAGCAATGAGCAAAGGGGGAGCGCATCTTCATACCTTTGAAGATCGCAAAGCGGAAGCGTTACAAGAATGCGGTTGGTGGAGTCGTACTCGCAACGATTCAGATCGCGGTGGATTCCGATCTTAGCGCCGAACAACGGCGCCTCCGCGTTCAACACACGTGTAGCCCGGTGACGTCTCCTACGCCTTGATCCAGCAAGGAGGAAGGGGAGGTTGAGGGAGAGCTTCAGCAGCATGAAGGCGTGGTGACAGTGGAGCTGCGTGGTCTTTGGCAGGGCTTCGCCAAGCACTACGGAGAACGAGGAAGAGGAAGGGTAGGGCTGCGCCGAGAGAGAGAACTCGTGTGTTTTGCATCCCCAAAACCCTCCACTATATATAGGAGGAGGGTGAGGGAGGGCGCAGCCCTAGGGTTCCCACCCTAGGAGCTGCGGTCGGCCCTGGATGGCCTTCTGGCCGGCGGCCAGAGGGGGAGAGGGGTGCGGCTCCCCTAGGGTGGGCCTTAGGGCCCATCTGCCCTAGGGTTTGCCCCTCTCCCACCTTCAGCTGTGCCTTGGGCCCTTGTGGGGACGCACTAGCCCACCTAAGGGCTGGTTCCCACCCACTTGCGGGGCATGTAGCCCTCTGGTGCTAGTGGCCCCACTTGGTGGACCCCCGGAACCCTTCTGGTGGTCCCGGTACGTTACCAGTGATTCCCGAAACTCTTCCGGTGACCAAAATCCCACTTCCTATATATGAATCTTTACCTCCGGACCATTCCGGAGCTCCTCGTGATGTCCAGGATCTCATTTGGGACTCCGAACAACCTTCGGTAACCACATACACTATTTCCCTATAACCCTAGCATCATCGAACCTTAAGTGTGTAGACCCTACGGGTTCGGGAGACACGTAGACATGGCTGAGACACCTCTCCGGTCAATAACCAATAGCAGGATCCGGATACCAATGTTGGCTCCCACATGCTACACGATGATCTCATCGGATGAACCATGATGCCGGGGATTCAATCAATCCGTATACAATTCCCTTTGTCTACGGTATGACACTTGCCCGAGATTTGATCGTTGGTATCCCTATACCTTGTTCAATCTCATTACCGGCAAGTCTCTTTACTCGTTCTGTAACACATCATCCCGTGGCTAACTCCTTAGTCACATTGAGATCATTATGATGATGTCTTATCGAGTGGGCCCAGAGATACCTCTCCGTCACACGGAGTGACAAATCCCAGTCTCGATTCGTGCCAACCCAACAGACACTTTCGGAGATACCCGTAGTGCACCTTTATAGCTACCCAGTTACGTTGTGACGTTTGGCACACCCAAAGCATTCCTACGGTATCCGGGAGTTGCACAATCTCATGGTCCAAGGAAATGATACTTGACATTGGAAAAGCTTTAGCAGACGAACTACACGATCTTGTGCTATGCTTAGGATTGGGTCTTGTCCATCACATCATTCTCCTAATGATGTGATCCCGTTATCAACGACATCCAATGTCCATGGTCATGAAACCGTGACCATCAATTTATCAACGAGTTAGCCAACTAGAGGCTCACTAGGGACATATTGTGGTCTATGTATTCACACATGCATTACAGTTTCTGGTTAACACAATTATAGCATGAACAATAGAAAATTATCATGAACAAGGAAATACAGTGATAACCATTTTATTATTGCCTCTAGGGCATATTTCCAACAGTCTCCCACTTACACTAGAGTCAATAATCTAGTTACATTGTGATGAATCGAACACCCATAGAGTTCTGGTGTTGATCATGTTTTGCTCGTGAGAGAGGTTTAGTCAATGGATCTGCGACTTTCAGATCCGTATGTACTTTACAAATATCTATATCTCCTTCCTGAATGTAATCACGAATGGAGTTGAAGCGGCGTTTGATGTGTCTTGTCTTCTTGTGAAACCTGGGCTCCTTGGCAAGGGCAATAGCTCTAGTGTTGTCACGGAATAGAGTCATCGGGCCCGACGCATTGGGAATCACTCCTAGGTCGGTGATGAACTCCTTCATCCAGACTCCTTCCTTTGCTGCTTCCGAAGCAGCTATGTACTCCGCTTCACATGTAGATGCCGCCATGACGCTTTGCTTGTTGCTGCACCAGCTTACTGCCCCTCCATTCAAAATATACATGTATCCAGTTTGTGACTCGGATCTATGTCGAAGCTAGCATCAACATAACCCTTCATGACAAGCTCTTCGGCACCTTCATATACAAGAAACATGTCCTTGGTCCTTTTCAGGTACTTTAGGATATTCTTGACTGTTGTCCAGTGTTCCCCTCCGGGATCACTTTGGTACCTCCCTACCAAACGTATGGCAAGGTTCACATCAGGTCTGGTACACAGCATGGCATACATGATAGAACCTATGGCTGAAGTATTGGGGATGACACTCATCTCTTCTCTATCATTTGCCATGGTCGGGCATTGAGTCGTACTCAATCTCACACCCTATAACACAGGCAAGAACCCCTTCTTGGACTGATCCATATTGAACTTCTTCAATACTTTTTCAAGGTATGTGCTTTGTGAAAGACCTATGAGGTGTTTCGATCTATCTCTATAGATCTTAATGCCTAATATGTAAGCAGCTTCTCCAAGATCCTTCATTGAAAAACACTTATTCAAGCAGGCCTTTACGCTTTCCAAAAGTTCTATATCATTTCCCATCAACAATATGTCATCCACCTATAATATGAGAAATGCTACAAAGCTCCCACTCACTTTCTTGTAAATACAGGGTTCTCCATAAACCTGTATAAATCTAAATGATTTAATCACCTCATTGAAAAGCGAATGTTCCAACTCCGAGATGCTTGCACCAGCCCATAGATGGAGCGTTGGAGCTTGCATACTTTGTTAGCGCCCTTAGGATCGACAAAACCTTCCGACTATATCATATACAGTTCTTCCTTAAGGAAGCCATTAAGGAATGTCGTTTTGACGTCCATTTGCCAGATCTCATAATCATAAAATGCAGCAATTGCTAACATGATTTGGACGAACTTCAGCATCGCTATGGGTGAGAAAGTCTCATTGTAGTCAAATCCTTGAACTTGTCGATAACCCTTAGCAACAAGCCGAGCCTTATAGATGGTCACATTACCATCCGTGTCAGTCTTCTTCTTAAAGATCCATTTATTTTCTATGGCTCGCTTATCATCAGGCAAGTCCATTGTCGTGAGAACGAGCCTGACAGTAGAAGGTAGGGGTATGAAGGGAGAGGGCAGAGTCCTAGCTACGACGAGGGTGTACACATGGATGTATGAGTTCAGGCCCCTCTCGTGGTGGTAACAGCCCTACGTCTCAGTGCTCGGGAGCTTATTGATGGGGAACGTCGCATGGGAAACAAAAAATTTCCTACGCACACGCAAGATCTATCCATGGTGATGAGCATCTACGAGAGGGAGAGTGGATCTATGTACCCTTGTAAATCGCTAAGTGGGAAGCGTTAAGAAACACAGTTGGTGTAGTCGAACATCTTCGCGATCCAAATCGCCGAGCGTCCCGTGATCACATCACGATCCATCCCGCGATCCAATCACGATCCGTCCCGCGAACTCATCATGATCCGTCCCGCGATCTCATCACGATCCGTCCCGCGAACTCATCATGATCCGTCCCGTGAACTCATCACGATCCGTCCCGCGATCTCGTCGCGATCTATCTCATGATCTTGATCACGGTCCTTCCGATCTAGTGCCGAACGGACGACACCTCCGCGTTCAGCACACGTGCAGCTTATGACGATCTCCACCGTCTTGATCCATCAAGAGGAAGTGGAGAGGAAGAAGAGTTCACCGGCAGCGTGACGGTGCTCCGGCGATGGTGGTGGAGCAATTTTGGTAGGGCTTCGCCTAAGCACTGCGGAAATCCAATCTAGAGGAGCACCGGTGGAACAGGTAGCATGTGGCCGTAAAATCTAGTGCAAAACACCCAATACCACCAGTATATATAAGAGGGAGGGAGGAAGAAGGCTGGCGCAAGGGCCAAGGCCCCATAGGGTCGGCCGAATCCACTAGGATTGGAAGACTCTCCTCCAATCCTAGTAGGACTAGGATTCGTCCCTTTTTTTCCTTTTTCCACCTTTTCCTATTGGGTTTTCT
Organism: Hordeum marinum; assembly: GCA_022496015.1. Classification (NCBI taxonomy): domain Eukaryota; kingdom Viridiplantae; phylum Streptophyta; class Magnoliopsida; order Poales; family Poaceae; genus Hordeum; species Hordeum marinum. The sequence continues at coordinate 333,049,361 of CM039674.1, forward strand.
TCTCCAGCAACATGGGCCTTGTGTGGGAGTTTCCACCAAACCACTAAGGGCTGATATTCACTCTCCCACAGCCCATGAAGCCTCTTGGGTCGAAATACCTCTCCCGATGGTCCCCCGGTACACTATCGATGAGCCCGAAACTTTTCCGGCGACCAAAATAGGACTTCCTATATATGAATCTTTACCTCTGGACCATTACGGAGCTCCTAGTGACGTCCGGGATCTCATCCGGGACTCCGAACAACCTTCGGTCACCACCATACATAACTCTATACTACCGAAACGTCACCAAACCTTAAGTGTGTAGACCCTGCGGGTTCGAGAACTATGTAGACATGACCGAGACACCTCTACGGTTAATAACCAATAGCGGGCCCTGGATGACAATATTGGTTCCTACATATTCTACAAAGATCTTTATCGGTCGAACCTCTATGTCAAGGATTCAGTTAATCCCGTATGATGTTCCCTTTGTTCTTCGGTATGTTACTTGCCCGAGATTTGATCGTCGGTATCTCCATACCTAATTCAACCTCGTTACCAGCAAGTCTCTTTACTCATTCCGTAATACAAGATCCCGTGACTAACACTTAGTCACATTGCTTGCAAGTCTTGTTGTGATGTTGTATTACCGAGTGGGCCCTGAGATACCTCTCCGTCACACGGAGTAACAAATCCCAGTCTTGATCCATGCCAACTCAACAGACACCCTCGGAGATACCTGTAGAGTGCCTTTATAGTCACTCAGTTACGTTGCGACATTTGATACACACAAGGCACTCCTTCGGTGTCAGTGAGTTGCATGATCTCATGGTCATAGGAACATATACTTGACATGCAGAAAACAGTAGCAAAAAACTGACACGATCATATGCTACGTTTGTAGTTTGGGTCTTGTCCATCACACCATTCTTCTAATGATGTGATCCCGTTATCAAATGACATCTCATGTCCATGGCTAGGAAATCTTAGCAATCTTTGATCAACGAGCTAGTCTATTAGAGGCATACTAGGGACATGGTTTTGTCTATGTATCCACACATGCATCTAAGTCTCCGATCAATAAAATTATAGCATGGATAATAAACGATTTATCATGAACAAGGAAATATGATAATAACTAATTTATTATTGCCTCTAGGGCATATTTCCAACAGTCTCCCACTTGCACAAGAGTCAATAATCTAGTTCACATCACCATGTGATTCACATTATTATGAATCTAGCACCCAATGAGTTCTCGGGCTTGATCATGCTTTGCATGTGAGAGAGGTCTTATAGTTAACGGGTCTGCGACACTCAGATCCGTGTGCAATTTGCAAATCTCTATGTCTAACCATAAATACTGCTACCACACTCCATTTGGTACTATTCCAAATGGCTGCTGCTCTACTATACGTATCCAGATTGCTACTACGAGTCATCCAGATTGGTGTTAAAACTTGCATCGATGTAACTCTTTACGACGAACTCTTTATCACCTCCATAATTGAGAAACATCTCCTTAGTCCTTTAGTTACTAAGGATAATCTTGACCGTTGTCTAGTGATCCACTCCTGGATCACTCTTGTACCCCTTGATGGACTCATGGCAAGGCACACACAGGTGCGGTACACAACATGGCATATTATACAGAGCCTATGGCTAAGTCATAGGGGACGACATTCGTCCTTTCTCTTTCTTCTGCCTTTGTCAAGCTTTGAGTCTCACTCAACTTCACACCTTACAAAGCAGGCGAGAACACTTCTCTCTGACTAATCCATTTTGAACTCTTTCGAAATCTTGTCAAGGTATGTACTCATTGAAAGTCTCATCAAGCATCTTGATCTATCTCTATAGATCTTGATGCTCAGCAGTTAGGTAGCTTTATCCAGGTCTTCCTTTGAAAAACTCTTTTCAAACAACCACTTATGCTTTCCAGAAATTCTACATCATTTCCAATCAACAATATGTCAACCACATATGCTTACTAGAAACTCTATAGTGCTCCCACTCACTTTATTGCAAATACAAGTTTCTCATAAACTTTGTATAGACTCAAAAACTTTGATCACCTCATCAAAGTGTATATTCCAACTCCGAGATGCTTGCTTCAGTTCATAGAAGGATCACTAAATCTTGCACACCTTTTAGCATCCTTAGGACTGACAAAACCTTCTGGTTATATCACATACAACCTTTCCTCAAGTAAACCGTTAAGGAAATGATGTTTTGACATCCATGTGCCAGATTTCATAATTGAAAAATGCAGCAACTCCTAACATAATTCCAACAGACTTTAGCATCGCTACGAGTGAGAAAGTCTCATCATAGTCAAGTCATTGAACTTGTCACAAACATTTTGCAACAAGTCGAGCTTTACAAATGGTGACATTTACCATCAGCGTCTGTCTTCATTTTAAAGATCCATTTGTACTCAACGACCTTCCGTCCAACGAGCAAGTCTACCATAGTCTATACTTGGTTTTCATACATGGATCCTTTCTCGGATTTCATGGCCTCCAACCATTTGTCGGAATCCGGGCCCATCATCGCTTCTCCATAGCTCATAGGTTCATCATTGGCCAACAACATGACCTCCAAGACACGGTTGTCGTACCACTCAGGAATGGTATGCATCCTTGTCGACCTACGAGGTTCGATAGTAACTTGATCCGAAGCTTCATGATCATCATCATTAACTTCCTCTTCAACTAACGTAGGCTTCACAGAAACAACATCCTGCGCTGCGCTACTCTCTGGTTGAAACAGAGGTTCAACAACCTCATCAAGTTCTATCTTCCTCCCACTCAATTCTTTCAAGAGAAACTTTTCCTCGAGAAAAGACCCATTTTAGAAACAAAAATTTTGCACTTGGATCTGAGATAGAAGGTTCACCCAACTGTCTTTAGGGTATCTATGAAGATGCATTTGTCTGCTTTGGGTTCGAGCTCATTAGGTGAAAACCCTTTTTCACATAAGTGTTGCAGCCCCAAACATTAAGAAATGACAGCTTTAGGTTTCTATCAAATCATAATTCACATGGTGTAATCTCAACGGATTTAGATGGTGCCCTATCTAAAGTGGATGTAGTTGTCTCTAATGCATAACCCCAAAACGATAGTGGTAAAAGGATAAGAGACATCATAATTCGCACCATATCCAATAGAGCACAACTATGACGTTCGGACACACCATCACACTATGGTGTTCCAGGTGGCGTGAGTTGTGAAACAAATTTCACATTGTCTTAAGTTGTATACCAAACTCGTAACTCAGATATTCACCTCCACGATCATATTGCGGACATTTTATCTTCTTGTCACGATGATCTTAAACTTCACTCTGAATTTGCTTGAACTTTTTCAAACGATTCAAACTTTCATTTCATGAAGTAAATATACACTATTATTTACTCAAATCATCAGTGAAGGTAAGAAAATAACGATATCCAGTGCATGCTACCAGACTCATTGGATTGCATACATCAACATGTATCATTTCCAATAAATCACTTGCCCCCTCCATCAAACTAGAAAACGGGGTCCTTAGTCATCTTGCCCAAGAGGCATGGTTCGCATGTCTCAACCGATTCGAAATCGAATGAGTCCAAAGATCCATCAGCATGGAGTTTCTTCATGCGCTTAAAACCAATATGACATTTAGCGGCAGTGCCACAAGTATGTGGTACTATCATTATTAACTTTGTATCTTTTGGCATCAATGTTATGAACATGTGTATTACTACGATCAAGTTTCAACAAACCATTCTCACTGGGTGCATGACCATTGAAGGTATTATTCATGTAAACAGAATAACCATTATTCTTTAACTTAAATGAATAACCGTGTTGCAATAAACATGATCTAATCACGTTCATGCTCAACGCAAAAACACCAAATAACATTTATTTAGGTTCGTCACTAATCTCGAAGGTAGAGAGAGCATGCGATGTTGATCACATCAACCTTGGAAACATTTCCAACACACATCGTCACCTCACACTTAGCTAGTATCTATTTATTCCGTAGCTTTTACTTCGAGTTACTAACATTTAGCAACCGAACTGGTATCCAATACCCAGGTGCTACTAGGAGTACTAGCAAGGTACACATCAATAACACGTATATCAAATATACTTCTGTTGACTTTGCCAGCCTACTTATCTACCAAGTATTTAGGGTTGTTCCGCTTCAGCGACAGTTCTCCTCATATTCGAAGCACTTAGTCTCGGGTTTGAGTTCAACTTTGGGTTGCTTCACTGGAGCAGCAACTGACTTGCTATCCATGAAGTTTCCCTCCTTGCTCTTGCCCTTCTCGAAACTAGTGGCTTTACTAACCATCAACACTTGATGCTCCTTCTTGATTTCTACCTTCGCGGTGTCAAACATCGCGAACATCTCAGGGATCATTATTTCTATCCCTGGCATTTTGTAGTTCATCACCAAGTTCTAGTAGCTTAGTGACAGTGACTTGGAGAACTATATCAATCACTATCTTATCTGGAAGATCAACTCCCACTCGATTCAAGCGATTGTAGCACCTAGACAATCTGAGCACATGCTCAACGATTGAGCTATTCTCTTTCATCTTACAGGCAAAGAATCTTGTTGGATATCTCATATCTCGCAACACGGGCACGAGCCTGAGATCCTAATTTCAGCTCTTAGAACATCTCATATGTTCCGTGACGTTCAAAACGTTTTAGGGCCTCAATTCTAAGCCGTAATGCATGACGCACTAAACTATCAAGTAGTCATCAGAATGTGCCTGTCAGATGTTCACAACATCTATAGACGATGCTAGAGCGGTTGGCGCACCGAGCGGTGCATTAAGGACATAAGACTTCTGTGCAGCAATGAGGGCAATCCTCAGATCACGGACCCAGTCCGCAATATTGCTACCATCATCTTTCAATTCTATTTCTCTAGGAACATATAAAAATACAAGGGAGCTACAACGTGAGCTAGTAATCTACAACATAATTTGCAAAGACACTTTGACTATGTTCATGATAATGTGTTCAATTAATCATATTACTCAAGAACTCCCACTCAAATTGACATCCCTCCGGTCATCCGAGTGATACATGATCCAAATTCACCAACTCAAGTCCGATCATCGCGTGAGTTGAGGTGGTTACAATGGTGAACCTCATCATGTTGATCATATCTACTATATGACTCATGTTTGACCTTTCGGTCTCTTGTGTTCCGAGGCCATGTCTGTACATGCAAGGCTCGTCAAGTTTAACCCGAGTGTTCCGCATGTGCAACACGGGCTTGCACCCGTTGTATGTGAACGTAGAGCCTATCACACCCGATCATCGTGTGGTGTCTCAACACGACGAACTTTCGCAACGGTGCACACTCGGGGAGAACACAATTCATCTTGAAATTTAAGTGAGGGATCACCTTATAATGCTACCATCGTCCTAAGCAAAACAAGGTGCATAAAAGGATTAACATCACATGCAAATCATAAGTGACATGATATGGCCATGAACTTGTGCTTTTGATCTCCATCTTGAAAGCACCGACATGATCTCCATCATCACCGGCAAGACACCATGATCTCCATCATCTTGATCTCCATCAACGTGTCGCCATCGGGGTTGTCGCGCCCAACATGCTTCTACTACTATTGCTACCGTTTAGCGATAAAGTAAAGCATTACATAGTGCTTAATGATTGACACGCAGGTCATACAATAATTAAAGACGACCCTATGGCTCCTGCCGATTGCCGTACTCATCGACATGCAAGTCATGATAATCTATACATTACATGATCATCTCATACATCACATATATCACATCATGTAATTGGCCATATCATATCACAACATACCCTGCAAAAACAAGTTAGACGTCCTCTAATTGTTGTTGCATGTTTTACGTGGCTGCTACGGGTATCTAGCAAGAACAATTCTCATATACGCAAAAACCACAACGGTGATACACTAGTTGCTTTTCAACCTTCTCAAGGACCGCCTTTGTCGAATCCAATCCAACTAAAGTGAGAGAAACTGGCACCCGCAAGCCATCTATGCAACAAGTTGCGGTCGAGGGAACCGGTCTCTCATAAGCGTACGGTAATGTTGGTCCAGGCCGCTTCATCTCACAATACCGCTGAACCAAAATCCGACCAAGGGAGGAAGCAATCTAAGCATCAACGCCCACAAACCTTTTGTGTTCTACTCGAGATCTCATCTACACATAGACCTAGCTCATGATGCCACTAATGGGGAACGTTGCATGGGAAACAAAAAATTTCAAACGCACACGCAAGATCTATCCATGGTGATGAGCATCTACAAGAGGGAGAGTGGATCTACGTACCCTTGTAGATCGCTAAGCGGGAAGCGTTAAGAAACGCGGTTGGTGTAGTCGAACATCTTCGCGATCCAAATCGCCAAGCGTCCCGCGATCACATCACGATCCATCGCGCGAACTCATCATGATCCATCCCGCAATCTCAGCATGATCCGTCCCGCGAACTCATCACGATCCGTCCCGTGAACTCATCATGACCCGTCCCGCGATCTCGTCGTGATCTGTCTTGTGATCTTGATCACGGTCCTTCCGATCTAGCGCCGAACGGACGGCACCTCCGCGTTCAGCACACATGCAGCTTGATGACGATCTCCATCATCTTGATCCAGCAAGAGGAAGTGGAGAGGAAGAAGAGTTCACCGGCAGCATGACGGCGCTCCGACGATGGTGGTGGAGCAATTCCGGCAGGGCTTCGCCTAAGCACTGCGAAAATCCGATCTAGAGGAGCACCGGTGGAACGGGTAGCACGTGGCCGTAAAATCTAGTGCAAAACACCCAATACAACCAGTATATATAAGAGGGAGGGAGGAAGAGGGCTGGAGCAAGGGCCAAGGCCCCATAGCGTCGGCCGAATCCACTAGGATTGGAGGACTCTCCTCCAATCCTAGTAGGACTAGGATTCGTCCTTTTTTTTCCTTTTTCCACCTTTTCCTATTGGGTTTTCTTCTCCAGCCACATGGGCCTTGTGTGAGAGTTTCCACCAGCTCACTAAGGGCTGATATTCACTCTCCCACAGTCCATGAAGCATCTTGGGTCGAAATACCTCTCCCGATGGTCCCCCGGTACACTATCGACACTTCCGGTACAGTACCGATGAACCCGAAACTTTTCCGGCGACCAAAATAGGACTTCCTATATATGAATCTTTACCTCCAGACCATTCCGGAGCTCCTCGCGACGTCCGGGATCTCATCCGGGACTCGGAACAACCTTCGGTCACCATCATACATAACTCTATACTACCGAAACGTCACCAAACCTTAAGTGTGTAGACCCTGCGGGTTCGAGAACTATGTAGACATGACCGAGACACCTCTACGGTCAATAACCAATAGCGGGCCCTGGATGACCATATTGGTTCCTACATATTCTACGAAGATCTTTATCAGTCGAACCTCTATGTCAAGGATTCAGTTAATCCCGTATGATGTTCCCTTTGTTCTTCGGTATGTTACTTGCCGAGATTCGATCGTCGGTATCTCCATACCTAGTTCAACCTCGTTACTGGCAAGTCTCTTTACTCGTTCCTTAATACAAGATCTCGTGAGTAACACTTAGTCACATTGCTTGCAAGGCTTGTTGTGATGTTGTATTACCGAGTGGGCCCTGAGATACCTCTCCGTCACACGGAGTAACAAATCCCAGTCTTGATCCATGCCAACTCAACAGACACCCTCGGAGATACCTGTAGAGTGCCTTTATAGTCACCCAGTTATGTTGCGATGTTTGATACACACAAGGCACTCCTCCGGTGTTAGTGAGTTGCATGATCTCATGGTCATAGGAACATATACTTGACATGCAGAAAACAGTAGCAATAAACTGACATGATCATATGCTACGTTTGTAGTTTGGGTCTTCTCCATCACACCATTCTTCTAATGATGTGATCCCGTTATCAAATGACATCTCATGTCCATGGCTAGGAAACCTTAACCATCTTTGATCAATGAGCTAGTCTATTAGAGGCATACTAGGGACATTGTTTTGTCTATGTATCCACACATGCATCTAAATCTCCGATCAATACAATTATAGCATGGATAATAAACGATTTATCATGAAGAAGGAAATATGATAATAACTAATTTATTATTGCCTCTAGGGCATATTTCCAACACTTATGTCGTGTAGAATGTTCAGATTACAGTGGTTGCGAACCCTTGTGCCTGAGGGGAGGGGCGGCTTATATAGAATTCACTGCCCCTCATAAGTGTCCGGCATCTAAGGGTCTGATCGTGGGTTTAAAGTGTGGCGTTACTGGTAACGTACATAAATGCTACTAATGACGAAGGACTAATGACTGCCCGTTGGCCTCCTGATGGTGGCTCCTGGTCTTCTGGTGTCGACTGAGAATGATGTCTACCGAGTGACAGACGATTGTCAAGTGAAGGAAGAAGACTCCGAGTGGATTGAATATCGAGTGACTTGAACGTCACATGGGATCCAGTCGGAAGCTTATGCTTGATCTTCAAGTCCTCCAATGTAGTGTCCTTAGGGAGGGTATGTAGGCCTTGCTTAGGACCCTACCCTAGGTACATATCCTCGTCATTAGCCCCTGAATGGACCAGTGTTCGAGTGGTGAAGTGGGGGTATCAATGCCAATCTTGAATTAAAGCATCAAATCTTCTGAATGATATTCGGGACTTCAACGAAACTTGCGTCGATTGAACTCTGAGTATTGATGTCAATTCAGGATCAACACGCCAAATCTTCCGAATGATATTCGGGGCTTCAATGAAACTTGCATCGATTGAACTCTTCGCCATTCGCCCGGATCCATTTAGCCTTAGAAGTGTCCAAGTGAATGTTCAATGCCTATTTTGCTCCGAGTGAATTGAAAGCATCTTTGGAGGTGACGGGTCGGTCTGTCAGACCCGGATTTCGCGGGATACAAAAATATGGGAAGCGCGCGCGTGCGATGATGATGCCACAATCAGGGCAAGTGGGGGCACGACGCCTTGATCTCCACGCTGATCATTTCGCCATGTACTAGACGCAGACTGCGGCTAGTGTGCGCAGTGATCTCGCGGGTCCACCAGTCAGCGAGGCACTTGGTGGGATATAAATCTCGGAGCATTGTGGTTCGCACAGTACTTTTCCCCAAACTTCCTCTCTTCCTCCGCCTCCCCTGTCTCTAGCGCCCCACTCTATTCCTCTCTGACAAGAGCCATCGCGACGATGACGAAGAGGACCACAGAGAAGCTGGAGCGAGCTAAGAAGGGGGCGACGAAGGTCAAGGGCAAGAAGCCCTCGACCGCTCGGTTTACCGTGCCGGCGGGATGGATGCAGGGGGACTTTCTCCCCTCTGTAGTCACTCATGAGGACATGGAGGGTCTTGTTGCTAATGGGCTCATGGCGGATGGCGCCTGGAGGCTGCCGGAGGGAGAGCGTGAGTCGGAGCCGCGCGATGGGGAGAGGGTCCTCCTTCTCTCCCACATTGAAAGAGGTTTCTCTATGCCACCCCACCCGTTCTTTAGAGGGTTCTTGAATTTCTTTGGCGTTCAACTGCACCATCTCCCACCGAATACTATTGCATACTTGTCTACCCTCGTTACTTTGTGCGAGTGTTTTCTGGGTTGTTCTCCTCATTGGGGGCTATTGAAGCACATCTTTACGGTCAGATCCCAGACTATGAAGAAAGCCCTCCCTGCTGATGGGAAGACTCATGTGCTTCAGTTGTGTGGGGGTTTAGGACTTCAGAAAAGAGCTCGTAGTTCTTTCCCTGCCATGAGTTTTCTTGAGTTGTTAGAGGTTGGCAGTCGACTTGGTTCTACTACAAAGACGTAGCATCACCCAACATGTCGACTGGCCTTCCCCCCTATACACTTGACCATCTAGCTGTCCCCAAGTCTCTGAGGGTGACCGAAGAGGAACATGTCCAAGTGGGAATCTTGGTTGAAGCTATGGTGCAACTAATTCGGGGTGGAGTGACTGGCATGGATCTGTTGGAAACATTTCTCAGTCGACGTATTCAGCCGCTCCAAGCCACAGATCACACCATGTGGCACTACGCGGGCCCTGAGGACTCGACCAGGGCACACCCAGAAGAGGTTCCGCAAAAAACTGTTGAGTAGTGGCTTCGCAACATTACTGGAGCATGCGACAACCCTTTGGGAGCCAAGAGGATCCGACCTTACTCGGCTGAAAACCTGCCGAAGAATCTGGTGAGTTAGGGGTGTCGACTGATGTACTTGTATCGTCTAGTGATATATTGACTTATGAACTGACTTCTTTACTTGAAACATGTAGGAGTGGACGCACATGCACTCGCCCGTTCCTAACGGGAACCACGTTGACGATGGAGTTGTGAGTGAAGGCAGCAGCATGGACGGCGACGGTTCAGAAGACTCTGAGGATGAGGACGAAAACTCGGACGAAAATGAGCCAGAAGTCGAGCCACCTCTTTGCACCGAATGCCGCTCCAAGGCTCGCCAAGATCCTGTGACAGCTGAGGACAGGGCTCCGGGCCCAAGTGAGAAGAATCCAAAGCGGAGCCGCCCCTCGACTGTCGAGTCGAGCGAACGATCGGCGAAGCAACCCAAGTGACCGTGGCCAAACCTCGCAAAGCCTTGCCTCGCATGAAGATGGTCGTGCCTGTCGTATCCACGTGAGTGTTTACTTTCAAATTCTTTCTATCGATTGTGACTTTGCGTTGTTACTATCCGAGCGTTGTTTGATCCATCCGAGCTGCTACTTCTGTAACATCTCCTCCTCGAGACGGAGGGGAAGCGATGGACATTGACACTGCTGACGCTGCCACTTCTCATAGAGGTTAATAAGTCCTCAATTCATTCGAATGAGATTCGTCACTTGCAAAAGTTAACACTGTCGATTGATGTTGCAGAGGTCATCCAGCTGGAAGACGACGAGGAATTCCCAGACGCCTCGTGCACCCGCACTCGAAGAGCTTCATCAATGCAGACGCTTCAGCGATCGACTACAGAGTCCTCCCAGGGGATGGGCGATTTGACACGAATCGGAGTTGATCATGTGGTACCTCTGTCGACTGCCCCTCTAGCTGTCTCGACCATCGTGACATCAACTCCAACCAGACCTGCTCAGACTGCTTCAGCTGCCCCAGCTACTATGCCGATCCCGCCCATGATGGCTTTCCCTCTGCATCGCGTCCCGGAAGATCAGACCGGAGCTGCGAAGGAGGCTATGATCCAGGCAGAGCAGATGATTCTGCGAACCAAAGAGGCGTATGATGCCAGCAAGCTGGCTTACGATGCCAGCAAGGCCCTCCGCACCAATGTCCAAGTAAGTTCGATTGTAAGTACATTTCTGATTGAATTCCTGTCTTTTCTTGACTGTACACCCAGTGAGTGCTTATTTTCCACTCGTAGAATGTTTGAAATTTCTCCACTCGAGTAGGTCACGTCTTAGTCGAGTAGGTTTTGGATCTAGTACGCATAGTACTAGAGTCACTCGACATGTCGAATGCATAGATTTTTTTTTCTGACGGGCCGCTCGACGGATTGAGTGTTAACCATCTCAGTGGGGGCACTTTGAGTGCACCCACTGGGTGTAGTCGCCGAGATCGCTGTCGAGTGCTTGCATCGGCAGGGGTCTTAGAGTTTGTCGTATGCTTGATACATTTGCCCTTGGTCGCACCACTCCGCAGCTAACTGCACTTCACAGATTGGGGAGGGACGTGTCACTCGACGGATCGAGTGACGGATATTCCAATGACGGATGTTTTCTGCCACTCGACTGGTCGAGAATTGGCAGATCCAGTGGGGGCACGCTAAGTGCACCCACTGGGTGTATTCCCCGAGACCGCTGTCGAGTGCTTGCACCGGCAGGGGTCTTAGAGTTTGTTGTATGCAGGATACATTTTGCCTTTGATCACACCACTCTGAAGCTACCTTGTAGGTTTCATGGATATCATTGATAAACCATGATATGACGCTACATAAGGATAGATTGAACTTCATAGAGCAGGGAGGCGCGTCACTCGACGGGTCGAGTGATGGATGAATGTTCTCACAGGGCTGACCTTGTCGAACGTTTCAGTAACCAGTAGGGGCACGCTAAGTGCACCCACTGGGTGTAGTCCCTGAGGCTACTGCTAATCGCAGACGATAAGAGTAGTCTTGAAAACTTGAAATTGGGATTTCCGTCATACGCGTAGTACTGGAGGCACTCAACATGTCGAGTGCATTTTTTTCCTGACGAGTTACTCGACAGGTCGAGTGTTAACCGTCTCAGTGGGGGCACTCTGAGTGCACCCATTGGGTGTAGTCCCCGAGACCGCCGTCGGGTGCTTGCACCAGTGGGGGTCTTAATAGAGACTGCTTTGAATTTGTTTACGGCATGCAGAGCGCCGGAGCCACTCAACATGTCGAGTGGACTTTTGCTTGAATTCTTCTTCCCTTGGACACGGGCTTCATGGACATCATAAGTCAACCATTATATGACGCTGTTCCAGCATAGTAAGACAGGCATTCGACGGTATTCATAGCCCAGTCGGCCGTCCTTGGTATTACTTGTCGATTGGATTTCTTTCTTTTGTTGGTTTCAGAGGGCTTGAGAACTTGGAACGCAGTATAAGGATCTTGAGGATGAAAGGAACCGACAACGCGTGGATCTAGAAGCCTCCAACAATGCTCTGGAGCGAGCGCGGGCTGAGCTGAAGTCTCTGGGAGGTAACTACCGTCGACTCTCTGCATTCCCATCTTCACTTTTCATGCTTTGAACCGAGTGCTCTCACTTGAACAGACGTGCGCAATGAAAATCGTCGACTCCAAGCGCGACTCAACAATGTTGTTTCTTTAGATTCCATGAAGAAGGCACTGGAGGACAAGGACAAAGCACTCGCCGACGCCCAACGGGTGGCCAAGGATAAAACCGAGATCGCAGATCGAAAGCTGGCGGCTGCCCAGAAGCTGGAGGAGGAGATCGCAAAGCTAAAGCAAGAGCGCGTGGACCTCGTCAAAAGGGCTGAGCAGCTAAACAAAAGGAGCAACAGCCTGAGAAGCATCTGGGCGAATTCTCGAGGAAGATGTACATCATGCTCGACGGTGAGTGTCTCTTGTCGACCGAACTTTGTAAAATCCATGAAGATCGTACCTCACCGATTCTCCTCCCATTCCTTCTCTTCAATAGAATTCTGCCAAGACTTTGAAAAGGAGACAAAAGAGATTGAGACCAACCTGGATCCCACCAAGTCTCCTGTCGCAGACGCGGTGGCCATGAACATGCTCAGACTCAATTTTCGGCTCCAGGGCGTTCAGGCATATCTTGTCCGACTAAAATCTACGATGGAGAGGATTGATAAGGAGCTGTGGCCCGAGGACACTCCTCAGCTCGACCTCAACTCCACGATGGCCTGTCTGAACGACCTTCCAAGTCGAGTGTAGGCTTGGAAGAAGTCTGTTGTTCGCTGTGGGGCCAACATGGCGCTATCACTCATCAGGGTCCATTGTAGAGACATGAGGGAGGAGAAGCTGAAGGAGCTCCGAGTGGTTAACACAAAGAAGCTTCAGTTTGAGGACTTCATAGAGACCTTCATTAACACAGCTACTAGAATCGCAGATGGCATCGACTTGCACACTTTTGTCGAGCCAGCCAACCCGTCGGATGATTAAAAAACTTGACCTTCGGAAGAAACACTTTTATTCGCCTCGGTATGCCGAGTGAAACTGTATCACTTAAGACTTCATTCAGGCCTTAGGCCCGAGCACTTTTGCTTTCTCGCAAAACTTTTATCTGCGATTAACCCTTTGGATTTATCCGTATTTGGCTTCCAATCATTTGTTCGACTGAGTTTGTTCTTAGGCTTAGGCGAAAACACGTTCGCAGCCAAGTTCCCGAGTGTGAGGATTGCTCAACACTTGAAATATTTTGACCCTAGGCGAAGATTTATTCACGGCTAGGGAGTCGAATGGATGTATACAATCCACTCGGCGGGGTATTTAACTTAGGCGAAAACATGTTCGCAGCCAAGCCCCCGAGTGTGAGGATTGCTCAACACTCGGAATATTTTTGACCCTAGGCGAAGATTTATTCGTGGCTAGGGAGTCGAGTGGATGTATTACTATCCACCCGACAGGGTTTTTAACTTAGGCGAAAGCATGTTCGCAGCTAAGCCCCCAGGTGTGAGGATTGCTCACCACTCGGAGTACTTTTGAACCTAAGCGAAAAACAGATTCGCAGATAGCCCGTCGAGTGAATGGAATACTATCCACTCGACAGGGTTTTTAACTTAGGCGAAAGCATGTTCGCAGCTAAGCCCCCGAGTGTGAGGATTTCTCACCACTCGGAGTTTTTTTGAACCTAAGCAAAGACGGAATCACAAATAGGCCGTCGAGTGAATGGAATACTATCCACCCGACAGGGTTTTTAACTTAGGCGAATGCATGTTCGCAGCTAAGCCGCCGAGTGTGAGGATTGCTCACCACTCAGAGTTTTTTCGAACTTTGGCGAATGTCGATTCGCAGCTAAGTCGTCGAGTGAATGGACTGCTATCCACCCGACAGGGTTTTTAACTTAGGCAAAAGCATGTTCATAGCTAAGCCCCCGAGTGTGAGGATTGCTCAACACTCGGAGTATTCCCAAGAGTGAAACTGTACGATCGGAATCGAAAATATATATTGCAGAAATTTGAATTGCATTGATGAAGTATTCTTATTACATCAGAAGATTCTTCAGTCTCTTAAGTATAAAAGCGCCGGAGCAGATCTGCATTCCATGCTCGTGGCTCGTCTATCCGCTTCATGAGATTATACAGATGATAAGCTCCGTTGTTCAACACTTTAGTGACGAAGAAAGGACCTTCCCATGCAGGAGCAAGCTTGTGAGGTCGGTGTTGATTCACTCAGAGCACCAAGTCTCCCTCATGAAACGATCGACTCTTGACATTCTTCGCATGGAAGCACCGCAGATCCTGCTGATAGGAAGTAGTCCGGATCAAAGCCATCTCTCGTTCTTCCTGCAGGAGATCTACACCATCCTACCTAGCCTGTCCGGCTTCAGCCTCAGAATACAGTTCCACTCAAAGAGAATTGTGAAACAAGTCACTCGGCAAGACAGCTTCAGCACCATAGACCAGGAAAAAAGGAGTCCGTCCAGTCGACCGATTTGGTGTAGTTCTCAGGCCCCATAACATAGACGACACCTCAGTTACCCAGGCACTAGCGTCATGATCCAGGTCACGCATAAGACGAGGTTTTAGACCTTGCAGGATGAGGCCATTGGCTCGCTCGACTTGCCCATTGGTTTGCATGTGAGCAACAGATGCATAATCCACCCGAGTGCCCTAAGATGTGCATAAGTTTCTGAATTCTTCCGAGTCAAAATTGGTGCCGTTATCTGTGATAATGCTGTGAGGAACATCGTACCTGAAAATTATCTCTCTCATGAATGTAACCGTCGTATGGGAGTTCAATTTCTTGATGGGCTTGGCTTCTATCCACTTGGTAAACTTGTCGACTGCAACCAGCAAATGAGTGAAACCACCTTTTCCGGTCCGAAAGGGGCCAACCATGTCGAGTCCCCAAATAGCAAACGGCCACGCAAGGGGAGTTGTCTTCAGAGCAGAGGCTGGCTTGTGTGACAAGTTTGCATAGAACTGGCATCCATCAGAGTGATCGACGATGTCCTTAGCCATCTCATTAGCCCGTGGCTAGAAGAAAACAACTCTGTACGCTTTGACAACAATCGTCCGTGAGGACGTATGATGAATGCAAGTTCCCGAGTGGATCTCATCCAGAATCATTCAACCTTCCTCGGGAGAAATGTAGCGCTGTATAACGCCACTTGCACTCTCTCTGAAAAGCTGATCTCCCATCACAATAAAAGCCTTGGACCTGCGCACAATCTGTCGAGCCTTTGTTTCATCTTCAGGGAGCTCTTGTCTAAGGATATAGGCAATGTAAGGCACAGTCCAATCGAGAGTGACAACCGGAATCTCCATGACTAAATCAATCACTGCAAGGACATCGACTTCTAGCGGGTCAATGGAACTCAAAGCTTGTGGGGGCTCTTCGGTGAAAGGATCTTCTTGTAACGAAGGAGTGTGCAAGTGCTCTAAGAACACACCACTGGGGACAGGCCGTCGAGTGGACCCAATCTTGGATAGCTCGTCGGCTGCCTGATTTTTTAGTCGGGGAACATGATGAAGTTCCAGGCCTTCGAATTTCTTCTCCAACTTTCTGACTGCATTGCAGTACCCGGTCATAGCAGGGTTTCGAACATCCCACTCTTTCATCACTTGATTCACCACCAAATCCGAGTCGCCATAAACCATCAGGCGCTTGACGCCGAGTGAGACAGCCATGCGCAACCCATACAAAAGTGCTTCATATTCTGCCTCATTGTTGGAGGAATCGAAGTGAATTCGCAAGACATAGCTGAGCTTGTCGCCCTTGGGAGATATCAAGACAACACCAGCACTGGACCCATTCAACATTTTAGAGCTGTCAAAGAACATGGTCCAATGCGCCTAGTGAACTTGGATTGGCTGTTGCTGTTCAATCCACTCGGCCATGAAATCTGCCAATGCCTGGGACTTGATTGCTTTTTTTGGCTTTGAATCTGATGTCAAAGTGTCCAAGCTCGATTGCCCTTTTAGCCACTCGACCCGATGCGTCTTGATTATTGAAAATCTCGGGCAGAGGAGCATCACTGACGACTGAAATCAAGTGGTCTTGGAAATAATGCGCCACCTTCTTTGCTGATAGGTAAATACCATAAACCAGCTTATGATAGTGTGGATATATTTGCTTTGAGGGGGACAAAACTTCCGATACATAATAGACTGGCCACTGGACTTTATAAGCTTTACCCTCCTCTTCTCGCTCGACAGTTAGCACTGTACCGACGACCTGATTTGTGGCCGCGATGTACAGGAGCAAGGGCTCTTTGTTGCCAGGAGCAGCAAGCACCGGCTGGGTGGAGAGCAGGGCTTTGAGCTCAACAAACCCTGCTTCGGCTTCGGGAGTCCACTCGAACGTGTCGAACTTCTTCATCAATTGATATAAAGGCAGAGCCTTCTCACCAAGACGAGAAATTAATTGACTCAATGCTGCCAAGCAACCTGTGAGCTTCTGAACGTCGTGCACTCGCATGGGAGTCTTCATTCAGGTAATGGCGCTAATTTTCTCAGGGTTGACATCGATCCCCGTTCGAAAATGAGAAAACCGAGTAATTTGCCGCCAGGGACGCCGAAAGTACACTTTGCCGGATTCAGCTTTATGTCGAATCTCCTCAGATTGGCGAATGTTTTAGCAAAGTCGGCTAGCAGGTCGGAGCCTTTGCGGGACTTGACCACTATATCATCCATGTACGCCTCGACATTCTGAGGGATCTGGTGGAGTAAACATTTTTGAATCATGCGCATAAAAGTTGCGCCGACATTTTTGAGACCAAATGGCATAGTGATGTAGCAGAATTACCCGAATGGGGTGATGAAAGCTGTTTTTATTTCGTCCGGGCCATACAGACGGATCTGATGGTACCGAGAGTAAGCATCCAGAAACGATAAACGCTTGCACCCCGCAGTCGAGTCAACAATTTGATCTATGCGGGGGAGCGGAAAATGATCCTTCGGGCATACCCGATTGAGATATTTGAAGTCAATGCACATACGCAAATACTTATCTTTCTTTGGCACCATCACAACATTCGAGAGCCACTCGGAGTGGTAAATCTCCCGAATGAACTTGGCTTGCAAGAGGCAGGCCACTTCTTCGCTGATTGCCTTGCACTTCTCCGCCGCTGAACGACGCAAATGCTCCCTGACGGGTTTGGCTTTCGGATCCACTCTCAGACGGTGCTCAGCCAGCTCCCTGGGAACCCCCGGCATGTTAGCAGGCTTCCATGCAAAGATATCCCAGTTCTCACGGAGGAACTGGATGAGCTTTGCTTCCTATTTGCTGTCGAGTGTTGATGAGATATTCGTTGGGGCAACAGTAGGATCTGTCGGGTGGATGTGCACCTTCTTCACTTCCCCTGCTGACTGAAATGCCGACTCGGAAGCCGGCTTCTTTGCACGGAGCAAATCAGCAGGGTCAGCGGTTTTCTTGTACTCTTCCAGCTCGACCATGGCCATCCAGTGATCGATGATCTTGGAACCTTGCTGGAGGCATTCTTTGGCCCGCTGTCGATTGCTAGTGACCATGATCACGCCCTTAGGGCCTGACATCTTCAACTTGAGATACACGTAACATGGCTGGGCCATGAAACGTGCATATGCGGGTCGACCCAGAATGGCATGGTAAGCACTCTGGAAATCCATGACTTCAAACATCAATTTTTCTTTTTAGAAATTTTTGTCATTCACGAATGTCACATCCAATGCTATCTGGCCGAGTGACTTGGCCTTCTTCCCTGGGATGACCCCGTGAAATTGCATGTTGCTTTCACTCAATCGGGACATCGGAATGCCCATCCCTTTCAGGGTATCCGCGTAGAGAATGTTCAGGCCGCTGCCATTATCCATGAGGACCTTTCTAAGTCGAGTGCCCCCCACCACCGGATCAACTACTAGAGCCTGTCGACCAGGAGTGGCCACATGAGCAGGATAGTCTATTTGGTCGAATTTGATGGCATACTAGGGCCACTCGAGCTAGGTGGGAGTAGCAGGTATAGCCATGTTGACTTCTCTGTTGATGACTTTCAGACGACTCTTGCTCTCGACATCAGCAAAAATCACAAGTGTAGCAATGACATCTGGGAATGTTTCTTTATCTTCATCTTCATCATCCTTCTTAGGAGATTTATCACTCGGCGGGTCCCCTTTGAATTGCTGGATAAGGGTCCGACACTGTCGAGTGGTGTGCTTGGGAAAAATCACATTGCCTTCCGCATCTTTTCTCGTGTGAATTACACACGGCTGATCCATGATATCAGTTCTTGACTGATTTTTTCCTTTCTTGGGGGCATACTGTGCTTTAGCCCTGCCCTTGTTTTTTGATTGGGTCGCCAGTGCTGCTGCTTCTGCTTGAACCGGACTCTTAGCTTTTCGCTTCTATTTCCGATTGTTATTGCCACCAGCCTCATTGGCGACTGCCTTTCCTTTACCGCTACGGAGGCGGTCTTCTTCCTCGCCATTGGCGTACCGAGTGGCGATTTCCATCATCTTGCCGAGTGAAAAATCACCCGTGCGCCCGAACTTCAGGTATGATGCAAAGTGGACCACCGCTGAATATAATCTCTCAAAGTTTCATTAGGTTTCTGGACACAATGTTGTAAGTCAACCAGACCTGCAGGATGCTTGCAAGTACCCTCAAAGGTTCGGATAAACACTCGGGCAAGATCCTCCCAGCAATATATACTGGAAGGAGCCAAGCGATTCAGCCAAGCTCGAGCTGAACCATCTAGCATCAAGGACAAGTGCTTCATTGCGACGTTGTCGTTGCCGCCACCAATCTGTATAGCCACTCGGTAATCATCTAACCAAGTCTCTGGCTTGGACTCGCCAGAAAATTTTCCGATCCCAGCCGCCAACCTGAAGTTAGGGGGAATCTCCGCAGAACAGATGGCTCTGCTAAAACACTCAGGACCAGAAATCACGGCTGAGCTACTACTCGGAAAGTCTCTATCTTGGCCTTCTTTGTGAGCTCTGCCCCTGTCGATCCGTTTCTGGGTGAGGAGATCTCGAGCATCAAACTGCTCATTCCATTCATCACCGAACGAGCGCCTATCGTCCGGGTGCCGGGGCACGTGCGGACCACCCTGTGGAGGAGCG
Organism: Hordeum marinum; assembly: GCA_022496015.1. Classification (NCBI taxonomy): domain Eukaryota; kingdom Viridiplantae; phylum Streptophyta; class Magnoliopsida; order Poales; family Poaceae; genus Hordeum; species Hordeum marinum. The sequence continues at coordinate 333,069,089 of CM039674.1, forward strand.
GGCACTCGACGGTGGTCTTCACGGTGAAACTGATCTCTGACCTGATCCTCGCGAAAGCCCCCACCCCTACGACGCAGGGGCGATCCAGGGCTGTGTGCTGACTGAACGGTTTCAACCCTGGGTGAGTTGCTGTGTATCCTGTTGTGGGGTTGTGAAACTACAGAATTCTGACACTGTGCTGCATCTAACAGTGCTCTAATCTGCATCAACCCTCTTCCAGCCTCTGACCACGACGGCTGAATGGAATCTTCTATCCTAGCAGCAGCTGCAACATTTAACACAGGAGTTCGATATACCTCAACATCGTTGTGGGAGCCAGTCGGGAACAGTTGTCGCTGCCGTCGACCGGCAACAGGTGGACGCTGGCGAGCACGCTCCTCGAGTTCTCGCTGGAGCTCTTCCAGCGAATGTGCGTGGCCTCTAAGGACTAGGCCTCGGCAGTCATACCAACGATGGGGTATGAATAACCTCCCCCTCGCGACGCGGCTGTTCACTTGACGCACCACCAACATCACGCTTGTCGTGGCCAAAGCCCGGCGGTGGGCTTTGATGAGAGCCCGCCATAAGGACCTCCGCTGCTGGATCGCAGCTCTCGCACTCGGAAGGGATATCAGACGGATCAGAATCTGACTCGAACACGCCATGAAGAGACTCGGCAGGCTCGAGCACTGCGATCTGTGGAGAATAAATTTGGCGCGCCACTGCGTGCTTGACCCAGCGCTGGAGTCGTGAGCGGCCAGACCGCTTGCGACTGCGGACAACGAGGGGAGCCGACATATAGGGAGTCGACGACTGACGCAGCAACACGCCACAGGAACTCACGCGAAAGTGCTCAGCCCCGCGGACTGGGAGTGCCTTGATATCGAGAGGCGCTTCTTGAAGCCATGCCGAATCGTCGGCTATGAAGGTGAGTGCACCGAAACAGATCTCCTGGCCCAAAGCAAAAACACCGCCGAAAGACATGTCGAAGGATGGAAAATGCAACCTCGTCGGAAGTCGCTTAGACGCCTGCCCCAAGGTGGGCACCAACTGTCGTGGGAACGAGCCTGACAGTAGAAGGTAGGGGTACAAAGGGAGAGGGCGGAGTCCTAGCTACGGCGAGGGTGTACACACGAATGTATGAGTTCAGGCCCCTCTCGTGGAGGTAACAGCCCTACATCTCAGTACTCGGGAGCTTATGTCATGTGGAATATTAAGATTACAGTGGTTGCGAACCCTTGTGCCAGAGGGGAGGGGCGGCTTATATAGAGTTCGCTGCCCCTCATAAGTGTCCGACATCTAAGGGTCCGATCGTGGGTTTAAAATCTGGCGTTACTGGTAACATACATAATAAATGCTACCAATGACAAAGGACTAACGACTGCCCGTTGGCCTCCTGATGGTGGCTCCTCGTCTTTTGGTGTCGACTGAGAATGAGCTCTACCGAGTGACATGCGACTGTCGAGTGAAGGAAGAAGACTCCGAGTGGATTGAATGTCGAGTGACTTGAACGTCACATGGGATCCAATCGGAAGGTTATGCCTGATCTTGAAGTCCTCCAATGTAGTGTCCTTAGGTAGGGTATGTAGGCTTTGCCTAGGACCCTACCCTAGGTACATATCCTCGTCATCCACCAAAGTCCATATTTTGTTCTCATACATGGATCCTATCTCGGATTTCATGGCTTCTAGCCATTTGTTGGAATTCGGGCCCGCCATCGCTTCTTCATAGTTCGAAGGTTCGCCGTTGTCCAACAACACGATCTCCAGGACAGGGTTGCCGTACCACTCTTGTGCGGAACGTGTCCTAGTGGACCTTCAACGTTCAATAGTAACTTGATCTGAAGTTTCATGATCATCATCATTAACTTCCTCTCCAGCCGGTGCAGGCTCCACAAAAACAACTTCCTGTGCTGCGCTACTCTCCGGTTCGAGTGGAGGTACAATTACCTCATCAAGTTCTATTTTCCTCCCACTTACTTTTTTCGAGAGAAACTCTTTCTCTAGAAAGAATCCATCCTTGGCAACAAACACTTTGCCCTCGGATCTGAGGTAGAAGGTATACCCAATAGTTTCTTTGGGGTATCCTATGAAGACGCACTTTTTTGCTTTGGGTTCGAGCTTCTTAGGTTGAAGTTTCTTCACATAAGCATCGCATCCCCAAACTTTTAGAAATGACAGCTTAGGTTTCTTTCCAAACCATAATTCATATGGTGTCATCTCAACGGATTTAGACGGTGCCCTATTTAAAGTGAATGTGGCAGTCTCTAATGCATATCCCCAAAATGATAGCGGTAAGTCGGTAAGAGACATCATAGATCGCACCATATCCAATAGAGTGCGATTATGACGTTCAGACACACCATTTCGCTGAGGTGTGCTAGGCGGCATGAGTTGTGAAACAATTCCACATTCCCTTAGGTGTGTGCCAAACTCGTGACTCAAATATTCTCCGCCACGATCAGATCGTAGGCATTTTATTTTCCTGACACCTTGATTCTCTATCTCACTCTGAAATTCCTTGAACTTTTCAAAGGTTTCAGACTTGTGTTTCATTAAGTAGACATACCCATATCCGCTCAAGTCAACAATGAGGGTGAGAACATAATGGTAGCCCCCGCGAGGCTCGACGCTCATTGGACCGCATACATCGGTATGTATTATCTCCAATAAGTCAGTTGCTCGCTCCATTGTTCCGGAGAATGGAGTCTTGGTCATCTTGCCCATGAGGCATGGTTCGCACGTGTCAAATGATTCAAAATCAAGAGACTCCAAAAGTCCATCAAGATGAAGCTTTTTCATGCGTTTGACACCAATATGACCAAGGCGACAGTGCCACATGTAAGTGGGACTATCTTTATCAACCTTACATCTTTTGGTACTCACACTATGGACATGTGTAACATCACGTTTGAGATTCATCAAAAATAAACCATTGACCAGCAGGGCATGACCATAAAACATTTCTCTCATATAAATAGAACAACCATTATTCTCAGATTTAAATGAGTAGCCATCTCGCATCAAGCGAGATCCAGATACAATGTTCATGCTCAAAGCTGGTACTAAATAACAATTATTGAGGTTTAAAACTAATCCCGAAGGTAGATGTAGAGGTAGCGTGCCGACGACGATCACATCGACCTTGGAACCATTTCCGATGCGTATCATCACCTCGTCCTTTGCTAGTCTCCGCTTATTCCGCAGCTCCTGCTTGGAGTTACAAATGTGAGCAACCGCACCAGTGTCAAATACCCAGGAGCTACTACGAGCGCTGGTTAGGTACACATCAATAACAAATATATCACATATACCTTTCACGTTGCCGGCCTTCTTATCCGCTAAGTAGTTGGGGCAGTTCCGCTTCCAATGACCGGTACCCTTGCAATAAAAGCACTCAGTCTCAGGCTTGGGTCCATTCTTGTTCTTCTTCCCGGCAACTTGCTTACCGGGAGCGGGAACAACTTTGCCGTCCTTCTTGAAGTTCTTCTTACCCTTGCCTTTCTTGAAACTAGTGGTCTTATTCACCATCAACACTTGATGCTCCTTTTTGATCTCGACCTCCGCTGATTTCAGCATCGAGTACAACTCGGGAATGGACTTCTCCATACCCTGCATGTTGTAGTTCATCACAAAGCTCTTGTTGCTAGGTGGAAGCGACTAGAGGATTCTGTCAATGACCGAGTCATCCGGGAGATTAACTCCCAGCCGAGTCAAGCGGTTGTGCAACCCAGACATTTTGAGTATGTGCTCACTGACAGAACTATTCTCCTCCATCTTACAACTGAAGAACTTGTCGAAGACATCATATCTCTCGACCCGGGCATGAGCTTGGAAAACCAGTTTCAGCTCCTGGAACATCTCATATGCCCCATTTTGCTCAAAACTCTTTTGGAGCCCCGGTTCTAAACTGTAAAGCATGCCGCACTGAACCAGGGAGTAATCATCACAGCGTGACTGCCAAGTGTTCATAACGTCTTGACCCGCTGGGAAAATGTGTGGGTCACCTAACGGTGCATCAAGGACATACAATCTTTTGGAAGCTATGAGGATGATCCTCAATCTACGGACCCAGTCCGCATAGTTGCTTCCATCATCTTTCAGCTTGGTTTTCTCTAGGAACGCGTTGAAGTTGAGGGTGACATTAGCATTGGCCATTGGATCTACAATATAGATTGTAAAGACAATTTTAGACTAAGTTCATGATAATTAAGTTCACATAATCAAATTATTTAATGAAATCCCACTTAGATAGACATCTCTCTAGTCATCCAAGTGACACATGATCCACGTCGACTATCCCGTGTCCGATCATCACGTGAGACGGACTAGTCATCCATGGTGAACATCTCCATGTTGATCATATCTCTATACGACTCATGTTTGACCTTTCGGTCTTCCGTGTTCTGAGGCCATGTCTGTACATGCTAGGCTCGTCAAGTCAACCTAAGTGTATCGCGTGTGTAAATCTGGCTTACACCCGTTGTATGCGAACGTTAGAACCTATCACACCCGATCATCACGTGGTGCTTCGGAACAACGATCCTTAGCAAGGGTGCATAGTTAGGGTGAACACATTTCTTGAAATTTTATTGAGATCATCTTATTTACTACCGTCGTTCTAAGCAAATAAGATGTAAACATGATAAACATCGCATGCAATCAATATAGTGACATGATATGGCCAATATCATCTTGCTCCTTTGATCTCCATCTTCAGGGCACCATGATCATCACTGTCACCGTCACGACACCATGATCTCCATCATCGTGTCTTCATGAAATTGTCCTGCCAACTATTACTTCTACTACTATGGCTAACGATTAGCAATAAAGTAAAGTAATTACATGGCGTTTATGATTGACACGCAGGTCATACAATAAAATAAGACAACTCCTATGGCTCCTGCCGGTTGTCATACTCATCGACATGCAAGTCGTGAATCCTATTACAAGAACATGATCAATCTCATACATCACAATGCATCACATCACATCCTTTGGCCATATCACATCACAAGGCATATGTTGCAAAAACAAGTTAGACGTCCTCTAATTTGTAGTTGCAAGTTTTTACGTGGCTGCTATAGGTTTCTAGCAAGAACGTTTCTTACCTATGCCAAAACCACAACGTGATATGCCAATTGCTATTTACCCTTCATAAGGACCCTTTTCATCGAATCCAATCCGACTAAGGTGGGAGAGATAGACACCCACTAGCCACCTTATGCAACAAGTGCATGTTAGGCGGTGGAACCGGTCTCACGTAAGCGTACGTGTAAAGTTGGTCTGGGTCGCTTCATCCCACAATACCGTCGAATCAAGATAAGACTAGTAATGGCAAGCAAATTAACAAGATCGACGCCCACAACAACTTGTGTTCTACTCGTGCATATATTCTATGCATAGACCTATCTCATGATGCCACTGATGGGAGACATAGCAGTAAATTAAAAAAATTCCTACGTGTCACCAAGATCAATCTATAGAGAAACCAACAACGAGCAAAGGGGGAATGCATATTCATACCTTTGAATATCGCAAATCGGAAGCATTACAAGAACACGGTTGGTGGAGTCGTACTCGCACCGATTCAGATCGCGGTGGATTCCGATCTTAGCGTTGAACAACGACGCCTCCGCGTTCAACACACGTGCAGCCCGGTGACGTCTCCTATGCCTTGATCCAGCAAGGAGGAAGGAGATATTGAGGGAGAGCTCTGGCAGCACGACGACATGGTGACGGTGGAGCTGCGTGGTCTTCGACAGGGCTTCGCCAAGCACTACGGAGAATGAGGAAGAGGAAGGGTAGGGCTGCATCGAGAGAGAACTCGTGTGTTTTGTAGCCCCCAAACCCTCTACTATATATAGGAGGAGGGGGAGGGAGGGCGCAGCCCTAGGGTTCCCACCGTAGGAGCTACAGCCGGCCCTAGATGGCCTTCTGGTCGGCGACAACAGAGGGAGAGGGGTGCGGCTGCCCTAGGGTGGGCCTTAGGGCCCATCTTCCCTAGGGTTTGCCCCCTCACACCTTCGGTTGTGCCTTGGGCCCTTGTGGGGCACACCAGCCCACCTAAGGGCTGGTTCCCTTCCACTTGCGGCCCATGCAGCCCTCTGGTGCTAGTGGCCCCACTTGGTGGACCCCCGGAACCCTTCCGGTGGTCCCGATACGTTACGGATGATTCCCGAAACTCTTCCAATGACCAAAACCTCACTTCCTACATATGAATCTTTACCTTCGGACCATTTCGGAGCTCCTCATGATGTCCGGGATCTCATCTGGGACTCCAAACAACCTTCGGTAACCACATACACTATTTCCCTATAACCCTAGTGAAAGGACGTGGATGTCGCCTAGAGGTGGGGGGTGAATAGGCGCTTTAAAATAATTAAGGTTTAGGCTTGAACAAATGTGGAATAAAACTATCGTTTAATTAGTCAAGAAAAAACCCTAAAACAACTAGGCTCACCTATGTGCACCAACAACTTATGCTAAGCAAGATAGATAACTAAGTGATAGCAAGATATATAACAAGAAACAATATGGCTATCACAAAGTAAAGTGTATAAGTAAAAGGGCTCGGGTAAGAGATAACCGAGGCACGTGGAGACGACGATGTATCCCGAAGTTCACACCCTTGCGGATGCTAATCTCCGTTCGGAGCGGTGTGGAGGCACAATGCTCCCCAAGAAGCCACTAGGGCCACCATAATCTCCTCACGCCCTCACACAATGCAAGATGCCATGATTCCACTAAGGGACCCTTGAGGGTGGTCACCGAACCCATACAAACTAGGTTGGGGCAATCTCCACAACTTGATTGGAGGCTCCCAACGACACCACGAAGCTTCACCACAATGGATTGTGGCTCCGAGGTGACCTCAAATGCTCGGGGCAATCTCCACAACCTAATTGGAGACCCCGAAGCTTGCTTGGAGCTTTGCACCACAATGATTGAGCTCCGAGGCACCACCAACCGTCTAGGGCACCAAAGCACCCAAGAGGAACAAGCTCTAGGGTGCTCAAACACCCAAGAGTAATAACTTCTCAACTTCTCACTTCCACGTAGCACCGTGGAGAACTCAAACCTATGCACCAAATGCAATGGCAAGGGCACACGCAGTGCCCAAGTCCTTCTCTCCCAAATCCCACCAAAGCAACTAATGCTAGGGAGGGAAATGAGAGGAAGAACTAAAAATAACACGAAGAACTCCAAGATCTAGATCCAAGGGGTTCCCCTCACTTAGAGGAGAAAGTGATTGGTGGAAATGTGGATCTAGATCTCCTCTCTCTTTTCCATAAAGAACTAGCAAGAATAATTGGAGGGATTGAGAGTTAGCAAGCTCGAAGAAGGTCAACAATGGGGGAAGAACACGAGCTCAAGAGATGAGGTCCATTGGAGAAGAAGACCCCCTTTTATAGGTGGGGAAAAATCCAACCGTTATCCTCACAGCCCGCACAGAACGGTACTACCGCTCCAAGGAGCGGTACTACCGCTAGTACCCTTTGAAAAACAACACCGAGGAGGCAAAAGGCCAGTAGAACCGCCGGAGCGGTACTACCGCTCGTCCTCACGGTACTACCGCTATGGATAGCGGTACTACCGCTACGGGTAGCGGTACTACTGCTTGCGAGCGGTACTAAAAAATTACATCCGTGCCTACCACAGTTGTAAATAACACTAGATTTTCGTCCGGAGTGGTAGTACCGCTCTTGGAGCCGCGGTAGTACCGCTCCGGAGCGGTAGTGAAAAATTAGATCCGCTCTAGCCGTGGTAGTACCGCTGCAGCCTTTTAAGAACACCAAAACTGCCACAACTTTTGCAAACGGACTCGGAATTCAATGAAACAAAGTTTGTTGGAAAGCTAAAGACATGTGCTACCACAATCTTGATTGAAATATCAATAAGAATCAAATTATTAAAGTTCCATAAGAAAATGGTGAGAACCCTTCCTCGAATAAGACCGGTAAAACTTCCAACACCGAAAACGCAATAGACGAAGCATATGAAATCCGTTTTCGATGTACTAGAGCTTGTCACGAAGATAACCACAAGCTCAAGAACCCACAGAGAAAAACCAACCAAGAACCAATAAATATGATGATGCCAAGAATGCAATGGTTTGAGCTCTCAATGAACGATACGATCAAGCTACTCACTTGAGAGCCCCCTTGATAGTATGACAATCGATCCTATAAACCGGTCTCTCAACTACCACCATGAGACCGGTAAAATAGAAAACCCTATCAAGGTCAAACCTTAGCCTTGCGCATAGTCCACTTGATCTAGATGATGACGATCTTGACTTCCTCAAGATGGACCACATTTCTTGATTGCGTTGGCTTGATGAAGACTAGATGATTGCTCCCCCATACTCCACTCTGGGTGAGCCACTCTTCGGCACATCTTCACAAGTCCATTGTCGCCACAATAAATGGCGAGACTCAAGCATGATCTCTCTGTGATGCTTCACTTGATCTTGCACATCGCAACCTTGATGACGATCTCCACTTGATGTCATCTTCCATGGGATGTATGGGATCTTCCTCTTGATGCAAGCCCATGGAAATATACCTAACCTCACAAAGAACTCTCACGTAGACCATGGATTAGTACACAAAGTGTAATGGACAATTCTTACCACACCATGGGATCACTTGATCCCTCTTAGTACATCTTGTACGCTTTGTTTGTTGATCAACTTGATTCACTTTTTGACTTAGTATTGATCAACCTTGTATCTTAGCTTCTCTCTTCATAAAGGTGATGTCTTGAAGGTAAACATGAATGCTTACACAATCTTATTCTTCAAGACATGCTTGCAATAAGCTCAACTCCCACATGACCAATCTTTGGATAAACCTTGAATACCACCTTGGTCACCATATAAACTCCTTGAAACCCAACAGATGGACTTCAAGAAGTGCCTATGGACAAATCCTTCAAATATAACTCAAGGCAACCATTAGTCCGTAGGGGTGTCATCAATTACCCAAAACCACACATGGAGAAATGTGCTCTTACAATCTCCCCCATTTTGGTAATTGATGACAACCACTTTCAAGAGAGTTTATATAAGAAAAATAAGTACAACCAGGCACACACAATGCAATGCATGGATGTGAGAGGCAAATGCTTAAACAACAAAAGCAAAACTCTCAAAGCATTCCAAACTAAACTCTCTAAACTTCTCCCCCATTGGCATCGATTGCTAAAATGGACAAAAAGTTTAGAAATCCAATATAATAGGTGTTCCTCCAAAAAGTTTGTATATCTCAAATACTTGTGCAAAGAAATACACATATCCAATGATAAGTAGTTCGAGGAAGACAAACTATATTGAGAACCCAAAGATTGCACAAAGGATCGTATGGCACAAAGACATACACCGGAGTGAAGCAAGCAATCAAAAGATACTAATTGGAACAATCAATCACATGGATCAACGAGCCACATGAATAAAAGATATTATGATATGGGGAAAACAATGTTTATAAAGAAACTAGAGGAGCTCCCCATGATTTCTGCACAAATAATAATATTTGTATTTGAATACAAGTGCACAAAATAAAGGATCATGACTCCCCCAAAATCAATATAAACACACCACAAGTGCAAGCAATAAGATAAGAAAAACAACATATTACTTGCACTAAACATATGGTTGAGCAACATGTAAAAGAGGCAATCTTAAGAATAGGCTCAACCAAAATGATGTGTGTGAGTCATGGAAAAGCGCTTGATAAGACTAGTATAAGCATGAGCATAAAGCATCAACATAGTATTGATGAAATGAGACACATAGTGCAAACCATATCCTTCCCACACACAAACCACTAGCAAAAGGGTTCACAAGCTTAGTAATAGGAAAATTTAAAAGCCAAAGCTTGTGACAAACCCTAGTGAAGATAGGAAAATGATAGCCTTGTCAAGAGGAGGTATACCAATCAAAATGGCAAAACCCTCGTGAAGACAAGCATGAGGAAAAAAATATTCACCACCAAAGAGTGCATCAAGATGCTAGGATATAAGATCCGCACTCAAGACAGATTCTTTCATGAAACCACCAAGTAAACAAAAATGAAATGCAACGGTGGGCGTGAAAGAAAAGAGGATATCAACTAGAGATGTAACTTCTCTCATGTGTATAAGATTCTAGGTAGAGGGAAAACATGATGATATATCCAGAAAGAATAATGTACACACGAAATAGTTACAAGAAGGAACAAACAAGATATCCACAAGGAAGTCATAACTATACCAATAAGATCCTTGCTTGAAAGCATAGCACATAGCCTAATATTTTCTTATTGTACATAAATGAACTCCCAATACATGAAAATCAAAGACATCACAACTAGCAATATGACATCATCGTTGAGACTCTTTGAGAAAGGAAACAAGTACCACAAGAATGACTCAATAAATTCCTGCCATGATGCAACCTATAAACAGTTGAATGCGAGAAATGTATGCATGAAGTAGATACTTGTTACGAGATAGCATTGGATTGATGTAGTAGACAATGGTTCTTCGATCATCCTAGCAAGGCTCCAATAAGCACATGGTGTCAACACCTTCCTTGTAAGTGAGCCGAGTGTCCAATGTATCTCCAATTATTCCTAGAACAACACCACAAACAAAGTGGTACCCAAACTTATTGGGACCAAACAGTTAGTGTACCAACAATATATAGGACAAAAATCCACATAAATATGTGCATATAGATATGAAATTGAATTTCAAGCACACTTTAGCCAATTTATGTCATAGTGGAGTTTCCCCTATATATTGGGTCAAGGAAAGAGAACTTGCCAACCAAAGTACATGTAGTAAATATGCATGCTCTAAGCTTTCAAGAATCAACTCCACACACAGTTGATAAGATGCCGAAAGAAAAGGTATCAAGTGAAAATAAGATACCAAAAAAAATCACTTGACGGATACCAACTAAAAGATACATCAAGGAATGAGATATCCATTGACACATGCCAAATACAAGGAAACAAGACACCAATTGAAGGAAAACAAGAGGTATCAAGTTCCAAAAAGAGAGCTAGGTTCCAAACAAACCAAACCATCTGCAAATTTTCATGATGGCACAAAGCACCATAGAGGGAAGGCTTGCCTCCCACCAACACACACTTGATGAAGATCAAAAGATTTTATGATGAACACATAAAGAGAGTGTTCTACAAAAAATAGGATAGCTCCCCAAAGATATGTGCATTATATAGAATTTGCATTTGAATACAAAATGCACACGATGGGATCATCACTTTCCCTATATCTATAGAAACACTAGGAACGCTCAGAAAGATCCACAAGAGGCAAGGAAGACAAACGATAAACAAAATACAATGCAAAGATTATTAGCAAATTCTACCACATAAAAGGATACCAATTGTCAAAGGACAAGAAGTAATTCGAAATATTTCCTATTGGTAGATTGCAAAGATATCCAACATCATCTTCACACGTAAATCATAAGCAAATGACACTTGTAGAGCTAACATGCCATCTAGGAACAAGATAAATTGTAATATAAAATCTAAGTGGCAATATCTCAAATGTACACATTCTCTGGGCTTGTAATATGCACATAGCATATTACTCCCCCATAATGTGGTAACCCAACGTTAGTAACAAGTGGCAAATGAAATCCAACAAGAGATAATTAATGGGACGTTTATAATTTGAATTTATCATGAGAAGAAATACCAAATAGAAGCTAGATAATCTTGTAATATCAATACTAAGTGGTATTCCTCATGAACACACATTTTTAGGGTCGTGGAGTGCATAAAGCACATCACTCCCCCAAAATGGGATAATCTATTAATCTCTCACAAAGAACCAACTAAGATACAAACATGATGCAAAAAGGCTCTACACAAGACTCACACATACATGATGTGCAACCCATCATACATACTTGATTTCTCAAGATAAACAAATAGGAAGCAGAACATATACAAACACATGCAAGGTACAAAACCATAACATGCAAAGGGGCAAGTAACTAACAATGTATTCAATTTAAGTACAAGTTGTTGGGGAACGTTGCATGGGAAACAAAAATTTTCCTACGCACATGCATATCTATCCATGGTGATGAGCATCTACGAGAGGGAGAGTGGATCTACATACCCTTGTAGATCGCTAGGCGGGAAGCGTTAAGAAACGCGGTTGGTGTAGTCGAACGTCTTCGCGATCCAAATCGCCGTGCGTCCCGCGATCCAATCACGATCCGTCCCATGAACTTGATCATGATCCGTCCCACGAACTTGATCACGATCCGCCCCACAAACTTGATCACGATCCTTCCGATCTAGCGCCGAACGGATGGCACCTCCGTGTTCAGCACACGTACAGCTTGATGACGATCTCCACCGTCTTGATCCAACAAGAAGGAGTGGAGAGGAAGAAGAGTTATCTGGCAGCGTGACGGTGCTCCGGCGATGGTGGTGGAGCAATTCCGACAGGGCTTCGCCTAAGCACTGCAGAAATCCGATCTAGAGGAGAAACTATGCACTGGAGGAACGGGTAGCACGTGGCTGTAAAAACTAGTGCAAAAACCCAAAACCCTCTAGTATATATAGGAGGAGAGGAGGAGAGGAGGCAGCCTTGGCTTCCAAGCCAAGAGCTTCGGCCGAACCAAGGTGGTGGAGGTGGAGTCCACCTCCAATCCTAGTAGGACTAAGATTCACCCTATTTTGCCTTTTTTCCACCTTTTCTCTTTGGCCTTTTTCCTCCAGCCGCATGGGCCTCTTGTGGATGTTCGACCAGCCCACTAAGGGCTGGTTTACACCCTCCTACAGCCCATGTAGCCTCTTGGGTCGAAATACCCCTCCCGGTGGCCTCCCGGTACACTACCGGCACTCCCGATACACTACCGATGAGCCCGAAACTTTTCCGCTGACCAAAACAGGACTTCCTATATATGAATCTTTACCTCCAGACAATTCCAGAGCTCCTCGTGACGTCTGGGATCTCATCTGGGACTCCGAACAAACTTCGGTCACCACCATACATAACTCTATACTACCGAAACGTCACCAAACCTTAAGTGTGCAGACCCTGCGGGTTCGAGAACTATGTAGACATGACTGAGACACCTCTACGGTCAATAACCAATGGCGGGCCCTGGATGTCCACATTGGTTCCTACATATTCTACGAAGATCTTTATCGGTCGAACCTCTATGTCAAGGATTCAGTTAATCCCGTATGATGTTCCCTTTGTTCTTCGGTATGTTACTTGTCCGAGATTTGATCGTCGGTATCTCCATACCTAGTTCAACCTCGTTACTGGCAAGTCTCTTTACTCGTTCCATAATACAAGATCCCATAACTAACACTTAGTCACATTGCTTGCAAGGCTTATTGTGATGTTGTATTTGTTGGGGAACGTTGCATGGGAAACAAAAAATTTCCTACGAACACACAGATCTATCCATGGTGATGAACATCTACGAGAGGGAGAGTGAATCTACATACCCTTGTAGATCGCTAAGCGGGAAGCGTTAGGAAACGCAGTTGGTGTAGTCGAACGTCTTCGCGATCCAAATCGCCGTGCGTCCCGCGATCCAATCATGATTCGTCCCGCGATCCAATCACGATCCGTCCCGCGATCCGATCACGATCGGTCCCACGAACTTGATCACGATCCGTCCCACGAACTTGATCACGATCCTTCCGATCTAGCACCGAACGGATGGCACCTCCGCGTTCAGCACACATATAGCTTGATGACGATCTCCACCGTCTTGATCCAGGAAGAAGGAGTGGAGAGGAATAAGAGTTCTCCGGCAGCCTGATGGCGCTCCGGCGATGGTGGTGGAGCAATTCCGGCAAGGCTTCACCTAAGCACTACAGAAATCCAATCTAGAGGAGAAACTATGCACTGGAGGAACCGGTAGCACGTGGCTGAAATTCTAGTGCAAAAACCCTGAAACCTCCAGTATATATAAGAGGAGAGGAGGAGAGGCCTTGGCACAAGGGCCAAGGCCTCCTTGCTTCGGCCGAAGGAGAGAGGGAGAGGTGGAGTCCACCTCCAATCCTAGTAGGACTAGGATTCACCCTATTTTGGCCTTTTTCCACTTTTCTCTTAGGCATTTTTTCCTCTAGCCGCATGGGCCTCTTGTGGATGTTCCACCAGCCCACTAAGGGATGTTTTACACCCTCATACAGCCCATGTAGCCTCTTGGGTCGAAACACCCCTCCCGGTGGCCTCCCGGTACACTACCGTAACTCCCGGTACACTACCGATGAGCGCGAAACTTTTCCGCCGACCAAAACAGGACTTCCTATATATGAATCTTTACCTCCGGACCATTCCGGAGCTCCTTGTGACGTTCGGGATCTCATCCGAGACTCCAAACAAACTTCGGTCACCACCATACATAAGTCTATACTACCGAAACGTCACCAAACCTTAAGTGTGTAGACCCTCAGGGTTCGAGAACTATGTAGACATGACCAAGACACCTCTACGGTCAATAACCAATGGCGGGACCTGGATGTCCACATTGGTTCCTACATATTCTACGAAGATCTTTATTGGTCGAACGTCTATGTCAAGGATTCAGTTAATCCCGTATGATGTTCCCTTTGTTCTTCGGTATGTTACTTGCCCGAGATTTGATCATCGGTATCTCCATACCTAGTTCAACCTCGTTACTGGCAAGTCTATTTACTCGTTCCGTAATACAGGATCTCGCAACTAACACTTAGTCACATTGCTTGCAAGGCTTAGTGTGATGTTGTATTACCGAGTGGGCCCTGAGATACCTCTCCGTCACACGGAGTAACAAATCCCAGTCTTGATCCATGCCAACTCAACAGACACCCTCGGAGACACCTATAGAGCACCTTTATAGTCACCCAGTTATGTTGCGACGTTTGATACACACAAGGTACTCCTCCGATATCTGTTAGTTGCATGATCTCATGGTCATAGGAACATATACTTGACATGCAGAAAACAGTAGCAATAATCTGACACGATCATAAGCTACGTTTGTAGTTTGGGTCTTGTCCATCACATCATTCTCCTAATGATGTGATCCCATTATCAAATGACATCTCATGTCCATGGCTAGGAAACATTAACCATCTTTCGATCAACGAGCTAGTTCACTAGAGGCATACTAGGGACAGTGTGTTTGTCTATGTATCCACACATGTATCCATGTTTCCAATTAATACAATTATAGCATGGATAATAAACGATTATCATGACCAAGGAAATACAATAATAAACACTTTATTCATTGCCTCTAGGGCATATTTCCAACAGTATTACCGAGTGGGCCCTGAGATACCTCTCCGTCACACGGAGTAACAAATCCCAGTATTGATCCATGCCAACTCAACAGACACCCTCGGAGACACCTGTAGAGCACCTTTATAGTCACCCAGTTACATTGCGATGTTTGATACACACAAGG
This sequence comes from Hordeum marinum, assembly GCA_022496015.1. NCBI lineage: Eukaryota > Viridiplantae > Streptophyta > Magnoliopsida > Poales > Poaceae > Hordeum > Hordeum marinum. Next base: position 333,084,515 of record CM039674.1, read on the forward strand.
CACTCCTCCGATGTTCGTGAGTTGCATGATCTCATGGTCATAGGAACATATACTTTGACATGCAGAAAACAGTAGCAATAAACTAACACGATCATAAGCTACGTTTGTAGTTTGGGTATTTTCCATCACATCATTCTCCTAATGACGTGATCCCGTTATCAAATGACATCTCATGTCCATGACTAGGAAACCTTAACCATATTTCAATCAACGAGCTAGTTCACTAGAGGCATACTAGGGACATTGTGTTTGTCTATGTATCCATGTTTCCAATTAATACAATTCTAGCATCGATAATAAACAATTATCATGAACAAGGAAATATAATAATAAACACTTTATTTATTGCCTCCAGGGCATATTTCCAACAGTCTCCCACTTGCACTAGAGTCAATAATCTAGCTCACATCACTATGTGGTTTACATTGTAATGAATCGAACACCCATGCAGTTCTGGTGTTGATCATGTTTAGCTCTTGGAAGAGGTTTAGTCAACGGGTCTGCAACATTCAGATCCGCGTGCACTTTGCAAATATTTATGTCCTTCTCCTCGATGTAATATCGGATGGAGTTAAGCGTCGCTTTATATGTCTTGTCCTCTTGTGAAACCTTGGTTCCTTGGCTAGAGCAATGGCACCAGTGTTGTCACAGAACAGTCTCACTGGATTCAGTGCACTGAGCACTACTCCAAGATCTGTCATTAACTGCTTCATCCAGACACCTTCCTTCGCCTCCTCCGAGGCTGCGATGTATTCCGCTTCGCACGTAGAATCAGCTACCATGCTTTGCTTGGAACTGCACCAGCTTACCGCTCCCCCGTTAAGAATAAATACGTATCCGGTTTGCGACTTAGAGTCGTCCGGATCAGTGTCAAAGCTTGCATCGATGTAACCCTTTATGACGAGCACTTCATCACCTCCATAAACAAGAAACATTTCCTTAGTCCTTTTCAGGTACTTAAGGATATTCTTGACCGCTTGCCAGTGCTCCATTCCAGGATCACTTTGAAACCTTCCGGCCATACTTATGGCAAGACTGACATCGGGTCTTGTGCACAACATTGCATACATGATAGAGCCTATGGCTGAAGCATAGGGGATGACACTCATCTTTTCTCTATCTTCTACAGTTACTGGGCATTGAGTCTTACTCAACTTCACACCGTATAACACAGGCAAGAACCCCTTCTTGGACTGATCCATTTTGAAATTCTTCAAAACTTTATCAAGGTATGTGCTCTGTGAAAGTGCTATTAAGCGTCTCGATCTATCTCTATAGATCTTAATGCCTAATATGAAAACAACTTCTCCTAGGTCCTTCATTGAAAAACTCTTGTTCAAATATTCCTTCACGCTTTCCAACATTTCTATATTGTTTCCAATCAACAATATGTCATCCACATATAATACTAGAAACGCTATAGAGCTCCCACTCACTTTCTTGTAAATACAAGCTTCTCCGTAAACTTGTATAAACCCAAACGCTTTGATCACCTCATCAAAGCGCTTATTCCAACTCCGAGATGCTTGCACCAGTCCATAAATGGAACGCTGGAGTTTGCAAAATTTGTCAGCATTCTCTGGATCGGCAAAACCTTTGGGTTGCATCATATACAACTCTTCCTCAAGGAAACCGTTAAGGAACGCTGTTTTGACATCCATCTGCCAAATTTCATAGTCGAAATAAGCAGCTATTGCTAACATGATTCTGACAGACTTAAGCATCGCTACGGGTGAGAAAGTCTCATCATAGTCAACTCCTTGAACTTGTGAAAAACCCTTTGCCACAAGTCGAGCTTTATAGATGGTGACATTACCGTCCGCGTCTGTCTTCTTCTTACAGATCCATTTTTCTGAATGGCCTTTCGCCCTTCAGGTAATACTTCCAAAGTCCATACTTTGTTTTCATACATGGATCCCATCTCGGATTTCATGGCCTCTAACCATTTCTCGGAATCCGGGCCCATCACTGCTCCTCCATAGCTCGTAGGTTCATTGTTGTCCAACAACATGACCTCCAAGACAGGGTGGTCGTACCATCAGGGGTAGTACGCGGCCTTGTCGACCTACGAGGTTCAATAGAATCTTGATCCGAAGCGTCATGATCATCATCATTAACTTCCTCTTCTACCATCGTAGGTTCCACAGAAACATCTTTCTACGCTATGCTACTTTCTGGTTGAAGTAAAGGTCCAATAACCTCATCAAGCTTTATTTTCCTCCCACTCAATTCTTTCGAGAGAAACTCTTTCTCAAGAAATGTTCCATTCTTAGCGACAAACACTTTGCCTTTAGATCTGAGATAGAAGGTATACCCGATTGTCTCTTTCGGGTATCCTATGAAGACACATTTCTCCGCTTTGGGTTCCAGCTTTTCAGGCTGAAGATTTTTGACATAAGCATCACATCCCCAAACTTTAAGAAACGACAACTTTGGCTTCTTGCCAAACCACAGTTCATATGGCGTCGTCTCAACAGATTTTGATGGTGCCCTATTTAAAGTGAATGCAGCTGTCTCTAATGCATAACCCCAAAACGATAGTGGCAAATCAGCAAGAGACATCATAGAACGCACCATATCTAATAAGGTTCGATTACGACGTTTGGACACACCATTACGCTGTGGTGTTCCGGGCGGTGTCAACTGTGAAACAATTCCACACTGTCTTAAGTGACTGCCAAACTCATAACTCAGATATTTACCTCCTCGATCAGATCGCAGGAACTTAATCTTCTTGTTACGATGATTCTCAACTTCACTCTGAAATTGCTTGAACTTTTCAAACATTTCAGACTTGTGTTTCATTAAGTAAATATACCCATATCTACTTAAGTCATCAGTGAAAGTGAGAAAATAACGATATCCACCACGCGCTGAAACATTCATTGGACCGCACACATCAATATGTATGATTTCCAATAAGTCACTCGCCCGTTCCATTGTTCCAGAGAACGACGCTTTAGTGATCTTGCCCATGAGGCATGGTTCACATGTGTCAAGTGATTTAAAATCAAGTGACTCCAAAAGTCCATTAGCATGGAGCTTCCTCATGCGTTTTACACCAATATGACCTAAACGGCAGTGCCACAAGAAAGTGGTACTATCATTATCAACTCTACATCTTTTGGCATCAATGTTATGAACATGTGTGTCATCACTATCAAGATTCAATATGAATAAACCCCTAACATTGGGTGCATGACCATAAAAGATATTACTCATATAAATAGAACAACCTTTATTCTCTAATTTAAATGAGTAACCATCTCGCAATAAACAAGATCCAGATATAATGTTCATGCTTAACGCAGGCACTAAATAACAATTATTCAGGTTCATCACTAATCCCGATGGTAATCGAAGAAAGAGCGTGCCGACGGCGATCACATCAACCTTGGAACCATTTCCCACGCGCATCGTCACTTCGTCCTTTGCTAGCCTTCGTTTATTCCGTAGTTCCTGCTTTGAGTTGCAAATGTGAGCAACCGAGCCGGTATCAAATACCCAGGCACTACTACGAGAGCTAGTAAGGTACACATCAATAACATGTATATCATATATACCTTGTTTGTCGTTGGCCGCCTTCTTGTCAGCCAGGTACTTGGGGCAGTTCCGTTTCCAATGACCAGTTCCCTTGCAATGAAAGCACTCAGTTTCTGGCTTGGGTCCATGCTTGGGCTTCTTTACAGTAGTAGCAACTGCTTTGCCATCCTTCTTGGTTTTACCCTTCTTGCCCTTGCCCTTGACTTTGCCATTTTTCATGAAACTAGTGGTTTTATTGACCATCAACACTTGATGTTCTTTCTGGATTTCAGACTCAGTGACTTTTAGCATCGCAAACAGCTCGGCGATTGACTTGTTCATCCCGTGCATGTTATAGTTCATCACAAAGCTCTTGTAACTAGGTGGCAGTGATTGAAGAACTCTGTCAGTGATCGCTTCTGGCGGAAGGGCAATTCCGAACTCCGCTAGATGAGTTGAATACCCACACATTCTGAGTATATGTTCACTGATAGACCTATTCTCCTCCATCTTGCAAGCATAGAACTTATCGGAGGTTTCATACCTCTCGATCCGGGCGTTCTTCTGAAGGATAAACTTCAACTCCTGGAACATCTCATATGCTCCATGACGTTCAAAACGTCTTTGAAATCCTGTTTCTAAGCCATACAATATTGCACACTGAACTATTGAGTAATCTCCAGTACGTGCCTCCCAAGCGTTCTTAACGTCTTCGGAGGTCATGTCTTCTGGTTGGTCACCAAGCAGTGCATCAAGGACATATGATTTCTAGGAAGCCGTGAGGATAGTCCTCAGATTACGGGCCCAGTCAACAAAGTTAATTCCATCATCTTTCAACTTAGCTTTCTCTAGGAACGCATTAAAATTCAGGGGTGCTACTACGCGAGCCATTGATCTACAACATAAATATGCAAAGTTTACTTAGACTATTGTTCAAGATAATGAGTTTAGTTAATCAAATTACTAAAGCTCCAACTCAAATTGACATCCCTCAGGTCATCTGAGTGTCACATGATCCAAATCCACCAACTCAAGTCCGATCATCACGTGAGTTGAGGTGGCTTCAATGGTGAACATCATTTATGTTGATCATATCTACTATATGACTCATGTTCGACCTTTTGGGCTCTTGTGTTCCGAGGCCATGCCTGTACATGCTAGGCTCGTCAAGTTTAACCCGAGTGTTCTGCGCGTGCAACACTGGCTTGCACCCGTTGTATGTGAACGTAGAGTCTATCACACCCGATCATCACGTGGTGTCTCAACACGACGAACTTTCGCAATGGTGCACACTCGGGGAGAACACAATTTATCTTGAAATTTAAGTGAGGGATCACCTTATAATGCTACCGTCGTACTAAGCAAAACAAGGTGCATAAAAGGATTAACATCACATGCAATTCATAAGTGACATGATATGGCCATGAACTTATGCTTTAGATCTCCATCTTGAAAGCACCAGCATGATCTCCATCGTCACCGACACGACACCATGATCTCCATCATCTTGATCTCCATCAACGTGTCGTCATCGGGGTTGTCACGCCCTGCATGCTTCTACTACTATTGCTACCGTTTAGCGAAAAGTAAAGCATTACATAGCGCTTAATGATTGACACGCAGGTCATACAATAATTAAAGACAACCCTATGGCTCCTGCCGGTTGCCGTACTCATCGACATGCAAGTCGTGAAATTCTATACATCACATGATCATCTCATACATCACATATATCACATCATGTAATTGGCCATATCACATCACAACATACCCTGCAAAAACAAGTTAGACGTCCTCTAATTGTTGTTGCATGTCTTACGTGGCTGCTACGGGTTTCTAGCAAGAACGATTCTCACCTACGCATAAACCACAACGGTGATACATAATTTGCTTTTCAACCTTCTCAAGGACCGCCTTTGTCGAATCCGATCCAACTAAAGTGAGAGAAACTGCCACCCACAAGCCATCTAGGCAACAAGTTGCGTCGAGGGAACCGGTCTCTCGTAAGCGTACGAGTAATGTTGGTCCGAGCCGCTTCATCTCACAATACCGCTGAACCAAAATACGACCAAGGGAGGAAGCAATTTAAGCATCAACGCCCACAAACCTTTTGTGTTCTACTCGAGATCTCATCAACACATAGACCTATCTCTGATACCACTATTGGGGAACCTTGCATGGGAAACAAAAAATTTCCTACGCACACGCAGATCTATCCATGGTGATGAGCATCTACGAGAGGGAGAGTGGATCTACATACCCTTGTAGATCGCTAAGCGGGAAGCGTTAAGAAACGCGGTTGGTGTAGTCGAACGTCTTCGCGATCCAAATCACCGTGAGTCCCGCGATCCAATCACGATCCGTCCCACGAACTTGATCACGATCCATCCCACGAACTTGATCACGATCCATCCCACGAACTTGATCACGATCCATCCCACGAACTTGATCACGATCCTTCCGATCTAGCGCCGAACGGACGGCACCTCCGCGTTCAGCACACGTACAACTTGATGACGATCTCCACCGTCTTGATCCAGCAAGTAGGAGTGGAGAGTAAGAAGAGTTCTCTGGCAGCGTGACGGTGCTCCGGCGATGGTGGTGGAGCAATTCCGGCAGGGCTTCGCCTAAGCACTTCAGAAATTCGATCTAGAGGAGAAACTATGCACTGGAGGAACGGGTAGCACGTGGCTGTAAAAACTAGTGCAAAAACCTAAAACCCTCTAGTATATATAGGAGGAGAGGAGGAGAGGAGGTAGCCTTGGCTTCCAAGCCAAGAGCTTCGGCCGAACCAAGGTGGTGGAGGTGGAGTCCACCTCCAATCCTAGTAGGACTAGGATTCACCCTATTTTGCCTTTTTTCCACTTTTTCTCTTTGGCCTTTTTCCTCTAGCCGCATGGGCCTCTTGTGGATGTTCCACCATCCCACTAAGGGCTGGTTTACACCCTCCTACAGCCCATGTAGCATCTTGGGTCGAAATACCCCTCCCGGTGGCCTCCCGGTACACTACCGGCACTCCCGGTACACTACCGATGAGCCCGAAACTTTTTCGGCGACCAAAACAGGACTTCCTATATATGAATCTTTACCTCCGGACCATTATGGAGCTCCTCATGATGTCAGGGATCTCATCCGAGACTCCCAACAAACTTCGGTCACCACCATACATAACTCTATACTACCGAAACGTCACCAAACCTTAAGTGTGCAGACCCTGCGGGTTCGAGAACTATGTAGACATGACCGATACACCTCAACGGTCAATAACCAATGGCGGGACCTGGATGTCCACATTGGTTCCTACACATTCTACAAAGATATTTATCGGTCGAACCTCTATGTCAAGGATTCAGTTAATCTCGTATGATGTTCCCTTTGTTCTTCGGTATGTTACTTGTCAGAGATTTGATCGTCGGTATCTCCATACCTAGTTCAACCTCGTTACTGGCAAGTCTCTTTACTCGTTCCGTAATACAAGATCCCGTAACTAACACTTAGTCACATTGCTTGCAAGGCTTATTGTGATGTTGTATTATCGAGTGGGCCCCGAGATACCTCTCCGTCACACGGAGTAACAAATCCCAGTATTGATCCATGCCAACTCAACAGACACCCTCGGAGACACCTGTAGAGCACCTTTATAGTCCCCCAGTTACGTTGTGACGTTTGATACACACAAGGCACTCCTCCGATGTTCGTGAGTTTCATGATCTCATGGTCATAGGAACATATACTTTGACATGCAGAAAACAATAGCAATAAACTGACACGATCATAAGCTACGTTTGTAGTTTGGGTCTTGTCCATCACATCATTCTCCTAATGATGTGATCCCGTTATCAAATGACATCTCATGTCCATGTCTAGGAAACCTTAACCATCTTTCGATCAACGAGCTAGTTCACTAGAGGCATACTAGGGACATTGTGTTTGTCTATGTATCCACACATGTATACATGTTTCCAATTAATACGATTCTAGCATGGATAATAAACAATTATCATGAACAAGGAAATATAATAATAAACACTTTATTTATTGCCTCTTGGGCATATTTCCAACACAAGTTACCGCAAGGAGGAACATTGGTATAAGATAGACACTTGATGATCCACATGACTTGGCTTGAGACAATATGAATGATGAAGAACCATAAATTCTTCACAATGTAGCCATGTCACCAATGCCCTCCAACAATACCTATTGATCAAGTTTGATCTTGTTGGTACCCAACCAAGTTGGGTCCTAAGAGGTTAGTCACAATAGGCTTGGCTACCCAAATGGTTCTTTTCTTGACACCACTTCGAGTACCAACAAACTTGGCAAACACATTGCCAACCTTATCCTTCCCAAGAGAATAGATATCATCAATAATGATTGGGTTGGATAAGTTACCATTAGTGCATGAAGAAGCAAAGTGACCCTTCTCATGACATAAGTAGCAACATTTAACCTTTACTTTCTTCTCAATTGATTTCTCAACTTGAGGAGCGTTGACTTGAGTCTTCTTGGCAAGTGGCCTTTCTTCAACTTGACGTTGAGCATGAGATTGAACTTGTGGACGCTTCCCTTGTTGCTTGTCACTATGGGGCTTCTTCTTCAATGGGCAAGATCTAACATGGTGCCCTTCTATTTTGCACTTGAAGCAAACAATCTTGGCCGAGTTCTTGACTTGTTCTTGGCCCTTCTTGTTGTTTCTCTTGGACTTAGTCATCTTATTGGAGTTGAATCCAAGTCCACCTTTATCATTTGGGGATTTTTGCCCACACAAGATATTGTTGAGTGTGGCCTTCACTTCATGACTCTTTTCCAAGTCTTTGTTCAAAGAAGTGACTTGGGCCTTGAGCTCTTTGATTTCCTCTACATGGTTAGTATCAATACAAGTACTAGAGGAAGTATATGCTTCATCATTAGAGCAATAAGGAAAGGAAAGTAATTCATCACAAGATGTACCAATATTATGAGTAGATGAACTACGAGGACTAGCACATGGCAATAAAGCATTTCTACTAGATGTAGTGCTAATTTCCACATGAGGATCACTTGATGTTACCTTAGTAGTACTAGCCTCATGAGCTATCTTTAGCACATTATGAGATACTAGAAGATCACCATGATAGCTAGAAAGCTTTTCATGACTCTCTTCCAATTTCCCACAATTACTAGATAGCAATTAAGTTCAGCCCTTAGATCAACATTCTCCTTTAATATGGATGCTTCACAAGAAATAGAGTTAGTAGCACAAGCATCATCATTACCAACAAGAGGAGAAGACAACTTGGCAAGATCTTTAGCATATGAAACTTTAAGCTGAGCGTGAGACTCAGTGTGTTCAATGAGCGAACTCTTAACGACCCTTGAGCCATTTTGGAGGTGCTCAAAGTCCTCAAGGAGTTTAGCATGTGCAACTTCAAGCTTATCATTTTTAGTTCTAAAATCATTAGCCACCTCGAGAGCTCTTTCATGGGATTCCTTTAATCTAGATAATTCTAGACCAAAGGACTCCTCAAGAGATTCCTTGGTGGTTTGTTCATTCTCAAGAGCTTGAGATAGCTCCGCGATCTCATTAGCGTAATCATGTTCATGACCTTCCATTTTCTCAATGCTGGCCTCATGCTCCTCGAGATGAGCTTCCAACTCCTCAATATATTTCTTGCCCTCAATGGCAATAGACATGATTTCCATGAAGTTGGAACGAGCAATATTATTCTTATGAAGAGCTTTAAAAACCATTTCTCCCTTAAGTTTTAAGGAAGCAATATTATCACTCTCTTCATCATTATCATCAACATCATCATCGTGAGATATATGGGGATTCAATGTAGGAGATACCTTTGAAGCCTTATCCATAAGGCAAAAGTGAGAAACAACAAATGATGATGTAGGATCCCTTGAAGCACCATTCAAGACAACATCTTGTTCCATTGAGTGTTGGGTGTCCTCTACATTGTTAGCACAACAACTCGAGGACATAGAGACATGTTTATCATGGCAACAAGATATAGAAAGCATATCATCATGAGATTTAGTCAAGCTATTTATACATGATATGCAAGGACTGTCAACACAAGCATGTGAAACATTTAAAGTGCTCGAGGTGTTAAAGTCCAAAGATGAAGCATTGCAATTAGATAGTGAAGAAGAATTATCAACAATAAGCCCACTATCATCATTATTGTGATCATCACTACTCACAATATAATTACCTTGTGGCAATCCACATGTAGGTGAAGTAGAAGAAGTTGAGAAGACAACACGACCGGAGGTGGAGGGAGAACAATCATCCCTACAAATCTTGGACACACCTGATAGAGGCAAAGTTGTCCCTGTCTTTCGATGAGATGGTGGCTATCATTTTTGGTGGAGTAGACTTTGACGATCCGACTACAAACGAGTGATGACGTCACGCCTTAGCAATCGCTAAACCAACTCCGAGAGGTTATTGACCATGCCGGAGCACGATCAACCTGACCACGAGGGTCTGTTTCCTGCACGCAAACGAAGAACAAGCAAGAAACTAAGATTGCAATCTGGATATTGCGAATATAAGAGGAAAGCTTTATTGATGAAGTGGGGTTCTGTGACGCCTTTGTCTGGTCGTGGAACACAAACGAAGAATGCGAAGTTGCAGCTATGGCGAACTTGTAATCTAAACAAAACCCAACCCTAAAACGATGCCCTAAGGGCTGTATATATGGGGGAATAGAGGGGAATTTCATGGCCCCTTTGAGGAGGGGTCCGAATCCGACCTTATCTCAGTTTCCCCATACATTCGGACTCTAGAAACAACCTATAATATGGTATTTCGAAATAACATGAGCCTGGCCCAACAATAAGGTGGCGCAGCACCTATATTAGCCTAGGGACGAATTTTATAAGTAGCATCATGCATATTTCGTCCAAGGCTTCTTACTCCCATTATGGTGGCTTCAAAGTGCGAAAATCATCACTGGAAGCTCCATTGTTCTTTCCCCCACGCGCACCTTCTTCTCCATGCTTGATCCCGCTCCCATGGTCATCCTTCTTATCCATGCCAGGTCCTTCATTCATAAATAAAACAAAAGTATCTAATTTGGGCAGCATCATATGTTCATGAGCATTAGAAGGATTTGCAAGAAACGAAAGTACCTGGTAATTCAATTGACGTGCGCGAGCTCTAGTAATTGGTCCTGTATGTATAGCAGTCGGAGTTATGGGTGTAGCATTAGCAGGGATGTCCTCATCATCCTCCCCTTCTTGAACTGAAGTCGTCCCCGACGGAAGCTCATCTTCCTCACCCAAATAAGGCTTCAAATCTGCAATGTTAAAAGGGGGGCTAACCCCAAACTGTACAGGCAGCTCAAGTTTATATGCATTATCATTTACTTTCTCTAACACCTTAAAAGGACCATCAGCACGTGGCATTAGCTTTGACTTGCGCAAATCAGGAAATCTATCCTTACGCAAATGTAACCAAACAAGATCTCCAGGTGCAAAGGCAACATGTTTTCTACCCTTATCTCCAGCAATTCTGTATTTAGCATTCATACGCTCAATGTTTTCCTTCGTTAACTCATGCATCTTTAATATCGATTCAACACGTTCTTTAGCATCAAAATTAACCTTCTCCGAAGATGGAAGAGGCAACAAATCAATAGGTGCACGAGGTAAGAAACCATACACAACTTCAAAAGGGCACATCTTAGTGGTAGAATGTAGCGAACGATTATTATCAAATTCAATATGAGGCAAGCATTCTTCCCACATTTTCAGGTTATTCTTCAAAACAACCCTAAGCATAGTAGACAATGATCTATTGACTACTTCAGTTTGGGGATGACATGTATAGTACTAAAAAGTAGTTTAGTCCCCAACTTAGCCCATAAACATCTCCAAAAGTGGCTAAGAAATTTAGCATCACGATCTGAAACAATTGTATTTGGCACACCATGCAACCGAATAATTTCACGAAAGAACAAATCAGCAACATGAGCAGCATCATCACTTTTATGACATGGTATAAAGTGTGCCATTTTGGAAAATCTATCCACGACAACAAATATGCTATCCCTCCCCTTCTTAGTTCGACGTAAACCTAAAACAAAGTCCATAGATATATCCTCCCAAGGAACACTAGGTACAGGCAAAGGCATATATAAACCATGAGGATTGAGTCGTGACTTAGCTTTTTGACATGTAGTGCAGCGAGCAACAAAACGCTCAACATCCCGTCTCATCTTTGGCCAAAAGAAATGTGTAGAAAGTACGTCCTCCGTTTTCTTCACGCCAAAGTGTCCCATTAATCCTCCTCCGTGTGCCTCCTGTAACAACAAAAGACGAATGGAGCTAGCCGGAATGCATAGCTTGTTAGCACGGAACAGAAATCCATCATTAATAACAAACTTGTTCCTTCTCCCTTCTTTACAATGCTGCAAGACATCTCTAAATTCAGCATCATGCACATATTGATCTTTGATGGTCTCCAAACCAAAAAATTTAAAGTCAAGTTGTGAAAGCATAGTATAACGACGAGACAAAGCATTAGCAATAACATTTTCTTTACCCTTCTTGTGTTTAATGACATAAGGGAAAGTCTCAATGAATTCAACCCATTTAGCATGTCTACGGTTCAATTTTGCTTGACTTTTAATATGTTTCAAAGATTCATGATCAGAATGTATAACAAATTCTTTGGGCCATAAATAATGTTGCCATGTTTCCAAAGTCCGAAAAAGAGCATATAATTCCTTATCATAAGTAGAATAATTCAGACTAGGCCCACTCAGTTTTTCAGAAAAATACGCAAAAAGTTTACCATCTTGTAATAACACACCTCCTAACCCAATTCCACTAGCATCACATTCAAGCTCGAAAGTCTTATTAAAATCAGGAAGTTGGAGTAAAGGAGCATGTGTTAACTTATCTTTCAAAACCTTGAAGGCTTCTTCCTGTGCGGTACCCCAAGAAAAAGGCACGTCCTTCTTTGTAAGCTCACTGAGAGGCGCAACAATGGTGCTGAAATCTCTCACAAAATGCCTATAGAAACCAGCGAGGCCAAGAAAACTCCTCACTTGTGTGACCGTTTTGGGCTGCTAACAACTCTCAATGGCTTCAATCTTGGCTTTATCAACTTCAATTCCCTGTGGAGTAACAACATAGCCAAGAAAAGATACTCGATCGGTGCAAAAGGTGCACTTCCCAAGGTTACCAAACAAACGTGCATCACGTAGAGCAATAAAAACAGCACATAGATGTTCCAAATGTTCCTCCAAAGATCTACTAAAAATCAATATATCATCAAAATAGACTACCACAAATCGTCCAATGAAAGCACGTAAAACCTCGTTCATTAATCTCATGAAAGTGCTAGGTGCATTAGTTAACCCAAAAGGCATGACTAACCACTCATATAATCCAAACTTAGTTTTAAATGCTGTTTTCCATTCATCTCCCAATTTCATATGAATTTGATGGTATCCACTACGCAAATCAACTTTGGAGAAAATTGTAGAACCACTTAATTCATCAATCATATCATCTAGTCTAGGAATAGGATGACGATAACGAATAGTAATATTATTAATGCCTCCACAATCCACACACATGCGCGATGTACCATCCTTTTTAGGCACTAGAATAATAGGAACAACACAAGGACTAAGGGATTCGCGTATATAACCTTTGTCAAGCAGCTCCTGTACTTGACGCATAATCTCCTTTGTCTCCTCTGGATTGGTACGGTATGGCGCACGGTTGGGTAGGGATGCACCGGGAATTAAGTCAATCTGATGCTCAATCCCACGAATAGGTGGTAATCCCGGTGGTACGTCTTGTGGGAAGACGTCAGCGAACTCCTGAAAAATGTTAATGACGGCAGGAGGCAAAGAGGGAGGCATGTCCTCGAATGAAAATAATACCTCTTTGCATACAAAAGCATAGCAAACAGATGTAGCAACATCCAAATCATTAATATCAGATTTAGTAGCAAGTAAACATCCACTCTTCAATTTTATTTCGGATGCAACATTAGATGATGGTTTATTATGCTTATGGTGTTGCTCAAATTCCTGTGCTACAATCTGATTTTCACTCTTATTTTTTTCCTGTTTTGCTTTACTAGCTCTAGCAATGTCATCTTTCATAATATGTTCCGGAGACATAGGAAGCAAAGTGATATTTTGATCCTTATGAACAAGAGTATACTGATTTGTCCTACCATGGTGTACAAAATTTTTTATCAAACTGCCATGGCCTACCAAGTAAAACAGAACATGCTTGCATGGGTACCACATCACAATCCACATAATCAGAATATGTAGCAATGCTAAAATGCACACGAATAGTACGTGTTACCTTAACCTTGCCACTATTGTTGAACCATTGGATGTAATAAGGATGAGGATGTGGTCTGGTGGTTAGAGACAGCTTCTCCACCATCCCCATGCTAGCCAAGTTATTGCAACTCCCTCCATTGATGATGATGTGAACAGAACGCTCCTTCACAACTCCCGTTGTGTGGAACAAGTTGGGCCTCTGATTTTGCTCAGCCTGTGTAACCTGCACACTGAGAACATGTTGAGCAACTAAACTTTCATACCTATCAGCGTAATCAGCAGCCATGTAGTGTGTCTCTAGTTCTGCATCCTCGCCACCCTGTTCTTCACTTGCAATGAGAGCCAAAGTCTCCTCATCATAATCACTAGCGGACGCATATCCACCATCCTCAGTAACAATCATTACACGTTTGGAAGGGCATTCTCTTGAAAAGTGACCTCCACCCTTGCAACGACGGCATATAACCTCATGTGTTTGCCCTGTGGATGCAATAGATGAAGAAGAGCTCTGTGCAGGCCCAGAAGGTGTGCTCTTCGCAGAGGGTGGATTAGGAGCCTGTTTCTTGGTATCGCGGTTGGAGTTGGAGGTGGGAGTAGGTGGCGTTGCAGCAGGACGTGCGGAAGTAGAGGAGGTACGTGGCGTCCATGATGAAGTGCGACCTGCAGAAAAAGGAGTTCTCGCCATTGCCTGTCAATCCTGCACTTCACGTTCAGCTTTGCAAGTAAGATGAAATAAACGAGTGATAGTGTTATACTCCTTATACTCTAGAATAGTCTGAATCTCTCTATTTAATCCACCCATAAAACGTGCAAGCATAGCTTCATTCTCCTCAACAATACCACATCTAATCATGCCAGTTTGTAATTCCTGATAATATTCTTCTACATAATTTTTTCCTTGTCTTAAACGCTGCAAATTTTGAAGCAATTCACGTTGATAATATGGTGGCACCCAACGATTACGCATAGCAGTTTTCAAAGCAGCCCAAGTAGTTGGAATATTCGCATGGTGTATTCTACAATGTTCTGACCACCAAACATAAGCAAAGCTAGTGAATGAACAAACAGCAGTAGCAACACGTCTATCCTCAGGAAATTGTAAGCATGTAAAACGTTGTTCTGTTTCTAACTCCCATGTAAGATATATGTCAAGAACATATCTACCCTCAAACATCGGAATATTCAATTTAAGTTTAGGGAGATGGTCATGATCCCGTACCTGAGGGGCGGGTGCAGCCCTACCGTTACGGTTGTAGCCATGTGGTCGACCTGGTGCGTATTGTGGTGGTTGCCCCTGAGGCTGATCTGGAGCAACCTCTCCCCGATCATCGTAATCACCATCATAATCGTCAACCTGCTCAATGACAGTAGCAGCAGGAGCCATAGAAGTAGCAGCAGTATCAACAGTACCAGTATGCTGGCCTTGGCCGAGAGGCACACATCGCGCTCGTCGTTCGAAAGGGATAGGAGCTGCAGCTGGTGGTGGTAGACGGGCAAGCACCTCGTTGAACTTGGCGTCCATCTTGGTGTTGAATGTATTCTCCAAACCATCGAGCTTCTCCATGGCCTCTCCAAAGTTGGTCACGAAATCTTGTACCTGGTCAGCCATCATTTGCTGAAATTTATCATAGAGCGCTTTGTTGGTCGTGCTCTCCCAATCGCTCCCGTCGTCGTGTGATCCTGACATGGTTAGCAGAAATAGGAAACACACAAGAATATGAAACCTACAGACTACTGGGACGTGGTGGTGATGGTGGTGGTGTGTCACAAATCCTTTAAGCGAATCTCAAATTCTTACCAGTTCTTACCCAACAGCAGGCGGTGATCGGCAACCGTTGTAGTCAAACTCTCAAAGCTTGGATAGAGCGATTGCCAGGTGGTGTCAAACACACGACGTAGATGTATGTGGAGCTGGGATGGCTTATAGTATGGTAGCAAAAAGGGTTAGCAATAATCAATTCAGAGATGCAAGGTTGAATAAATGCTCAACGACGGTACTGTGCTGGTCCTAGGCTAGACCGTACTAGAGATGCGAGCCTAAAACACCAAGAAAATCACGACGCTACACGTAATCAAGGGAAAAGCACACTCTGAATTATTATTTTTTGGTTTTTTTTGGCGCCTCCTTTTTTGCGCTCTTTTTTTTTGCTCAAAAAATCACTACAATGGCGAGTGTCTCAAAACTCTTCCCACCTCGTATAAGCAAGATGGGCACGAAATTTGTTGGACTAATTTTTTTTCTGGAGCAATTCGAGGGCTGCGACGACCAAAAATTTAGACAAAAATCACTATGATGGCAACTGTCCCAAAACGCTCCGAAGAACCTAAAACCAAGATAGGGAAAAAAATATTTTCAGCCGAATTTTTTTGGGCCAAAACGTGCTCTGCAAAGCGTGCCAGACTCTTTTTTTCCGACACCTACGCAGGTAGCAAAACACGAATCCGAAACAAAAAGGATCTTGAAACTAAACCTAAAACGAGTTGGACTCGGATTGGTGGAGGATTTGTGGTGGTATATATGGACACCAATGGATAGTGATGATGGATGGTGATATATGGCAGCGGTGATGATGGTGGTGGTATATGGCAACTATGAAGACGATGCGGTGGCGGCATGACAACCTGTGAAAAGAACTCGAAACTCTAAAGGACTAGACACTAAGACCAACAACTCGACACAACGATGTAACCGCAAATTCAACAAAGCAAAATACTGAAAAGACTATGCAAAGGCTCAGATTGGTTCGGATATGATGATCTAACCCTAATTTTTTGTGGCTTTTTCATGGACTAAAGGTATGAAGAACAAATGCGATCTAAACTACGAAAACTAGTAAAATCTCACCGAGCAACCTGGAAATCTGATACCACTTGATAGAGGCGAAGTTGTCCCTGTCTTCGATGAGATGGTGGCTATCGTTTTTGGTGGAGTAGACTTTGACGATCCGACTATGAACGAGTGATGACGTCGCGCCTTAGCAATCGCTAAACCAACTCCGAGAGGTTATTGACCACGCCGGAGCACGATCAACCTGACCACGAGGGTCTGTTTCCTACACGCAAATGAAGAACAAGCAAGAAACTAAGATTGCAATCTGGATATTGCGAATATAAGAGGAAATCTTTATTGATGAAGTGGGGTTCTGTGACGCCTTTGTCTGGTCGTGGAACACAAACGAAGAACGCGAAGTTGCAGCTATGGCAAACTTGTAATCTAAACAAAACCCAACCCTAAAACGACGCCCTAAGGGCTGTATATATGGGGGAATAGAGGGAAATTCTGTGGCCCCTTGGAGGAGGGGTCCGAAACCGACCTTATCTCAGTTTCCCCATACATACGGACTCTAGAAACAACCTATAATATGGTATTTCGAAATAACATGGGCCTGGCCCAACAATAAGGTGGCGCAACACCTATATTAGCCTAGGGACGAATTTTATAAGTAGCATCATGCATATTTCGTCCAAGGCTTCTTGCTCCCATTATGGTGGCTTCAAAGTGCGAAAATCATCACTGGAAGCTCCATTGTTCTTTCCCGCGCGCGCACCTTCTTCTCCATGCTTGATCCCGCTCCCATGGTCATCCTTCTTATCCATGCCAGGTCCTTCATTCATAAATAAAACAAAAGTATCTAATTTAGGCAGCATCATATGTTCATGAGCATTAGAAGGATTTGCAAGAAATGAAAGTACCTGGTAATTCAATTGACGTGCGCGAGCTCTAGTAATTGGTCCTGTATGTATAGCAGTCGGAGTTGTGGGTGTAGCATTAGCAGGGATGTCCTCATCAACACCATATTTATCTTGAAGCTTTGTCCACAACTCATGAGCATCCCGGAATGGCATGAGTTCAAATATAACTACATTTATCAAAGCATCAAAAGGCACATTAGAAGCTTGAGCATTGAGATAAGAGTTTTTCTCATCCTCTAAAGATATGTGTTGAGAATTCTTTGGAGGAGAAAAACCCATATCTACAATTCGCTCTAAAATTGGGTCCATGCCCCTAAAGAGATTAAGCATGCGAATTACCCCAACATCAAAATTTGTGCCATCGAAACTAAGAGTGTCAGAGAATCCAAATCCCCTAGTCGACATCCTTACTCTCTAGGTGGTTAAACCTAACAATGAGAGACCTAGCTCTGATACAATTTGAAAGGACGTGGATGTCGCCTAGAGGGGGGGGGGTGAATAGGCGCTTTAAAATAATTATGGTTTAGGCTTGAACAAATGCGGAATAAAACTATCATTTAATTAGTCAAGAAAAAAACCTAAAACAACTAGGCTCACCTATGTGCACCAACAACTTATGCTAAGCAAGATAGACAACTAAGTGATAGCAAGATATATAACAAGAAACAATATGGCTATCACAAAGTAAAGTGCATAAGTAAAAGGGCTCGGGTAAGAGATAACCGAGGCACATGGAAACGATGATGTATCCCGAAGTTCACACCCTCGCAGATGCTAATCTCCGTTCGGAGCGGTGTGGAGGCACAATGCTCCCCAAGAAGCCACTAGGGCCACCGTAATCTCCTCATGCCCTCGCACACATGCAAGATGTCGTGATTCCACTAAGGGACCCTTGAGGGTGGTCACCGAACCCGTACAAACAAGGTTGGGGCAATCTCCACAACTTGATTGGAGGCTCCCAACGACACCACGAAGCTTCACCACAATGGATTGTGGCTCCGAGGTGACCTCAAATGCTCGGGGCAATCTCCACAACCTAATTGGAGACCCCGAAGCTTGCTTGGAGCTTTGCACCACAATGATTGAGCTCCGAGGCACCACCAACCGTCTAGGGCACCAAAGCACCCAAGAGGAACACGCTCTAGGGTGCTCAAACACCCAAGAGTAATAGCTTCTCAACTTCTCACTTCCACGTATCACCGTGAAGAACTCAAACCTATGCACCAAATGCAATGGCAAGGGCACACGCAGTGCCCAAGTCCTTCTCTCCCAAATCCCACCAAAGCAACTAATGCTAGGGAGGGAAATGAGAGGAAGAACGAAAAAGAACACGCAGAACTCCAAGATCTAGATCCAAGGGGTTCCCCTCACTTAGAGGAGAAAGTGATTGGTGGAAATGTGGATCTAGATCTCCTCTCTCTTTTCCATAAAGAACTAGCAAGAATAATTGGAGGGATTGAGAGTTAGCAAGCTCGAAGAAGGTCAACAATGGGGGAAGAACACGAGCTCAAGAGATGAGGTCCATTGGAGAAGAAGACCCCCTTTTATAGGTGGGGAAAAATCCAACCGTTATCCTCACAGCCCGCACAGAACGGTACTACCGCTCCAAGGAGCGGTACTAGTGCCCTTTGAAAAACAACACCGAGGAGGCAAAAGGCCAGTAGAACCGCCGGAGCGGTACTACCGCTTGTCCTCACGGTACTACCGCTATGGATAGCGGTACTACCGCTATGGATAGCGGTACTACTGCTTGCGAGCGGTACTAAAAAATTACATTCGTGCCTACCACAGCTGTAAATAACACTAGATTTTCGTCCAGAGTGGTAGTACCGCTCTTGGAGCCGCGGTAGTAAAAAATTACATCCGCTCTAGCCGTGGTAGTACCGCTGCAGCCTTTTAAGAACACCAAAACTGCCACAACTTTTGCAAACGGACTCGGAATTCAATGAAACAAAGTTTGTTGGAAAGCTAAAGACATGTGCTAACACAATATTGATTGAAATATCAATAAGAATCAAATTATAAAAGGCACATAAGAAAATGGTGAGAACCCTTCCTCGAATAAGACCGGTAAAACTTCCAACACCGAAAACGCAATAGACGAAGCATATGAAATCCGTTTTCGATGTACTAGAGCTTGTCACGAAGATAACCACAAGCTCAAGAACCCATAGAGAAAAACCAACCAAGAACCAATAAATATGATGATGCCAAGAATGCAATGGTTTGAGCTCTCAATGAACGATACGATCAAGCTACTCAGTTGAGAGCCCCCTTGATAGTACGACAATCGATCCTATAACCCGGTCTCTCAACTACCACCATGAGACCGGTAAAATAGAAAACCCTATCAAGGTCAAACCTTAGCCTTGCGCATAGTCCACTTGGGCTAGATGATGACGATCTTGACTTCCTCAAGATAGATCACATTTCTTGATTGCGTTGGCTTGATGAAGACTAGATGCTTGCTCCCCCATACTCCACTCTGGGTGAGCCACTCTTTGGCACATCTTCACAAGTCCATTGTCGCCACAATAAATGGCGAGCCTCAAGCATGATCTCTCTGTGATGCTTCACTTGATCTTGCACATCACAACCTTGATGACGATCTCCACTTGATGTCATCTTCCATGGGATGTATGGGATCTTCCTCTTGATGCAAGCCCATGGAAATATACCTAACCCCACAAAGAACTCTCATGTAGACCATGGATTAGTACACAAAGCGTAATGGACAATGCTTACCACACCATGGGATCACTTGATCCCTCTTAGTACATCTTGTACGCTTTGTGTGTTGATCAACTTGATTCACTTTTTGACTTAGTATTGATCAACCTTGTATCTTAGCTTCTCTCTTCATAAAGGTGATGTCTTTAAGGTAAACATGAATGCTTACACAATCTTATTCTTCAAGACATGCTTCCAATAAGCTCAACTCCCACATGACCAATCTTTGGATAAACCTTCAATACCACCTTGGTCACCATATAAACTCCTTGAAACCCAACAGATGGACTTCAAGAAGTGCCTATGGACAAATCCTTCGAATATAACTCAAGGCAACCATTAGTCAGTAGGGGTGTCATCAATTACCCAAAACCACACATGGATAAATGTGCTCTTACACCTAGCGTCATCGAACCTTAAGTGTATAGACCCTACGGGTTCGGGAGACACATAGACATGACCGAGACACCTCTCCGGTGAATAACCAACAACGGGATCTGGATACCCATGTTGTCTGAACCACGATGTCGGGGATTTAATCAATCCCGTATACAATTCCCTTTGTCTACGGTATGACACTTGCCTAAGATTCGATCGTCGGTATCCCTATACCTTGTTCAATATCGTTACCGGCAAGTCTCTTTACTCGTTCCGTAACACATCATCCCGTGGCTAACTCTTAGTCACATTGAGCTCATTATGATGATGTCTTACCGAGTGGGCCCGGAGATACCTCTCCATCACACGGAGTGACAAATCCCAGTCTCGATTCGTGCCAACCCAACAGACACTTTCGGAGATACCTGTAGTGCACCTTTATAGCCACCCAGTTACGTTGTGACATTTGGCACACCCAAAGCATTCCTACGGTATCCGGAAGTTGCACAATCTCATGGTCTAAGGAAATGATACTTGACATTGGAAAAGCTTTAGCAGACGAACTACACTATCTTGTGCTATGCTTAGGATTGGGTCTTGTCCATCACGTCATTCTCCTATGATGTGATCCCGTTATCAACGACATCCAATGTCCATGGTCATGAAACCATGACCATCTATTGATCAACGAGCTAGCCAACTAGAGGCTCACTAGGGACATATTGTGGTCTATGTCTTCACACATGAATTACGGTTTCTGGTTAACACAATTATAGCATGAACAATAGACAATTATCATGAACAAGGAAATATAATAATAACCATTTTGTTATTGCCTCTAGGGCATATTTCCAACAACAACATGGTTTAATATGTTTGTGATTGTATCTATCCTTCATGAATGGTTTTTGTCAAGGCCATCTCCGAACCAAGGGGTAACAAAATATGTCACTTTGCCCCAAGACAAAAATCTACTAGAAAAGGTGTGGAGAGGGCATTTGAGGTGTTGCACTCTTGCTTTACAAATGTTTGCGAACCTGCTAAACTATAAAATCCAAAGACATTTTGTGACGTGCTGACAACTTGGGTGATCATGCATAACATGATTATGGAGGATGAGGGTGATGGAGTACGCCATGGTTTGGATTTTCAAAACGTGGGTGAACCTATCCAACTTCGAGAGCAATCCTGAGACATTTGAGTACAAATGCATCATCAAATTCCATGTCGAGGAATTCTTGAGTGTACGCAAAATGATCTAGTTGAGCATCTTTGGGCATTTTATAGGAACAACTAGAATGTGTGTCCGAATAAGATGAATTCAAAATTGAACTGTTTTATTTCAAAACTTTATGTTTCAGTTGTAATATTTATTTGAATTATTGTTGCATTGAAATATTTATTTTTTAATTACTTAAGAATTACTCCATCTGTCCAAAATAAGTAACGCGATTCGAACTAAAACCATGTCATTTATTTTGGGACGAAGGGAGTATGTTATTAGTAAAAAATTTATTGCGTAGTCCATTTGTAGGGAAAAAAGATTGAGTGCGAACATTTGATAACTGCGGCTGGATTACGTTCGTCCCTATCTCTGTCCGCACAAATTTCGTGATGTCCTCTAGGTGATTTGTGGTGGGGTTGCCCTAAATCATGTTGGTGACCTTCCCTCTCTCTGGCCGGACACGGCCAACCAAGAGAAACATAGAGAATGAAGGAGGATGCAATCAGCTTATTATCAATTCTAACAATATGGAAGTAATTGAAATAATGAACAACGGAGGATACTCTGTAGGAGCGGCGGCTGCAATCTTCGAGGATTGTTTTTTTATGGCTTGTGAATTTCCTTTTACTAGGTTCGAGCATTGTAATAGAGAAGTGAATAAGGTAGCTCATGAGCTTGCTAGACTAGCAAAAAGTTCAAGTACGATGGAGTGGATTGAGAAGCCTTTGGAAAATATTGTACCTATTCTTATAGACGATGCAACAATTATTTCAAATTAATAAAGTTGATGATGTTTTTTCAAAAAAAAGTACGACTGTTTTGGAACTAAGAGGGTTCCCGGATATGCTCAGATCACTAGATTGCATGCATTCAAAATGGAAGAAGTGTTCCTATGCTCAACAAGGACAATACCAAGGCCATTACAAAAAGTCCACCATCACCATCACTCTTGAAGAAGCTGTGTCACATGGCATCCGGATTTTTGCACTCTTTCTTTGACATGACTATGCCTAACAAACGACATGAACGTGCTGCAACGGTCTTCATTGTTTGCAAGGCCGTGCGTGTGTGTTGGAGGGGGGAGCTCTTGAGTGCAACTATACCATCAATGGTCATGGCTACAACATGGGTTAATATATTTGCGATTGTATCTATCCTTCATGAATGGTTTTCATCAAGGCCATCTCCGAACCAAGGGTAACAAAAGATGCCACTTTGCCCCAAGACAATAATCTACTAGAAAAGGTGTGGAGAGGGCATTTGGAGTGTTGCACCCTTGCTTTACAAATGTTTACGAACCTGCTAAACTATAAAATGCAAAGACATTTTGTGACGTGCTCACAACTTGTATGATCATGCATAACATGATTATGGAGGATGAGGGTGATGGAGTACACCATGGTTTGGATTTTCAAAACGTGGGTGAACCTATCCAACTTCCAGAGCAATCCCGGGACATTTGAGTACAAATGCATCCTCAAATTCGATGTCGAGGAATTCTTGAGTGTATGCAAAATGATCTGGTTGAGCATCATTGGGCATTTTATAAGAACAACTAGAATGTGGGTATGAATAAGATGAATTCAAATTTGAACTGTTTTATTTCAAAACTTTATGTTTGAGTCGTAATATTTATTTGAATTATTGTTGCATTGAATTATTTATTTTTCAATTACTTAAGAATTACTCCATCTATCCAAAATAAGTGACGCGGTTCGAACTAAAACCACGTCACTTATTTTGGGACGAAGGGAGTATGTTATTAGTATTTTTTTTATTGCGTAGTCCATTTGTAGAGAAAAAAGATTGAGAGCGAACATTTGATAACTGCGGTTGGATTATGTTCGTCCCTATCCCTGTCCGCAGAAATTTCGTGATGTCCTCTGGGTGATTTGTGGTGGTGACCTTCCCTCTCTCTGGCCGGACACGGCCAACCAAGAAAAACATAGAGAATGAAGGAAGATGCTATCGGCTTATTATCAATTCTGACAATATGGAAATAATTGAAACAATGAACAACGGAGGATACTCTGTAGGAGCAGCGGCTGCAATCTTTGAGGATTGTTTTTTTATGACTTGTGATATACTAGGTTCGAGCATTGTAATAGAGAAGTGAATAAGGTAGCTCATGAGCTTGCTAGACTAGCAAAAAGTTCCAAAAAGTTCCAGTACGATGGAGTGGATTGAGGAGCCTTTGGAAAATATTATACCTATTCTTATAGACGATGTAATAATTATTTCAAATTACTCCCTCCGTCCCATAATGTAAGACGTTTTTTGGCACTACGCTAGTATCAAAAAACGTCTTATATTATGGGACGGAGGGAGTAATAAAGTTGATGTTTTTTCAGAAAAAAGTATGACTACTTTGGAACTCCAGTAAACGAATATTTGCATGAATAGCCATCCACGAGAAAGAACAACAATACAAAACCAAGATTGTATTTGGCCTAGCATGAACTGATAAACCCAAGACAGGCATAAGGTAACATCAGCCATCAGCAAGCGTCTTGGACTGGGTCACTTATCCCACGACAAATGATTGATCAGGCAACCAAATCAAACTGAATGTTGCACATAGGAATACACAACACAATACTTCCTTCGTCCCATATTAGCTGATGCTCAAACGGATGTATCTTGCCAATTAATATGGGACGGGAGGGAGTACATCATAAAGGGTTGTAATCACTTAAACCAGAGGAAACACAAGAACTAGATTAGTATTTTCTACTTGCTGTAAATATGACCAATGCACCTAACAAAGCTATGCACAGCACAGGGAGCATTTTCTGTCAGCATAGAGGATCAGTTTATGCAACGGGTGAATGAAAAGATTAAAAAAAAAAAGTATGTTATGTTATATGCAACACTCAACGACCATCTGCCTCTACATACGATGGTGCTGCACGCAATGCGTAGAGCAGACGATGGTGCTGCTCCGAACTGCCAAGGCATCTTGTAAAAAATGTTTGCCAGTACTCTGATCTTCTCTAAATGTTATTGCTGGTTAAACCATAATTAAGAAGCGAGCCAGACAACGGGGGTCACTTGCATGTACACTCTAGTGCAAGTCATCATGCTCTTAAAGTTTCATCTGATTCCAAAAACTTGCCCAGTTGAACACTCAGAAAACAAAGTATCGACAATAGAAATAATGCATGGCAGCACACTCCTGCCCTTTGTTGCAAAAAACAAAATAAAATCAAAGTGGATATGGTAACAGCTACCAGAATCAAGCATATTCCATCTAGCTAGGAGTCAAGCCTGCAGCATCATTAGGGACATTATGCATTATTATATTGGCATTGCCAACTTGTCATTACTACGATGGAACAAAGCGAAAATTTCGCACAGAAACACTGAGTAAACGCCAGACGTCCGAATTCTGCCACTAGCATTCCATCATCATATGAATAAAACTAGGAAATATTCAGGATTCAAGGTTAGCACCTCAATTGAAAAGACAGCAGCCTGTGGGGGTGGCATCTTATATCAGATTAAGCAGAGATTCTTTGTGCTTACTGAAATCAGAGTTTGTTCTTGTTGAAATTGGCAATACAAGATATTAAGACCGGAATATGTTGCAGTAAATTGTACAATTCAGCCTGGGTTCACAGGAAATTCGACCTGAATCTGGTCAACAACCTCTGAGTGCTGATTAACTGATGTTTCTGCATCCATATGATTTGGACCACTTATGCTGAACCTTAAACATGTAGTAATGTGGAAACACCATAAAAGCCGCGAGCTGAATAAACCAGGAAAGCAACAGCAGGCTCTCTTGATACTGCAGAAGCAACTTTTGCGAGAAAAAATGAATTGGAATTAAAAGACCTAGGAAACACAACGCCGTTAATGCTATACAACAAAATTATGAAGCCACAGTTATGGAAAGATATGTAGAGTATAATGTTATCGACGAAGTGGTTCACAATTTAACTAAATTAGAGCGGTATTAGGTTTCTACCAACAATGTTGCACTACTAAGAAATTAGCAGCAGTCGACTACGAAGTAGCAAATCCGCTAAAAAAGATAGCATCTAAATAAACACGAAAAGAATGCTATGCCTCATGATAGGTGTGTGTCCCACATAATGCATTCATTCATGTGTGACTATCAGCACATACAAACATACGCACTCAACCTTCCTACCTACAAACTCATCCTCCTTTTGGGCCTAAGATATGTCAAACCTTTCTTCAGGCCCGGCATAGCAACCTGCTGCTGCTTGCCCCTCTTCTCCTCCCTCTCCTTCTCTCTGCCTTCCGCCTCAGCTTGCTCCTGCTTCAGCTTCTCCATCTCCACTTCCATGTCCGTCTTCTCCTCATTATGCCACCTCCTGCAGTCAAGGAAGGAGGTGTCACCCTCCTTCACAGAGAAGAACATGGGCCCAAGCTCCACCAGCCATTGTGGGTCAACTGCACTGACACACTGCATATAGTCCTTGGTTGTCAGGACAAGCTCGTGGTAGACGATGTAGTCAGGGGTGTAGCCAAGACCATAGAGGGCGCTGCTGGGATGCAGGTGGCACGGCACCCCATTACGGCAGTTGACGTACTCTCCAATACCCTTCAACCTTGCAGAGTTCTGGAAGTATGCTGAGCAGATGGCCTTCCTCACCACGTCCCATTCCCTATGGCATGATGTCTGCGGGATCTTCAGGGTGTTCAGTATGTCCCGTAATTGAGATCTCACTTCCCTAGCCTTTTTGAGACCCTTGAAATGGAGGAAGTGAGCATTGCACCAGTCTATGCTATATTCGTTTGACTCCCAGAGCAGGTATACATTGAGGAGTGTTAGATGGTCAGACTCCGGTACAAAGAACTTCTCCCTTGCAGCGTCACTCTCCTCTTCTCGATCTTTTGGCCGGAAGAATACTAATGGCACTGAGAGCATGGATACAATTGTGAGTACTTCATCAACGCATCACAGCTCCTTCCCCATGAGAAGCATCTTTGCCAGGGTTGGGTCCAATGGGAACTCCACCATCCTCCAACCTAGATTTGTGAGGCCGCCAGCATTGTTCAAGGCACCCAACATCCAGAGCTGGTACATGGAGTTGAGGATATTCTCCTGGGGAGGTGGGTCCATGAAGTCAAAATGAAACAGATTTTCGACTTCGAGGGATTTAAGTAAGAGAACCACGTTCGCAAGGTTGGTCCTTTGGATCTCTGGCACGGGGTTAGGGAGCATCTCATTCTCGTAAGCTGATTCCGTGAACAGCCTGTAGCATGTGCCAGGACCAGTTCTTCCTGCACGCCCTGCGCGCTGGTCTGCGGCTGCTCGACTACATGGAAAAACCTGAAGAGCGTCCATGCCCATCCGTGGATTGTATACCTTCATCTTTCCATATCCAGTATCGATGACATACAAGATACCATCTACTGTCAGGGATGTCTCGGCGATGTTGGTAGCAATAATGCATTTGCGAGTGCCCTCTCCTGCCTTCTGAAATATCTTGGCTTGCAAGTCAGCAGGTAACTGTGAATAGACGGGCAAGATTGAGAGCTTGCCCACAGCCTTGGTGGATGATGAAATTAGCTGCTCCATACGCTCAGCGAGGGCATAGCAAGCAGTCTCGATTTCTTCCTGCCCGGTCATGAAGATGAGAATGTCGCCAGGGCCACTCGTTATGTGGATTGTCATGGCCTGCTTCACTGCCGCTTCCACATAATCTTCACATGGTGTTTTGCTGTACAAGATATTTACTGGAAATGTCCTTCCAGGTATGTGAAATACAGGTGCACCACCAAAGAATTTTGAGAATTTGTCTGCATTTAGTGTTGCAGATGTGACAATTAGCTTAAAATCCCGTCGACGTGCAACAACCTTCTTCAATATACCAAACAAAACATCGGTGTTCACTGATCTCTCATGTGCTTCATCCATGATGATAACCCGATATTTGTCCAGGTCAGCATCCTTCAAGGTTTCACGGAGAAGCACTCCATCTGTCATGTACTTTATTTTTGTGTTACGACACGTGACATCCTCAAACCGAATAGCATATCCAACTTCTTCTCCAAGCACGGTTTCCATTTCGTCACTGACACGCCGAGCAACACTCATGGCAGCCACACGTCTTGGTTGAGTGCAGCCAACAAGGCCAGTTCTGGTATACCCATCCTCAATTAGATACTGAGTCAGCTGGGTAGTCTTCCCAGAACCAGTTTCACCAACGACCACAACCACTTGATTTTCTCGCACAACTCCGAGCAAGTCATCCCGGACAGAGAATATGGGAAGGTATTGCCTCTGTTGAGAAAGAGATTTTGCTTTTGCAAAATCACTCACTGCTTCTGCTTTTTCCTTCAAGTGTTGTGAAAATTTCAGCTTCTCTTTGAAGTCAACTTCACCTTGGTCACCAACAAGCGCAGTGTCAGCATCAGCCTGTTGGGCTGTTTTCTCAACACCCCAAATATGTCCTAGCTTAGATCCAGCAAGCTCCCACAAGCGTTACCTTGATTTGTACATACTCTGCTTTTCTCGAATGTCCCTGACCAAAAGAGAACCTTTACGCGCAATAATAGCCATGTCAGACGTTGGGTCCTTGAGTGGCATCGCAGGCTCTGCTTGCTTTGTGAACACGACCTGTTCGTCGAGGAGGAATGGGGGTTTTGTGTCATGAACAATTAGTATCACTTTACGCTCATCCTCGTCATCGAATTCCGTCTGCACCTCTGTTCTTCGAACAGCTCCCGATCTGAACAACTGCCTGTTCTCCCACTGAGCATTCTCAGCGGTTACCTGTGATAACCTTTTGCTCTGAGCAAGAGTCATCAGACTGCCATCCTGGCGAGTCAGCTTCTTGGATAACTTTGCTTTCTTATTCTGAAACGAAGCATCATCTCCAAGATAACTACCGGCATTGAGTATATTGCTGTGTTCTTCGCAGCCATACCATGTTAGATCAGCATTGTAATCCATCTCTTGCATCATCTCCTCGGTGAATTTTCCATCAGCTGTTGGGGGGCTTGTACCAGCTTCAGTGTCACTGCACGAAGAAGAAGGCCCTCTTGAGGAGGGGCCAGAAGGGCGTACAGGCGCAGAAGGCAAAGAATAAACGTTGTCCCAAGGGGTTGGCGCCGGATGCTGCCGCTGGGATGCAGGTGGATAATCCCGGTAATCCCGGCGAGGTGTATATTCCCACTCCCGTCGGCGGCGGCAGTCGGCTCTCGCGATGTTTCCTGACCTGTGCTCAGCCGCCGCTTCTTCTTCCTTGCGGGGACGAGGCCTGGATGCATTGCTGCCTTGTGCTTCCCGTTTCCTCTTTTCGAGGACGTCCAGACCTAGAGCGGAGCTCCTCGGGCGACGCGGCAGGATCGGACCGCCCTGCATCGCGTCCAGGTGAGGGACTCGATTGTTCGTTCTCGGCGGCAGAAAGAAAAATAAACGGAACGGATGAATTCAGGCAAGCTAGGGATTCACTATACTTAAAGACGAAGGAATCCAATCGCGTCCGGAAACGACTGATGGGAGGAGGAGGACGACGACGAGGAGTTGCTCCGGCGGACGCGGGCGAAAGGCTCCGGCGGCGACGGGCTTTGCGAGCGGCGACCGATTGGGGCGAATTTGGTTGGGGTTGGGAGGGTGGGTCCGTGTATATTGGTCACAGCTTGGCTAGACCGATACGGGGAGAGACTCCGAGTTGGGAAAATTCCGTGAAGACGGGATGCTTGAATTTTTTTCCAGAACTATTATTAATTTTATAGCAATTTTAAAAACAGGTGTCTGACTTGAAAAAATATCAAAACTAGTATCCTGTCGGCCATCACCGGACCGACCAGGGACCTGTCGGCCACCACCGGGCCGACCAGAGACCTGTCGGCCACAAGTAGGCCGAAGAGACCCTCTCGGCCAATCAGAGGCCAGGGGAGGATGCCTGTCGGCCAGAGGGTGGCCGAAGGGCCACCTGTCGGCCAGTGAGAGGCCGATGGGCCCCTGGATAAGGACCATCCCTCCTTTCTTCCTCCTCTGACCAGTCATTTCACCCTTCCCCGTCTAGTAGCCTGCCCCTCTTCACATCTCACTCCCGTTGCTCTTCAGTGCTTCCACCGTCTCGCCGATCTCTTCGCTGGACCACCCATTTTGTTATTTTACCCGCGTAAACAATAGATCAGGACGCTCTTCACCGGCCTACGATAATTTTTTTGGCTTTCAACTCAATCGAATGAGAACTCTCAAGTCGGTAGTGGATTTAGTTCTTATTTGCCACCGTCCGTCTGCAGGTAATGGCTTGCCCATTTTGCCGAGCTCCAGGTGGCCCTTGTGATGCCGTTGATTCCGGTGCGTCTGTATTTACTGTGATGCTGGATCGTCGATGTTCTAGACGTGTTGTAAGATTCTATGTCTTGATTATCTGACTGTGGCATATTCGAATGCCTTTGTTTATAAGTTTATGATCCTTGCTTCCATTCTTGTTGTAGTATGTTCCTTGCAGTGTTAGGTCACATCTTGCTCGGTACATTGAGGAGTGCAGAGCTTTAGCTATTCAGAGAGGTGACACAGATATTGATCTTGCTCTGCACAACACTGAGGGTAACTTATACCATGTTATGTTCACACATGGTAGGATGAGCAGTAAATTGCATGGTCCTTCGTGGGAGGAACTCGTGAATGATTATGGTCTCCGCCACAGTGACATGATGACTGTTATGCTTGAGCACTATGGAACTTATATTAGTGTCGAATTCCACCGGGATGGTGTTATGTTGTTTCCTTTACCCCATGTTGGTAAGATATTTGTTTGACTGATTTTCAGATTTGATTCAGCTTATACGTTTTGCGGTTCATCTCAGTTAGTGAAATCATTTTTTTAAGCTCTTGAGGATCTGAGTGAAACTCAGAGGGAACTTGTTGACAACTGTTTTTATAGTCATGGTGTCACTCTGAATTATCAGCAAATGTATGTCATGTCACAGCAGCTCTTTGATGACAACTACATACTGTGTACTCCTTTTGTTCATAGGATGGATCGCATGAACGTTATTTTCCAACATATGGTAAGCTTTGGTATCTGGTTTTTATTATTTGTTTGTTCTTTGCTGGTTCATAGGATGGATCATATAACTTGCTTGTTTTTGTCAGGTTATTCCTACCATGGTTGTGAGGAGTTTGATGGAATTTGCGGCTATTCCTAGGACTGGTTCTTTACTTCTTGAAATTACTTTGGATTCAGAAGATGATGATATATTTGTGAGCATTCCTTGTTCCTACTTCATTGGCTTGGGTGATCAAATGGTGTTGAAGAAGGAAGGTTTTGGAAATTTTCTGTTGGCATCGTCTATCGAAGTCAACAATTTGGTGCTCATAACATTCAAACAACGTGAACAGGAGCTAGCTATTGTTTTCAGCTATCTACCACAGTGAGAAAGAAAGAAAGGTCTCGTGCAGACCAGGCAGCAGAAGAAGCTGGAGATGGAGAAGGAAAATATCCACGTTGGACTAAGTAGATTTATATTCTTGTAACTCAATTTCAGCAAGTTGTATCTTAATTTCAGTAGGTTGTATCTTAATTTCAGCAAGATGTATCTTAATTTCAGCAAGCCGTACTATTCCCGTTTTTATTTGCCGCCATACTGTGGCGCCACCTTTGTCCCACCAATCTCTGCCGTCACTTTCCTTCCCGCCATTTTCTATCGCCATTATCTTTCCCGCCATTCTCTCCCGCCATTCTCTCCCGCCAATTTCTCCCGCCATTCTCTCCCGCCATTTTCTCCCGCCATTCTCTCCCGCCATTCTCTGTCCTGCCATTCTCTACCGTCCGATTTCCCGCCATTGCGGTTGTCATCTGCCTATAAAACGAGGCATTGTATCTGCCTTCCTCCATCGGCCACCAACACTCGTAAAAACCAGCGCGGTAGTCATTATGAGTTCGCCTTCTTCGGATCAAAGCATTAGGCCTAGCAAATGGAAGAGTGCGAAGTTGCCTCAGGGGGTGGAAGCAGTTCGTTGTTGGTGCGGGGATCTCTGCAAGGTGAAGGAGGTGACGGATTTTTTAGATTGGTTGGGCATGAAGTTTTTCATGTGCGCTAATTATGAGGAAGATCCACCCGTTGGTCCTTCACCGTACATCACGCCTCCGGTATGTTTTAGTCACATAGATTAAACACGTTGTTCGTATTGTTGTTTATTTGATTTTCATATTTCTATTTCTTTTGTAGTCTCCTCCGCCCCTGTGCCAGTACTATCGTTGGATAGACACGAAAATGCCAGACTGGGCGGTGACTGAGATTCGTGAAAGGAGTCATCGTGCATGGGCAAGTTAGGACTTGGAGGAGCGCCGCGAGAAGGCGACAACAGAGGAGAAAGCAGAGCAGGAGAAAGCTTGGCAAGAGCACTATGTGGAGCAGAGGGCTTTTCTTGCTGAGATGAAGAAGAAAAACCAAGAAAATCAACTTCGACTGGCGGAGGTCTACCGGCAGCGAGAGGAGGCCCGTGAAGCTGAGAGGCAGAGAAAGAAAGTAAGGGCTCGTGCAGCCCAGGCAGCAGAAGAAGCTGGAGATGGAAAAGGAAAATATCCACGTTGGGCTCAGTAGATTTAGATTGCAGTAACTCAATTTCAGCAAGTTGTATCTTAATTTCAGCAAGATGTATCTTAATTTCAGCACATTGTATCTTAATTTTAGTGAGAAGCGTGATACTTGCCTCTTGTGCAAGTGCATTGATTCTCTCCTGCCACTTTCTCTCCGGCCAGTTCCTTTCCCGCCACTTCCTCTCCCGCCAGTCTCTCTCGCCACTTTGATTCCCGCCACTTCCATTTTCTCCCATCACTTTGATTCCTGCCACTTTCTCTCCTCGCCATTCGTTCCCGCCATTGTCTTTCCCGCCTTTCTCTCTCGCCACTTTGTCTCCCGCCTATATAACCACATTCGCAGTAAGGAGGGTGAGACGGCCCTTCCTTTCCCTGTCGCTCCCGCATCCTTCCTTCCGCTCTCGCCATTCTTTTGTGGAGATGTCTCGTCCTCCTCATCCTCACTATCCTTTTGATCGTAGTTTTCACAAGGGTATGTGTTGGGAGACGTAGTAGTAAATCAAAATTTTCCTATGTGTCACCAAGATCTATCTATGGAGAAACCAGCAAACGAGCGGGGAGAGATTGGATCTTCATACCTTTGAAGATCGCTAAGCGGAAGCGTTGCTAGAACGCGGTTGATGGAGTCGTATTCGAAGCGATTCAGATCGCGGTAGATCCGATCAAGTGCCGAACGGACGACACCTCCGCGTTCAACACACGTGCAGCCCGGTGACGTCTCCTACGCCTTGATCCAGCAAGGAGGGAGGAGAGGTTGAGGGAGAGCTCCGGCAACACGACGGCGTGGTGGCGGTGGAGCTGCGTGGTACTCCGGCAGAGCTTCGCTAAGCACTACGGAGAATGAGGAGAGGGAGGAGTAGGGCTGCACCAGGGAGGAGATGAACTCGTGTGTTGTGCAGCCCCAAATACCTCCACTATATATAGGAGGAGGGGAGGAGAGGTGATGCGCCCTAGGGTTCCACCCTAGGGGTGGCGGTAGCCTCCAAAAACCCATTTGGCCGGCGGCCAGGGCAAGGAGAGGTGGAGGCGCCCTAGGGTGGGCCTTAAGGCCCATCTAAGCCTAGGGTTTGCCCCCTCCACCCTTGCTGCGCTTTGGGCTGGGGTGGGAGGCGCACCAGCCCACCTAGGGGCTGGCTCCCTCCCACTCTTGGCCCATGGAACCTTCCGGGGCAGGTGGGCCCACTTGGTGGACCCCCGGAACCCTTCCGGTGGTCCCGGTACACTACCGGAGACACCCGGAACACTTCCGGTATCCAAAACCTCACTTCCTATATATCAATCTTCGTCTCCGGACCATTCCGGGACTCCTCGTGACATCCGGGATCTCATCCGGGACTCCGAACAACCTTCAGTAACCACGTACACTATTTCCCTATAACCCTAGCGTCATCGAACCTTAAGTGTGTAGACCCTACGGGTTCGGGAGACACGTAGACATGACCGAGACACCTCTCCGGTCAATAACCAACAGCGGGATCTGGATACCCATGTTGGCTCCCACGTACTCCACGATGATCTCATCGGATGAACCACGATGTCAAGGATTCAATCAATCCCGTATACAATTCCCTTTGTCTATCGGTATGGTACTTGCCCGAGATTCGATCGTCGGTATCCCCATACCTTGTTCAATCTCGTTACCGGCAAGTCTCTTTACTCGTTCCGTAATACATCATCCCATGACTAACTCCTTAGTCACATTGAGCTCATAATGATGATGTCTTACCGAGTGGGCCCAGAGATACCTCTCCGTCACACGGAGTGACAAATCCCAGTCTCGATTCGTGTCAACCCAACAGACACTTTAGGAGATACCCGTAGCGTACCTTTATAGCCACCCAGTTACGTTGTGACGTTTGGCACACCCAAAGCATTCCTACGGTATCCGGGAGTTACACAATCTCATGGTCTAAGGAAATGACATTTGACATTGAAAAGCTTTAGCAAACGAACTACACGATCTTGTGCTATGCTTAGGATTGGGTCTTGTCCATCACATCATTCTCCTAATGATGTGATCCCGTTATCAACGACATCCAATGTCCATGGTCATGAAACCGTGACCATCTATTGATCAACGAGCTAGCCAACTAGAGGCTCACTAGGGACACGTTGTGGTCTATGTATTCACACATGTATTACGGTTTCCGGTTAACACAATTATAGCATGAACAACAGACAATTATCATGAACTAGGAAATACAATAATAACCATTTTATTATTGCCTCTAGGGAATATTTCCACCAGTCTCCCACTTGCACTAGAGTCAATAATCTAGTTACATTGTGATGAATCGAACACCCATAGCATTCTGGTGTTGATCATGTTTTGCTCGTGAGAGAGGTTTAGTCAATGGATCTGCGACATTCAGATCTGTATGCACTTTACAAATATCTATGTCTCCCTCCTGAATGTAATCACGGATGGAGTTGAAGCGGCGCTTGATGTGTCTTGTCTTCTTGTGAAACCTGGGCTCCTTCGCAAGGGCAATAGCTCCAGTGTTGTCACAGAGTAGAGTCATCGGGCCCGACGCATTCGGAATCAGTCCTAGGTCGGTGATGAACTCCTTCATCCAGACTCCCTCCTTTGCTGCTTCCGAAGCAGCTATGTACTCCGCTTCACATGTAGATGCTGCCACAACGCTTTGCTTGCTGCTGCTCCAGCTCACTGCCCCTCCATTCAAAATATACACGTATCCGGTTTGCGACTTGGAGTCGTCCGGATCTGTGTCGAAGCTAGCATCGACGTAACCCTTTACGACGAGCTCTTCGGCACCTCCATAAACGAGAAACATGTCCTTTGTCCTTTTCAGGTACTTCAGGATATTCTTGACCGCTGTCCAGTGTTCCGCTCCGGGATCACTTTGGTACCTCCCTACCAAACTTATGGCAAGGTTCACATCAGGCCTGGTACACAGCATGGCATACATGATAGAGCCTATGGCTGAAGCATAGGGGATGACACTCATCTCTTCTCTATCCTTTGCCGTGGTCGGGCATTGAGTCGTACTCAATCTCACACCTTGCAACACAGGCAAGAACCCCTTCTTGGACTGATCCATATTGAACTTCTTCAATATCTTTTCAAGGTATGTGCTTTGTGAAAGACCAATGAGGCGTTTCGATCTATCTCTATAGATCTTAATACCTAATATGTAAGCAGCTTCTCCAAGGTCCTTCATTGAAAAACACTTATTCAAGTAGGCCTTTATACTTTCCAAGAGTTCTATATTATTTCCCATTATCAGCATGTCATCCACATACAGTATAAGAAATGCTATAGAGCTCCCACTCACTTTCTTGTAAATACAGGGTTCTCCATAAACCTGCACAAACCCATACGCTTTAATCACATCATTAAAGCGAATGTTCCAACTCCGAGATGCTTGCACCAGCCCATAGATGGAGCGCTGGATCTTGCATACCTTGTTAGCATCTTTAGGATCGACAAAACCTTCCGGCTGCATCATATACAGTTCTTCCTTGAGGAAGCCATTAAGGAATGCCGTTTTGACGTCCATTTGCCAGATCTCATAATCATAAAATGCGGCAACTGCTAACATGATTCGGACTGACTTCAGCATCACCACGGGTGAGAAAGTCTCATCGTAGTCAACTCCTTGAACTTGTCGATAACCTTTAGCGACAAGCCGAGCTTTATAGGCGGTCACATTACCGTTTGCGTCAGTCTTCTTCTTAAAGATCCATTTGTTTTCAATGGCTCGCTTATCATCAGGCAAGTCCACCAAAGTCCATACTTTGTTCTCATACATGGATCCTATCTCGGATTTCATGGCCTCAAGCCATATGTTGGAATCCGGGCCCGCCATCGCTTCTTCATAGTTCGAAGGTTCACCGTTGTCCAACAACATGATCTCGAGGACAGGATTGCCGTACCACTCTGGTGCGGAACGTGTCCTAGTGGACCTTCGAGTAGCAACTTGATCTGAAGCTTCATGATCATCATCATTAACTTCCTCTCTAGCCGGTGTAGGCTCCACAGAAACAACTTCCTCTGCTGCGCTACTCTCCGGGTCGATTTGAGGTACAATTACCTCATCAAAGTTCTAATTTCCTCCCACTTACTTCTTTCGAGAGAAACTCTTTCTCGAGAAAGGATCCATTCTTGGCAACAAAGACTTTGCCCTCGGATCGTAGGTAGAAGGTATACCCAATAGTCTCTTTGGGATATCCTATGAAGACGCACTTTTCCGCTTTGGGTTCGAGCTTCTCAGGTTGAAGTTTCTTCACATAAGCATCGCATCCCCAAACTTTTAGAAACGACAGCTTAGGTTTCTTTCCAAACCATAATTCATACGGTGTCGTCTCAACGGATTTAGACGGTGCCCTATTTAAAGTGAATGCGGCAGTCTCTAATGCATATCCCCAAAATGATAGCGGTAAGTCGGTAATAGACATCATAGATCGCACCATATCCAATAGAGTGCGATTACGACGTTCAGACACACCATTTCGCTGAGGTGTGCCGGGCGGCGTGAGTTGTTTCACCATACACCCTGTACATGTATACATTCCACATTTCCACATTTCCTAATGCTAAGGGGCGTGGCGAACGATGTGCTGCTTGAGTGTCAACAACATCGGAAGATCGCCTACATGTAACAGCTGCGACGATCCCACGTATCTTCGCCGCAAGACTCTTCAACCTTGATACTGCATCTCGCTGTGGGATATTTTCTCCTCTCTCAAAGCGGTCCACCAAAGCGGTAACCTCATCTAGCGCCTGAGTTGACAATTCACCCCGTACGCAGAAAGTTAACCAATTGTACATGTTCATGTATACGGAAAATGTAGCATGTGGAGAACAACTGAGGACATACCGCGTGGTGTCTGGTTCCCACAAGTGAGGAAGTTGGGAACAGATCGCTAGCGAGAGGAACTGGGATATGTTCTGAAGCAGATGATGGAACCAAGTAGATCCTCGTGCTCTGTCTGTAACGCTTCAGATACAACCCGTACATGTCCCAGTCGAAGACACGAACTTCATCCCATATATTTGTCGGGGCAGTATTCCATTCCTCGAGGTAAGGTCTGATATTGCGAACCCAAGAAGTATGGGACTTGTTTCCTCCGCTGCGACTATACCTGAGATTGAAATGCACGTTACATGATTAGCTATAAGTAGACCGAATAGTCTCAATAACCTATTAATGCAGAGATGAGAACCAAAGTAGTATTACTTACTTGTGCACGTGATCTGGTAATCGTGAAATAACCGGAATGTCAGGCTCTTGGAACAGACCGAACTGTCTCATCACCCTATTAATAGCCATCTCCTCAACTGTCACATCGAAGACCAACTTGGCCTTGGTCATCTAGTAATGCTGATCTCTAGTGCAGTATCCAGAAATCCCACCTGGGTACCTATCTGAAATAGTCTTACGGGTGTATGGTTCCCATATAACCTGATCCTTGTGCAGACTATCAAACTGCGCTGTGAAGGAGGGGTAGCAGCCCCTCACCTGGCTAGGCGTAAACTGTCTTTGTGCAAGACAACTAACATTAGTACATAAGATTGAATAGCGAGAAATAAACATTACCAATTCATATTCTTAATAATGAAAATACCTCTCTTCGTGCCCAAACAGATCCCATAGTAGGCAAGTCACCGATAGAAGGCACGTAATGTCTAGCCATGTCCTCATTACCAAAAGGTTTGTCAATGCTCACGTAGGGTCGACCAATAGGGAATCTCTCACAAGACCAAAGCTGCAACTGAAGTGGACATCCGAGAAGACCAGATTTCCTAGACCTCAACTGGCAAGCTTTGCAGAGGCCTCTATACGTAGCCGCTAACAAGGCAGAACCAAAAATCCTCTGCACAATGTCCTCAGGGGAACGTGCCTCAGCTATCTCTCGTGCAATGTCGATCAGTTGTGCATCTACAGTGGTCACGTGGTTCTCTGTGAACATAGTCTTGCCAAACAACCACATAATATATGCCTCTAGGGACCGGTCAATCTGTGCCTCTAACAACTGATAAGTGAGATATCCTAAGGCAACAATCTGAAACTGGCTCAACCACCTGAAAAGAGGCCCGTGCCGATCGTTGTCTAGGGTAACTGTAGTTGGCACCGCAGCCAGAAAACGGGCATGCATAGATGCTAGCCAACCAGTTTCCACCTCTAAAGGTCCTATGGCAGCACCGGCGAGAGGTAATCCTAACAAGTAAGACACGTCCTGTAAAGTAGGAGCCATCTCTCCCTAGGGAAAGTGGAACGTATGTGTCTCTGGTCTCCATCTATCTACTAAGCAGCTAAGGAGTGACTTGTCGTAAGAGAAGCATGATACTGGCCTCTTGTGTAGCTGCATTGGTTCACCCGCGTCATCCAAGTCCGGGTGATCAACCCACTCATCCAATGTACCCTCAACCAGTCGTGCCAAGGGTAGAAGTCCAGCCCAATTCAACCTACAAAATGAACAGAATGTAGCTTACAATTAGCTTCTATCAAAACGATGTCGAACGTACTAAGTGATTGTACCGACACATACCTATCAATCCATGCAGGGTGTATCATCCAGTTAGACTTTGGGGTGCGAGTGATCAACACGTCTAAGTTTGTGCCCGATTTCATAAGTGCACCTCGGTGCCCTCTATCGATATTAGCATTAAGCATCGGATACGAAGCCATATCTGCAATGAGAACATAGTACAAACATATTACAAAATAAAACATAGATGTTTGCAACTGTCGTAATATTTGATATCGAGGCTACTGGTTTTCCCTATAAGAATCATAGAATCGTTGAGTTTGCACTTGTGATCTTTGTGGAGGGAAAAATTAGAACATTGAAACCTTCTGAATCATGAAGGGTCATTCCCATATCTGTTGAATATGTACACTGGAGTGCGGACTGCGGACCTGACATTCTAAGGTGTGTTTCCCTACCAATGCATTTATGCTATTCCCACTCTCTTCACTACATGCGCTTGTTTTATGTTTGAACAAACGAGATTTAAACGTATTACGAGTTGATTGTTCCTACATATGGGATGCTCCAATCAACTTTCGTATTTCCTCTTTTCATAAAAGTTTCCTTAGTGATTTTGGTCCTACACCAATTCCAATTGATGTATGGAGAAAGAAGCTTATTAGTAAGTGGAGTTCTTTTAAGCCGAGATGCACACAAATGCAAACTTCCATATGGAAGTAATTGAATTTATGCGTACAAATTTAGATTCTATTTCTCTTCGTACGGATCTTCATGAACTCAGCTATAGAAACCATTGAATTGCCGTGATTTTTAAAGAGCACTCAGGACACATATAGTTCACAATAACAATATTGGTTCTTGTGTTTAGTTATAATATAAAGAGAACTTTCTGGTATGATCAAATTATATGAACAACTATTTATTTGCCATTAGCAAGCTGGCCACTTTTCGGTAGTAAGAGCTCTTACAAACCAGCAAAAACAAATGAGAGGAAAAAACAGTATATATGTTGCAAATGGGGGACCCAAATTTAGATATCAAGGTATATAAGGCAGTTTTGACTAATTTTACTCCTGCCGGGGAGTACCAGTATCGAATTTGATGTTGTTCACTTTGGTTTGGGTTCTTTCTGGCATTGGGGGTCGGTACGTGAGGTGATGTATGCAAAGTATGCACATGTATGCTATACCTCATGTTATATTTTTTTTCTTCAGAATATATGTAATATAACAGCTAAGCTAATGTGCTTTTCCAGAAGATTGAACATGCAGAGTCAAAACAATAGCCAGTTGTACTTCTGTGTTTGGTGTCTTGGGCTCAGCTGTGGGCGTGGCTTGTCACTAGGTGGGAGCTCCTCCATGATGGCATTGATCGGATCCAGGCGACCCTGATCCATGCTGATCCTCCTTCCTTGGCACCGCTCCTTTAGGTGAGGACTTCGCCACCACCTGGTTTATGCAAGGAGATTAGGAACATTTTGACTGCCTAACAAGCTTTTGCAAAAAGAAAATATATCAATTTATCGATGTGTGCGCGGATTGACATATGATGTCATCATGCAAATGTTATGTTTATGGTGAATGGGAGTTAATTTTTAAAGCTTACGAGAACCATGTTTTCTTTGTAGAGGCAACTCGGATCATGGTTCGGAGTGCGAACCATGACATATACTAACTGTATACTTGTTTTCTCGACAGGACAATATTTGTGTTGATTGTTGTTGTTCGCGCCCAGGTAAGCTTCGATGCCCCGTTGTTATATTTGTCATGTTTAATCATGAATTTCTGGACTTGACACATAATCTCCTTTTTCTTTATGCTAAGGCAAAACTTCTAGTGTCCAATATTGTAGCTACCATTATCAAATTCAGGAATCGTCATCCGTTAGAGCTCGCAGAGGTATATGTCTGCGTCATCACTTTGTTATCATTCTTGTAGTTCTTTAGCAACCAAATTATTATTGGTGATATAACAGCTAGAACTTATTCAAAAAATGCAGTTGTGAAACCATAAAAGCAGAGACTATCATATATGCTTCTTCCTCTGTGAACTCTGCCTTACTTAACACAACCCAAACAGAATAGTAGATTAATGCAATACATGCTCATCAACTTGCTGAGATTTTATTTGTTCTATTTAACTGGAGACCATTTGTTTCCGTCACA
Source organism: Hordeum marinum (assembly GCA_022496015.1). Classification (NCBI taxonomy): domain Eukaryota; kingdom Viridiplantae; phylum Streptophyta; class Magnoliopsida; order Poales; family Poaceae; genus Hordeum; species Hordeum marinum. Next base: position 333,125,534 of record CM039674.1, read on the forward strand.
ACTTACAACAATTATAAACTCATTTGGTTCTTGCAACTACTTTTACCAATCTTGGCCTCCTGGGTATATCTTTTTGTTTCATGATAAGACATTTCCATTCTGTTTCACACATTTTATTTATATTTCATTTCTAGCCTGTTTACTATGTAATTTCTTGATTACAGGATAGGAATGGTGCCGTATTTGCACATCTATGTAGGATACACCAGAACTTTGCATAAATTGCCCGTCATTTGGTGTTTGTTGTAACCTTGATACTGCACTAGTGTACAAGTTTCTGCAATTCTTGTTACAATTTTTTTTGTGAGAACAAAGAGTTGAGGCAATCGAGGATTTGAGAAAGGCATTGCATGTTGCTTATATTACTTGACAATCAAGCTTTCTCTTACAATTTTCGTTTTTAGTTCAAAAAAGGGTAATTGTTGTGTACTTAGTTTTGTGAATGATTAAGTTACCAGGTGTGGTGTTTGGCAAGTTGGTGCCCAATCATCATATGCTATTTGTATAGAAGCTCACAACCAAGGCTATCGAGGTTCCAAAAAACTAAAGCCTGTTGTAAATTATAGCAGTTCTGTCTTTTTTGTAATACCTAATGCCTTCAAATCCTTTTTATATTGCACTAACATTGTAGTGGAAATAGAAGTATGAGATCACAAGAGCATGAAAATGTTCACTATTTGTTTAGAGATTTGTTTATTGTTTTATGTTGCATTGTTTTCAAGAGATCTGTTTAATGTACTCCATTGTACTATTTTTCACAATGCTGCATACAATGCATAGATTTATTGAAACATTCAAATGCTTATCATCACTGCATGCATGATTCCCTAGGGCTAACATCACAACTAGCATTGACTGGTATTAGAGGGGGACTATGGGGATCGGATGACAAGAGGAGACATGAGAACTGAATAGAGTCTTTAATTAAATAGATATTTAAAGTTTGAAAGCAATTATATCACATCAACATTGGATCTCTCCAGATTATTCATATGTAGGATTACAAGTGCTTTGCGTATTCATTTTAAAGTTTTATTCAGACACGTGCATTGCACGCGCATAATTACTAGTTAAGAAAAAAAAAGAGTTATTCAATTAATTTACGAAAAACCAGACGAAAGTCGATCAACTCGGATCATCAAAATGTCTAAAAGAATCATCAAAAGTTTTGTAAATGTCCTTTCCAGATAATTTTTAAATTTTGTTTAAAAACGGGTTTGGGATTCATCCGATACAAACTGCAAAATGCAGCCAAGGGGTTCTCTATGTCAAAGCCAAAACCTACACAGTTCATTAAGAACATTTACATCTGAATTGGGCAAATCTACCCCATATACGTCCGCGGACATGCCATGGACACATTCGGAGGACCCTTCATAAATCGTTTCACACATCCATATATTCCATATCAGGACTCTCAAATCCATGCAAAACCATGCATGTCGATCAGGGAACATGTCATTGTCGCATGTAAATAACAAATGTTGGTATCAAACATAAATGGTGTTTACAAAAATTTATTTGTAGTATACAATCCATCATCTGCTTTTTGATTTTCATTGCGGGTCAATATATGCTCCACCAAATCATTTAGTAGTTGCGCGTGCGCCTGATGATCTCGGAGATTTTGACGCATCTGAAGAAAGTTCATAAGTTGAGGTGCATCTTGATCTTCTGGGATTTTAACTTGTTCGTCGGGTACTTTAAAATCATTGGTTTAGGCTACACCATCACCCTCATCTTGAACAATCATATTGTGCAAAAAAAACACAACATCTCTTTAGCTATCACAAAGTTTATGATTCCCATATCATTATAGTCCCACAAATAATTTCCAAATGAGCTTGCAGCACTCTGAATGCCCTCTCCACATCCTTCCTAAATGCTTCCTACATTGTTGTGAAGTGCTTTTGTTTGTTGCCATTTGGTTCAGATATGGTCTTCACAAATGCAGCCCATTGAGAATAGATGACATGAGCAAGATAGTATCCCATGTTGTAGTCTCGGTCGTTGACGATGCAGTTGCACAACGGTGATTCCTCATTGCAAAGCCTCCTGAACACCAGAGATCATTGAAGCACGTTGATGTCGTTGTGAGAATTCAACATTCCAAAGAAAGCATGCAAAATCCATAAGGCATGTAATGCCACCACTTCTATTATGATGGTGGCCTCTTTGGTGTGACCTTGACACATTCCTCGCAAATCTTTGGGGCAGTTCTTCCACTGTTAATGAATGCAATCAATTGATCACGACATTCTTGGAAACCCTCTTGCCTCTCCAATAGCCAACAACTTCTCTGTGTCTTGTGCATTTGGTTCTCTCAGATACTCTGCCCTAAACACCTCAACCGCAACACGAGCAAACTTCATAGTACGTAGTCTACATGCATGTGCTCTCCCCCATCCTAACCATCTCACCAACGGCATCTGCGATAGTACCAAGTGCAAGCATTCTTAGAGCATTCATTCACTTCTACTTGGCAAAGCAAGAGAGTTAACCGCAACAATCCCTTGTGAGCTTGAAGTAGTCGGTGTGTGCCTCCACTACGTCCACAATCCACAAAACAATGGTTTTCGCATGCGAAAACGACTGTGAAACCATGGACCATCCGGGAAAGGTGGGTTCGTCTGAAAGTAGTTCTGCGGTAGCTTTGCTCTGGATACCCTATCCCGATTAATCACTCTTCTCCCTTTGATTGAGCCCTTAAAATTAAGGATATGCTCCACTTAACACTTCATTTCCTCTTGAATGCTCATAAGCATGATCATGTCCACTTCTTCGTTCGAATCTGACGAACTAAAGAATCGATCTTTAATCATTTCATCAAGATCCATCGGTCCATACTCCTCGTTAGAAGAAGCATCAAGGATCCATCGTTTCCCCCCAAAATTTTGACAAAAAATCCAGTCAGACAATGTATCGAATACATCCAGCACAAGGCGTTGCCAAAGAGTTGTCAGACATACCACAACATCTTTCGGGTCGGCGACGACGTCCCCCGCAGCAAAGACTGGACAGAAGACTGTTCTGCCGGAGTTGGCAGAGCAGAGGCTATGAACGACGACGGAGCGCGCGCGGTTGCAGACCTGCAAAACGGACGGCATGGAGGAGGAAGAGAGAAAGAGAAAATGGATCGGGTAGTTTTGCCTTGTGGATTTGGTGCAATTTGCGGTGGGGTCACTCTGTCGGGTCCGACGTGGCAGGCGTGCCCGTGCGCCCCCATATCCGCCTCATATTTGTGTTGGATATGAATGGTGTCGGTCAGCCCGCGCATTTGAGGCATGTTTGGGGCTCCGGGTTGGGTTACAAATTCATGACCGGTTAGTGACCAGGCGGCCTGTCAAGGCATTTGAGATGGGTATGAGGGGTCCAGTTGTAGATGCTCTAATCACCCCTTCTTTTAATAGGCGGTACACTACACGGTTCGCAAATCTCCTAACCCACCTAACATTTCCTTCAAGATGGGATCACCTACCAAAAGAATGGGTCCTGAGGATGGCAATTTTTTCCCTTGGTCATTCAACATACTCATCACGTCGGCACAGTCCAGCTCCACATGCACCGGTGGAACTTTCATTTCAACAGCTAGTTGCAGAGCTCGACGACATGATAGTAACTCAGCAACCTCGAGATTGGAGATAGGCCGGAAGAAGTGACACGCTCCTTGTCTGAGTGCTCCATCATGGTCACATAACACCACTCCACCTCCTCCATTGTCCCCATTTTTCACCTTGCACCGTCTGCATTCACCTTGATCCACCCTTCCTGCGATGGATCATATCATTGCACTACTTTCGGCATGTATCGTTTCGGCTTCCTCTCATGTATTGTTTCCCACTCCTCCATGTATGTTCGCAGGGACTCTACCACAGCTTGAGGATCTGCAATGTCTTTACCATCTCTAGCTTCATTTCTCGCTAGCCATAACCCTGGATCATCATGGCTCGCTCCCCCTCGACCGCTTTTGCTAGCCACCATTGCAGCCAGTTTCAGAGTTTGCTCTAGTAGTCCAATGAGACTGTTGGATTGCCATAGGATCCCCCTTTTCCACGCGCAACACCTTCCAAAACATAGCCGAGTGAGGGCATGTCTAGCCTCTATGTAGGTTCGACTCTTCTCTTCCTCATGCAATACAAAATGCAAATGGTTTGAGGGGTTGCAACCATGATAATTATGCGCGGTCTGAACGGATGTGTCTTTCAAAGGATGTCGGAGTTGACAGTTTGACTCCTTACAAACTTGTGTGAATTTTCGACCAGATCTGACAACACCTCAATATTTCAGAATTACCATAGATGATCGAGGCAGCAAGGCCGATGTAAACATTCCGTTATTTATATTTTCCGCATGGTCGTGTGAGAGCAATGTTGACGTTGAGCTCCCAGGCTCCATTGATGATTTTTTTCCATGATATCGATTTGAGATCAAAGTTGATGTTGACGAAGATGCCCATCTAATCTCTAAAGACCTGACATCATACATGGTCCTCAACTTGACCGATGTGGTCGGTTGAGTCGGCGACAAACAAGATCGTGTCAAAGATGATAATCTATCCCGACACGTAGATCGCTTACTCAAGTGTGACCATACCTGGCCAAGTGAGCTAGCACGACACGACTTGTGATCATCGTGTCGGGCATGACACAACCCATGCAGACACGTTTACTAGATGGGTTATGCCCAGCCAACCCAGGTGACTTGCTCCCTGCCTCTCTCGCGCCCGCAACACATTTAGCATGTTTGCGCGAAATCACTAATTAATGGTTACCCCTTGCAAAGGTCACTCACACCTTACCAGTTTGCGACAAGTGGCGTAGTCATAACTTGCGTGTTTTCCCATTTCTCGTAAATTTGTTTATTCAAAACATTTTGTCTCTTAAACCGTTGGTCTAATCCGTGAGCCGTTTTCATCGTTAGATTGCGAAACTAGATCACATGTTAATAGGTTTCGATTAACTTTTTCAAAGAAAACATGATTTTTTCATTTTTTTATCTTTTCGAGTGCCTCTCGCAGAAGCAACTCGGTGCTTCCAAACGAAGCAAATCTATACCTCTCATGGGAATAAAATGTGTTTTTTCGTGAGGCACAACTATGCCTCTCGTGGAAGAAAGAAACACATTTTTTGTTCCTTTCTGAGAGGCACGGAGCAAACCTGTGCCTCCATGACAAGAAAATTTGTGGCTCTCATGGAAGAATCTTTTCAAGTGGATGGAAAAAGGTGTCTTTTCTCTTTGCCTCTCGTGGAAGCAAAAAAATGTTTTCTTTTCTTTTCTGGGAGGCATAAATATGCCTCTCGTGGAATTAAACATGTGCTCAACTAGAAGCAAATCTATGCCTCTCATGGAAGAAAAAAACATAGGGGACAGTTCCTCCAAGCTGCTCGCCACCCTTTTACCACAAAGGGGAAAGATTCTTCTGTGGGCGCTGTTCTTGTGTCCTCTGCTAGAGCTGCACGTCAACCACGTGGCAGGCGAACCGTTGTGTGGCCTGTGCTGAACAACTCCTCCGAGCGAAGGGCTTCACGGGGAAGATCTCGCGAGGCCGCTCGAGGCTGGTAGACGAATGTCTGGTGGGTCCCTCTAAAAGAGAGAGAGATGTCCTTTCAGACCCGAGGGCTCACAGGGCGGCCTCCAAAGTCTTCCTTTGGCCTAGATGTCGCACTGGGCCTTCTCCGCACAATCGAATGGGCCAGCAGTAGATGGGTTGTGGCACCCTTGTTCCACTGGACCGACAAACTGTGTAAAACTAATAAGCCGTTAACAGTGAGACCGTGATAAATGACGAGTCCTTCCTACAAGGACCGAGGTTTTAGAAGTGGAACTTCGGCTGGTTCGATCACCCTGTCACGTCCAAGATGCGATCCTATCCTTATTTTGGCACGAGGGCCTCGACAGGGATAGAAGCGCATCTCGTCGTGTTGCAAGAATGGAATTATTACAAGTACATGTACAGAAGATATGAGTATATGGAATTGGCTTACAATCGCCACAAGCTACATCAATATCACATCAATACATCAACATATTCAAACATCATACAGAAGAGCAGGGTCCGACTACGGACGAAATCAAATGATAAAATGACATCCATCCTTGCTATCCCAGGCTACCGCCTGGAACCCATCCTAGATCGATGAAGAAGAAGAAGAATTACTCCAAATCAAACAAGCATCGTACTCATGTCAAATTATCGCATTACCTGTACCTGCAACTATTGTTGTAGTAATCTATGAGCCACACGGACTCAACAATCTCATTTCCAAGGGTATCAAGACTATTAAAGCTTAATGGATGAGGTATGGTTAAGTGGTGAGGTTGTAGCAAGCGACTAAGCATTTATTTAAGTGGCTAACTTACGAATACAGAAGGTAAAGTATTGTGGTCTACGCATAACGGACGTGAACTAGTAATGATCACTAACTGATCCTGAACACCTACTTATGTCAAACATAACCCCACCGTGTTCTCTCTCGGATAAGGACTCACGAGAAGAGACAGTCACGGTTACGCACACAGTTGTTGTATTTTATTTGAGTTTACTTCAAGTTTGCTATGACCGGGTGTTAAACAAAGTTTCCAAGTTTACCAAATAACTACGGGCATGACTTTCCAAAAGATTTAACCCTCTAGGGGTGCTCCAACTCGTCCATCACAAATTAACCACACGCAGCGGGAATAATCTCGACCACAGATCTTGTGATCTTCCTAGGCAATTCCACAGGAAATCCGCAACCTCGAGATAACCCGAAGTATTTTCGGAATTCCTCACTCAAGATGTTCGAGAAAGGTAAAACAAATCCAGCAAGGCCGCCCGACGTGTCAACGAACCCGATAGGAGCCGCGTATCTCGTTCTCAAGACACGACAGATAAGCAAAGCGTACGGTGGCCTGATAGACATCTCCCGAGTTGCCCCGGGTTGGCCCCGCACGATGCTCTAGTTTGGACCAACACTCATGAGGAGCACTGGCCCGAGTTTTTGATTAAAGATCCACGGGTGCCGGCAGGTCCCTATGCAATTTTATTAGTTATTAGGAAAATGTAGTACCAATGTTGGGACTTGCCAGACAAGCTTTATCCAAAAACTAAAATCAAGGGGTTCCCCATAACAACCCCAAGCATGTTAGGAGCGCTCAATTATGGAACATAACACCGGTTCACAAGTAACTAGAGCGACAAGAGTGAAACAAAACACCGAGCAAAAGGCCAAGCCTTCCACCCTTTACCAAGTATATATGTGCATTAAATTAAATAGCAATAATATTGTGATAACAGAAGAATGTCCATGTTGACACATGGAAGCAATTGCACCTGCAACTAGAAGCGCTATAAGAAGGGCTGAGCAAGCAATAACATAGCCAAACAATGCTTTGCTAGGTTATGAAGGGGTTAGAGGCTTTCGTGGCAATGTTTGGAGGCTTGACAAACAAGTAGTAGGTAACAAGACATAATGATAAAAGCGGGACAACTAGCATAGCAATGATAATAGTGGTATCCAGGGAAATGTGTCATCTTGCCTGAGATCCCACTTGGAAGAAGAACAAGTCCATGAAGAAGACGAGCCAACATAGTCGAACGAATCCTCACACTCTGAATGCTTTCGAAACTCTATCGAGAAGGAACAATCCGAAAACAACAATCAACACATGATAAACACCACAACATTTGCGTGACATGATGCGCAACCAAATATGATGCATGTCCGGTTTAATATGCAATGTATGGCATGGCATGGAAAGAACAACAACCAACTACTACATGTTAAGTGAAGTTCAATATGCAACAATGAGTTGCATATTGATGAAACTCCACGTTCAAATTATTTAGTTCACTCCCGTTTAGGTACTCATCAATATTAAATGTTGTTAGACATGGCAAGAGGTGAAGCACAACCAACTACATCACCTAGGCACTTTAAATGAGGCCGGAAGCAACGAATAACAATTCCGGATCGACCTCATATGCATATTATGAATTTGCTCCAGATCTTTCCTAAACAAATTTTATATTTGTTAAACATGAAAATAAAGTGCGGCATGTGATTCTACTCGTTTTTCTAGTCAAGTTACATATGTTGATCATTTTTATCGGAGCTACGGTTAATTAGTTATGAAATAAATCGTCTTAGCATGGCATTTATGCAAATTACATGAAAACAGAAAGTTAAACATGTTAAACACATGTGAGATTTGGATATTGTGAATCTGCACGAAATTCTAGTCATTTTACATATATAAAGTTATTACATGCGATGCACGGTTGAAAAGTTATTAAATGCATGAGTTTAGGTTTTTTTTCCTGAAATTCTATAGTTCACTGGCTAAATAGCAAAATTCGCAGCAGGATTAAAAAAACACTATCGGGCCAAATCTGTTAAACTGGTCCGAACAGGAATTGAGCGCAAGATAATACAAGGCATACGCGAATGCAATATAGTGCTGGAGCGCTCACCAGAGGCCTTGGGCTGGGGCAAGGCAATGGCCGGCTGGGCCTTGGGCGTGTAGGCCCACGCACGGGCGAGGCAGCCCAAGCGGGGCTCGCTGGTGCTTGGTAGGAGCTCCTCTCCCTCGAGCTGGAGGCCATGGCGCGGCGGCAGGAGGTTGGAGGTGTCGGGGTCGCCGGAAATGGGGCGGTCGCCGGTGGATCCGGCCGTGGGGCGCCGGATCTGGCCGCAGAGGAGGCCCGATGGAGGGGTTGGCAGGGGCGGTCAGCTGGGGGCGATGGGGTCTCGGCGATGGAGCAGCGCGGGGTGACGGGGCCGCAGGTGGGTGCGGCGGCGAGGAGCAGCAAGGTGCCGGAGATGGAGGCGGCGGAGGCACGGCTCCGGCAGGGGGGCGGTCACCGACGGCGCGGGGAGGCGAGGCGAAGCAGCGGCAGGGCTGGAGGCGGAGGGAGGCTGTGGCGGCGTGCTGTGGGAGGCACGGGCTGGCTCTATGGTCAGCCGGACATGTCCGGGTTGGCCGCGGACAATGTCCGGCAGGCGGAGGGACGAATTTGGACTCCTAATTGTAGGATTTTGGGTAGAAAATGGAGGGGAGGAGTGGATTTCGGGATTGGAGGGATGTGGGACTAGAAGGTGGGGTTTGGTAGGGGGTGGCTGCAATTTGGCAAGGAGGAAACCCTAGAGAGTGAGGGGGCTCTCACATGGGGTGGTTTAAATAGGGAATGGCACTAGGATGGGTTGGACCTAGTCCGTCCGATCGCGATCCGATGACCACGACGGAGGGGCAAGCTAGGTTGGGCTAGTGGGATGTGTAGATGGGGTGTGGTCTGAGGAGAGAGAGAGGTTTACGGCCCGTGACATGAGTTTTAAATACTGAAAAACGTCCGATAATAAACCAATGATCGCACCGCTATGATTGACCGACGGGGTATCAAACGACCTCGGAATGCGACGAAATTTGACAGGCGGCCTACCTACAATATAATAATACCGCACACTAGGTTTCGACCCAATCCGAGAATATTTTTCACGCGCCTTAAAAACATTTCTTTAAACGATGTCGTGGGCGCGTGCGTGTGTGGTTGGTCTCGAAAGGTTGACGACACAAACGGAGAGAAACGACAGCTACTCACAGATGCTACTTTTCAAAAACGAGTGACAATGCTATGCAGATGACGCGAATGATGCAATGATGAATGCGACAACCAAACGAATCACACGACGATAATGAAATCAAAGGGAATCTTCTGGAGCGTCGGTCCCGGGCTGTTACACACCCCTACATCGGGGGCTAGTTCAACTGCCCCATAGCTTAGAGCTCCTATGACTAAGCGAAAGGGATAAAGACATAATGGTCAGATTGCCTCGTTCATCTCATCACACAAATCACCATTATGGTTCAGAGACGTCGACTCAAGGATTCATGTGTGATAGGAGAAAACCCCTTGTAGTATCTATGAGGGGGAAGAAGCTGACGACCGTAAACTTTGAGATAAATAAACAGTCACATGGGAGGTGGATATAAACACATCGGATAAAACCGAGCAAAAAATTCATAAAATTAATATTCGTCTTTCCAAAAGTACCCTCGGCATACCAAGGGACCTACTTAAAATACAACTCGGACTTGGAGCACTGCAGCTCAATCTCCTTGGCACCCTCCAGGCCCTTAGTAAGGTAGTCCTCGAGCTTCTAGTTCTTTCCCACCTAACACCCATAGTGTTTGAAATATGCCCTAGAGGAAATAACAAATTGGTTATTATCATATTTCCTTGTTCATGATAAACATCTATTATCCATGCTAGAATTGTATTGATCGGAAACTCAAATACATGTGTGGATACATAGACAACCCCATGTCCCTAGTGAGCCTCTACTAGACTAGCTAGTTGATCAAAGATGGTCAAGGTTTCCTGACCATAGACATGAGTTGTCATTTGATAATGGGATCACATCATTAGGAGAATGATGTGATGGACAAGACCCAACTGTGAGCATAGAAGTTGATCGTGTCAGTTTATTGCTACTATTTTATCCATGTCAAGTATCTGTTCCTACGACCATCAGATCATGCAACTCCCTGACACCAGAGGAATCCCTTGTGTGTATCAAACATCACAACGTAATTGGGTGAAAATAAATGTGCTCTACAGGTATCTCCGAGGGTGTATGTTGGGTTGGCGTGGATCAAGACTGGGATTTTTCACTCCGTATGACGAAGAGGTATCTCTAGGCGCACTCGGTAATACAACATCACAAGAAGCTTGAAAGCAATGTGACTAAGGAGTTAGTCACATGACCTTATATTACTGAACGAGTAAAGGGACTTGCCGGTAACGAGATTGAACTAGGTATGGAGATACCAACGATTGAATCTCGGGCAAGTAACATACCGATGGACAAAGGGAACTGCATACAGGATTGTATGAATCCTTGACATCATGGTTCGACCGATAAAGATCTTCGTAGAATATGTAGGAACCAATATGGGCATCCAGGTCCCACTATTGGTTATTGACTGTAGAGTTGTCTCGGTCATGTCTACATAGTTCTCGAACCCGCGGAGTCTGCACACTTAACGTTCGGTGACGATTTGGTATTGTTGAGTTATGTATGTTGGTGACCGAAGGTTGTTCAGAGTCCCGGATGAGATCCTGGACATCACGAGGAGCTATGGAATGGTCCGGAGGTAAAGATTTATATATGGGAGGTCATATTTTTGGCTACCGGAAAAGTTTCGGGTTTTTCCAGTATTGTACCGAGAAGCTTCTAAAAGGTTCCAAAAACTTCCGGAGGAGTCCAGAAGTCCACCAAGGGTTCCACCACGTCCCAAGGGTTTGCATGGGTTGAGGGGAGGCGCCCTGACCTTATTGGGCCAGGGGCACAAGTCCCTCAAGGCCCATGTGACTTGGGAGAGGTGGACAGTCCACCTGGTTTTGGAAAGGGACGAAATTGGACTAGGAGTCCAACTCCTCCCCCTTGTTTGCGCCCTAGGGCTTGGAGGGGGTGATCTCCATGCCCCTCCACCTATATATAGAGGGGAGGGGCGCCCCAAGAGCACACACGAAGCCCTTGGCACCCCTCTCTCTCCCTAGATTATTTTCTCCTCTGTTCGCGGTTTTGCTAGTGCTAGGCGTAGCCCTGCCGGGATAGCACCACCACCATCACCGCCACGCTGTCGTGTCGTCGAAGAACTCATCTACCTCCCCCCGCTGCTTGTTGGATCAAGAAGGCAGAGACGTCATCGACCTGTATGTGTGTTGAACATAGAGGTGTCGTCTGTTCGACGCTAGATCGAGACAGATCATTATTGGATCGCGAGACGGATTGCGATTTGGATCATGAAGACGTTCGACTACATCAACCGCGTTTCTTTCCGCTTCCTGCTTAGCGATCTACAAGGATATAGATCCACTCTCCCTCTCATAGTTGTTGATCTCCATAGATAGATCTTGGGTGTTCGTAGGAAAATTTTTGTTTCCCATGCAACGTTCTCAACAGTGGTATCAAAGCTAGGTCTATGCATAGATAACATGCACGAGTAGAACACAAAAGAGTTTGTGGGCGTTGATGTTCAGAATCCTTACTTACTTAGTCTTATCTTGATTCGGCGATATTGTGAGATGAAGCGGCCCGGACCAACCTTACTTGTCCACGTACGAGAGACCGGTTCCATCGACTGACATGCAACTTGTTGCATAAATATGGTTGGCGGGTGTTTGTCTATCCCACTCTAGTTGAATAGGATTCAATGAAGGCAGTCCTTGTAGAAGGTTAAATAGCAACTTGTGTATCATCGTTGTGGTTTTGCGTAGGTAGGAATCGTTCTTACTAGATACCCATAGCAGCCACGTAAAACATGCAACAACAATTAGAAGTTGTCCAACTTGTTTTTGTAGGGTATGTTGTGATATGATATGGCCAAAGACATGATGAGATATATTTTATGCATGAGATGATCATGTTTTTAATAGTTCATATCGACTTGCATGTCGATGCATACGACAACCGACAGGAGCCATAGGGTTGTCTTTAATTATTGTATGACCCGCGTGTCAATCATTAAGCGCTATGTAATGCTTTACTTTATTGCTAAGCAATAGCAATAGTAGTAGAAGCATGGTGGGCTCGACAAACCTGATGGTGACACAATGATGGAGATCATGGTGTTATGCCAGCTGAGGGAGTCCCGGATATGGGGGGTCCTCGGATAGTCGACCTGTTGTTTATGGACCAGACTATATGGGCTACTTACCGAACACTAGATGATTTGAAGGCCCAGTTTCCAGGATGGAAGCTTCAAGGAGCACGACTTGTGCTCCACGTTTGATGTAGTAAATAGGCATGTTTATCTCTTCGGCATGTAACCGACCATGTGTAAGCCCTAGGCCTCCTCGACATCTATATAAGCCGAAGGGTTTTAGGGTATAGTTATAGAACGACTCATCTAGGGTTAGACATATGATCTCGAGGTAAGTCAACTCTGTAAGCCCTTACACCATCAATACAATCAAGCAGGACATAGGGTATTACCTCCATTGGAGGGTCCGAACCTGGGTAAACTCGTGTCCCCTTCGTCTCCTGTTATCGTCGATCCTAGTCTCATAGTTCGGGACCCCCTACCGAAGATTCACCGGTTTTGACACCGACATTGGTGCTTTCATTGAGAGTTCCTTTGTGAACGAGATGGAATCGACGCCTCGCCTCGTCATCAACGAAGAGGTCCGCAACATGGACGTTTTCATCCCCGGGTAGATCTTCGCCTTCTGCAGCGTTGTGCTGCATGCTGATTCCGTCGGCCATCTAGGCCGCATGGAGAACTTCGCCCCTAATCAAGAGGTCATATTCGGAAAATTAGAGTTTTTCGTCGACTCTCGAGGCGACTTGTCACTGATCGGGCTCATGGCTTCGCCTGTAGCCCCCGAGGACTATGAGGCTTTAACCTCCAGCCCCTTCTTCGGACAGGCCAATGGGGTCACCCATGGCGACAGTCCGATCTCTCATCCTGGTCTAGCTATCGAGCCATACGACCGGACATACGTTCCTTCCGAACACTCCCCATGGTTGGACCTCATGGGGGTGAACCCCACGAGTTCCGAACAGCTGGATCCGATCGGGCCCTCAGCGGTCAACGAGGCCTTGGAGCAATTCTCGTCGATGAGGATCACCAACGATCCAGCCCCGATCTACGCCCGGCCCAATTATAGCTCAGGCAGGGACGGATTTTTCGACCCACCCACCACCCACTTGATAGCCACCGTCAAAGACTTAACCGACATGCTAGACTATGCCTCCAAAGAGGCAGAATACATGGATGAAGAGGATCGTGCTCACACCCCCGTTAGCATCGGGAGTTGGGACGCCACTTCTACATACGACGTCTACATGGTGGATACTTCTGCCACCAACGGCGACAATACGCCTCACAACAATGGCGACAAATCGGGCGATGCTCCATCAAGGCGCCGGAAATCGCATAAGCGGTCCAAAAGCAAAGAGGGAAGAAGAGCTATTATCAGCAACGGGGACGGTAATGCCCTCGTCGATGATGACAATCCCGATATCCCCGAGCACCCGTTTAAGGGTCTGGAAGAGCCGGAGAACCAAAACGACCCCGATACCATCAATGACCTCGAAGGACTTGGATGATTACCTTCCCCCCGTCGAGGAGGAAGATATACCGGAAGCCGATGACTTGTACATCCCTGATAACCTCGAGGATCAGGAAGAAATCAAGAAACGACTCATTGAAACGGCTCGCAGCCTAAAAGCCAAAGAACGTCAACTCAAAGCCGAACAGGCCGACCTTAATAATCGATGGACGAAAGTCCTCTTAGCCGAGGAAGTATACGACCCAAAAGCTACCCTCGGAGAAAGTTGCTTCCGCAATTCGACGATGAGCTCACTAACACTCCATCTCTGCATCATACCCTATATGATAAGCCGGACCGCCCTCCTCGTGAGCGTTACAGAGCGGCCAATGACGTCGGTTATGTACAGGCGATGCCCCAAAGATAGGGTAAGGGGCCATTCGAACCCAATAACAGGTTCGACCTATGCGGTGACCTAGATCACAGAGCAGGCCGTACAAGATCCATCTACGGATCCAGAGATTACTCACCGGATAGACAGGGAGAGTATAGACCATGGTTCGACCAAAACCACAGAGTCCGGGAGCGCGACCGAGCCCATACAGACGCCGACTACAGGCATGACATAGCACGGGTTAGAGGCGCCGCTCACCCACTGTGCTTCACACACGAGGTAATGCGGCATCAGTTCCCCGAAGGGTTTAAGCCCGTGAATATAGAACATTATGACGGGACCACTGACCCAACTGTATGGATCGAGGACTTCCTCCTCCATATCCACATGGCATGAGGATATGACCTCCATGCCATCAAATACCTACCTCTTAAGCTTAAGAGGTCAGCTCGGCATTGGCTAAACAACCTCCTCGAAAACTCCATAGGATGTTGGGAAGACCTGGAGGAAGCGTTCCGCTCTAACCTCCAGGGGACCTATGTCCGCCTACCGGACTCTTCCGATCTCAGCAACGTCGTTCAGAAGCCCGGTGAATCCGCCCCACAGTTCTGGAATCGGTTCTTGACTAAGAAGAACCAAATTGTCGACTGTCCGGATGCTGACGCCATAGCCTCCTTCCGACACAATATTCGGGATGAATGGCTGGCCCGCCAGGTAAGCCAAGACAAACCTCGAACTATGTCCGCCCTTACCTCCCTCATGAACCGCTTTTTGTGAAGGCGAGGATAACTGGCTGGCTATATGCAACCACAATTCTGAAATCCCGTGGCACAGGAAGTCTAGGATGGCAACTCTAAGCCAAAGCGCAATAAGAATAAACGCTGACACAATACTAATGATGTCGATGACACGACAGTTAATGCCAGATTCCGGAATTCCCGACCTGGGCAGCGGAATAAGCCCCCTAAAGGTAATCGTGATGGACCCACTTAGCTGGAAAAGATTATGGAAAGGCCTTGCCAGATCCATGGGACTCCGGAAAAGCCTACCAATCCCACACACGTCAATTGTTGGGTGTTTAAGTAGGCTGGCAAGATACCGCCCGAGGACCAAGGCAAGAGCTCTCGCAGCAAGGATGAGGATGAACCTCGGGGTCCAATTGGTGGAGGACAAAAGAAATTCCCTCCCGAAGTCAAAACAGTGAATATGATATACGCCACCCATATACCCAAGAAGGAGAGGAAGCGGGCCCTTCGGGAGGTCTATGTTGTGGAGCCCGTAGCTCCGAAGTATAACCCATGGTCAGCATACCCGATCACTTTTGACCGACGCAACCACCTGACCAGTATCTGTCATGGGGACCCGGCAACCCTCGTCCTAGATCCCATTATAGATGGGTATCACCTCATCAAAGTCTTAATGGACGGAGGAAGTAGCCTTAATCTGTTTTACTCAGACACAATGAAAAAGATGGGTATAGATCCGTCAAGGATCAAACCCAGCAACACTACCTTCAAGGGAGTGGTCCCAGGCACTGAGGCCCGATGTACGAGTTTTGTAACCCTGGAGGTTGTGTTCGGCTCGCCCGATAACTTCCGTAGCGAAGACTTGATCTTTGACATTGTGCCCTTATACAGCGGCTATCACGCGTTGCTTGGCCGGACGTTGTTCGCTCGTTTCAATGTAGTCCTGCATTACGCATACCTCAAGCTCAAGATGCCGGGCCCCAAGGGGGTCATCACTGTTAATGGCAATACAGAGCGTTCCCTTAGAACTGAGGAACATGCACTGGCACTAGCGGCCGAATTCAGCTACAAAGATGACTGGCAAGTTTCAGCATCCGCCGTAAAGGCACAAAAGGCTAGGAAGCGAGTTCGGATTCAGACCAAAAACTTGGATCCTCCCCCCTCCCCTCAATAGGGACTTGCCCCCACCACACAATCCTAAGACCAGCAAAGTACGTGCCAAGAAGGCACAACTTTGCACTTAAAATTCCATGGTAGTGGTGGGGAAATATAAGACGGGTGTTCGGCTGGCGCGAACTTCTACCCTTAACATGTCTTCGGACAAAACACAGGCCACACTAAAAGGCCTGCCCATGGCGTAAAGCTCATCTACAAATTCAGCGACTTCTCAAGTCTTTGTTCACAAGTTCCATTCGTTGAACATTATCACCCATCAAGGTACATCTAAAAGCAAGAGTCAACTAGCAACAGGGCATATCGAAGACGTTTGGTCACCAATTAAGGACCCATGGTACAACAACTCCTGTATGATTTTATTTCTCATTTTCTTTCGCATACCCATATACAGATGCTTCGGCAATCCGAGTTATAAGAGTTGTTGAGAAAAGGCAAAGATTGCGCGGTGCATGTTTGCCTTATTTGTCCTGTTTTCCGTACATATTTTTTCCTTTCTCCCTATTCTCGTGAATCTGTTCGGTACGACGCGAGGCCACCGGCTAATATACCGGGGGCTCGCGCTCAAACACAAAAATCGCCCTATTTACTATGTGTTCAGCGTCTTGGCGTTCGCTTTATATGCATCGGTTCTGAACTATGTCTTTGGTCAATAAGTTGGGTTGCCGGCTCCTGTGCTTGCCCCTTTACGTTCTACTTGTTTGGCTAAATGGGCAAAGGGAGCACACCTGTGATTGTGCTTCCGGATAGTCTGGTCAAGCACCTCAGGGGAGAAAGCCGAAAATGGACTGTCATAGTATGCGCGATCCGATCTGTGAACCCCGAGCTGGAAGTGTTATACTTCATTCCTCGCACACAGTTATTCCGTGGTGTACGAGGAACCTGCCCTTCATGCAGAAAATATGATGATGGCTTCGGCCACGGATCGTCCGAGCATCACAACACTCCGGTAGCTAATCGTACAATTCCCGTAATCCTTTTCGTGCCCCTCCGGCTAAGTGAAATAAATAAAGCAGTATAGATTGATTGCCTAGTCTGTCGCACTATACCGCCTTCGGGTTCCGATAATACGACTAAGGGACACAGTGCATTGGCATAGACACCCCATGTAGTATCTACGTGGGGGCTGAAGCCGACGACTCGCATCTTTCAGTATTAAGCAGCCACATAGGAGTTATAAAGGAATACAAAATCATATGAGAGCGGATACTATTATCATTAAAATTTATCACGAGTCTTCGGACACGGTACAAGCTCATTGAAATATTATTTCACACCCGAACACTGCGACGGTATCACCCACACACTCTCCATCACTCCATCAAAGTAAATCTCGGGGCGTCGGTGCTCCTTTCTGGGTGGCGGTGGGTCGGTGGCAACCTTCATCAGATTGAGCCCTGGCCAGTGCACTTTGGCCTTGGCAAGGGCCATCTGGACTCCTTCGATGCAGGAGGAGCATTTGACGGTGTCGAGGCGGGGTGTGGAAGCAATCAGTCGTTGCACCAGGGCGAAGCGGATGTAGAGGTCCTTGATGGATGACTCCGCCATCTGGTGCCGCTCCATCAGCTGTTTCAGCTACACCACCAGAAGAGGAGGACACTCGGGGGCTCCAAATTGTGCCCAGAACATCCGAGCTTTGTCTTCCTCTCCCCTCGAGGCAAGCAGCTGACTAGCATCCGCCATGCTCTTCTGGAGATCGGCGGATGCACCTAAGGATCGCCACACCCGGGTCGGCAATTCGAATATGCTATCCCCGAATATGCACTTTAGGGAGTATGGCTTACCATCGGCTATCTCCTTGGCTTGGCGAACTTGTTCCTTGAAGAACCGTCTGTCCACTCTCTCCTTCTATAGATCGGACTTCATGGTGGACAGTTTGACCGAGATAGCCTTATTCTTTTGCTCCAAGGCCTCACACTTGTTGCTAGCGTCCTTGAGCTCATCCTGTATCTCCGCCACAGGAGCCTGGTGTTTATCACTGGTGGCTCATATGGTGAAGAGTGTGGTGGCCGCTTCTTTGGCCACCGCCTTCTCCATGGCTGCTTCATCTTTGGCACGTTGAAGCTCAGCCTTGAGCTTTTCGATCTCTTTCGACGAAGCTGCAACACGATAAAACCTTATATAAAAGGAATCTACATTGACAGTATTCGGGGAAAAGTATTCGGATTTTCGGACTTACCCTGTGCTTCGTTGAACCTCTTGTTGAGGGATTCCACCTCATCCTCGGAGCGCTTGAGCTTCCGATGTAGCTCGTGCAGCTCGGCGCCGTTTTTGGTCGCTGCGGTTGACAAAGCCTACATTACACACACAATGCATACATCACATCGGCACTCACTTCCCGAATTATAGATATGACCCCTAGGCGAGTTTGTTCACCTCACCCAGGGCTCGGGGGCTGCCATGTATACAATACGACTAAATAAATCTTAGCAAAAACATCGGGTGACTTACTTGAAAGCCCGCAAGGAGACCCTTGAAGGCCTCCTTCAGTCCGTTGTAAACGAACTGGACGCTTTGTAGTACCGCACACATAAGGGTGCAGTGATCCTTGGGGATGGAGGCGCTTGATAGAGCCTCCTTCATGACCGACCACCTGTTGGTCGGCGGTGCTGGGGATGATCGGATTTCCCGATCACCCACCGGGGATTGGACCAGTGCCTCTAGAGGCACAGTGTGCTCCGGAGATGTCCCCTGAGGGGACTGATTGCCCGCCTGTCCGGCCTCCTCGGTTTCTGGGCGGGGCATTGTCCCCTGGTCTTCTGTGGCCGAAGCGTTAGCCTCGGCCACGGTGCTTTCTACCTCGCCCCCTATGTCCGCCTCCATTGGAGTAAGCTGGGACGACACCTCCACGACATCCTTCATGGCGCTTGGAGTGGTGGGGTGCGAGGCATCCCCGCTCTATGCAAGGTTCGGTGGGCGGGGTCTCCCCATCCGATACTACCTCGGTGGGGATAACGCGCGGGGGGCTGTTGGACCGATAATCTGCGTGTTAACAAACTCTGAACCTACTACTTATAGGTAGAAGGGTCTTCGGATCCTAACCTGGATGGAGGCGGCTTGATCCTAAGGATCCTTCAGGGAACCTCCTCGGGGTCTTCAGATGCGGAGCTCGAGTCCGAGCTGTCGTCGGACAGAACCACCCGCGCTTGCCGCGCCCTCTTTGGGGCAGGAGAAGCTGCCTGCCCCGGGGCATCCGAAGATGTCGCTCTCTTCTTGGCATGGGTAAAGTTGCCCCCCCTCGCTCTCGACCTCCTCCTCGCTCTCGACCTCCTCTTCGGCCTCCTCCTGATTTGAGGAGGTGGGGGTGTCTTCGGATGCAGCAACAGGCTAGTCCTTGATGCGAAGGCCAGCCTGACCTGGTTTCTTCTTCTTCTCCTTCTTCGTGGGAGCCTTGTAAGGCTTCTCCACGAGCATCCTGGCTAACAGCTCGGTCCTCTAGTCTTCCGGCTAAGGAGCCAGACTGTTGATGTTGGTGGCATTCTTCTGCCATCTCTGCCAGAATAGATCGGATAAGAGGATTCTCTATGTAATAGAGCCAACCAAGTCGGGGAAAATCATACCTCAGAGTCCGGCTTGGCGGCGTGCAGACCCTTGTCCTCCTCCTCGGATGGCCAACTCTTCATCGACTTGAAGAGCACCTTCCACAGCTTCTCCTGCGTCATGCGGAAGAGATTCTGGATTGTGGGCTCGGCTTCGAGTTCTTGAGCCCCTTGCTGCACCGCTGGTAGGGGAGGATGCGTCTTCGGAGCATCACCTGGACCACATCGGCTAGCTTGATGCCCTCCTCGACCAGGGAGCAGAGGTGCTTCTGCAGATCAGTCACCTCTTTGCCCGAACCCTAGGCCAGGACCTTTTCGGGCCACGAAGCTAGTCTGGTGGGGGGGGGGGGCGGATCTGAATGCGGCGGCAGGGAGTTGGCCCTCCTCTCGTGGTTCGGTGACGTAGAAACACTCCTTCTGCCATCCTTTGATGGTGTCGATGAAGGTGCCTGATGGCCACCCAACGTGGGCGAGTTTGCCGATGACTGCCCCACCGCAGTCCGCATGCTTGCCTCCGACGCACTTGGGCTTGATATTGAAGACCTGTAGCCAGAGCCCGAAGTGCGGCTCGACGCGCAGGAAGGCCTCGCGGACAAGGATGAACACCGAGATATGCATGATGGAGTTCGGCGGGAGGATGTGGAAGTCGAGGCCGTAGAAGAACATTAATCCCCTGACGAAGGGGTGGAGTAGGAAGCTCCACCCCCTGATGAAGTGGGGGATGAATACCACCCTCTCGCCTGGCTTGGGGGTGAGGATCACTTGGCCCTCCTCCGCCGTGCAGTAAGGAATGTCGGCGGGGAGGTAACCGGCCTTCTTGAGGTCGAGGATGTCCTTGTTGGTGACCGTGGAAGCTTCCCACTGGCCATTGGATCCCGCCATTGCTGAGCTCGGGAGTAGGGGTGGATAAACCTAGACCTGTGCTCTGGAGGCGCAAGGATATAGGAGGCGGAGAAGTCGAATGGAGAGCGTGAAAGGCCTTTGGGGTTTTCTTTCTCCTTTTATGAGGTCTGCCGATTCGGGCTCCCCTTGCTGCGCCGTGAATTCCTCCACTTCCCGAGACGCGTGAGCCGTTGCGTGCGCATGATGAAGTATATCCCGTATAAAATGTGACACGATCGACATGTTGATAGATCGTGTGGGTGAAATGGCCTCGAACCGCGCATTGAGTGCCTATAACTGGCCTATCGGTCGTGGTGGGCCGTGACCTTTCATTAGAGAGATCGTCAGGAAACATTACCTTTTTTCCCTTAACGTTTGGCCCTCAAAGCCAACTTATCTCACAAAATTTGGACGTGCCATTATGCAGAAAACTATTTATCATCGGAGGCCGAACTATGGTTCGGCGGGAAGGAAATCACCTCGCAAGCCGAAGACTCTGTTCGCGAAGCAATTGGAGCTGAAGACCCTTGGTGTTGGAGGCAAGTTCGGGGGCTACTGAGGGAGTCCCGGATATGAGGGTCCTCGGATAGTCGACCTGTTGTTTATGGGCCAGACTATATTGGCTACTTGCCGAACACTGGATGATTTGAAGGCCCAGTTTCCAGGATGGAAGCTTCAAGGAGCATGGCTTGCTCTCCATGTTTGATGTAGTAAATAGGCATGTTTATCTCTTCGGCATGTAACTGATCATGTGTAAGCCAGAGGGTTTTAGGGTATAGGTATAGAACAACTCATCTAGGGTTAGACATACGATCTCGAGGTAGATCAACTCTGTAACACCTTACACCATCAATACAATCAAGCAGGACGTAGGGTATTACCTCCATTGGAGGGCCCGAACCTGGGTAAACTCGTGTCCCCTTCGTCTCCTGGTACCGTCGATCCTAGTCTCATAGTTCGGGACCCCCTACCCAAGATCCGCCGGTTTTGACACCGACACCGGTGACTATGGAGATCATGTTGGTGCTTTGGAGATGGAGATCAAAAGCACAAGTTCATGGCCATATCATGTCACTTATGATTTGCATGTGATGTTAATCCTTTTATGCATCTTATTTTGCTTAGGACGACGGTAGAATTATAAGGTGATCCCTCACTAAAATTTCAAGATAAAATTGTGTTCTCCTAGAGTGTGCACAGTTGCGAAAGTTCGTCGTTTCAAAGCACCACGTGATGATCGGGTGTGCTAGAATCTATGTTCACGTACAATGGGTGCAAGCCAGTATTGCACATGCGGAACACTCGGGTTAATCTTGATGAGCCTAGCATGTAGAGACATGGCCTCGGAACACAAGAGACTGAAAGTTAGAACATGAGTCATATATTAGATATTATCAACATGGAGATGTTCACCATTGAAACCACCTCATCTCATGTGATGATCGGACTTGGGTTGGTGGGTTTGGATCATGTCACACTTAGACAACCTGAGGGATGTTGATTTTGTTGGGAGACGTAGTAGTAAATCAAAATTTTCCTACGTGTCACCAAGATCTATCTATGGAGAAACCAGCAAACGAGCGGGGAGAGATTGGATCTTCATACCTTTGAAGATCGCTAAGCAGAAGCGTTGCTAGAACGCGGTTGATGGAGTCATACTCGAAGCGATTCAGATCGCGGTAGATCCGATCAAGTGCCGAACGGACGGCACCTCCGCGTTCAACACACGTGCAGCCCGGCGACGTCTCCTACGCCTTGATCCAGCAAGGAGGGAGGAGAGGTTGAGGGAGAGCTCCGGCAACACGACGGTGTGGTGGCGGTGGAGCTGCGTGGTACTCCGGCAGAGCTTCGCTAAGCACTACGGAGAATGAGGAGAGGGAGGAGTAGGGCTGCACCAGGGAGGAGATGAACTCGTGTGTTGTGCAGCCCCAAATACCTCCACTATATATAGGAGGAGGGGAGGAGAGGTGCTGCACCCTAGGGTTCCACCCTAGGGGTGGCGGCAGCCTCCAGAAACCCATCTGGCCGGCGGCCAGGGCAAGGAGAGGTGGAGGCGCCCTAGGGTGGGCCTTAAGGCCCATCTAAGCCTAGGGTTTGCCCCCTCCACCCTTGCTGTGCCTTGGGCTGGGGTGGGAGGCGCACCAGCCCACCTAGGGGCTGGATCCCTCCCACTCTTGGCCCATGGAACCTTCCGGGGCAGGTGGGCCCACTTGGTGGACCCTCGGAACCCTTCCGGTGGTCCCGGTACACTACCGGAGACACCCGGAACACTTCCGGTATCCAAAACCTCACTTCCTATATATCAATCTTCGTCTCCGGACCATTTCGGGACTCCTCGTGACGTCCGGGATCTCATCTGGGACTCCGAACAACCTTCGGTAACCACGTACACTATTTCCCTATAACCCTAGCGTCATCGAACCTTAAGTGTGTAGACCCTACGGGTTCGGGAGACACGTAGACATGACCGAGACACCTCTCCGGTCAATAACCAACAGCGGGATCTGGATACCCATGTTGGCTCCCACGTACTCCACGATGATCTCATCATATGAACCACGATGTCAAGGATTCAATCAATCCCGTATACAATTCCCTTTGTCTATCAGTATGGTACTTGCCCGAGATTCGATCGTCGGTATCCCCATACCTTGTTCAATCTCGTTACCGGCAAGTCTCTTTACTCGTTCCGTAATACATCATCCCGTGACTAACTTCTTAGTCACATTGAGCTCATAATGATGATGTCTTACCGAGTGGGCCCAGAGATACCTCTCCGTCACACGGAGTGACAAATCCCAGTCTCGATTCGTGTCAACCCAACAGACACTTTCGGAGATACCCGTAGCGTACCTTTATAGCCACCCAGTTACGTTGTGACGTTTGGCACACCCAAAGCATTCCTACGGTATCCGGGAGTTACACAATCTCATGGTCTAAGGAAACGACACTTGACATTGAAAAGCTTTAGCAAACGAACTACACGATCTTGTGCTATGCTTAGGATTGGGTCTTGTCCATCACATCATTCTCCTAATGATGTGATCCCGTTATCAACGACATCCAATGTCCATGGTCATGAAACCGTGACCATCTATTGATCAACGAGCTAGCCAACTAGAGGCTCACTAGGGACACGTTGTGGTCTATGTATTCACACATGTATTACGGTTTCCGGTTAACACAATTATAGCATGAACAACAGACAATTATCATGAACTAGGAAATACAATAATAACCATTTTATTATTGCCTCTAGGGCATATTTCCACCAGTCTCCCACTTGCACTAGAGTCAATAATCTAGTTACATTGTGATGAATCGAACACCCATAGCATTCTGGTGTTGATCATGTTTTGCTCGTGAGAGAGGTTTAGTCAATGGATCCGCGACATTCAGATCTGTATGCACTTTACAAATATCTATGTCTCCCTCCTGAATGTAATCACGGATGGAGTTGAAGCGGCGCTTGATGTGTCTTGTCTTCTTGTGAAACCTGGGCTCCTTCGCAAGGGCAATAGCTCCAGTGTTGTCACAGAGTAGAGTCATCGGGCCCGACGCATTCGGAATCACTCCTAGGATATTCTTGACCGCTGTCCAGTGTAACGCTCCGGGATCACTTTGGTACCTCCGTACCAAACTTATGGCAAGGTTCACATTAGGCCTGGTACACAGCATGGCATACATGATAGAGCCTATGGCTGAAGCATAGGGGATGACACTCATCTCTTCTCTACCGTGGTCGGGCATTGAGTCGTACTCAATCTCACACCTTGCAACACAGGCAAGAACCCCTTCTTGGACTGATCCATATTGAACTTCTTCAATATCTTTTCAAGGTATGTGCTTTGTGAAAGACCAATGAGGCATTTCGATCTATCTCTATAGATCTTAATACCTAATATGTAAGCAGCTTCTCCAAGGTCCTTCATTGAGAAACACTTATTCAAGTAGGCCTTTATACTTTCCAAGAGTTCTATATTATTTCCCATTATCAACATGTCATCCACATACAGTATAAGAAATGCTATAGAGCTCCCACTCACTTTCTTGTAAATACAGGGTTCTCCATAAACCTGTACAAACCCAAACGCTTTAATCACATCATTAAAGCGAATGTTCCAACTCAGAGATGCTTGCACCAGCCCATAGATGGAGCGCTGGAGCTTGCATACCTTGTTAGCATCTTTAGGATCGACAAAACCTTCCGGCTGCATCATATACAGTTCTTCCTTGAGGAAGCCATTAAGGAATGCCGTTTTGACGTCCATTTGCCAGATCTCATAATCATAAAATGCGGCAACTGCTAACATGATTCGGACTGACTTCAGCATCGCCACGGGTGAGAAAGTCTCATCGTAGTCAACTCCTTGAACTTGTCGATAACCTTTAGCGACAAGCCGAGCTTTATAGGCGGTCACATTACCGTTTGCGTCAGTCTTCTTCTTAAAGATCCATTTGTTTTCAATGGCTCGCTTATCATCAGGCAAGTCCACCAAAGTCCATACTTTGTTCTCATACATGGATCCTATCTCGGATTTCATGGCCTCAAGCCATTTGTTGGAATCCGGGCCCGCCATCGCTTCTTCATAGTTCGAAGGTTCACCGTTGTCCAACAACATGATCTCTAGGACAGGATTGCCGTACCACTCTGGTGCGGAACGTGTCCTAGTGGACCTTCGAGTAGCAACTTGATCTGAAGCTTCATGATCATCATCATTAACTTCCTCTCTAGCCGGTGTAGGCTCCACAGAAACAACTTCCTATGCTGCGCTACTCTCCGGGTCGAGTGGAGGTACAATTACCTCATCAAGTTCTATTTTCCTCCCACTTACTTCTTTCGAGAGAAACTCTTTCTCGAGAAAGGATCCATTCTTGGCAACAAAGACTTTGCCCTCGGATCTTAGGTAGAAGGTATACCCAATAGTCTCTTTGGGATATCCTATGAAGACGCACTTTTCCGCTTTGGGTTCGAGCTTCTCAGGTTGAAGTTTCTTCACATAAGCATCGCATCCCCAAACTTTTAGAAACGACACCTTAGGTTTCTTTCCAAACCATAATTCATACGGTGTCGTCTCAACGGATTTAGACGGTGCCCTATTTAAAGTGAATGCGGCAGTCTCTAATGCATATCCCCAAAATGATAGCGGTAAGTCGGTAATAGACATCATAGATCGCACCATATCCAATAGAGTGCGATTACGACGTTCAGACACACCATTTCGCTGAGGTGTGCCGGGCGGCGTGAGTTGTGAAACAATTCCACATTTCCTAAGGTGTGTGCCAAACTCGTGACTTCAATATTCTCCGCCACGATCAGATCGTAGGCATTTTATTTTCCTGTCATGTTGATTCTCTACCTCACTCTGAAATTCCTTGAACCTTTCAAAGGTTTCAGACTTGTGTTTCATTAAGTAGACATACCCATATCTGCTCAAGTCATCAGTGAGGGTGAGAACATAACGGTAGCCACCGCGATCCTCGACACTCATTGGACCGCATACATCGGTATGTATTATCTCCAACAAGTCAGTTGCTCGCTCCGTTGTTCCGGAGAACAGAGTCTTGGTCATCTTGCCCATGAGGCATGGTTCGCATGTGTCAAATGATTCGAAATCAAGTGACTCCAAAAGTCCATCAGCATGGAGCTTCTTCATGCGTTTGACACCAATATGGCCAAGACGGCAGTGCCACATGTAAGTGGGACTATTGATATCAACTTTACACTTTTTGGTACTCACACTATGGATACGTGTAACATCTCGTTCGAGATTCATCAAAAATAAACCATTGACCAGCGGGGCATGAGCATAAAACATTTCTCTCATATAAATAGAACAACCATTATTCTCGGATTTAAATGAGTAGCCATCTCGCATCAAGCGAGATCCAGATACAATGTTCATGCTCAAAGCTGGTACTAAATAACAATTATTAAGGTTTAAAACTAATCCCGAAGGTAGATGTAGAGGTAGCGTGCCGACGGCGATCACATCGACCTTGGAACCATTCCCGACGCGCATCGTCACCTCGTCCTTGGCCAGCCTCTGCTTATTCTGCAGCTCCTGCTTGGAGTTACAAATGTTAGCAACTGCACCGGTATCAAATACCCAGGAGCTACTCCGAGTGCTGGTCAAGTACACATCAATAACAAGTATATCACATATACCTTTAATGTTGTCGTCCTTCTTATCCGCTAAGTACTTGGGGCAGTTCCGCTTCCAGTGACCGGTACCCTTACAATAGAAACACCAGGTCTCAGGCTTGGGTCCATTCTTGTTCTTCTTCTTCCCGGCAACTTGCTTACCGGGCGCGGCAACAGCTTTGCCATCCTTCTTGAAGTTCTTCTTACCCTTGCCTTTCTTGAAACTAGTGGTCTTGTTTACCATCAACACTTGATGCTCCTTTCTGATCTCAACCTCTGCTGATTTCAGCATCGAGTACAACTCAAGAATGGACTTCTCCATCCCCTGCATGTTGTAGTTCATCACAAAGCTCTTGTAGCTAGGTGGAAGCGACTGGAGGATTCTGTCAATGACCGAGTCATCCGGGATGTTAACTCCCAGCTGAGTCAAGCGGTTGTGAAGCCCAGACATCTTGAGGATGTGCTCACTGACAGAACTGTTCTCCTCCATCTTACAACTAAAGAACTTGTCAGAGACTTCATATCTCTCGACCCGGGCATGAGCTTGAAAGACCAGTTTTAGCTCTTGGAACATCTCATATGCTCCGTGTTGCTCAAAACACTTTTGGAGCCCCGGTTCTAAACTGTAAAGCATGCCGCACTGAACAAGGGAGTAATCATCGCAGCGAGAATGCCAAACGTTCGCAACGTCTTGTTTTGCTGGGAGAAGGGGTGGGTCGCCTAGCGGTGCATCAAGGACATACAGTTTCTTGGAAGCTATGAGGATGATCCTCAAGCCACGGACCCAGTCCGCATAGTTGCTTCCATCATATTTCAGCTTGGTTTTCTCTAGGAACGCGTTGAAATTGAGGTTGACATTTGCGTTGGCCATTGGATCTACAATATAGATATTAAAGGCAATTTTAGACTAAGTTCATGATAATTAAGTTCACATAATCATATTATTCAATGAACTCCCACTTAGATAGACATCTCTCTTGTCATCCAAGTGATACATGATCCATGTCAACTAGCCCGTGTCCGATCATCACGTGAGACGGACTAGTCATCCATGGTGAACATCTTCATGTTGATCGTATCTTCTATACGACTCATGTTCGACCTTTCGGTCTTCCGTGTTCCGAGGCCATGTCTGTACATGCTAGGCTCGTCAAGTCAACCTAAGTGTTTCGCGTGTGTAAATCTGGCTTACACCCGTTGTATGCGAACGTTAGAACCTATCACACCCGATCATCACGTGGTGCTTCGGAACAACGATCCTTAGCAACGGTGCACAGTTAGGGTGAACACTTCTCTTGAAAGTTTATTGAGAGATCATCTTATTTACTACCGTCCTTCTAAGCAAATAAGATGTAAACATGATAAACATCACATGCAATCAATATAGTGACATGATATGGCCAATATCATCTTGCTCCTATGATCTCCATCTTCGGGGCACGATGATCATCATTGTCACCGGCACGACACCATGATCTCCATCATTGTGTCTTCATGAAGTTGTCTCGCCAACTATTACTTCTACTACTATGGCTAACGCTTAGCAATAAATTAAAGTAATTACATGGCGTTTATGATTGACACGCAGGTCATACGATAATATAAGACAACTCCTATGGCTCCTGCCGGTTGTCATAGTCATCGACATGCAAGTCGTGAACCCTATTACAAGAACATGATCAATCTCATACATCACAATGCATCACATCACATCCTTCTGGCCATATCACATCACAAGGCATATGCTGCAAAAACAAGTTAGACGTCCTCTAATTTGTAGTTGCAAGTTTTTACGTGGTTGCTATAGGATTCTAGCAAGAACGTTTCTTACCTACGCCAAAACCACAACGTGATATGCCAATTGATATTTACCCTTCATAAGGACCCTTTTCATCGAATCCAATCCGACTAAGGTGGGAGAGACAGACACCCGCTAGCCACCTTATGCAACTAGTGCATGTCAGGCGGTGGAACCGGTCTCACGTAAGCGTACGTGTAAGGTTAGTCCGGGCCGCTTCATCCCACAATACCGTCGAATCAAGATAAGACTATTAACGGCAAGCATATTAACAAAATCGATGCCCACAACTTCTTTGTGTTCTACTCGTGCATAGATTCTACGCATAGACCTAGCTCATGATGCCACTGTTGGGAGACGTAGTAGTAAATCAAAATTTTCCTATGTGTCACCAAGATCTATCTATGGAGAAACCAGCAAACGAGCGGGGAGAGATTGGATCTTCATACCTTTGAAGATCACTAAGCGGAAGCGTTGCTAGAACGCGGTTGATGGAGTCGTACTCGAAGCGATTCAGATCGCGGTAGATCCGATCAAGTGCCGAACGGACGGCACCTCCGCGTTCAACACACGTGCAGCCCGGTGATGTCTCCTATGCCTTGATCCAGCAAGGAGGGAGGAGAGGTTGAGGGAGAGCTCCGGCAACACGACGGCGTGGTGGCGGTGGAGCTGCGTGGTACTCCGGCAGAGCTTCGCTAAGCACTACGGAGAATGAGGAGAGGGAGGAGTAGGGCTGCACCAGGGAGGAGATGAACTCGTGTGTTGTGCAGCCCCAAATACCTCCACTATATATAGGAGGAGGGGAGGAGAGGTGCTGCGCCCTAGGGTTCCACCCTAGGGGTGGCGGCAGCCTCCAGAAACCCATCTGGCCGGCGGCGAGGGCAAGGAGAGGTGGAGGCGCCCTAGGGTGGGCCTAAGGCCCATCTAAGCCTAGGGTTTGCTCCCTCCACCCTTGCTGCGCCTTGGGCTGGGGTGGGAGGCGACCAGCCCACCTAGGGGCTGGCTCCCTCCCACTCTTGGCCCATGGAACCTTCCGGGGCAGGTGGGCCCACTTGGTGGACCCCCGGAACCCTTCCGGTGGTCCCGGTACACTACCGGAGACACCCGGAACACTTCCGGTATCCAAAACCTCACTTCCTATATATCAATCTTCGTCTCTGGACCATTCCGGGACTTCTCGTGACATCCGGGATCTCATCCAGGACTCCGAACAACCTTCGGTAACCACGTACACTATTTCCCTATAACCCTAGCGTCATCGAACCTTAAGTGTGTAGACCCTACGGGTTCGGGAGACACGTAGACATGACCGAGACACCTCTCCGGTCAATAACCAACAGCGGGATCTGGATACCCATGTTGGCTCCCACGTACTCCACGATGATCTCATCGGATGAACCACGATGTCAAGGATTCAATCAATCCCGTATACAATTCCCTTTGTCTATCGGTATGGTACTTGCCTGAGATTCGATCGTCGGTATCCCCATACCTTGTTCAATCTCGTTACCGGCAAGTCTCTTTACTCGTTCCGTAATACATCATCCCGTGACTAACTCCTTAGTCACATTGAGCTCATAATGATGATGTCTTACCGAGTGGGCCCAGAGATACCTCTCCGTCACACGGAGTGACAAATCCCAGTCTCGATTCGTGTCAACCCAACAGACACTTTCGGAGATACCCGTAGCGTACCTTTATAGCCACCCAGTTACGTTGTGACGTTTGGCACACCCAAAGCATTCCTACGGTATCCGGGAGTTACACAATCTCAGGGTCTAAGGAAACGACACTTGACATTGAAAAGCTTTAGCAAACGAACTACACGATCTTGTGCTATGCTTAGGATTGGGTCTTGTCCATCACATCATTCTCCTAATGATGTGATCCCGTTATCAACGACATCCAATGTCCATGGTCATGAAACCGTGACCATCTATTGATCAACGAGCTAGCCAACTAGAGGCTCACTAGGGACACGTTGTGGTCTATGTATTCACACATGTATTACGGTTTCCGGTTAACACAATTATAGCATGAACAACAGACAATTATTATGAACTAGGAAATACAATAATAACCATTTTATTATTGCCTCTAGGGCATATTTCCAACAGATTTGAGTGGGAGTTCTTTAGTAATAATTTAATATGATTAATTGAACTCATTATCATGAACATAGTCTAAGTTTTCTTTGCAAAATTATGTTGAAAATCAATAGCTCGCACTATAGCTCCCATGTGTTTTTGATACGTTCCTAGAGAAAATAGAGTTGAAAGATGATGGTAGCAATTATGCGGACTAGGTCCATGATCAGAGGATTGTCCTTGGTTGCTACACAGAAGGCTTATGCCCTTAATGCATCGCTCGGTGTGCCACCCCCTCAAACGGTGACTTTTAATATTGTGAACATGTGACAAGCACGTTCTGATGACTACTTGATAGTTTAGTGCGTCATGCATTACGTCTTAGAATTTAGGCTCCAAATATGTTTTGAACGTCACGGAGCATATATGATGTTCCAAGAGCTGAAATTGGATTTCAAGCTCATCCCGTGTTGAGAGGTATGAAACCTCCAACAAAATTCTTTGCCTACAAGATGAAGGAGAATAGCTCAATTGGTGAGCATGTGTTTAGATTGTCTGGGTGCTACAATCATTTGAATCGAATCGGAGTTGATCTTCCAGATAAGATAGTGATTGATATAGTTCTCCAAGTCACTGTCACCAAGCTAATAGAGCTTCGTGATGAACTATAAACATGCCAGGGATGGAAATAATGATCCCTGAGCTATTCGCGATGTTTGATACCGCGAAGGTAGAAATCAAGAAGGAGCATCAAATGTTGATGGTTAGTAAAACCACTAGTTTCGATAAGGGCAAGGGAAAGAAGGGAAACTTCATGAATGGCAAGCCAGTTGCTTCTCCAGTGAAGAAACCCGAGGTTGAACCCAAACCCGATACCAGGTGCTTCTATTATTAGCGAAACGGTCACAGAAGTGGAACTCCCTAAATACTTGGTAGATAAGAAGGCTGGCAACGTCGACAGAAGTATATTTGATATACATATTATTGATGTGTACCTTGCTAGTACTCCTAGTAGCACCTGGGTATTAGATACTGGTTCGATTGCTAATGTTAGTAACTCAAAGTAAAAGCTACAAAATAAACAGAGACTAGCTAAGGGTGAGGTGATTATGTGTGTTGGAAGTGTTTCCAAGGTTGATGTGATCACCATCGCACGCTCCATCTACCTTCGGGATTAGTGTTGAACCTAAATAAATGTTATTTGGTGTTTGCGTTGAGCATGAACATGATTAGATCATGTTTATTGCAGTATAGTTATTCATTTAAGTCAGAGAATAATAGTTATTCTGTTTACATGAATAAAACATTCAATGGTCATGCACCCAACGTGAATGGTTTATTGAATCTCGGTCGTAGTGATACACATGTTCATAATATTGATGCCAAAATATGCAAAGTTAATAATGATAGTACCACATACTTGTGGCACTACCGCTAAATGTCATATTGGTGTAAAGCACGTGAAGAAAACTCCATGCTGATGGACCTTTGGACTCACTCGATTTCGAATCAGTTGAGACATGCAGACCATGCCTCATGGGAAAGATGACTAAGACCCCGTTTTCCAATATGATGGAGCGGGCAAGTGACTTGTTGGAAATGATACATGTTGATGTATGCGGTCCAATGAGTGTTGTAGCGCGCGGTGGATAACGTTATTTTCCTACCTTCACTCATGATTTGAGTAGATATGGGTATATTTACTTAATGAAACACAAGTCTGAAATGTTTGAAAAGTTCAAGCAAATTCAGAGTGAAGTTTGAGATCATCCTGACAAGAAAATAAAATGTCTACGATATTATCATGGAGGTGAATATTTGAGTTACGAGTTTGGTATACAACTTAAGACAATGTGGAAGTTGTGTCACAACTCACGCCACCTGGAACACCATAGTGTGATGGTGTGTTCGAACGTCGTAGTCGTGCTCTATTGGATATGGTGCGTACTATGATGTCTCTTATCGTTTTGCCACTATCATTTTGGGGTTATGCATTAGAGACAACTACACTCGTTTTAAATAGGGCACCATCTAAATCCGTTGAGATGACACCGTATAAATTATGGTTTGGTAGAAACCTAAGTTGTTATTTCTCAGAGTTTGGGAATACGACGCTTATGTCTCATAAGCTCGAACCCAAAGCAGAAAAGTGCATCTTCATAGGATACCCTAAGGAAACAGTTGGGTATACCTTCTATCTGAGATCTGAGGGCAAAGTGTTTGTTGATAAAAACGGATCCTTTCTCGAGAAAGAGTTTCCTCGAAATAATTGAGTGGGAGGAAAGTAGAACTTGATGAAGTTATTGAACCTTCACTTCAGTTGGATGGTAGAACGACACAGAAAGTTGTTCCTATAGCGTCTAGACCAAATGAAGAGGAAGTTAATGATGATGATCATGACACTTCGGATCAAGTTACTACCGAGCCTTGTAGGTCAACAACGAATCATACTACCCCTAAGTGGTATGGTAGTTCTGTCTTCAAAATCATGTTGTTAGACAATGATGATCCCCCGAACTATGAAGAAGCGATGGTGGGCCGAGATTCCAACAAATGCCTGGGAGCCATAAAAATCCGAGATAAGGATCCATGTATGAAAACCAAGTAAGGACTTTGGTGGACTTTCCAGTAGAAGGCCATGTCGTTAAGTACAAATGGACCTTAAGAAGAAGACAGATGTTGATAGTGAATGTCACCATTTATAAACCTCGACTTGTCGCAAAGAAGTTTCCGAGAAGTTCAAGGAGTTGACTACGATGAGGCTCTCTCACCCATAGCGATGCTAAAATCTGTTGGAATTATGTTAGCAGTTGCTGCATTTTCAATTATGAAATCTGATAGATGGGTGTCAAAACATCGCTTCCTTAATAGTATCATTGAGGAAAGGTTGTATGTGATACAACCAGAAGGTTTTGTCAATCCTAAGGATGCTAAAGGCATGCAAGCTCTAGCAATCCATTTATGGACTGGAGCAAGCATCTCAGAGTTGGAATATATGCCTTGATGAGGTAATCAAAGCTTTTGGGTTTATACAAAGTTTATAAGAAACTTGTATTTCCAAGAAAGTGAGTGGGAGCACTATAGAATTTCTCATAATTATATGTTGATGACATATCGTTGATCGGAAACAATGTAGAATTTCTGGAAAACATAAAGGGTTGTTTGAAATGAGTTTTTGAAAGGAAGACCCGGATAAAGCTGCTTAGATATTGGGCATCAAGATCTATAGAGATAGATCAAGACGTTTGATAAGACTTTCACAAAGCACATACCTTGACAAGATTTTGAAGGAGTTCAAAATGGAACAGCCAAAGAAGGAGTCCTTTCCTGTGTTATAAGATGTGAAGTTTAGCAAAGACTCAACGCTCGTCCACGATACAAGAAAGAGAAAGGACGAAGGTCATCCCCTATGCCTTAGCCATAGGCTCTATACAGTATGTCGTGTTGTGTATTGCACCTATGTGTGTCTTGCCACGTGTCTGGCAAGGGGGTACAAGAGTGATCCAGGAGTGGATCACTGGATAGTGTTGATTCTTGAGCTTGCGTTCGTTTGTCCCTTCGAGAGGAAAGGGGACGCAACAAAGTAGAGATAAGTATTTCCCTCAGTTTTGAGAACCAAGGTATCAATCGAGTAGGAGGTACAAGCAATGACCCAATCTATGCACCTGCACAAACAATCAAACACTTGAACCTAACGCTATAAAGGGGTTGTCAATCCCTTCACGGTCACTTGCAAAGATGAGCTCTGATAGAGATAGATATAAAAGATTACTAAAAGTAAAACTAAAAAAAAGTAAATAACATTGCAGCAAGGTATTTTTGGTATTTTTGGTTTATACATCTAAAAATATATAATGGAAAATAGACCCGGGGGCCATAGGTTTCACTAGAGGCTTCTCTCTTGAAGGAAAATAATACGATGGGTGAACAAATTACTGTCGAGAAATTGATAGAAAAGCACAAAGTTATGATGATATACAAGGCAATGATTATGCATATAGGCATCATGTCCATGTCAAATAGACTGAAATGATTCTGCATCTACTACTATTACTCCACACACCGACTGACTCCTGCCTGCATCTAGAGTATTAAGTTCATAAAGAACAGAGTAACGCCTTAAGTAAGATGACATGATGTAGAGGGAGAAACTCAAGCAATATGATGAAAACCCCCACCTTTTTATCCTTGATGGCAACAATACAAATACGTGCTTTGCTACCCCTACTTTGTCACTGGGTGAGGACACCGCAAGATTGAACCCAAAACTAAGAACCTCTCCCCTTGCAAGTACTACCGATCTAGTTGGCCAAACCAAACCAATATCTCGAAGAGAAATACAAAGATATGAAATCATGCATATAAGAATTCAGAGAAGATTCAAATAATATTCATAGATAATCTGATCATAAATCCACAATTCATCGGATCTCGACAAACACATCGCAAAAGAAGACTACATCGGATAGATATCCAAGAACATCGAGGAGAACATGGTATTAAGGATCGGAGAGGGAGAAAAATCCATCTAGATACTAGCTATAGACCCGTAGGTCTTAGGTAGACTACCCAGGCTTCATCGGAGGAGCAATGGAGTTGATGTAGAAGCCCTCCGTGATCAAATCCCCCTCCGACAGATTACCAAAAAAGGCCCCAAGATGGGATCTCACGGGAATAGAAGGTTGCGGCAGCGGAAAAGTATTTTCATGGCTCTGATGGTTTGGTAATATATGGGAATATATAGGCAAAGAGTTAGGGTTAGAAGGCCTCCAGGGGACCCACAAGCCAACCCACCTTAAAGAGCGCCTTGGCGGCTTGTCGTTCGCTGCCAGGTCTTCTGACCTCCTCTCCAGATCTTCTAGATGTCTTCTGGTCCAAGAAAAATCATCGCCAAAGTTTTATTCCGTTTGGGCAAATCAGGATGTAGTGTTCCATCTCCTGCATAAGGATTAGCTAGCAGTTTCTCTATCATACCCGAAGGAATTTCATAATAAATATTTTTAGTAGGTTCAGTAGGTTGATGGACAACTCGTTGTGTTTCCGGTTGAGGTGAAGATACCCCAAACAAGCCCCTCAAAGGATTACTTTCCATAGTGACAAGTGACAGTAAATTTCAACACAATATATAAATTTGTCCTTACCAGATTCCACTTACCAAAGGCGCTTCACTCCCTGGCAACGGTGCCAGAAAAGAGTCTTAATGACCCACAACTATAGGGGATCTATCGTAGTCCTTTCGATAAGTAAGAGTGTCGAACCCAATGAGGAGCAGAAGGAAATGACAAGCGGTTTCCAGTAAGGTATTCTCTGCTAGAACTGAAATTATCGGTAACAGATTGTTTTGTGATAAGACAATTCGTAACGAGTAACAAGTAACAAGTGTAGCAAAGGTGCATCAAGGTAGCCCAATCCTTTTTGTAGCAAAGGACAAGCTGGGACGAACTCTTATATAAAGCAAAGCGCTCCCGAGGACACATGGGAATTTCTGTCAAGCAAGTTTTCATCATGCTCATTTGATTCGTGTTCATTACTTTGATAATTTGATATGTGGGTGGACCGGTGCTTGGGTGCTGCCCTTACTTGGACAAGCCTCCCACTTATGATTAACCACTATCGCAAGCATCCGCAACTATGAAAGAAGAATTAAGGTAAACCTAACCATAGCATGAAACAAACGGATCCAAATCAGCCCCTCATGAAGCAACGCATAAACTAGGTTTAAGCTTCTGTCACTCTAGCAACCCATCATCTACTTATTACTTCCCAATGCCTTCCCCTAGGCCCAAATAATGGTGAAGTGTTATGTAGTCGATGTTCACATAACACCACTACAGGAGAGACAACATACATCTCATCAAAATATCAAACGGATACCAAATTCACATGATTACTTATAAAAAGACTTATCCCATGTCCTCAGGAACAAACGTAACTACTCACAAAACATGTTCATGTTCAAGATAAGAGGAGTATTAATTATCATAAAGGATCTAAACATATGATATTCCACCAAGTAAACCAACTAGCATACTCTACAAGGAGTAATCAACACTACTAGCAACCCACAGGTACCATGTGTTGAGACAAAGATCGGATACAAGAGATGAACTAGGGTTTGGAGAGGAGATGGTGCTGGTGAAGATGTTGATGGAGATTGATCCCCTCTCGATGAGAGCATCATTGGTGATGATGATGGCTTCGGTTTCCCCCTCCGAGAGGGAAGCTTTCCCGGTAGAACAGCCCTGCCAGAGCTCTAGATTGGTTCTGCCCAAGTTCCGCCTCGAGATAGCAGCGCTTCGTCCCGAAACCTCTCTCCTGATTTTTTCCAGGTCAAAACGCTTCATATAGGAGAAGACGGGCATCGGAGGAGCCACAGGGGCCCCACAAGCCTGCTAGATTTTTTTTAAGTAGTATAAATTTTATATCAATTTTGAAAAAAGGTGCGGTTTGAAAATTTTGCAAAACTAATACCCTGTCGGCCGCCTCTGGGCCGACGGGTGGGCTGTTGGCCAGGCCCAGGCTGAGTGGCCACTTGTCGGCCTACCCCAGGCCAAGGGGCCACCTGTCGGCCAGGCCCAGGCCGAGGGGCACCTGTCGGCCAAGTGGAGGCCGAAAGGCCCGGGATAAGGCCCTGTCGGCCGGCTCCCTTCTTCCTCCTTGCTCTCTCCATTTTTCACTCTTCCTAGGCCGAAATCACCCCCCCTTGACCTCCCAATCCCTCCACTCATTTGCCGTTTCAATCCGATGAATTGATAGATCATGTGTTTCTCCCCCGCCCTACGGTTTTATTTTCCAGAACGATGTACTGGTTTGTTCGTGTTGAGGAGAAGATGGTGTGGTGGTGGAGCTTTCAATGGTGAGAAGTTGGAGTGGTGGAGATGAAGAACAAGGTGGAGAGGAAGAAGGAGTGCACTCATGCGTCGAAGGTATAAATTTTTGCTGTTAATTTCGTTTTTTTTGTTATTTTTCTAATGTACGTAAAATTAGTTTATGTTATTTTCAGCAGCATAGTAATTTTAGGTTATTTGTGTAAGTGTAGTGATTTTAGTGTAGTCATATTAGTGGTAGTGTAAGTTAGTGTAGTCATATTAGTATCGGGTTTTAGTTTATGTTTTTGTAGTGTAGGATTAGTTAGTTTAGTCATAGTAATTTATTGTGTAGAAATAGTAGGATTAGTCAGTCGGTTAATTTTCATGTAGCTCATTTAAGTGTAGGTTTTTTTAGGTACATTACAGTGTAAGTTTTATTTTAGTGTCGATATATTCATTGCGAATAATGAGGAGGTGATATTTTCTGACCAGGTTAAAATGTCTGAATCCGTAAATCTGACTGTGTATTACGGCCCTGGTACTGTTCGATATAATGAGTTGGGGGTTGATCTTAGCGACTTTAAAAGAGGCGAGATGACACTTTCAGATCCGGACAAACTGGGCATTAGGCAGTTGAAGCACTGGTTGACTACTAGTTTTGGCCTCGATCCTAAAGTTTGTTCCGTCAGTATTCATGCCTTGTGGACCAAATCCTGTAAAAATGTCAAGTGGGATTTGATTCCGATAGATAGGAGCCAACATTGGTTGTCTCTGTTAAGTCGTTGCAGAGACCGAAGAATCCATCCGTATGCCCTAGTGCAACGAGTGGCGAAGGAGGAGAACATCGTACCGCCAACTGTGGGGTATGATCCAGGCCAGAGTAGTCAAGTGGCTAACGAGATTTATGTATCCAGGTCACAGCCACCGGATGTGAATGATACTCAAGCCGACAATGAGTCAGATTATGTTAATGTTGGTCAGAGTATTCAATCGGTAGTATTAGCTGCCTCTGGTGTTGTTGATGGGGACGATGAAGGCGAGGAAATGCAGAGGGTGATGGAGGAAGAGGACGAGGATGGGATTGCAGAGGAACTTGATTCTGAAAATTCCGAGGATGAGGAGGAGGTACCAATTCCTGCTGCATGGGAGCAGGACATATCCGCCGACTTTACTGTCAACGATGGCCATGAGACTCCATGGCAATATAATCTGAACCAAGTCCATATTGGGGCTATGTTTGACACAAAGAAGAAATTGAAGTATGCGGTGATAAAGTGGGCTATGTCTACGCAGAGCGTTTTTCGGACACACATATCTAGTCCAACGAAATGTACCGTGAAGTGTGCTGAATCAGGTTGTCCTGCGAAGGTGCATGCCCACGTGCCAAAGTATCACATCCACTGGGTTGTGACAAATGTTGTACCGCATAATTGTGTTAGGAAAAACATGTTGGCTCATCATCCAAACCTTACTTCAACTCTCATAGCGCAACTCATGTATACTGAGATAGTGACGAAGAAAGATATGGAAGCAAAGCACATCCAGACCGCAGTGAAGGTCAGATGGAAGTATGAAATTCCATATGGGAAGGCTTGGAGAGCTAAGCAGAAGGCTATGGAGGAGAGGTTTGGGATGTTCTTCGACTCCTATGATAATGTTGTGCGTCTCCTTGACGTACTGATGGAGAGGAATCCCGACACTTGTGTTAACATTCAGCACACGAGGTTGGATAGTATACCAGACTACAAGGTGTTGAAACGAGTATTCTTTTCTTTCGGTATGTGCATCGAAGCTTTCAGGCATTGTCCTCCTGTGATGTTTGTGGATGGTACATTCCTGACTGGTCAGTACAAAGGGCAAATCCTGACTACTATTGGTGTGGACGGGAACAACCAAATCATCCCACTAGCCATGGCATTTGTGGAGGGTGAGAACTTTCCGAGCTGGGTATGGTTCTTCCGTCATATTAAAATTGCGATCGTGAAGGACAGACCCAATGTGTGTCTCATTCATGAAAGACATCCCGGTATATTGAAGGCCATGAAGACACTGAGTAATCCAACTGCTGACGAGCCAACACCTTGGAAGGACTTGCAAAGCCGGTGGTGCATGCGCCATCTTGGTGCTAATTTTTTCTCACAGTTCAAGAACAAACGGTTGATGAACTTGTTCAAGAAGTTATGCAAGCAGAACCAGCGAGGACGGCGAGGACGATGATCGTGCTGCATGCACCTACGATATCTCAGAGACAGTTCTTGCCACTCCACCACCACCATCGACGTAGGAGACACAGACACCGACAGACGAGGTGTTCTATGGTCGTGGTCATCGTGACACTCGTCCACCGCCTCAGCGCTTATCGCCTTCCGGTCTGGGCTTCTTCTGCTTCTTCTGCTGCCTGGGCTGCACGAGCCCTTTCTTTCTTTCTCTGCCTCTCAGCTTCACGGGCCTCCTCTCGCTGCCGGTAGACCTCCGCCAGTCGAAGTTGGTTTTCTTGGGTTTTCTTCTTCATCTCAGCAAGAAAAGCCCTCTACTCCACACAGTGCTCTTGCCAAGCTCTCTCCTGCTCTGCTTTCTCCTCTGCTGCCGCCTTCTCGCACCGCTCCTCCACGTCCAAACTTGTCCATGCTCGATGACTTCTTTCACGAATCTCAGTCACCGCCCAGTCCGGCATTTTCGTGTCTATCCAACAATAGTACTGGCACACGGGTGGAGGAGACTACAAAAGAAACACAAATATAACAAATCAAATCAACAGCAATATGAACAACGTGTTTATTCTGTGTGACTGAAACTTACCGGAGGTGTGATGTACATTGAAGGACCAACGGGTGGATCTTCTTCATAATTAGCGCACATGAAAAACTTCATGCCCAACCAATCTGAAAAATCCGTCACCTCCTTCACCTTGCAGAGATCACCGCACCAACAACGAACTGCTTCCACCCCCTGAGGCAGCTTCGCACTCTTCCATTTGCTAGGCCTAATGCTTTGATCCGAAGAAGGCAAACTCATAATGACTACCACGAGCGTTTTTTCGAGTGTTGGTGGCTGATGGAGGAAGGCAGATACAATGTCTCCTCTTATAGGCAGATGACAACCGCAATGGCGGGAAATCGGGCGGGAGAGAATTGCGGGACAGAGAATGGGCGGGAGATAATGGCGGGAGAAATTGACGGCAAATAAAAACGACTAAGTCCAACGTGTTGAAATTAAGATACAACTTGCTGAAATTGAGTTAAAAGAATATAAATCTACTAAGTCCAACGTGGATATTTTCCTTCACCATCTCCAGCTTCTTCTGCTGCCTAGGCTGCACAAGACCTTTCTTTCTTTCTCAATGTGGCAGATAGCTAAAAACAGTAGCTAGCTCCTGTTCACGCTGTTTGAATGTTATGAGCACCAAATTGTTGACTTCGATAGAAGATGCAAGCAAAAAAAATTCCGAAACCTTCCTTCTTCAAAACCATTCGATCACCCAAGCCAATGAAGTAGGAACAAGGAATGCTCACAAATATATCATCATCTTCTGAACCCAAACTAATTTCAAGAAGTAAAGAACCAGTCCTAGGAATAGACACAAATTCCATCAAACTCCTCACAACCATGGTAGGAATAACCTGACAGAAACAAGCAACTTATATGATCCATCTTATGAACCAGCAAATAACAAACAAATAATAAAAAACAGAAACCAAAGCTTACCATATGGGAAATAATATTCATTCGATCCATCATATGAACGAAAGGAGTACACAGTATGTAGTTGACATCAAAGAACTGCCGCGACATGACATACATTTGATGATAATTCAGAGTGACACCACGACTATAAAAACAGCTATCAACAAGTTCCCTCTGAGTTTCACTCAGATCCTCAAGAGCTTAAAAAAATTTATTTCAATTACTAACATGAACCGCAAAAAGTATAAGTTCAATCAAATCTGAAAATCTGTCAAAAAAAAATCTTACCAACATGGGGTAAAGGAAACAACATAACACCATCCCGATGAAATTCGACACTAATATAAGTTCCATACTTCTCAAGCATAACAGTCATCATGTCACTGTGGCGGAGACCATAATCATTCACGAGTTCCTCCCACGAAGGACCATGGAATTTACTGCTCATCCTACCATGTGTAAATATAACATGGTATAAGTTACCCTCAGTGTTGTGCAGAGCAAGATCAATATCAGTGTCACCCCTCCCAATAGCTAAAGCTCTGCACTCCTCAATGTACCGAGCAAGATGTGATCTAACACTGCACGGAACATACTACAACAAGAATGGAAGCAAGGATCATAAACTTATAAACAAAGGCATTCGAATATGCCACAGTTAGATAATGAAGACATCGAATCTTACAACACGTCTTGCACATCGACGATCCAGCAGCACAGTAAATACGGACGCACCGGAATCAACGGCAACACAAGGGCCACCTGGAGCATGGCAAAATGGACAAGCCATTACCTGCAGACGAACGGTGACAAATATTAACTAAATCCACTACCGACTTGACAGTTCTCAGTCGATTGAGTTCGAAGGAAAAAAATGTACCGTACGCCGATGGAGAACGCCCTGATCTATTGATTAAGCGGGTAGGATAATAGAATGAGTGTTCCAACGAGGAGATCGGCGAGTCGGTGGAACCACCGGAGAGCAACGGTAGTGAGAGGGGAAGAGGGGAAGGGTGAGTGTGAAATGACTGGTCAGAGGAGGAAGAAAAGAGGGTCGGGGCTTAGCCAGGGGCTAGTCGGCCTCCCAGTGGCCGACAGGTGCCTTTCGGTCTACCCCAGGCCGACAGGCCTGTCTCCTGGCCTCTGATTGGCCGACAGGATCCTTTCGGCCTACGGATGGC
This sequence comes from Hordeum marinum, assembly GCA_022496015.1. NCBI lineage: Eukaryota > Viridiplantae > Streptophyta > Magnoliopsida > Poales > Poaceae > Hordeum > Hordeum marinum. The sequence goes on from CM039674.1 coordinate 333,168,007, forward strand.
CGACAGGTCTCTGGTCGGCCTGGTGGTGGCCGACAAGTCCCTGCTCGACCGGCTACTGGCCGACAGGGTACTAGTATTGGAATTTTTCCAACTCACGCACTTGTTTTCAAATTTGCTACAAAATCCGTACTAGTTTTGAAAAAAAGTCAGCCTGCTAGGCACGGCCAGGGGGTGCCCATGCCTAGCAGGCTTGTGGCCTGCAGGTGGACCCCCTCTAGTTGATTCTTGGCCTGTAGTTTTTATTAAATCCAAAAATATTCTCCGTAAATTTTCAGGACTTTTGGAGTTGTGCAGAATAGGTATATCAGATTTGCTCCTTTTCCAGTCCAGAATTCCAGTTGCCGATATTCTCCCTCTTCATGTAATCCTTGTAAAATAAGAGAGAAAAGGCATAAGTATTGTACCATAACGTGTAATAACAGCCCTTAATGCAATAAATATCAATATAAAAGCATGATGTAAAATGGACGTATCAACATCCAACTCGCTTTCTCATGAAGACCTAGGGCAATTTATGGAAGCCCAACATTGGAATATACAAGCCAAGTTCTATAATGAAAAATTCCCACTAGTATATGAAAGTGTCAAAATAGGAGACTCTCTACCATGAAGATCATGGTGCTACTTTAAAGCACAAGTGCGGAAAAAGGATAGTAGCATTGCCCCTTCACTCTTTTCTCTCCTCTTTTTCTTTCTCCTTTTTTTCTTATTTTGGATTCTGACTTGTGGGGGAATCATAGTTTCCATCATCCTTTCCTCACATGGGACAATGCTCTATAATGCTGGTCATCACACTTTTATTTACTTACACTCAAAATTTACAACTCAATACTAGAACAAGATATGACTCTATATGAATGCCTCCGGCGGTGTACCGGGATATGCAATGATCTAGCGTAGCAATGACATCATCATGCTAGCTATCTTAAAATCATGCTAAGCAATATGACAATGATGGTGTGTGTCATAATAAACAGAACGGTGGAAGTTGCATGGCAATATATCTTGGAATGGCTATGGAAATGCCATAATAGGTAGGTATGGTGGCTGTTTTGAGGAAGGTATATGGTGTCTATTTTGAGGAAGGTATATGGTGTCTGTTTTGAGGAAGGTGGGTTTAATGCACCGGCAAAAGTTGTGCGGTACTAGAGAGGCGAGCGAAGGTGGAAGGGTGAGAGTGTGTATAATCCATGGACTCAACATTAGTCATAAATAACTCACATACTTATTGCAAAAGTCTATTAGTCATGAAAAAGTACTACGTGCATGCTCCTAGGGGAAGGGTTGGTAGGAGTTAACCATCGCGCGATCCCGACCTCCACACAAAGGAAGGCAATCAATAAATAAATCATGCTACGACTTCGTCACATAACTGTTCACCGTATGTGCATGCTACGGGAATCACAAAATTTAACACAAGTATTTCAACCAATCCAAAATTACTCACTAGCATGTCTCTAATATTACAATCTTTATATCTCAAAACAATCATAAGGAATCAAACTTCTCATAGTATTCAATGCACTTTTATATGAAAGTTTTCATTATATCTCTCTTGGATGCCCATCATATTAGGACTAAATTCATAACCTAAAAAATTTACCATGCTATTTAGAGACTCTCAAAATAATATAATTGAAGCAATAGAGTTTAATAATTTCTAAAAAATAAAGCCACCGCCGTGCTCTAAAAAGATGTAAGTGAAGCAATAGAGCATATTCCCTAGCTCAAAAGTTATAAATGAAGCACATAGAGTATTCTAATAAATTCATGATTCATGCATGTCCCTCTCAAAAAGTGTGTACAGTAAGGATGATTGTGGCAAATTAAAAGGCACAGACTCATAGCATACAAGACGCTCCAAGCAAAACACATATCATGTGGTGAATAAAAATATAGCCTCAAGTAAATGTACCGATGGATTGAAGACAAAAGAGTGCCTTCCGGGGCATCCCCAAACTTAGGCTCTTGGTTGTCCTTGAATATTACCTTGGGGTGACTTTGGAATCCCCGACTGTAGGCTCTTTCCACTCCTTATTCCATAGTCCATCAAATCTTTACCCAAAGCTTTAATACTTCACAACACAAAACTCAACAGAAAACTTCTGAGATCCGTTAGTATAAGAAAATAAAATCACCACTTTAGGTATCGTTGTGAACTCATTATTTATTTATATTGGTGTAATATCTACCGTATTCCAACTTCTTCATGGTTCATACCCCCAGATACTACCGATAGTTTCATCAAAATAAGCAAACAACACATAGAAATCAGAATCTGTCTAAAACAGAACAGTCTGTAGCAATCTGTAAACTTCGAATACCTATGTAACTCTACAGATTCTGAAAAATTAGGAAAGTCTGGGAAATTTGTATGTAAATCTTGTGTAAAAATTTCATATCCCATCTATTCTTCTGTGAGTTTATAAAATTCCTGTACTGGGCGTCAAAATTTCTGTTTTTCAGCAAGATCAAATCAACTATCACCGTAGACCATCCCAAAGGTCTTACTTGGCACAAAGACTAATTAAAACAAAAAAAACACAACTAATACAGAGGTAATAATGTGTAATTTATTCAATAACAGAAACAAATAAAAAACATAAAAATAAAATTGGGTTGCCTCCCAACAAGCGCTATTGTTTAACACCCCTAGCTAGGCATAACGTAATAAATCTAAGTATTATCATCTTTGGTATGCAATCCATAAGTAGCTCTCATAATAGATTCGTACGCTAATTTAATTTTCTTTCTTGGTAAGTATTCCATACCCTTTGATACTTATCCAACGTATCTATAATTTTTGATGATGTCAAACTATAATATTATCTGTTTTGGATCTTTTATATGCATTAATATGATATTTTCTATTATTTTTGGGACTAACCTATTAATCGAGAGCCTAGTGCCAGTTTCTGTTTTTTTCTTGTTTTTGAGTTTTGCAGATATGGAATATTAAACGGACTCCAAACGGAATAAAATCTTCGGAATGATTTTTCTGGAAGGAAAGAGATCCACGAGACTTGGAGTGCACGCTAGGGGATCTACCAGGAGATCACAAACCTGGTAGGCACGACCACTCCCCTGGTCTCGCCTGGCAGGCTTACCGCTTCCTGGAAGGTCTCCTAACCCTATTCTTTGTCCTATAAATACCCAAATATCCCCCCAACACCAAAGGGATCCACGCAAATACTTTTCCACCACCAGAAGCCTCCGTTCCCGAGAGATCTAATCTTGGAGCCTTTTTCGATAATCTGCTGGAGGGGATTTTGATCACGGAGGGCATCTACATCAACTCCATTGCCCCTCTATAAGTGCATCTAGTTCCCCTTAGTGATTTTAGTGCATTGAAGACTTATAGGTTAAGGAACTACTATGTTTGTGAGTGTACACAGGCTCTATAAGTCGATGAGGAGTTTGATATATTTGGTGATTATCGACCCCTAAAAATGTATGTCTTCAACTGAAGACTTTGGTGAAGACTCTGTGAAGACTTTGCTGAAGACTTTGGTATTCTCTGAAGACTTTGAAAATGAAGAAGTTGGTGTGACCTTGAAGATATGAACGAGGATTATGAAGCATGAAGACTTTTGTTTTCGTAGTTTCATTTCCTTTCTTTGAGTCATAGGAAACATCGTACTGTTAAAGGGGGCCGAGGTGATACTAAGGAAAATTTCCAACTGATGCTCAACTCAAAATCCTCAACCTATCTAATCCTTCGAGTGAAGCCTTTGGAAATCTCTTGCAGTTTAGTCAAATTCTTCAGTGACAAAGACGATGTTCTTCTGTCTTTGATGAAATTGATCCGACTGAGGAGTTAGGATTTTGCCAGTGCGAATGGCCTACAAGTGAGGAATATGATAAGCCTGAGGACTTTCATAGTTCAAAATTCCGACCGTTGTTGTGCTTAGCACCAACTGTCCCCAATCACAAATATCCACATAACGGTCATATCATTTGGGGCATTTATGTCTTATCATGTCAGGTTGCACCCTGGCTATAAATAGCCACCCCCCACAACCACTAGTTGGTTGGCTGCTCTGAGAGAGAACTGACACTTGTCATTTGAGAGCAACCCATCCTCCGAGGACTTTGAGAGAAAATCATCAGTGAGGAAAAACCAAAATTCAAACCACCAAACCCAAAGTGATTGAGCATCACTGAAGAAATTCATGTGTGGAACCGACGCTTGTTACCTTTGAGGACTGTGTATCCTCCAGACGGTTAGGCGTCATGGTCTAGTGCATCCTGCAATCAATTGGGGAGCACGGAATGACCTTGGTCTAGAGCATCCAGCAGTAAATTGTGGATCGCCGGGTGACCAGTTTGTGAGGGTTTTGGAAGTCTACCCTAAAGACTTACCACGAGTGTTGGGCAAGGACTTTGTGACCTTAGCTCAAGGAGAATACGGTAAGGACTGTGTGTCCTAGGACTATGTGTACTCTGGTTTAAATACCAGGCCGCTCCAAAACCAGACGTACGACTGTCACAACAGTTGGAACTGAGTCATCAAACCATTGTCTTCATCGAGTTACCTGGTTCTATTTCCTCAACCCCTCTATTCCTCGTATATTTGTTGATAAAATTGATCGTTACTGTTTGAAGAATTTGGTTGAAGACTTTCACAATTTCCTCACCTCAAATTCTTCAAGTTACCTTGTTCCTCACCTGCTTATCCTATATCACGCTACTTGTAATCTGTGCATGTTTTATTTCATCATGATGATCATGCTTTCACTGTGTTCCTCATGCACTTGAGTACTTATTCCGCTGCTAGTTATTCATCACAGTTCAAATCACTCAAGTTGAAATTCCTCAAGTGATGAATTTGTAAAAATCGCCTATTCACCCCCCTTCTAGTCGATATAACGCACTTTTGATTGGTATAAGAGCAAGGTACTCCCTTGTTCTATGTGTTTTTGGTTTAACCACCTGGAGTTCTAGTTATGTCGACTGCAGGTATGATCAAGGTTTCCGCAGGATGTCCTACCTTCGATGGGACGGACTATCCCTACCGGAAGAAAAAGATGCGCATGCATCTTGAGGCAATTGACAACGATCTCTGGTACATTGTGGAAAATGGTGTTCCCTCTGTTACTCCCGCGATCAACGTTGCTAATGTGAAGAGATTCAAGCAACTCGATTATCAAGCGAAGAATTTCATCTGTGGCCATCTGAGCAAAGGTCAGTATGGAAGAGTGAGTGCTTTGGAGTCTGCTAAGCTTATTTGGGATAGGCTGTCCAAAGTCAACGAAGGTGTTTCCACTCAACGTGACTCTCATGTTGACGTTCTTCGCAATCTCTTCAACCGCTTCAAGAGACTCGACAATGAAAATGTTCACCAAACTTTTGACCGTGTCACTGATATCTCCAATGAGCTTCAAGCACTGGGTGACACTGATATCA